>OX422220.1:340339035-341614035 GCA_949130495.1 Sambucus nigra | reverse complement strand
ATCAACAAGGGAAGAATAACACTCAATTAAATATGTCTACGGAAAGTTAGAAACCAAAATTGGACCGAAAAAGACCATTCTGTAATCTCGTTAGAAGTTTATGGGATCTCATTTCGAACGAGTTCGTTCGAACAAACCACCAACACGTTAGAAGGGTTACCGGAATCTCGTTAGAAGCTCGTTCGAACGAGGTTGTTCGAACGACATGGGTTGGTCTTCTAACGAAAATTCCGAGAATGCCCAGAATTTCTCCCAACTTCGTTTTTCCCCATTTTTCTTTCTCTAAATCCATCCTAAGTTCATACCAATTAAGTTTTGATGTTTTCAAACTAACCTAAGTCACCCTAGGTCACTTCTTAACATATTAGTTTTGGGGTCAAATCTTACTAATCAACATGTAATAACCATAAATCCCCAAATCTTGCCCCAAACATTATAAACATGAACCCAGAATTTAATTGAATACAAAGACTCCTTATTAATTCATTTTCAAATCCTCAAAAGTTATATTTTGGGTATTGAATTCGTCCATAACCATTCTACATGCAATCCCTATCCAAAATTATGAGTTCCACAACCATCCTATTTGGGTTTTCATCAAAACTTTCAAGGTATATAAAGTTTCTACACTAAACATGGAGGAAATATTCATTGAAATTAATAACATCAAATCACTTGCCTTAAGTTTGTTCTTCATATTTGTTGTTGGTGAATATAGGCTGATTTTCTCCTCTTTCTTGTCACAAATCCTTCCAAAATGGTGGTGATGGGTGATGGGTGATGGTTTTGGCTTGGAACCTCTTGTAACTTCTCTCTAACTTCTCTTAAAACCCCCATAGCCTACTCTCTTGCCTTTGGCTGATAATGGACTTAGTGGTGTCTCTAATAATATATAATTAAACTCTAAAATTCGTGGGTTTTAATTCCTCAATTTTTAAAATTACCAAAATACCCTTTTGGGTTGCCGGTTTGGCCTGAAAATGCCCCGGGACCCAAACTAAACCCCCGGCTAGTGTTTTCTGACTATTTCGACCCTTTCGGACACATTGGCGCACTCAAAATGACCATTCGATTGATAAAAAAATAATTTACATTTTAATCTAATTAAATTCATTCATGACGCGACTGACACGCGCGTCCCAACTTAATTTCCCAAATTGTCGTATTTCTGCCTCGCGATAATTTTAATATTTTCAATACTCCTATATTACCATATATTCTCAGTAATGTTTTATTTTAACATCATAATCAAATACCAATTCACATCTCTCTAGTATTTACCTCCGAATTAATTTCTAATTAATTCTCATTTAATTCAATTAATCCCTTAAATAAAAATTAATAAAATTACGGGGTATTACATAAGACTGGGGGAAATGGTGTTGAAGAAGCACCACAAGGGGGAGACCCATCAGGGAGCCCATTTAAATGATTCGGATAGCTTAATTGTTACCAAGCGATGGTGATTTTAGAAAGAGATGTGGAGACTAGTAGCGTGTTCTTTAGGGCCATCAAAGCTAAGGGAACAACGGAGATAGTCATAAGAGTCGAGACTACCAATGTCCAAGAGAAAGATCACCTTAACATGGTCAGTGTGAGCAGAGATAAGTGGAGTATGAGTAGAGGTATTTTATTAGGAGTGAAACCTATGCGTTATAAATGTTTCCCGAAGCAAGTATAGGGATAAGGGTATGGTGCCTAGCAAGAGTAGTAGTTATTAAAACTTTCAGTTTGGTACGTACAAGTGTGGTAAGTCCAGGAACCATTTAAGATGCCAGGGCGATTGGCAAGGTATAAGTATGAGTTATATCCTTAGAGGATGTTGTGTGTTGTATGTGGCATGAACGAGTTGCTACATTTGTTATTATTATTATTTTTCATTTGAGAGTCGCGTTTGGCGAGTATCTCGGCAATGTTATTATTTATGTGAATATTCCTCCTTGGTATAATGGAGTTACCTTTAGTGTTATCTGCGGAGGATGAATGGGTATATTGATAGAGATATATACTTTATTGAAATTACTCGTTTTAATGCTATGTTATACGAGTATGATATTATCCTAATTATAGTTTTATTATAATGTTTAAATGGATAGTGTGCGATTATTGCAAGTCTATCGGGGTTACTACCTTGGTGTAGAATATTTTGTTCTGGCGAGGCCCCATCTGCGAGAGGGTCGGGCTCGCGATTATATTTTTGAATATATGTATATATATATATATATATATATATATATATATATATATATATATATATATATATATATATTGTTGAGACTTAAACAAGTATAATGGTCTCAGACTTTCATTCCCGTTATGTGTAGGGACTTTATCGATATAATGCGGAGTGTATTTAGTTTACTGTTCATCGAAAAGATTTAGCTGATTATTATAATTAACGCTCAGGATGTAGTAATAAGAAGAGTGCATTTTTATATCACCCTTTAGAGACGTGGGAGTTAATACTCATGGTTGTATGTCTAGGGACGGGATTTTGAGAACTCTGATTATATTTGCACGATGTTTATGGAAGGTGATTTCCATCAATGTTAAGAGACAGTGTCTTTCGGAAGGAGTTCCTTGTTTAAGTGAAATTGCGGAAGGAGATGTAACTTTATTGTCAAGAAGAGGGAATATAGGGGTACATGTTATGGATCGCGGGCCTAACAGATTCCTATGACCGATAATGCTAGGAAGTAGTGTATCGGGGGGGGGGGGGTTCCTTGTTTGGATTTAGCTTTGCGAGACACCCCACGCATGAAACTTAGCATAAGGTTGGTAGTAAGGAGATGTGTGGCAATTCGTTCATGATTTGGATACCTCGATCGTTATGGAAGTATGTAGTTATAATTGGAAGTTAAAGGGTAAATTACGATATAAGGCCAGTAGAGCCAGTGGTGTGGTGAGGAAGTACTGAAAAATTTTGGGTTTCTATTTCGGCGGGTTGAAGGATTCACTGAGGCTAAGGAGAATTTAGGATTTCAAATTTGGGAGTGATTGAGAACGCCCAAGTGGTATAGCCACGCTACAAATGTAGGAACAATAAAGAGTTTGGAGTACGTATGGATCGTATATAATGTTTAAACAAGTATGCATGGGTTATAAGGGGTGTAGACACCCTGGTTTGCTTATGTGTTAATCGCCAGAAGAAGGGACATAAATAGGTGAAATTATTACTTATGAGACTAATATGACAAAATGGAAGCGGTAGAGTGGATTAAGAGTCGTGAGAAGAACGACAATCTATTGATTCTTGTGCAATCAGAATAACACGTCCAAAATTTGTTGAAAGGCAGTGGGAAGCCATTTAAAAATGGAGTGTCTCTTGAGAAGGCAAATATTTAACTATTATGGACAATTTGGAGTAGAGTTCCTCCCAATCGAATGTTGAGAGTGGATTACGTGTAAATAGAGTGAGGGTGTTGATAAGGTATAAGAGTCCAGATGTACACAATGTGGTGAAAGGTGCACATGTCAAGATTTTGGTATACGTCGAGGGAAGAAGAGGGTTAGTAAGTATCATTTAACTTGAAGAATTATACGTGAAAGTCGGCATTGAAAGGGGTATAGTAAGTAGTAGATCGGTTGGGATAAGATGATCAACCAGATAATTTTGAATCAGGCCGACGATTCCAGTGATGGAAGAGTCAAGTTGGTAAATTTCCTTGAGGGGTTGCCAACTTATAGATAAGTAGCGAGTTCCTTCGAATATATGGGACAGGATGTTCGGAAGGAGAGAAATTGGTATATCCTTAGGTGATTTACACTATTAGAAAAAAAACACGTCGGTACGTGGTCCTACGCAGAATTATTCTGAACTAGTATGAGAGTAGTGGGAATAATTTTGTTTTGAGAAAGTTAGATCACCTATAGCACGAAGAATATGTGCAAGGTGATTGACGACTGGTGGAACAGTATGAAAGAAATTTTGGATTCATTGCGATCATTTCATTTTCAAAACGGGTATAACTAGTAAGTGAGGTATATTGTGGTAATGGGGAGAAGATATTACCTAATTGTACAATTGGGTGAAAGCATCCGTATCTATTCATAGTGGACAAGGTGCTTACTGAGGTTTTGTGTGGATAAACCATATCATTCTTTCTCTGGATGTTTAAAAGTGAGGGGATTATCAAAGTTTTGGATCAGTCAAGAGTTAGAGTCCGATGACTAAAATGGGATAACCACCAACTGTCGTGAGTGGTTTTCCCCTTGTGTAAAAGTCACAACGCCGGGAATAGAGATACAAAGAATGGACAAGAGCAGTCAGATGTTTTATGGTTTCTCCCGGGATGGGTGTTTTGTGTCTAGATAAACGCGGGAGTTAATACCTAGTGAGGTGCGGACTCACAATAATATTGAGATAATGCGGCCAATGATGTATAGGCTATTTTTATTCGAATGTTGGTCAGTAAGAGCGCAACGTGAGGTGCATTTATTGAGGTATAACCCTATAACTGTTAAAGTGTCAAGAGTGTTCAACAAGCTTGTTGTGAAGCGAGGGTTGTAGCGATTGAGCCTTTCTTTGTATTTTACTTTGAGTACTGGAGGATTATAAATTTTTCCAGATATGCCTATTTTTCGAATTTCGGGACGAAATTCCGTTATTAGGGGGGAAGTATGTAATACCCCGTATTATTATGACTTTTAATTATGTTATTTAATAAATTAAATTGCCTTGAATTATGAGATTTATTAAAATTAATTTGGGATAATTAATTGGAAAATAATCCGGATTTAAATGCTAGCGAGACGAGAGTTAGTATTTGATTATTATAATGACGTTGAATATTACTGAGTGATTATGGTAATATGTGATTATTGAATTTATTAAAATTATCGTGAGTTAAAAATACGGCAGTTTCGGTAATTAAGTTGAGACGTGCGTGTCGGTCGTGTCAGGATCCAAGTTAATGGATTTAAAAGTATTTTTATTTGTATGTCATCTGTATGAGGATTTTGAGTGCGCCAACGTATTTGATAGGGTCGAGATAGTCAGAAAACACTAGCCATGGGTTTAGTTTGGGTCCCGGGGCATTTTTAAGCATAATCGGCAACCCGGGAGGGTATTTTAGTCATTCCTATTTTTTGGTGAATAGTGACCCACGAATTTTAGATAGTTATTATCAGCCAACACTTGAGTCCATTAAGGTTTCACAACCAAAAATCATAAACATCCATTAGAGTGGAGGAGAAGGAATTTTTCAAAGGAGAATCACCAATTAGAGGCTTTTTGCACCACCACCGGATAGATCGGAAAGCAAGGATCATACCCATACCGTTTACTTCATCTAACCAGAATCTTTATTACCCGTCAAGTGATTTAACTTGCAATAATTTAGCACATATATCATCCATGTTAGGTTAGAATTGAAGAATAACCTTGAATATTGATAATATTGAAGAGTTGATATCGTAATTTGGGTAGGTTTTGCATGTAGATTAACTTCTGGAATTTTAGCAGCCATAAAATCATAATCCATGTGTAGAGAATTATGGAATTTTATTGAATTAGATATTGTTCTTGAAGAAATAGAAGAACTAGGATTTTTATATGAAAATTTGGTAAATTGATCCAAGAATTTGATGTTCTACTTTGATTTGATGATTCTAAAACGTGGGAAATGATGCAAACATATTGGTATGATAATTAGTATACTTGGTTGGGAGTTTAAGATATGGTAATGAATAATTAGAGGTGTAAAAAGAGGAAAACCCGTAACTGTTTAAGAAAATCTGGGTTGATACCTGCTTGATCGATCGATCGATCGACCCATTCTATTCGATCGATCGACCCCTTCTGATTTTTGACAATTGTTTTCCCTTAAGGCTTAATAAAAATCCCAAGGCCGATGATGATTCTTAGGATGTTTAAATTGATATTTTGGGACTTAGTTAAGGTCAGTAGGGTCTGAGTTGGTGCCAGAAAAAAAAATGACTTGCCATATGGAATTGAATGTTATTGCTTACGAGAGTCTACCGAGTGAGGTACGATTAGAAATCGTTAGAATTGAAACTATAATGGGAATTTATGATGATGTAAGAATAAGAACAGTAAAGGTGGGACTTTAAGTTACTGGGATAACATTAGAAACTAATAGGAGACTTAGTAACCTTTTGGGAGGAGTTTAAGTACTCAAATTGATTCGACGAGAGAGTTATCAAGTTATATATATATATATATTACGTATGAGACTTACTAGATGGAATGTGTGAATATCTATATGGAAATATGATTACTTAGGTTGTGTGAATGCCTAGTGTATGAATTTCTTATGTGTATGACATACCTACCATACTTGCTATCACGAGAGGTTAGTTTTCGAAAAAGGGCCATCTTATCTTTGTGTGCCTTCGGGGGGGATTTACATTGGTACCTTAAGGACATAGGACTGTGAATGACTTATTTGTGAGTTGATAAGTCAGCTGACCATGGGAGCGTAGGTATGTGCGTGACCCATGGGTATGTGAACTACGCTCGCCTCCAATATGTGTGATTTGTATTTAGACGGTTCCTGAGTGATTCGGAACACGTGATCCTTACGTACGTGATGTATATGGATTTGATAGCAGAGTATGCGTGCACTGCAGCTTAGCCTAGGGGCGCCATATATGTATTTATGTACTGAGAGTGATATACTTATGTACTTGTGACTGTTCCTTATTTCTTAGTAGATGTGAATAACTAAGATATTTGAATGGGCTAAGAATGATAATTTAATTAACACTTGAGATAAGTAATTTTAATGAATGTGAATATGGGTTATGAATATAACTGGTTTGCGTACTAAGAGTAGACATCCTATGGTAGAATGCGAAAGCGGAAGTGGTACAGGCTAGTTAGTTAGCGGCTTAACTAGGATGGGTTAAGGGCATACGTTAGGCGTTCACATTAGTTGAGAGGTGAGAAACTCATGTGAGAGTACGCAACTAACGTGTATATAATTTGTGTTGTTTATTTGTAATTTAAACATTTGCTAAACTTTTAAACTGTTTTCACCTCGGGTTCTGACCCGTTTTCCTCCAAATCTATTTTTGTTTTGTAAAAACATTTTAGGTGCCCAGCCACAGGAACGCCAAGCATTGGAGTCCCATTCTGATGACGTGCTGTAGCTGTTGTGTAAGCTGCAGGATCTTGGTATTAGACGCTTTCATATTTATCCTCGGTTCCTTCAGAGTCATTTGTATCAGTTAGGGCATGTCGCCCATTCTTATTTAGAGGTTGTAGTTGCAGACTTTCATTATTTTGGTCATTAGTTTATTTATTCAGACTCTTGTATTGGGACTTTATTTACTCTGTCATTATGATTATTGAAGTGTTTACTCCAGACTCAGTTGATTTGATTTCGTTGGTTATTCATATGAGATTGTTTATGCGATTAATAGTTAATGATTTAATTCTTGGTCATTTGTTAACCTAATTAATAAAATTTGACATCTCTCTTTTTAAACATTATGTGGCTAGTAATTAATTAAATGTTTTCGACGGTGATGCTAAGACTGAACCAACTCGATATTCTGTATTAATTTAATAAAGGAGTAGCTACCCGGTATTTAATTAGACGGGGTGTCACATCATCTACCCCTTAACTAGATAATTGGTATAACTTCTTTCAACCACCATACTCAAACCCAAGTATGCTTAAGATATGATTTATAAGTTATCAATCACATTAACTTAGTTAATCATTTTCCCTTTTAAATACATATATCATTCACACTCGTTATATAGTTAACATAATTCACTTCATGTATTTAATCACCCGTATATAACTATATATCCCATTATATACGTAAAACCATATTACAACATTCACACATATGTTGAATATATATATAATCCATCCTTCCGAGTAATACCTCGCCGGATGTATTATCCAAAGTGCTATCAACCCAGGCTACTCAGTCCCACCTGGAGTTTCGAGACAACTATGGCTCGCCGAATCGGAACGTAAATAATAAACGTAATGGAGGCGGTCACATTCCCCCGAGTATGAGAACATCATCTCAATGCCCCACCTCTGAAACTGGTAGCTATAACTTGGGGATATATTCGCCCTACCCCTCAAGCTAGGGGATTCAGTCACATCGCGCAACCTCCCTTGATAGCACTAGAGTATATAATTTAAATAAATATCTAGTCACTGATATTTATAAGCGCGCACACACAATATATATATATATATATATATATATATATATATATACCATCACCCACCGTATATATATAATTTAAATCTCGGCTTTACCGTGCACAAAATCCGTAGCACTAGCCTAAAATATTCCCGAGTTTATGGTCCGACTCTAATTAAATTAATTTATCCATTAATTTATTTTATATTTTTTCGAGTCTATGGTCCAACTCTAATTTAATTAATTTACTCAATAATTAAATTAATACCTTGGTACTTCTCAACCAATTTCCCGAACTCGATCACTTGACCCGAAATTTAATATCCGTATCCTTAATGTTTCTCCCTCACATTAATTATTAAAATCCAAATATAGTGCTTGTCCCTTAAGACCCCAAACCAAACCCAAGGTCTAATATAAGAACTGATATATGAATTTTTCCTCCAAATTTATCAACACCACCCCAAACAGTGCAGAGAACGAAGTCACCGAATTTTATCACGCCATACGAACGAGATATGTGTCATTTGAATGACCGTGCACGTCGTTCAAATGAGATCTGGGGTCGTTCGAACAACCCCAAAATTTCTCTCTCTTCTTCCTCGTCCAGTCCAGTTCGCCATTAAAACTCAACTTAAGCTTTTTACCCAGATTTCTCTACTGTAATCCTTTTTCAAATCAATTCCTTCTTAACCATTTTCAGTCCCAAATTTTATACACACAACAACAAAGTTTTAGATATCACGAATCAAGTTTCATTCTCCAAACGACATCGAAATATAATTACAAATCTGGGTTTATTTCCTAATTTTGCAATAATAAATTATCCTTAATTTATCAATAATCTCCCAACAACAAATACAAATATGGCCATACATAGTCCAGAAATTGATCGATTCATCCCACAAACTAAAAAACCCATTCGTGTGTCACCCCAACCTAAAATCATTTGTTTAACACACCTACTATGATATATATTGAAGACTGCAATTTAGATAAAAGAAAGTTTAGCCACTTGCCTTATGATTCGTAGAGTCTGATTATTCTTTTGGTGTAGAGATTTGGTTTGTTGAAGAATACCTCATTTGTTCTTCCTTTTGGCTCCCAAGAGTTCTCCCCTTTTGCTCCTCTGCGTTATCAGATTTATCCCGATTGTGTCGTGGCTGCCCATAACTCCTAAACTTAGGTTTTTATCTCCAAATTCCGTTTTCAGTCACATGGGCCTAATTAAAATGACCCAAATACCCCCGTGTGGGCCCGATTATGTCCAAAAATACTCCGTAACCCATTTACCACCCCCGGGTACACTTTTTCGACTTTCTCGGTCCATCTGGACTCAACTGTGCATTCAGGATTGACATCCGAATTAATTTATAAAAATCCTTATCTCACGCCTAAATTAGTCTATACCCGACTCCCGACTGAGATAAATAAATGTCACGCCACTAATACACGTTATGACGTAATTAAATTATTACTATTCACTTTGTAATTTAAATTCCATAAATATTAACCATTTACTCTCACGGTTAATATTTAAATAAATATTAACATAATTAATTCAATTCAATTACGACACACAAGTAATTTAAAATTTACCCGAATTAATTAAGTATTTAAATGCATAGAAATACAGGGTGTTATAATAGTATTCCTCAATATACTCATAAATACTGTTCCCTTTCCTCCGTACAACGGAAATAATATGAGAACACGAAAAACATCTTATCTACCAACTCTTACAAGAACAATTTATTTATTCTAAGTCAACCGTCGCTCGCACTTCTGAATGGACTTCAAATACATGTTGACTTGAGCGGCTAATAGTCCATTGTCGACTTTTATTCCAATTTTCATTCAGTAACTTTTGAAAAAAAGAATATAACTCATTTATCCAAGTGTCAGACTCAACAAGTTTGTTTACATTGAAATTCATAATCTCCACCTCTCAATTTGTCGAGTATATTCATTATTGGTAAATGCCTTTCCTCCAAGATCCGTTAATTGAATGACTACGCAACACTAGATACCATGTCACCGTGCCGTTTACCAGGAAATATGCACATAACTAATTATCGGGAGGTAAATTATCAATGAAATCGGTAACACCATCTCCTCATTCCTTCTTCAATGCTTTAATGTTCTTGTGAAATTCATCTACTGAGATAACATATGCACAAGACAAATAATCTTTCACAATTTTCTTTCGAAAGCCACCACAATTCCCACGAATTCTCTTATTTATATTCCATTGTAAATGATGTATGCAATAAGAATGTGCAGACATCGGGAAAACCCTTGAAATAACTTCAATTAATCCATTGTTTCAATAAGATATGAACGTTATGTTCGATCTTAATCAGTTAGTGCATCATTTAAATTGACAAGAAACCATATCCAGTTATCTTCCATTTCGGAATCAACAACAACATATGTAAGAGGAAAAAGGCCTAAAATATTAAAATATATCAAAATTAAAATAAATTGCATATCTATATACAACATATCCTAAATTTGGCGCAGACCATACAACACGTAGGAAATATATTAATATATTATGTGTGTACTTTGCATTGGTTGCAAATAATAAGACAAAACATTACAATACACGCATAAAATGTAAAGTACACGTGATCAAGATATAAAAACATGCACATGTACTTTACAATCTTTTACGTATTCTTTGCATTAGTTGCAAATAACAACACAGATCATCAAAATAGATGCATAAAAATGTAAAGTACGTGTGAACTAAACAAAAACATTCATGTTTACTTTACATTTTTATGCGTGTACTTTGCATTATTTGTAAATAATAACATAAATCATCAAAAAATACGCATAAAAATGTAAAGTACACATGAACTAAACAAAAACATTCACGTGTACTTCATATATTTATGCATGTACTTTGATGATTTGTAACAAAATGTGAATGTAATACACAAAATAAAATATTTAGAATTAATTTACCACTGTTCCCATTCCTTGCGGTTGCTGACAATATTGTTTCACGGTAAGGGCTCTTCAAAAAGGCACCATCAAGAAATAAAACAGCTCTGCAGTATTGATATCTATAAATGCATCCTCCAGATATTACACGTATTATTTTGAATTTTTTACTCTCAGGTTCCACGTCAAGGATGCAATGCCGCCCAGGATTATACTGCAATAGAAGTTCCCGATAATTATTCATTAATGCATAAGAAATCTTTTCATCACCATGTAAATAAACGGCAACTATTTTTTTTGCACGTCATGCATGTTGATAGGCTATATCGAGATCGCAGTTCTTCTTCATATCTCTAACTACATCAATTGGCCTCAACACTGGTTTATCTTTAAGATCACCGGCTACCAATGTTGAAACCAACTTGTAGGCTATCATTTTGGCCGACAGACTACGAAAGACACAGCTACATGTATGCTCACTATTAAAACTTCGTATCTAAAAGTATCCATTTATTGTAGATAATGAAGCATGAATTCTCCACATGCAATTCTCAGTAGTCCCTTTAGAGCATTAGCCGTCACCCGAGTTTTATCATTCTTCAAATACACATAGTTGAACCCAACTTCAACGGCATACTTTCAGAATTTATCTCGAAATTTCATAACACCTCCTTTAAAACACTGTTGCTTATGACTTATATATGTATTCCAATCATTGGAAAAATAGACTTTCGACTTACTTGGCTCTACACCTCCAAGATAAAAGTCATTTTTAATTCCATTATTAAAATCATTTACAGTACCTGATAATGAAGACTTTAACCTCTCTCTATTTGTATCACCACCGTCAACCCTCTCAGAACTTATATTACTGCAGTCAACTCCTTTACAAATTTGAATAGCGCATTCAACCCGTTCACGCATGTATTACTTGGCAATGCTAATGAATCAATGACATATATCCAAATGAAATCAACCTTGACGATCAATTGGGACCGCAACATACAATGAACATCGTTGTCATAAACCAACATGAACCCATATTCATCACCAAATGAAAAATTCTCATTTCTCAAATCAGTAAACTTAGTACATAACTCATTGCATATGTAATCTAATGAGCTGTCTTCGAATATTTCAATACAAGCAATATTATTCAAATAACAACACGTTGTTATTCTATTACTTACCATAATGGCTTGCATTAAAAGAAAAAGAAAAATAATTTAGTTTAAGGTCAAGCGTTATAAAAACGTGTGTAGCGGTTGAACAATAATAGTAATTAATGGATGAAATATAAAAATGCTTAAATATACTGAAGAGTAAATTTAAAGTACACATGAAGCTATAAAATACACGTACATTTTATTTAAAAAAAGTTCACGTGTACTTTATAAATAGTGCGTGTACTTTACAAACTGTCAACCACAAAAATAAAATAAAAATGAACATTAAACAAGAATTGTAAATGCCGCTGGTGCGAACACACGATCACATTCACAATTAAAACACCAATAATTATACACACAACATTTTTTAGACCAGATTAAAAATGCATGCTTACATAACATGTCAAGATTGGTTAATTCCACTGGCGCGGACCCATATTCATAAGTTGTTTAACTAATCTTCACATACAACATATGAATGTTGTTTTAATGCCAACTCAAAATCAAGTACATCTAGGATTAGTCTTAAACATCAATAATTCAACACGTAATGCATTTTGAAACAACATTGAAACAATATGCTTACTTGGTGTGTCGAGATTGTGTAATTCCAGTGGCATGGACCAACATCCACAAGGGAACTAAACAATTTCAACAACCACGTAGGCATGCAGTTTAAATGTCGTCTCAAAATGTATCACATATAAAATTAGTCTTAAAACATGTCCACTATATTAGCACAATGTTTTGATTTTATCTGATTATACATCAAAACACACGACATTTTACATAAATACATAAAAAGTACAAAATCAAATCATTCAGAGAATATTGAAGTTCATCCACCGCTTACAACTAACAATTACAATGATGTCATTCACTCGAAAAGAAATACATACATTAAACTTTTGTAATTGATCGAGATACAAAATAATTATTGATAAATATAAACCTATATATGATAGAATCAAAACATAAATACATAAAAAATACAAAATCAAAACATATTCATATAAAATGTATAAATAGTTATTCAATCACATGAATTATGCAATTAAAATGATTTCATTGAATCCAAATCAAGTACGTTGACCTAGTGTAATCGATCGGGAAAAAACTGTTGATAAAGATAAACTTACAAATGATAGAGCCAAGTGATCGAGGTAGAATCGATTAAGAATGACGTAATCGATTTTTGGACAGATGCAAAAAGCAGCAAGATTGATGTTATTTTCGAATCTTTGGAGAGAAACTCTCCAATAAACGATTATGTCTATGAATTTTTTAAATTGGGAGTATTTATATGTGGCCCTAATGGTTTAAAATTTGTTTGATCCGGTTTTTTTATCCAATATTATTAGTTAAAGGACTAAATCGTAAAAATCTCTCTCTCTCTCTCTCTCTCTCTCTATATATATATATATATATATATATATATATATATATAAGCATAGCATTAAAATCTTCAATCGATTTCTTTAGAACTTAGTTTTTAAATGAACCGTCTCTTTTCATTAACACCACCTGACTCAGTTTTTAAAATATAAAACCAGATATGACCCTATTGCCCCTGTTTTAAGCCATCGACCAGAAAAGTAATCCTAATTGAACAACAACTATGCAGATAAACCGTATAGAAAATATAAAACCAGATGGCACTACAAGAAAAATGATCTTTCTCGGCACTTATTTCTCGGCATTATTTATATATGCCGAGAAGAGAACTTTTACCGGCATTTATTTATCAGTGTTGAAAAATTTTGACATTTTTATTTGAGTGTCAAAATTTTGCTACAATTTAAAAGTAATGCTGAAAAAAGTGCCGGAAATTTACTACATATTAGAGCTTTTGCGGGTAATTATAAAATTTAATGAATTTTTATGTAAATTGGTGGGTTTTTATTTGGCGGGCTCTTAATCTTTTTTATGGTTTAGCGGGCAACACGTAGAGAAACCCTATCTCCATTTCCCCCCAGCTTCTGGCTCCATATCCGTCCCCCCCAACTTACCAATGTCTCTTACTAAGGTCTCTTTTCTCTCTCTTTTCCCGAAGAGACTATTCACTTCTTTTCTAAATTTTTCGATTTTCGGAATGCAGAAATTGTCGTTATCCCTCACGACCTTCTTAGTGTTACCACGAACCTCTCAAGGAATTTCTGTCCCGAATAGCCGATTCACTCATGAACCTCTCAAGGAATCTCTGCCGCTACTACAATTTCCACCGCCCTCGCTGAAATTTCTCTTCTCTAGGGTTTTTCCTTCTACAACGTGAAACATGTCGACTGATTCAGGTGAGCCTTTCTTCTTAGATATTTAGATTTCACCTGTCATCATTTTTTTATGTTGTAAATCACATTATGTTTTGGGATAACTTTTGCACGCTGTCTTAAAATGTTGATTGTTGAGACATTTAACCTAGGCGATTTATGTAACAATTCGTTGTTTAATGTTTCTATTGGTGTGCATTTTGCAATGAAAAATAATAGTCTTTAGATGGTTTGAAGTTGCAACTAACACTTTCTTGATAAATCATATATATATATATATATATATGGGGGGGGGGGGGGGGGGGGGGGGGACTACAGTATACCCAAATAGGGCATTTTTCCATGAATTTTCTTTATCTTACAGAACAATAAACTTTTAACTTTTTATTTTGTATTATTAGTAAATTATATATCAATTTTAATAATGTTAATAGTTTTTTTCTTGATTTATTCAACTATATAGGGTTGAAGGCTTATGAAGAAGTTGGAGCAAAGATAAACTATTCTACTTATGAACTCCACCTTAGGTAAGTTCGTGAATGCAAGTGTTGCCTAAGAGAGTCGTTTGTTTGATCTGTTATGAGTAATTTTAGGCAATTAAATTTTGTTTTCAAGTTTAGAACCATTTTGCAAACGGCCTTAATAAAGGTTTTCTAAAGCTATAAACATAAGAAATCCTATATAGGTAAAGATATGATTATTCTTTATTATTGTGTGACATTACTTTATTTAAAGGAGTTCATGTTCGATTTGTGGTCGCAAATGAATTTTGTTAACTCTATAGATGTGGATCTTGAAAAGTTCATATGACACTACAATGATTATTCCTTTGTTTAATTATGTGTAGGTAAGTTTCGTTAATTTGTTTCTTGACATAGCCTTAAATTGTCATGTGTTTAGTGAAGAAGAGTTTTATAGAAAATTAAAGATATGGGAAATGTTATTTTTTAACTACAAAATATGTTTCATGTTTTAGTCTGCATCGATCAACTTTAATAGAAAAGCAACTACAAAAACCTACATATGACCAAAATTATTCACTAGCTTGCATCGCATGTTCATCACGGGGATTTAACTATTACCATATGTATTGTTTGACTTTTGAATACATGATTATTAGATTTATTGATTACAAAAGCTTTATCACAAAGGTGTAAAAATTTCGTTAATAACAATAGTCTAATTTAGTTATAACTAGAGCATGTAGTTGTTTCATATATTTTTGTGATTGAAATCCTAATTTTCTTGGTTTGTCTTTGACATCATAATAATGTTTGACCAGTCCTTTCATAGCAAAGGCCAAATTAAAAAGAATGGGTTCATATCGATTGTTCTGCATACATTTACATAGGAGCTTAAACGTTTAACCTTGGTAAACTCTTACCGAGTCTTGCTCACAATAATGGGATTAAATTTGGTTTGAGAAATAATCCTATTGTGATTTGTATGATAATTATGTGGAAGAAATCAACGACCTATTTTCTCATTTCACGCATTCATACGAAAGATTATAGCGGAAGTCAGGGAGATATCTCTCCACTTAGTCTTTCTCCCTCGCTTTCACGATATTTCACATCTATCCCTCCACGTTTTGTGTTTTGAAGAAATAAATTTCATATTATCTTAACCTACTAGTATACTTTCCCTCCATCCCACCAGCTTTACAGAACGATTGAAATACACCAATGTGTCTTAACCCTCATCCTCTTCTTGCCCCAGAAAAACCAACCCCCCTCTCTTTCTCTCTCTCTCTGTATCCCCTTCTTTTTATCTCGGTTTTAGGTTTTAATTTAGACCGTTTACAACAAAAATAGAATTATTCGATTATTTCTAAATCGAAAAATTAAGTTGGCGATCTTTTAACATGGAAAAGAAAACCAAGGTCACCAATGAATACTAAAATATCTATTTCTTTGCAAACGACTTGTATGAGATTAGTGAAGATTGGAATACCAAATGGTGGAGGGACAATGATGATGTCAATGCTGACTTCTCTCTATAGCTAATGAAGGATCTGGAGAAAAATGTTGCGGTCAGAATGGTTAAGTTCATTTATCACACTTTCATTTGTACGTTTATAAGTGTTGAATAGTTTAATACCTTATGTGCAAAATTTAGACTAATGGTCGTAGTGATGGCCATATGACATAATGTCCTAGAAGTTTTCATTATTACTTGATTTAGATATAGGACCTTTATTTTTTTCTTTGGCAACATATCTATTTATCTCGAAGACTAAATTTATAGTCCATCTAACAAAAATAATTTCTTTAAAAAAAATAATGGTCGTCTTAATTTCTTGGATAAACAAACGGTTTCTAAATCGTGTCGAAGCACGTGATTTTGGCCAACGCGACGCGACCAACACCATTTAGAAATGGCCACGATATTATTTAAAATCGTATATTTTTACCCAATATGAACATTTCCCATCTAAAACATGACACAACTAACATAATATACAATTTTACACTCAATTCAACCCGATATCAATATTGCCTAAATAAATACCATAATCAGCACAAATTTCTATTGGTTTTAAGATAAGGAGAAAAGACTATTATGGTTGGTCACATAATTTTGCGTTAAAGACGTGGGAGTTGCAAATTTTAAGTTTTGACATTTTTTTACTTTGTTCATGGTGTTATTATCACTTTTCATTTTATTTGTTTTGGTCAATTTATTAATTTTTGCTTATTTCTAGGCAAATTTTGTTGGTAACTAAAATTATTAGGTTTTGAGATAGACAACAATATGTTTATACAATTTTGCTTTTATTCATTCGTTTGGGTTGTAGTGATGTGTATCTTCGTTGTGTTAGTAATAGAATTCGGTGTTCTGCATCCTTCCAGCCTTAAGATCTTTTTTGTAAATGTGCCACAATGAGTCTTTATGAAACTATGACCCCAACATATGAAATATTGGGGGATTCAAACAAATGCAATTAACATCAAAACCTTTTTTAAAGGTTGTGTTCATTTTTCTAATTAAGTAATTACAAAATTTGAGTTTTGCCTCTTGGATCCATATAGTCTTATGTGGTATTGTTATTGAAGCCTTTTTTATGAAATTTTCTTCTCGAGGTGGTTAATGGATGCTCGTCTATAGCTTTCTGCCTATTCGCTGCAGCGAACATGGGCCTTCATTGGTCGCGAGTATCCATCTTAAAACTCCCCAAAGCGCTGCTCCTATCCGCGACTCGCTAACTTTCCCTTCGCTGCGGTGAAGCCCTGGTCACGACGAATGACAAAAACCGGTGCTGCTGATTTATGAGCCAAAACTTCACACGTAATAGTAGAATAACATATAGGTCATACGATACTAACAACTTGTACCCTACTAACGAGATTACCTTAAGGCTAAGGTATAGAATCAAAGAAGTACCAAAATGATGAGAATCTAAGTCAAATAAGAAGAGTCTCACTTGGTGGGTTGTATGAAATTATACCAAGAAGGGACAGTAAAAAAGTATTGTACAATTAATCTTGAATTCATATTAACTTATCATAGTGGAGTAATTTAATAGGTGAAGAGTAAAAATACCCAACTATAAACCTAATAGGAAAGTTACCTCAAGGATAAATCTATTATAATACTCCAAAATGCAAGCCTCTATTTAATTATAACAATCAGGTAACTGTCCACATGGGATTACCCCTGATTCCTGGATTACGTTCTAACCCATGCCCCAAATTCGTGTATTTATTCCGCACCCTTCTCAGAATCAATTAGGTGGATGAGGAGTTTACTCATCCACTTCGTTACATTTTCCCCTGATTCGATTGTGGATTCATTTCTCACCCTTATCAGAATTAAGCAGGACTTGAGGAGTTTACTCATCTTACATCAGATGGAACCCTTTGTTTTCAACCTCTTTCTCTCTTTCGATACAATGAACAGTCATCATATAGCTTCCATATATATTAAACTCTCAGCAAGTCACAATCTCACGCAAGCTGCAACGTAGGAAATATATTTGCATTCAAGGTACTTATTCATTCAAAATTTGTTTTGATAGTTACAAAGAACTGAAATTATATATTGTTCTATGAACTATGAAATGCCGATTATAGTTATGCTATTACATTATTTTATTGTATACTGATTTTCCAGAAGAATATGGATTGCCTTTTTTTGTTGTTTGCTTTTGATGTATACTGATTTTCCAGAAGAATATGGATTGTTTTTTTTGTTGTTTAAGATACAAAAATCTGAATGGCTGAAATACCCAAATCCTAGTATTTTGGCTAATTGTTGTCCTTGAAAAAATCTTATAATTAAGTTCTAGCATTTTTATGCTTTATGAATTTGATTTCATAACATAACAAGGTATGCCTTATTCTAATTTTCTTATGGTTCTGATTAATTTAGAAAAATAAACAATGATTTGAAATGTCTTGATTATGTCACCTATATCGTCTATAATTTATTTTCTTATTTTTTATTATTGGTTTTATTATTTCCTCTTATTCTATATATTTTCAATGAACTGTTGAAATTTGTATGAGAACTACCATTTGATGAGTCATTGAACACTATATCACTAAAAGTTTGTTTTGCTATTTTAGTGCTGATAAATTATCCTTGTTACCTTTGCTCTATTGATTATTGACAAAAAGTATAAATTCAAACCAAATTTCTCTATTGATTTTAGTGTAATGTTTCCTTTCAATTGTTTTTATTTTCTCTGTAAATGTAGCGTAATTATCACTTTAATTTTCGCTAAAAAACATTTGTTTCTAAGTTGTTTTCTTTGATAAATTTCTCATTTTTCGATTTTATCCCCAACAAATATTCAATAGTGATTTACGCCATTTGAAATTTTGTGTTCCAACAAGACCACCCCAAGTATGTTATATAGTGGCGAGAGGCGAGTTTTCATTCTTTTAAGTTGAAAAATCCCATGTGCTAATCCTGTTATAAGCATCCCGCTCTTCCTATTATGTCCTCTGCTAATGGGAAGTATCGATTTTACTGTGTTCCCATACAAACTGAAACTAGATAAGGTAATTTGGAGAATGCGGTCCCAAGTTTTTGGTTACATTTTAAATAATTACGAGAAGTCCATCAGGTTAGATGTTGTTGATGAGCTATTACATATATTGACTTTATCACTAAAGGGGAAAAATACTCTTGAGCTGTTCCATTATGATAGCTATCAAATTTGGATATTAAGTAACAACTTTTGTTATGGTTACAAAATTATTGAGGGGTGTTTGACATCCGAAAACATATATTTCTAACATATTCTATCATCCAACTATTTGTACACTTTTGCAACTAATCTTTCTAATTGAATCATTTGAAAAATTGTTCTTAACTTATGTTTTCAATATCTGATTCTCATTCTAAAGATTACAGTAACATATATTTCTTACTCTACTTGCAGGTAAGATTGAGGATTAATAGTTTCTCATGCAAATGACTTAAATAAATGCTAATGCATAGGAAACTTATGAGAAAGACAGTCGCATCTCCTATTAACTTTGGATCATTTTCTACTACATAATACACTTTTGAATGTGTCTCTCGCTATTTTTAAATTTAACATTTGCGTGGATATATGTATTTGTTAATTAATAATCTACTAGATATATATCAGTTTATTGTGCAACTAGACAATAATATACATGCATGATTGTTCAGATAACGCTTATGTTTGATTTCAAAATTTTTAAATATCTCTTAATTACTGATCATATAACACATTTCTTTCATCGTTAGTACTTATTTATTGTTTCCAAAACAAACATTACAACTATGTTCTTATAGAGTATGGTCTACGTCCATACTTACACATTTGGACAGATTTATAATAGTCAATTGGTCATACGAAAACATCTTATTGCTCAAAATATGATGAGCAGATATACGCATCTCACCCTATACTGGGGTAACCAAGTAAACTCTTTTATATTATGCAATATATATTACGCATAAGATGGGAACAACCGTTGAGAAGATGGTGGAGGATACAAGCAGAGTTGTTGCCTTAATGCCTGATATTTTAGTGCATTGCATTTTTTGGTACATTCTTTTTAAATTTGGCTCGTGTTACTTAAAGTTTGTTACATAAATAAGTCTTGCCCTCTTTAACTATGCTACATCTTAGGCAATTTATACTGTGAAAATTGTATCGAACATCGACTTGGGATATCACACTTGTGTGCTTGGTTTCCAAGTTTTAAATTCTAATCTAGATATCTTTGGTGTTTGTAATTGTAGCTTTGCTGATCAAGAGTGGTCTTAGAAGGGTTGATATACTATTGATGTAAAAAATTTGGGTCTTTGTAAAGAGAATTGCTCAGAATATTACAACGGTGAAGCTGCTGTTCAAATATGCTGACCAACGGTACCTTCATCATACTCTAATTCGGTAACAAAATCAGTCTCATTTGTGCTACTGAATTAAAATAGGTCTGTCGTTTAATTTAGTTGGGTTGTTTTAATTGGCTCTAAAGGATACGTTCGTTGATTAGGTCAAAAAATTGAAAGTGGACTCTTAATTTGGGACGGAGGGAGTATATAACAAGGATGATTGACTGTACACTAAAGCAGAATATTCTTGGCCTGCATCCTATTTTTGTAAAACGTTAGGGACCTGTCCTTAAATATGATTCTTTTTAATCTTTTCTTAGTGCTTCTTATAAATAAATGTAGAAGAAACGGATGGGGACAAAAATGGGAAGGTCAGCTTCAGAGAGTTCCTCTTTGCTTTGGTCAACTGGATCGGGGTTGACTCAGATGATGAAATCTCAGTGACAGGAAGTGAAGTACAGGACAACAATATGAATACATAAAATTGAACATTCTTAAGTGAGGTCACTTCATGTGTATAGTTGTGTGTGTATCAACCAGTTTTTTTTCTTCTAATTGATGATGTTATATGATGTTTATAGTATAATATTAATCCAAATGAATTATGAACAATTACTTGTGTTGCGAGTAATTTATTTTTTCTCCCAAATCTATTCTTGTTCTACAAACCATATGGACATAACTGGAAAATATAAAATAAGTAAAACTTTGTTGTCCTCTCTACTGCCTCGGCATTGAAACTCATAGTATGTCATAATTGAGGTATGTCCTCCTATATTTAAGGATGCCAGGTAACTGTGGAAGTCTATTTGCAACTTGGCGAACATCTTAAGTTGTTATTTGCCATAAAACGAAGCTAGACGGAGGGCTTTACCTTTACACCATGACTCCTTATCCCAAAATGTCTCAAGAAAAATGTAAAGAGCTTTACTTCCATGATATATTACTGACATCTTGCTCTCCACTTTAATCGCGTATCTTTTCGCCCATTTTCTTGAGGACAAGTCTGTAGCAGAAACAACTGCTAATATGCAATCCTTCAATAAAATTTTAATATGGGAGCCATCTGACTCTGTTAGGATAAGTGACTGATCCTTGATTTTTGCATATTTTCGAAAGGGGGTAACTTCCACAATCTTTTTCTTTTGCTTTTGAACACTCGGTCGTTTGTATGTGTGCAACTCTTTAAAACCTTTTCTGATTCTAAAACACAAACTAGTCCTTGCTTTTGGGGCTAAGGAGGATCGATGTTGTCGTCGTAGATTTCTCCAGAATTATATTATATAGGGGTGAAGCGACTTTTTTGGTGGTTGTAGTCTTCGATTCAATCGGCGTAATACAATTAGAAATCCAAGGGCTTCAACTACAATAATCATTAGAGCCTCAAGAACGAACCCTAACAAGAGTGTCAACGTTAACATTGTTTGCCTTCTTCTTACTTACTATCGAATATCAATATTGGTACCATTTGTGTTGGATGGAGAAAAGAAATAGAAATAAAAAATGGAATACATATTAGGCAATCAAGTTTCAAAGAAATTGATACGATTGAACAGGATTAGGGCAGCGACCATTTAAAGTTCAAAAGGTCAATTGTCTTTTCCTTGTACTTGAAAATCATAACATATACATTTTAAAATTAATTAAAATTTATGATATTCGATCTAAATTTCATGATAAATTTAATCATTTAGAGGCCCAGTTTGAGTTGATATGCACACACATGTTGGCTGGAATAAATAGTTTTTTATAAATCACAAATTCTCAACACTTGGTTGCCCTCGAGATTGTTGATCGTGTTAGTGAATAAACGAATGCTACTTCAATCCATGTATGTTATTTTAAAGGGTAAACTACAAAATTTAGAACTGTTGTTGCCATAGCAAGTCACACGTCTCAGTAAAGAGATGAATAAATATTTAAGATGTTAATAACTTAAATTATTAAATCCAATAAAACTTAACAAAACCTAGAAATCTCAGTAATCTAACTTTGAAACACCTTATCTTGGGACTCTATTCCACAACAAGCCATGCGTGCACACGCGGTACGTGTGAAATGCGCATTGATAGTAAAATTAGAAAACAAAATATATTTAGCAATAAAATAGTATCGAACATTACAAACTACAAACAATATATGATAGGAATATATAGTTGCAAGTGTTGATTACATAAAGTTGTAATACGATAGGAAAGTACCTTTTAACATGTTTGCACATTTCTTCAATATCTCCACTTTCATCATATGTGAATTCATTTGTCAATTATTTGAGATCCAGAAAAAATAAATATTTTTCTCGACATGAGATCCCAAAGTGATGGTCCGGTACATCCGTAATTTTACACCCCAAGAGTTGGTCCAAATTTTCTTCACGAAAAATTCTAAAATTATATTTATGACAATATAATTATGTTATTATTTACTTTGGTATCCAACACTGTAAGGTGGCGGGTTTAGGATAAAAATGAGGTAATTTACTGGTTTTGTAAGGTGGTGGGTTGATGGATGTTTGTTGGCGAAATAATTCAAGTAAATGCTAGTGCATTCAAAATAATACTAGCTGGTGTTTGTAGAATAATAAATCTTGGTTAATCCTATTGTAATGGAATGAGTTTTGTCTTATTATAGCAGGTTGTGGATGGATTTTATAAATCATACATACTTATATATTTGTGCTTCCTTGGGGAGTCTATGTATACTTGACATTGGGGGTTGGTTTATTTGGTTGTATATAGTGTTTAATTTTTTGTGATGTCTTAGAAACAAATAAAATTTTGCCTATTTTTTTTCCAGAATACATGTTTCATGACATATTCATCTTGTTTATAAAAAAAACAATCAAAGAAGAAAAAGAAGCACCATCAACCACGACAAATGGTCTTGAATAATGCACTGGATAAAATTGTAGACCTTATTACTTTTGGGCTTCCAAAAGTGATTGTGGCACGTGGATTCATTGTAAGCAAGGACCCTTCAACAAAAGTAGGTGGTATACTATTGGGTGAAGACTTTTGGGAAGTATATATTGAGAAAAAAATGTAACAAATGAACCATTGCCTAGACCAAATGGAAACAAATCCACAATTGGGGATGCCTATCATTCAATTGTAGCACAACATATTGCTAATGTATTAATTTTTAATATTCTTATTAAAATACTAAATAAGTATCATTGACTAACAATTGTCTTTTTTATTTGTAGGTTGAAGAGGATGTTTGACGTTGAGTGAGAAGGATCGTGCATTATATAAAATTTCGTTTTGCTTCATGTTTCCCCCTTTTTTTTTCTTATTGGACTTGTAATACATTTTATTTTGTGGATGGATAATTGTTCCAAGCTCAATTATGTTTATTTACGATGAATGCTATTGGTTTTAAGTTAATGAAGTTTCAATGTGATTACCGCCCTCTTAATTTAATGTTATGGTAGTGTATTTGCTTTATATTTATACATGTTATGAATTCACATAAGAATTACACAAATACAATACTTATTACAAATGATTTTTTTTAACACTTGTTCCCATTCATATGGCGCAAAATAATATCAACATTTTGTTTAATGTCGTTACCATTATTCTCGGCATTTTTTTAGTGCGGCCAAAAATGCGTTGAACATTTGATATGTGTTGCAAAAACTTGTTCTCGGCATTTTTTTAATGTCGCGAAAATATTATTGCCAGCATTAATATAAATGCCCCAAAAGTTTTTTTTTTAGCAATTTAGGTAATGCTGCGAGAAATGCCGCTAATTGTTCCCGGTATTTTTCAAAATGCCGTTGTTCTTTTACCACATTGGCTATTACCGCACTTGTGGAAATGCCGCCAAAAGTTTTTCCGACATTTGTAGTGCTTTTCTCGGCATTTACTTTGTACCGGGAAAAACCAATATTCCCGTAGTGTGGGTAAAAAACAGGCCCCTGCAACAATCCTAACAAACATCTATGCATATTCGAACAACAACTATACAGATAAACCGAACTCTAAATATAAAATCAGATGGGTAAACCGAATAACTAAAAAGAGTCCAATAATATAAAATGAAACCCATCAACACTTCATTTGATTATTTTAACAATGAATCTTGGGTTTCTCTCACATGTAATCATTTTTTCCTCAAAAATTGTTTCTTGATCTGTGATCATCATTAATGTGAATATTCAAAAGTTACCCATATGTTGTTTATCTTTTATTTTGACACTGTCCATTCATATCTCACTTAATTACATGGTGGTATGTGATGATCCATTGAGAAGAGCGAAGATGAAGAGTAACGGCTACACTCGATTTTTTTCTATTGTCCGAAGTTATTTGGTCCAAATATCCCATTTTCCCTTTTTATTTTACAAACCGTGATTGTGAGGAGATTAAAAGACTGTAAGCCTAAATAAGGTGGATAATTATAATGGGTGGGTGTTAGGGGTCCGTTTGGTTTGTGGTGAAATACTTTTTACCGTGTTAAAAAGTAATTCACCTAGGTAAAATATGTGTTTGGTTGGACATTTAACATGGTGAAATAAAATGAACATGATGAAAAGTGAGGTGAAACTTTATCCATTTAAAACCATGGGTAAAGTGAATAATTTAACAGGTGAAAACAAAAAAAATTATCTTATTACCATACTAACATTTTTTACTTTCACTTACAACTATCACACGATCATTAGACATTCATTTCTTCCTATCAATTAACACGATCATTAAATTTCATTTAAAAATAAAAATATTTTTTAATTTTTTTCAAAAACATTAAAATAAAATAATTAAAAAAAATACATAGAATTTTTTAATTAATTGGAATGGTTTCATAGTTTGGAGCTGTTTTTTTCATAGTTAAGATTGTGTTTTTTTTTTAAATTCTTTTAATCGGGACTCTTTTTTTTAATTGGGTAATATGATCATTCTGTTTTTTCACTATATTGCTCTTAATCATCCAAACAACAAATGGTGAAAATATTAAAATTTTCACCTAATGAAAAGTAGTACATCCAAACGGAGATGGTGGAGACAAAATCACCAAACTAATCATTCAACTTTTTATTTTAATACTATGAAAGATATTTTAACGCGAACCAAACGAACCATAATAGTATATCATGGTGTTAATAAAAACACCCTATCCTGAATGACATACACAAAATTCAACACGTGTGTGTATTGTGTATACAAAATTGCTACTGTGCCCGAATTTTTGATTGAATTTTGATGGACAAACTGACGTGTCAGGCTTTTATTGATTGATTTTTGCGGTCCACGCCCATGAGACATAGAAACCAATCAATAAAATCCTGCCACATCAATTTGTCTATGAAAATTCTGTCAAAAATTCAGTCACCATCTAAGTATTCATTGTGTATATGTTAATTTCTTCAATCCATTTTAGTTGAGATTAAAAAAAAAAAATTAAAATTATAGACAAATACCTACAGAATTGAAGGGGCTTGGATTGAGCCGATTTTCCCCTTGATTCGAATTTGAGAGAGAGAGAGAGATTACCAAATACATGAGAAAGAAAGAGCGATAATTGCCTTGGGAGATGAATTTGAATTTGAAGGCTCTTCAGCTGGGATGAAATTAGAGGTTTTGCATACTATATGAGGTTAATACGGTCATGTGACCATTTCAACAGATATTAGGTCCTTTTAGGTAGTAGAGAAGAGATAGATATATATATATATATATATATATATATAGAGAGAGAGAGAGAGAGAGAGAGAGAGAGAGATTCGATGTCCACTCCACAAAATGAGTCTGAAATCCAGCTAAATTGGCATAGAGCTACTCGAACTCAGCAGGTCTGAAATCCAACACAAATATGTCGGTTGATCCATGTCTTGACATGTGTGAAATAACGGTAGGGTTTTCAATTCAAATTCAAATTAGTTTCACATCATTTGATAAATAACGGGACAAAGAAGCTTTAGGAGCTTTGATTTTGCTTCCTCATTCTATAATTACTGCATACATTTCAATTGTCAATTATAATGATGTAAATTGTGTTTTATCATTTCTTATTCATCAGATACCAACTCCACATTTTGAGGATTAGATTTCAACTTCCAATGGTATGTAAAATCATTGTTGAAGCATCATTTGTATTATGACAATTCTTTGAACGCTGCAGTTTCAAAGTTGCTACTTTTGATTACAACACCTATTATATTTGCTTACATGTTTCCCCCCCTCCCCCGGTATACATTCTTTTGTTATATATATATATATATATACACACACACTCACACACACACACACACAGAGAGAGAGAGGCTCCTCTACGTACCAAACGGTACATACCGCTGGCGCAGGCCCATTTTATAAATGATTTTGAGTTGAGTTTTTTTTATGTGGTATTTAAACATTCCCGCGGAGCCATATAAAAAAAATAGCAAAAAACGTTATTTTGAGTTGATTTTTTTTATATGGGTCTATTGAAATGTTTAAACATCATATAAAAAATTCAGCCGAAAAATAATTTTTTTACTATTTAAAAAAATTGGTATGTACCCCGTTGGTATGTCCCGTTTGGTATGTACTTGAGACTCACTATATATGTGCGTATATATATATATATATATATAATAACAAAGGGAATCATCACTTTAATCAAGTAGTAGGAATAATTATTTTCACAAGTTATCACGATCCACCATATAATAATTTGATAATAATTATTCATGACAAATACTAACGATAATTATCCAACCCAAACAAATAAGTTTTAATTATGTCAACAAACATTGTTTATTTTTACTTACGTGTCTTTTTGGTTATTTTCATATTTTAGAGTTATTAGGTTAGGTAGATGGTAATATTTATTGAAATATTCTTATCGTGTCCTCTTTAATCTTTCAACCCTTTTATAGGTTATCTTGACTAGCAATCCTGTTAGTCTCTTTGTTTTGGAGAATGAATTAATGAGAGAGGACTTTATTTCTACATATCGTCGTTGTTGTTCCGCTGCATTTACATCGAACTGGTATCATAGCAATATTCGATTTAACGTGGTCGCCCAAGTTATTGTAGAGCCACGGGTAAGGCTCGGAAAAATTGGCGAACCGATACTGCAATTCAAGGCCTCGTCGCCCGCGGTTAAGCGACACCATTCCGACCTTTGCCTCCATACATTAAATCTGGAATCCCTACATCCTCAACTTTGTTGCAAACCACCCAATCCCATTTTTAACGTCGCACAGCCATCAAATCTGCCTCCACTTGAAGATCAAACACCATCCCACCCTCGTTGGTGTTGGGCGATCTCCACCGATGTTCGACAAGGCCCATTAAAGCTTCCCCATGCTGGTTTCCCATTGATCTCATGCTACAAAGCTAAAAAGGGGGTAAAAACCACCCTTGTATCAGTGCCGTGCCTACTCATCCTTCGTCGACAGCCGACTACCCTGGTTGGCGCCACGGGAAGCCTGGCTGACCTTCCCCTAGACCCCTTGCCCCCCACTGAACCAACAAGCCTTATCTCAGCAATGATCGACGAAATGGAGAGATGCTACTCAATAACGGCACACGCCGACCATTTAAACTGCTGGGTAGACACCATATCGGCGACACCGGTCTAAGATGGCGACCGTCAGACTAGAGTGAGCTCCGGGCCTAGCAAGAGCTATAGCACTTGTTGCAACTCTAACTAGCTAGGGTATCTAAGTCGAGTGTCTCCGTTTACCATTTTACCTGCAAATGCAGAAGTTATTTCTAAACAATGCCCTCCTTTTTCTGAGCTTTGTTCTACCCGTCCCCTTATCTTCAAATAATTACACAAACGCCCCTTTAAATAATTTCACACTTACTCCTACTATTTTTTTACCCCTATATTCTCCTACTACCTTAGCGTTCCGTACATTTACAAGGCCACCCCTCTACTTTGGAATATGATTTATACGCCCTCTCAACGTTCCAAAATGACATTTTAGGCCCCATACTTAATGAAATTCCCAAATTAAAAATTTGACTTTAATCATGATTAACAGTTTGGTGATGTTGTTATTTTGACTAGATGGTGAAGAATGAAATAGAGGTTCTATGAATATGCTTTATTTCCAACACATTATATAAGCTGCAATGTATTTTTTTTAGTCTGAAATTGAAATTCCAATGTAGTTAATTAAGGTCAATTATGCAGGATCCTCTCATGTTTCCCCCCAATTAATCTACGAATTCCAAGAAGTTTGAACATTGTTTTACCTAACACCTTTAGAAGTCCATTTTATTTTGAATATCAAGTGACAAGGTAAATGTTGTTTTGATTTTTCAGTTACCACAAGGAGTAACACCATTCATACATATTAATCAGAACGAAGGGCGGAAGTAAGCTTTTTTATACCTTTTACTGTTATGGAGGATCCTTTTGTGGGAAGCATATTTTCTTTATTGATGTACTTAAACAAAATGTCATGAGATACTTTTACTAACATGGCATCCTCTGGAAATTAATTGTCATTTTTTATTTTCTGTTTCACGCATTTATTGTTATCCATAATACATCCATGTGTCTTTTCATAATTAATAATACTTTATATATAGAAAGAACTAAGGGTAAAGGAGGCAGATTATCTATTGAAGTACAAATAGTGTTTTAATTTTTACCAACACATTGAATGACATTTGCTTGAGTATCGTCTATTTTAGTTCACTGTTCAAATGTTTAAAGATTTAGTTGATTAGAAGCTAAAGTCCATATTTTTCATTTTAATGGTTTCAATTAGCATATTCTGGTAATAAAAAAGTAACTTTTTCATAGGAGATCACATTGTTTCACTGAGACACTATGTGATTTTGTTTATAGAAGTACACTTCGGGTGTTTTTAATTAGCAAATTATTTCATGGAAACTATTGAAGATTCCAAATTTCCATCTTTTGGTGGGTTTGATTGCCTTAATTTTCATTGGAATTGTTTTCCAGATGTGTCTAAAGTACAACCTGATAATACAACTTTTAAACATTTTCCATGGAATTTTTTTCTTTGAACTTTTTTTCCACCCACTCCAATAAACACACCCTTAGTTTTCTAATTTTAATTTTACCTTAAAATTGTTGTAGTTTATTCGTCTTTTCAATTATTAAATCTATTATAAACTGAAAGGCATGTGAAAAATATATTTGTTCAAATCCATTATAATAACTTTTATTGTCTCATTATGCCCATGCTAATATTGTAGCTTATGGAAGCAGATTATGTATTTCATGCTCTTATAGATTTGGGTCTGCTCACACTTTGGGCTTTTAGCTATTTTAAGATCTTAAGTTAATTTAGAGATCCTTTTTTAGTTATTTGCAAGAATTAATTTGTGTTTGAGAAATTGGACGGGATGTGTTTATGTTTGAGAAATTTTTGCAATATTTAATATATATGTTGGACATATTGCAATATTTTTTTCTGGGATGAATATTTATATTCAAATGAAGCAGTGAGTGAATGAATGCTTATTTGAGAATAAACAACTAATGTGTTAGATTGTATTCCATCCGTCCTAAATCAAGAGTTCCTTTCTTTTTTAATTTCCGTATAGATTAAGGTACACTTGATCAATGGTCAAAATCAAAACTTGTTCATGATAATGAAATTTGGTTCATTGATTATTTCTGCCAAAGGAAATTAGACTCCTAATATGGGATGTCCCAAAAGGAATTCGAAATCTTAATTTGGACGGAGGGAGTAAAAATTAGTTCCACAACTATTTTGTATATGCATCCAACATACATTGCGGGCACTGTAGCTAGTATACTGAAACACTTGTTAAAAATATTCCCTTTTCAATTTCAATACAACAACTTTATCGTTTCGTTATGCCATGCTACTACTGTAATGTGTTGTAGCTTATGAAAGCGGATTATGTTTTCAGTAGATGATATATGTGGCTTTCAATAGTGTGGGTTGGGATTTTTATGTGCAGCCTTTAACACATGCCTCTATCTGAGAAGGGTGTGTGGAGTTTGGCCGTGCCATCTGGGCCACTTAAAATTGGCTTATCCTTGCCCTGATTAAGAATTTGATAGATCGACTCCTTAAACATAGTGTTGATTTCTTGTAGACTTTTCGAGGATCTACCTTCTTCCTGCTCTCTATCCCTCCCTATGAAGCACCGATTTTTCTAAAGGGTCATTAAGTCTGAATCAGATTCGAATCAGGTGCGGGTGTGACCCCTAATTGTCTCTGAATCACACCCATGAAGAATCGAGAAATAAAAAATAAATCTGAAATTCTGATTCGGCTTGGATTTGTTTAGGATTCGGCCAAGATTCATTTCTTGACTAGTTTTTTTTTAAATTTCTTTATTATAAATATAAACTTCTATTACTAAACATTTTAAATGGTCATATTGAAAATTATAAGTATGAACTTTTAATACCAAACAATTTCATCTCTCTCTCTCTCTCTCTCTCTATAAATATATATATATATATATATATATATATATATATATCATATCTTCTCATAATTTTTCTCAAATGATTCAAAACTTTATATAAAAATATATCTTCAATCGAAGAGTTCAGTACTTAAATATATCTTCCTCAATTTCTCTTTTTGTGCATTTTCTCTTGTTTTTAATGGATTAATTCTGGTGCATTTGCGAGTTTGACTAATTTTTTCAAGGAAAATGAGTAAGGATGTTGATCAATTTCCTATTTGGAAGCATTTTACAAAGCAGGAGAAGAAGGAAGAAGGTAGAGGGAATTGGCAATTCCGATGTCATTAACTATTATCGAAAATTGCAGGTTGAAAGCACGTTTGTTTATTAAATAGTGGTGGTGGGATTAAAATATGTCCTAAAATCAGTGTTGGTATCACCCTGGAGTTGACAACAATTCAAGAAAATGTTGATATACCCTAAAGTTTGATTACTTGGTTGTTAGACTTATAGTGATGTATTATTTTGTATAGTAATGAAGAAATAATATAAAACATTTTTTTATTGTATTTTTTTTTCTTGCCGCACATATATCCTATTTTTTTGAGAATTTTCGAATCTCTGCAACTGCTTCGTGTTGCACTCGCACTCCGCATCCGTGCTTATTAGCCCTGCTCTGGCATCCATTCAATATTTCTTATGTCCCACTTCCTTTTGCCACTAATCAGAGACTTGTTTTGTATTTACCTCTTGATCTTTTTGTAGTTCTATACTGATTTATTATCATTTTGATATGTCCATAGACAATTAAAACAGAAGGAAGAGGATATTGCTATTTGTGAATGCAAATACGATGATAATGATCCTGACAGTGCATGCGGAGAGAGGTGCTTGAACGTACTCACCAGCACAGAATGCACGCCTGGCTACTGTCCTTGCAGTGACAGCTGCAAGAACCAGGTGATTATGAGTCACCCTGGGTCTGTGTGTGTGCCCCTCTTTGTTTGATTCGATACGCTAGTGATTTACATATTGGTACACGCGTTTTAAAATATGTCACTTCCGTTCGAATATACTAAAATTAACATTGGTAGAAATATCTTCCTCTTTCCACCCTTAACTTTGTTTTTTATTAAAAAAATAAAATATAAAAGAAATTTTTGACTAAACGCCCGCATTATTAATGTTTTATTGCACTTGTCTCTCATTTCCTAATTCCTAAAACATACACCAGTTTTCCAACGATAGTCCAACACTGTTATAAAGTCATTAATCAATTATTTGACACCCCCTGTGACACCCCGACTAATTAAACACCGGGTAGCTACTCCTTTATAAAATTAATTCAAAAATGCCAAGTTGGCTCAGTTAATAGCATCACTGTCGAAAACGTTTTATTATTACTAACCACCTAGTATTTAAAAAGTAAGTGCCAAATTTTATTAAATCTGATTAACATGCAACAAGAGTAATGAATAACTAAATAACACCATTCGCCATACTGAAATGAAACGAATAACCATCACAATATGTAAATAAAACCCTGGAGGAAACTCCTCAATACAAATCCCACAACTGATAAGTAAACTGAAATAAATAACTAAAACTGAATACTAAGCAATACATGCTAGAGTCTGAAAACTGAAATGTAAAATGTCTAATAGAATTGGGCAACATGCCCTACAACTGATAGATGCTGAGACTGGAATCCAAATGAGAGAAGCGTCTACATGCAAATCCCTGTAGCTTCCACAAACAGCTACAGCTCGTCACCTGAATGAGAATCCTATGCTTGGTGTCCTTGTGGCTGGGCACCTAAAAATGGTTTTACAAGAAAAATATATTTGAAAGCAAATGGGTCAGAGCCCGAAAGTGGAAATCATTTTAAAAACCTGCAAGTGCTTTAAAAACATTTAAAACATTAAATGCAAAGTACATGTTAGGACGTACACTCGCATGATATTCTCACCTCTCGCCTAACTGTGCACTCCTAACGTAAGTACCCATCTATAACGACCCTTACTACTAGCTAACTGACAACATAACTAGCTAGACTGCCAAAGGTCCTACCCATATTACTTGGTTCCATTTATCATACCAACGCTCGTAATTAAATAGAGGTTTAACGTAAACTCAGTTACTAACTATGCCATTGATATAACTATCAGTTAACTCGTTATATTTCTCAAAATAATACCGTAATATTTTTACAACCTTAACATGAAAGTTCCCATTAAATTAAATGTATATTATTCACATCATAAATATACACTATAAGCACCCCGAGAACTAAGCTGCGGTGCACACATACTCTGCTATCCATCCCGGTACATCACGTACATAAGGATCACATATTCTGAATCTCTCAGGAATAGTTCTCAGATAATAACATCACAAATAATGGAGGCGAACACAGTCACCATCACATGGGTCACGCACATACCTACGCTCCCATGATCAGCGGACTTATTAATATCACAATAAGTCTTTCAATGACCTATGTTCATCAAGGTACCAGTCTATATCCCCCCGTAGGCACACAAGGATTAGAGGGTCCTAAGCGAACGCAAACCTCCCCCGTGATAGCAAGTATGGTAGGTATGTTATACACATAAACTATATACTAAGCATTCACCCATCTTAGATATTACCATATTAATAAGGTATTTTCTACATCATCATACCATTATCCCAAACTTATATATTTCAAGTAATCCGATAATATATAATTTAAAATAGTCGACACGTCACATGTCGTAATTCCTTATACTTAAAACCTATCTCGAATAGACTACTAAGTTCCCATAATTCTCACATATGATATCTTTATACCTAAGGCCTTTACTTCTGCCCCAAACCTTATTTCATCAACTTATTCAAATTTGTACTATTAACCCAAATATTAACTCGCATAACGAATTTCATTTATTTAGAATAATTCCTCAAATTACATTCTGATTAAAGTCCCACTTCATAATCATGCCTACTGGTCTTCCTTAAAGCTAAGGGTATTCACAAAGTCTCCAAACATATTCTCCGAGGGTTTCCACCATTAAAATCATATTAAAGAAAATTTCACTCATTCTGGGAAGGTCGATCGATCGACCTATGAATATCGATCGATCGATCTAGTCGATCGATCGACTGATGAATGTCGATCGATCGATCGAACAGGTATGGCTACGGACTGCTTCGTTTTGCAGATTTTAATTCATCCCAAAACCAATTTCTAACGTATGATTCTCAGATATAACGTCATAGTAATGCCATATAACAATCCTACAGTATTACTAACGTCCATAAATCAATAATTCAACATCTAAAGGCTACATATGGATCAATCTTCATCAAAAACCTTGTTTTTCCAATTTATCTCAAGAACATTCATAAACTTCATCTTAAATCCATTTTTGGTATAACAAAAGTCAGTAGTTCTCTTAATATAATCTTCCAGTAACATTCTACATGCAACCTATATCCCAAAATTTAAACTAATAACTCCAATCATATGGGTTTTTCATTATCCTCCAAGAACACATAAAGTTTTTGAATAATCTAACATGGAAGAAGCATTCTTCGAAATTTAAATGGAATAAATCACTTGCCTTGCTTGTCTCTGGATTTGGTGTTGGATTTGTAAGCTCTTTCTGTAGATTTTCTGCAGAATTCCTCCTCCTTCCCTTCCTCTCTAAGCTTTCTTCTTCCAAAGGTGGCTATGGTGGCTAGGGTTTCCTTTGGGAGAGTTGGAAGACTAAATGATAACCTACGTAGCTTTCTAGGTTAATAAAGGTTGGTTATGGGCTTAGTGGGTCTTATCCACATCAGATTTAATTAACCAAATTTTCGTCACTTTTAATTCCTCAAAACGTGAAATTACCAAAATACCCTTTAAGTTGCCGGAATGGCCTAAAAATACCCCGGGACCCAAACTATACCCCCGGCTAGTGTTTTCTGACTATCTCGACCCTTCCGGACGCGATGGCGCACTCAAAACGACCATACGGATTATAGATTTTAAATTCACTTTTATAATCAAAATATTATACCGTGACGCGGCGGTCCCACGCGTCTCAACAAAATTTCTAAAATGTCGTATATAAATCTCACGACAAATTTTATAATACCAAATACATATATAATCATATATGTACATAATCAAATACCAATTCGCATCACATTAGTATTATTAACCCGGATTAATTTCCAATTAATACGCAATTTAATTAATTAATCCCAAAATAAATATAGTCAAAAATACGGGGTATTACATACTCCCCCCCTAATAACTGAATTTCGTCCCGAAATTCGAAACTAGAAAGTACCTTCTAAAAATAGCTCTGGATAACGTTCGCGCATTTCATCCTCGCGCTCCCATGTGGACTCCTCGACATTGTGATGTCGCCACTGAACACGCACTAACGGGACTATCTTTGACCGCAGTTTCCTCTCGCTTCGGTCCAAAATAGCAATTGGCCCCTCCTCGTAGGAGCTATCCGGCTGGAGATCAATGTCCTCCACAGCAATGTGAGAATGAGCCAAATTGTCCCTAAGGTATTTCCTCAGCGAGGAAATATGGAACACGTCGTGAATCCGATGCAAATGTTCCGGCAACCCAAGTTTATATGCAACCGTACCTATCCGCTCAATAATAGGAAACGGCCCCACATACCTCGGTGCCAACTTCCCCTTCTTCCCGAATCGCATAATCCCCTTCATCGGAGATACCCTGAGCAAAACCTGGTCCCCCACTTGGAACTCCCTGAAAAATCTCTTCGCATCAGCATAACTCTTCTGCCTGTCTTGAGCTACCCGAATGCGACTCCGAATCAACTCAATCCTTGCCGAAGTGTCCTGAATCACTTCCGGCCCAAGTAGTTTGTTGTCCCCCACCTCCAACCAACATGCTGGGGAACGACAAGGCCTACCGTACAATGCCTCAAACGGAGCCATGCCAATCGTGAACTGATAGGAGTTGTTGTAAGCAAACTCCACCAGTGGAAGATACTGCTCCCATCCACCCCCGAAGTCAATAATGCACATGCGTAGCATGTCCTCCAACATCTGGTTGGTGCGCTCTGTCTGCCCATCTGTCTGCGGGTGATAAGCCGTACTCAACCGCAATTCCGTGCCCATGGCCTCCTGGAAACTCTCCCAAAACCTCGAAACAAATATCTTGTCTCTGTCAGACACGATATTCAGGGGCATACCGTGAAGTCTCACAATCTCTGAAATGAAAAGCTGGGCATACTGTCCCGTAGTGTAGTCAGTCCTTACGGGTAAGAAGTGAGCGACCTTGGACAACCTGTCCACAATTACCCAAATGGAGTCGTGACCCCTCTGCGACGTAGGCAACCCCGTGACAAAATCCATGGATATGCTCTCCCACATCCACACCGGAACCTCCAATGGCTGTAGCAATCCTGCTGGTCTCTGATGGTCCACTTTTACAAGCTGACAAGTGGCGCATTTCGAGACAAACTCAGCGATATCTCTCTTCATACCGCTCCACCAATATTGCCGTCTCATGTCCTGGTACATTTTGTCCCCTCCGGGATGTACCGCGAACCGTGAGCCGTGCGACTCTGCCATCACATCGTGCCGCAATTCTACCCCTTCCGGAACTACCAATCTCCCATTGAAGCGCAATCCCCCGTCTGAGCTAACGGTATAGGACTCGGCTCCCTCTGCAAGTAATCGGACTATCTGCTCCTGACAGAACGAGTCATCGGCCTGTGCCCGTACTACCTTCGTAACAATCTGCGGTGTAACGGTCATCACAGACATGAAAGATCGGGCCACTGCATCCTGGTGTCCCAATTCCTTCCACTTAGCCTTCCATACCTCTGCCACTTCATCTGCTGGCCTGCGGCTCAACGCGTCTGCTACCACGTTAGCCTTACCCGGGTGGTACTGGATGTCGAACTGGTAGTCCTTCACAAACTCAAGCCACCTACGCTGCCGCATATTCAGCTCCTTCTGTGTGAACAGATACTGTAGTGACTTGTGGTCCGTGAACAGCTGAAACTTCTCCCCCAAAAGATAGTGCCTCCAAATCCGTAAGGCAAATACCACTGCTGCCAACTCCAAATCATGCGTGGGGTAATTCTTCTCATGAGGCTTAAGCTTACGGGAAGCATAAGCTATGGCCTGTCTCTCCTGCTGCAAAACACCTCCAAGCCCTTGCAAAGACGCATCGGTGTAAACCAAATACTCAACTCCCGGTCTCGGCAATGCTAACACAGGTGCTGAGGTCAATTTGTCCTTCAATTCATCGAATGCCAACTGACAGGCATCACTCCAGATATATGGCACACCCTTACGAGTAAGATGTGTCAAAGGACCTGCTATCTCCGAGAAACCCCGAATAAACCTCCTGTAGTATCCTGCTAGACCCAAGAAACTACGAATCTCCGTTGGTGTCGTGGGCTGTCCCCACTCCCTCACCGCTGACACCTTCCCCGGATCGACAGATATTCCCTGGTCGGAAATAATGTGACCCAAGAACTGGACTTCCTTCAGCCAAAACCCGCACTTTTCATATTTTGCATACAGCTCGTTCTGACGAAGTGTCTGCAAAACCTGCCTCAAATGCTCGGCGTGCTCCTCCTCTGTCTGAGAGTAGACCAGAATGTCATCAATGAAGACAATGACAAACTGATCGAGAAAATCTCTGAACACCCTGTTCATCAAGTCCATAAACACTGCTGGAGCGTTGGTCAAGCCGAAAGGCATAACCCGAAACTCGTAAGAACCATATCTCGACAAGAACGCAGTCTTCGAGACATCCTCCTCCCTGATACGCAACTGATGGTATCCCGATCTCAAATCAATCTTCGAGAAGAAAGAAGCTCCTCTCAACTGGTCGAATAAGTCATCGATTCGAGGCAACGGATACTTATTCCGTATCGTGACCTTATTCAACTCTCGGTAGTCCACACACAACCTCAGTGAACCATCCCTCTTCTTCACGAACAACACAGGGGCACCCCACGGTGAAGTACTCCTGCGAATAAAGCCCTGCCCTAACAGCTGCTCTATCTGATCCCGTAACTCTCGCATTTCAGCTGGAGCCATACGGTACGGTGCACGTGCTATAGGTCTCGTACCCGGTAGCAAATCAATAACGAAATCTATCTCTCGACTGGGTGGTAAGCCTGGTATCTCCTGAAACACATCTGAATACTCCCTGACAACCGGGATCGAATCCAAAGGAATCACAACCTCCTTAGAGGTATCCTCCTCAATGTAATACAGATGAGCGGTCGATCCTCCCTCTGGGCGAGGCATCGCCACTACAAACATCTCTTGCCCCGGAATGGCAAAAACAATGCTCCCGCTGAAGCAATCAATCATGGCCCTATATGCTACGAGCCAATCCATACCGATGATCACATCGTGAACATGCATGTCTAACACTAACATGTCCGCAGGTAATACCAAACCACCAACCTCTACCCCCACTCCCCGGCATATAAAGAAAATAAGTGACCCACTCCCTAATGGTGAGTCGACACACGTCACTGTGCTCTCTGCCGTAGCTAACAATCCTAAAGCTTTCGCGAAGTGTGTAGCAATAAAACAGTGTGTAGCACCCGTATCAAATAACACCCGACCCATAGTGCCATGGATAGGAAACGTACCCTCGATCGCGGGCGGTGCCTGTGGAACTGCAGCCTGGTGAACGTTGTAGACACGTCCATACTGTAGCTGCCCCTGCTGAGGTGCTGGAATGATCTGTGGCGGTGCGGGAAGAGCGGCGGGAAATATAGGCCTCTGCGGCTCCTGGCGAGCACCCTGCTGCTGCTGCTGTGGGGCCCTGCCCCTATCAGGACAATCCTGTCGCTTGTGGCCAATCTTGCCACAGACGAAGCACTTCCCTGGGAAGTTCCCTCCCCTCTGCCCCTGCTGTCCCCGGCCCTGGTGGCCGTTACCATTCCTCCCTTGGCCCTGCTGGCCCTGATGGAACTGCTGCCCATTCTGTTCCTGCTGGCCCTGATGGCCGTTTGGACCCTGATGGCCCTGGCGGAAACCTCCCTGACCCTGCCTATAGTTCCCTGACCGGAACCTCTTGTTATCCCCCTGCTGGGAGCCCTGCTCATTCTGCCTCTGCCCCTGACCCGATTGTGCCCCGCTGGCACCATGTCCTCCAGTCCTGCCCTGATGGCTAGACTCCCCCGACCTTTTGCCCTCGGCCATATGAAAACGGTGGTCCTGACAGTGCAATAGTGCAGCGTTAACCACATCAGAATACGTGGCCAACGATAGGTTCCCTAGCAGATGCTGACGGATCCTCCAATTCAACCCATCAGTGAACTTCTCTATCTTCTTCTTCTCTGTTGGAATCTCGTCTGGAACGATATTCAACAGGTTAGTGAACTCGGCCTCATACTCGGCCACTGTCTTGCTCTCCTGCCTCAGACTCATAAGCTTCCTCCTCATCTCTGTATGAACTGCGGATGGAAAGTACTTGCGGTCGAACCGCACCCAGAACTCCTGTATCGTGAGGGTATCCCTCTCCTCCGCGGTGGTAATGGACTCCCACCACTGCAGCGCAGATCCAACTAGCTTGAAAGTAGCTAGCACCTGTTTCTGAACATCAGTGCACTCATGCATCCTCAAGTGCCTCTGCATATCCTTCCTCCATTGGCTCGAGACTACCACATCTGAGCTACCTGCAAACTCTGGCGGATGCGCTTTCTGAAAAGCGTCACGTACACGCTCCCAAGCAGACGGAAATGCATTAACCTGGACGGGCGCGGCAACCGGCGCCTGAGGTGGTGCCTGCTGAATCACGGCAATCGCGGCATTCACCGCTTGAGCTACTATAGCTGCAACCTCAGTGGCGTTCAACATGCCCTGAACTGGAGCGGGCTGGGGTTCGGGCGTTGCATTCCTGGGAACTCGTCGTGCACGTCGTGGAGGCATCTGAAATAAGAACAAAGTTTATAAGTTCACGGTTTATAAACTTAAAATAGCTGAAGAACGTAGCACACAAAAAGAATACAACAGTCCTAAAATATAGGGCTCTATATCAAAGAAAACGTAGCAGAAACATAATAGTCGTACAGATCCTAAAGGACACTAGAACCTGATGCTCTGATACCACCTGTGACACCCCGACTAATTAAACACCGGGTAGCTACTCCTTTATAAAATTAATTCAAAAATGCCAAGTTGGCTCAGTTAATAGCATCACTGTCGAAAACGTTTTATTATTACTAACCACCTAGTATTTAAAAAGTAAGTGCCAAATTTTATTAAATCTGATTAACATGCAACAAGAGTAATGAATAACTAAATAACACCATTCGCCATACTGAAATGAAACGAATAACCATCACAATATGTAAATAAAACCCTGGAGGAAACTCCTCAATACAAATCCCACAACTGATAAGTAAACTGAAATAAATAACTAAAACTGAATACTAAGCAATACATGCTAGAGTCTGAAAACTGAAATGTAAAATGTCTAATAGAATTGGGCAACATGCCCTACAACTGATAGATGCTGAGACTGGAATCCAAATGAGAGAAGCGTCTACATGCAAATCCCTGTAGCTTCCACAAACAGCTACAGCTCGTCACCTGAATGAGAATCCTATGCTTGGTGTCCTTGTGGCTGGGCACCTAAAAATGGTTTTACAAGAAAAATATATTTGAAAGCAAATGGGTCAGAGCCCGAAAGTGGAAATCATTTTAAAAACCTGCAAGTGCTTTAAAAACATTTAAAACATTAAATGCAAAGTACATGTTAGGACGTACACTCGCATGATATTCTCACCTCTCGCCTAACTGTGCACTCCTAACGTAAGTACCCATCTATAACGACCCTTACTACTAGCTAACTGACAACATAACTAGCTAGACTGCCAAAGGTCCTACCCATATTACTTGGTTCCATTTATCATACCAACGCTCGTAATTAAATAGAGGTTTAACGTAAACTCAGTTACTAACTATGCCATTGATATAACTATCAGTTAACTCGTTATATTTCTCAAAATAATACCGTAATATTTTTACAACCTTAACATGAAAGTTCCCATTAAATTAAATGTATATTATTCACATCATAAATATACACTATAAGCACCCCGAGAACTAAGCTGCGGTGCACACATACTCTGCTATCCATCCCGGTACATCACGTACATAAGGATCACATATTCTGAATCTCTCAGGAATAGTTCTCAGATAATAACATCACAAATAATGGAGGCGAACACAGTCACCATCACATGGGTCACGCACATACCTACGCTCCCATGATCAGCGGACTTATTAATATCACAATAAGTCTTTCAATGACCTATGTTCATCAAGGTACCAGTCTATATCCCCCCGTAGGCACACAAGGATTAGAGGGTCCTAAGCGAACGCAAACCTCCCCCGTGATAGCAAGTATGGTAGGTATGTTATACACATAAACTATATACTAAGCATTCACCCATCTTAGATATTACCATATTAATAAGGTATTTTCTACATCATCATACCATTATCCCAAACTTATATATTTCAAGTAATCCGATAATATATAATTTAAAATAGTCGACACGTCACATGTCGTAATTCCTTATACTTAAAACCTATCTCGAATAGACTACTAAGTTCCCATAATTCTCACATATGATATCTTTATACCTAAGGCCTTTACTTCTGCCCCAAACCTTATTTCATCAACTTATTCAAATTTGTACTATTAACCCAAATATTAACTCGCATAACGAATTTCATTTATTTAGAATAATTCCTCAAATTACATTCTGATTAAAGTCCCACTTCATAATCATGCCTACTGGTCTTCCTTAAAGCTAAGGGTATTCACAAAGTCTCCAAACATATTCTCCGAGGGTTTCCACCATTAAAATCATATTAAAGAAAATTTCACTCATTCTGGGAAGGTCGATCGATCGACCTATGAATATCGATCGATCGATCTAGTCGATCGATCGACTGATGAATGTCGATCGATCGATCGAACAGGTATGGCTACGGACTGCTTCGTTTTGCAGATTTTAATTCATCCCAAAACCAATTTCTAACGTATGATTCTCAGATATAACGTCATAGTAATGCCATATAACAATCCTACAGTATTACTAACGTCCATAAATCAATAATTCAACATCTAAAGGCTACATATGGATCAATCTTCATCAAAAACCTTGTTTTTCCAATTTATCTCAAGAACATTCATAAACTTCATCTTAAATCCATTTTTGGTATAACAAAAGTCAGTAGTTCTCTTAATATAATCTTCCAGTAACATTCTACATGCAACCTATATCCCAAAATTTAAACTAATAACTCCAATCATATGGGTTTTTCATTATCCTCCAAGAACACATAAAGTTTTTGAATAATCTAACATGGAAGAAGCATTCTTCGAAATTTAAATGGAATAAATCACTTGCCTTGCTTGTCTCTGGATTTGGTGTTGGATTTGTAAGCTCTTTCTGTAGATTTTCTGCAGAATTCCTCCTCCTTCCCTTCCTCTCTAAGCTTTCTTCTTCCAAAGGTGGCTATGGTGGCTAGGGTTTCCTTTGGGAGAGTTGGAAGACTAAATGATAACCTACGTAGCTTTCTAGGTTAATAAAGGTTGGTTATGGGCTTAGTGGGTCTTATCCACATCAGATTTAATTAACCAAATTTTCGTCACTTTTAATTCCTCAAAACGTGAAATTACCAAAATACCCTTTAAGTTGCCGGAATGGCCTAAAAATACCCCGGGACCCAAACTATACCCCCGGCTAGTGTTTTCTGACTATCTCGACCCTTCCGGACGCGATGGCGCACTCAAAACGACCATACGGATTATAGATTTTAAATTCACTTTTATAATCAAAATATTATACCGTGACGCGGCGGTCCCACGCGTCTCAACAAAATTTCTAAAATGTCGTATATAAATCTCACGACAAATTTTATAATACCAAATACATATATAATCATATATGTACATAATCAAATACCAATTCGCATCACATTAGTATTATTAACCCGGATTAATTTCCAATTAATACGCAATTTAATTAATTAATCCCAAAATAAATATAGTCAAAAATACGGGGTATTACACCCCCTTCCAACTTTATATGAAAATAACCTATAATCTTTGTTACCAAACACCCATCATTTTCCTCATTCAACAAACCCTAAACTGAATCTTATAGCCAAAAGACTATTTCATTAGTCATTCCCAGCTGTTGACAGATTCTCTGAATCAGTAGAAAAGCTGGTGACAGATTCCCTAAATCTGGGCAGCTCTGAAAATCTGGGCAGCAGTTTCTGCTTTTTTATTTTTATGTAACTAAATCAAGTATCTATAAATTATAAACACAATTCATATTGTCTATATGGTATCAGAGCGTAGGAATCTCTCCTAAGATCATCTCATCTCTTTCTTCTGACTTTCAAACGAGGACTTTCAAACAGTACCTGGACTTCATTGCCAAATTTTTTCCAGCTTTAATTGCCTTCATCCAGAAAAAAATCATAATGTCTGCTATTTTTGAAACCTCAAAAACAACCCAAACCGAGCTCACTCAGCCTACCCCGTTCAATGAACTTCAGATTATTCAGCAGCCCTATTGATGGGAAAAAGTACTTGGTGTGGTCTCAAGTGGTTCTAACGAAATTAAAAGGGAAAGGAAAGCTCAGCCATTTGACTGGCCCAATACCGAGCAAAGAGGATCCAAAGTTTGAGGCTTGGGACGTGGAGGACTCTTTGATCATGTCATGGCACTGGGATTCGATGCAACCCGAGGTTAGTGGAAATTGTATGTTTTTAACCACTGCAAAAGACATGGGATATCGTGAAACACACGTACTCCTAAATCAAAGATACTACCTTGGTTTATGAAATTAAAACCGAGATTCATTCAACAAAACATAATTCAATGTCAATTACAGAGTATTATGATACCTTAAATGGTTTATGGCTCGAACTTGATTATTATCAAAGTCTTAAGATGAAGTGCTGTAATGATGCTGCAATGATGCTGAAATTTGTGGAAAGAGAACGAGTATATGAATTCATGTCTGGGCTCAACATTGAATTTGATCAAGTCCGAGCACAAGGACTGGGAGAGGAAGAGGTGTCTTCCTTGAGTGAAGTTTTGTCCATTGCTCGACTCCTCTGCTGCTGCTGAAGAATCTGCCCTGGCCGTGACAAAGAAGCCATCGTGAAAGAATTTTAGCCATCTAAAGCAAACTCTGGACAACAGAGAATCATACAAGCCGCCAGTTAATAAAGACAATCTGTGGTGCAACTATTGCAAGAAACCGAGACATACTAAGGAGACTTAATAGAAACTGAAAAGGAAACCACTATTTGGCAGGAACAACAACAACAACTAGCGACAATACATCACACGGAACAGCCAAGCAAATGTAGCTGTTACATCCACTAATCTTGAACATCATTATACTAGAAATGAACCAGAGATAAGTACGCTAAACATAGAGGAGATTGAAAACTTCCGGAGCTTTCTTACTTCAATAGAAAAGCCAAATAAGAGTTGCCGATGGTACATTAGCGCCTATTGCAGGAAAATGAACCATTTCCCTTACTTCTTCTCTTTCGCTAAAATCTGTGCTTTCACGTGCCTAAGCTTTCTATTAACTTCTTGTCCATTCATAAACTGGCAAAAGATCTAAACAGCAAAGTTGTATTCTCCTCTGGTCATTGCGTCTTTCAGGAACCGTTTATGGGGAAGACGATTGGGCTTGCTAAGGAGAAGGAAGGACTCCACTTTTTGAATACTTGTGGTGGCAAGGATGGATATCTATCTCATTTCAACGAAAAACTTTCACCAAATAAATCGCATATTTGGCTTCATCATTTTCGGTTATGACTTCCATCTTTTTTAGTTTTAAAAACTATGTTTTCTACTTTGTTTAAGGGTGTGGATGATAAATATTTTAATTGCGAAGTATGCCAATTTGCCAAACATCATCGTGTTTCATTCCCTTTGAATGATAATAAATCTTTATATCCGTTTTCATTGATTCATATTGATGTCTGGGGACCTTCTAGGATTCCAAATATTACTGGAGTTTGTTGGTTTATTTCTTTTATTGATGCCTGCACTCGTGTTACTTGGTGGTTTCTCATGAAAAATAAATATGAGGTTAGTAAAATTTTCCCAAATTTTTGAAATTGATTCAAAATCCATTTGGTGCTCATATTAAAAATGTTAGATCAGACATTGGAAGGGAATATTTTAATCAGTTTTTGCCAACTTTTTTTCAAAAAGAAGGGATCATGCATTAGTCATCACGTACAGATACACCTCAACAAAACGAGATTGTGGAGCAAAAAAATCATCACCTTCTTGAAACAATTCAGCCCTACCATTTGAAAAACAAGTGCTTAAACACTATTGGGGGGAAGCCGCGTTAACTACAACTCATCTTATAAACCGACTACCTCTTTCACATTTTTACCCAAAATTCAACACGTCTAGTTACTTACCACCCAAAATATTTGGTTGTGTCTCCTATGTTCACATTCATACACAAAATCGTAGTAAACTAGATCCAAGAGCTCTTAAGTGTGTCGTTTTTGGGTATTCTTCAACACAAAAATGGTACAAGTGCTATCATCCAAATTCCAAGAAATTCTTTGTTGCGAAAGATGTTACCTTTGCTGAAAATGAATCTTTCTTTGGGGAATCTTATCTTTAGATAGAGAGTTCATTGGAAGATAAGATCAGTTTGAGTCTTGAATTTCCTGAAATAAACCTTTTACCCCCGAAATCCCAAAACAAGCTCCTGAAATTATACAAACAATCCCTGAAATTCGAAAATTAGCCCTTGAAACAGTCAGCACTCCTTCATACATTGAGTCTCTTTCATTTCTTCCATATCTTAGAAATACCAATAATGAGAAAATAGGGAAAGACGGTCCTATTTTGCCACCACAACTCTATTCAAGGAGGAAAGTTGAGCCCAAATCGGTGCAAGTTTAGGAGTCTGATCCTATAACAGGTAAAGAAAGTCTTCCAAATTCTTGTTCACCACAAAAACCTTCCTCTTGATAGTGATATTAATATTCCAATTGCCATCATAAAGGGTACACAAAAATGCACGCAACACCTCATAACCAACTTTATCTCCTTTAATAGACTCTCATCTTCACATATAGTGTTTCTTAGAAGCTACACATCATTAAAATTTCACAAAAAGTCTAAGAGGCAATTAGGAGTGAGGAATGGAAAAAAGCCATGAGCAAAGAAATGAAGGCCCTAAAAAGGAGTGAGACGTGAGATGTAGTCGAGTTGCCAAAAGGAATAAAAACAGTGAGATGCAGATGGGTGTATACTATTAAATATAATGCTGATGGGCTTTGGAGAGATGTAAGGCGAGGCTTGTAGCAAAGGGGTATACTCAAACGTATGGGGTAGACTATCAAGAAACGTTCGCCCCAGTTGCAAAAATGAATATTGTTAGGATTTTTGTTGACCTTTGCAGCTAATCTTCAAAGGTCCTTACAACAATTGGATGTAAAAAATGCATTCTTACATGGTGACTTAGAGGAAGAAGTCTATATTGAGCATAGTGGTCAAAATCGTCCGATTCGCGAGTCGAATTGTCCGATTCGATTCATAGGTAAAACGATTCGAATCCGCAAGAGAATCGTAAATGGTTAAAGAATCGATTGATTCGGGTGAGAATCGTCCGATTCGAGTTGTAATCGGTTTCAAAAACGATTCAAGAATTGGGGTTTTAAAACTCACGTGCTTCTGTTTTTAAACTCACGTGATACAGGAAATGAGTTTTTTTTAACTTATGAAGTGCTGTTTTTGCTAATCAAAGGGTTCTTACAAAATTTTTTTCCTAAACACACTTACGAACTGCAAATCGAAGGGTGCTTTTAAAAATTGAAGGCCGAAACTTGGTCGTTTTTGCTAATCGAAGGGTGTTCAGTCCTGTTCTTGCAGTTCGAAGCCAATACGCTATGTTCTTTTGCGTTTTTTTTTTTGTTATAAAAACTTTTTATTTGTTATAAAAACTTTGATTAAGGCTGTTTTAAATCAATATATTTTACTGTTTTTTATAAACCTTTTTATTTGTTACTGATTAAGGCTGTTTTTGTTATAAAACCTTTTGTTGTTTTAAATCAATATATTTTACTATTTTATATCAATAGTAAGGTTGTTTTAAATTAATATAAGGCTGTTTTAAATTAATGGTTTTTATAGATATTCTTAGTATTTGTTTTATTGTTTTAAATTAATATATTTTACTGTTTTAAATTAAGATATTTTAATAATTGTAGGATGTTTTAATTTAATTTGTTTTACAGTTTAACTGTTTTAATTTAATATATTTTTGTTTTTTACATTTTTAAGCTTAAAATGAATGAGAACACGTGCTACGTTTAATTTTTGTGATATATTTTGGTATATTATCACGTGTTACGATTAGTTTTTTTTGTCATATCATGCTTAATTACCAATTCTATAGTGTTAAATTAAAGGGGGTTTTGGGAAAAGGTCCTTATGATGCTCAAAGTGTATAAAATTAGGACACTCCATATAATTTTATAAATTTAGTCCCTATACTAAAAAATTCCATGAAAAATGGTGAAAAATAGTGCTGCTGGCGCGGACCATTTTTTTTTTTTTAATTGTACCACAGGGGCTAGATTTATAAATGCTATTGTACCACAGGGACTAGATTTATAAACTTGAAAAACATTGTCCTAAAAATCCAAATATAGGAAGGAACATGACCTTTACCTTAATTCTCTATAAATTCAATTACGTATGTTTTACTACATTATTATCATTTGGTTCTGATTCGATCGATTCGATTCACGATTCGCAATTCGAGGGGTAAACGATTCAAGATTTGACAACTATGATATTGAGGCACCTCCAGGTTTTACCTCAGATTTTGGGAGTATTGAAGAAAGCTCTATACAAATTGAAGCAATCTCCTCGAGCATGGTTTAGAAGGTTAGATGGAGTTCAAAAAATCACAAAGTGATCATACCCTTTATCAGGAAATAAAGAATCGGTAAAATCTCTGTTTTAATTGTCTATGTTGATGATATTATTGTAACTGGGAATGATCTTGAAGAAATTGAGAAGCTTAAAAAACAGTTTGCCGAAGAATTTGAGATAAAAGAACTAGAGAAGCTGATATACTTCTTGGGGATTGAAGTTGCGTACTTCAAAAATGGCATATTCATTCCCAACAAAAATACATTCTTGACCTACAACAAGAGACAGGAATGCTAGGCTGTAAGCATTCTGAAACTACCGTTCGAACAAAATCATAAGTTAGGAGAAGCTACAGATTATACAATCATAGAGAGCGGGAGATACCAAAGATTGGTAGGGAAACTCATTTATTTGTCTCATATACTGCCAGATATTGCATACGCTGTGAGTGTTAGTCAATTCATACATTCTCCGAGGGAGTTTCATTTGGAAGCTGTTCACCAAATCTTACAATATTTGAAGTCTACCCCAGAAAAGGTGTACTCTTTAAAAATAACATAGAAGTCAGTAGGGAAGTCTACACACATATACAGATTGGGCAGGCGGCAGGCTCAGTGGTGGATTGCACATCAGCATCTGAGTATTTTCTTAGGGGACCTGGTGACTTTTAGGAGTAAAAAACAAGCTATGTAGCCAGATCAAGTGCCGAGGTAGAGTTTAGAGTTGTGGCACATGGAATTTGTGAGCTTTTGTGGCCCAAAATCCTCATAAAAGACTTGGGTATCAAGTGGGAAGGAAGTATGAAGCTATATTGTGATAACAAGTCTGCAACTAATATAACTCACAATCCGGTACATGATCGCACTAAACACGTAGAAGTGGATCAACACTTTATCAAAGAAAAACTAGATTGTGATCTAATTTGCACTCCCTACTTCTCAACCAACGGACAACTTGCGGACATCCTCACCAAAGAATTATCGAGTCATTCATTCCAACAAATCACAAGCAAGCTGAGAATGGATAATATATGCACACCGGCTTGAAGGGGACTGTTGACAGATTACCTGAATCAGGGCACAAAAGCTGGTGGCAGATTCTCTAAAATGTGGCAGCTTTTCTGGTGACAAATTTCCTAAAATTTGGGCATCAGTTCCTGCTTTTTTATTTTTATTTTTCTGTACTGCTTTTTTATTTTTTATTTTTCTGTAACTATTATAAATTGTAAACACATCTTAGAAATATACAAGTCAGAATTCAATCTATACCAGCATATCTGTAATTTTTTATAATCCAAATCACCGATTTGCGGAGCTTCTTTCACTAATAACTTACAAATTGATGCCCAACTTTTATGGACGTTTTCTTTAGGTTCACACTCTAAATAGATCCAAATTGATGCTCTCTTTTTATCGAGGTTTACTCATCTGTTCTGTACATGGATTCTTTCTCTAAATTGATACAACATGATTTCTTGTATATTGATTGGTGGGTGGCCTTCATACAAATGGTTTTTGTAATTGGCACAGTCCCTCCGTAACGTCAGTCGTACTTTGGGACGAACGACGGTGTGCGTTGTGCATAAAATTAGGTTTAGGTTTGTTGAGTGAATGAGAAATGGGTATTTGGTAGAAGGATGAAAGGGTATTTTTGTCTTAAAAAGTATAAGTGGGTATGTCAGCTAGTTTATTAGTAACTTTTTAACGGTGATAGTCTGCCGTTAGAAAACTGGGGGGAGGTAAGTCTAATAGTTCGTTAGTAAGTAAAAAACATCCCATTAACATGGTGAATATATACTGCAATAAATCTAATGGCATATGTCTTATATTTCTTCAAGAGAAAATACAACATAAGTCCAAAATGTATAAAAAGACAACTGTATATTTTGAGCCAAAGTAATTGACATGAATATATGTCCAACAATTAAAAGATCGGCGCTGGCCCTCCAAAATAGAATTGCGACTTGTTTCCAGTGGTTCACGCATTTCAACAAACTGATATTTGAAAATATTATGAGATATATATCTAGTTTTCTATTTCCTTCTAAAACTGGTTATATATTTTGTTTCTCTGTTTTCTTTATTTCTTTTGTATTGTCATGCAGGTTTAAATTTTGTACTCACAAGATTTAGAATAATCATCTATGTGGAACTTTTTAGATTTCCTTTATATCATTATTTGAGATATTTTTTCCTGATGTTTATTGCTCACTATTTACAGAGATTTCAGAAATGTGAATATGCTGAAACAAAGCTGTTCAGAACTGAGGGCCGCGGGTGGGGTCTTTTGGCTGATGAGAATATTAAGGTCATCACTTTGCAGCTGCACTTTTTTTTATTTATTTTATTTATTTTTTTAATTTACTTCATTAGATTTTACGATATTATCGGTTTAGAGACTGATGATCAATTTCTTTACTTGAAGAGTAAATATACACAACTCAGATTAACAAAGAGTAAATCAAAGGGAATTTGCTGATGGGGAAAATGCTTCAACTTGTGAGGAAGATTGGAATAATTTAAAACACATCTTAATTTGAGAATTGTTCTCAAAGAAGATGAAATTGTAAAGAAAAAACAGGGAATGAGAAAAAAAATGTAGAAGGGAATTAAAAAATTTGATGTCAGGTATAAACTATGATAGACTGAGTGCTAGAAAAAATTCTAAGGAGGGCTCTTTTGTTTGTAAGTGAATATCATCTCTTGGAATGTGGGGGTGATCTTAGAAAAAAGATAAACTAATCAAAGAATTTTGTTAAAGAAAAATCCAGAGATTGCTGTGTTCCAAGAAACCAAAGATGAAAGTATGATTGCTGGGTTATGGGGTGGTAGCTTCGAGGGGCGGGTCTCTTCACCGTCTTTAGAAAAATCATGAGCATGGAGTATGATTTTTGCAACGTGTGTTTGTAATAATTAATTACTGATATTAATTATATGATTGTGGACTATGTGTACGCGGAGAATGATTAAGTGAATAATTTATTGACGCCGTGAGGTATTATCATGGGTTGTGGGTAGTATCATTTAGACGGGACTCTGGGGTGACACGGATGTCCATTTATGCGTTTTTACCGCTTTAAATTCTCTTCACCGTCTTTAGAAAAATCGTGAGGAATGCTTATTGTATGGGATGTAGGTACATTAACAAGGAATGGGCTGGTGTTGTGAGAGTTTCACTGCCCACTAAAATCAATTCACCTATATTGAAAAATGGTGGTTTTAGGGAGAATATTGTAATACCCTGTATTTTCGTGGACTCTATTTATTAATTATTAAGTAAGAATAAATTAATAAATGAGAATAATTATTGCTTGTGTGGTTTCGTAATAATAAATTGGCATAATTTGGACGATAATTAAATTTTGCATGGAGTATGATTTTTGCAACGTGTGTTTGTAATAATTAATTATTGATATTAATTATATGATTATGGACTATGTGTACGCGTAGAATAATTAAGTGAATAATTTATTGACGCCGTGAGGTATTATCATGGGTTGTGAGTAGTATCATTTAGACCGGACTCTGGGGTGACATGGATGTCCATTTATGTGTTTTTACCGCTTTAAATTGGTCCCGGGGAGTAGGTTTACCCTTATGAGGAGTTTCAGGTCAATTCGGGTAGTATTTCGAGTTCATTTAAGGGCCCGAAAATAGTCATTTATTATAGGTGCGGGAATTTAAGGATTTAAATAGGGTTAAGAGTTATTAATTGTCTTTATTCACAAGGGAGAAGAATACCCTAGCAGTCATGAGTATTTGAGAGAAGCAAAGAAAAGTCCAAGGAGGACAAACCATGAGGATTCAAGCTTACACCGCGTGCTCTTTGATTTTTAGGCAAGAATATCTTGCAATCTTCATTATAAATCTGCACCTGATTTAGAATACATATTTTTCCTTTTCCAAATCGGAATATTGAAGCATTTTTAGGGATTAATTCGTTTAGGATTGAATATATTAATGATGTGGGTTAATTAGAAGAAATACATGTTTGTCATGCATTAAATACTTGTACCTTGATGAATAGATTATGAAATTGTTAGACAAGATGTTGTAGACCTAAAAATTAATCAATGATTTAGGACGAGAATCCATTATTATAAAGTTTCCCCATGTTAATATGTGTTTTAGTTCTGAAATTAGTGATGAACAAACCCTAAGATGAGTTAAGTTACAAAGTTTGAATCGCTAGGTTTTGATCTTGGATTTGATGTATAATTGTGTAAAAAAGTTTCCTATACTTAAATTTGGTTAGGGTATTGATTGGGTACTATTTTGGAGCTTGATTTGGGCATTAATGGAGGTTTTGGAGACTTCATCTTCTTCCTTAGGCCGTTTTGGATTCTGTGCAGAACCAAATCGATTCGTCCTAAGGGTGAATCGATTCGGGTCATGAAATTGTAGATCTTTTTATTACGAACTCGTGGGCGCTGGTTTCGTATTTTTCTGATTTTTTTAATTAGTTATGAATTTTTAATTAAACGGTGCACGAGACCGAAAGTTTGGGTTGGACTTTATTTTAGGATTTCCCCACCTACTTTATTAAGAGATCAAATTTAATAAATATTGAGGATAATTATGTGGTTTAGAGATATGACATTTGTATTATTGTATTCGTATCCGGTGTTAGGATGAGGTTAGAATGGGTAAACGCAAACCTGGGCCTTCTACCAGATGCGAATCGATTCGGTCCCTCAAATGGATCGTGGGTTTATCCCAGGTTGATTTGAGTATATGGGAGGTTATCCATGTGAGAGATGGTTGGCTTCATTTGGAAGTTGAGTTTATTAGTGTATAAACCAAACAGTAAATTGTGTAGTTTTAATTAAGGTAGAAGAATAGTTAAGACTTTAATTAATTGTACCATCCGGCATTGGGAATTGGACTAGACTAAGTGGACGTGCGAGAGAGCGGTATCCTATGGTCGTGCGTACGCATTGAGCGTAGAGAGTAACGCGTTAAAGTGTTTGGGAGATTAATTGAGGTCTTGAGAGATTATAGGCCGTGTGATTAACTTAGTAATTAAATGAGTATACATATATGTATATTATGAGAGAGTGTGTATATATAGAGAGATAAATGTACTCGTAGTTTGGAGACATAATTAATTAGGAGCCGAATTTAATGAAAATATATGTTGGGCTTTGGGGTGAAATCCTATTTGGGGTAATTAGTAGTGTTCCATATTAGTTGTTTGTTACGTGATTGTATTTAATTGTCTAGATATAAAAACTTTCAGTATAGTTATGCCTTGGGTTGGGACATGCGTGTAGTACTTGCACTTAGGTGAGGGGTGAGGTATTCATTGCATGTGAGTGTCGAAGGGTGGGAATATTTATTGCAAATTAGTCGCATGATTTATATTGTTTTATTGGAGATATTCTTGCAACTTTAGGGCGTTGATGCAAATTTATGAAATGCTTTTCCCCCTAGGCATTATTATTGTATTAACTAACTAGGTTGAGCGGTCAGAATTGCAGTTATGGCGATCCATCTTGGTGTTCTTAGAGTTGGAGCCACTGGTTCATCTTTGTTGTTCATATGTATTCGGAGTTGTATTCAAAGGAATTTTTGATTGTACTCTATTTTATTCAGTTGAACAATTCGTAATAATATATTTTATTTAGTGGATTCATTTATTGGAGTTTATGTTAATTAAGTTCAATTATCCTTCTTGTAATTTTTTGTTAGAGAGTTTTTATAATAGCCGATCCAAAATAATTGGGAAAAGGCTTTGTTGAGTTAATTTTTTATTGTGGATGGTTTTTATTTACTGTAGTTTTTAGTTTATCGTTGATGCTGAGAATGGTATAGATTGTTTAGCATCCCCGGTATTTCATGTCGGTTTGATCAACCGGGTATGAAAAATCGAGGTTGTCACAAATATAGCCCTTATAAGGCTATGGATCGGATAAAGTTTTGGGAAGAGATGGCAAGGTTGTATGGGTTTTGTAGCCCAAATTGGTGTGTGGGTGGGAACTTAACCTAGCTAGATGAGTGTCAAAAGGATGACTTAATGAGTGTTGGGATGTTTTAAAAGGTGACGCAATGAGTTTCTTCAAGGAATTCAATGATAAGAGTGGTTAATGCTTATTTAAATGAGAAGTACATTTACCTTATTTATAAAAGGCCAACTCTCTCGAGGCTAGGGCCTTTAGACCAATAAGCTTGGTTGAGTCTTTACAAAATATAGTCAAAAGTTTTATCACTTAGATTAGATTGACGGAGGTGTTGGAATTAGACCCGACAACGGGTCGTGTATGGATCAGGCGATGGTTGGAGGTGGATGGTTTTAAAATAGGTAGGAATGAGATAAATATGTCACGCTTGCAATTTTGCAGATATCAAGATCTCCTTTTTGACATGGGATAACAATAAAGTTGATAATATTGTGTCTTCCGTGCTTTTATATGCGAGATTTTGGGGTTGAGAGTATTAATATGGAAGAATCATACTTGCTTATGTTGGCTAGCAAAATTGGTTGTGAAGTCGAGAATTGACCATTATCTTATTGGGCTTACATATGTGTGTGTGTGCTGGGTGGGTGGGTGGGTAAATGCCCATAGTTTTTGGAGGCTGGTGTTTGATAAAATCAATAAGAGATTAAACGGGTGGAGGAAGGGGTGTTTGTCGTGAGAGACTTTGTCTTGGAAGGGTGGGATTAAGACAAAAGCGGACATTTTGTTTATTGGAAAGTGGTAACAAGACCTAAAATTATAGCGGGGGTCTAGGAATTGGGAATTTAATTCTTAAAAATATTGCTTTATTAGCAAACTAGTTATGGAGATTCCCTAATGAGAGAGTCCTTTCGATGTACTATTATTAGCCAAAAATATGGGATAAATGCAAATGGGGGGGGGGGGGGGGGGGGGTCCAAATGCCCATAGTTTTTGGAGCCTGTTGTTTGATAAAATCAATAAGAGATTAAACGGGTGGAGGAAGGGGTGTTTGTCGTGAGAGACTTTGTCTTGGAAGGGTGGGATTAAGACAAAAGCGAACATTTTGTTTATTGGAAAGTGGTAACAAGACCAAAAATTATAGCGAGGGTCTAGGAATTGGGAGTTTAATTCTTAAAAATATTGCTTTATTAGCAAACTAGTTATGGAGATTCCCTAATGAGAGAGTCCTTTCGATGTACTATTATTAGCCAAAAATATGGGATAAATGCAAATGGGGGGGGGGGGGGGGGGGTCCAAATGCCCAAAGTTTTTGGAGCCTGGTGTTTGATAAAATCAATAAGAGATTAAACGGGTGGAGGAAGGGGTGTTTGTCGTGAGAGACTTTGTCTTGGAAGGGTGGGATTAAGACAAAAGCTAACATTTTGTTTATTGGAAAGTGGTAACAAGACCTAAAATTATAGCGGGGGTCTAGAAATTGGGAATTTAATTCTTAAAAATATTGCTTTATTATCAAACTAGTTATGGAGATTCCCTAATGAGAGAGTCCTTTCGATGTACTATTATTAGCCAAAAATATGGGATAAATGCAAATGGGTGGGATTCCAAAAAAATTGGACTTGGAACAAGTCCTTGGAAGTTTATCTATCAAACATCGAGCGTTTTCTTAGGTCGGTTTCTTTGGAAGTGGGGGACAAAGCTCGTTCGGTTTGGGGAGGACACATGGAGAGGGGAATCCTCTTTCAATCTCTTCCCTCGGTTATCTAGTGTCTTTTGGAATTAAAGTAAATCTGTTGTTTCTTTAGTATATTTGGTTTCTAATTCTCTCATACTTTGGAATTATCTTTTTCGAGAAATTTGAACATGATGTGAAACGCAGTGGAATTTAAAAACGCACAATTGAGGCTTCACATCTCAACCCTTAATTTAATTCATCATAGCAGTAATCTCAATAATCTGCGAAGGGCCTTATTTATAATAAAACCTACGACTTGGGAAGCAAGTCTTCTAATCAAACTAGGAAACTAAATAATAAAAGGAGACTTGATTAAACTAGATAACTAATTTAAAGCTAAATCCTAATGAATAATAAGATAATATTTAAAAGTCTCTTAATAATAATCTACTAATTATTTCTAATAACTATTAATATTAATAATATTGTAATATATATTTTTTCAATTCTCGCCATTCTACCCTCCTTCAAAAAGCTCGTCCCGAGCTCCAAGGCCTTGAACGTTGAAGATGCCAAACAATTAGTGCCCTTCCCTTCTTCAAAAAGCTTAAACACGCATCGTATGGGATAATTTGTAAGAGCCCATGACACAACACAAATACTTTGAATATTTTGAGCTTTTTTTTACCTTTTATTGGGGGTGGGAAAAAACTTTTCTGAAACTTTTGGGACCCAAAGAAAATATTTTGCAACATTTTAGAAATTGAGGGTTGTTTAAGATTTTGATCATTAACCTCCAACCCAAGTTGTTTGTCACTTAAAAATGGGTTAAACTCAAACAAAGACCACTTGGGCAGGCCATAGTCTTCAAAAGCCTTATAGCCCACACCTTTCACTTAAAAACCCCATCTAATCACAAGAAACCATTGCTGCCACTTTCTCATCACATGCTCTGGAAGCCTCTCCTCCTAACTCATCTCCCTTGACACTCTGTGGACCCACCAGAGCTCCACCGGAGCTGCCTTCATTCCGTGACCTTCGCTAACCTTAGACAAAGCCGTCAGAGACATAAAAGAGGCGGAACGATGGTAATTGGCTGTTTTAATGACAGATTTAAGGTTTTCGGCGGTGGATATTTGGGCTGAAGATCGGGTTATGGTGAGGCTTAGCGGTTTGTTACCGGGGGTATGTGTTTGGGTTTTGGGGCTACCTGCCAGAGGCGAGGTGGTCAATGGAAGTGATGAATGACGAAAAATCTCTTGGACGGTTGGCATGTTGTCCAGTAGGAGACGATTTTGATGATCCATTGACGATGATGAACTGTTGAGAATTCAGAAGCGAAGGATCGTTTGTGGATACTCCACTTGTGGGGGCCAGTTTTGGAGTATTGATTGTCGCCAGTACACGCCGTACGATAGGTTGTTCCGAGCTCTTGCCATAACTCGTAACCTCGATTGTGTGGAAAATCAGGACCAAATGCAGCTCTGATACCACTTTGATGTGAAATGCAACGGAATAATAAAAATGCGCAATTTAGACCTCACCTCTCAATCCTCAATTTAGTTCATCATATTAATAATCTCTGAGTACCATTGGGAGGCCAAGGGCCTTATTTATAATAATACCTACAACTTGGGGAGCAAGTCTTCTAATCAAATTAGGAAACTAATTAATAATAGAAGACCTAATTAAACTAGATAACTAATTAAAAGATAAATCCTAATTAATAATAAAATAATATTTAGAATTCTCTTAATAATAATCTACTAATTATTTTTAATAAATATTAATATTAATAATACGATAATATATTTTTTTCATTTCACGCTAGAACGAGGTTGAAATTGTAGAATGCATCTCTTTATCGGGTCTCATTGACGGTGTTTTATCTTTTTTCAGGGGTGGGGGACAAAAGAAAGTGGAGGTTGGATAATAGGGTGTATCGAGTAACTCATATTTCCAATTCTTAAGTGAAGATCCTTCTATCATTTTCTTCTCCCCTACAAAAGTAATATGGGCAGCTGAAATCCCCTAAAAAATTAAGGTGTTTGCTTCGCTTGTAATGCATGAGAAGGCCAACATTTATGACGTAATTTGAAGGAGAAGACCCACCCCTCTTGGTTCTTTCACCTGATTGGTGTTGCCTTTGTAAAAAAAATTGGGGAAAGTTTGAATAATATTCTCTTTCATTATTTGTTCTCTACTTTTTTGTGGAGGTTGATCTTTTGATGAGTTCAATATTGGGGGGTTTTACTCCCCAAACTTTCGGATTTACTTCTTTAAAAGTCATAACGTTACGGGGGAAGAAGCAAAAGTATTGTCTATTGAGATGTGTGCCATTAGCAATTTTTTTGGAACATTTGGAATGAACACAACTCTAGAATTTTAATCGAAAAATACGAAGAAAGGAGTGGATTTGGGAGAGAGAAAATATACAGCATCTTTTTGGGCTTCTCAATTAAAACCTTTTGAAGATATTCCCATGTTTATGATTGATTTGAGTTGAATGGAGGTTGGCCTAGGCAAAATTTAGGCTCTGTTGAACAAATGAAAAAGAGTAATTAAGGTGGCAAGCTTTTTGTTATAAGGGAAGACATGGTTGGGCAGGTTATGGCGCTGAATCTCCAACTGTTGATGCATATGCAGGAGAGAATATTGATTCGTCAACTGTTTCTTTGGAAGTGGGAGACATAAAAAATATATGCTTACATCAACATTATTCTAATATGCCCCTTTCGGTACATCAAAAATTATTCTAATATGGGATTTAAGCCTTTTGTTATCCAATATGTTTTAAGTATAGTTCCTCAAAATCATCTTATTATTTTATATGATCAGGCTGGACAGTTCATAATTGAATATTGTGGAGAAGTTATATCATCAAAGGAAGCTAAGAAGAGGTCCCACACTTATGAAATGGAAGGTAGATTATAGATTATGGAGATGTTAATATAGTTCTTGAAATCAACACAACCTTTGGATTTGGATTCTTTGCAGGTCTTAGGGATGCATATATAATTTCTCTTAATGCCAATTATTCTATTGATGCGACCAAAAAGGGAAGCTTGGCAAGATTTATAAACCATTCATGGTAAGCCACTTAAGGTAGAACTTAAACATGATGAAAAATGAAACATCAATTAACTATATATGACATCATGCTCCTTCAGTAATTCTATCTTCAGCTGGTATTACTATATCTTTTTTCCTCTTGAGTTTGCAGCCAACCAAATTGTGAGACAAGGAAGTGGAATGTTTTAGGGGAAACAAGAGTTGGAATTTTTGCAAAGCAAGATATTTCTATTGGAACTGAACTTGCATATGATTATAATTTTGAATGGTATGGTGGTGATAATGTGCGCTGTCTGTGTGGAGCGCCAAACTGTTCTATATTTCTTGGCGCAAAGTCTCAAGGTTTTCAGGTAATTTTTGAGGGACATAGGTATATCAAATATATGGTCTTTTATAACTGGGTTCTTGGAGAAACAATTTCTCTAATTTTAATTTATTTCATAAACGCTCCAATACCTTTAGCTATTGTGCAAGAAATTAACGTTATACTTGGAGATAGAAAAGGGAAATTTAGGTGTCTTTATTAATTGGTGCAAGAAGTTAACATTATAATATCCTCTTGTCATTAATCTAATTAAGCTATGGATGCGCTCTTAGAAAATCCTAGTTGAATTTAATTGACCATATTTCATGATAGTCAGATGAAGATAGTTACATGATAGATGTTATTGTTTTGGCTAAAAGGCCACGTGCCTTCCAGCCAAGTCAATCTTCCCTGCATTAAATTTTGAATTTTTCTTATGTCCCACATTGTTGGAATCGTTTCTTGTTTTGTTTTAGAGAAAATAGAAAAATGGACCACTCCTCATATTTCTTCCACTCATGTTGGGCTTCTTCTGAAACAGGAGCACAACCATGTATGGGAAGACGGCGATGACAGGTAAATGGTTCATGTATTTAATGCTACCGATTGATATCCAACTTGAGTTTTTTGTCATTCTCACTATATGATGTTTGTACGTAACTGCATATAAGAATTTTTGTTAAACTTAATTCTTTGCATATTGGAAATTTGTCTTTTAGTGGAGTTTGGTCAGTAGTCAGTAGCAAAAATAGAATGGCGATGTGCGAGTTTCCTGAACTGATGAAGTGATTGATTTATTCTTGCGAAATTTATTACAATTAAAGCAAAAAGGAGATTGAAGATGCGAATGTCCCCAAAATGATGAATGAAGAGGTTCAAAGAACCTATTCATTGGATATATTGACCTAACTTAGACCTTATCCAATATAAACTTGTGTTATAGGTTTGGCTTCATTTCCAGTATATTCACAATTTTTGTCCAAGTACTGACGCATGCTTTTTTTTGAGCATTAGCAATGATTCTCATGGTATTCTTCTTACGATCCTACTTAAATATAATTTTTTTCAAGTAAATATATATTGAAAGGAGTAGGTGCAAACACTCTCAATTAAAGCTGAACCTAGAGTTATCACCACACAGTTTAGGTATCAATCTATTAAAGTTTTATTTATGTATATGTATAACAATTAATATAGTATCAAAATTACTTTTAGGTCTGTAGTTGCTACACAATTTAGGCACATATTTTCTCTCTTTTGAGACTAAAGAAACCAATAAGTTCTCTTTTTTTTAATCGACACGTTGGTGTCTATTAGCTGGGTTCTTGGAGACATGGGCTTCTAATTTAAGACTCGAGATTAAGGGATTGTCTTCTCCTGGTGGATATTAGCTAGGTGTAACAAATGGTATAGCCGAATAGGTTGACTGATGATGCAATGTCCATGAAACTTTAGGGGCCACTTTTAAATTGGGCGAGTGTATGAATTTAGGGTCTGCTACATTGTTTAGGGGTTTGATTAATTCGTTGTTTTAGAAGCATTGCCTTTTCTTGTACATTACTTTTTACTCTTTAATGAAAGTTTTTGTAAATTTTATTTAATGTGCAAGTGCAAGGGATGAAAATAAACTAAACAACAACAATATTTAATAAGGGAACATTCTATCTCTAATTTTCATTCGTCTTTGAAGTAATTGTAGTGACTAAAATGGTTGACTAAGGGTTTATTTATAGGTAAAAGTTCTCTTGCTAGCCAAGATAATCTTAAAGCTAAAACAACTAAAGAGGACACACTAAAATATTACAAAGGAATATTACCCTCAACCTAATATACAACTAAAAGAGAGAAATAACGTATCAGTAAATCAACAAAATTACAATTAAATTTGTTGATTTTTTGTACACATATTTCTTCCAACATTGAAAGCTCTACCCGAGCGTGAAAGTGGGAAGGATGATCATCATCGGGGTTATACGAATATCGTCGCGCTCTCCAATAAAGAAGCGTAGCAGTCTTAGAAAACATATGGCGTATTGACTAGCAAATAGGGGTGGGGCGTGATAAAAAATCCCAACCATGGTGCGTAGCACATCAACGCCTCGAAGAGGGCCAATGATGTCAGATGAGGGTAGAGTCATGCATAACAAAAAACTTCAGCTCGAAAAGCTGATGAGAATCTCATCGGAACGGGACTCAAATGCCCAAATCGGATCCACATGCTTGAAATAAGTCGCATCCTCCCAAAGCAACACACAAGTATGAGAATCACCCTCTACAAAATTATTGACGTTCTCAAAAGGGGGAAGAAATACGACTCCGTCTCTAAAAAAATGAGTGTTGGTCGTCAAATCTCAAAAAGACGTCGAAGAAACTGCCAACGCAGAACTCAACCTCCTTCCCGAATGGAGAGAAGTTTCCAGAATCTAGGAACCGAATACTACTAATTCAGTCATTTTTCTTCAAAATTGAAAAGAAATCACAAGGAAGGAACTGGAGATCTATACAGCCCAAGTCGTTTGGGACCATCATCGTCATACATGGAAATGACGGGGCTTGGACAAGTCGTCACACCTGAGTACCAATAAACGAAGTATCCAGTCAAGCACCTCACTCACTCACACACTTGGAGGTCGCACGTTGCCTCTATCACAAGAAGCTCCTATTGCCTCTCCGAGATGGCGTTGAATTGGTAACTCCCGACTTCCCTTTATAGAGTCACTTGCCCGATCCCAACAGTTGATGCAAGCTTGGAGTTCTTCGATGGTTGCATGACTCACCCGCCCAAATTCTACATAAGCCTCCATATTTGCCCCACACTCGGCATCCTTACCTTCCTCCCACATCGAAATCATAAAAAAATAGGTGTCAGGTAATGAAGTTGGTCATTACTTGGGGGATTTAAATATTTAGGGACTGATTCGGGACTTTTAGAAGGATAGGGCTTCGAAATGTAATTTTGGTAAGCTTGAAGGGAGGGTTGTGTAATACTTTTGAGAGATTGTGGGGAGGGGATGTAATTTCTGCATGGGTTTTGGTGTTCCAGGGGTTCTTTTGAAATTTTCAGAAGTTGGCTGGAAACTCACGGGGAAGAATTGTAAGCAAATGGGAGAGGAATAGGTTTGGAAATACCATTAGAATTCAGGGCAGAATGCTTAGAAGGATTATTGTAAGCCCTAGTTTGTACGACTTCAGCTGGACCATCTGTTTTAGAGTTCCTAGTTCCCGCCAAATGGTTTTCCCTTTTCGCACCTCGTTAGAGACCCTCGCCGGAAGCTGGCAACCTCGATCCAATCTCACCGTTGGCTGGATCTGGCATTTTCAAGACCCTTTTGCTGCCGTGACGATGAACCAGGGTGAATGGCTTTGACTGAGAGCGACAACCCTCCGACCGTCGTTGCCGAGCATGAGAGAAGGTTGCCGGGACTGTAGAGAGGCTTCTACAAGGGATTGCTCTGCCATGGCGGAGGTCTTTAGTCGCCGGCCGATGGGTTTTGTTGAAGTTGAAACAGCTTCTGACCTGGGGTTCTTAGAGGTGGGAATCTCAGATCCGGTGGGGTGGATTAATTTGGAGATTTTGGGGGTGGGTTTGCCCTAGGTTTACAGGGATAAGGCTGCGTACATCTACCCCCCTTACTCCGCAGTGGCAGGAGCCTCGTGCACTGATTTGCCCCTTTTTTACACAGTGATGGTGGCACTTGACCGCAGGGGGCGGGTCTGGTTTTGGGGGGTGATGCGCCAGTTCCTCGAAGCCTTACCCGCGGCTCTATAATAACTACGACAACCACGTCATATGTAGTGAAGCAAAAGGGATTAAAATAAACTTCACAACTCTATCAACCACGTCATAAGAAAACTCTATCAATAAATCTTATCTCTGTCCTAAAATTAAGAGTCCACCATTCCTTTTTGAGTTGTCCCAAATTAAGAGTCCACTTTCCTTTTTTTTGGAATCAACGAACCAATTTTTACGATGGTGAACAAAAGTTAATCTTAGCCATTGATTGAGTGTATTCTTAATCTGTAGAAATGAAAGACATGGACTCTAAATTTGGGACAAAGGGAGTATAGTAGTGTCTACACAGTGGTTGGCCAAAAGCCTTATTCATAGGTAAGAATTATCGTGCTGGCCAAGATATCCAAAAAGGTAAGATGACTAAAGAGGGAGTATCCCAAAGGAATATTACATTCAACCTAATATACTAGCTGAACTAAAAGGCATGAAAAATAAATAAACAAAAATACAGTTAAATCCCCAGGAACTTTCTGATACATCATTATTCATTATTGAGCTGAATAGTGACAGAGGTCATGGCATTTGTTTTCTTTCCAAGATGAAAGCATAGTCTTCCCTAGGTTCTTCCATCATCCATTATTTGTAAAAAACTGTTTAAAATCTCTCTCTCTCTCTCTCTCTCTCTCTCTCTCTCACACACACACACACACACACACACACACACACACGAACTCATGCATTCGTACAAACTTTGATATCACCCTGGTTAGGCATTGGATGGAAATATACAGTGATATGGAGAACGCATTGATTCTGATTCAATAAAAATCATTGATGAATTTGGATTATTGAGCTGTATAAGAAACTAACATAGGACACATCAGCACATCAGGACCTCTCTTCTTGGCCAACATGTCAAGAAAATAAGTTGTACTGTCACCATTTGCTCTGATGTCAACATGCTTATTGTTTGAGCATGACAATTTCCAGAGATTGTGGATTCAAAAACTTTACTACAATAGGAAATTTCATGTAAAAACTTGCAGATCAACAACTTGAGAATTAACGTTTTAGTTAATGTTCCCTTTGTGTAAATTTCCTGCTTATCTGTTGCTTCACAGTTTCTCATAGTTCTGGGGTCATTAATCAATAATAATTTCTATTATCACAGTAATAACAAAGATTATAGTGCCAATGCTCAATATTTTCATGTGCCGAAGGGTCAAGGCACCTAAAATTGACGGGATAGGCTTTGTTATGGCCACTATAAAAAAAGGTTGTACACTGTGCACAAGGCTCCCGCTTAACTGTAGGGTCTGGGTGAGGCGGATGTCGGCTGGCCTTGCCCCATATATGGAGAGGAGAGGCTGTTCCCATGTCTCGAACTCGAGACAAGCCGTAGCTTGGGCTAGGGAACTTGCCATTATTATTAGGATACATATACGTTTAAGATATATTATATGTTATGTATATATAGAGAGAGTAATAACATAAACATTATCACTGTTTATAAATACATAGGAATAAATATTCCCACAAATCATCGGATCATTATAGGCAATAGCAAACATTGGAGTAATAATGTATTTATTTATGAGTAATCATAATCATATAACAATACAGAGTTATAGCAAAAATAATGTATTAATATGGGTGTTAGTTGGTGGAGATATAATTATAAGGTATCTAACTATGATAACTTCTCTCCTTATAGTATGATTTTTTTTAACTTACTTTTGTTGTTATATAATCTTAAGTTTGATTTCTCTTGGAAGTTATGTTTTTTGGGGGCATGCCAAAAATATTATCTGTAATACCCCGTATATTTTAATATTAGACTTGATCATGCCCGAATATTAAAATATACAAAATGCTATAATTTAAAATATCATTCTCAGCATATGACAAAAATATGAGACATTTAAAATTTTTCCCAACAATATAAGATGAGAGAGATAACAATAAGAGTTATCGCCAATAATAAAATCCAATTACAACATCCTCCAATAATCCAAAAATATACAAAAGTTTCAGTACAATATTTCAAGTACAACTGTGGAGTCACAAGCGACTCAAAGAAAATTCAAAAGCTGTCTTATATGAAATACAACGGAATGGAAACTAAACCATACATAAATCAATCTCCATGTTCTAGCATGCTATCAATGATCCAATCCACTCCTAAATGCTCAAACCTAACATGAGAGGTTTATCGACGCAACGGTTCAGAGCCCACTGCAAAAATACTAAAATACACGGTTCAGAGCCCACTGCAAAAATACTAAAATACTGGCTATGTTTCCCAAAGCGAGTAGCATAATCCAACATAAGTACTAGATGAAATAAATATCACAATAAAGTCTTTTCAACAACATTAGAAATAAGTCTCAATATTTTTAACGTTCTTCATCAAATAGTATAACAGGATTAATTATCTACATGACATTAAGATTTATCAATGTTTCATAGCATCAAGAATATAGAGAACTATTCAGTCATAAAACGGGGAATAATAACTATTCATATAGTATTGAGTGAATCACATTTATCAACGTTAATATCATCTCGGAGTCTCAACAAAACTATCGGTTTATCAACCGATACAAAAAGGGACAAAACCATAGTATTTACCTTATCAATAACATTACAACTATTTTATCCATAATCCGATTTTGTATTCTTTATTTCCATTATCTCACTTTCAATGAATCACATCATTCCATATTTTATTACTACTCTAGCCAAACAGTATTATAAATATCACGTTTAAGGAGTCATTTACCAATTATCTCTTTCTTATCTCATTCATCTCATTTGTATCTCATTATCTTCATTTTCATTAACCGACCTCCCTCACATGTCACATCCTCAAATAGAACTATACATACAATTAACACAGTAGTGTTATCAATTAATTATTCTTAAATAATTAAACCGTAACCGACATACGCGCTTTAAACCGTAACCGACATACGCGCTTTCTCCCCGACCAGCTCAAGAATATGCGATACGCCAATTAAAATCTATCACACAAACTTGTCACTGTTATGCAGTGTCAGAATACCCATAGCCACCTGCTACGCAATGCCAATAAAGAACCCTTACCCAAATTCGTAGTCACTTGCTTCATAACGTCGAAACTCCATTACGCCGTGTGATGCACAAACAACCCATAACACATCTTGTCGCCACCTTTATTCGCATGGACTAAATTTACAACTCATTTAACAAACAAATATCCCATTTCTTATCCTGAAGCTAACTTATATTCGCTCGGTTGGATTTTAAATCTTGTGTACACACTTTATACTTTCCATTCATTACCAACGATACCTTTATTCATCCATAAGATCCCACTCCTAACAATCTTTAACAATCTTTAGACTCCATGCGTGGGACGTCTTATAAATGAAATCCAAACAAGGAACCCCCGTATACACTTTTGTCTAGATTGGGTCAATCGTCAAGAGTAAACAACTTATCAACTCACAAAACTTAATGCCAAGGAATTTAATTCAATTCATTAATCTCATATTATGGGAAACCCACAAAATAATTACTTCATTACACTATTTCCTTGTAGAATAGCAAGGTACTACACACGTTCCTCAAACAATGCATCATTCATGAATTTATTTACTCTCAAGTCACTTCTTTTGATATCAAATCTACAAGTCATAACGTCTTAATTTCCAACTCACAAGTCATACACTTCAATATTCATTCCCACAAGTCATTCAATTTAATATTCAACTCACAATTCATATATTCCTACATCTAATCCCACAAGCCATACATTTCAATGACCAACTCATAATTCATACATTCAAATTACCAATTTCCCAATACTGATATCCTTATTATTAGAATTGATATACACAACTTATGAATCCTAAACTTCAAACTCCTACCTTCTCTAGATTCCGTGCATGGGACGTCTCATAAATAAAATCCAAACAAGGAACCCCCAATGCACTTTTGTCTAGATTGGTAGTTGTTAAGAGTGGACAACACAAATCCTAACCTTCCCTGAACATCCTCTGTTTCAATGAATCCAAAATACACATCAATCACATGAAAGTCCTAGCTCACCCAAAAATTACCTAAGCATCTCAGTTCGTATCCCAACAATCCTCTTAAATAACGACTACTACATAAAGTTTCAAGTCAACTCTTTATTCTAACCCAAAAACTCTCAACCACATTTTCATTTATTTCAAACTCTATTTGTACATGACGATTTGTATGGAAAGGTAAAAAACACACCACTATTTTTAAAATTTTAAAATTAAATTAAACTCAGCACCAAATAAATTGATGGTTATGTTAAAACGATTAGCCAAGTTTATCTTAACCTAAAGTATGCATCTAGATGAGTATATCAAGATAAAATAAATCAATCGCACAACTCCCGATGTATAAGGAAACCCCAATGGGAAAAATCTCGGATGACCCAACCATCGCACTTCAAGCCTTGACGCGTCTTTGTTCCTTCGACCTTCTGCACAACGACACATAGGAACCCACCTATGCACCGCCACAACGTGTGAGTCCACACAGGCCTCGGTATCTATTGATCTGGGTTCAACAACCATCACAAACACGGAATCCACTGCATTTAAACCACGAGGAGTCCGGAGTCCACCGTACGAAACGCTTCTCAATCAAGATGATGAGAGAAACGAATCTTGGTGCACAAAACAAGAGATCTCAAAGCATATAATAGTTGAATCGTGGATCTCAGACTAGTTTGGTGAAAACTAGGGTTTGGCGGCTCTTAGATATGTATTTGGAAAACAATTCCAAAAGCCTTTAACTAAGAAAATTGGCGCTACACGTTTTTTGAGGTGGCACAATTTTCGAGTCAGGTCGTTCGAACAAGAAGCATAAGATCGTTCGAATGTAATGACTAATCTTGTTCGAACAGGAGGTCAAACGACCTTCGAACGACATTTTTCTGCCACGAGATCATACAACTCGTTCGTATCAACTTAAGACATCGTTCGAATGAACACAACAAACTTGTTTGAACAAGTCGTTCGAATGAATTTTCATAAAATAAATTTTTTCTTTTAAAACTCTTTTTATGAAAAGTGCCTCGAACATTATTTAAAACAACACCCAACATAAAATGCAAGGATCAAAATAATTAACATTCATACCTCATGAGCTCCTTGAATGTTGAAGATGAAACGTGACACGAAACACGACACGATGAGGCCGCTACGGTCTTCAATCAAATACATATGTCAAAGGCTTTGAATAATAACCACCTCAAGACCTAACCTATGACTCAAAAGGTTTTGTTCAAACGGAATTAAGCCAATTCATACATTGACTCGATTCGAAAATTTGTCCTTGCAAATCTCTCCCTCTGGCTGTTCCGGGACAAAACCCCAAAACAAAAACCAATGGGCCGTCAAGCTCATCTAAAGACTCAATCCCCAACCCCAAAAGGAAAAGTATAAATTTGACAGACACATACGTTGAGAGTGGCTTTGCTCTTGTGTAAACTTTGCTGCATTACACTATTCATATGCAACTTGAATATATAACAATACAAACCGCATGTGAAAATGCTTCCCCCTTTATCAAACAATCTCCAATTGAGATATGGCATTTCCCCCTAGGTAAAAATTTATCTCCCTCAGTTAAAGAGTTAAATACCATTTCTCTCCCTTTTCGTTCAGGAATAAACAAAGAATATGGTGCAGAATAGAAACAAGCTCAACCTAAATGTAACACAAGTAAACATAAGGAAAGTAAGTAAAATCATGCGATGATGTGAAGTGCAACATGCAACGACAAACACAACTTCGCAACACAAGCTTAAATAATCCAAACTATAACCAAAAGATACCAATTTTGACACATAAGTGAGATATCAATGATAGCAAGCAACAAAAGATACCAATATGATCATATAGCTTGCCAATTTGAAACCACTTGAAGGTGAAGACAACACATATAACATACATGGATTCAATTCAAACGCAAAAACTCATAACAAAACATACCATATATATATAACTGAACATATGCCAATGACATACAAGCATATATATAGGTGTAAACACCACAAACAAACACAAAACACATAAGTTTTCCACACTAGTAAGTATAGTATCGATGTGTCTAAATAAGGTGGTATGGTGTGAAAGGGCGTGAACTAGCACCATGAGAAATACGACCCAGTCACTGAAAAAATTATGTCCAAGGGGTTCTATTTGATCGCAAAAAACTTATTAACTTCGGTTTAGCCTCATAGTGACAAATAAAGAATTCAAAAATAGACAAAGCACACTGACCTAGAAATTTTGATGATTCTCAAATCAATAGTGTCAAACCGTTAAGCTCAAATAGGATTCATTGTGCAAACCCATTATTCTTCAACTTAACACCCTCAAAATATAAACATATATCAATTTTTCTCTCATTTTGAAGATACTAAATTTTGATGCATTGTTGTCAATTTTATAAAATACCGGAAGTGTACGGGCTATTATAGAATAGCGAGTGTAAGTACGGGTCGAACCCACGAGGATTTATCAATTTTTCTTTCGTTAAAAATTATTGTGACTGTTCAACTAGACGAAATGGGTTTAAAGATGAGATGTAATATTAAACTAAGCAACACAAATAAAAAGTAAGACTACGAGAGATATAATCAAGGGAGCATGAAAACTAGGACGTTGGATCCATTTATCACGTTAAACTAACATTGTGCAATAATTTAAATTCGTCATTCCCAATTTTATAACTCAAATTAAATCGACTCTCGTCGTATTTAATTCGGAAAAATAACACGTTAGAAGTCCAAAATAAAATTTAATGTCTCTAAATTTAGACGCCTAAAATCCCAATTCCCTTAAAAATTTCAGTTTTAAATTTCAAAATAGTCTTTAAGCATGGGCTATCAATTAATTTAATAAAAGTATAACCCATCATACTTCAAATAAAAAATGATTTTTTTTTCAAACAATGCCGAAGGTTTAAAACACTCTCGTGTCGTTTTAAATGAATACCGAATTTTTAAAACGTTTAGCACATATCGGGAAGTAAAGACGAAATTAAATCACACACAATATTAATCACACATGATAAATTTCACCTAGTCCTAGTGAGGAAATTACGCTAGCATAATTGTAGACATAATAAAATTGCAAGAATGAATACTCAATTTCATTAAATAAACAAACTTACAATTGATGTGTCACAAATATTCTTGACAGAAATTCCACTCACAAAATAATTATTGGCCCTCTCTAAAGCTCTCTCTACAACTCCCTGTTAAAATAATGAACCCAAGGGTCCTATTTATAGGGTTAGGGGTGAGGTGTTTGAGTTGGTGTAAAACACCTTTTTAATTCGTAAAAATATTGAATTATAAAATTCAAACCCATTTTCCACGTTTTCTTGTAGCTCACGAAAAATCTCAGCCCAAAAAAAATCCCTTCATTTTCGGAGATTGGAGCTGATTCTGACTTCTTCTTAGGCTGCATTTGGCTGGGACGCACTTGAGCCAAACATGGCCTTAGTCTTCAAATGATTTCCTGCTAAAAAGTTTGTAGGGAACTTGGGAATCGAACCGAGGACCTCTTGCCAAGCAGCCATGCGCGCGCGACCACTAAGCTGTGAAGCCTTCTCATTAATCTATCTGCTTCAATAACTTATAAACACAACCAATTTCCGAAATTCCATTTTTCATGCTTTGGCCCCAAGACTTTTTTCTTCTTTTATTTTTTCCCTCAATCTTCATATCTTCACCAAATGAACTCGGATCTTCACCAAACTTCAGAGGTACCTGTAAAAAATATAAAATAACTTATATGAATTCAATTTGAGCCCCAGAAAGTTTAGAAAATTACGAATTTACCCTTATTTGTATTTTAGACCCCGAAATTCATCACTTTTTCATTTTAACTCCGAATTCAACCAAATTTCAGGGAAAACTTTATTTTGCCTATATAAATATTTAAAAATTATTTTCAGGCCAATAAAGTTTCTAAAATTACAATTTCACCCCTTGGGATTACTAAAATTGCATTTTTAACTCGAATTTTCTTCAAACTTGCATTTTTCTTTTATTTTATGAAAAAGACTCTAAAAGCTCATTATTTATGATACAAAGGGCCTAACAAGGTCTAGATTTGGGCATACTTCATACAAAATAATGCATTCATCAAATACTCCCAAACCTAAACTTTGCTAGTCCTCGAGCAAAACTAAAATTTAAAAATCTAACTCACTTTCATTGGAATCACGATTGCACTTAGCATGTGCAACATGCCGTTAAACCTCTAGGTTACCCTAGTGGACGAGTTTTGTCTCGTGAGGGTTTGCAGTGAATATGCCCACAAAATTCAAAAACTTGACTCAATACAAAAAAAACTCAAAAGTAATATAATCAATTTTGAATGCAAACTTCATAAATATAGTGGAATTTCACTTCTCAATCTCAACTTATCGTGTGTGTGTGCATAGCCAATATAACCGTCCATTTCAAAAGATTTGATCGTTACATTTCTTATCCGAAAGTTCGTTTTGATTTCAAAATCTCACGGAATGCACTCTCAATCGAACACTCGAAAATGGGTTATTTTCTCTCGGTATATGTGAACAAAAGAGTAAATTTATATGAACAAATTTCACATATACATGATCAAAAACGTTTTTTTTATAATGGATGAATATGATTTCATGAATAGAAAATCGATTACTTGTTGAAAACGTTGAATCGCACAATAGATCCTATTCATCGTCTCTCCACACTATAAATAACTTCCCTTGAGATTGATTAGGACTTTCTTTGGTTGTATTGTAGGCTCGGGTTTGGCTAGAAAGAATGGTTTTTTGGAGTTCAAAGTTTTTGAGAATATAGAGGTTTTTCGGTATTTTGACTTTAAGGCACTTTTTCTTTTGACCTCCATTTTTCTTTTCTTTCTTTTTTTTTTTCCTTTTTCTTTTCACACATTATTTTTGCAACCTCTTTTTCTTTTGTTATTTTAGCCTTTTTCCTACCGTAATTTTACCCTAGTATTCTCAGAAAATGGGTATGGCTTCTTTTTATGGGCTTTAAACTCCCAGTTGGAGTTGGGCAGGACAATGAGTTTTCAACAAAAGGCTCATTTTCTTTTTGGCTCAAATGGACTTGCAATGGAATAATGTAAAAACGTTGGAGTTTGGGCCTAATTTTTGGGCTTTCAAACGATGGCCTAATCTCATTTCTCAAGTTTCATTAAGTTGATTTGTGTCTCAAGAGGACTTACTAAGACTTCTAGTGCTTGAGATTCATATTCTGACTTTCTTTTCAGTAATCGAACAAAACAAAGAATTTGAGATCAACGAATTTATCACGAAAGGAAAGTTTGAGTTATTTTAACTCGGAGTGATTTAAATATCTCAAAACGATGAATGGCACAATATCTCATCGGGCTAAAATCTCCACATTTATTCGTTAAGCATGTTAACTTTCTCCTCAATATCCATTTTCGATCATATTATATGGCTAATGTGTAAAAATTTTCATAAGTTGAGAGATCGATGAATTAATTCTATATTAAGAAATCGTTTCAAAACTCAATTATATTGAAAATCTTTTTGGATTTTTGATTTTTTTTAGTTTTCAAATCGGAGAGAAAAGACCCCAATACCCCCAAACCTAATTTCTACATTGTCCTCAATGTTCAAGACAAAAATTTTAAATGCGGGAAAGATCTGAAAGATATTACCGTAATGAGGGACTTTTTCCAACGCACAATTCCTGTAAAACAAAAATTATGATACAACAACAATGAGCCAATTTCATGTTCACTCGTGGTACACAGGGTCTTGGAGGAGAATGTCCTCCATTTTCCGATCTCGTAATTCCAGATATGGCTTTAACCTTTGACCATTAACTTTGAAAATTTCACCATTTTTAGGATTCTCTATCTCAACCGCCCCATGTGGGTAGACTGTCCTAACAATAAAGTGACCGGACCATCTAGACCTTAACTTACCGGGAAAGAGATGCAATCTAGAATTGTACAAGAGAACTTTCTGTCCAGGCTGAAATGACTTCCGTAGGATGGACTTGTCATGGAACATTTTCATTTTCTCTTTATACAATTTTTCTTTTCCGTACGCATCATTCCGAATCTCTTCCAACTCATTGAGTTGGAGTTTTCGGACCTCTCCTGCAACAGGTAAATCGAAATTAAAGGTCTTAATGGCCCAATAGGCCTTGTGTTCAAACTCTACCGGAAGGTGGCAGGCTTTTTCGTAGACAAGCCTATACGGGGACATACCAAGTGGCGTTTTGTAGGCAGTGCGATAAGCCCACAATGCATCCAATAACCTTAAGGACCAATCCTTTCGGTTTGGATTCACTGTTTTCTCGAATGTTTTTGACCACCACGTGGCGATCATTCGTCCTACATGGTATGACTTCTACCCACTTAGAGACATAATCAACTGCCAAAAGAATGTAGAGATTTTCGTAGGAATTTGGGAATGGACCCATAAAATCAATGCCCCAACAGTCAAAAACCTCGATAATCAGAATGTGATTTAAGGGCATCATATTCCTACGTGTGATCTTTCCTAACCGTTGGCAATGGTCACAACTCCTACTATAATCATTCGAGTCACGAAAAATGGTGGGCCAATAGAATCCACACTGTAAGATTTTTGCAGCGGTCTTTTTAGCACTGAAATGACCTCCACAGGCTTGGTCATGGCAGAAAGAGATTACGCTTTGAATCTCGTGATCGGGGACACACTTTCGAATGATTTGATCGGGACAATACTTGAAAAGATACGGGTCATCCCAAAAGAAATGTTTGGCTTTCTTTAAAAATTTGGAACAATCTTGCTTAGACCAATGCAGTGGCATTTCACCTGTCACAAGATAGTTCACAATATCGGCGAACCATGGAAGCTGAGAGACAAGCATCAGTTGCTCATCGGGAAATGACTCATTTAGTGGCAACAGGTTATCGGAAGATTCAATGGTTAACCTAGACAAATGATCCGCCACTACATTCTCACACCCTTTCTTATCTAGAATTTCAAGGTTAAACTCTTGCAGTAATAGGATCCACCTAATGAGACGAGCCTTAACATCCTTTTTAGACAAAATGTATCGCAGGGCCGAGTGATCGGTGAAAATGACAACTTTGGATCCTATCAAGTAAGACCTAAACTTCTTAAGAGCAAAAACAACAGCGAGGAACTCTTTTTCAGTCAAGGAATAGTTCAATTGGGCATCATTAAGAGTTCTACTGGCATAATAGATGACGTGAGGAAGTTTCTCATTACGCTGACCCAGAACCGCACCTATGGCATAGTCGGAAGCGTCACACATGATCTCAAACGGCTGATTCCAGTCGGGAGGTCTCATAATAGGTGCAGAGGTCAATTCCGTTTTTTAGCCTTTCAAAGGCATGAAGGCATTCGTTAGTGAAATCGAAGGGTGTGTCCTTGACAAGAAGATTGCACAAGGGTCGAGAGATTTTGCTAAAATCCTTAATAAATCTCCGATAAAAACCGGCGTGTCCTAAGAATGACCGAACTTCACGCACAGTTTTAGGGGGTGGGAGATTAGCAATGAGATCTATTTTAGCTTTATCTACCTCGACACCCTTTTCAGAAATGATGTGACCTAGCACTATGCCTTGTTTGACCATAAAGTGACACTTCTCCCAATTAAGCACAAGGTTCTTTTCCTTACACCTCTTCAGAACGAGGGTGAGGTGGAGGCACTCATCAAAACTAGACCCAAATACAGAAAAATCATCCATAAAGACTTCGAGAAACCGCTCCACCATATTCGAAAAGATACTCATCATGCACCGCTGAAAGGTAGCGGGTGCATTTCATAACCCAAAGGGCATGCGTCGATAAGCAAAAGTACCAAATGGACAAGTGAAGGTGGTTTTCCCTTGATCCTCGGGAGCAATGGGAATTTGATTGTAGTCGGAGTAACCGTCGAGAAAACAATAATATGGATAGCCGGATAATCTCTCTAGCATTTGGTCTATGAAAGGAAGAAGGAAGTGATCCTTCCTTATAACAACATTCAACTTCCTATAATCAATACACACTCGCCAACCGGTTTGAATCCTAGTGGGTACTAACTCATCATCGCTATTTTTCAACACCGTAACACCGGATTTCTTTGGGACAACTTGAACGGGACTGACCCATTGGCCATCAGAGATGGGGTAAATGATACCCGCATCGAGCAATTTTAGCACCTCGGCTCGGACGACCTCTTTCATATTGGGATTAAGTCTACGTTGTGCTTCACTGGAATTTTTAGCATTGTCTTCTAAGTGTATCCGATGCATGCACACCGAGGGACTTATCCCCTTAATGTCGGCGATGGTCCATCCAATGGCTTCCTTGTATCCTTTGACAACACGCAACAATTTATCTTCCTGTTCTTTGTCTAAGTCAGACGCGATGATAACAGGTAAGGATTCAGAAGGTCCTAAGAACCTATACTCGAGCGTTTCATGAAGTGGCTTCAATTCAAGCTCGGGATCTTTCTCAATCGATGGTGGAATAGGTGACGAGGAAGGTGAGAGGGGCTCAAGTTTAGACTTCCAATTTCCTACTTCCATGATAAGGGCAGAGTCGAGGAGGGCGTTGACTTCTTCGATGGACTGTTCGACATCAAATTCGGACCCAAAAAAGGCAAGACAAGATGCTAAAGGGTCGTCATTATAAGTTTGCTCGAAAGTCTCTTGGACAATGCTATCAATCACGTCGACATCCACGGGTTCGTCGTCATCGGGTGGTTGTTTGGCCAAATTGAACACATCAAGGTCCATCGTCATGTTTCCAAAAGATAGGTTCAATTGGCCGCTACAACACCTATTGACGGCATCAGATGTGGCGAGGAAAGAACGACCCAAAATAACAGGGATTTGTGCAATAGGATTGTGCACTTGTTGGATGTCCAAGACAATAAAGTCGACAGGAAATATAAAGTCACCCACTTTAATTAGGACGTCCTCGACAATACCTCTCGGGATTTTCACAGAACGGTCGGCTAAGGACAAGGTAATCCTAGTCGGTTTCAACTCCCCCAAACCTAGTTTCTCGTACACGGTGTACGGCAGAAGATTCACGCTTGCTCCTAAATCTAGAAGGGCTTTCTCGATGAGGTGCTCCTCTATCTTGATAGAGATCGTCGGAGTACCGGGATCCTTATACTTGATGGGTGTTCGATAAGAAATAATTGATCTTGCTTGCTCGACGAGAAAAGCTTTCTTGGGTACATTGGTGCTTCTCTTGAAGGTACAAAGGTCCTTCAGAAATTTGGCGTAAAATGGGACTTGTTGAATAACATCAAGCAGTGGGATATTGATTTGTACTTGCATGAATACTTCCAACATCTTATCAACTTGCGCCTTTTTCTTTTGTGGCACCAAACGCTGGGGAAATGGAGCTTTTGGGACATAGGTCTCTACAGATGGCTCAGAAGGTAAAGGTGAGGATGAAGTTGGATCCACGGGTGGATCTTCCTTCGCCTTACCTTTCTCGGATTCACTCTCGGTAGGTGGTGAAATGTTTGTCTCTACTTCGTTGCCGGACCTAAGCGTGGTGATGCGCTCGTGTCGTCTTGAATTACAAATTGACCCCTAGGCATGTTACCCTTTGGATTGGGTTCGGGCTGACTCGGGAATGTTCCCTTGTTTCTCTCACTCAACGCATTAGTTAGTTGGCTCATTTGAACCTCGAGTTTGGTAATGGCTTGCGTATTCGCGTGCATGCTTTGCTGGGTGGATTGGAGGACATTTTGCGTGGTTTGCTGGAATTGAAGGGTACTTTGGGCAAAAGGTTCATCGCATCCTCTAAAGATTGAATCTTTTGGGATGAGGGATTCGAGGGTGCGGTGACATTCTTTTGGAAACCCGGGGGTGGGTTACCGGAAGATTGACCTCCACATCCTTGGTATCGACCCTTGGACCATGAAAGATTGGGGTGGTCTCGCCATCCCGAATTGTATGTGTTGGAATATGGGTCATACTTTGGCCTATTTTGGTAGAGGGCATTGGCTTGCTCGGTGAGTGCCTTGTGAGCCGGAAGGGTGGGGGAATTCTCGACTAAGTGGTCGAATGCATCGCAAAGTATACACATAGGGGAACCTACATATTGAATGACTGCAGGTGCGCTTCGATTGCCCTCTTTGCTCGTCTCTAAAGCTTCTCAACATTGGGCCAATGTGGCCACTTTGGTAGTTAAATCATAACTTTGTTCGACTTGGTGAGCGAAACCCTCATTGTAGGTGGTGGATCTAGATTCTCTATTGGGTGCCCATCGCTGGGATTTTTTGGCTATGGCTTCTAGAAATACCCACGCATCGACCTCACTCTTCTCGGTAAAATCACCATTACATAGTGACTCAAGCATAGTTCGAGTGTTACAATCGAACCCCTCATATAAAATTTGGACTTGGCATCCCATTTCAATCCCATGGTGCGGACATTGCAGCAACAAGTCCTTGAATCGCTCCAAATACATCCACAATGCTTTTCCCTCCTTTTGGCTAAATGTGTTGATGGCGTGACGTATCGACGCCGTCTTTTGGTTAGGAAAGAATTGTTGTAGGAAGGTGACACTCATTTGGTTCCAAGTGGTGATGGATTCGGGTTTTAACGAGTTAAACCAACTCTTAGCTTTGTCTTTCAACGAGAACGGGAACAATTTAAGCTTAACAATCTCATCGGAGAGTTGTTGGTACTTAATGGTCCCACATATCTCCTCGAATTCACGCACATGAAGGTACAGATCCTCTTTTTCAGTACCCCGAAACACGGGCAACAATTGGATTGTTCCCGAATGGAATTGGAAATTGTTTGCATTGTGATCGGGGAGAAGTATGCATGAAGGCTGACTAGACCTAGTTGGATAAAGGTAATTTTTAAGGGCACGTGGTGCTAACTCGTCTCCCATCTCGGTGAATATCGAAAATCTACCTACGTAAGTATCGGGAATGCTAGACTCCACACTCGACAAACGACCGATATGATTTCGAAACCAACTTCGCATACACTCAACTCACTCGATTTTTTATTTTTATTTTTTTATGTGATGAAAAAAATATTTGACTCAAACCACGTAATTCCTAGCTAACACACAACAAATTGAATTATTTAATTTAGGTGAGGGGAATTTCAATTTTAAAATCTAGTTTTTCCGAGATTAATCGATGACAGCAAGGGTCTCTGAATTAATCTCCCTAATTAGACAGCTCCTACTCTTTGAAAAGGGAGAATTTAAAAGACCACCAATTACGATTATCGCCTCAAAATCCGTTTTTTCCTCCAGGTAGGTGGTCGGTACGAAGACACATTAAAAACCTCCAATCCTAGACAAGGTGCAACGGAATTGATTTGACAAGTTCGCGTTGGAGTAGCTTTTAATTCTAGCCTCGTTAAGAGGTTTCCTATGAGCTATGTGATATCCTAAGGCCAGTGTCTACTTGATTTTAAATTAAATGTGATGGCTCGGGATATGCAAATGCTTGGTTAATTAGTGATTTTCGGGTCAAGGAAGGGTGATGAAATCCCCACGTTATCTTCCACACGGGTTTTGCCCTTAAGTCAATTTATGCAACGTGCTTAATTAAATGCGAAATTAAACCACGTAGGAGCACTCCAAAAAAAAACGTACCTCCGGCGTGGACTTTTTACGGTCACTTGTTTACGCCGGACCGAAGTTTAAGTTGACGTCGATTGGAGGGAAACGCTGCCTACGTTTCAGTCGTCCCCGAGAGTTCCTTGTGCTCGTGGCAAGATTGCACAATTTTTTTCTTCGCGTTTGCGCACCATTGAACACTTTTTTGAATTTTTCTTCACTTTTTTTTAGGGTCTACCTACTGAAAAAAATGAATCTGGAAATTTCCAGAAAAAATATATATTTTTTTTCTAGTTTTTCCAAATTTTTAATGTATTTTGGGATAAACTTAATGCTAAAAGTGCTATTTATTAAAGAAAAACATAAATCAGTTTCTTTTTTTTACACAGAAAAATATTGTTGCTGATTTTTTTTTTCTTCCAGAAATTTCTACTTTTTTTTTTTGATGAATTTTTACCAACAAAAATTCGAAAAGTAAGAAAAAAAACTAGTCCGAAAATCACAACTTAAAAAAATAAAATAAAATCGAATAAATCCCTGGCAATGGTGCCAAAAACTTGTTGTCAATTTTATAAAATACTGCAAGTGTACGGGCTATTATATAATAGCGAGTGTAAGTACGGGTTGAACCCACGAGGATTTATCAATTTTTCTTTCGTTAAAAATTATTGTGACTGTCCAACTAGACGAAATGGGTTTAAAGATGAGATGTAATATTAAATTAAGCAACACAAATAAAAAGTAAGACTACGAGAGAGATAATCAAGGCAGCGTGAAAATTAGGACGTTGAATCCATTTATCACGTTAAACTAACATTGTGCAATAATTTAAATTCGTCATTTCCAATTTTATAACTCAAATTAAATCGACTCTCGTCGTATTTAATTCGAAAAAATAACACGTTAGAAGTCCAAAATAAAATTTAACGTCTTCAAATTTAGACGCCTAAAATCCCTATTCCCTTAAAAATTTCACTTTTAAATTTCAAAATATAGTCTTTAAGCATGGGCTATCAATCAATTTAATAAAAGTATAACCCATCAAAAAGTACTCATACTTAAAATAAAAAATGATTTTTTTTTTCAAACAATGCCGAAGGTTTAAAACACACTCTCGTGTCGTTTTAAATGAATACCGAATTTTTAAAACGTTTAGCACATATCGGGAAGTAAAGACGAAATTAAATCACACACAATATTAATCACACATGATAAATTTCACCTAGTCCTAGTGAGGAAATTACGCTAGCATAATTGTAGACATAATAAAATTGCAAGAATGAATACTCAATTTCATTAAATAAACAAACTTACAATTGATGTGTCAAAAATATTCTTGACAGAAATTCCACTCACAAAATAATTATTGGCTCTCTCTAAAATTCTCTCTACAACTCCCTGTTAAAATAATGAACCCAAGGATCCTATTTATAGGCTTAGGGGTGAGGTGTTTGAGTTGGTGTAAAACACCTTTTTAATTCGTAAAAATATTGAATTATAAAATTCAAACCCATTTTCCACGTTTTCTTGTAGCTCACGAAAAATCGCAACCCAAAAAAAATCCTTTCATTTTCGGAGATTAGAGCTGATTCTGACTTCTTCTTAGGTTGCATTTGGCTGGGACACACTTGAGCCAAACATGGCCTTAGTCTTCAAATGATTTCCAGCTAAAAAGATTATAGGGAACCTGGAATCGAACCCAGGACCTCTTGCCAAGCAGCCATGCGCGCGCGACCACTAAGCTGTGAAGCCTTCTCATTAATCTATCTGCTTCAATAACTTATAAGCACAACCAATTTCCAAAATTCCATTTTTCATGCTTTGGCCCCAAGACTTTTTTCTTTATTTTTTCCCTCAATCTTCATATCTTCACCAAATGAACTCGGATCTTCACCAAACTTCAGAGGTACCTGTAAAAAATATAAAATAACTTGTATGAATTCAATTTGAGCCCCAAAAAGTTTAGAAAATTACGAATTTACCCTTATTTGTATTTTAGACCCCGAAATTCATCACTTTTTCATTTTAACTCCGAATTCAACCAAATTTCAGGGAGAACTTAATTTTGCCTATATAAATATTTAAAAATTATTTTCAGGCCCATAAAGTTTCTAAAATTACAATTTCACCCCTTGGGATTACTAAAATTGCATTTTTAACTCGAATTTTCTTCAAACTTGCATTTTTCTTTTATTTTATGAAAAAGACTCTAAAAGCTCATTATTTATGATACAAAGGGCCTAACAAGGTCTAGATTTGGGCATACTTCATACAAAATAATGCATTCATCATGCATCAATAAACAAATTTAGCCTCGGTAAAATTTTCTTTTCTTTGCCTCTCTTTTCTTTTAAGCTCTTGCCAACAGTGGCCTTTCACGCAAGGGAGATTTCTCGTTCCGTAGCCCTTTCCCGTTACACGCTCATATTTTTTTTATCAACTAAGATCAAACTCACACAATGGTTCTTACATGCACAAATCCCCCCATAGTAAAAAATATTATGTATATGACAAGATTGATAGGAGAACATCTCGCTTAGCTAATGCAATATAGGCAGTAAAATTCAAAAGAGCTCGTTCAAAGTGTGCTTAGGTATATGCGAAGTGAATCCATCAATGCAAATCAATTTCGAACTACTCCATGCAAGCATGATTAAGAACAATCCAAGCATTCAAACTTATAATCAAATGGTCATGTCACATCGATACATGGAAGGAATGAGATTCAAACACACCAATATGCCACACAAAATGTGTATAGCTAAACTAAACGAAATAAAAAAAAAATTGGAGTTTTTTTTAAAATCTTTTTGAAAAAAGACGCCACTTGAAGACAAAACTCAAAAGACGAACAAAAATCTTTCTGTATTTTTCACGATGAGACTAAAAAAAAAAATCAAAATTCAAAAGTTAAACACCATACAACTAGCAATCACATATATCATGAAGCACAAAAGGTAGTGTATGAAAAACATTCAAACACAATCAACCATTAGATTTATCATGAGAAGTATCATGTGCAAGTATTCGACAATCAACAAGTCTAATGTTTAAAGCCTCCAAATCTGATTTCCTAACTCACATAGGTGTAGCGCGACGCTCTTGGGTTTTTGGGAATCTCGGTGATTCTAGTCTTAGATTTCCTAGGACCTTTTCTGAGATCAAAGTAAAAATGCCTAAGGTGACCTTTCCTCTCACAACGTGTGCACGTGTAGACACGACGAGGAATGTTACCATAAGGGTTGACCTTTTCTAATGTCCTTGGCAGTGGTTGACCCTCTCAAAATGTTGGTCTTGACTTTATCAGCAGAAGCAACAGGATCATTGAAGCCAATTCCAAAATTGTCATTTTTGATTTAAACTGTGCCCAACATCTTATCCAATTTTTCAGATCTAGACTCCAAATTAAATTTGACGTGACTCGAGTCTCCCAATTTCTCTTCTAACTCATCTGTCCTAGACTCGAGCGAACGACGAGACTCATCATATTGTAGGGAATCTTTCTTCAAAAACTCCCTTAATCCCTAAAGGTTATCACGGTCCACCTTAATAGAGCTTCTCCCTAAGAGTCGTCTCACGTGCCCATAGATACTTAATCAATATACTATCATTATTTCCTATGGCACGTTTTTCAATTTAGCTTTCAACTTCAAGTTCGCATTTTTCAACTTCAAAGACTCGGCGTATGACTCTCGAAAGGCAACTTGAAGTTCACTATTCTCCTAGGATTCACACACTTTGGCCTCGGAAATATCATGCACAAAATTATCTTCATCGAAAGACTTTTCATTAAGGCTCACATGACTGGCCGTGAGCGTGGTGTAAATACGCTCAACGAGGGAATTAAATTTCTCTTCCAATTCACTATCGCTAAGGTTAGCATTGTAGGCCTTCGGCTTCTTGCCTTCCTTCCTTAGCTTAATGGGACACTCAACTGCCTTATGGACATGACCCTCACACCCAAAGTATCTATCCGATTCATCCCTTTTAAAATTATCATTGCGATTTTTAAGGAATTTTACAGCCTTGTTAAACTTGCTTTTCTCAAACTTCTTTTCATCTTTTGATTGTTATATAAACTCGAGAAATTTCTTAAACTTCTTAGCAAATATGGCCATATCATTGGAATCGATGTTAGACTCATCACCCGAAATAAATGTTTCCTCCTTCCGGGTTTCAAAGCAATGCCCTCCTCTTTCTTCGATTTTTTAGAAGAGAACATGTCGAGCTCATAAGTTTGAAGATCACCTATAAGTTCTTCGAGTTTCGTGAGTCTAAAGTTCTGAGAGAATTCAAAACAGTGATTTTGGAATTAAATCTTTGAAGTAAGGATCTTAAGAATTTCTTGACTACTCTGGTTTTGAGTATTCTCTTTTTCAAGTTAAACAATGAGTTAACAATATTAGACAGTCTTGGATAAAACTCATCAAAGATTTCATTCTCCTCCATTCAAATGGTTTCAAACTGAGTGGTGAGGTTCTGAAGTTTGGAAGCCCTAACATCACTAGTATCCTCATGAGTGAGTTAGGGTATGTCACAAGGCTTTTGAGACGTTTCACAAGTCATAATACAGCGGAACTCCTCCGGTGTGACAACACAAAACAAAGCATTCTGGCCACGAGAATTATAGTTAGACAGTTTATGGTCATTCTTACTCCAGGATTTGGGGATTTTATATTCATTTACTAAGGTCGTGCGTGGGACCATCCCTTAACAACAGCTAACCATACCCGCTTATCTATCGGCTTCAATGTTGATTTCATACGTGCTTTCCAGTACGCCTAGTTAGACCCATAAAACGTTGGTCTAGAAAACGAAGGACCTTTCATATAAAAACCTCCGGGATTCATGCCTAAGCAACTTATAAACACATGCTGCGATACCACTTGAAAGTGCAACTACGTGCAAGTGTTTATATGGAAAGGTAACCCCCCCCCCCCCCCCCCCCCCTTTATTTTAAAAATTTCAAATTAAATTATAACTTAGCACCAATTAAACCGATTGTTGTGTTAAAAGCATTAACCAAATTTATTTGAACCTAAAGTATGCATCTAAGTGAGTATAGCAAGATAAAAATAAATTAATGACACCGATGTATGAGGAAACTCAAATGGGAAAAACCTCGAAAGGCCCAGCTAATGCAATTCACTATGTCAGGAATTACAGAAGGACACGAAAGAAGACTTACACAGCCAACTCGGCTCTTTTAAGCCTTGACGCGTCTTCGTTCCCTCGACCTTCTGCTCAACGGCACATAGGAGACATCTATGCACTGCCATAATGTGTGAGTCCTCACATGCCTCGATATCCACCATCTGGGCTCAACAACCGTCACAAACACGGAGTCCATCGCGTTTAAACCACAACGAGCTTGGAGTCTACCGTACGAAACGCTTCTCAGTCAAGATGATGAGAAAAACCAAACTTGGTGCACAAAAAAAATAGATCTCAAAGCATATAATGGTTGAATCATGGATCTCAAACTAGTTGAGTGAAAATTAGGGTTGGAGGCTCTTAGATATGTATTTGGAAAACAATTTCGAAAGCCTTCAACTACGAAAACTGATGCCAATACTCCAATTTATAGATACACGTTTATTTGATGTAACACAATTTTAAGCATATGGTCATTCGAATGAAATGACTAATCTTGTTCGAACAGGAGATCAAACGACCTTCGAACGACATTTTTCCATGAGGCAGGAAAATCTTGTTTGAACCTCGTTTAAACGAGATCATATAACTTGTTCAGATGAACACACAACAAACTTGCTTGAATAGGTCGTTCGATCGACTTTTCACAGATATAAAAATTTTCTTTTAAAAACCTTTTTATGAAAAACACCTAACATTATTTAAAACAATACCCAATACAAAATCCAAGGATCAAAATAATATACGTTCATACCTCACGAGAGCCTTGAATGTTGAAAACGAAACGTGGCATGAAACACGACATGATGATGTAGATGCTGTAACTTGGCCGCTACGTTGTTCAATCAAGCACTACGTCATAGGCTTTGAAGGATAACCAACTCAAGACTAACTTAGGACTTAAAACGGTTTTGTCCAAACGGAATTAAGTCAATACAGACAAATTGGCTCGATTTGAAAATTTGTGATGTGTATGGTGATCCGTAGAGATACGTGGCGCGTGGTTGAGCTCCCAGGAGAAGACTATCATTTTTTTCCATTTTAGTTTAGGGTAATATTGTCATTTTCTTTTATTTTTAGTCTTTAATTAGTCTCCAAGCATGTTTGGGGCGATTTAGTCATTTTTAGTTATTCGTTGCCCCTTTTAGTCTGTTTGGGTCTTAGCTTGCTTAGCAAACTAACCTCTCCTATAAATAGGCCATTGGCCATCATTTGTAAACACACTTGAATATTGAAAAACAAAATATATATATAGAGAAACACTTTTTCTTAGTGTAGTTTTATTTGGTGCAGTTAGTTGGTGTAGTGTAGTTAGTAGTTGGTGTGTAGTGTAACAATAACGCTTCTGTATTCTTGATTCACATCAAATTGGTATCAGAGTTGCGTTTGTTCTTGGTGTTCGTCGTGGTGCGTGAATTGGGTATCGAGTTGTGATTCCAACTCGGGCAACCCTTCAATCAGTAGATTGTTAAATGTCCAAATGAGAATCGGGTGGATGAAAATCCTAAATTCCATCACCGCTAAAAGGGGGGATATCGACCCTTTTATCCTCCTCCATCCTCCACCATCACATCCCTCCATCTCGACTTTCTACCACCACACAACCACCACCTCGTCAAATGAAACATCGCCCTTCTTCCAAACCCTACCCCCCCCCAAAAAAATAAGAACCATCAACAACCATCCAAGACCCCCTCCGACCAAAACTCTAGCCCCCCCAACCCCTATTTTGGCCAAGAAGCCCATTTCTACTCTTCTACCCTTCCTCTTTTTAGCCCTAATCTGCCCCATCCCTATTTCTCAACCTATTTAGACCCTTTTCCCACTCATTTATATGCCCAACCACAATCAAATCCAATAAAAATGGACTTTCCTCCTTCGATCCTATCCCCCACACCCTCTTTGACCTCAAATCCGGTCAAAATTGGTCCAGGGCCTCTTTGTGACACAACATATGACTTTCATGAAAAATGCGTCCCACTTGGGGCGCATTTCTGACTATTTGCCATTTTGAGTCCGGCTTTCTGGAATGTCTCCGCCTTCAGTCCGCTTGTTTCACCATCGTACTCGCAAAGGTGCGGTCGCCGAAGTTCCCGTCCGGTCAGATTCAAGGGTCCACCACTTCAAGCTGCAACCATGTACTTGTGGTGTCTAGAAGGCGGATATGGTCGTCAGTTTTTGGTTGCTTGGATTTCGTAGAGGGATATCGCCAGGATTTGAGTTTATTAGACCCATTATTGATGATGTTCACACATGTGACTAATTCCAGTTGGGCTGCCCACTTTTGATTGAATTTGATTGACGTCCGAAGCTTTTTTTGGTTCATATCATGTGGCATTAATGATTCACCCTCCAAGCTCGAGGACGAGCTTTTTTCGAAGACAGGGAGAATGATGTGTATTGTGATCCTAGAGACACGTGGCGCATGGTTGTGCTCCCGGGAGAAGACTATCATTTTTTTCTATTTTAGTTTAGGGTAATATTGTCATTTTCTTTTATTTTTGGTCTTTAATTAGTCTCCAAGCATGTTTGGGGCTAATTAGTCATTTTTCGTTATTCGTTGCCCTTTTTAGTCTTTTTGGGTCTTAGCTTGGTTAGCAAGCTAATCTCTCCTATAAATAGGCCTAGGCCATCATTTGTAAACACACTTGAATATTGAAAAACAGAATATATAGAGAGAGGCACTTTTTCTTAGTGTAGTTTTATTTGGTGTAGTTAGTTGGTGTAGTGTAACAATAACGCTTCCGCATTCTTGATTCACATCAATTTGTCCTTGCACATAAGTACTGTAATCCCAAATCTCCACCACCATAAGAAAGCCTGCATCACATCAACACCGTATACACAACACAAAGACCGCAAAACAGAAAAAATCTCACCGACAACTACTATTATCCCCTAACTTAAGTCTCATCGCCAAATAAAATCCACGGACAAATTCACAAATTCCATATACATCCCTTGACCACCTATGTGTCTCACAAAAGAATAGGGACCAAATGATTCACAATTATCATACCTACGATAATCATCGATAGCTTAGAGTAGCAAAATAACAATATACGTTCTACATTTAACAATTCCCAATCATCCCAATCTCTACGATAATACACAAATATCTCTTCAACGCTTAAATATATTAATTAAATAATCATTATATCCCATACAAGAGAAATCAACAATTCGCAACAACTGACCTCCCAACATCAACGATTAATCAACTCTCATGTCCCAATATCAAACGTAGGACAAAAACAATAATCCTATCGACCGACGCATAAAACTTCTGATTTCAATTAATAACCTCCATTTATTTTGCCAACATTTGTTACTTCACAACACAATTAGGATAAGTCATTCCAAGGATTTAAATATCGTAACCCAAAATTTCATATACATATAAGAGGGGCAATATAACTTTCCAATGATTTTCAAGTGGCCCAAAATAAACATTTGCATAGGTCGAGGGTGCTCATAACTCATACATAAAGTCTCAAAGCTCATAAGCGCATTATTCAACTCTTACTTATTTAACACAATAATTTATCTCATTTTTGTAATTACATTATTTAACCCACATAACTATTTTCTAGGTATATTCATTAAATAGGATTTCATGGATTTCACAAGTTAACATATCAATATCTCAAGTTTAAATATCAATAAAGATTTCTAATCGCTCTTAAATTAATCAATAAACATGTTTAGGCAATATCTAAAACACAAAAAACCAAAGGGAAAAATCAATGTATTCTTGCCTTAATCCGTTTCTGAAATCTGACTTGATTTCCTTAAACTCCTCGAGCAACGTTGCCTCTTGAAACATTCCCAAAATTGAAGCTTAAGATCGAAGGTTGTACTTTAATGGGGTTTTGAGTTTGAGAGATTAGGGATGAAGAGGAAATAAACTTTAGGGTTATAGTTTGAGAGGGAATGAAAAATGCTGAAGAAAGTTCATCCAATTAAAATATATACAACACCAAGTCAGTGTGATCCGCGCTCTGGGCCTCGACCACCCAAGGCCGCCGCCGCGCCCCATGTAGGGTGAACTCACGGTTGCAGCTCCCCCCCTGATCTCAGCCGTTGACCTCTTCTCTTCTCTGTTCTCTCTAATTTACTTCTAATTTTTTTTTGACCAAGAACCCAAACTCACACGCACCCACAGTGATGGACGAGGCTAAACCCAAGAGGCATAACCTCAGCCCAAGTACCACATCCAAAAGGGCCCGACTCTTGGAGCAGTAGATGACACTTATTAACTCTAATTAAACATACAAAATAATCACACACAAAGGCTTCTTCCAAATCCTAACTTAGCCATCAAGAAGAGGCCAAAAGACCAAACTACCCTTGTCTGTTAATTCCCCCAAAGTAAATCATTAATTAAAGGGCCACGTTAACCAAATTTAATTCACACTAAATTTCTGATAATTATACAAATTCAACCTTTAATCATTTAATAAAATTTCTTCCAATATAACCCCCCAATTCAAATATTTCCAATAATTGACCAACTTATTATTTAAACAATTAATAATTTTCTTTAAAGATTTGGGGTATTACAGTCTCGATTTGCAATATACGTATTTATCATGTTGGACGGTAAATAAAAACTGCGATTGTGTGCTTGACCTTCAAAATTTTAGTAACTTATTATGGACACATCAAAGTTTGGAATACGTATCCGAGTTTCGTATCAAAAGTGCATGAACCACGTGTTTGGATTGTCTAGACGGGAATGAAAAGTCCTAGATTTCACAAAAATGAATGTTTATTATATAATAATTACATTTTAAAGCTAACTGAACTGGGTACACGAGGTTATAAATTCCTATAGTTAATTCTAATTCTGATAAGGTAATTACTCAATTAGTGAGAAGTAGCGTTGATATTGTTTCTTCCTGTGGAGCCAACTATATAAGTGCACACCTCTATATAATTGCTTCTAAATTTACTTAAAAAAAAAAGATGCTTGTAAATTCAAGTCATATGTAGTCTGTATCTGTTGTCTGATGCCAACCTTCCTGTTTAATGCAGGTATGAAGTTGACGAAATCCCAATCTATGATTCTGCTGAAGATGAGCCTTCATCAAAGCTCGCCAAATGTACAGGCTCCTTTAAACTTGAATCCATGGACAGTAGTAATAGTGATTACTCTGTGAAAATGGATGCTGAACATCCGTTGGGGTCCACTAACCTCATTGTGGAGCCACTTAATTCCATTCCAGATAATGTTGTGTCAGTGGATACAGTGAAAACTGAGTATACGCAAGATACTCAACAGGGATTACCGCAAACAAATGGAATGGCATTTGACATCGAGAGTAGTAGTGCGTGGGGACATTTCAATAACGGAGGAGGACCTTCTTCACCAAGAAAATCAGCTCAAAACATAAGTAACAGTAAGTCAAAAGTCCCCAGAAAAAAACAAGTCAGCGGAGAGCGTGTTGCTCGACTATTTGCTTCAAAGGAAGTACAAGAGGAAATAATCAAATACGAGGTACAACTGTAACTTTCTCCATAATTTTTGTGGTGTAAACAAACTCCTGTTTTATTGGCTTGAGGTTATTTAAGCATCCCAAAAATTAAGCGGAACACCCACGGCGTGTATGAAATATTTGTACATTATGCTTCAAGTAGGGCCAACATTGGTGACCCGCTTAATTTTTTGGTGCCTGTTTTCTGTGGGCGCATGTGTGTGGGAGTGCTAGCACATAATTGAAGCATATATTTTGTGCTTGAGGGTACTTGTTAACTATACAGACCACTAAGCACCAAAATAATAAAAGTAAAAGTAAAATAAAATAAAATAAAAATAGGGGCCTCTAGACTGGGACATGCATTTCAAGAGTGAGAAGACAATACACCTTCCATAACTGTTCAGTCAATAATATATATATTTGATTTTCTCGTTTTCTGAGTTGTTATTGATGTATCATGCTATAAACTACTTAGGGTTCAATTTCTTATCCATTTTTCACGTGTCTAAAAAGTCCTGATATTTCACATAGTGTGTGTTTGGGGACGAAATTCCATGTCTTGGAATGATAAAAAGGAGGAAAAACTCATTTCTTGTTAGCCTCATGTATAGCATCACTTTGAAGTAATAAATATGCTGCCCTGTATCATGCTTTCATTTTTTAGTACGCCCCAAATTAATAGTCACGCTTCTAAAAATAGTATACAAAACTAGGTGAAATTTCAACGTAACCCATCCGAACAGTACCCGTGAGTGAACAAACAGAGTTGAGAAACTCCCTTTTTTCTGGCTTCTTCTGTCACACGTTTTTTTTCCTGGTAAACTCCAAACACTAGTTTTACTAGGTATCCCTATTTTCTCTAACCCTGTTTACAAATTTTATGCAGGAAATAAAAAATGAGGCCAACACCAAGCTTGATCACGTATACGAAGAAATACGTGGTAACATTGAGGAACATGAGAGGGACAGCCAGGACAGCGTACCTACCGCGGATGGAGTGAAGTGGATCAAAGCTATGTGCTCTAAATATAGAGCAGATTTTAACTTCAATTTTTGCATTGTCAAGAATACTGTCTGCCCGCCTGAAAAGAAAAGTGGCGTAACAAATGCTTCAGAGGGAGGAGGCAGTGAGAAAGCTGGTAAGGAGCTCACATATTAAGGTTTCTAATTTATAATTGAATCAGCTAAAGTTTAGTATTCTTCTTTTTAAATCTCATTTCTCTAGGGATACTGAACTTGGAATCCTCGTTACCAAACTTGATAATAGATTCAGACATGTAATCTTCTTTTTTTTCCTAAATTATAATAATTTCGAGATATTTTGTTGCATTGTTTCTTTGCACGTAGGTTGTGCGTAATAAGAAAGCCTTTTTTCTTGCATCTGCGCAAGACACAAGTCTTAGGAAGCAGTTCTTGTAACCGCAACCAAATAGGGTTTGATTAGGAGGTGTAGATGCCACCCTGATTGATGACTTTGAATCATGCTTAAGCCTTTAGCATCTGTTGGTGGTGTGAAATATTTTTCACCTCAGTGAGATGTAAAAAAGTAAAACTGTATTGACACTTTTCCTTTTTGGTATTTTTGTCTAAATCCGATAATTGTAGCATGTACACTTATTCACAATAGTGTACAATTTTTTTTAATAAACTCGTAATGGGTTAAAATGCTTTTGTACTGTTTCACTTCTCAACAAAGTGAAGAAGTATATTAACCTGACCCAAATGCCTTTTAACTCTTTAGAGTTTTTTGTACTTTGGGCACAACTTAATTTCCCCGTTAAGATTTTTAGCCATACTTCTTTTTTTCTTTTTTAAAAATTAGACTTTAACAATCATTTTGACTTTTAAGAACGCAAAAAGAGACTTTTTTTTTTTTTTTACCATACATGCAAGTGTAGGGTTAGTAAGTTCTTTTTATAAATTTTTTCTTTTATCTTTTTCAAAATAACCCGTGAAAACCTTTTTGATAATTTCCCTTTTGTTTTCAAAACATTTGGGGCAACAAATATATTTTTCTTTCATATTTTGATTTTTCACATTCAAAAGAGGCTTGAAACATTCTTTTTGGTTCATATGTTTAAACTCCTTTCATAAAAATTGTGTTATATTGAGAAGTAAACACAAAGTTGTCAAATTTTATTCAACCCTTTCATTTTTAATTTGAGCCATTTCTAAAAGTTTTTTGTGGAGTTCCTTAATGGTCTTCAAGATCAATTTAACTTTCTTTGATGAAGCTAATTCATGTTCAAGTGAACCAATTTTCTTCTCAAAATCACATCTAGATGCTTCACACATTTCAAGTTCCTTCACATTTACAAGTTTCAAAATCAAGTAATCTTTCTGTTTAATTGAACTAACTTGAATTTTTCAAGAACATTCACTTTAAAATTTTAGATTTTAAAAAATTCATTTTCCACTTTCAACCTGAATTTCTCTCTTTCTTTTAGGGTGCGTTTGATTGCAAAGTTGGAAAATGAATTGAAAATAATTGATTTCCATGGAAAATTATTTTACGGAATTATTTTCTATGGAAAATTAGTTTAGTGATTGTTTGATTACTTTTATTTTCTTATTGGAAAATTAAATATTTTCCAACTTTTGTTGTTTGATTAGCATGATTTTCCAAGTAGAAAATAAGAGGCTTATGACAATTATATATATGTAAAAAGTTTTTTTTTAAAACTATCAAATTTAAAACTTAATAAATAAATACCGTTCAACTTTCAACATTTGGAACCCAAAAAAAATGTCACTGAAATAATAAAAATATAAACTCCAATATTAAAATGCTTAAACGTTCCTTCATAACCAACAAAAACTAGAATGTCTAAAAAACTACAAATAATTAACCCAACAAAATAAAGAAGTCTTAAAACTATTAAAATACGTTGCCAATTTGTCGACTCCTATCCAAGCTTGTCAAGAATCCAAGAACGTGCAAACTCGTCATCATCTAAGTCAATGAATATCCGACCCAATTCTTTGTCTTGCTCGAAAACTTTCATGAGTTGCATTATATCAGTTTTCTCTATGTGCATGGCCTTGAGCTTGTCCAAGATAACTTTCCAATTGACGTGAGTTTGCGTTGCTTGCTTTTCAAATGCAACAGCTTGCATTTCTAAAGCAACTGCAATTTTTTTTGATGAATCAGCAATAACAGATAAGGCAGCAGAAGCATCGTCCACAGGTTGCCGACGTTTACGTCGAACTTTTGAGTTTGTTCCTTGCGAGGTTCGTTTGGACGTGATTGAAGGACTTGCCTCAGTAGTAACATTCTCATCTGCCTCATTTTCATTGTCTAAGTTCACCTCAATATTTTCACTAGCATCATTTTCATTCATTGGGGGAAAGTCATTTCCCGATACGGCTCGATCACCCGTTGCAATATCATCACCAAAAATGATACCCAAATCCTGATAGTGAAGACACACCTTCCCCTTTAACTTCGCTGCATCAGGTTTATCCTAAATAAAAAAAATATAAAATTAATAAATAACCAAATTTCATTAAACTAAAAAATATAAATAAATAAATAATTGTTAAAGCTAATAAAAAAAATGGTGCTACCTTAATGTACTCTTCCCAAACATTAGGATCCGCTGTGATTCGTCCAGTTTTAGCATCCCACCCAAAATCGCTAACCTTGAATAGCTCACGGAGATCCGTATAATCTTTTTTCAAAGTCTTCAAACGTCCTCTTACGTTCTTCTCAACAACCGACACGCCACATACAGAATATACGCGCTCAGCCACCTTCAAAATCTGAGTTGCTGTGAATCCATTGTCTGCCCGTTTTGTCCCAGCTAGCACTTGTTCAATGAGTGTGTTTACCAACTGCTCATCCATTTCATCGGTCCAGCGAACTTGCCCTTTTTTTGCATTACCTGGAACTGAGTGAGAAGAGGGTTGACTAACTTCCTCAATATCAGGGTGAGGGCACGTGGTCGGGGTAGGTCGTGGGACACGAAATGGCACAGAACTTCCACTTTGGCGATAAGTTGCCATTAAACCTGTTTGAAATTTTATTGTGAACATTTTTAGATCAAAATTTAATGTATCAAATTAGTCAATTGAACAGGCATACCAATAATTGTACATGAAAATATAATAAATCTAAAATTGCAAATTTAATCTTCCAGCAATAATTCGTAATAAAAAAAGCTCAATCAAAGTTAACCCCAACATTGGGGTGCGTTTGATACTCATTCTACATTGCGATAGCCGTAATATTCCTCCTAGTATTCCAACTAGCCTCGGGTGTGAAAGTGATGTGGGCATTAAGGGAGGCAACTTCAGGTACATCTTGAGGCGCGGGATTAACATCATCATCACTAACCTCTTCATTGCTACAAACATCATCAATGTCATCAATTCGTATGAAGTTGTGAAGGGCACAACAAGCAAGTACTATTTTTGCTTGTGTGTCAATATCGTGAAAGGGTTGATGTCTTAGATATGCAAATCTTTTCTTAAGCAGCCCTATCGTTCTCTCGATGACATTACGGAGTGATGAATGGCGAAAGTTGAACAATTCTTTACTATTTTCTGGTCGTTGACCCTCGATGTCTCTACGGTGATAACGAGTCTTTCGATATGGTGAAAGAAAACCCGGAACCAATGGAAATCCAGCATCAACGAGATAATATTTACCTAGTATTATGATAAACCGTCATTAGATAATGAGATTTACTTTGTTATAATTTATGAAAGACAATAAAATACAAATTATACCAATAAGAACCGTTAACTTAGGTCCTTGTCGCAAGATAGCACTCCTTAATAAGCGACTGTCATGTGCCGATCCCTCCCAACCAGCAAGTACATAAGTAAACTTCATATCAAATGTACACGCCACTAACACATTTTGTGATATGACTTGCTTTCTATTGCGATATTTAGGTTGCTCTAGTAAATTAACATTTGCAGCGATGTGAGTACCGTCTATCGCGCCCACGGCATCCTAGAAGAAAGCTTTGTTAATAAAAAAAAACATACATCAATTAGTAAAATAAATAAATAATTCAGTAATAAGACCTAACCTCAAAGTAATGGTACCAGTCTTCGACGTGATCCTTATCATATGGGGAATTCGCGACAGTTGCATTAGTGACTATATCCCTATAGAGCATAAGACATGCATCTAAAACTCTATGAAAGTAATGGCTCACTGTTTGTCCAGATCTGAAGAAATGCAAACTTTCAACACGATTGCGTTCGTCATGACCAACCGTGGTTAAATATATAGCAACCTGTTCCTCAACCCTTACAAATCGACTATCGAGTAACCCGTAAGTACGTAAAGTAGCACACAACTTGTGGAATGTACCTCGTTTCATCCTAAGTTGCTCGTGGCAAATCCTATCGCTCATGTTGTACAATCGATGTAGTACTATAGCCCTATCTTCATCCCAATTTCTATAAGGTGCCCTAGTGAGATGTCGGTCACGATAACGCCTAATAGTGCTATACAAAACTACCGCTTGCATTACCATTGCCCAAAATGCACCCACAAGCTGGCCATTGTTTGGTGTTCTTGCCATTTGATAGTAATGCTTCACATACACAACGATAAATTATTAAAAAAATTATAATAGTCATAACGTAGAAATCTAAGGTGGCAGAGAAAATTAATTACAAAATTATCATTGAATTATAGAAAACATAATAATCTAAATTATAGAAATAATTACAAAAAACATTGTTGTATTCGAAAGTAATGGGTATGATATTCATTACTAACAAACCCTTCTTTCAAAAGTATTTGGTATATGTATAAATATACCTACTGTTTTTATATATGAGGTAAAACTGTTAAATGGAGAGAGAGGCAGAGATGAAGTGTCATAAGAAAAATGAAGTGTCAAATAGAAGACCAGTCAAGCAAAATGATCCAAAGTCCAAAGACATCACAAACGCGTTTACAGACATTATTACAGTCAAAAAGCCCTGCCTTAAAACAACCCAGAAAGTCCAACTCCAACCTACAGCCCTATAAGGCGTTACACATTTTTTTGTTCAATAATGTTACCTACAGCCCTATAAGGCGTTACACAGTTTTCTGTAGGCGTTACACAGTTTTCTATACAGTTTTTAATTAATTGTCAACCACCTCCCAGCAAGCTGTTCAAATAATAAATACAGAATTTCAAATCCGTCCAATCTTTATACCATGGTACCCCACCCAACTCACCCCTCAAAAATGGTAAAACAAAAACATAAAACACAACGAAAAATAAAGTATGGGTAAGCAGAAGTCTTACTAAAGCTATGTGGTAAACACTGTTTTGGTTGATACGAGAGACCGACTGCGAAGTACTGTAGAATAGAAGGACCAGAATGGGCTTCTTTCATCTATGTGACGTTCACCGAATGGGTGTTGCTCAACGTACTTCTGTACATTTTCAGCTGTTGACAAATCTTCTAGATAAACTCGAAGATCACCTCCAGGGCCTGTATTGAATTTAATTTCAATTCTATAATCATTCGATATCAAAAGCTAAAAAAAAGCTGGAGACAGGTGAGAGTTAACACACACAAGAATGGGGATTAATTTTCTTTCATGATATTCTATGGGTTTTGCACTGAGAGGGAGAGAGTAACATACCTTCAAAGAGAGATGAATGGCAAAGTTGGAGCCCAACAACCAGAGACTTGATTGTACGCCTAACAAGAACGGAAGTGAGAGAGAGAGAGAGGGGGTTACTTTTTCAAATGGGTAATGGAGATCAGGTTATAAATCGAGGATAATAGATAAGCACGATCATTTGGGTGGAAAAGATCGTGTAAAATCCTAACTAGAATCGAATTCTTAGGGGTTAGTGGAGAATTAGTTTCCAGCATTTTAAGGAAAAATGGGTCACGTGAGCTGTTTTTTTGGAAAATAGTTCTTTGGAAAATTTTGTAATCAAACGCCATAAAAAATGGAAAATACATAATTTTTTTTTGTTTTCCATGGAAAATATGATCAATCAAACACACCCTTAGTTTTACTCCTTTGAATTATTCGTTCTTGTCCCTTCAATGATGCAGTGACACACTCTAACCCAGTTACTTATAATTAAGTTTGAAAGTCAAAGTGAGTTAAACCCTAATTAACTTAACCAAACCATAAATACGAGTATAAATTCTTGAGTAATCAATGTAAATTCACATAACTTAAAACTTTTTCACAATATTAAAGTAATTATTCTTACAAGGAAAAGTTGACTTAATTACACCATTTACAATATAACCAAATCATTGTTTATCCATTCCTTGCTAATTCAATCCGACCCCCTAGATTTGATAGTGATAACTCGTTACCTAAAAACATAAACATTGGAATCGTGAGCAAAATAGCTTAGTAAATGCATCATTATTACACTATTGCATAAAATTAAATGCAATAAATCATATTTATATAATAATGTATAAACTTACATGGCCATTCATAATGAATGACCCAATTTTTTCAAATCATGATTCACATATTCTGTCTGCTATAAACAATTCTCCCCCATTCTTGGTCGATGAGTAACCTCTTGTTTGTAATAGACAATCCTCCCCCATTTCAGGCCGGGGAGAAACCTCCCATTTCGGTAAACCGAAATGAACAAGTTCATATTCATAATGTTCTGATTATATACATATCAATATACAAATACCTCTTTTTAATGAGTACCCCCACCTTGGTCACTTAATGGTTTTTTTCTTGACCTTTATCTAACACTTGTTCAATTTGTTCTTCTTCCTTTCCTATCTCTTCTTATAATATTAGTATCATCGTAAGAATATAAATATTCCAAATAATAACTTAAACGTAATTCAATTCATAAGCATCATTTGATTCCATTCAAATTGTTTATCATAAATGAAGTCCCATCTAAATTCATGTTAAGATATTTAACATCTCCAAATCATAGCCCAAATAAACTTTAATTTCTTCTTGGTAATTCAATCTTTAACATATTAGGTTTTCAACCAAAAGACGTGCATCATTTCAAGTTCCCTAGAGCAAGATATGCCCATTTCTTTACTACATAGCAAATCTGCCCTATAGGCTCCATTATCGTCCAGTCAACTTTCAAGAATTTTCATAATTTTTCTACCTCATAAATTTCTATGATCTTTCGCCCAATTTCAATGCACATATTGAATAATACAAAATTAAAGTTTCATAATTTCCAGAGTTCATTTGCTATGTCAAAAGCTTTATCCAGCTCAGGGCATATTTAAGCGAATTATGCCAATGGCAACTATGTACCGACTTACAACCATCACCAAGGTCTAATTACAAGGAGATAAATTCTAATTTTCGGATATGCTATGCATATGTGAGTTTAGTTTCATCTCCAACTGGAATTTCTTAATTCCATTAAGTATACAAAAACTTACGAAATTTTGAACACAAAAGGGTTCTAAATAAGGCAATATAAAGGATTTACACCTTCAACTTTCTTCAAACTTGTATCTATCTATACATATATATCAAGGCATGAAAGTTTAATAAACAACTGATGATTTCTATCATTTTAATCAGTAATACATGAAAAATAACAAGATTTATGGATAAAATTACCTTAGGCACTCTTATGTAATTTTTAATGGATTTTTCTCAATTTTTCTCTTCACATTCTTCTTCCTCAACTTCACAATTCTCTTTCATCAAGCTAAAACTCTCCTAAACTGAACCAATGGTTAAATTTGCTGAAGAAATAGTTGAGATTGAGAGGTTTAAGTCGGCAAGGGCTGCCTTCCTTTCTAAGCAATAGAATTAAACCATTTGGCTTACTAAAAGATAAATTACCACTTAAAAAGGAATGGTAAGATTTGCCCTCATTCGTAAATTCGGTATAATTTCTTACTCGAACATCTATTTAACACACCATTTGTTGCATTACAAACATAACTCATATATCTACAACTATATATTTTTCACCTTGAGTCAATTGTTACATTATAAGGGTTAAAACTAGTCTCCAACATGAACATTCCTACTGAAAACTTCAAAATTTTATGTTTGTAACTAATTCGATATTTCATGATTTATAAAGGTGGGATTAGACGAAACATAATAACTTATTATATACAATAATAACACATTATCCATATTACATAAGGTAAGCATGATTTAAACATAATTTATCATAATTATATCCGGGTTATCACATGCAGTCACGATGATTTAACTCTTCACTCACTTTTTACGCGCATATTTTTCACCCTACACACATTATACACGTGATTACACATTTTAGGAGAAGGACAACATTTTTATAGCCCATGATAGATTGAAAGCACAAAATGGGTGTCTAACTCCTTCCCATTTCATAACTTAGTTCCTGAACCCATTATCTATTTGGTTTCGTATGCGTCAATAGTCTTTTACGCCATATCTTCGGGAATCAGTACATTTTTTATCGAGTAAAATAGACGTGTCCTTGGGAGCTTGCGAACTTCGCGCTGGTGGTGAAAATGGGATTTTCTTCCTTGACCCCCATTTTCGCATTTCCAGCCCGTGTCAGGATGGGCACAGTTGTGACTCAATTGGGGATTTTTCTTTATTTTGTTCGGGATTAGACTTTGTGTATCTTAGCTTGACTATGCTAATTATAAGCATATAATAGATAAGAGATCTTAATCACTGAAATATTAATTAGATAAAACAGTAGAGAGATGAGAAAAAGAGAATAACAATTGGATTTACGTAGTTCAATCCAAAGTAGTGTCTACATCTAAAAGTGCAGTGTTGATTGTATTGAATTACTAGGCGAAAACCATGGGCGAGTATAATATTAAAGCTCTCAAGTTCTCTTTAGAGTTGGACAACATAACCGTAAGGAAAATATCTCATATTTTCCAAAGTGTGGGTAATGTGTTCTAGTTATAGGTTATTAGTGAAGAGAGAAAATAAAGTGTCAAATGATACAATTTTATAGGTTAGGCGAGTACGTGCTTTACATACTTAGTGAGAGAATAATCACAAAGTTAGTTATTGGCACATCGGGGAAATATTTGCATCTATCCTCCAAGTGCGTGCAATGCCGACATCATCCAATCACACAGTACATGCTTTCTATAACAAAGTTAACTAACTTTGTTACCTAACTGTTGTGAAAACCCGCCTATTTTAATACCGGTTGATGAATCCTCTACTAAAATAAAATAGGAATCTCAGTATGATTTCATTTTTAGTATCATTGTCGTTACAAACCATATAAATATAATACGAATAAACCATACAACTAAATGAGCGGAATAAAACATCATGCATAAATAAATAATCAAAGTAAATAGAATGAACCATCGGTCACAAAATAGTAACATCTAATGAGTAAAACCGATAAATGAAATAATATCCTGACATAAAGGTAAAATCCTAACCAAGCTATGGGCGACACGCCCAAAGTGAAATACTGAAAAGATAAAGATCGTATCTCGATAGAACGACTGAGATGACTAAGTCAAATCCTGTAGCGTCCATATCTACTGCAACGACAAGAAATGATCTATCTCTGTGGTTTTGACTGCTGTTGCTGCACACCTGTGGTTTTAAAAAGGAAAAAAAGAAAATAAATTTACCCGCGGGTCAAAGTCCTAAAGGTTTGAAAATATTTTGCAAGTAATTAATTGTTTTAAATCGATTAATCTTGGAGTATTATTTTCATAATTAACTACATGGTCGCACTCACATGAGGTAAAACCTCACTCATATAAAATTCACACCTAACGCATTCATTTTATTATCCTAATTAAACTACCCAATCTAACTAGGACATATAACTATTATCCAAGCCCAATTCCGCCAATACTCTTTATTAGGTAAGTATAAACTACCCTCACTAGGTATACGTTCATAAACGAAATCGTAGTGACACACATGCTATAGATAATTATTCACACAATAAATATAATATATCTACACTCGTGCTGTAAGTAGATATATACAACATATCATATAAACATATATATATATATATATATATATATATATATATATATATATATATATATATATATATCACTCGCTATATATGTATAATCATATGTCCAGAGCATGGACCTCACGGATACATCCCTCATGTGCTATCAGTTTCCAGGCATCACGCATCTCACTGAGCCACCAAGTCGAAATCTCACCACCGAACCCAAATGTAGACAATATAAAGGAGGTGGTCATAAACATACGTTCGGAGGTCACGACCATACTATATCGTACCTGGTCGGTCTCTAAACCAATACTTATCCTCACAGATGGATAGTGGTCATGCAATAGTACTATGACCCGGGGAATCAATCTGACACCTACTGGTCAACGTCAGAGTGAACTGCCCACTACGCGCAACCTCCTACGATATAACTATCGAGTAAGTATGTTCAATATAAACAAGTAGCATGCATACATATATTGTTCAATATAAACAAGTAGCATACATACATACATACATACATACATACATACATACATACATACATACATACACACATCACTCTAATACGTATGTCTATAAAGTACCGAGCTTGTACGCATATCCACATTCCTTTCTCTTCTATAAGCCTTTATCTTCCTTTCTTCCTCTTTTTCTCTTCTTTTGAACTCTCTCTCAAACTCAATTGTGTAGAATGTTAAAGGTGGGTTGCCATCCACATTCCCTACTTTTAAATACCTCCAAAATACACCCTAATCCCGTTTTTCCATTAAACCCTAGGTGTAAAAAGACCGTCCTACCTTTATACGGGTCCTACTATGTCTAAAAAGCACTCGGAATCTGAATATAACACCCGGGGTACCTATTTTGGATTATTTTGACCCTTTCTGGATCACCGGTGCCCTTGAAAAGGTCATTCGATTTACCCAACTACAAATATGCTAACATACCAATAACCAGGCTCGACACGTGCGTAACGTATGCATTGCCTATAAAATTTATTATCCCATCGATGTAACACTCTATCGACATATAATAATAAATCGTCGCTTTTACTCATACGCGACATATAATAAATTATATATCTATTTACTTATCACACACAAGTAAATAATGATAATGATAAGTATTAATACTTTATCTCGCTAATTAATATTTATCGAAATCTAATTTATTTTTTTCAATTAAATTAATAATTATAGCACACTGGAAATTTATTAATCATAAAAGTACGGGTATTACATTCTCCTCGAAATTTGAATGTCCCTTCTATGAAGAGCTCTGGATACTTTTTCAGCATGTCATCCTCACGATCCCATGTCGACTCGACAACATTGTGGTGACCCCACTATACACGTACTAACGGTACCACCTTTGATCGAAGCTTTCGCTTGTTATTGCCCAAATTTGCAAGTCAATCTACTTTAACATTGTATGCCAATAGGCCACGTCATCCCCGAGATACCTCCTCAACGACGACACATAAAACATGTGAATCCACTGCAAATGCTCCGGTAAGGCGAGCCTATACGCAACCGACCCTACCCTCTCGATGATGGAAAAATGCCTCACATACCTAGGTGCTAACTTCTCCTTTTTCTTAAACTGCATCACTCCCTTTATGGGAACTGATCACCCACGTCAAACTCCAAAAATCTCCGGTTTGCATCAGCATAACTCTTCTTCCAGTTTTGAGCTACCTGAATATGACTCCTAATCAACTTAATCTTCGCTTACATCTCTTGAATCAAATCGGGGTCAATAAGCTTGTTGCCCCTCCTCTAACCAATAGAGGATGAACGACAAGGTCTCCTGTACAAAACCTCAAACGGTGCCATGCCTAGAGTGAACTGGCACGAGTTGTTATACACAAACTCTACCAAAGGCAAATACTGCTCTGCTACCCTTGAAGTCCAGAATACACATCTTTAACATATCCTCAAATATCTGGTTCACCCTATCCGTCTGCCCATCGGTCTATGGGTGATAAGCCGTTCTCAAATGCAACTCTATCCCCATCGCCTCTTGAAAACGCTATCCTAACATGCCTCCACTTTCCTTGGCCCTGTTAGCCTGGATCACCCCATTTAATTCCACCCTTACTAAACTATGCCTAGGGCCATTGGATTGACCCACCCCATATAACTTCCTCTAGTGATTCCCGTGATCCCGACAATGCATCAATGTGGCATCTACCACCTGTGTGTAAGTGGTAAAATCCAGGTTCCCCATGATAACCTATCTTAAGGTTACACGATCCCTCTCACAAACTTTCTCATTTTCTTCTCCTCGATGTTAATCTCATATCGAGAAAAATAGGACAAAATAATAAACTCCCCCTTGTACTCGATTGTCGTTGCTATAGTATAAGAAACTCAACCTACTTCTCCACTCTAACTGATGATAGAAAGCATTTATCATTATATCAGATCACAAACTCTTAGTAGGTCAGTCTCTCCCTATCCTCCTTTGTAGTCACACTTTCCCACAACGGCAGAGCTTCCCCAACCAAGCAAAAATTCACTAACACCTATTTTTTTACCTCAGTACAAATCAATAATAACAAATGTCTCTCAATGTCTTGGCACCACTAATGCTCCATGGTGAGATCGATAGAACCTGCAAACATCGGTCGGTTGTTCTTCATGAAAACTCATAGTGCCTTCTCACATCCCAAGTTGGTTGGTACCGCCGGTTGTGGTGTTACGGGGAACACCTCTTTTCTCACTACTGCTAAGCTTGCTTGAACAACTTGGATAATCAACTCTAACAACTATTGTACATCAAAATGGTATTTCCCTTGGACATCAGGGACTAGAATACCCAGCATAAAGGAGGTTGTGGTGTGGGGGTCGCGAACTCATCCTGCGTTATTGGCTCTCTGGACTGAAGAACACTCTAATGAGATGACATATGAAGTTCAAGATAGAATCCTATTAGTAATGAATCATAGATAATAATACAAAGATAGGAACGTGTTAAAGAATGCTACTCAAAAGTTTAAGAGAAATTATAACCCTTGAGGCCTAAGACCATGCTCTAATATCAAAGTGACACCCCTCGTAATTAAACACTTTGACTGATCAAGTCTAAATATAAACTTATATGGAATATTTAAAATACTACAATGTCATTCTCAACAAGGAGAGGGCAAGGTAAATAATAGACAATAAATTTGAAAATGATATGAAAATCCTCAAATGTAAAACTCATATGAAAGTCCATAAGACAATACAAAAGTAATCCAATAAATGTCTCAATACAGTCCTTAAAAAGTCACTGAATAATACAAGCCAAGTGTCTAAAATAAATTGGATACAAATAAAAAAAGTTCTAACTATCTATGATCAATAGATAAAGACCCATGGTGTCTGAAGGTATAAAATTTGAAATGGGGAGAGAAATAGCAAGGGCATACTAGAGCAGAAAAGCTATACAGGAGGTTCGATCCTAGAACCTGAAATTCACGTATAATAAATAGGTTAAAACCCTAGTATGTAATTTAGCTACGTAACTCAAATCAGTTATATGATTATTAGATAAAATCACAGTTTATAATTTAACGAGCAACCCAACTTGTAAATGTAACCTCACTATGTATTAGAATTACCTAATTCATTTAGATAATTACTCATTTTAATTATTTAATCACCACTTAGTTGGCATGCGTAACTTCATCTGAACCATCTAAAAAACATGCGATACACTATATTAGAAAAAATCATATTCCACACCTTGATGCCGCCTGGTATTTCCATGGCGGGAATTCACATATCACAGCATCGGGGTGTCCCTCCACGGTGACCACCCTTCATTTTCATTTAACAATCACATTTCACACCTTGACGGCAACCAGTATTCCCATGGCTAGGAAATCACATATCACAACACCGAGACGTCCCTCCACGGTGCCCACCTATTCATTTAAAAATGACATTTTGATACAACTTTATTCTCGTTGAATAATTAACTCAAACCCTAATTACCCAACCCCGGGTCATATTATTTAGATTCATTTATACAATTTAGTCTATTTCATAAGGATTTAAGGGATCCTTATCATTTCTTATGGCCTTTCATAAATTAAAGCATTTAAGTAAGGGTATATTAGTTTAATTAGGGTTTTGAGTCATCACTACTATCTTTTTCAAAACCTTGTTGTGGGACGTCTCATCGAAGTTAAATCCAAACAAGGACCCCCTAATACACTTACTTTTAGATAGGATGATGGTCAAGACAAACTTAGTTATGGTTTATTGTGTGAGATTAAAATAAGGATATATATATTTGTAGGTGAAATTCTTGGACAATTCCAACACTATTATTCTACAACCAAACCAAAAACAAGTAATTTCCCGTAATCCTTCCTATCATCTACGTGACAAAGTGAATATAAATATTAATAGGGTCTCAATTAGGGCTCATATATTGTTCTTGCGTAAGTGGGACATGCCATTATTTTACAAGAGTATTGTAAGCACAAATATTTTAGCTTAGGCTTTTTTATTTATTTTATTTGCACTTTGGCATATTTGACGTATCTCGTTACAAATCGACTCACACTGACTCGTCAAACCGAACACCAACATCTCCAAGTTCAAGAATCCTTTATATCTCAAGAAGGTATAAAGACTTTTAGGAGTTTGAAATTATTCATAAATTTATTAGAGATGTTTGTTTTTTATTAAAAAATGAGGCTGGTATTTTTAAAGTTTTTAAAACAATATTTTATTATTTTTAAACTCGTCCAAACGAGATCCATTTCTTGTTCGAACGACTTTACATTCTCGTTCGAAGCGTCGTTTGATCTCTAAATCTAACGTGCATCTAACGAGGGCATACCATTTTGCATCGCTTAAATGTCGTTTGAAGCTAGTTCAAATGAGATGGCCTTGTTATTCGAACTAACTCAGTTATCGTTCAAACTAACTTCCTTTCTCGCTCGAATGAGTTTCACTTTCATTCGAATGAATCGTAGCCTCGAATTTTGTTCAACATCTATAAATACCTGTTTTGACTCCAAATTTCGTAAGACTTTTGCCAAAACGTTTCTTGCATATCTGTTGCAAAAATTTTCAAGTTTTGTGTTACCAAAACACCTTTTGATTCACACGTTACATTCCCAAATAGTTTTGTGAAACCCTAGATAGTTTCGTGTCTTACATCTTTGTGGAGAATTCTCTACGGCTGGACCTTGTGACTCGAGTGACCACGGCAGAAGAAGGCAGAAGAAGGCTGAAGGCTGAAGACTGATTAGTGGATACCGAGGGTGGACCGCCACCTGTGGACGACTCTAAATTGAGGCACTTTCCTTAGACGTTCTGCGAAGACTGCGCGTTATACTTATGGGTGATATCAAGTAGTTTGTAAGTCGACTGTCTTGTAAAATTCTCTAAAGTGCTGAAAAATAGTTTTGCCCTGAAAAGGGATTTTTTCTTATTTGTCGTATGATTACATGTTTTATATATTTGTTTTATCACTTAAATGCATGTTTAAGATAAAAAGATAGATTTTGCAAATCGATTTTCACGAGAAAGGTTTAATTGGGTTTTAATTTGAAAAATTATAAAAATAGAATTTTTGTTTATGACCATCCTTCTCGAGCACATTTATTTTCGCATTCTCAAATTGGTATCAAAGCCTTCCACTATTTCAAAGTGGTGTCAGAGTATTCTTTACCCTTACAAGTGGTATCAGAGCGGGTTACACTAATTTATCATGTAGATTAGTGCTATTTAGGGTGTTTATTTATCCTTCTCTCTTGAGTTTGATTTTTTTTCTTGTCTCGATGGATTCCCATAGTGAAAATTTATCTCATTTGAATTTGAAGTTTGCTAAAAGAATTGAAATTCTTGAAAAAGAAGATTTTCGTTTTAAAGTTGCATTGGAACTTTTGCAAAATATCACTACACCAAAAATAGGAATCTGGCATGGTTTTGAACTATGCCAGAATCAGGTGTTCCAAAATGGCCATTTTTTCTGGCACGGCTCAAAAGTGTGCCAGATTTGACAAAACAGGAACACTTCTGGCACACTTATAAACCGTGCCAGAATTTGATATTTATGGCACACTTTTGACACAGTTTTTAACTGTGCCAGATTCAGCACAGTTTAAATTTTTTGGCACAGTTCAAAACCGTGACAAAATATGATACACTTTTGCCACGGTTTTGAACTGTGCCAAATTTTTTTATAAAAAGAATTTTTTTTTAATTATTTGAAAGCACAAAAATTCACAAATTAAAAATATTGCACGTTGTTGATAAACTAATGTACATACAAACTTCAAAATATTATAAGTCTTTAATAGTTCACAGGCCGAAAAAATTGGGCAGAGTTTCCTCTATTTTTTAGACATTCCAAAACCTGCTAATACAAAACCTGCCTAACATAAAGTTTGCACGGCCACAAAATATAATAATTAACTTACAAAAGCCTGCACGGCCATAAAAGTTAACAATAAAACTACAGATATGGTTTCTTCGAATCCATGCCATGAAATGTAGGGAGAATCTATATTATACCATTGCAAAAGTGGAACTGACCGAAAGTATACGGAAGTAAAATGCAACTAGGGGTGACAGTCCGCTCAGGAAAGAGTAAGTCTTTCATAGGACGATAGGGGAGATCTCCCTCTCCAGTACCAAAACTCGTTGCGTAAGACATCGCACTCGCACTCTCTTCAAATGACTCCATGTACTCACTCGGTGTCCTAGATGTGTGACTCGAAGTTCGACTCAGGGTGTAGCTACTGAATTGGAAACCAGAATTGTGGAACGTGAGGTGTGTGGGGGCTTTCAGAGTTGTACTCAACGATTGGATTTTCGTGGATTCTGGTTGGAGTATTGTGAGGAGTCTAAGTATTTTCAGGATTTTACATCAAAGGCTTTTGAGAGATGAATTTTTATTTTAATTTTTTTTATGTTTTTGGATTTTCTTGGTCAAAGTTTTTAGATTGACTTGATCTAACCTAAGTCTACCTAAATCCCCATCAACGGCGCCAAAAACTTGACGCGACCATAAATGTGTCTAGTGTGCGTGCTATTTAGGCTCAAGTGTAAGCCTGTCGCTCAAGTAATAATCCGATAAGTCAGGTATCGATCCTCAGGAAAACAGGACGAACGAAGTCGTAACGACGTTGGAAAGACGAAGGTAACCTAGCTTTGACTCTAAGAAGAAACAAAAAAATGATTTGAATTGTGAAACACTTACAACTAGATAAAATTTTTGAAAATGATTAATTAATGAAATTATGAAAAAATGAAATGCAATTACTCTAAATTAACGAAAAGACTAATGATGATTTAACTAAAACTTTAACTATGAGATGAGAAAGATAGGTCGGGTTACAATCCCCCACACCCTAGTAATTCACTTCGTAGGATGCTAGATTCAGAAGTAAAGCTTTAAATGAATCTTGTTTTTAATGCTCCTAAGTATTACATATATGAGGGATCGTAACCCGCACAGTATGTAAGCAAAGGATGAATTAAAATCCGACCTTTATTTCACCTAAGTATTACATATATGAGGGATTGTAGCCCGCACAGTATGTAAGCAAAGGATGAACTAAAGCAGTATCGTATTAACTACGATACAATTCATCTAAGATTTTAATTCCAACTTCTATTTCCACTATCATGAATTACATCGGGTGGGGTTCATGCACCCCAACCCTTGAAAACTTAGCCGAACATATTAAAACTAGAAGAAAATATGTTTTGAATGACAGAAAATATTTTGACTAACAACCGAAGGTGAAGAAGAATGAAATTACTCACTAAAGAAATAACTACTACGATAATGAAAGCAAGAATTGAAACAAATTTACTTGAACTGCAAAACTGGAATCAAACTAGGGTTTCTTGTTGTTGTCTTCTCTAAATTAATTACAATGCTTCTCTAACGAATTAGAAGCCTCCTTAATGTCTGGGAGGTGTTTAAAATTTATACTCTACGAATTTCTAAGATTTTCAACCATACAAGACTTATTTTTCAAGTGTATAAATCCAAATCTTCGATACCCGAACCGATCCTGTTAAGGTGATTCGGTTCGGTTCTATCTTTGGCACAAGTTTTTCCCTGAACCGGTTCGATTCGTTTATTTCCTCTTCGGTTTGGTTCCATATCTTCGTTCTTCACATAAAGTTTTCCCAAGATAGGATCGGTTCATTTTTCAAGCCCTTCGGTTCGGTTCCATCTCTTCAGGAACTTTTCCTCTTTGTAATTTTTGAAGAATTGTAACTTTTGATCCGGAGCTCGAATTAGGATGTCGATTCATCCTAAGCACTTGTATGCGCGAGGTCTTAGACTTTCATTTTGATTCTCTCCTTCCTTGTGTGCACTGAATACCTGCAAAATGGATAGGAGATACACAAAACTTGGCGTACTAATTAGAAAATGTCAATAGCAGTGATAGGAGATAAATCCACTCGATTTACAGCCTCTAAATTAAAAGGATAAGTGGGAATAATTTATGCCTAATCACATATTTTGAGATAACCATACGATGTTTGTGGGTTTCATCCCTGAAAACCCTCATGAGACGACACTCGTCCACTAGGGTAACCTAGGGGTTTAACGGCTTATTCCATGCGCTAAATGCAATCGTTCGCCCGCGAAAGTGGCCTTACCCCTTTTATCTCTTTTGTATATATCTCCCGTTTTATGTTTTTCTTATAGTTCTTCTTTTTTTTAATTTCAGTACTAGGGATTAGCAATGTGAAAGTTAGGGGGTGTGATTCGTATCGAATATTGCACTTTATACCCTTTTAATTTATTCATTTTAGCCCCCTCGGGTACTTTAATGCCTATAATTATGCTTGATAATCATACAACCTCCGTTTTATATGTTAACATGTTATTTGAGGTATAATTGAGCTGTTATAGGTATTAAAGTGCTTAGTGTGAAGTTTGGGCGCGTTTCGGTAAAGTTTCGTCGCGATTCGCACGTTTAGGGGCACTTTCATAATTTCCCACTTCAGAATTTTTGCCCAAAGTATTCATGAAAGTTGTATCCCTCGGGTTAAACTTCGCGTGGCCGTGAATGGTGCTCGAATCGGAGTCCGAACGAAGGAAACACGGACCTTTAATCAAAAAAGAATTATAAGAAAAGTAACAATTTCATAATACACACCATGTCCCTTTTCTCTTTCATTAACAATTCATATAATACCCCTTGTGTCCCTAACTCATTTTTTGCAGCAAACTCAATTCAGAGATGGTGATTTTGGTCCTAGGCTCGGGTTTTGCTCAGGTTTTGGGTTCATCCCAAATTGAGGACTTTTGTTCGAAATTGGAGCTCGATTTTGGTCCACACGCGCATATGGGTTTTGGACATGTACAAATTATAGGTTTTTGTTGGCCATTAATGGAGGTGTGGAGTTTTTGGTTTTTCACCATTTTTTCGACATGGAGGTCTTCGTGGGTCTCCATTTTTGGTGTGTCTAGCCGTAGCCTTACGGGACTTCTATTTTGGTCTCGGGATTCAAGATTTGGATTTGGGTCTTGGCCATTGGCCATTTTTTGGTGTGGCCACACAATTGGGTATTGCGGCTGCGCAATTTGGCCACAACAGATTATGAAGTATGTGTGTCGGTTTTGGTTTGCAACACAATTGGGGAGAGGTGCAAGGTTTCAGACCTTGGTTTTTTTTATTGGATGAAATTTGCCATGGTAGCTCTCGGCTTGCATGATAAAGTGTAGCAACAGTCACGGCCGACCAGGTTTTTCCTTTTATCATGGGTTGGAGACAGTAGCCTCCCTTCCTTGCCGACGGTCGACCGCCCCTGACCAACCGGTCGGCCGGTCCTCTTATTTTTGCCGACCCACTTTTGCTGCTACTTTTCCCTTTCCTTTTTATTTCTTTTTTCTTTTTCTTTTCCCCTTAAATTGTAACTTCTTTTCTTTTTCTTTTTCTTTTTCTTTTTATAGTTAATTTTAACGTACTATATAAAGCAAGTTTAGTTTATTTTTTGGGGAGGATTCATTTTACTTATTTTTTAGGTTAAGGTTTGAGAAGAAATTTTGGGGTTTATTGTGGAGACCACCCCTTTCCTCATTTGTGTTGGATTTTCTCCATTAATGTAAGTTTCCCTTTACTTTTCATTGTCTTCCTCTTAGTTAAGCTTTCTGTGCCCTAGTTTTTCATGCTTTATTTATTATTCAAGCCTAATTTAATTTGTTGTAGTTAATTTATTTAGTGTTGCTTTAATTAATTAGTTGCATTTTATTTAATGTCATTTAATATGTTTAGGGGCTAATTTAATCTAGGTTGTGTTGGATTGAACTCACCTAGGGTTGGGTTGGTTGCTTTGCTTTGGTGATGGAGTTTTTACGTGTTTATTTCGATTGGGTTGTTCTAGTTATTACGCTTAGGAGATTTAATGGGGTATATCATGTATACCTCGTATTTACGACCTTGCGTGCGTAATTTTAGGGGTATTTGTTGACCCCAAAATCTTAGTAGGCTTTTATGCGAATTTACGAGTGTGACAACCCTTGATTTAATTAATTGACGATACCAGACACAATCTTAATAAGTAGTGAGCCCATGTAGCCATTTTATACTAATTAACTCGGGGTGAGGGATATCCGACGCAACCTATAATTTTTATTCTCTTTATTAATTTAGTTTAAATACACTTATGCCTAGTTTATATTTTCTTTCGTTTTAGTTGAGAAAATACCTTTTACACTTGTATTTAGAAGTATTAAATCAATTAAATTCTAGCAACTCGTCTCTGTGGATTTTCGATACCCGGACTTGACCGCTATACTCCCTTTTTGAGTGTAGTCATAAGTTTAGGTTTTTGTATTAAGGAAGTGAATAGAAAACACCGATCGACGTTTGACACGCGCTACTTTTCACCCTTAATCACCGCTTTAGGAGGATTTATATCAGTTAAGGTATGCGCGGGAATAAAGCATAAGACATGCTTAATTAAATTTAACTTCCCACCAGTATAAAGTATTTTGTTCTTCCAACCACAAGGTTTAAGCGTAATTTTTTGAATTAGAAGAGCAAAGTGAGTAATTTTCATCTTACCACTACATAGAGGACACCCCAAATAAGTTATAGAATAAGTTTTATAGCTTAAACCAATAACAAAACCAATCTTATTTCTCCTTCTTCTAGAAATAGATTTATGAGTGGTGAAACATGATTTCTCAAAATTAATCCTTTATCCAGTACCTTATTCATAAGTCTTCAAGAAAATCATCAAGTTTTTGGCATTTTTTAACAACAATTGGACAAAATAATGAAGTCATCAGCATAACTCAGTCTTGAAATCAGTGGACTGCCACTGGGAAGAGTAAACTGATTAACAAAACTAAGTTTCATTTTATATTATTATCCTTTAGAAAGCATTTCAATAAAAAAAAATAGGGAGGGAGAGATGGGGTATCCTTGCCTTAGGCCTCTAAATGCTTTGAGAAAACCATGTGGTTGACCAATAACAAGGATAGAAAACAAGTTATTAGATAAGCACCTCTAACTAAAAGCAATGAAATTTTATTTAAAACCAAGTTTCCTTAACACTTTTAGAAGAACCATCCACTCCACTTTGTCTTGTGATTTAGATATATCAAGTTAAATCTTTTTGTTTTAGCCAAATGACTTCTTCCCCAAACTATGAAACATCTCCTTAGCCAACAAGATATTATCCAAAATATTTTTTATGTTTAATAAAGCAACTTTGAGAGGGGGAAATCACTTCAGGAAGTAAAGAGGCCATTCTGATAGTAACGATTTTAGAAATCACTTTGTAATAGAAGTTACATAGGCTAGTAGGTCTAATATTAGAACACGTAGTAGGATTTAAGCCTTTAGTAATAAGGCCATCTCCAACGGGCAATGGAGATGTGCACATTTATATTTTTTCGGTTTACAGGGGGTATCAAAATGTGTATATTTAGGAGAGAGAAAACGTATCGAGGATATAAATTTACATCGTCGCTACACAATGTGTAGAAGGGGGACCCACACTTAGGTAGATAAGCCTTGTTTGCCCAGACTGTGGGCGGGTAATTCTCATCCGCCCAAGGCTTAATTAAAAAAAATCATTCTCCTAAAACCAATATAATGAGGGAGAGAGATGGGCTTATAAGACTCATCCGCCAAAAGTAGGCCCCACTGTCCTTTTTCCATTGTCCCACTATGTAACTAACAATTTTCACCAAAAAATGTATATTTACATTGTTTTGTTCCAACCCACTGGAGATGGACTAAGAGTAACTATAGTACTAGTCCATCTTCTAAACAGGTCATTTCCTAGGAAAAACGATTGGACATCCATCATAAAATTAGATTTTATAATGCTCTAAAAATTACAGTAGAAAGTGATGCGACTTAAAATGTGTCTTTAGTGCGTGCTATTACAGCTCAAGTGCAAGCCGATCGCATAAGTAATAAACCCGGTAAGACGGGGTCGAATCCTTAGGGAAATAGGACGAATGCTCGTGACGACGATAGGTAAGATGACTAACCCTAAACTAACTCGGAGAAAGAACGAAAACATGATGATTTGTAGATTGATTTATACTAACTAAATGCAAACAAATTAAACTTACTAACTAAATTACGTGAGCATAATAAAAACTACTGGAATTAATTAAATATGAATGATGAAAAACAGGTGGAATACACTCCCCCGGACCCTAGTATATTTATCGGATACAAAACTAGTTGTGAATTAGATAATTGATGAAACCCAGTCTTAATGAATCTCAAGCATTACATATACGAGGGTACTAGCCCGCATCATACATAATCAAGAGTAAGAATAAAGCGGTGTTGAAATAGTTAACATGCGCATCGCATTCTTAAACATCCCGGTTACCTAGGGCAAACGAGGTTAAAAACCCTACAACGATTGTGATCACTACACAACACGATTCAATCATTATTTAATTCAAAGAACTAATTTTCTATTCGTGCAAACCACATTGGGTCGGGTTCATGCATCCCAACCCTTAAAAATCTAGCCTAACATAGTGCAATTAATTAAAATGATGTTTTCTACTGTGCACGAAATTAAAACCGTCATGAAATCAAACTTAGAAGAAAAAAAGAATCTATGAACTATTGGAGATAAACAAACCATGCACTAATTAATGAATTCAAACAATAAATAAGAAGAAGAAACAAACTTTAATGCAGAAATATGAAATTGAAAATCAATAAGTTATAACTTTGAGCTCCTAGGGTTCTTGACTACTTTCTCTCTTTAAAACTATGATAAAAGGAACGCTCCAAGAACTCCCTGAAGTCTGGGAATACGTTGGAATAAAAATATTACATTTTTACAAGAATTTGATCCATGCACAACTCTAATTTTGGAAGAAGATAATTCAAAATTTCGACAACCGAACTGATTCGGTCCAGAGATATCGGTTCGGTTTGCCTTTTACATAAAGATTTTGCACTACCGGACCGATTTGTTTTTCAACATCATCGGTTCGGTTCGTCATTTACAGAAGATTTTTACACTACCGAATCGGTTCATTTTCTTCTTTATGGGTTCGGTTTGGTTTATGCAGAATATTTTTCTTCCTTGTGATTTTCTCTCATCTTCGAAGCTTCATAACTTGTGATCCGGGACTCGGATTTGGATGCCGTTTCTTCCTATGTTCTTATAGACTCGAGGCCTTCAATTTTTTTTAAATGCAGTGTTAGACGAAAAATAAAATAGAAAAAGAAAAGATGGTCAAATTAGACCTCGAAGAATTCTCTTCCATCAAAAGCTTCGACTATCTTTATCGAAAGCCACTACCATTTTTCACTTTTGTCTTGTTTTTGAAGCATACCAATCTCCTGAGCATCTATAGCATTATTATATGTTCATCAAACTGTGGCTCATTTTTGAACTCCTCCAGGTAATGAGTAAGAAAGTCATCATTTATTGAGGCAATTTCGCTGGCAGTCTCGGAAGAAGCTGTCTACTTTAGAGAACATATCTAAGAAGGTTGGAAAGATGATCATTACTCCCGTGTTGGCTAATGTTTAGAGGCAAGGAATAGGTTTTGATAATGCATCAACTTCTTAAGTCACAATCAAATTGGTTCCCAAGTTTGTGATGGGTCCTTATGGCCCTCGTCCTAACCCACTAAGGAGGCCTAACCTACCAAAGACTAAGGCTTCTCGTTCAAATTCAAGATGCAAAATTACTCTTTCTCCATTTGAATCTTCTTATTTTCTCTTATTTCTTTCTTTCGATTTCTTTCTTTCTTCACAGGCACTAAATACCTGTAAGAACGATGAGAAATACACGAAACTCGGCATACTCGTTAGAAAAAATTAATAGAAATGATATGAGATAAATCAACTCAAATTACATCGCACAGAATGTTAAAAGACTCTAAATTATGGGGATAAATACGAAGAATTTATGGCTAATCATAAAGCTCCACTAAAACCATCAGGACTAGGTGCACTGTCCTCATTCATTAAACAAATAGAGTCATGCATTTTCCTTTGCTTTAGGATTTTCTTCTTGTAAGGAAATATTTTCCATCATTGTCCCTTGTACCTAGTTTTCATTGAGTATGGAATATCCCGTTACATCTATCAAGGCATTCAAGTTCACACGTTCAAGAATACGGATTCGAATATCAAGTATCTTCGACAAAGTTCTACGACGAGACATAATTTTGTTATAGATTTTGTTTTGTGTTACTTAGATTTTTTTACTAAGTATTGGGATATTTTTCTAAGCTGATTTTTATCAAAACGATGTGTTTTTATACAATTGTTTTCAAACAGTTTTTGTGCAGCATTTTTATCTTAAAAAATAAAATTCACCTAAAGTCGTTCTAACGACTTGACATTGTCATTCAAACGAATGTTAATGTCAATGTCATTTGATAGGTCCTTCCATAGGTTGCTTCTCATACGGATCAAACGAACCCGTAATATTTTTTGTTTTTAAGCTCGTTTGATACACCATTCTAAGGGACTTCTAACGCGATGTCAATCTCATTTAAACGACCCTATGAACTCATTCTAATAAAATTCTGCCACCTCGAAATTTGTGTTCGCCTATAAAAATCTATTTCGTAAAGATTTTTCATTAAGACTTCTCATTTACTCAAACTGCAGAATAACTGCAAAATGGTCTTCACTATTAAGGGCAAAAGCACTTTTTTGATTCACACAAATCAATTCAAAATACTTTTGTGAATATTTTTTGGAACCCAAACACTTCTGTAATGAAGTGATTCTTATGGAGAGCTTTCTTCACTGCTGATCTTGTGATACTCGAGGGTATTCACTATTAAAGAGGAGGACTGAGGTTTTTATGATTCACGAGGGAATTATTGTTGACTGAAGGTTGTGGTCTTTGTGGGTTCTTTCGGTAATTCATTGTTGTATTTATCTATGTATTTGTAAGTTTTGATTTACATTTAATAGTGCAATAAAAGGTTTTGCCCTAGGAGAATTTTTCCTGAAATTATTTGTTTCTTTACATGCTTGATTTGAATCACCTAGTTGCATGTTTAGGGTTTAATAAAAATTGGAATTTGTGTGTGGGATTGACATCAAATTAAATAAGTTTAATCCACCGGAGAATAAAGTGCACTCTATAAATTGGTATCAGAGCTTTCCTGCATTTACAAATTAGTATTAGAGCTTCCCCTCATTTATTACACTTCTAACATTTGATTCATAAGGGCATTGATATTCTCATCAATACAATCAGCCAAATTAAACTCCTCTGAAAAAGGTTATACATATAAGAGATTCTTGAAACGATCTACGAAGTTTTGTCCCATAATAACTGAGTCTTCTACCTCACAACCTTCATCATCTTTAATACTATTGATAACCATATGGGCCCTCCTTGGATTCACAATAGAATGGAATAATTTAATATTTTGATCACTTAGTTTAAGCCATTTGACATTAGCTTTTGGAGACCTAAAGGATTTTTTATTATTAAAAGAAACCACAAGTTTAGCCCTTGCTTTAAAAAGATTGGTTCTATTAGTACCACTAGGATCTTATTCAAACAAAACTTCTCTTTTCATCACTAAATCTTTCATCTCTTTAACTATTTGAAACACATTTTTTAAGGTGTTTAAATTCCACTGTTTGAGAGCCAACTTCAATATTTTCAACTTCAGAGAAAAATCCCTTAAAGGTTTTGCACTAACTGATTCCTCGCAAGAATTTAATAACCTCCATAAATCCTTTGTGGTCACACCATATTTTTTTTATAACTTAAACATTTTAGGAGTCTGGTCCAAAATGGTTTTAACAGTCACAAAAAGGGGACAATGATCAGAGCAAGTTTTCTTCAAATAAGATATGGAGGTTTAGCGAAATAATTATTTCCAATGGGTATTACATTGACCTCTATTAAGACTTTCAAAAATAGCCTTGGATCCAGTTATATTATTCCACCAAGTATATTTTGATCCCACATATCCCAAATTAAGGTAATAATTTATAAATAAGACATAATTGAAATCTTCCACTACTAGGGAATCTACCTCATTTCCACCTCATTTCTCATAAGCATGAGTCACAATGTTAAAATCGCCTATTACAAAGTGAGGTGAGTAGTCAAAATCATCTCATAAATGATCCAAAGAATCCCAAAGGTCCAATATTTTTCTTTTTAAAACATTTAGCATAAACCACGGTCATCAAAACGTTATCTTGAAGCTGAGGATGAGATAAGGTAATAAAAAGCAAATGATCTCCAAATCTACATAGAATCCAAATCTTATTGGATTTACTACTGAAGCCTTTATCACAATTTAATTTTAATTTTAGCTTATTTAACTGATTGATATTAAAATAGGTTCCATCGAAGAAACAATATAGACTTATGAGTTTTAACAAAACTTTTGAGTCTCCTAATAGTAGCTTTATTAGATACACCTCTAGAAATCCAACAAAGGAAATTAATCATTGAGAAAGAATAGGTAATATCATTTGTTCACCTTCATAATTGATCTGCTTACATGCTTAAAAAGAGGATTAGCCGCCTTTTGACTCTTTTTATGGTTTTTCCCAGCATTAATAAACTCAGAATTAAGGAACTGAGGTTCATGATACATGGCTTTCAATTTATCTCCTGAAGCTTTGTCTTTCTCACACTTCTTGCCAATATTAGAGTAAAACATCTTCACCTATTAGATAAGAACATGACCATTATCTTGATCTTCTCAATCATATAAAGAATCTCAAAATCTGGCAGATCAGTTCCCCTAAGAAATAACATATCGTATTCCACTACCATAACATCTTTAATAGAAATATCTTCTTTCTTTATTTTCTTAATCTGGTTTATAATCTTCTTGAGAGCCACAAATGCTGAAACCACTTAACTGCTGCTAGCTTCTTTATTATGAACTTGAGTGTTTTTCTTACCGTAATTATCTTCAGTGAGATCCGCTACATTTTGAATGAGAATATGTGCTAGGTGATTGCAAGATTAGATCTTGAGCAACTTTAGGGAAAAATGTTAGTTTGATAAATTTCTTTTCTTATTTAATGGTAGGCTTGGGGTGTTTGATGAAATAACTTGAACTATCACGATAGTTTTTAAGGCAATGAGAGCAATAGAGAGGCAAATCTTAATGCATAATTTCTTGCTAAAATACTTTAGCTCATGTACCAATCTAAACCCTATAAGGGGTTTTTAGAGTGATATCCATTTCAACATAAATCATTGCCATACTAAGATTATTAAGGGAGACAATTGAACTATAAAGTTTAAGAGTCTTGCCAGCTACTTGAGCAATTGTAAACAATGAGGTTTTATCTAAAAAGTGAAGTAGAAGATTTAGAAAATTTACCCAAACTGGTGCAATACTACTTTCAAGATCAATTCTAAATTCAGAAGTCCATTTAAAAGTTCTCATTGGAAATCCACCTATGAACTATTGATCTCTCATCCAAAGGTTGATGAAATCTTCTTCACTGTGTAGTCTAATGATATATTTGTTATTTAAAAAACCAATATTATATATTACATGAAGAGAGAAAGATGGTGAGGTTTTATGTATATTTTCAAGAGAAGTTCTATATGGTAGAACTTACCAACGATGGAGTGTTTAAAAGGAGAGGAAAGTTCTTTGATATCTTTATCCTAGAATATATTTGAATGTTCACCTTTGTACGTTGAAGGGGATTTAAGAGAGATTTCTTTGGAATGATGTGACACAAATGCAAATGATTTAGATCAAACATTTATAGTGGAATTAGGATCAGGAGGTGTAGGAACAAAAATAGAATAGTGATAATAAGGTTGCATGGCCATGCTATCCCTAATTAGGGTTAGACCGCTAAATAGTGAGGGATATATTTATTTACTATTTTTTAAAGATACCAGTTGAGGGAAAGTGTTTGTGTGGTGAGTAATTTCAAAAGAGTGAGGATCAAGCCGATTTTTCTAATGTACATATTAAATCTCTTTGAAATATGTTGTTAATTGAGTTGTGTACTCTTCCTTTTATGACATATGTGTTAGTTGAGTTGTGTACTCTTTTTTTAAGAATCATATGTATAGTTGAGTTAGGTATTTATGTGTGTGAGACTTATTTTTTGACTCATAATTTAGTTTGTCCCTAAATTTTCCAGATGTGAAGATTGAAAGTACCCTTTCTAAATTCCACATGGTTTCAATTGACTCTATTTTGTAACAACAGTCTCAGATATACTTGGTACATCGCACACATTAAACTTAATCCTAATAAGATTATTTAAGAACTTTAAAATCAATTTTTATTTTTTATTTTTAAACCCTAATTTGAATTTTGTTCAATGTACTCCTTATTTTTTGTATTTATACATTATATGCGTATTTTATACTCAATTATTTATTATATTATCAATTTCTTAGTTTTATAATTTTTAAAATTTTCAAAAGTAATTTTCATATTTTATTTTATTTTCTGGATATATTTTAATTATTATTTAAACATTTAAAAAGGAAAAATTGATAAATTCATTTTTTTTTCTTAATGAATATCAACGTATATCTAAATGACAACATTTCGATAAGTTAAGGGTCATTTGGGTGTCGTTCCCTGTGATTGGCTTTGGACCATCAGAGGAAGTTATGTGGCCTACAGGATTTAATCATGCATAAGCCGTGGAGTTAGTATGCTTGATTGATGGAATGTTTGTGGTTATTTTACAATTATGCCCTCCATAGTTCCATGATCAATTACGCATGTATCCTCACTGTCTCCTATTTTATATGATGTCCAAACTGCCCTTTAATTCCTTTCGTTGTTTACCCATTTGACCTTATTTGTCGAGGAATTACTCTTTTACCTAATTCATTATTCCACCTCTATAAATAAAGGGCTTAGGTCTCATTTTTAAATTTTGAGAAAACTATAAAACCCTAACAAAATGCTATTAAAATTTTCTCAGCCCTTTCTCTCTATACTTGTTCAAATCGTATATTATTTGAGAGATTTAACTAAAACTTTCTCAATACATTTTTATATATCTTGTAATATATTTTTTTTATGAAGAAGAGTGTTTATATTTTCAGAGTTTGGAAGTTTGAGATTTTTCCAGGTCTGATTGTTTGAAAGCTTTTTGGCATTTTGGGTTAAAACATTTGAAGCCTTCTTGAAGTTCTTGGTTTGGAGGCTATCCGCTTCAAACCTTATTTGGCGTTTGATCTTTCGGGGTATATTTCTCTATCTTTTTTACATACATGCATATCTATATATCTTATTTTTAAGTAACTTTGAGTATATGAATATATTAATTATTTTGACATGTTTAAACAAACCTTAGTTTTGAGAACCTTTTTTCTCGTCTAATTTATCTTAACATGTTATATATATATATATATATATATATATGTTTTAGTAGATCTGATATATAAACTAAATCTATTTTTGAAACATATATATTTTGAAAACAAGATTTCGTTTCGTTATGTTCAGATTTGTGTAAATCAATTTGTAGTTTGTAATACTCACGATCTAAAATATTTTTTCTACATAAACTTACTTTCTATTTTCACACGATTAAAGAATCAAATCCCAAAGCAAAGACTATTTTTATCTTTAACTTTAGATTTGATCTTCCAATTATTTATGAAAACAAAATATTATTATAACTTGATTTTTATGTTACATCTTAACTGGATACTATTATCTTGAGTGTGAAGTTGTGTATGTACTTTTAAGTCTTATATTTTCTTGTTTGGAATATATCAGTAGTTGTGGGGTTATTTAGCACTGACATTGGTGTATTGAGTGTATTTGTGGTTCCAATTAATTTACACATTGTATACTGTAAATTGTACCTGAACTGTTATTATAGTGGACTTGTGGTGTGTGTGGTCTTGGAACTAAAAGACTCGAATTTTTTTATTCATTAACAAAACTATTGTGTTCAAATCCCCTTCTCCTCATCTAATTATGTTTCAACTTTTACTCATTGTACTTTGAACATCATACATACCATAACCAAATTGTTATGTGTTTATGTATTCAGCCATTGAAGTTTAAAAGGTTTTTACCAAATTTAATCTTCACACTTTTATGCAATAGATTACTTTCAAGTGGTATCATATTCATATTATTATTTTTGTTTTAAAAAAAAATACTTTTTGAGATCTTAAACTCTTTTAAAACTTATTTTAAATTGAAGACCGAATTGGTAGTTCTGTATGTCCTCCTATGTTTGATGGTGCAAAATTCTCTTTTTGAAAGGTAAGAATGATTGTACACATCCAACATTTAGGAGATAATGTAAGTGATATGTTTAAAAATAGTTTAGTGTACAAACTAGAGTTATTGGTGAAGGTGATGTTCAAATAACCGAAATAAAACCTCTTTTGAATGGATTAAAGAGGCGAAACTAAGTTCACAATATAATAATTAAAGAAAAATTCTATTTCCCAAGCATTAGTTGGTTTTGAGTTTAAAATAATCTCAGCTTACATCACTTCTAAGGTAGCTTGAGATATTTTAATGTTTACCCGTGAGGGTGATGCTAGGGTTAAAAGGGCTTAGTCACAATTATTAGTTCATATATATGATACCATGTTTATAAAAGAAGATGAAAAATCTAATAATTTTTTTCTTAGGTTGCATGATATATTTAATCAATAACATGATAATGGTATTTTATATGGTGATTCTAAAATTTGTGCCAAAATATTTTGATGTTTATATCTTACGTTTGCTATGAAGAAACGTGTTATAGTAAATGGTTGATTCTAACATGACACCCGAACTATTATGCAGTAAAATAAAAACATTTGAACTTGAAACTACCTTTAGTGAAAATCAAAGAGGAAATGCAAAAGCACACACTTCACAACCATCCTTAGTGTTTAAATCTATTGTTAACAATCTTGCTTTTATATCTTCCTTGTTTAATTTAGATAACTCTTATATTTCTCTTGAGTCATTATATAATGAAATTGTTTTGTTATTTAAACATTTAAAGAAAATTGTTAAGTTTAGGAACAAATTTGCTTCTAGATAAGGTCAACCTAATAATACTAATAGGCCACATGAAAAATAGTTTGAAAAGAAATCTTTTCAAAAATCTAACCATAACAAACATCGTTCCCTAAAGGAGGTCCTGATACTACTTATACAATTGCAACCCTACGGACTTAAGAATGAAGTAGTCCATGAACTGAGACTTAAAGTCTCTCCATGTCATTTCCTTTATGTTTAGTCAGCCACACAGTGATCCCCACCAGAACAAAGATGTGTCTTGTAGCACCTGGGCAACACGCTTCTGTTTTTGTACCTCAGTGAGATGCATTTTCTCAAAAGTCAGCTCACACTTTTCGATCTATGCATCAACTCCCATTGGACCACCCTTCCCATTGAATTGTTAACCTCTTAAGTCATTATTATTTTTTGTGAACGAATCCTCTCGATTATTCTGGTGGTTGTTCTGCACCACCTAAAGCAATTTTGACATTATTTCTCTCACTTCAGTTGTTGTGGTATTAGATGTCGCAATGTCTACTTGTCCGATTGGAGCGTTATTATTTCTAGTTTTACGCGGTCCTCTTCTTCCGTCCATTTTCTTCAAACAATAAAAAAAGTTCAGTTCGTAGAAAACATAATCGAAAGCATGATTCTGACTAGCCCATTATTTAAAGATCCGTGGATCACGTAGGGACTCTTTCTCCATCCATTCTGTGGTAACTTGAGCTATGATACCAAACTATCACGGCCCAATTTTTCAGATAATTAAATATTAGATTGAGTTAATTCCCAACCAATATTCCATTGCTTAAAATCCCGATGTGAATTTATTTTAGACTTATGTCTCATTTGGTAAAGGAAAAATTCTAAATGCTCATGTTATAAAAATTTAAATGGCAATAACATAATCTATCTCATCTCACACATAATTTTTCAAAAAACATAATAATGTTATAATCCAAAATGAAAATAGATAATACGTTTCAATCATAAAGATAAATAGTTATTAAAGGTGGTCCACATGCCAAAGTCTAAAATAACAAACAAGATTGAAAATGAATTGAAAATTAATTCTACAACGATTTCCAAATGTTGTACTCCACTAAATTGAGTCGACGGACAACTTCCAATTATGGTTCTTCCTTCTTATTATGTTTGACTATATCTATTTGAAATGGAACTCCTGAGTGTGCACAAATATAAATCGATTCAGTATTTAAAATCCTGGTATGAATCACATAATGAAACGTCCAATTAGTTAAGAAAATAAACATCTTGCATATAAATAATAATATACAAACCATTAATAATTCAAAGGAATAAGAAAGTTAGTTCCCCTCACATCCCAGGACAAAAATGTACTTTTCCATTAGTGACGATAGTAGTTTCTTTTTCATACTCAACTCTCTCATTTTTAACCCTTCATATTTAAAATGACACGTGTCAACCCAACATTTATTATAATAGGGACCAGTATCTTAAAGTAAGGTGGCATAATTAACGCAAGTTGGGCTGGTTGTGCTGTTGATAAAAGCACATTCGATGGTTGTTTTTACTTAGAACGCAATCTAGTCTCCTGGTACTCTTAAAAGTAAAATTTCATTTCACTTTTACTAGAAGAAGTCAAATGCATTGCTTGTGTCAGTTGTTGTATTCAACTTTTGTGGATGAAATAAATGTTAAGTTGTTATAGATTAAATGAAACATCTTCCTTAATTCTTTGTGTCAATCAAAGTGAAATTGGTAATTCTAAGAATCATGCTTTCCATTCTCGAACTAAACATATTAAAATTAGAGAACACTTTATTAGAAAATTGATTGAGAAGTCAGATCTTTCTTTGAAACTCTTAGAATGTTTATTGATATTTGTGCATGTCCAATTTAATGTGTTTGTAATGTATGTTAGTACCTATTCTTATTATAATATCTTGTGTTACTGACATCTTTGTAGGTTCTTCCCTTCCATTTGTCTTCCTCTCTTTATATTTTAGCTGGGGAGAATTTCTCTCTCTTTGTTATAATATGGAAGAATTTGCGAGACTTTTGATTTTTTTTATGTATGTGTTGAGTCTCTCAGAACACGTGTTATTAGTTGAGTTATGTACTCTTCTTTTTAGGACATATTTATTATTGAGTTATGTAATCTTCTTTTTAGGGATTTTGTGTATAGTTGAGTTATGTATTAGTGTGTGAGAGAGTTATTTTTTTAGTCTAATTTGGTTTGTCCCAAAATTGGTCAAAGGGGGAGATCGATGGTACCCTTTTCGAATCCCATGGGGTTGGAATTTGCTCAATTTTATAACAACCCGAAATACATTCCGGTCGTTTCACACATTAAGCTTAATCATGAAAAGATTTTTTAAAGAACTTTAGGATCAATATTCTATTTTTTAAACCCTAAGTTGAATTTTGTTTAATATATTCCTTATTTTTGTATTTATATATTCTATATATATTTTATGCTCAAATATTTTTTATATTATTAGATTCTTGGTTATAATTTTCTAGATTTTAAAAATTAATTTTCATATTTTATATAATTTTCTCATTTAAACATTTAAAAAAAACAAAATTAAATTCATTTTTGGTTTTTAATCAATATGAGCTTATATGTAAATGACATCGTTTTGATAAGTCAAAGGCCATTTTGGCTTCGATCCATGTGATTATCTTTGGACCAATAAGAGAAAGTTGTGTTGCCCACGCGATTTCATCACGTGTGATCGTTGGGGTTGGTCTTCTCGACTAATGGGTTGTCTGTGGTTGTTTAACTATTATGCCCCCCAAAGAGCCATGGTCAATTACACATGTACCCTCACCGACTCCTATTTTATATGAAGTTTAAATAGCCATTTGATTTCTTTTGGTTGTTTACCCATTTGCCCTTATTTGTTGAAAAATTACTCTTTGACCCGAGCCATTCCCCCATCTCTATAAATAGAGGGCTTACTGTTTATTTTTAAATGTTAAGAAGAATTACAATAACATATTTAAATCGTATGTCTGTTTTACAGATTTTTCCAAAACTTTTCTAAACACATTTTATCTTACATAGCTTACAACATAAATTTTTGTGATGATAAGGTTTTAGATATTGAGTGTTTGGAAGTTTGAGAGTTTTTTGGATTTAATTCCTTTAAAGATTTTTGGATTTTCGGGTTGTAAGGACATAAATTTCCAATTGACTCCCTGTATTGTTTTGACTTAATTCCGTGAACAAAACTGTGTTTGTAATATGTCATAGGGAGATTTTATTTTGTCACGATCCCACTTTATCTATGACGTATTGAAGAAAATTGAAGACGTTGCGACAAAGCTTCAAAGATTTAATCATGCCGATGTTTAATTGGTACAAGTTTAATCGTCTTCAAAGGTTTTGCATTCTAAGATCACTCAGGTATGAATGCGTATAATTTATGGTGCTCGAAATTATTTTTATAAAAGATAAGGATGTAATTTTATAAAGAAAAATATTTTAAAATGTTTTTAAAAGTGTTTTAATTGTTTACACTACGTTTTATTCTGATATACTCGAAATAGAGTTTGACTATTTTGGACCTCCTTTGCAAGAGACGTTTGGAGCTAAAAGTCAAAAAGTCAAACTAACACGTCAGCTCGTTCAAATGACTTAAGGATCTCGCTCGAACGAGATACCTAAGTCGCGCGAATGACCTGCCATTGTCGTTCGATAGACACATTTTTCTAGGTCGCGCTAAATTGTTATTTACAGTGTGTTTCTATCAGAGTTTTGTAAGTGTGCATTCTGAAAAATAGTATACGAACCAGAAACTTGTTTGCACATATTTTCTAAGGTTTACAAAGCATAAACACATCCTTAGAGTTTGTAAAGATTCGAGATATCATTCTTATATGCTCACGTGATCTTGTGGCACTAAAGAAGTTTGTACTATCATTGAACATCAAAGGGTTTTGTGGTGAAGAAAAGAGAAGGACTTCCTATTCGACATCGTAGACGAATTAAAGCCATTCGGTGGACACCAAGACATACGTGGACGCGTGTGTTGTGGACAAGTATCGTAGAAGATGGAATTTCTGCGTGGGCATTATTGAAGAACGGTAGAAGACCAGAAGGAGCGTCAAGACCCGTGGGGATCGAATCATTGTGTATGGCTAATCTGTCTTTATAAAACCATTGTTCATAGTGATTCTGGCTTGGGCCGTCTGAGGTTGTTTTCCCGTTTTGGGTTTTTTTCTCGTACATCCAGCGTTGTAAGTATTCTTTACTTTATTTTACTTTCTTTAATCACTAGATGCATGTTTAGGATTAATCAAGATAAAGTTGGTTTAAAGTAAGAATTGGGTTTTTCACAACTTGGTTTGGTGCATAAGTAAAAGTTGGATAATTTTTTGTGAAAATTTAGTTTGTTTAAAACACACATATTGGGCACCTACAAATTGGTATCAGAGCTAGAAAATATATTTTATTTGTTTTGTGATCCCGTGTGTTTTTAAAGATGAATTCTGGATATAATGAATTTTCTCAAACTCCTGTTTTTGATGGCAATAATTACACTTATTGGAAGATGAGAATGATATGTGCATTAAAATCTATTGATGAGCGTGTTTGACTAGCAGTTGAGAAAGGTTGGACACCCCCTGCCACTATTGTAGGTGAGGTCACTAGTTTAAAGCCTGGTGAGTCATGGATCGAAACTGAACAAAGACTTGCACAATATAATTCTAAGGGTCTGCACGTTAGTGCTTCACATGTCACACAGGAAGAATATAATAGAATTATGACTTGTGAAACATCAAAAGAGGCTTGGGATATTTTAGCACTCACTCACGAGGGCATTAGCACGGTTAGGGAGTCAAAACTTCAAAATCTCACTACACAGTTTGAGACCATTAGGATGTTAGAGAGTGAGACGTTTGATGAGTTTTACACTAGGCTGTCCAATATAGTCAAGTCGTCGTTTAACTTAGGTGAGAAAATTCCCAACAACCGTGTCATTAAGAAAATCCTTAGGTCGTTGCCTAGTAGGTTTGATGCGAAAGTGACCATTTTAAACTCCTTGGGTAAGTTAGAGTCGACGAAACTAAAAGAGATTATAGGTGACTTACAAACCTATGAAATCGACATGATTACCTCCAAGCAAGTGCCTAAGAAAGAAAATGGTATTGCTTTGAAAACTCGGAAGGAGAAAATTAAAGTTTCGGATTCTCATTTCGATTTCGATTTTGAGGATGTTGCTTTGTTGGCAAAGAAATTTAAAAAACTTATTAAGTTTCAAAAGAAATTGAAAGATGGAAAGAAATTTGAAAAATTCAAGAACAGAAAAGTAGATCCCACCTCTAAGGATAAGTTTGAGAAGCCTAAGAGAGATGAGTCGCATAAATGTTTTGGGTTTGAGGGGTACGATCACAAAGTTAAGGAGTGTTCCACTAGACTTAAGAAAGAGGTCAAGCAACCCATTGTCTATAATGCCACCTTAAGTGATAGTGATCTGAAAGAGGGAGAGAGTTCTCCCATTAATCGTAACTTTGTTGCGTTTATGGCATGTCATGTGAGCGACGACGATTCTCATGTGCATGACACTTTCGAGGAGGTTTTGAGTGTATCCCATGTTAGTGAGGGTGAAGAGAGTGACGAGGAGGAGATAGATGTGAAAGAGTTGCAAAATGCGTTTAGTGAGTTGTATGCAAACGGTGAAGGTGAAAAAGGCTAACTCAAAATTGCAAGCTAAGTTGAATGAGTGTGCCATAGAAAATAATGATAGTTTTATTGAGGATCTTAGGGCACGAGAGAAGAAGTTTAGGCGAAAACTAGAGTTTGCGGAGAAAGAAAGAGATAATCTCCGTGGTTTGATGGAGTCCTTGAAAAAGGAGATTTTAGAGTTTAAGGAGTCTAGGCGTTTTCTCGAGTCTAGGATTTACGATTTGGAGGAGTGATTGAGAGACTCATCTAGAGTCAAGTTTGATTTGGAGGCTAGGTAGGTGAAGTTAGATAAGATGCTAGGCGCCGTCCAAATTAAGGGAGATAGGGGAGGTATAGGTTTTAATGAGAGAGTTGTTCCCATTCCCCCCCGCACGTGTGAGAACCACTAGGAAGGTTAAAAAAGGTCCACATATAGGTAATCATTCCCACCACCACTTCACTTGCACGTTTTGTGGTAGGAAAGGTCTTAGGCGTTATTGTTACGACCTTAGACAAGCTCCTAGAAAGTTTAGGAATAAAGTTGCCCCGGTTCCCAAAACCCCCATGCGTCATTTTATACCTACTTGGGTTAGGTAATCGGATTTAGTGGCTTTAGGAATTAAACTTCATGATTCTCATTTTGGTGCACTTGATTCTTCCCATGCTAAATCTAAAAGATGATAGTGTTTCCATGTTTGTCATATGCTAGTATGCTTCATGATATATTCATTGCTAGTATTATGACATGTGTATCATCTTGTATTACAGTTTTCATTTGTTTGAGTCTTATTGCAAAAATACAAAAAGATTTTGTTTTTTAGAAATTTTTTGAAAATCCAAAAAGATTTTATTTTTGAGAAAACATTTATTGGTGTATCATCTTGCATTTATTGTTTTTGAGTTTACATGTTTGATGTGGCATATTGGTGTGCTTGGACCCCCCCTTTCGTTTCATTATCCATGTGGCTAGGACATTTAGTCATTATTATCGATGCTTAGAGTGATCTTAACCATTGTTTATAAGGGGTTGTTTCTAAGTTGATATGCATTTTGATTCGACTTTGTATATATGCCAACATTGCACACATGCACGAGTTTATATGGATGTTTGACTTCTCTTGCATATTTGAATTTGGTGAGGCATTCTTATCTCAATCTTGTCATCTATGCGTAAGTAGACTTAAGGATAAGTGTGCATGTAAAAATCGTTTATCGTGAGGATTTGAATTGAAAAAATGATGAGTGATTCACAGGAAAGGACTGCAAGAGTTCAAAATTAACTCGTCGTGAAAGCCACCGTTTAAAAGAGCCCCAAAGAAAATTCAATATGCCAAGAAAAGGGCCAAATTAGTTTAGTTCATTCCAAAGAAAATATGTTATTATTGAGGGAGTTTGGATGGATTAATTTTTTTTTAAACGGGTGTGCACAACTAATCCTAAATGTTGAAATATTGTAATTTGACGCTATTGTTTGTAGAATCGTCAAAATTCTGGATTTGTGTGCATGTAGTATGTTTAGTTCATTAAGCTCACACTTTTATTGTCATATGGCTATGATAAAGTTTGATGATTTATCGCTATCAATAAGAGCTTCTTGATCTTTTCGATGTGTTGGAATTGTGACTCATTTGTTGTAGTTTCACGCCCATTCATTTCATATCCATGTTTGAGCACATCGGTACTATGTTTGCATGTAACTCACATTTTTAGTTTTTATGAGTTTTTGCATTTTGTGTTAAAAGCCTACTATTTTAACACTGTTTTGCTTCTGTCAGGCCCTTCCTGGAATTTTTTTGTGGAAATTTTTTCACTGGGTAATATTATATAATATTTCTGGGAATCTGGAAAATTTTGGCAGGTCACGCGAAGTCGTTCAAACGACATATCCATCTCACGCCAACGACAACTGTACTTCGTTCGAGAGACATCCTCAACTCGTTTGAGCGATATCCCTCGCTCGTTCGAACGACAGGCTAATGTGTTGGCTTCTGATTGGTTTGCAATCCTCTAGGTTAATTTGGTATATTTTTGGTACTGCTGGAAGTTTTTCTGGATTGATTGGTTTATATGCTGGTTTTAATTGGTTCAAAATTGAATTTTTGCATATAGTCCGTTTATCACACCTGATTAGATTGCTACATTTTTTGTGTGATTCCTTGGTTTACTAGCTACTGATTTGTCATTACTTGATCATATTTAGCTGGTTGTTTTCTGATTATCTAGCAACTTCACATTAATTCAAATTAGTTTATATTCTCATGCTAGATATTTCAAATTGGTTTATCTTATGTATGTGATGTAGGGGAAGATTTGTTGAGCGTTTCTATTGATATCTGGATTTACATATTGTTTGATTATATTTGTTTCAAATTGGTATCAAATAATTGCTCACATGTTTCAAATGATTTGTTCTTAATTAGAAATATAAATTGGTATCATTTGTTCCTCCATACTTCACTGGGTATTTGTTTGTCTGTTTCATGTGTTTTGTGAATGCTTCAGCGATTCAAGATTTCAAGTCTACATCACATTTAGACAACTCATGCTTGTCGGTGCTACATATACTAGTCTGTGTCCTGTTGATTTTGGGTTTATGGGATGGGATTTAGGCGTCATACGGCTTGACGGTCCGGTTAGGCATTTCACTGGTTTAGTTTTGTCTCGGAATAGTTAAAGTTGGAGATTTGTAAGGACATAAATTTCCAATTGAGTCCCTGTATTGTTTTGACTTAATTCCATGAACAAAACTGTGTTTGTAATATTTCATAGGGAGATTTTATTTTATCACGATCCCACTTGGTCTATGACGTATTGAAGAAAATTGAAGACGCTGCGACAAAGCTTCAAAGATTTAATCATGCCGATGTTTAATTGGTGCAAGTTTAATCATCTTCAAAGGTTTTGAATTTCGAAATCACTCAAGTATGAATGCGTATAATTAATGGTGCTCGGAATTATTTTTATAAAAGATAAGGATGTAATTTTATAAAGAAAAATATTTTAAAATGTTTTTAAAAGTGTTTTAATTGTTTACACTACGTTTTATTCTGATATACTCGAAATAGAGTTTGACTATTTTGGACCTCCTTTGCAAGAGACGTTTGGAGCTAAAAGTCAAAAAGTCAAACTGACACGTCAACTCGTTCAAATGACTTAAGGATCTCGCTCGAACGAGATGCCTAAGTCGCGCGAATGACCTGCCATTGTCGTTCGATAGACACGTTTTTCTAGGCGGCACTAAATGTTTATTTAAAGCATGTTTTATCAGAGTTTTGTAAGTGTGCATTCTGGAAAACACTATACAAACCAGAAACTTGTTTGCACATGTTTTCTTAGGTTTACAAAGCATAAACACATCCTTAGAGTTTGCAAAGATCCGAGATATCATTCTTATATGCTTACGTGATCTTGCAGCACCAAAGAAGTTCGTTTTATCATTGAACATCAAAGGGTTTTGCGGTGAAGAAAAGAGAAGGACTTCTTGTTCGACATCGTAGACGAATCAAAGCCATTCGGTGGACACCGAGACATACGTGGACGCGTGTGTTGGGGACAGGTATCGTAGAATATGGAATTTCTGCGTGGGCACTATTGAAGAACGGTAGAAGATCAGAAGGAGTGTCAAGACCCGAGGGAATCGAGTCATTTGTAAGGCTAATATGTCTTTGTAAAACCATTGTTCATAGTGATTGTCTGGCTTGAACCGTCCGAGATTGTTTTCCCGTTTTGGGTTTTTCCTCGTACATCCGACGTAGTGAGTATTCTTTACTTTATTTTACTTGCTTTAATCACTAGATGCATGTTTAGTATTAATTAAGATAAAATTGGTTTAAAGTAAGAATTGGTTTTTTCACAACTTGGTTTGGTGCATAAGTAAAAGTTGGATAATTTTTGGTGAAAATTTGGTTTGTTTAAAACAAACATATTAGGCACCTACACGGGTTGAAACATTTGAAGCCTTGTTGGAGTTTCTAGTTTGGAGGATGTCTTATTCAAACCTTGTATGGCCTTTGATCTACTGGGGTGTATTTTTCACTATACATCTTATTTATATGTAACTCTAAGTGTTTGAATGCTTAAAATGTTTTGGCATGTTTAATTAAACATGCTACAATATAAACATGTTTTGAGTGTTTGAAAACCTCTTTTCTCGTACCGATATATATAAACATGTTATAATATATATATATATATATATATATATATATATATATATATATATATATATATATATTTGTGTGTGTGTGTGTGTGTGTGAATTATAAATAAATATGCATTTGAAACTTATATATATTTTGAAAACAAGATTTGGTTTGGTTTTATTCAGATTTGTGAAAATTTATTTGTAATTTGTAAAACTCACGAGTTAAAATATTTTGATAAACAAACTCACTTTCTGTTTTTTTATGATTGAAACATAAAATCCTAAAATAAAGACTCTTTTTTATCTTTAACTTTAGATTTGATCTTCAAACTATCTCTGAAGACCAAAAATGACTAAAACCTGTTTTTTTTTGTTATATCTATACTGATACTCTTGTCTTAAGTGCGAAGTTGCATTCGTACTGCAATGATTTCTATTTTGTTGTTTAGTTTATTTTAGTAATTGTGGGGTTATTTAGTACTAGTTTTGGTATACTGAGTGTATTGGTGGTGCTAATTCATTTACACATTGGAGTTTGTAAATTGTACTAGAACTGTTGTTATATTGGACTTGTGTTATGTGTGGTCTTCGAACTAAAAGACCCGTTGTTTTTCAGTACGCTATTTTTCTCGTCAATAAAATTATTATGTTCAAACACCCTTCTCTCCCCATCTTACTCTATTTCAACTTTTATTCACTGTACTTCAAACATCACGCTAACTAAAACTAAATTTTTTTGTGCATGTATTTAACCATTGAAGTTTAAAAGGTTTTTACCCAAGAGTTAAAAGAGAATCTTTAATCTTAATAATTTTATGCAATAGATTAATTTTACAAATACATAACTAGGGTTATAATGTTATTAAACCTATTCCAACACAAATCTAAATACATTCTTATAGAAAATAAACTTACATTGGGATGATTGTAGAATCAATCTCTAATCCCCCGAATCTCTTAATTCAAATCTCCATTTCTCCACCAATATGTTATAAGTGTTTTCAGTTGTATTAATTAGGTTTTTAAAATAAGAAAACTTGAAATTAGGCTTTGGACTCAAAATAACCTCTTACCTGTAACAACCCGTCCTTTTGGAGACAATTAAATTCCATAATTAAGTATAAATTGACAATTTGGAGAATTTCTCGAAATAGTGATTTTTGGGATTTTTGAGGATTTAATGATTTTCGATGGGTGTTGTAATTATTTTTGGGATCAAATAGGTCGAAGTATTTTAATTATATGTCGTCGTGGAGTAAAGCGACAAAAGGTAAGATTTTGATTAGAAAACCCGCATCAAGTTATATGGGTTAGAATAGTGATTTGCGGTCAAGTACCTCAGATGGAAATTTTGACTGCGCCGTGAGTCTCAGAATGTCCGAGATAGTAAAAAAAGAGTGTCCAAGTGTCGAAATTGAGTTTCGGGGAATTTTAGAGTTAAACGGGCTCGTAATTGAGTAAATGATTCGTTTTTGGGTTTTAAGGGTTAAAACCCTTTTTCTTTATATATAAAGAGGGAGAGAGGGAGAAAAGAAAAGAGAAGAGAAAGAAAAGAGAGAAGAGAGAGAGGAGAGAAAAGAGGAGAAAAGGGGAGACTCCGGCCAAACTCCGCGGGATTCGGCTCGAGGTCGTCGGATTATATCCATGAGGCAAGTGTTTACTTGCTTTATTTACTTTTGAGCATAAATCTCATATCGTAGTTTGGTATAAATAAACCCTAAAGATTTTGGGTTGGGTTTTCATGGATAAAAACGAGTTTTCGGGAGTTAAAACGAATAAACCCCAAGAATGGTTTAATTGGAGAAACTTAGAAATTAATTGAAATTAATTAGTGATTTAGGGTTCTAGGACGTTTAGCACCCGTATTATATGTGTAGTTATTGTTGGTTGAGGTTGTGGGCCGTTAGGTGAGGAGATGAAAGCTTGGGAGAAGCTTTCATGGATGAAATAGCTTCTCGAAGAAGAAGCTGCCCGCCATGATCGATCGATCGATCATGGGGGATCGATCGATTGATCCATCGATCGATCGACTGCCATGGGTCGATCGATCGACCCCTGCTGAAAGTAGGCAATTTTCCTAGGGTGAATTGGATGGGATGAATTCCAATTCAAATTGATTCGAGGTGATTTATGTGATAACATAAGGGACCTTTTAAGACTATATGGTCCTCTAATTAAGGGAATTTAGGAGGGCAAGGTGAGGGTTTTAAATGTATAACCCTTAAACTATATTTTTGAGGAAAATAGAATAATTGTAGAAGTTGAAGGTTTAGGGTTTCTAACTTAGGGTGGGGACCTTTAAGTGATTACATGGACAAGATGTAGTCCCTGGGTTCATGGAAATGAAATATATATCCCAATAAATTTAAGGTTGTCCGGGAAAGATAAATCCCTAGGATATTTTAGTGGGCAATTAGGCCTATATAATTATGCGTATAGGACGCATAATTATAATCGATGGTGGATTGAGTATATCCTACGAGATAGTTAGGATAAATTGGGAATATAGATATATATTCATTTAGTGTGGAATGTTATAATTGGAGATATCCAATAAATCCGTATATGGGATTAAGTTATGTATTGAGTATTAAAGTAAGGAAATACTTTGGGTTTAGTATCATGCGTATATGAATGCATGATTATGATTCTTTGAGAGAATCTTTGGGGTTATTAGTCATCGCTAGATGTGATTGGCAAATATGGCCATTTATATATATTCGAGGAGGAATATATAGTGTATGTGGTTAAAATGTATATATAAAATGATGTAAATGACTTTTGAAAATGTAAAAATGAATGTTTTCAAATGGAAAAAGAAATGATTTTCATAAATAATAATTTATGGATACACACCTCTCTAAATCGCTATCATAAGGGAAGTTGCGTGCGTATGGTGAAGCCCCCTAGCTAATGAATGCAGGGTGGATATAGTCCTATAGGCCATATGAGCGATTATTATATGTTTTCTGCGCTGGTGAGGTAATTCTGGGTGTGGTTATGACTCTCCCGCAAGCAAATGGCCGCTTCCCGACGTCTTGCGTTGTAGGATCCCAGGTTGTCTCGATGATAGGCCCTGGAAGATGATAGCCATTTAGGGGCGCACACAGTGGGAAAACCCGAATGGGTGGTCTTAGAACGCGTTATATGACATGTTAAAGCAATTTATGATAATAAATTGGCTTTAATTACATTTCCTGGATGGAAGAAGGGAAATGGGATAAATGAATTGGCTTCGGATATGTTTCCTGGATGGAAGAAGGGAAATGGAAGCATATGATATGAAAAGCATTTTTATGATAATAAAAATGGCTTTTAAAATACATTTCCTGGATGGAAGAAGGGAAATGGGATGTTATAAAACGAAAAAACATTTTTATGATAATAAAACTGGCTTTTAAAAAGTTATGTGATATGTTAAATCAATTCATGATAATGAATTGGCTTAAAATACATTTCCTGGATATAAGAAAGGAAATGGAAAGTTTTGAGATAAAAATGAAAATGAAGTAATTCTCATTCTGGGAGATAGATCCAGATGTATATTGTAACATGAGTATATGAGCATAAATTGGGTACTGAGGGTCTAATGGATCTCGACGATCGACCTTGCCACGTAGTAGTGTATCAGGGGGCTCCTTATTTGGATTTTGCTCTGCGAGACACCCCACGCACGAATATGGCATTGTGTTTAAGTTTAATCCTTAGTTCTCTAATATTAATATTTCTTATATGGTGTATGTATATGTATACATGTTACGTACTGAGGGTCTAATGGATCTCGATGATCGACCTTGCCGCGTAGTAGTGTATCAGGGGGGTTCCTTGTTTGGATTTCGCTCTGCGAGACACCCCACGCACAAACATGGCACAACGTTGAGACTGGGGAGAAGTTTAGCCCTTAGTACTTGGACTATCTAGGGTTGATAGTGGTTGGGTGATAGACTAGTTTAGCAGGGTAGCCTGACTAGGATGTATAGAGGAATGCGCTAGGAGTGCACTGTTAGAAGAGAGGTGAGGGGTATCTCATGGGAGTGCGATACCAAATTTAAATATGAGATAAAAACCTTTTTCTTAAAAATAAGGCATTTCTGCACTTGCTAAATATTTTCAAAACTCGGGCTCTGACCCGTTTATCTACTTTTCCCTCTCTTGCTATATATATATATATATATATATATATAGGTTTCCAGACACAGGGACGCCTGGATGGCACTTCTTTCAAGTCAGACGTCTGCTGTAGTAGCTGTGGATGCGTGCAGGTTCTCGATAGACGCTTCTATTCTTGTACTCTAGATCGGAGGTACTATATAAAGATTCGGGCCAATGGCTCAATTGCATTTATTTATTCTTTTAGTACGACATTCGATATGGTTGTATATTTTGACCGAGTGTTCGGTTATTTTATTTCATTTCAACTTCATTTACGCTTAAACCAAGTGGATGTTTTAATTGTAGTTGTTTAAAAAGTGTAGTTAAGTAAAATTTTGATGCCAGCCTAATAGGTTATTAGTAATTAAATGGATTTTCGACAGTGATGCTAAGAATGATCCATATGAGACTCCTGTTGTAATTTGACATAGGAGTGATCGCCCGATATTTTATTAGGCGGAGTGTCACATTACCAAAACGCCTAAAACAAACTCCAAATGGCTTCAAACTTGGTCCAACCTAAATTCCAATCCAATAGATCAAAATTAAACTATTCTAAACTCAAATCGAACAATCTAAACGTCCTGATAATCAACCCTAAGTTAGGACATTCTACAAGTCAATTACCTTAACAAATTAATCAATATTTTGTAAAATTAATTAATTTATTAGTAAAATTAAGTAGCCTAAATTCAAATGTTACTAATTAATTAATTAATTAATTTGTGACTCGACAGTATATGAAACTACTTCACGATCAGTGGGAACCGATACCGAAGGAATATTCCAAATAAGAAAACCCGTGACACTTAGACCCTAACCATTCCATAGCCACCCATAATACGAAGTGCCTTAAATATTTATCTTCATGAATAACAATCCAATCAACATGCAATTCGATTTTGTAATAAAACAAGTGTAACATTTCAAGGTCACATCTGAATCTACTAAATGACATCAAAATTCCAACATCTCAAATCATAATATAACATACCGCATGCCATATGAAATAAAAACTCAACCATATCCAATAATCAATTTAATAATTAAATAAATACCATAAAAATATGGGGTATTACAACACTTTAATGTAGCCCAGTCATGAAATTCTAAGTAATTATTAACAATTAACATAAAGTACCATATGGGCACGCTAGATCCATCATAAGAATCATAGGGCATCCTCACAGCCCACACATATAATATCTCACACAAGCCTACCTCTTATGCCTCCAAATGCCCCTTGTACCTCTATTAATTATGACTATAAGAAGTTCGTACTCATAAAGTCTCCAAATACACCACATAAGGAATCACTACGCCATCACGCCAATTGTGTAACCACGTACAAACATCTACATGGAAGGTTTAGGCCCCATAATCTCAACCCACGAGATGATGATCTCAACATCTAGGATCATGATCATGTATCCTATACACAACCACGATTAGGGGAGTAACTGTAGTCCCCCATGCATCCTACCAAATTTCTAACTAGCAGATTAGCCAACAGGCTACACACCCACCCAAAGCATGTTCATGAATATAAAAGCATATAAGTAGATATACACGCACATCAAAAACCAACCGATCAATACACTATTCTTCCCAATAGTACTAACTAACCACGTACGGTCCCTAACCATTTATTAAAACCCCACACCGGCCTTATTTTCTCAAGAGGTTCACATGTTCATTAGCTAAGCGAATCAACCTATTGTAATTATTTTTTTAAACGCAATTTTCATTATAAATGTATATTTTTTGTTAACTTTTTTGTATATAAAAATTGTTCATTAATCAAAACCATTTTCAACTACTTTTTAAAAAATAAAAATATATGTATTTTTTTAAAAACAATGCGTGTTTTGTTTTAAAAAAATTATTTAAAACTATAATAATGATTTTTTTACTTAGCTCAAGTACTAATATCGTATTTTGACATAATTCCAGGAAGGAGGACATTTCATCCAAAATATAATATATATTAATGAAGCTTTCTTTTATCGGAGAGTAAAGTGGGTCACATTTTGGACGGTTTTGCATAATTTTTTTTTATCTTTATGAGATTAATGTAACAACCCTCACTTTTGAGAGCCTATTTCATATTTATTTACTATGTGTAGTAATTAATTATAAAATGATGGATGTTGAGTAAATATTAATTTAATATGGAAAAGGTTAATATTTACTGAAATGTTGTATGATTACCAAATGATTAGGTAAAAATATCCATGTGGTGACTTGTTGTGTCATAAGAATTAAAATGACATTTTGGTTTAATGAGAAATCGGAACTAAAAATGAGTTATAAAATTCCCAAATGATAATTTGGAGGGTGTAGTTAGTCCCGGTAGGTGCGAGATAGTCAAAATAAGTGCCATATTGCATTTTGACATTTCGGGCACTTTTGACTGGTTATAGCTTAAATGTGTAGTTGCGGTTTATTTTATCGCGTATTAGCCATTAGAGTTGGGCATTTTAGACTAATGGCCCGATTTAGTCTTGCTAAGACTTACTATTTCTTTTAAGACCAAATTGTTAACTTAGAGAGAAAGAGAGAGGAAGAGAACTTTGGGAGAAAAAGAGGGATTTGGAGATTCAAGCTTGGATGGTTATCTTCACCAAATCAAATCTGAATTTCTTACATCAAGGCAAGTTACCTACTTGCTATTATATGATTTAAGTGGATTAATTAGCATTGATAGTTGTGGATTGTTATGAATTGTTTTAGTTAGGGTTTTGTTAGATTTATGGGTATTAAACCCTTGGAAATGGATTTGGATGATAAATATTATAAATGTTGGTAGTTAGATGTATTTGTGGTGTAATAGTTCCATAAAAATGATTTTGGTTTGGTTGGTTTGGGTTTGGGAAGAAATTTGGAGTTTAGAACTCCATAGCCAAACTTGGCATTTTCACAGGGGGGAATCGATTCGGCCCCTTGGGCGAATCGATTCGCATAGATGCAGTTTCCCAGGTCTGTGTACCCGAATCGATTCGGGTTAAGGCCGAATCGATTCGGCGTATGCAGAATGTTGGTTTTGTCTTTCGAACCGATTCGCTTTCAGGGTGAATCGATTCGGTTCCTGCAGTTGTGAGTTATTTTCTTGTTTAAATTTATATCTTTTTCTTTAGGCTTAGGACCTAGAAACCTTCTTGAAAGAAGTAAACTTAGAGTCCTAGAGTAGTAATTGAGTTTGGTCGCCACCCTAGACAAGAATTGGGTCATCTGGGGTTTATTCCGAGAAGGTTTAAAGTAATGCTAAGGCATTATTTCTTTTATTGAAATTTTTAGAAGCTAGTGAGTTAAATGCCCATGCTTGGAGACTTAAGGGCTTATCAAAATTATATGAACTTTGGGGACTTGTAGAATCATAATGATTATTTGGAGTCTAAGCCGGGACTTGTAATTTGAGGAATATTAATGATGATATTCGATGATGATAGGTTCAAATAAAATGAACCAGTTGTTTAATAATGATAGGTTTGAATAAAAAGAACCAAACACATGGATAATGGAAATGGAAATGGAAATTGGTAATGAATATTGAATATGATGATGAGATTAAGAATGTAAATGTTAATTTACTTAAACACACCTCTCTAAATGACATCATAAGGGAAGTTCGCGCGCTTGGTGATGCCCTCTGGCTAATGAATGCAGGGTGGATATAGTCCTAGGCCATATGCGGGGTTTTTTATATGTTTTCTGCGCTGGTGAGGGGATTTCGGGTGTGGTCCTGACTCTCCCGCAGGGATATGTACGCTTCCCGACGTCGCGTTATGATCCAAGGCTGCCTTGTTTGATAGGCCCCTGGAAGATGATGGTCATTTAGGCGCGCCCAGTGGGGAAACTCGGAGGGGCGGTCTTAGAATCGTTATATGTATAAGAATATAACTTTTCTGCATCAAGTGGAACTTGATGGATATATGCCATAAAGAGCATGGATACGTGCCATAAAGGGCATGTGATTGAGATTTATGAGCCATAAAGAGCACTTGATAGAACTTGTATTCCTATTAAGGAATGGAAAGATAAAAATAGAAAGTTTTAATTAATGAAGGGAAATTATATCTTCTTGATTAAACCGAATAAATCGTTTTATTCCTAATAAGGAATGTAAGAAGGATATGGTAATTGGATTAATGAGCAAAGGTTTTAAATTAAAGTTATCTACTTTTAAATTCTCTTTTGTACTTGTGTTATATTTTATAATTAGTTAAAATGTCTTAATTTGTAATTGTAGTTTAACATGCTAGATTACATGTCATATTATCATCCTTATCATTCATGCATAACTGTTCATTTCTATCATGCTTTTTATTTCTTCTGGTGATCATATAGAACCCGGCCCTGCCCGGTTTATTTTTCCTTGTTGTGTATACGATTGTATCCGCTTAGGTGCTCCACCACTAGGACGCCCGTTTTGATGTTTCCATTCCAGTTACTTTGACGGGCTGTAAGATTTTGTGGATATTACAGGACGTTGTTTTTTAGACGCCTCCATTTTGGTATTCTAGATATGATCGGGTCTTTTCATCGGGAGTGTGGCCCAAACTTTTGTACTTGTTTGATGAATGTATTAAGTAAGATATTAAACTGTTGTACTGTGTCCTATGTAGCTGTGGACCGACAGCCTATTCGGTCCTTTTGTGTATATTCGTGTTAGATGTATTATATATATTCTTGTGGAATTCCACTTGCTTATCAGATTGGGTTGTTTAAATTTAATTTCTTAACTGGTTTTAAATTTTTAAACTTTCTGGCAACCCGTTTTCTGATTTATTAGGTGATTTTCCCGTATACTCAGTTTATTTTTGTGATGCTGAGAATGATATCCATCCATGATTCCTGTTACGTTTGAGTATCGGGATGGCCACCCCTTATCTCGAATCGCGGGTTGTCATAGATGGTATCAGAGCATCAGGTTCTAGAGTCCTTTGGAATCTGTGTGAACGCTTTACATTTTCAGCGTTGCTTTTGATTTGACATAGAGCCTTAGGATTAAGATCGTTGATTTCTCTAGTGAGATTTTGTTCTTCTGCCATGAGGTAGAACTTATAGAATCTATTGTACGTTCGTGTGATAATAGTAGGTTGATTGAAGAAGGGCGCCAGGGAAGGTTGTGGTGAAAGCGTCATTTGATGGAATTAGGAGGAACTGAAATTTGTGGTCGGGGATGAGGACCGCTTTGGAAGTCACTCCCCTATTGTAGCATTTTTATATTTTGCTACTGCGACTACTAATTATGATAAATCTAGTTTTCCAAGTATCGCTATAAGTAGAGGGTGGTACTAAGCTTGAGATTTCAACCGATGTTAAACTAAAGTGGAAAAGTGCCCAGAAGTAGGATGGAGGAAAATCCTTCACCCGTAGGAGTAGTGTTGAAATGGTGGGAATGTAGTCACCATATTTCTGGGAGCAGAAAGTTTTGCCCAAGGAGGAACCCGGTAGATACATTCTATAGAAAGTTTATCTGGGACAACTGGAAGGAGGAGAAGGTGGATCCTCAAAAGTTCACGCGAGGTTCGATCAGAGACCGACATGTGAATAAAGAGTTGTACGATTAGGGAGGCCGTGCACCAAAATAAAGTTAGCGTAAGGAAGGAAGAGTCCTTTGATGGAATGATAGGATCCAGAATAAGTGTCGTTAACACTTCTGAAGGAACAATGTTCATGAAACCCTATTGGTGGGCATCCACCTGGGGAGGTTTCATTGAACTGAGGAAGAGGAGGCCGAGATGCGTGTTCTCTTTTACTGAGAAAGTAAGAGGGACTACGTGGACAATTATTTGGCAGCTAGGGGTGAAACAATGGTTATGACGTGGAAGAACCACGCATCTTCATCATGTTGATTGGAGAATAAGGGAAAAGATAAAGCGCCTAGTTGGGGAATTGATGGAAGTAATGTTAGATCGTATAAGACTCGAATATGGAGTCTGAGAATCATTGGTATGAACCCGGAGTGATTGGAAAATATGTTGGCGAGAATTCCACCATATTAGTAGGTGGTGTATTCCTTAGGATAAGATTTTGTAGTATCGTATCTACGATAGATTCGGGTGCGTACTTCGATCTTGGGGTAATATTGACGATATCATAGATAGAGTAATTATATGACTTCCATGGTAGGGAAGTTTCATATTTTCCTTCACTCGTTATAAAGTGAGTGATGTTATGTTTTCTTTTAACTATTATGTACATTATGTACTACTTGTATGATGGGTACTATACAAGTAAAGATATCTTGGGTTGATTGAGGTGATAGCAAGCAAATATATTGCGAGGCTATCTTATTTCTAGTTTTAGGACGGAACTAGTTGTTCTATAATGTCTCTCCTGGATACAGGTTGAGATTTTATAGGGGTGGTTGAGGTAAGTAGGAGGTTTTTATTACTTGTTGTATCATTGGGTTGGTGTGATTGAGTGCTTGTTTTCATTGTATGTGATTGGTATGCCTTATCTCCACGATCGACAAAGTTGAGTAGTAATGCATAGGAGGGGTTCCTTGTTTGGATTCCGCTTTTGCGGGACGCTCCACGCGTGAACCTCAACGACGTTGGAAGTGGAGATATGCGGTTCTTTCTTCTTTTAGTTAATTCCATTTTATTTTATTTTATTTTTGTTGGTTAAGAGATGGGTGGAAAGGTTTAGCCGAGAATCACGTAAAAGGGTGATTAAGGGCTATTAAAGTGCGAAATAGAAGCACTGTATATAGTTCTCTCCTCTGAACGATGCGAGGGAGATTGGGATACGAAGTCGAATTAAGACTTCGGGTAATGCCTTGATAAGGAGGCTATTTAAAAAGATGTATATATGTTGTGGGGTATATAATTATAAGGCTTTATGAAAAGTGAATGTTTGATTTGTTAAAGCTTCAGCTATTTAAGTGGTAATGTATATAAGTAGAATCTTTTCAGTCTCGAACATGTGTCTTAGACCTGTATATCTTGATGACCGACAATGCGAGGTAGTAGTGTAATGAGAGGGTTCCTTGTCTGGATTTCGCTTCGGTGAGACGTCCCACGCATGAAACCGAGCAAATGTCGGAAGTTGAGAAAGGTTTTGGGCACTAGGGATATACTTAGTATTATGCGTATACGACTTAGATAGGATATATGTAGGTAGACCTTAGGATCACTTGGACATAAGGCCTTTAGTTTATGTGGTGTTAGTTTAGGAAGGTTGTCAGGAGTTGACCACGAATAAGTTGTGTGTTGAGTCTAAGAGGGATTTATTCCATAGTAATGAGAAGTGGGAGATTTTGAGAGGTTTGGTAGATAAAGCCGAAGGATATGAGGCCTCTCGTAGTTATAATGTTACGTTGGCAACTCAGCTTTCGGGATGAATAGGGTGAATTCAGTTAACAAGTTTCTGCCAAAATGGGAAGTAATAATACTGAAGCATCGACTTATTATTTATGCGCCTCATAAGTTTAAACTTGTGGGAAGTATTATCCCATGCTTGAATTAAAATTCATCGTGGGGGTGATCGCCGTATGGAAAAGAAGGTACTACTTCCTGGGCAGAAATTTAGTCTTGCGTGCGAGCAACATTTTTGTTGCAAGATGTCGAAGGAAATACAAGGGTGGTTAAATTCACATACACAAGCTGTTGATTGAGGGAACAATATCCTGCTCTATTGACTCTGAGGGTGGGGTGTGTTTCCACAGGAGATTTTTGTCCCAGATGAGAAGGACTTAAGAAGGGCAGAAATGGTGGAATCTTGCGGTTCTAAGGTTGCGGTGCATCAGAGTAACGACTTATATGTCAAGTTGTGCACCGCCAGTATTGGTGGCCGGGCATGAAGGGTTAGTTGGATTGCATGGGTTCCCTTGATTACAATTTCCTACTGAAACAAGATTTTCGTTTCTTACTTTTAGCAAAGTTTCCATGAAGTCATGGGAATCGAATTGAAGTTTAGTACTTCCTATCATCCTCAAACAGACGGCTAGACCGAAAAGGGTAAACCACATGTGGGAGGATATGCTCCTTATGTGTGTACTTGACTTCAAGAATAGTCAGGAACAGTGTCTCCCACTAGTTGAATTCACTTATAATTATTTGTATCGATTCACTATCGGGATGGCGCTTTAAAAAGCCTTGTATGGTAGGCGTTTTGGATCTCCCGCTTGTTGGTTAGAGGTGCGAGATAATAAGTTCCTCGGACCTGAAATGATCCGGGATACTTCTTCAAAGATCGAACTCATTCGGAATTGCATTCCGATAGCCCAAGATCGATAAAAGAGCTATGTCGATGCGGGGAGAAGGCATGTGGAGATAGAGGTCGGGGACCAAGTGTTGGTGCGAGTGTCGCCCATGAAGGAAATTAAGCGTTTTGGGAAGGGAAAACTTGCACCGCGTTACGTTGGACCTTTCCTATAAATGTTAAGGTAGGTACGGTAACCTATTAACTTGCTTTATCCAAACACTTGCGGCAGGTTCATGACGTGTTCCGTATCTCTTCTTTAAATAAGTACAAGAGATGTGATGGTGCCTTTAGGCACATTCCTTTCTAAAATATTGAGTTGCAGCCCGACGTTTCTTATAAGGAGCAGACGATCGCTATTTTAGAGCGTGGAGAGTGGCGATTGAGATCGCGGGTAGCACCTTTGGTTGGGATGCAATGTAATCATCATAGTGTTGAGGAATCGACATGGGATTGCGAGGATAACATGCGGGAAAAGTATCCACATTTCTTCTTGCGAGGTATGCCTGAATTTTGGGGGCAAAATTCCCTCATAAGGGGGGGAGTATGTAACAACCCTCACTTTTGAGAGCCTATTTTATATTTATTTACTATGTGTAGTAATTAATTATAAAATGATGGATGTTGAGTAAATATTAATTTAATATGGAAAAGGTTAATATTTACTGAAATGTTGTATGATTACCTGATGAGTAGGTAAAAATATCCATGTGGTGACTTGTTGTGTCATAAGAATTAAAATGACATTTTGGTTTAATGAGAAACTGGAACTAAAAATGAGTTATAAAATTCCCAAATGATAATTTGGAGGTTGTAGTTAGTCCCTGTAGGTGCGAGATAGTCAAAATGAGTGCCATATTGCATTTTGGCATTTCGGGCACTTTTAACTGGTTATAGCTTAAATGTGTAGTTGCGGTTTATTTTATCGTGTATTAGCCATTAGAGTTGAGCATTTTAGACTAATGGCCCGATTTAGTCTTGCTAAGACTTACTATTCCTCTTAAGACCAAATTTTTAACTTAGAGAGAAAGAGAGAGGAAGAGAACTTTGGGAGAAAAAGAGGGATTTGGAGATTCAAGCTTGGATGGTTATCTACACCAAATCAAATCTGAATTTCTTACATCAAGGCAAGTTACCTACTTGCTATTATATGATTTAAGTGGATTAATTAGCATTGATAGTTGTGGATTGTTATGATTTGTTTTACTTAGGGTTTTGTTAGATTTATGGGTATTAAACCCTTGGAAATGGATTTGGATGATAAATATTATAAATGATGGTAGTTAGATGTATTTGTGGTGTAATAGTTCCATAAAAATGATTTTGGTTTGGTTGGTTTGGGTTTGGGAAGAAATTTGGAGTTTAGAACTCCATAGCCAAAATTGGCATTTTCGCAGGGGTGAATCGATTCGGCCCCTTGGGCGAATCGATTCGCATAGATGCAGTTTCCCAGGTCTGTGTACCCGAATCGATTCGGCGTATGCAGAATGTTGGTTTTGTCTTTCGAACCGATTCTCTTTCAGGGCGAATCGATTCGGTTCCTGCAGTTTTGAGTTATTTTCTTGTTTAAATTTTTATCTTTTTCTTTAGGCTTAGGACCTAGGAACCTTCTTGAAAGAAGTAAACTTAGAGTCCTAGAGTAGTAATTGAGTTTGGTCTCCACCCTAGACAAGAATTGGGTCATCTGGGGTTTATTCCGGGAAGGTTTAAAGTAATGCTAAGGCATTATTTCTTTTATTGAAATTTTTAGAAGTTAGGGAGTTAAATGACCATGCTTGGAGACTTAAGGGCTTATCAAAATTCTATGAACTTTGGGGACTTGTAGAATCATAATGATTATTTGGAGTCTAAGCCGGGACTTGTAATTTGAGGAATATTAATGATGATATTCGATGATGATAGGTTCAAATAAAATGAACCCAGTTGTTTAATAATGATAGGTTCGAATAAAAAGAACCAAACACATGGATAATGGAAATGGAAATGGAAATTGGTAATGAATATTGAATATGATGATGAGATTAAGAATGTAAATGTTAATTTACTTAAACACACCTCTCTAAATGACATCATAAGGGAAGTTCGCACGCTTGGTGATGCCCCCTGGCTAATGAATGCAGGGTGGATATAGTCCTAGGCCATATGCGGGTTTTTTATATGTTTTATGTGCTGGTGAGGGGATTTCGGGTGTGGTCCTGACTCTCCCGCAGGCATATGTCCGCTTCCCGACGTTGCGTTATGATCCCAGGCTGCCTTGTTTGATAGGCACATGGAAGATGATGGTCATTTAGGGGTGCGCCCAGTGGGGAAACTTAGAGGGGTGGTCTTAGAATCGTTATATGTATAAGAATATAACTTTTCTGCATCAAGTGGGACTTGATGGATATATGCCATAAAGAGCATGGATACGTGCCATAAAGAGCATGTGATTGAGATTTATGTGCCATAAAGAGAACTTGATAGAACTTGTATTCCTATTAAGGAATGGAAAGATAAAAATGGAAAGTTTTAATTAATGAAGGGAAATTATATCTTCTTGATTAAACCGAATAAATGGTTTTATTCCTAATAAGGAATGTAAGAAGGATATGGTAATTGGATTAATGAGCAAAGGTTTTAAATTAAAGCTATCTACTTTTAAATTCTCTTTTGTACTTGTGTTATATTTCATAATTAGTTAAAATATCTTAATTTGTAATTGTAGTTTAACATGCTAGATAACATGTCATATTATCATCCTTATCATTCATGCATAACTGTTCATTTCTATCATGCTTTTTATTTCTTCTGGTGATCATATAGAACCCGGCCCTGACCGGTTTATTTTTCCTTGTTGTGTATACGATTGTATCCGCTCAGGTGCTCCACCACAAGGACGCCCGTTTTGATGTTTGCATTCCAGTTACTTTGACGGGCTGTAAGATTTTGTGGATATTACAGGACGTTGTTTTTTAGACGGTTCCATATTGGTATTCTAGATATGATCGGGTGTTTTCATCGGGCGTGTGGCCCAAACTTTTATAATTGTTTAATGAATGTATTAAGTAAGATATTAAACTGTTGTACTGTGTCCTATGTAGCTGTGGACCGATAGCCTATTCGGTCCTTTTGTGTATATTTGTGTTGGATGTATTATATATATGTGACACCCCGACTAATTAAATACCGGGTAGCTACTCCTTTATTAAATCAATACAAAATGTTAAGTTTGTTCAGTTAATAGCATCACTGTCGAAAACATTTTTAAAGATTACTAACCACCTAGTATTTAAAAAGTAAGTTGCCAAATTTTAAGTTAAGTCTGATTAACATACAATAAAAGAATAATGGAAGAACAACATAAATCCATTCCCCATAACGAAGTAATGAAATAACCAACAATAGTAATAAGTCCGGAGGAAAAATCCTCACAACAATCCCACAACTGAAAATAATAAGACAAGTCTGAATTCTGAATTAAGTACATGCCCGAAGTCTGAATAACTGAAATAAATGAAATGCCTCTAAAAGAAATGGGCGACATGCCCTACAACTGATAAATACTGAGTATAGAGTCAAGATAGATGAAGCGTCTATAATCGATGTCCTGTAACTTCCACAAACCGCTACAGCTCGTCACCTGAATGAGGATCCTAAGTATGGTGTCCTTGTGGCTGGGCACCTAAAATGGTTTTTACAAAAAGATAGATTTGAAAGCAAACGGGTCAGAGCCCGAATGTGGAGAGTATTTTAAAACAGCAACTGCTTTAATAATAATTAAAACAATGAATGCAAGATACATGTTAGGACGTGCTCTCACATGAAATACTCACCTCTCGTCTAACTGTGCACTCCTAACGTTCCTGTACCCATTCATGTGTTTTCTCATAACTATCTAATTCCAAAGAGTCTCTAACACTTCTACTCGGTTCACGTTTAATTTCCAACCTTAACAATTAAATAGAGAGTTCTACTTTAATTCTCGGATTCCCAATTATTAACAAAACCATTTATTGATATCTGTCCCCTTTTATCTTTTCATAATATTAGAATTACTATACCCACAATTTAACATAGCAATTTCCTTTTCATTTAACCGTATATTATTCACATCATAAATATACAATACAAGCACCCAAAGGCTAAGCTGCGGTGCACACATACTCTGCTATTCATCCCGGTACATCACGTACATAAGGATCACAAATTCCGAATCTCTCAAGAATTGTTGGAATAAACACCACACACAAAAATGGAGGCGAACACAATTCAACATATCCATGGTCACGTACATACCTACGCTCCATAGTCAGCTGGCTTATTAACTCACAAATAAGTCGTTCTCTTGAACTATGTCCTCGAGGTACCAATCTAAATCCGGGCAACACAAGGATAAGAAGGCCCTAAGCGAACGTAACCTCCCGTGATAGCAAGTATGGTAGGTATGTCATACATATAGAAATCATATACTAAGCATTCACACATCTTAGATAATTCAATATTAACAAAGGTATACTCTACATCCTTATACCATTATTCCAAATTTGTATATTTTACGTCTCCCGATAATATAAAAGTTAAACTGGCGACACGTCTCACGTCGTAGTTTCTTATACTTAAAACTTATCTAAAATAGATTATTAAATTCCCATTATTCCCACGTATAACATCTTTATTCCTAAGGTCCTTACTTCTGCCCCAAACCTCATTTCATCAAATTATTCACATTTACACTATTAACCCAAATATTAACTCACTTATCGAATTTCATTAGTTTAGAATAATTCCTCAAATTGAATTCTAATTAAGGTTCAAATTTCATAACCATGCCTACTGGTCTTCCTTAAGGTTAAGGGTAATCATATGGTCTCCAACAATATTATTCAAGGGTTAACATCATTAAAATTTAAATAGGGAAAAACTTTACTCTTTCTGGGAAGGTCGATCGATCGACCTTGACCTTCGATCGATCGATGGTGGTCGATCGATCGACTGATGAACATCGATCGATCGAATGCACCAGGTGTGGCTACGGACTGCTTCGTTTTGCAGTTTTCAAATCATCCCAAAACATACTTTTAATGCATGAAACTCCAATATAACGTTATAGTATCATCATACAACCATCCTACAACATCAATAACGTTCTAAAACCAATAATTCATCAACCAAGGGCTATATATGGATCAATTTTCATCAAGAATTCCAGATTTCTATTTCTTTCAAGAACATTAATAAACTTCTTCTAAAATCCGTTTTTAAATCATCAAGGGTCATAATTCTGAGTTCATAATTCGTCCAGAATGTTTCTACATGCAGTCCTTAACATAGTTCATAGATTTTAAACTTCCAATTCATGGGTCTATATCATCTTCCAAGATAAATTCGATAATTCCTAAACATGGAAAAGCATGGCATTAAATCAATTGTAATTAAACCACTTGCCTTAATCTTTCTCTGAATTTGATGTTGAATCTTGAAGGCTGAGTTGTTCTCCCTCTCTCTTTCTGCAGAATTCTCTTCTCTCTCTCTCTCTCTACAAGTTTCTCTAAGGATGATGACAATGGAGGTGTGGTTGGTTTTTGGTAAGTTGGGACTATATCTTAACTTCTCCCGTAGCCCATTAAGTCCCTTAGTGTAGTTAGTGGATTTAGTGGATAAAGAATAAGTCAGATTTTTGTTTCTAATTTTCGTGGGTTTTAATTCCCAGATTTCCAAAATTACCAAAATGCCCCTATAAGTTACCGGTATGGCCCAATAATGCCTCGGGACCCAAACTTAACCCCCGGCTAGTGTTTTCTGACTATTTCGACCCTTCCGGACGCGTTGGCGCACTCAAAATGAACATTCGGGTGATAAAAATAAAATTCACTTTTTAATTCAAATAATTATATTCCTGACGCGACTGTCACGCGCGTCCCAACAAAGTTTCCCAAATTGCCGTATTTCAATCTCGCGACAATTTCAATATTTCCAATATTCATATATTGCCAAATATACACATTATAATCAAATATTAACTCACATCTCGTTAATATTTTTATCCGGATTAATTTCCAATTAATACACATTTAATTCAATTAATCCCTAAAAATAAATATCACGAAAATACGGGGTATTACATACTTCCCCCCTAATAACTGAATTTCGTCCCGAAATTCGGAACTAGAAAGTACCTGGTAAGAATAACTCTGGATAACGTTCGCGCATCTCATCCTCGCGCTCCCATGTGGACTCCTCGACATTATGATGTCGCCACTGAACACGCACTAACGGAACTATCTTTGACCGCAGTTTCCGCTCACTTCGGTCCAAAATAACAATCGGCCCCTCCTCGTAGGAGCTATCCGGCTGGAGATCGATGTCCTACAAAGCAATGTGAGAATGAGCCAAATTGTCTCTAAGGTATTTCCTTAGCGAGGAAATATGAAATACATTGTGAATCCGATGTAAATGCTACGGTAATCCAAGCCTATACGCAACCGGTCCAATCCGCTCAATAATAGGAAATGGTCCCACATATCTCGGTGCCAACTTCCCTTTCTTCCCGAAACGCATGATCCCCTTCATAGGAGATATTCTGAGCAAAACTTGGTCCCCCACTTGGAACTCCCTGAAGAATCTCTTCGCATCAGCATAGCTCTTCTGCCGATCCTGAGCTACTCGAATGCGATTCCGTATCAATTCTATCCTTGCCGAAGTATCCTGAATCACTTCCGGCCCAAGTAGTTTGTTGTCCCCCACCTCCAACCAACATATTGGGGAACGACAAGGTCTACCGTACAACGCCTCAAATGGAGCCATGCCAATGGTGAACTGGTAGGAGTTGTTGTAAGAAAACTCCACCACTGGAAGATACTCCTCCCATCCACCCCCAAAGTCAATGATACTCATACGTAGCATGTCCTCCAACATCTGGTTTGTACGCTCAGTTTGCCCATCGGTCTGCGGGTGATACGCCGTACTCAACCGCAGTTCTGTGCCCATGGCCTCCTGAAAACTCTCCCAAAACCGTGAAACAAATATCTTATCTCGGTCAGACACGATATTTAGGGGCACACCGTGAAGTCTCACTATCTCTGAAATGAAGAGCTGGGCATACTGTCCCGCAGTGTAGTCTGTCCTTACGGGTAGAAAATGAGCGACTTTGGTCAACCTGTCCATAATTACCCAAATAGAGTCATGACCTCTCTGTGACGTAGGCAACCCCGTGATAAAGTCCATGGAGATGCTCTCCCACATCCACATCGGGACCTCCAATGGCTGTAGAAGTCCTGCCGTTCTCTGATGATCCACTTTAACTAGCTGACAAGTGGCGCATTTTGAAACAAACACGGCAATATCTCTCTTCATCCCGCTCCACCAATACTGTCGCCTCATGTCTTGATACATTTTATCCCCTCCGGGATGTACCGCAAATCGTGAGCCGTGCGACTCTGCCATCACCTCGTGCCGCAATTCTTCCCCTTCCGGAACTACCAATCTCCCATTGAAGCGTAATCCCCCGTCTGAGCTAACGGTATAGGACTCGGCTCCCTCTGCTAGTAATCGAACTATCTGCTCCTGACAGAACGAATCTTTTGCCTGTGCCTTTACCACCTTCGTGACAATTTGCGGTGTAACGGTCATCACAGACATGAATGATCGGGCCACTGCATCCTGGTGTCCCAACTCCTTCCACTTGGCCTTCCACACCCCTGCCACCTCATCAACTGGCCTACGGCTCAACGCGTCTGTCACCACGTTAGCCTTCCCCGGGTGATACTGGATATCGAACTGATAATCTTTCACGAATTCAAGCCACCTCCGTTGCCGCATATTCAACTCCTTCTGCGTGAATAGGTACTGTAGGGACTTGTGATACGTGAACAATCAAAACTTCTCCCCCAAAAGGTAATGTCTCCAAATACGAAGGGAAAATACCACTGCCGCTAACTCCAAGTCATGGGTAGGGTAATTCTTCTCGTGAGGCTTAAGCTTACGGGAAGCATAAGCTATGGCCTGACTCTCCTGCTGCAGTACACCTCCAAGTCCTTGTAAGGACGCATCGGTGTAAACAAGATACTCAACTCCCGGTCTTGGCAATGCTAACACAGGTGCTGAGGTTAACTTGTCCTTCAACTCATCGAATGCCAACTAACAGGCATCACTCCAAATGAACGGTACACCTTTACGAGTTAGATGTGTCATGGGGCCCGCTATCGTGGAGAAACCCCGAATAAACCTCCTGTAGTATCCTGCTAAGCCCAAGAAACTACGGATCTCAGTCGGTGTCGTGGTCTGTCCCCACTCCCTCACCGCGGATACCTTCCCCGGATCAACAGATTTCCCTCGGTCGGAAATAATGTGTCCCAAAAACTGGACCTCCTTCAGCCAAAACCCACACTTCTCATATTTTGCATACAACTCGTTCTGACGTAGCGTCTGCAAAACTTGTCTCAAATGCTCGGCGTGCTCCTCTTCTGTCTGGGAGTAAACCAAAATATCATCGATGAAGACAATGACAAACTGATCTAGGAAATCCCTGAACACCCTATTCATCAAGTCCATAAACGCTGCTGGAGCGTTGGTCAAACCAAATGGCATAACCCGAAACTCGTAAGAACCATATCTCGATAAGAATGCAGTCTTCGAGATGTCTTCCTCCCTGATACGCAAATGATGGTATCCAGATCGCAAATCAATCTTTGAGAAGCAAGAAGCTCCTCTCAACTGGTCGAATAGGTCATCGATTCGAGGCAATGGATACTTATTCCGTATCGTGACCTTGTTTAACTCCCGGTAGTCCACACACAATCTCAGTGAACCATCTCTCTTCTTCACGAACAACACAGGGGAACCCCACCGTGAAGTACTCCTCCGAATAAACCCCTGACCCAACAACTGCTCAATCTGATCCCGTAACTCCCTCATCTCAGCTGGAGCCATATGGTACGGTGCGCGTGCTATAGGTATCGTATCTGGTAATAAGTCTATAACAAAGTCTATCTCTCCACTGGGGGGTAGGCCTGGTATCTCCTGAAACACATCGGAATACTCCCCGACAACTGGGATCGAATCTAAAGGAATCACAACCTCCTTAGAGGTATCCTCCTCTAAGTAGTACAAATGAGCGGTCGAACCTCCCTCTGGGTGAGGCATCTCCACTACAAACATCTCTTGCCCCGGAATGGCAAAAATAATGCTCCCACCGAAGCAATCAATCATGGCTCTATAATCAGTGAGCCAATCCATACCGATAATCACATCGTGAACATGCATATCTAATACCAACATATCTGCAGGTAATACCAGACTACCAATCTCTACCCCCACTCCCCGGCATATAAAGAAAATAAGTGACCCACTCCCCAATGGTGAGTCTACACACGTTACTGTGCTCTCTGCCGTAGCTAGCAACCCTAAGGCTTTCGCAAAATGTGTAGCTATAAAACAATGCGTTGCCCCCGTATCAAACAAAACCCGACCCATAGTACCATGGATAGGAAACATACCCTCAATCGTGGGTGGTGCCTGTGGAGCTGCTACCTGGTGGACATTATAGACACGTCCATACTGTAACTGCCCCTGCTGTACAGGAACTGCTGGAATAGCTGGTAGTGCTGGAACCTGGGCCGGAGCTGGAAGAGCAGGTGGAAAAAGTGGCCTCTATGGCTCATGTCGAGCACCCTGCTGCTGCTGCGGGGCCCTGCCATTATCAGGACAATCCTGACGTTTGTGGCCAATCTTACCACAAATGAAACACTTCCTCGGGAAGTTTCCCCCTCGCTGTCCCTGCTGCCCTCGGCCCTGGTGGCCGTTACCATTTCTGCCCTGGCCTTGCTGGCCCTGGTGAAACTGCTGATGTTGACCATTTTGACCCTGCTGGCCCTGATGGCCGTTATGACCCTGCTGGCCATTCCGGAATCCTCCCTGACCGTTCTTGAAACCCCCTGATCGGAACCTCTTATGATCCCCCTGCTGAGAACCCTTATCACTCTGCCTATACTGACCCTGAGCTGACTGTGCCCCGCTGGCACCATTTCCCCCCTGTCCTTCCCTGATGGCTGGACTCTCCTGATCGCTTCCCCTCTGTCAAGTGAAAGTGGTGGTCCTGGCAATGGAGCAATGCAGCGTTAACCACGTCAGAATAAGTGGCCAACGAGAGGTTCCCCAATAAATGCTGAAGGATCCTCCAAGTCAATCCATCTATGAATTTCTGAATCTTCTTCTCTTCTGTTGGTATCTCATCTGGGACAATATTCAGCAAATTGGTGAATTAGGCCTCATACTCGGCCACAGTCTTACCCTCCTGTCGAAGGTTCATCAACTTCCTCCTCATTTCCGTGTGAACAGCAGACGAAAAGTACTTGCGGTCGAACCGCATCCAAAACTCCTGAATCGTGAGAGTATCTCTCTCCTCTGCGGTGGTAATAGACTCCCACCACTGTAGTGCAGATCCCACTAGCTTAAAAGTAGCCAGTACCTGCCTCTGAACATCAGTTCACTCATACATCCTCAAGTGCCTCTGTATATCCTTTCTCCACTGACTCGAAACAACAACATCGGAGCTGCCAGCAAACTCCGGTGGATGTACTTTCTGAAAAGCATCACGTACACGTTCCCAGGCAGATGGGAATACATATGGCTGAACTGGCGCGGCAACTGGCGCCTGAGGTGGTGCCTGCTGAACTACGGCTAATGCAGCATTTACCGCTTGGGCTACTATGGCTGCAACCTCAGCGACGTTCATCATGCCCTGAACTGGTGCGGGCTGTGGTTCTGGCGTTGCATTCGTGGGAACCCGTGGTGCACGTCGTGGAGGCATTCTGAAATAAGAATAAAGTCTATAAGTTCGCAGTTATAAACTTAAAATAGCTGAAGAACGTAGCATATACAAAAGAATACAACAGTCCTAAAATATAGGGCTCTACATCAAAGAAAGCTCAGCGGAAACATAATAAGCCGTTCAGATCCTAAAGGACACTAGAACCTGATGCTCTGATACCACCTGTGACACCCCGACTAATTAAATACCGGATAGCTACTCCTTTATTAAATCAATACAAAATGTCAAGTTGGTTCAGTTAATAGCATCACTGTCGACAACATTTTTAAAGATTACTAACCACCTAGTATTTAAAAAGTAAGTTGCCAAATTTTAAGTTAAGTCTGATTAACATACAATAAAAGAATAATGGAAGAACAACATAAATCCATTCACCATAACGAAGTAATGAAATAACCAACAATAGTAATAAGTCCGGAGGAAAACTCCTCACAACAATCCCACAACTGAAAATAATAAGACAAGTCTGAATTTTGAATTAAGTACATGCCCGAAGTCTGAATAACTGAAATAAATGAAATGCCTCTAAAATAAATGGGCGACATGCCCTACAACTGATAAATACTGAGTATAGAGTCAAGATAGATGAAGCGTCTATAATCAATGTCCTGTAACTTCCACAAACCGCTACATCTCGTCACCTGAATGAGGATCCTAAGTATGGTGTCCTTGTGGCTGGGCACCTAAAATGGTTTTTACAAAAAGATAGATTTGAAAGCAAACGGGTCAGAGCCCGAATGTGGAGAGTATTTTAAAACAGCAACTGCTTTAATAATAATTAAAACAATGAATGCAAGATACATGTTAGGACGTGCTCTCACATGAAATACTCACCTCTCGTCTAACTGTGCACTCCTAACGTTCCTGTACCCATTCATGTGTTTTCTCATAACTATCTAATTCCAAAGAGTCTCTAACACTTCTACTCGGTTCACGTTTAATTTCCAACCTTAACAATTAAATAGAGAGTTCTACTTTAATTCTCGGATTCCCAATTATTAACAAAACCATTTATTGATATCTGTCCCCTTTTATCTTTTCATAATATTAGAATTACTATACCCACAATTTAACATAGCAATTTCTTTTTCATTTAACCGTATATTATTCACATCATAAATATACAATACAAGCACCCAAAGGCTAAGCTGCGGTGCACACATACTCTGCTATCCATCCCGGTACATCACGTACATAAGGATCACAAATTCCAAATCTCTCAAGAATTGTTGGAATAAACACCACACACAAAAATGGAGGCGAACATAATTCAACATATCCATGGTCACGTACATACCTACGCTCCATAGTCAGCTGGCTTATTAACTCACAAATAAGTCGTTCTCTTGAACTATGTCCTCGAGGTACCAATCTAAATCTGGGCAACACAAGGATAAGAAGGCCCTAAGCGAACGTAACCTCCCGTGATAGCAAGTATGGTAGGTATGTCATACATATAGAAATCATATACTAAGCATTCACACATCTTAGATAATTCAATATTAACAAAGGTATACTCTACATCCTTATACCATTATTCCAAATTTGTATATTTTACGTCTCCCGATAATATAAAAGTTAAACTGTCGACACGTCTCACGTCGTAGTTTCTTATACTTAAAACTTATCTAAAATAGATTATTAAATTCCCATTATTCCCACGTATAACATCTTTATTCCTAAGGTCCTTACTTCTGCCCCAAACCTCATTTCATCAAATTATTCACATTTACACTATTAACCCAAATATTAACTCACTTATCGAATTTCATTAGTTTAGAATAATTCCTCAAATTGAATTCTAATTAAGGTTCAAATTTCATAACCATGCCTACTGGTCTTCCTTAAGGTTAAGGGTAATCATATGGTCTCCAACAATATTATTCAAGGGTTAACATCATTAAAATTTAAATAGGGAAAAACTTTACTCTTTCTGGGAAGGTCGATCGATCGACCTTGACCTTCGATCGATCGATGATGGTCGATCGATCGACTGATGAACATTGATCGATCGAATGCACCAGGTGTGGCTACGGACTGCTTCGTTTTGCAGTTTTCAAATCATCCCAAAACATACTTTTAATGCATGAAACTCCAATATAACGTTATAGTATCATCATACAACCATCCTACAACATCAATAACGTTCTAAAACCAATAATTCATCAACCAAGGGCTATATATGGATCAATCTTCATCAAGAATTCCAGATTTCTATTTCTTTCAAGAACATTAATAAACTTCTTCTAAAATCCATTTTTAAATCATCAAAGGTCATAATTCTGAGTTCATAATTCGTCCAGAATGTTTCTACATGCAGTCCTTAACATAGTTCATAGATTTTAAACTTCCAATTCATGGGTCTATATCATCTTCCAAGATAAATTCGATAATTCCTAAACATGGAAAAGCATGGCATTAAATCAATTGTAATTAAACCACTTGCCTTAATCTTTCTCTGAATTTGATGTTGAATCTTGAAGGCTGAGTTGTTCTCCCTCTCTCTTTCTGCAGAATTCTCTTCTCTCTCTCTCTCTCTACAAGTTTCTCTAAGGATGATGACAATGGAGGTGTGGTTGGTTTTTGGTAAGTTGGGACTATATCTTAACTTCTCCCGTAGCCCATTAAGTCCCTTAGTGTAGTTAGTGGATTTAGTGAATAAAGAATAAGTCAGATTTTTTTTCTAATTTTCGTGGGTTTTAATTCCCAGATTTCCGAAATTACCAAAATGCCCCTATAAGTTACCGGTATGGCCCAATAATTCCCCGGGACCCAAACTTAACCCCCGGCTAGTGTTTTCTGACTATTTCGATCCTTCCGGACGCGTTGGCACACTCAAAATGACCATTCGGGTGATAAAAATAAAATTCACTTTTTAATTCAAATAATTATATTCCTGACGCGAATGTCACGCGCGTCCCAACAAAGTTTCCCAAATTGCCGTATTTCAATCTCGCGACAATTTCAATATTTCCAATATTCATATATTGCCAAATATACACATTATAATCAAATACTAACTCACATCTCGTTAAAATTTTTATCCGGATTAATTTCCAATTAATACACATTTAATTCAATTAATCCCCAAAAATAAATATCACGAAAATACGGGGTATTACAATATATTCTCGTGGAATTCCACTTGCTTATCAGATCGGGTTGTTCAAATTTAATTTCTTAACTGGTTTTAAAATTTTAAACTTTTTGGCAACCCGTTTTCTGATTTATTAGGTGGTTTTCCCGTATACTCAGTTTATTTTTGTGATGCTGAGAATGATATCCATCCATGATTCCTGTTACGTTTGAGTATCGGGCTGGCCACCCCTTATCTCAGATCGCGGGTTATCACAATTAAGTCAAAATATGATATTATTACATGGTATTAAGTAAAAAATGCCCTTCTTAGTTTGAAAAAAACTACTTTATAACTCTAAAACTTACACATGGGCGATGAAATTGACTGAAGTTAATGGTAGTAAGAATATGATTTCTGATTCTATTTTAAAACAGGAGTTTCAAAATTTTCTCACCTCTTCCTATAACTCTCTTGAAATTGATATTTTTATTTCTCATTATTTGTTCAGGTTTGCAAGATTGCAATTGGGATTAAAAGCAACAATGTACCCACAAAGATTTCTACCCAAATCCCAATTTCTTTTATCTTAATTTACAAATGCGTTTCATTATGATTATCTGCTTAGGCCTAAAAAATTCAAATGGATAAAAAACAACCCTTTTGGCTACCACTTTGTAAGGACACTATGCAAGGACAGTTTGCTATCACTTTGTGAGTGTCTGTGATTTTGTAAATTTATTCACTATATGTTTAATGAAATGTTCAAGTGAATCCCCATATCACTTACTTTGCAATGTATTGGGTTATATGTTTTTTCTCCCCCGAAAATTCAAAATAACACACCCAATTAAAGGATGAAAAATATTTGTACTACTTAATTGTCAACTAATAAGGCCATTGATTTCTCCCTAATACTTTCATTTGTTGGTTTGTCCACACCTATTTTATTAATCATCTTTCAGTGACCCATAAAAGTTTGATGGGTATTTTTCACTTCATTCCCCGAGATAATGCCGTAATTAGATATAACCCCCCATTTTTCAAAAAATTAGACTTACCCCTTAAAATTAATATTGGGTAATGCATAAATGATGTTCGTGTTATTTCAATTTATGTTTTGCAAATGAGGAACTAAAAATCTGCCATACTTGTTTATAGAAAGTATTTGTGATAGACAGTTGAGTTCTTAGCAATTGTAAATATGAAGTTTCGATTGTAATGATGGAGATAATCAGAAAGAGCAACTTTGTCAAATGTAGGAAGGGAATTAAATCATAACATAGGGCATTAGTTGGTGGGATTTTCCTTAATGTATAATAGGTTTTATAAGGTCCCATAATAATAGAGTTGACAGGTTATTGGTGTACATCATTTGCAACAATATTAATTTTGTAAGTTTTATTATTTTGGAAAGAGAAAGCAACGAAGTATATAATGTCAGGTTGTCAAATACATAGTCATTTTAAAAATAAAGGGGTTTTTACGGTCTAGTCCTTGGACTAACAATTTTGGACAAAAATACCGGGCCAAATAAATTTTAAACGATTAGGTCCAACACATAAATACCCCAAAATTAAAACAAAAGGACATTTTTCAGAAATCAAAGTGCCAGAAACACTCTTCGATCAAAACCTCTTCGATCAAAACCCTAACTGTACTGTCTACTCGATCAAAACACAAAAAATAATTATCATTCTAATCAAAATTTAGTCAACAACAACATATAAATACCCCTGAATTCCAATACAAGCACACTTCACATTAATTAAAGGGATCAATCCCTAATCGTTGAAGTTTTACCGAGCATTTCACATTCTCAATCAAATTCTTCCAAACACCACTAACAAGTATGGATACATTCTCATATATATGTTCTTAAGCTTTGTACTTAAGATTATATCGTACACTATGTATATGTTCTATTCTTAGCGTTTTGTTTCTGATATCATCTGTTTGTCCTTATGTATTTTATGTTCTCATATGCATAAATTGGTAGACATTACACATGGAATGATGAAATCACATTCTTCTTCTTCTTCATGATATGAAAAACTATATTTATTGCCCTGATTTTAAATGCAAAACACACATTTTTCATGTTAGATATATGTATTTCATCATTGCACATTTCCTCCTGCATACATCATTTATCGAGGACTAGGAATATATACATGATTGGAATATGTACATGTTTTATTGCGTGTACTATGCGTATTTTGTGTGTACTTTCAAAAAGTACACACAAAATTCACAGAGTACACGCACATTGTAATTGAATTTCTCAGTCCAATATGCGTGTACTTTTATGTTCTATATGTGTACTCTATATAAAATATATTTCAAATCCATATTTGATCAATTCTATGTTATTTTTGTCCGCGCCAGTGACATTTGAATAATATTCCATGAGTTTGTATGAAGTATTATTATTGTGTAAATGTTTAGGAGTTATTTTGGTCCTTGCCAGTGACATTTGAATGATATTCCATTAGTTTTTAAGAAGTATTATTGCGTGTACTTTGTCATTTTTGTGTGTACTTTGTTAAAAGTACACGCAAAATTCATAAAGTACACGCACATTGAAATTGAATTTGTTCAATCCAATATGCGTGTACTATTATGTATTATAAGTGTACTTTTTTATATTGTTGTGTTATTGTTTAAGAATCATACCATCAAGCATGTTAAACTACAAAACTGCTGCTTTCACCTTTGAAGATCTTAACAATACAAAACCTTTCACATTGACAGTCAATAGTACTAATGATGACAAAATTCATTTTCTCCTTCGCATGAATGATAGAGCCAAAAGATTACTTGGTTTCTACAACCACTATGAAGACATTAAGTTCACTTTTGATGCTCAACAACTTCAAGTAACTGAATCGAAAGAAAATGATTTAGCTAAACCAATTGAGCAGTATTGCTTAAGGGGTTTTGATAATGTTGGAGCTTTTAGCATGGAGCTATTGTATCACTTCTTTTCTGAATATGTTAGGAAGAGAGAATCTTGGTTTTTGACTTGTCTAACAACCTCTGTTAGGTATTACCATGAAACGGACGATATATATTACAGCCTTTAGCATGTATTTTGTTGACACTTATATGAATTATTTGTGAGAATATTGCATGTACTTTTATTAAATACGCTTGTATTTTATTATTTTAGTCTATGTTTTATTATAATTCGCATGTATTTTATTTTTTGTACATGTAATTATCATTATAGGTTAGTAATTTAAATTTTATGTATAGATCAATAGAATGGGGATGAAGATGAAGGAAAGAAAAGAAAAGAACACAAAAAAGAGCAGTTCTAAAAATAGTTCTTCTTCCAATTCTAGTTCTAGTTCTAGTTCTAGTTCTAGTTCTAGTTCTAGTTCTAGTGTTGCATTGAAATCTACACGTGCTACAAAGAAGAACGACAAGTATCGAATGTTGTTAGCTTTCTTCATGATTTTGGTCAGATTAAATAGAAAATAAATAATAGGCATATTGAACTTCTTAAGAAGACTCCATTCTGGGATCTTTTCAATGCCTACTACTGTCGGGAAGTGTTAGAAGTGGACCACAAGAAGATCAATAAAAATATTTTATCAATTATCAAGCTGTACAATAACGAGACCAAAAGTTTCCATATGAAGAGTAGCATTGAAATAAGGCCAATAGATATAAGTGAATTACTTGGCATACCAATTGTTGAGGGGAGAAAATCAAAAGAACTGGAAAAGAGGCCGACTGTGTCTCAAAAACCTAGATTACTTGCACTATACTTCAAAAACAAAATAAGAAAGTCAGAAATACTGGCTAGTTTGAAGAAATCGGTCGAGTTGGACACAGACGAAGGCATTAGCGATTTTGTAAAACTTGTCTGTCTCCACTTCTTGACAATGTTGTTTTTCTCCAACTCAAACTTGACACTAGAAGATTTTTTTGTAAAATACATCAACATTATTGAAGAAATGAATGGATATGATTGGGCATCTGCTGTGCATGAGTTTCTAATAAATTCACTTGACAAAACAGTAAGTTCAAAACCCAGCACAACAAGTGGATGTGTCATTTCCTTACTGGTGAGCAAAACAACATCCTGATTTTTATAAATATACAAACTAATAATCACGTGTACTTTGTAAAAATCACGTTTACTTTATAAAGTACATGTGATTTTTAAACCAATTCACGCGTGTACTTTATTAATATCAGGTGTATTTTGAAAATACACGTGATATTTCATGTGTATTTTGAAAGTACACGTGTATTTTACAAAGTACACATGTACTATGTTTTATAAATATAATGTGTACTTTATAAATTACATGTTAACTTTATATAGTACACATGAACTTATATTGATAAAGTACACGTTTACTTTGAAAATACACTTGTTATATGTACAAAGTACACGTGTAACTTTGCGTGTATTTTGTAAAAATCACATGTACTTTCAATTATGAATAACTATGTAATACAATTATTAATATCATTTTGTTTTTTGCATGATCACAGTATTGGGCATGTGAGAAATTTGATATTATTCCTCCTGTTGAAAAATTTAAAGATTAGACGCCAAAACTCCTGAGATGGAAATTGTCTTCTTTGAGAGATTAGTTTGCGGTGAATGACATCGCAACAGCAAATTTGAAGGAGTCTAGAAATAAACCAGCATATAAGAACATTACCGTACAAAGGGAATCGCAGTTTGAAGGGCCCAGTTACTCGTTGAACAATTCTACAGAAAGTCCTATACATGTTGATTCATCATCAAAAAAAATTACTGAAGATTTTAATGACAATGAGTTTTCATCAGGTTGGAATATTCCCCTTAAAAATATTGTGAGTCGAAAGGAAAATAAGGGAAATTATCAACCAAATGGAATTGTTAAACCAACAGATGCTGAAATACCTGAGAAGGTTAATTTGGAGGAACAAATTGCTAGTTTGAAAAGGGAATTGTTGGAATTAAATAACCAACTATCTAAAGCAACTGAAGATCTTGATTGTGCACTAAAGAAGGTGGCCTCTTTGGAGGTGGAGAGTGCCAACCTTACCATTATGAATGTACAGTTGCAGGTAAATAGTAATTCACTTTTAGAAGCTCAAGACGAAATAAAGAAATTGAAGGGGGAGAATTCCAACATTTTGAAAGAAAACGAGTCAATAAAAATGTTGGAGGTGAAAAATGCCCAACTTGTCTTGTTAAACAATTCTTTGAAAGAAAAGCTTGATCAATCCATGATGAAATACTCGTATAGAATTAAACAACTGGATGAGTTCACTACTAGAAATATACATTTTTATGATGGGGAAAAGGGGTCATAAAAGGTTATTTATGACGATTTTCGAAGCTTTAAAAATCATCGTAATGTTGTGTGTCATAATAAATTGGTGTTGACAAAACCGTCATAACAAACCATCCTATTACGACAGTTTTTTGTGCAAACCGTCATTAACAATAATTTTGTGTGTCTTAATAAAATTGGTGTTGACAAAACCGTCATGATAAACCATCCTATTACGACAGTTTTTTGTACAAACCGTTATTAACAATAATATCATGTTTATTGAACCGTCGTTATAAACCTATGAAAAATAACGGATATTAATAAAACGGTCATAAAAAGTATGATTACTTTACTCATTATAATGATAGCTTACATAAAATAGTCCTAAAACAAACTGTCATAAAAGTTATTTTTTTCTTTCATTTTTTTGCGATGAATTCTATTATACTATTACAATATCCCAAACTTGTTATGCATAAAACTACGAACTGTCAATTCAAAGCACAAATTTTCATACTCAAAGTAGTAAATTCCAAGTACCAATATAAATGAACCATAAGTATAAAAAAATGTCATTAATATTTGAAATTAAAGAAAATAAAATACAACAACAGTCTCCCAATAGACTTCTGGATAACTAAAAAATAAAAAGATATCTAAAATGACCTATACTATTGACATAAAAACTAGCAAATTAAACTGCAACATTAGTTCTATTCGTGTAGCATGGAAACCCAATTTAGCAATAGCTACACCGAATACGCAATAGGCAACATCCGGATCGATACCTGAATAAAAGGAGGAAAAAAATAGTCGTTAACAACTAAAACAGATTCACCATATAAAGAGTATAACTCAAAAAATAATGATATTCTAATATAATATTGAGCATCAAAAAATAAACATTTGCATAATTTTAAAGTTAATTTTACTTTCATTCTTTATTAAGGCATGGAAGAGATAAATGGGGAAGGTTTTATGGAAATTTCAGAAAAAATTTCTTTGTTTTTTTTAATAATCCAAAATTAAGCATGACATATTTAACCAACCACAACAATATAAAGCCCACCTTGGGCATTGAGCATCATCATCAACAACAATAACAACATTATAAAAATTTACTCGAGAGATAAATGAGGAATGTTTTATAAAAAATTCGGTAGAGTTTCCTTTATTTTTTTAATAATCCAAAATTAAATGTGACATGTTTAACCAACAACAACAATATAAAGCCCAGCCCGGGCATTCACTATCAACAATATAAAGCCCACCCTAGGCATTCACCATCAACAATATAAAGCCCACCCTGGGCATTCAACATCATCACCAAAGTAATTAATTAGACTGGAGAAGAAAACAAATGTACCCGAAAAGATAGGCCAAAATTGTCCACAACTGCAGCTCACTAAAAATAATCCTGAATGAAATCGATGAACTCATGCTGAACTTCCTCTATCTCATGATTTTCATAGGTTGCTTTTTCAGCCAACTCTTTCATCTAACAAATCAAATAACATAAGTTGTATTCAATTTTTCCTTATAAAAGTAATTAGCAAGGAAACAAAATGTTATAAAATAAATACTTATTACCTTTAGTTTGGTAGATTGAGACGGATTCTCCATTAAATTTCTCATGAACTTCAATATGTAAAACCCACATTCAACATTTCCCGGTTGTAGAGGGCCCTATAGAATGATATGTTGAAGATAATAGTTATATTAAGATTTAAGTTATAAGTTAGTAATGTATATTCATTAACATTATCGTACCTTAACATTCTCACAGTTTGAACCTGAAATTCTTCCTCCTTTCGATACCACCAACGCTTTAAATTCACTTCAAGATAAAGATTAAAATGAAAAACATGTGTACAGAGACAATGTGACTAAAGGTATATATATATAAGTCATTACTCACGTGCTTGTAAAGAGTTTCAAGTCTCGATCTGGCGCCCTATGTAAAGAATCTAAATAGAATATATTCCTCGAAGAGAAATCGATAACTACTAAAGACCAATGAAACCTACAATGTAATGAGTTGTTAACATCAATGATACAACCATGTTTTGATATAATTATGACAACTTAAGACAATAAATACACTTATCCTATGTTAATTGGCATAAAATATGTTTGGTTCTCTTTAGCATCTTTCATTGCATTCCTAATAAAAATATGCATTTTTTTCTTCAAATAAGCTTGTTGAGCAGCCCCGGGATTAACAAATACAATAAAATCCAGATTAATTTGAAACTTCTCGTACAAGAATCTAAAAAACAAAATAAAAATATATTAGAAAGGAGTAGCCAAATAAAATTAAGATAAAAACAACTTATTCTCACACCTCATGTATCCGATTAGACAACTGGCATCAAGCTCCTCCATTTTATAAAAACGCACCAACTCATGTTTAGGAATGTAGGTTGATTGAAGTTCATCTCCGAACATCCCGAATGGAATTTTTACGGTATCACTTTTCATGATTGAATCTAGCATGCTTGAAAATACCATAAGTGCCCCTTTATCAACACCATTTTCTCTATCTTCTTCCTGGTTTGTATTGGTTGTAAAATAGATAAAAATATTAGCAATGGCATCTTTAATATATAAGAAAACTGCTCACAACTTTACCTCTGTGTCTACTATAACAAATTCTTTAGGCCACGCAACATGTGAATTATGTGCATTCATAACTGTTACTAACTCATCACCACAAGGTACGGGAAGGGGGGGCATACGGAGTGTAAACAATATCCACAGACACTCGCACGTAATTTTCTCCCAAATGTTTATGGTGCACTTTGTCGTCTGACCCAACCCTCTAAAAAACACAACCCTTAGCGACAATATTGGTACGTGAATTTACTGCCAATTTACATGGTTTGCCCATGCCATTATGAAGTGTGGGATTCAGAGATGTCACGCGAGAGGATCTCTTTCCATCATCTTTAACTTATTTATACGTAAAAAATAAAAATAAAAACTCAAATCAATAACATTTATATAATATAAAAAATAAAAAGTCAACACCAATAATATATAATATTTATTTCTTACATTGCTATTTTTCTTCTTATTTGTCTTCTTGGATGGAGAATCATGTGATGCACTTATATCTGATGAAATTATTTTGTGCAATCCATTTCCACTTTTTGGGGTGTTCAGTCCGACTCTCGTCATTGCCCTCTCGTACTATGACACCTTTTCCAGTAATTCTTGCATCCGCACATCTTTTTCTTTGCCTATTTCTCTTTCGGCATGCAGCTTAGACTCCAAATCACTACTATGCTTCTTTGATCCTAGCTTAGTGAGGTTAAAAAAGGTTGTGGGGGTGACGCTATGCCCTTTACCCCTAACATGACCCGGATGCTTGGGTGTCCCTAATGCCAAAGTTAGGACGTTTGAGGTTCCTTCGGCGACCAAGCTCCCAACTTTAACCCGACAGTTTAGCACGTCCTGCAAAAAAAAATCAATCAAGTTAAGATATATAACATTAACAATAGCTCAATTAGATGTATTTGATGTTGAATATTTATGTAAACAAACTCATAAATAGAAACTCACAATTTTATCCGCCATTTCTCTAGTAGCCTCATCACCAAATCGCCCATTTTTATCTTGACGACCTTTTTTCCACAGATAAGCCCTATCGTCATCATCAAACTTATTACCTGCCTCTTTCTGTAAACATATTAGATAAAAAAAATTGGGTGAACTTAGAATGTGTAGTATAATTCATTAATATCAATGTTTGTCAACTAAGAAAAACAAGTACATACAAGGTCTTCGATAAGTCCAGAATAGCCCTTCTTACTCATCCGATGGTTATATATATTCTTCCCCCATCTTTCAGCTTGTGCCGTGCTTAGCACCTTATAAATACATAAGCATGAGCAACTTATACAAATAACTTTGAAAAATATATGATTTTAACCATTTTCTATATACCTCAAACCCCTTTGAGATTCTCACTTTTACGAATTCCTCCCAATCCTCCTGTTCAATATATTTTTATACATCTCAGTCCGATGCTTGAGTTGATCAGGTTCATCTCAGAATGGTCTGACGTAAAGCCTAGTCAATTCTCCTTTAAAAATTTTCCACTGAGCCGACATATCAGATAACACTTGTTTCTTTGTCTTCGGATCCATATCAAATTTAGAGTGTGAATTAAAAATGAAAATAAATTAAGGAATACAAGATAAATGTGGGTTTCACAAAATACTTATGCTTATTTTGAAACAGGCCTGGTACACGTACAACTAAAATTGAGAAATTTAGAAGTTCTCTTTCGAAGATCGAGCAAGTCTTGGAGATTTAGCCTTTATAAATCTTTCATTATTTATATTTGAGTCTTAAGTATTATTCTTTTTCTTAAACTACAGGAGTATATAGTCGTTTGAAGACCAACTGGAAATTTTCCATGATAAGTTGCTACTATATTTGAGTCACCAACAATATAGTAGATCATCAAAGGTAATCTCTATTTATATCGTTAATTAAAATGATTGACATGTTAAAGGAATCGATGTGATTAAGAAGAACAATGGAAACTTCTGCATTATCGACTTCCAAAGCTAAGTCAGACTATATTTCCTTCTTTGTACATTTGGCATACACTACTGTTAAGTACGAGTCCAGACTATAATGTTGATGGTCCACACTAATGGTTAATTTTTAATTTATGTCTTGAGTTAATTTTAAAGCTAAGAATAGGACTTGTAATTTCCCCATCTTCCTCTTCAATTGCTACTCTATTCACCTCATCGAAATCCACTCCTAAAAGGTTTAGGATTGGTTGTGGTTCTTCAGGGTTCTGGCAAGAAGTATTAGTGGAGGATAAGCCTACGTATTGCAAGAATTGTTCAAAAAAAAGGGCATAATGAGGAATCTTGCATGTTCCTAGCTAATCCAAGAAGAGAAAATTTAAAGATTAAACAACTATTTGTGCCCAAAATAATATTTCAAAGACCATCGAATGTTGAAGTCGAAGATCAGAGTAATGTTTTCAAAGAGATCATTAATGTGAATGAGAATAACACTCAAGAAGATGAACATGCAAGTCAAGATCCAGAAGCCAAAAATAACCAGATGCATTTTAGAGAATTTGAGGCAGACAACACTGGCGTAGCAGAGGTAGTGATAGCAAGTGGCAGCCAAAGAGCCGCTAATCAATTTCAATTGATTTTAACCAAAAGTAATTGTCTTTTTTCAGTCCACTATGAAGGGGATAAGCTTGAATCCCCAAAGAGTACTAGACTCCAAGAAGATGAACAAGCCAATTTTACAAAGTCCATATATGCTCTAGAGGCAGATAAGATTTAGGTACAACCCATAAATTTGGTGGTAGAAGACACTGGTGTGGTAGAGGAATTGACAGAAAATGACAACATTAGGCCTGCAAATGATATCCAAATGTCTTTAATTAGTAGGGATTCTTGTACTTTTTCAGACCCCTATGAAGTTGAAACCACTAAGAGTACAGGTCTTCTTGAAGATGATCAATCGAATGATGCAAAGCCCCTATATATTAGTGAAGGAGAGCAAGTGCCAGGTCATCAAGTATATATGATTGAGGAATTAAGGAATTTCAGTAAAAACCTGGATAAAAGGATTCAAGCGAATAAATCAAAGTAGATGGTGAATAGAAATACAGTGATGCAAATGAGTATAAAGCCTCAGAGGAGAAAAAATGTGTTCATTGATCCAATGCTGAAAAGAGTCACAAGATCTTATTCCAAAGGTATCATTCAATATTTTCCTAATAATCTCCAAAGTTGAGTCTCATTGTGTGGAACATTAAAGGGGATGCAAAGAAGTCAGCAGATAGAAGGCACAAGAATCCCAAATTCCAAGTGAACAAAATCCCAGTTTTAGAAACCCTAATCCTAATAGATGCCTTTGTCACCCAAGAAAAAGAGAAATCAAAGCTGACCAGGAATCTGGTTCAAAGACCCACAAGCCCTAAAAAATATTATTCTAAAAAAAGACTCAATTCCCTCTCTTCAACCTCCAACACTCCCCCATCTGAACCAGATGAAACTAAAACCCTAACTCTAACCCTAGAGCAAGAAAACCCCCCAAACCCATATTACACCTCTTTGTTATCTGATGAGCTACTTTTAATTATCCTCTCTAAGCTGCCTCACTCTTTTCATACCCCCAATTCATTGGCTTGTAAACGTTTGTTTAGGTTGAGTGGTGGGTTGGTTAGTTCCATTAGGGTTCTTGATTGGGATTTTCTCGAATTGGTTCGTCTCATTTACCAGTTCCCTAATCTCAATGAGGTTGATATTGTTAGGGCTTGTGTGAAATCACAGTGGAATTCGGGGATATTATTGAGTAATAAATTCATGTCAGTTTGTGTGGATTCGCGGAATGTGGGTGGCGGGTTTGTTGTAAAGAAGGATTTTTTGGGTAAGGATTTGGTGGATGTGGGGCTTAGGATTTTGGTGGAGGGGTATCGGCACTTGAGAAAACTTGTTATGATTGGCGCGAGTGAGGAAGGGTTGTTGTTTGTTGCAGAAAAGTGTTTGATATTACAGGAGTTGGAGCTGCATAGTTTTTCAAAATGGGGGTTGAAAAGGGTTACTAGGTTTCAGAATTTACAGATTGTGAAATTGATTAGTTGCATTGAGGGGTTTTATGATTCGGTGATTACGAACATTGGGTTGACGATTTTAGCGCAAGGGTGTACGCGGTTATTGAAGCTTGAGTTAGATGGTTGTGAGGGGAGCTATGATGGGGTCAAAGCTATTAGTCAATGCTTCCAAATGTTGCAAGAATTGAGCCTTTGTGACCATAGATTGGATGGTGGGTGGGTGGCGGCGTTATCGTATTATGGGAATTTGAAGACTTTAAAGATTCAATCTTGCAAGAGTATTGATCCAACTCACAGTCCTGATGAGCATTTGGGTTCATGTCCAACACTTGAAGAATTGCATTTGCAGAGATGTCAAATGAGGGATAATCAGGGTGTAAGAGCATTATTTTTAGTTTGTGAGGCTGTAAGGGAGCTTGTTATTGAGGATTGTTGGGGTTTAGTTAACATTGTATTTGGCACTGTAAGTATTTGTAGGAAAGTAAGGTTTCTATCATTGGAAGGATGCTCATTACTTACAACGGATGGTTTAGAATCGGTAGTTCTTTCGTGGAAAGAGCTGAAGAGTCTTAGAGTTGCCTTATGTAACAAAATAAAGGGCAGTGAAGTAACTCCAGAACTAGAAACCTTGTTTTCTGTTCTTAAAGAGTTGAAATGGTGACCGGATTCCATGTCTCTTCTCTCAATAAGTCTTGCAGGGACAGGGGTTGGACAGAAAGGTTTTAGATCTTTCAAGAGGAGGTGAAAATCAAACTTCTATTTGACGCCGAGAAATTTGAGCATCTTCTGAACAGATAAGTTTATGATTCACATGACAGCTGCAAGAGGTTTATTGCATTACAGACATTCTCTAGATTCTGCAAGTATTCAGCAAATACGTGAACATGGTTAGAGGATGATTCACCTGTTTTAGTTGTGGAGAATTTGCCAAAGGGAACTAGTTTTTGGAACCATTTGAATTCTCAACTGATCAGTATATGTGGTAGATGTTTGTCTATGACTCAGTGTGTCAAGATAAAATTAACTTTAAGTGCATTATAGGAATGGTTCTGTTTCAGACTCTCTAACAGTCCAGAAAGTTGGATGCACTAATTTTTTGAAAGAAAATACTTGTACTGTTCCTTGTAGTGATAATGAAATAAGTTGAAAAATTATATCAGCATTTATCAGTTATGTATTTTAATTCTTCTAAAAAAAAGCTGTTAAAAATTCACAAATGTCCGATTATTGCTTTATTGGAGCCCAGAGTTGATTTATAAAAAATTACAAAGTTTAGAAAAAAAATGGGGATTTGACAACTGCTGCTATAATGAGAATGGGAAGATTTGGATATTATAAAGATATAAATGGCCCAAGCTCGGCCTAAATTAGGTTCCCAGGCCTAAAAACCTATTCAAGCATGAATGAGCTCAAGCTCATGTTTGGTTTAGTTAAAAAAACTCATGAGTTATGAAGCACGATCAACGACCCTAGATGGGAGTACTTTTAAGGTAATTGATGCATTCATAATACAAGTAATTAAACACCTCACAATAAGTAAGTTGGATATATTATTATAGCCTGCATTTTCCAACGAAATGATCTATATAAACTAGTCTAGAGGAAAGCTATGAGCATTACGCTCATGCGTAACTTCCATTCATGGTTAGCTAAGTTAATGATATCAGACCAAATGTTAGTTACAGGGCCAATAGGTATAGAGCCTTCTAGCATAGGAAGTGCAAAAAGCCCTGGAAAAATCACACTTTTGATAAACCAATTTCACCAAGGAACAAAAAGACATGAGTGTACATACAAAAATCACACTTCGGATAAACCATCATCGCTAGGGGCAAAGTCAGGACTGTAAAGAAAAAATTACACTTTCGATAACTTTTTTCGACTGTGGGCTACTTTAAAATATTCGAGCATATAGATATAAGAACCGTGGGCTATTTTAACTTCTTGAGCATGACTTATCATGAGGACTGTGGGTGATTATGAAAAACTTTCACGAGGACTGGTTTTTTCTAAAAAATAAACTGAGCATATTCATTCGTGTAAATTGTGGACTATTTTTAGAGTTATTCAGTGTATGTACAGATGGGTCGTGGTCTACAATTTTCAGATCTATCAATTTGAAACACCGGTTGAGAAAAGGATGTATAACAGCAAATATAACACCAGTTGAGAATTTACCCTAGTGGCATAATCAAGAATCATAAAAAAGTTTCGAACCCCATTATAATGAAGAACCAAGGGGAAATCTTCAAAATCATTACAATCAATTGTTGGGGGCCATTTCATAGGATGTTAAACATAGATTGGAAATCTAATCACTAAGTGCCACCCAAATATTTGGAATTTTAAAGTTCGAACATATTTTTCTCACTATTCTTTTGCACAGGCAGAGGCCTCTAACGAATACTATTTCACTAGGAATTACAAATTCTTGTGTCTTAGTATAACGAATATCCTAAGGAAATGAACACGAAATTCGAAGACATAATCAAAAAATTAATAACTTCTGGACCATTTGACGACCAGTAGTAAGAATACTTGGCACTAGTGATAGATCGAGAATTTTAATCCGGACGGGGGGGAGAGAGGGGAATATAAGGATGAATAGCTGTTGGGATTGTATCATCTCTAATAAGCCAAGAATAGCTGTTGGTAACAAGCCAAGAATAGCTGTTGGTTTTACTTGATTAATAAACTAGTAACAGTACACTGTTTATATACATAGCTAATAGCACATGCCTAATAGTTGAATTCAAGTGAGTTTGAATTCATGTTGAGCTGGTCATAAGGTCCTAATATATCTACACGAGAACATGTTTAACAATCTCTTATATAGGTAGTCATCCTCAAACCTATAGGTAAACAAAATGGTCTCGTAGAAGAATATATAAGACATTTGATTTCGGCCAATTCCATGACTGTCAGAATTATCTATCTATTTTTATTGGTTTCATACAATGGGAATTTTTTCCAACTAAAATATATTTTAATGAAGGTAACATTATTTGTTAATTAATATTGAAACGTGTACTAATGACACATTAAAATAGACATGTAGTGCCAGACATAAATGATCCTGGGAATAAGTAACATGACATAAGCAATGATATTGTTGTAAACGTGAGGAGTTCATTCAGCCACCATCTTTGATAGTGTAACAGGTATAAGTAATTTACTATATGTAAGGCTTGTGTCATAGGCACGGGTGATTTCCATATGCAACAACTTGGAAAGTGTTTTAAGCATGTCTAATTCAATGTAATGCAGAAGTTGCCATTGTTTTCGCCCCCGTTTTCGCTCCTGTAATTTTCAATACTATGCTACTTTAACGGGAGTTGAGAAATTGAGAAATTGAGGTGTCTATGCAGTTTTGTGACAACTCAAATCTCAAAGAATAAATAATGTCTCATATTTAAACAGTGTTAGTCATAAGAACAATGTTTTTGTGTAATTAAGGATAACATTTGATACTCAATAATTTTGAATTCAGATCATTTCATAATCAGTTCCTAAAGGTAAAATCAGTATCAGTAGGTTTGTCCGTTGAAAGTGTAAAAAGAATGTTGATTGTGTTAAAAAAATGATTTTTTAAAAGATGAAATGTTTAAACTTGAGTAATTATTGATGTGGACACAATCCATTAAAAACTAACAAATTTAATTCAATACACACGTGTAAAACTAAGAAAATAAGTCCCTGAATTGACGTTGACACAATCCATGTCATATACGAATAACAAAGGTTCTAGACATATGGGGGAAATCAAATACTTACTTGCAAAGCTGTCCAAAAATTTTCTTTCAAATGAATTGGCACTTTCTTATAAGATCCATAACGTATTGGAATCATCGTCTTCACTTTGACTCCTCTATAACTCGCAAAATCAAGTCTTGTTTTACCAGAGGGCTGCCCAAATTTGTTGTAATCGAGTTGAATTCTTTTGCCATCTTCCATTTTGGTTATCTGTTGACAAACAACAATACCTCTAACTTTTCTTGTGTTATTAGAATTGTCTTCTGAAGGCTCAATGTTATCTATGTCATGATCCTCCATTTCGTCCATGTTCCTTTAATGACAGAGAGCCTAAAACTAGAATTTGCATAGTGTAGAATACATTTAGAACATTGCAACAAAATATCTCAGCATAATTATTGAATAGAGAGATAACAGTTAGTAATTATTGAAGATCTATGCTTTCACCTTGGTCATTATAATAAGAGATAGCCCATTAAAACCTTCCTAACCCATATCTTATTATAGCTTCTGCACCAAACTGGCCAATAATTAACTTTAACATATTTAAAGTTTGTTGATTGAAATATCCGATGCCTCATTTCAAATTCATTCTCTAAACAATATCTAATACTATAAAAATAACATTCTCAATTACATTGAAATGTTTCATTGTCTTAGATTCAAATGTTGCCTTACTTCTACTTAACCAAATTTCCCAGAATATAGAAAGAGGAATAATTCTAAAGAACCATTTAGAGAAGTCATAGTTATTTGACTGCAAACACCATTTGATAACAGAACCATGAAGGGATGAGGGACACTGATTGATACCCAAATGGAATTAAAAGCTAAAGAAGATAATTTTTAATTTCTAATCAGATCATATGCCGAATGAAAAGAGAACCTGCCATCAACAGTAGGTTACCATATCTTCTCATTAGAAACCAATGAAGAATAAATTTAGATTATTCAGTTAACAAACAGTTTTTTAGTTCACTGAACAAAACATGCTTCTATCATATATAGACTATGAAACTATGAGCATAATTAATCGAGAAACACAATTTATAAAGCCTAGAAATTTCCATATTTAAGGTCCTAAACGATCTTTTTAGCCAAAAGTGAAAACATAAAGTGCATTCCTTGCAAATAAAATCAATCAACTAATCAAACACATCCCTAAATAACTACATTTTCATCTAATTGTCTACCCAAGTCCCCTCGCAATCTGTTCTCGCATACGTGGATGGCGAGTTGTCAATTTCCTCAACATTTGGCAATGATCTAATCGATTCATGATCTCTAATGCAACCATCAATGCAGTCTTCATCGCTATCATCAATATTATATACTCTTTGAGGAGTTGCTAAAGTAATTGACCATTTAGGATCGAGTTGGTCGGGTACATAAAAAACTTATTTGGCATGAGAAGCTAATATAAATTGCTCATTCTGAGGGCCAACCCTACCAAGTTCAACCAATGTGAATCCAAGTTCATCAATCTTGACGCCGTTGTTGCTGTCAGACCAATCGCACTTGAAAATCGGGATCTTAAATGTTATATAATCAAGCATCCAAATTTCAGTAATGACGCCGTAATAGCATAGATTTGAAACCACTGGATTCTTATCTTTAGCACTAGAAACCTGCATCGTTATGGAAACAATGATCACTCCACTATTTTGGTTGACTCGATTAGCATCACGTTTCCTTGTATTATAACGACATCCATTAATAACATAACTGGGAAATTTTATTACGCCTCGACGTGGTCCTCGAGCTACCCATTTTAAGGTATCCGAAACGTTGTTGCCCATTTGTTGAATTTCGTCAACCTGAATTTTTAGAGCGTTAGTTAAAATAATTAGAGTTATTTAGAGTCTTACTTTTTATAAATTGATCCTACCCTTTGACGTAACTAAAGAATAAAAGTCACGTGGTGCTCTTCTTGTAACCATTTTTGGTTTTTGCGCTTTTGAGAATATTTTTGCCTCAAGCTCTCCCTAGTTATTAAAAATAAAATATACAATCAGCCATCAAGATCTTATGCTGAGACAAGAAAGTAATATTTATTAAAATAAAATATATAATATTTACTCGATATAAGGTTGGACATCATTTTTATTTTCCAACACATGTCGATGTGCCTGTTACCATAATGACTCATCCATTTCAATGACATTAACACCACCTATTGGTTTGCCATCTTGTATTGCATCATCATCATCACTAGTCCTCATATTTCTGCCAATTGGAACTCCAACTGCATCGAGTCCGTGTAAGAACTCTGAACAAAATTCTACCGCCTCTTCTGCAATATAACGTTCCGCAATACAACCTTCTGGACAATTTTTATTGTGCACTTTACCCTTTATCACTTTCATGTTCCTACATCAATGTTAAAAAATTTAAATAGTATTAACTAATTGAGATGTTATTGATTAATTTCATAATTGTAAGCACGAATTTACCTTTCAAAAGAGTACATCCATCGTGAAAAAATTGGACCACAAAGTTCAACCTCTCTAACAAGATGTACCATTAAATGCACTATGATGTCAAGAAATGTGGGAGGGAAGTATTTTCCAGCAAACACAGAGTTATCACAATATCGTTCTGAATTTCTTTTAATTTTGGCACATCCACTACTTTTTCATAAATAGCATTAAAGAAGAAGCAAATTCTAATAATCGCATATCTCACATGCTTTGGTAATACAGATCGTATTGCAACGGGAAGTATTTGTTGCATTAGTATGTGACAATCATGGGATTTAAGACCAAACAGTTTCAATTCTTCCATGGAAACAGGATTCGCAAAATTCGAAGAGTATCCATCAGGGACATTAAGTCGTCGTAAAGTTTCACAAACCCTTACTTTCTCTTCCCTCAATAATGTATAACAAGCTGGTGGCAAATAAGTGCGTTTACCATTATATTGTGGTGCCAATTCATCCCGAATTCCCATGTCTACAAGATCAAGATGACTCTTAACTGCATCTTTTATTTTTCCAGGAATGTTAAGTAGGGTCCCTATGATGTTGTCGCAAATATTCTTCTCGATGTGCTTGACGTTCAAGTTGTGTCGAATAAGAAAATGCTTCTAATACTCAAGCTCAAAGAATATGGATTTTTTCTTCCAACATACGAAACCAACATTATCATCTTTGGAGGAAGCACTACCTTCAACGTGGTCTTCACTGCGCTTTCGCTTTGATTTTACAGTCTTTTTCAAAACGACCTTTTTCAAACCCACCTTCTTTCCCCAAGATGCCCTAATCCCTACCAATTTCTTTAATACTTGTTCACCACTCAATGGTTCAGGTTGTACTCGAAACTCCTGCTAACCATTGAAAGCCTTTTTTTGCTCGAAATGGATGGTCATGTGGAAGAAATCTTCTATGCGACATATATATATTATTATTAGAATTTGTAAATCTAATAGAATCGGTTTCTTCCGCACAAATTGGACATGCATAATATCCCTTTACAGCATAATCGCACAAATTTCCATATGCAGGAAAATCAATAGTCCACAAAAGTATAGCCTTTAACGTAAAAGATTCTTGTCGATAAGCATCATAAGCCTGAACACCTTCACACCATAAAGTTTGTAAATCTTCAATTAATGGTGCCAAGTAAACATCAATATCATTGCCTAGTTGTCGTGGACCAGATATCAACATTGTCAGCATCAAAAAATTTCTATTTGCGCTCAATGAATGATGAAAATTGTAGATCCTTAACATAACTGGCCAACAACTATATCTACTGCTAAGAGAACTGTGGGTTGATCCCATCAGCTGAAAGTGCTAACCGAAGGTTTCTTGCTTCCTTCCCAAACTCTGGCCATTTCCCGTCCACCAACTTCCATGCTGGAGAATCTTCCGGGTGACGCAATTTACCATCAATTTCTCTTTCATCTGCATGCCATGTCAAATCTTTTGATGTTTGAACAGATTGGTACCACCGTTTAAACCGTGGAATAGGCGAAAAATACCATAACACTTTTGCAGGCACACTCACCTTTTGCTCAGTTGTGTTATTCCTTAACTTATACCTCGAAGTTCCGCATGTAGGACATATAGTATCATCGGCGTACTCTTTCCTGTAAAGTATACAATCATTGTGACACGCGTGTATTTTTTCATATCCCATTCCAAAAATCGAGAATGTTTTAACAGCTTTTTTCGTAGTTATAGGCAATTCATTATCTTCTGGAAGCATTTTTTCTAATAATTCCAATAGCTTCGAAAAGCTTGTATCGGTCCACCCACTCATTGCTTTTAAGTTGAAAAGATTTACCAATGCTGATAATTTAGTAAACTTTTTGCAACCCCTATATAAAGACTTCTGAGCATCGTCAAGAAACTTTGCAAAGCTTTCAAGATCTCCCATAAAATTCTCCTGTGTAGCTTGAACCATCTCCACTGTGTTTTCAAGATCCTTTGGAGTCTCCATCACATAATCTTAAAGGTTTGGATCACACGTGTCGTCATTAGGTGGGGCATCACTTTTATAGACTTCTCCATGCCATATCCATGCACAATAAGTTTTATCAAAACCATTCGCATATAAATAATTTTTAACCACTTTTAGACTCAACTTACATCCATTCCCACATTTAGAGCATGGGCATGGGATGGAGTTACTCCCTTTTGCATGTGCTTCAGTAACTCTAAAAAATCCTTAATCCCTTCTTCATATTCATTTGATAATATACTCATGGAAATCCAAGATCTATCTGTGATGTCAAAGCGCACCTACTCACATCCAAGAGAGATAACATATAGTTATATTATGATACATTAATTAAGTATTAAAAGGCAACCCATTAAAAATAATAGAAACTATGCCAGCTTGACAGATCAATAAAATGCAAGTTGTCATGAATAAAAGGAAATATTAACTAAAAATCCAGGTGTACGTTTAGTCAGAAAATAAAGAAAGTCATGATGACAGAGTGAATAATTTCTCTTATAAGGAACTATTGATATTTAACTAAAATATATAAATAACTTAGTCCGTCATAACTAAACTTGTCATCAACTTGTATCGATCTAGGATTTTCTCTCAAACTATTAACATCATAATTAATCATGAGGATTTCTAAAACTCTTTAGGAGTTCTGGGATGTCATATCCGAGCATGTCATCAATAGCTTATATCATTTTAGGCTTCAACTTCTCAAACTTATCTATGGTGTATCCGCTCAAAATCTCTCTAAAGTGCTCGATAACTTACCTATGGTTTATCTCAACTATGCTTACTGGTCGTGCGCGTGTTCAGTGCCACATCCCCTTTCTTCATCATGTGTTGGCCTGACTGCAAAAGATGTGGCCATCGCACAACCTGTATATATGAGTGCTTCTGTAATGACCTTGAGTATGGACTTAAGAGTAAGGACCATTTTTTGCCATTAGATGCATTTAATGATGAGTGAGAATGAATTTACTGGTAAACAACATGGCCCTTATGATAAGTCCTACTTTAGGTCCTCACATGAGCATTTGTGTGTTTGTGTGCAAGTTTGTGTGTGCCAACTTAGGATACTAGGTCACCTCATACAGTGCAACCTCGAACGAATATAAATTATTTTTAGCATATAAAAAATGATTAATTTCATCATCGGGATTAAGGGAGGCAATGGGTCGTGTCGTGTAATTAATTTCATTAATGGGATTAGGTGTGGCAATGGGTCGTGTCGTGTCGATTTCATGCTGAGTCTAACCGGGTTCGTATCAAAATCACCTATAACTAAACTCGACTCGTTAAGTCTTTCGTGTATACCGTGTCTTATCAGGTTCGTGTTGTGTTTGGATCGTGTTCAAGTCGTGCCTTAACGAGTCATGTCGTGTATTTACGCTATATGGCTAAATGTAAACCCGATTCGATAAGGTATCGTGTTTAGCGGGTCCACCCGTTAAGCACCCGTATTCGTTAAGGCTTCACCCAAACCTGCTAAAAAGTCGTGTAGGTCGTGTCGTTTTATCGGGTTGTGTGATAATTTTCCACCCCTCGGGATGCATTTTTTTTATTTCAAGCAATAAAAAATGATTTCCAGCAATATAAATTATCTCCGACATATAAAAAATGATTTTCAGCAAATAAAAAACTATTTTCCACAGATAGAAATAATTTCCAGCATTAAAAAAAAGATTTTTAGCAATATAAAATATTTTCAGCATATAAAAATGATTTTCAGCAATAATAAAGTATTTTGAACAATAAAAACAATTATTTCCAACTAATAAAATTATTTTCAATCAAATTTCTAATAAAAAACAGAAAAAATACATAAAAATAGACATCGTACCTAGGTGAAATTTAATCTTGAATTTAATCTCTTCCTTCTGGTTGTTCAAAACTATACTCTAGGTAGAATCTTGAAACACAATGATATGTACCTGCGTGAACCTCTGATTCAATATTCAAAATGAAGAAAAAAAAATCGTACAAGTAATTTGTTTGGCTCCAGAAATTAAGATCTGACTTTGCACTGATTTTCTAATCGAAGGTTACTCCAAGAAGTTTTGTATGGCGTTTTTTTTACTGTAATTTGCGTGAACGTTTGGTGCCAAATCTTTTGACAAATTCTTTGGCACCTGTTTTTCTTACTGTTGCCCGGCTGCAAAGATGTTTTGTATCTAAGTTAAATTGAAGATGATATCGTGGCTCTATTTTTCTCGTAGAAGATAGAGTATGGGAAGTTTGATTTGAGTAGGAGTCTTTGCCCCGTGTGCCACTAAGTGTTTTTATCAAAAACTGTCATAAATAATTAAAAAAAATTATTAAAAAAAGGGGAATATACCAAAAAGTCCCTCAATTTTTTTTAATACATGTTTAGTCCAATCCTTTTTATTTTGCACCAAAAAGTCCTTCATCATGCCAAAAAGGCTTTACCATGCCGTTGGCGCGGACCTTTGAAGATAAGAGAATAAGGGACTTTTTGGTACAAAATAAAAGGTTTGGACTAAGTGTGTATTAAAAAATATTTGAGGGACTTTTTGGTATTTGATCCATAAAAAAAGGGGTATATACCAAATAGTTCCTCAAATATTTTTTAATACACGTTTAGTCCAACCCTTTTTTTTTTGTTTCAAAAAGTAGGAAATTTTTTAAACAAAATAAAAAGGTTTGGACAAAATACGTATTAAAATATGTTTGAGGGCCTTTTTGGTATTTGATCCTAAAAAAATTATAAATTTCTAAATTAGAGTTAATATTACCATACATACAAAAGTGTCATAACAAATAAATATATTATACGACAGTTAAAATACTACGGCCATAAAAAATATATTAATATGACCCAACAAGTATACACGTATCATAATTATTTGTTTAAGTGCAAAAAGGGTCATAATTGTTAAATAATATTATTTATTATGACGGTTTAATGAAAACGGTCATAAAATTGAATTCTAAAACTGTCGTAAAAAGGTATCTTTCTAGTAGTGGTTATTGAGAAAACATCCTGAAACATCCAGAATTTTTCAACAAAAAAATTCATTTCTGTCTGATAGTAATGAAAATCTCAAAAATAAGTTTGAAGATGTAATGCAAAAATTAAGAGATGGAGACGTAGAAAATGGGACATTGTTGCTGGATCTTAAGCAGTCATAATTTAATAGAGCTGAACAGGTACTTTTGATTAAAATACAGTTGTATCATTTTTCTATAGAGTACAAGCAGTAATTTTATAAACAAAGTACATGTATATCACCCAAAAGTACACGTGGAATTATTTTTACATTTACTTGTATTTTGAAAATTTTCACATGTACTTTGGTCTTGTTTTCAAATAATGAATGTACACGCATAGTTTGATAAAGTACACGCACATTTGATTTATTATCATTGAGGTTTATGTCATGTTTAATATTTAAACATGATGTTTTCTTTTCACCAGGAAGCAGAAAATAATAATCTCAAGAAAAAGATAGAAGATTTGTCATCCTCCTTATCTAAAAAGGATGAAGAAATAAATTTAATTCAGAACTCTATGGTTTTGAGAATCTAGGAAAGAGTCGATAGGAAGCCCAAGATTGATGAACACTTTGTATATTCACATTCTATTCATGGTTTGTCAAAAGGAGATGAACACAATAAAACCTCTACTGTCACATTTAAAAGAAAAAAATGGCAGAACAATAAAGGCCAGAATAAAGAGGGTAGAACAAATGCAACACATAAAGTGGACTTGAAAATCTACAAGTGTTCAAAACACCTTAAAGAAGAAGCCCAGAATAAATTGAATAAATATTTGATGGAGGAGAAGGATACATGGTAAATCTTCTAATTGTTTATTTTTGTATTGAACTTTATGCGTGTACTTTATAAAGTACACGTATATTTCTACGCATTTTTGTATCTAACTTTATGCATGTACTTTATTAAGTACAACCATTTCATAAAGTACACACTTATTTTTATGAAGTACACGCATTTTTGTATTGAACTTTATGCGTGTACTTTATAAAGTACACGCATAAAGATAAAATACACGCATATTATTATATGATCGTAGATTAGATACATGTTTCAATTATTCTTCTAACATTATTTTCTGTATTGAAATTCAACAATTGTGTGTCTATGACGGAGGATGCATTCATTTGTGGGGACGATATTAAGGATTGCTGAAGGCAAAGAAATATCCCACCAGATAATTCAATGCTTCTCCCGTTTAATGGAGACAAAAAAAAAAGAACAATGGGATTTGACCTACACACTCTTTTAACTTATATGCATGGGTTAGGAAAATAAAACCTAAATTATTGCCCATTATTTTAAAATATATATTATCATAACTTATCTTACTAACAGATCTATTACTTTTAATAGGAGTCTGTTTGAAAAAATGATCATGAAATGCAGAAAGAACAGATAGAAAAACACATTGTACAATTTTTTGAAATTTCTGATATTCTTTTCATTCCCATGAGACATTCAATTGGAGATGATGTAGGCCATTTTACATTGTTATTTATCTACAAAGAAACAAATAAAGTTGTTCATATGGACTCTCTTCCCCCGTTGGAAATAAATCAATTCTCATTATACTTTAATGAGGCCAATAAAATGGTTACGCCCTAAACTTATTTACATTACATGCACTTTTATATTTTATATACTCATGGTTTTTTCTCTTAACAGTTTTCTATTTTCAAAGAAAATTTGTACAAATTGAAGGCCCAAGCACCACAAATAAGTCAAAAAGGTACAATAACAAGATCCTTTGAAAGGATGGAATTGGAAGATGTACTACCCAATGAAGAAAAAACAACAATAGACTGTCTCTTGGGTTATGATGTAAATTTTGAACTACCCAAAGAGAATGAATGCACGAGATAAAATAATAGGTAAGATCAAACAATCTTGAATAAATACATGCATAATTCATCATGTTACATTTCAACAAATTTCATTCGTATTATGCTAACTGATATATTTGTTTTATTCTTATTTCAGTGTTGATTGTGGGGTCTATTATATATATTACATGGAACAAATTGCCAAAGTAAATTCTCTCAAAACATCATTTGAAGATGGCAAAATTCTCCAACAAAGAGCATATATAGCTAATGAATTTTTATTCCATGCTTATTAATAGGAGGAAATTGAAAAGTTTTTTTCTGTATATATATATATTTTTATTCAATGTAGTTCCATATAATTTCTAGTATATTAAGTATAAACAGGATGTCACGTGTACATAGTAATGAAATGCGTGTACTTTACAACAATCCAAAAGTACACGTATGACATCACAAAGTACATGTGAATATATGCGTGTACTTTGGAAATTATGCGTGTATTTTGAGGTCTATTTTTTTATCTGCATTGGAATCCCAAAGTACACGCAATAGATAAAATAGTACACGTGAATTTATAATGACATATATCAGTACACACAGATTCTATGATGAACTCTGAAAATGGTGCCGCTGGCGCGTACCAATAAACACGTAGGCTACACAAGTGAATAAATATATTTGTAGTGATAGGTTACACAAATCTAAATTATAAACATATTATGATTGTTTCATTTGACAATAACAAAGAAAGAATCATAAAGTACACGCAATGAGGCAAAATATTATGCGTGTACTTTACAACAAAACACTTTGTATTATATATATATATATATATATATCCAATGTAGTTCCATATAATTTCTAGTAAAAAAATTGTGCCCCTGGCGCGGACCATTCAACACGTAGGAATAAAACTACTGTATATACTTATTCAGCAGAACACAATAACTAAAAATAATTTATTAAGCTCAACTACTCACTATTCCAACTACTTATGGCCAAAGAAATAAATAGAAAAAGTAATATTTGTTCCTTTCTTAACCATTACATCTAGGATAAAGATTACATAATGAGGATTCCAGCAGAAAATTTGCGAGCTACTCTTGACAAAGATGAAAGAAATAAAAAAAATAAGGAAGTTGAGGAAAATCTTTCCTCACATGAAACTTCCTTTGAGAAGTTTCAAACATATGTGAGGGAAGGCTACTCTGGACTTCCAACCAATCCCATAGATTTATTTGATGTGGATGAGGACCCTCCTCAAACACATGAAGACCTCATGCATTTCTATAGATAAGAAGTTCCATTGAAAATCGCCAAGCTGAAGGAGAAGAAGGCGCACCATGAAGGCCTTGTAGCTGTCATAAAAGAAGAAATTCGAGTATCTCGAATTTAATTGACTCTCTTCCTGACACCATAGATGCCTTTAACATCTTTTCCTAATAGATGCATTCTTTACTTTTTTAGCTTTTGTTGTGTGAAAAAATTGTACTTTATTTTTTGTTTTAATAAAATTTTTATTTCTTTCATGCATGTATTGTTACTTATATCATACACCAAAACCTACATAATATAGTGCTGTCTCGAACCATGACATAGCATAAACATGTAAAGTACAGGCAAATATGGTAAAGTACACGTGAACATTAGGAAAAATAATCACGTGTATTTGACTAAAAATGCTTGTACTTTGCGAAACTGCTACACACACATAAAAAAAAGAACTAACCACATTGATTGTCAAAAATGTAAACACTAATATTACATTCATTTATTGTAAAAAAATTGGTATGTCAAAATATGATTGTATTGTCAAAATATGATTCTATCTATTCTAAATTATAATACACGCAAATTTTTATAGAGTACACGCACAAGATATTAAATGTGTATACTTTATATATTACACGTGTACTTTATAAAGTACACACATAATACATAAAGTACACGCATATTGAAATACTCGTATAATAATGTCACTGGCGCGGACCGTAATACACATAGGAATTTTAAGAATATGAGTGACCTAAGTGTTTTTTATAAAGTACAAGCACATTGTAATGTCCAAAACCATTTTCTAAATAGTACACGTATTTATATACATGTATTTTATAAAATTACATGTAGAATACATAAAGTACACGTATATTGAATTAGATTTTGGTCATATCAATATGTGTGTACTTTATTAAAACATGCGTGTACTCTATGTAGATTCCATTCCAAAATAAATAATACAGAAATGAACACTCAACAATAAAATTACAATAATTTATTCAAATGTGAATGTTCATTGATTTTATTTAAAACTAATGTTACAATGAATGAATTGAACAATATTAAGAGGAATTAAATTGGTTGTTTACACGTGGATCTATAATGACTTGTTTTATTACACCAACATCAAGTTACTTCTCTTATTATGACCTCTCCAACAAATTTTATTCTCTTATTTCTAAACCTCCCTGTCGGTCTCCTTGTTAATGGAGGAAGGATTGCTGGATTTTCAGGTAATGAAATCTTTAGGGACATCAAATCAAGATGAGGAATTATAGGTGATGAGTATGATTTCTTATAAAAAAACTTATAATAATCCTCAATATGATCATAAATTCTTCCACTCATCTTCCTTACGACATAAACAACATGAAAACATGGAAAACATCGTAGTTTCCAACTCTTACGATATCAAATTCCTTTTTCTATGTCAACTGTGGCCCACACATTTGCATGAACTTCGAATACATGTGTACTAGAGCGGATAATATTCCAATGTCTCCCTTTATTCCAATTTTTATTCAGTAATTTATCAAAATGAGGATACAACTCCTTTGACAGTATTTCAGATTCAACAAGTTTGATTGCATTAAAATTCATAATTTTGATCCTCATTTTATCCATCATATTAATTATCGGTAAATGCCTTTCCTCTAGGATTCAAGAGTTGTTTGATTCTGCAACACTTGATGCCATGTCACCGTAACACTTACCGGTGAAATATGAAGAAGACCAATTCTCCGGAGGTAAATTATCAAGAAAATCATCGACAATAACTCCACCTTCCTTCTTCAGGATTCAATGTTCTTCTGAAATTCATCAACTGTTATAACATATGCACACCGCATGAAATCTTGAACAAGCTTCTTTGGGAAGTTCGCAGTACCCCGTATTTTCTTCTTTACATTTCCTTGTAAATGATGTATACAGTAGCAATGTGCAGACATTGGAAAAACCTTAGACACACCTTCAGTAAGACCATTGTTCCGATCATATATGAATATGATGTTCCGATCTTGATGAGCTATTGCATCACGTAAATTAATGAGAAACCACATCCAATTATCCTTCGTCTCTGAATCAACAACTGCATATGCAAGAGGATTTAGTCCAAAAATTATAATGAGATATATTAGTACACACAGATTCCATGATAAACTCTGAAAATGGTGCCGCTGGCGCGGACCAATAAACACGTAGGCTATACAAGAGAATAAATATATTTGTAGTGATAGGTTACACAAATGTAAATTATAAACATATTATGATTGTTTCATTTGACAATAACAAAGAAAGAATCACAAAGTACACGCAAAACATTACAATGTAAACATTAAGTGTAAACATGATGTCACGTGTACATAGTAATGAAATGCGTGTACTTTACAACAAATCCAAAAGTACACGGATGACATCACAAAGTACACGTGAATATATGCGTGTACTTAGGGAATTATGCATGTACTTTGAGGTCTATTTCTTTATTTGCATTAGAATCCTAAAGTACACGCAATAGATAAAACAGTACACGTTGGTTTGTAATGATATATATATCAATACATACAGATTCTATGATGAACTCTGAAAATAGTTTCGTTGGAGCGGACCAATAAACACGTAGGCTATACAAGAGAATAAATATATTTGTAGTGATAGGTTACACAAATGTAAATTATAAACATATTATGATTGTTTCATTTGACACTTACAAATAAAAAATCACAAAGCACACACAAAACATTACAATGTAAACATTAAGTGTAAACAAAATATCACGTGTACATAGTAATGAAATGCGTGTACTTTACAAGAAATCCAAAAGTACACGCATGACATCACAGAGTACACGTGACATAAAATATAAATTCGCGTGTATTATTTTATCTATTATGTGTTCTTTGGGATTCTAATGCCAATAACAAAAACAGACCTCAAAGTACATGCGTAATTCCCAAAGTACATGCATATATTCACGTGTACTCTGTGATGTCATGCGTGTACTATATTTTCTGTTGAAAGAACATATAAAGGATTACAAAATAAAGGCATAATATTGTCAAGTAAACTTCAATGCTTCACATTTACCATTATTCCTATTCCTTACAGTTGCCGACATAATCGTTCCACGGCACCTGCTCTTCAAAACGGCACCATCAGCAAACAAAACAGGCCTACAATACTGAAATCCATTAATGGATCCTCCAAACATTACAAAAATTATTTTGAATAATTTGCTCTCTGGTTCGACGTCAAGAATGCAATGTGATCCTGGATTGTATTGCAATAGAAGTTCCCTATAATCATTGATTAATGCATACGAAACTTTCTCATCACCATGCAACTCAGCAACAACCATCTCTTTGCCACGCCATGCATGATGATAACCTATATCAAGATCGTAGTTCTTCTTCATATCTCTAACTACATCAATTGGTCTCAGTAATGGTTTATCCCTTAACTCATCAGCAAGCAATGTAGAAATCAATTTGGAGTCCATCATTTTGCTTAATGGACTATGATATACACCCTTACAAGTATGCTCATTGTTCATACTTATTTTATAAAAGTAACCATTTAATGTTGATAATGAAGAATTAACTCGCCACATCCAATTCTCAATATTCCTTTTAGATCACTCTGCTGTCACCCGAGTTTTATCAATCTTCTAATATATATACTTGAAACCAACCTCAACATCATACTTTCACAACTTATCACGAAACTCAACCACACCTCCTTTGAAACACTGCTCTTCATGACTAATATATGTATTCCAATCATTGGAGAGATAAACTTTTGACGTACTCGGTTCCCCACCTCCAATATAAACATCATTTTTAACACCACTACTGATATCGATCGCAGTGGATGATGATATATAGTCTACCCTTTCTTTACTTGTACCACTACATTCAACCCTCTCATAACTTGTATAACTATAGTCAACCCGGTCACAAATTCTATACTTGTATCCGACTCGTTCATGAATTGTACTAGTGGCAAAAGCTGCTGAATCAAAGACATGTATCCAAATAAAATTAGCATTGAGAATCACTTAAGACCGCAACATATAGCGAACATCTTTATCACAAAGCAACACGAATCGACTTTCATCACCAAAGCCGCATTTCAATGAAAAAGATCCATCTTTCAAATCCATAAACCTACTACGTAACTCATTGAATATGAAATCTAATGATCTGTCTTTAAAAATTTCAATGCAATCCATATTATCCAAATAACAACACCTAACAATCTGACAACTTTCCACTATATTAAAACAGAAAAATGGTTTTGTTAAAATTCAATTTCAATTAATGCCACTGGCACGAACCAACAAATACATGGCCAACAAAGACATGACTATTCTATTAAACATGACTCAACACTAACAAAGTAAATGCACATCAACATTATGAAGAATTAATATCAAAAAATAAAATGAAAATTAATCAATAGAAAATCACGTGTACATTAGATCAAATTGCGTGTACTTTACTGCTCTTTTGTGCTCAAGTATGTACAAAGTATTTTACTATTGTAAAACATCAAAATGGGTTAATGCCGCTGACGTGGATCGATAAACACATGCCCATTTAACACATGACAAGTCTATTCTGTAATGAGTCAAAAGTAACAAAGTAAATACACATTAACGTTATCCAAATTAATGTCAAAAGAAAAAAAAATCAGAAATAATCAAATTCAAAATTCACGTGTACTTTACATCAAATTGCGTGTACTTTACTGCAATGATCATTTGATGTATGTGCATGAATAACTTGTATATACATAAAGTACACACACATGAACACACAATCAAAACATATAAATACACAACCTGTTATGAAATCAAAACACAAAGTCAAAATATATTCATATAAAATTAAAATACAATTATAAAAATACACAACCAAATCATTCATTCAATGTTGGAGTTAATTCATCACGTGATTTACACAATCACATGATATACTTGTTATGAAGAAATGTTTTGCATGTTGATTACAAATGATCGAATAAATGCAAAGGAAAATCTAGGTTAAACAAAGCGCAAAGGATTGATTTCTTCGAACAAATTGATAACTTTTTCTTTGACAAAAGAAAGCTCGTTAAACAAAAGTGAAAAGAAATCATAAGACCCTAAGTTAATGGAGAGAACGAATCTGTTTAACAGAAGTGGAATGAAGAAAGAGAAGGACGTGCTTATTGGAAATGTTGCCAATCGCTGATTAGGTCAATGATAACAAAATGAATGAAATGTCGAAAAATATATTTATATGGACCTAATCATTTAAAATTTGTTTGACCCAATTAAAACGTCCAAAATGCCCGGTCAAGAGACTAGATCGTAAAAACCTAAAAAATAAACCATGCTAAACTTTTCACGAAGTCCATGTAGTTTTTGGCAAATTATTGGCTTTCTTTTTAAAATTTGTCACCCATAAAAGACAATAACACTCACACACACAAATGTGTGTATAAGAGGGAGAGAGAGTGTGAGTATTAAAAGAAAATGCAATGGTGTCCTTTTACCTAAAATGGTGTTAAGTTTGTTAAAAATCTAAACACAAAATTTCCCGTCTTTTGTCATTAGGCTAACCGTAACCCTAACACCTCCTACATCTCAGATCCTTATCAACGGGTTAACAAAATTTAACCCTTACCTATTATCTTAGTTTGATTTAATATCCACAAAAATATTAGAATAATAAGGAAAAGAAAAAGAAAAAGCTTGCCTTCAATGGAAAAAAAAAAGAAAAATCTTTCCAGTCAAGAACTTATTCAAGGTTTTTAGCATGTTTAGACATCAGTGTATTTGTCTTAAAAGTTAATATTACTTATTCAAGGTTTTTAGCATGTTTAGACATCAGTGTATTTGTCCTAAAAGTTAATATTTCTTGAGCCTTATTGGATTTGCATGTCACCACTTACCACAAAGATTCCAATAAGAAAATTTCACTTGTCTATCTCTTTATATGTAATAATTCGATAACAAGATAACAAACCGCTCCCGCATCATGCAGGGATGATAATTAGTATGATATAAATTTGGTATTTATATTAAATATGTATTTTAGGTCGGTAGCACTGCAACAAAATGGGTTTTTTTCAACAGTCCAAATATTGCATCCATGACGATTATTTTTCGTTAATAATTGCTAACGGTCCTAGTAATTTAGAATATTAAATATCCATTAGATATTACCATTTTTATACAGTTTGTTATATATATATATATATATATATATATATATATATATATATATATATATTTTCATTTGTGAAAGTACTAGCGATTTTTTCCCCCAAATTCTTTGGTCCCGTCACATCATTATTTACACCTAACACACATATCTCATTTTCAATTCTCTACCAAAATCTATTCGTAATTCGATGCTCTTGCAAGCTCTAGCCTTGCTCCATCGAATTGTATGTGCTCTCTCTCTCTCTCTCTCTCTCTATATATATATATATATATATATATATATATATATATATATATATATATATATATATATATATATATATATATATATATATATATAGGGCTTCTTCTTTTTTTCTAATATCCATTTGTTTGAGGAATCAGAATAGGTTCGGTGTATATACATACGGATATATATCGTGCAAATTTGGGATGGTATGAAGTGCAATATATTGGGGCCAAATTTATAGTCTTTGGATTTCCTCGTTCATACCATTTAATTATTGATTCACGAGAAGATATTAACTGAAGACATTGGTGATTTCAAGCTCATTCTTGTGTATTGTCTTTATCATTTTTTTTTTATCTTGTCTATGTTAGCTTAAGTTTATTAGGCCCCGAGAATTAGGGGCATTGATTCTCTCTCTCTCTCTCTCTCTCTCTCTCTCTCTCTCTCTCTCCATATATATATATATATATACAGTGGCGGATCCAGGATTTTTGGTCAATCGGGGCTAAAGTTTCGAGTGGTGCCGGGGGTTCGGGGGCAGTAGCCCCCGAGACGATTTTTTTTTGGGTCATTTCGAGTTTTATACAAATTATAACTTTATTTAGAGTTTTATACAAATTATAGTTCATCCAAATTGACTACAAATTATATGTTTCAAGTTTATTTTGAGTTTTTTTTTGGCATAAATGTTTGGGACATAAATTACAGAAATTTGACATTTTTTCCCAAAGTACAGAAATTATAGAGATTATTTGGAGAGATTACAATAATTTGACATTTTTTGGAGAAATTGTATGAAAAATATATACCCTTATTTCTGTACAATTTCTCAAAAAATAATACATACATAAAAATCATACATTCAATCAAAACCCTCTATTTTACACAATCAAAATCTTGACATTTTTCCCCAAATTATAGAAATTATAGAGATTATTTGGAGAAATTACATAAATTTGACATTTTTTGGAGAAATTGTATAAAAAATAAATACACTTATTTCTGTATAATTTCTCAAAAAATAATACATACAAAAAAAATCATGCATTCAATTCAATCAAAACCCTATATTTCACACAATCAAAATCTTACACAAAAATTATACATTCAATCAAAATCTTACATACAATAAAAAATATTACACAAAAATCAGATTAAGGGACAAAAAATACCTCAGACGGGTCAGGCAGCTGGGTGGGTGGTGTGGCTGGTAGTGTGACTAGCGTGGCGCGGCAGGTGGTGGCGTGACTCGTGGTGGCTGAGAGCTTGAGAGCTTGAGAGAAGAGAAGAGAAGAAATGAGGTTAGGGAACTTAAGGCCGGCTCTTAAAACTCACAACTTTTGAGTTTTAAGTAATTATAATTTTATACTCTAAGGTTTGAAAATACTAATAGTTAAACCTTAAAGTATAAACCTTCTCCTAAAAAACCTTAAAATTTTTTTTTTTTTTTTTTTGGGCAAAAACTGAACCGGGGCTAAAGCCCCCCTTCGTCCTTACCTCCGTCCGCCCCTGTATATATATATATATATATATATATATATATATATATATATATATATATATGACATGGATTTGCATAGGCCTAACAGCTTACTGTTCTGGAAATTTAAAAACTTTGCAAAATTATATTTATTAAAGGATATCTATAATCAGACCACCATAATATCTGTAAATAATCTCTATAATCCGATACCTATGACCATTTAAAATCTCACTGATCTAATATGACTTGAAGCTCCCCCTTTTCAGCTTTTATGCAAATTTTAGCATCGATATTGTTACCTCAGTAACATTTAGTGGAGGAGGATGTAGTTTATACACGGCATCCCCAGTCAACTACTACATCAAAGTTTTTTGGAGCACATAAGTCATCTAAATCTTGTTTCTTTAAAATATAAGGACATGGTTAGTATAGTTGCCAAGTTCCAATTATTTGTTTCATTAGCTTTTGGAAAAATTCCTCATTCTTTCAAATTGCTGTTATTTAGATGTATTTTTTGTTTTCTTAATCGTGCTCTCATGGTTTATAGGGTTCTATTTTTCTTTCTTTATTTGTAAGTATAATGTAGTTGTTAACTTGTAATAGGGTTTATGGTGATTGACAAGATGAATATATTTTGGTATCACATATATGCCCAATTATACAAATTGTTATACTTTTTGAACATCTTAAATATTGTATCTTATATTTTGAGGAATTGGTAAATTTGTGCAATTCAATAAGTTTTATGGTTTATAAAGTGAGACATGGAAGATATACTTGGTCACTTCATTTGAATATATATTTAATTAATACCTGTGAGTTTATTAAAGATGTATTTTGTTCTTGACTTTAATTCTCGTAAACGTGTTTTTTTATCGGTTTTTCCCCATTGAGTCTATCTCTTGGTGTTCATTTACAAGCATTAAAAAGCCTACGTGAGATGTTGTTTGTTAAGTTTTGATTGATTATTCAGTTATTTGTGTGATTCATTTTCGAGTATTATAATATTCCATGACAACGAATCTCACTCTTTTTTTAAAGAGACGCTAACTACAATACGTAATGTGTGATCTATCATAGTTTCAGTTTGTTATTAGTTTATAACTATTTTCTTTTCTATTGGAATTTCTTTTGGGGAATATATATTCAGAATGTGGGTTGTTCTGGAGTGAGAGTAGTGTTTATTTGATACCCAACTCTTTGTTCCTAATTATATATAAATGTTATTGAGCTTTAAACAACACATGCAACTATGCAAGGGAAAGAGCCTTTCTCATATTGTCAGTATTTTGAATTAGTGTAGCTTAACTGAATCAATTGATAAATATGTTCAAACACACACAAAGGAAACACACACGTGTAATATATCTATATAATAAAGCAGGAGGGGTTTTGCCACATCATATAACTTTCGCCACATCATTTCGCCACATCATACAACTTATATACAAAACGTATATAAGTTGGGGTTACATCTTATGGTTGTATCTAATGGTGTTGAGATTACATCTAATGGTTAAATATTAAGACACGTATGAACTGACTAAGACTGACTAACGTGCAACTTTTACATGCTATGATACACCTACTTTGCGTCCAGTTGAGGCAGACCATACCTCGAGCCTCCCCACGCGTTACTTCTTTGACACACTTCCTCAATCTTTCTTTATCTCTCCCTGGGCACGCAACAACCATAAGACTATACAAAAGACTTTTTTTTCACAATCATCTGTAGAGCACACGGCTCAAAAAATTCCTCAATCTTTCTTTATCTCTCCCAGGGCACGCAACAACCATAAGACTATACAAAAGGCTTTTTTTTCACAATCTTCTGTAGAGCACACGGCTCAAAAAACATGGATGAAAAATCCTCTCAACAAATCTGAGAGAGAAATGATGCTGGGTTAAACCATTTGTGCCATCACTCAAAAATTGTCGCATGCGTCTCCACTACTTAATCATCACCACCTCTCTCTCCCTATCGCTTAACTCCTACAGGTATCCGATTTTAAGTTTGATTTTAGTTTTTCAATTTTCGTTCCTTTTTATCACTTCTATCGGTGGCTTTGAAATTATTTAGAAGCCATTTGTGGTCCAGAAATTATTTATAACTACTATTGACGAAATAGGACCCATTTGGCTTTGAGATTATTTAGAACCCATTTGTGGTCCAGAAACTTCAAGAGAGATCCATGGCGCTGAGATAAACAGGTGTTTTTTAGAACCCATTTGTGGTCCAGAAACTTCGACCCCTGCAGACTCATATTCACAAACAGGTATTTTCTCCACATCCTTTTTGCTTTTTGGTTGAGATTATATACTAATTTTCTTGGTTTAGATGTTTGACCGTGCCTCTATAGGTGAGTTCGTTTCTTACCTTGAAAAAACACGAAATGGGTTGTTTTTTGAGCTCTCAGATTTGTTGTTTTTTTATTTTTACTTTATTTACTTTTTGTTGTTTTTTTGTAAGAAAAATGATTGTTAATGCAGTGTTTATTTTGTTCATTTTTGGTTGAGGGTTGTTCGTTGCATTTTATGAGTTATTAGTGGTTTTCATTTTGGTATAAAACAGATAACTGTTTTGTTTAAACTATTCATCTCCTTCAATGGTTGATGGTGTTTTTTGTTTTGTTCATGAGAAATAAAATATATGGTTAGTGGTTTTTCCTATTGTTTAAGTGGTGAATGATGTTGTTAATGGTGTTAATGTGTTGGTGAGAAAACAGAGCAGATCTACTCATTTTCGTTGTAGATACAATAGTGTCGAGTTGGGGTGTACGTGCTGGTATAAATATTTTTAAGAACCCATTAATGCTAACTCGGCTCTCTGTTTTTCTCTTAAAACCCCAATGTTTTTTTCAAGCCAACTTTTCTTCTTATAAAAGACCCACGCCTTTTTGTACTAAAAAAAAACAGAGCTTTTTTTCTCAACGAAACCCAGGAACTTTTTTTTCACCCAACTTAAAAACCCATTTTAGCATGTATTTTTTTTCTTTCTCCAGTCAATGTAACTAAGTTTTTATTTTCAGCCCCAGCTTAAAAATCAGCATGTATCTCAAAATGTTTAGAAAATCAACTTTTATTTCTCTTCTAAAAACAATGTCACCAAGATGTTGTATAATGCGTATCCAAGCTACTGTATAATGTGTATCCCGTGTTCAAAAAATAAGAAACCCATATATTTTATCGATGGTTGTCCAGTTATCCATCTCTGAAACATGATAGTCTTATGGCTTCACGGATTTACAAACATTCAAATTGCATCGTCTTCTGTTGAGAAATTTGAAGTTAAAGGGGAGGAAAATAATCTGCCTTTGAAATTGCAAGTATAAATGTTGTTCACATTTACTTTAGAGCAAAAGAGAACTCATGTTTATTAGTATCAATTTTTGTATTCTATGTGAATGTTAAAACTTTCCATTATCATGAAGTATATGGTTAGTGTATATTTGTTAAAGGTTTTCTTTAAAAAAAAATTCATTTCATAGCCAGTTTTCCATTTAGTAAAGTGTGTGTTATTTATGTTATATACATTTATTTGATTTTATTGTGCGCCCCAATTTATGTTGATTCGGCGCAAGTTATGTTGGACTGAAATGTTGGAGGCCAAATCACATTTATTCGATTTTAACTAGACTTCTGATTCACATATTCACTCAAATGTGTGATTTTAAATATGAAAATATAAGTTAATTTTAAAGTTGTGTATATTTGACATTTAATATGCGTGGGATCTTTTAAAGTTGTTTGTAAACACGTTAGTAATTTTTGTTATCAAAAGTATTTAATAAATTTTAGTTGATAACTCGAAATAAAAAAATATCGAGAAAATGCTTGAAAAAATCAAAAACTCTGAATTTTGATTCAGACAAATGATTGACAAGACATTTTAGAGAAGTGAACCCACTCCAATTAAAATTTGTAAATAATGGAAATGGGGTTGTCGTCATAAGAGTTATGGTACACAGTAGATTGGAACTAAAAATCTCTAAATAATTTGTGCTCCAAAAGGAAAAACTACAAATGTACGGAATAGGTTATCATATGAGGTCAAATTTCCAGCATGAATATGTCCCTAGCGAAAGCCGTAATACAAACTATTTGACTATATTATTAGTAAAAAAAATTATTGTATATTTAATATTTTAATATTATTTATGAGGATAAAAAGTATAGTAAACATAGCGAATGATCAATTGTGGATTGCGTTGTTACTCATTGTATTCAATTGTTATAATTTAGACTTCTTTTTGTGATAAGTGGTGATATATATGATAGTGTCATTTTAATTGTTTAAACCTTTAATCCAACAATCTCCTTAGGACTCAAGTGTATTTGAAATATGATATTCTCACCCCTAAATTTTAATGACCATAAAATTATATGATTGTGACGTGTCGAAATTTGGATGGAATTAAGATAGCGCCATCGATGCGGACTATGAACTATTGGCAACACGGGAACAAATTTATCGCCGTGCCATCGGCACGGGTACACCCTAGTATATATATATATCCCAGTGGATATCCCTAGTCTTTGGTTCGTCAATAGATTCTTCTGTTGTGTTTTGTTTGTGGAATGTTGGGATTCTCTTCAAGAAGACTAAAGACCAAAATGGAATTATTATCTGAAATGAGATATGAACTATAGAGTATATATAGTGTTGCAATATATGCAATTAAAGACTATCGTAGCCACTATATACATGATTGCCTCTAATTTTGCACCATCTCTCTCTCTAGAAACTTTAAACCCTATCCTCTTTACTTCTCTCACTCTATATCTTCACCCTAGGTGTTTTTAATTCAAACTCACAATATTTAAATTAATCTTATTTATATTTTGATTGCCATGGTATTCTTCTCTCGTCCGATAACTATTTAGGATAACACAATTTTAGCTCTTGGGGTTCTCATGATTAATGTATACTCCCATAGTTCAAATCACAAGTACAAGCACAAGCACAAGAACAAGGACATATAATTTATATGTTTGATAAAGAAAGGGACCAGGAAGGTTAATTAGCTTTTGTTTTGCTTACTCATTCTATAATTATAATCTACACTTGGGTATATGCATTTGTATATGCATATATTTTAATTACGTGTTAGACATTTACATTATGAATTATAATTTTGTAACATAGCAAAAATGATTTGTCACTATTTATTCAATAGATAGATGTGAAACGCATCAGAAAAAATCACAAATGACAAATCTCTCCAATCTTTAAAAAATCAAAATATCATTAATAACAAAAAGTGAATACAATGGGGAGTCATGTGGCATTATTTATAGACTTCCTTCGACTAGTTGGGCAAGCATCCTAGTTCAATTAGGAGTCTATTTAACCTATAAAACCAACTAAAAGATATTTACTAAAACATAAAATAAAAAAATGTGTGCTGAAATAAAAAATGAAAAGGGATCTTCTCGTAGGGGACCCACTGTCGCATCGCACGCCCCTCCCCTGCTAAGAAAAGCTTGCCTCGAGCACTAAAGTGGTATGTCGTCCTTCTTAAGCGATACATGTATGCGTGCTATGCGAACCTCTGTATGTTTTTGTGGTTGCTACATCTCTTCCTCACATTTGGAAACCATTATTGACTTCATCTTCTTGTTCGGACAACTTGAAGCTCGATTCCTAAACTGTACAGCGATAGCACTTGAAGTGTATTCCTGAAGTAGTAGTAATTGAAGTGGTTGTAAGTGCTTTAGTGTCTATCACAGGTGGCTTGGTGGCTGCGTCCCCTCTTGCCATAACTTCTCCTGCCTTAAATTAGTTCTCCACCTTCTGTGCTTACTCGATAGCTTGGCGAAAGTAATTTGGCACAACCAAAGTTCTCTATGATATTTAAGCTGCAATCCTTGAATGTAATGCCTAATCTGCTGTTACGTGCTCTCCTTTATCCTAGCTCGAGTGCAAAGTAACTGAAACTGCTTTGAATACTCCTTCACATACATGTAACCCTGCCAAACCTTAAACACATGCAAACAGGTTTCTCTCATAAGTCTCAGGGATGAAGGCATCCACCATCTCCGCCTTCATGTTCTTCTAGGATGTAATCAGGTCGAGGTCACTCATGGCCATACTGTACACCAACTGATCCCACCAGACTAATACATAACCCTCTAATTTTGTAACCATATAATTAACACATATATAGCTCCGGTATTTCTTTAAATCAAAGAAATATTCCACACGCTTCAACCAATCCATAAATGTGTCAGATTCCATTTTTCCATTGAACATACTCGCATCCATCCGAGCATCACAATGCATAGCCTTACTGAATAATCGAATTAAGGTATTAAGCCTGTCCTCTGTTAATCTCTCACCTCGTAATACATCTTAGGGGTCCTCATTATGATCCGTCTAGGCTCCCTGGGGCTGCCTAACATGGTTGTATAGGAGATGATTTTTCGGGCCCGTGTTACGTTGTCTCTCCCTTGTCATCTTGAAGGGTCAGTTATTGTTCATATGCCTTTTATTTATGCCCTCATGCCACATGTTTGTTTGGAAGAATGTAAAAGGGTTTACCACGATACCTCACACCGTGGTGTAAACCGTCACGGTAAGTCTCTATTTGTTTGATCGGTCTCTTATCGGCTTACAATGAACGATAGGTGAGTGAATGCCATCCTCTTCATCAATATCCTCCCGATCCACAATCAATTTTATTGGGTCGGGTTGAGTTCCTTGAATCCATTGTATCACGTTCTTCATGGAGTTTTTATACCCGCACGACACTGATTGCTGGGCTGAATGAATAGACGTAGTTTTTCATGGAATTTGTCAAAGTTTTGAGGGGGCAACCCCTCAATAAGGATCACCTCATTTTTCAGGTGCAACAGTTGTTTACCCAATGCCTTCTCTACCCTGGCTCGTTCTCAAGTTTTATCTTTGCATTAAACACATTAACGAATTCCTTCATGTTATCTCGAAGGTTTGTGTGGGATATTTGGAGTGATTTTCGTGTTAAATTTGACTGGGCCTCTTCAAAATTTCATCAAAAACCCTCTATGGACCTGCAGGGTTGTGTTGCACTCATGGCATTAGCGAAGCAAATGAGGGGCTGCGATTGCGACCTGATAACCACCCTCGTGGGGGACCCACGTGGTGCGTGGAGGCTGTCGCTGTTGCTCCCACCTTCGGTCAGCACTCCCCTGTTGTTTGTAACTTCGCCATTATGGTGGGGGTTGGCCATGGTACTGCCGGTGCTGACCACGGGCTCGTCGACTTCCATCCTCTGTTGATGACTCTGTTGCTGCTGGAAACTTTGAACTTGAGCCGTCATATTAGATAACATCCGTTGGATGCTTTCTAGGGCAAATTCTTGGGTCTTGGATTATTTCGTTACTTTAGGAGGCATCCTTGCGTTTTTTTGATTTACACACACACGGGTAATACAAACACTAGGATTAATTATAAAGAGAGATACCAATTTGATGTGAAACTCAGCGAAAAAAATCACAAATAAGAAATCACTCAAATCTTTAAAAACTCAAAATATCATCAATAGTAAAAAGTGAATATAAGAGGGATCTCTGGGGCTTTATTTATGGATTTCCTACGACTTGTTGGGCAAGCATACTAGTTAAGATAGGAGTTTATCCAACCTAAAAAATCAACTAAAAGATATTTACTAAAAATAAATAAATAAATGTGTATTGAAATAAAAAAAAGGGATCCCCATGAGGGGGACCCACAGGCGCACCGCATGCCTTACCAATTACACATTTTGAGGGACATAATTGAAGTTTTATTGTTATGCTCTAGAAGCTCTATATAACATGTACAAGATTGTTCACTTTAGACATTTAATACTTGTTTTTCCTTAAGCGAGTTGAGATTGTCCATGGTTTTTCTCCCCACCAACTCATTGACTTTGTTCTCCTTCTCCTTGACTATTGTTCTTCTGACCTTGCCACATCTTTTGCCGAGCACATCTGTGACATCGACGCTGATATTAAACTAAAAATTGCATTCCGTAATGAAAATTAAAAACTTGCTACAGATGCTCACGGTAGAAATCAAGAATTCAATGAGGGTGAATATGTTATGGTGTCTGTTCGCTCGGAATGTTACCTAAACATTCATTCAAAAAATTACATTCTAGATCTATTAGACCCTATTGTATCCTTCGTGCGCCTGGACCTAATGCTTATTTACTTGATTTACCATCTAATTCGAGTAGTAGTCCTGTTTTCAATGTTGAGGATTTGTTTCCTTATCGAGGCTCCTATTATGCACCTTGTTATTACTACAGGTCGAGCTAATTCGCCGTTGTAACACCCCGCCTACTTAAATACCGGGTGTCCAGTCCCATACCAAATTAAAACAGAATATACAGTTGGCTCATTCTTAGCATCACTGTCGAAAACATTTACAACTCACCCAATACCGAATTAAGCTGGTGTTAAAAACTTTCCAAATTTTAATTTCAACAAAATCCATTTTTAAATTTAAGAATAACACCACACATATTATTCTACAACACTTATAACTGAACATATAACATAAAAGAATTTTAAATGCAATTGGAATAAACATTCCCAAATAATATTAATCCATTACAATAATCCCAATAATATTAAATGTATTAAAACAACGCGACCATAAGAGTATATGACTCCGATAGAAACTGATAACTGAAATCCTTTGGGCGACAAGAGAATACTGTGAATCAAATGAATATAGGCGTCTAAGCAAAACTCCATAGCTCCATAGCTCATCATAATCCGCTAAGGTTGGCGTCACTGTTGCTGGACACCTGATATAGAAGATACAATAGAAAAGAGAATATGCAAGGAAACGGGTCAGAGCTCGATTGTGAAAATGATTTTTAAAACAAGTATTTAACAAGTGAAATAAATCATTTATTATGTACATGTTAGTATCCAACTCTCACTTGCTATTCTCACCTCTCAACTAGAGTGCACACTTAACGTTTCCTATTAACCTCCTAGTTAATGGTTCCTCATCACCAATTCCATAATATGATTCCATTCCAGATTATAATCCCGTATGTACCATACCACACGTAGTATAATCATTCTTATATATTTCTCATTTATGTGAATCGTTTCTCATTAACATGAATTAAGCTCTTCAATAAATATTCATTTACTTATTTCAATTCTTTTCTCAATTCCCCGTTATCTACAATTATCACACAGTAGATAGATTTAACCACGATATAACCATTCATTCATTTAACTCATTACATATATATACATATATAATACGGCACCCCGAGTCACAACTGCGGTGCAATGCATTACTCTGCTATCACGTCCCAATATCGCAGGTCGCCGAATAGGGGACATAAGGTTCGGTAAGGATTCCTCGAACCACAATCAACAACACAATCATTGGAGGCGAACATAGTTATCATACCCACGGGAGACGCACATACCTACGTTCCCATAGTCAGCGGACTTATCAACTCCCCGATAAGTCTTTCATAGACCTATGTTCTCGAGCGACAAATCAAAGATCCCATGGATTCATCAGGATATGACTGCCCTCATGCGCAAACCTCCCGTCAGCAAGTAAGCTAGGTATGTCATACACATAATCATCAATCAATCAAATAGGCATTATCATACCTATAATATACTATCAACAAGGTACTCAGATTACCTCTAGATTATTCCCACACATAGCATTATATCTCTTTAAATCCCACATATTAAAATATCATAACTTTACTTCTTAATTTAATTAACCCCGAGCCTCACTCAGTACACAAGGTTCAAATAGGTTTTTCCTCAACATATATTCCGTAAGAATTCACTAATACCCTACTAGTCCATATCGTCATATCTCCCGAATTACTACGAATTAAACTCTCCCTTTAATTAAGGTTAAAACCGATAGTTTCAAATCTCTTATAAACACATCTTCTTTCACTTAGGATTAAACCCTCTTCTAAACTTAAGGATACCCAGGTGTTATGTTCAATCACCCCTACTGGTCCTATTTTTAATCCTCATGCATACCAATTTGAATCCAAAAAATGAATCTAGCAACCGAAATACCTTTTAAATTAATTATCATAATTCTAATCAATTAAATCCCAATCAAATTAATTCAAATCTTAACTAGGGCTTACTGATCTTATATAAGTCCCATAATATCCAATTAATAATCACCAAAGATCTACCAAAGGTTTGGGATAAGAATCAACATTAAAAAGGAACCACTTTAGGAATTCTGGGGAGGTCGATCGATCGAAGGCAGGGGGTCGATCGATCGATCACTCAGGTAACAACCTGGTTTTTTTGCATTTCTGCAACTACGGGTTTAACCATTTTTGATCATTCAAACCTTCATATTAACCACCCAAATGACTTATAATCCTTACTACATGATATATCAACATATACAAATTATTTCTAATGATCTAATCATCCTAGAATCATCAAGAGATTGGATTAAAAAGCATGTTTATCTCTTCTTTTTCCAGAAAATTATCATCCTTATATCCTCAAGAACACAACAATGGTTTTCAAAATTTCTTCAATAGATATATGATTATTTCGTGGATTATTATCAACCTACAACATGAGTTTGATTCCTATATCTTTTCATTTTCCAGACCATTTAACAACTCCATTATGTCTTCCAAACATGAAAAATCATCTCTTTTGATAACTATTCTAACATGGACAATATACAAACTTAGATTGCCATTATCAAACACTTGCCTCTAATGAAGGTCTGATCCTTTGGTGTAGTATATCTCAGGAGGTTCTCCCTTCTCCGGTGAGCTTCCGGTGGTGGTTGGTGGTGGTGACCCTTGGTCTTTGCTCTTCTCCTTCCCAAGTAAGCTTTTCCCTTCCCAAGCAACCTTTTACTCTCTCTAGGAAGACGACTTCTCTATTTTGTGTAGAGGAGATGAATAACCCACAAACACTTAATCTCCAAATCTTATAATAGAACAAAATCCGAAATCACTATTCATCCCCTTATAAAAATTACCAAAATGCCCTTTTGGGTTGTCTTTTTTATTTCCAAGTGACCCGAGACTCAAAATTAACATCCAAATAGACTTTTCTGACTATTTCGAACCTTCCGGACGTAACGACGCAGTCGAAATGACTATAAGGTCAATATAAAATAAATTTTCTTTTTAATTTAACAAATTAGTCCCGACACGTCCCATATCGCGTCTGACTAAAAAATCAATTTACCGAATTTATATCTCACAGCAATTATCAATAATCATCACATTCATATATTACTTAAATATCTTTAAGTAATATTCAGAATCATACATTTTAATATCCACAATTCGGATATAAAACCCAAATGAATTAATTAATAATAAAATCCAATTAATCCATTAATTTAAATTATAACTCATTTTAAAGGTTATTAAAATTACGGGGTATTACAGCCGTGTACACCGATGGCCGTTGCTCTGAATACTTTGTTTACACCATATTATCATGGCCTAATAAGGTGTTGCCACGTGGGATTATAAACTAGTGGTAATAACAACTGAACTATAATGCACAAACTCAAGGCAATTAGCAACACGAATGTTTGATACCTGTCACAGTTTGGACGTGGTGTAGATATTAAAGGAAAATGACTTACATGGGGGTGTTATTGCACCTAGGCGGAAAACATTTAAACCCAACCAACATTTACCAAAGCAGTTAAATTGCGTGGCAAGAAACTCTATAAATAAGTAACGAAGTAGACGAAGGAAAAGAGGACTCCCTCACCACGAACTGCATTTACTTACTTTTATCCTTTCTTTTCGTTTATGTATTGCATTTTTTTCAATTCGAAGTAGATCATAAGGTAAATTGTAACTTTTCTTTCAGTTTATTAATAGTTTCTTGCCCTTACATTTATTTTCTTTTACTTTCTTGCTTTAAATTCCGTAGTGTACTCCTTTACTTTTCTTTAATTTCAAAGTTTTACTTTTATTTTAGTTCATGCATTTTTCAGTTTCTCTAGTTCTATTTAACTCTATCAATTTAGCACTCACATCAAAGTCTCCCTAAGGGAAGTATAAGTCATCTTAATTAATTGAAGCATTGAACAGTCACATAATTGTATGGTAAGGCTAAGATCTTTTGGTTGGTGGAATTATTATTTTAACTAGATGGAGAAGCATGAAATAGAGGAATCTATGGATATGCTTTATTCCCAACATATAATGTAGGTGCTATATTTTTTCCCCCTGAAATTGAAAATTCTAATTTAGTTAATTGAGGTCAATTATCCAGGCACCTCTCATGTTCCCCCCCCCCCACCCCCCCAAAAAAAAAAAAAAAAAAATTATTTGCATTTCAAGAAGTTTGAACATTGTTTTACTTAGATGTTGTTTGTTTTTACCTCTTAAGTCTGAATCTAAACCATTCAGACTTAAGATGTACCAAATAATAATTTTTTTAAATGATTAAGAGGCTAACGACTATTTTTACCTCTGAATGATTAAGAGGTAAATGAACCTTTGAAGTCTGAATCAGTCTAAATACATTCAATCAGAGGTAGACTTTAGATTCAGTCTTCAGATTTCAGATTCAGACTTCAGATTTAGATGAAAAAACAAACGCAACATAAATCTGAAGTCTGAAATCTAAATCTGAAAATTATGTTTTGTCTGAATGAATATGAATGTATTTAGACCGATTCCGACTTCAGATGTAACTCAACCTCTTAATCATTAAGAGACAAATATAGTCATTACCTCTTAATCATTTAAAAAAACAAACACTTTTTGATACCTCATAAAACTGAATGGTTCAGATTCAGACTTAAGAGGTAAAAGCAACAACACCTTAGACTTCAGATTTCAATTTAGACTTCTGAATCAGATGAAAAAACAAACATAACCTTAATCACCTTTATAAGTCCATATCATTTTTTAGTATCAAGTGACAAGGTGAATGTTGTTTTGATTTTTCAATTCCCAGAACGTGTAACAGCATTCATACATGTTAATCAAAATGATTCTTCAGGGCGAAAGTAAGCTTCTTTCTACCTTTTTACCCTTATAGAGGATCCTTTTATCCGGGATATATTTCCTTTTTTGATGTAATTAACAAAACATTACGTGATGCTTTTACCAGCATGACATCCTTTAGGAGTTAATTGTCATTTCTTTATTCCACATTTCACCCATTAATTGGTGCCGCTGATTTTATAAAAATTTAAAAAATAATTTTTTTAATCTATGAAAAATATATATATATTTTTTATTTTTTTAATTTGAAAAAAATATATTTCTTTTTAAAACTGTTTTTTTGTATATTAATAGGACTTTTTTATATATAGAAAACTGTTATAAAAAAAATAGAAAACTAAAAAAAAAAAGATAAAAAGGCAAAAAGACAAAAAATGCGGTTGCTAGGCGGTTCGACATGTGGTTCATGTAGAACCTCTTTTTATTGTTATCAACAAAACATTCATTTGTCTTTTCAACAAAACATTTTTTTACTTTCCGTTTCACGCATTTAGGTATTTTAAGATCTTAAGTTTGTTTTTAAAAAGTTTGTTTATAATATTATTGGGGATGGTTTTGTATGGATAGAAATTTGATGTCTTTGAGACATCAAACTATTTGAAGTCTTGGATTCTGATTGGTCAATGTCGTTGGTGCGGACCCATTTCCATAAATGATGTAAGTTCCCATCAACACTATTGACCAATCAGAATCCAATACTTCAAATAGTTTGATGTTTCAAAGACATCAAAGTTTTTTCCGTTTTGTATATCAGTTCTATAGTTTAATGCCAATTTAGACATCATTTTTTGCTTATTTGTGAAAATTAATCTGTCTTTGAGAAATTGGAAACTGGAAGGGATGTGTTTTATATTTCAAATTTCTTTAGTAGGTAATAAGGATGTTAAATTTATTACAATAGTATAGATGGAGATATTTTTTATATCCAAATCATAGTTGTGAAAGGCGCGAGGCGCAAGGTAAGTGCTATGCCTGGCTCAAGGCGAGGCAAGCCTTTTTGTAAGAGCCGCAAGGCGCATGCGCATTTATAGGAAAACCTGTGCAATTTTTATTTTACTTTTGCTGTCTATTGCCTGAACAATTTATCTTCTCAGTTTTCTTTTCTTTTATTATTTTATTTTATTTTTGGTCCTTTTTTTCTGAGTTATGTTCTGTTGTGAGTGTTGTCTTTGCTCCTTTTTATTTTTATTTATGCTATGTAACTATCAACGTGATATCTATTTTTTACTTCTTGCCGATATGGAATTGCTGGAAAAAGAAAATCATACATATTTCTGTGCTCTATTTGCTGACTTACATTTCTGTTTATTATCTTGATCTGTAATCTCTGTTTTTGGACTCTGTTTGTTATTTTTGTAACTATATTTCTGGTTTATAAGTATACATTGTTAAATAATTTTTTATTGATAGGAATATTATATATAGAAAGTGACCAAACGAGAAGACCTGGAATATTTCTCTTTAATGTGGATGTTGGTTATAACATGTTTGCAATTCTTGTTGCTTAACAACTTGCACAATATTATTTCTTCCATTTATTTACATGTTATCAAGTCAAATGATTAATATAATACATATGCGCTTTACTTAATGTTGATTTAACATTTTTACAATTTGTTGGTTGAGTGCAACAATTTATACTAACAAGGTATGCTAAATACATAATTGGAATAAATTTTAAATGAAAGAACATATATATTTTTTAAAAGGTAATGAAATTACAATTTATTGCCTTTTATCAACATTATAGCCTCAAACAGGTTCAGAAAATTTTCTGTCTTCTCATCATTCTTAACAAAACCTCCCGACCCCTAATTTCCTTGTTGATGTCTGGCTTCCACAAAGTATAGGTAGTCCTTCAATAGAGACCCATCCCTTTAAACCATTTTTTTCCCCTTTCAGACCATAATACATTTTCTTCCCATCTTTTTAACACAACATGATAAGGGCCATAAATAAAGAAAAATTTCCTTATTGGCCACCAGAGTCTCCGCTCATTCCTACAAAATAATCAATGGCTCATCTGGTAAACAAGGAACCAATGTTACCTGAAGCGTGGAGCGCTTGGGTGCGTGGTACAGGTACTTGGTACGCTATAGTGCCTGGTATGCAGTACATTTGGGATAGGCTTATTTGGAATGCTATTATGCTTTGTGGTTCATTTGGAACTGTTAATCTGGATCGTTTTAGGTACCTTATATAGTGTATCTAGATACATATACTACACCTAACACATGCTCAAATTATGTATTTATATGAATTAAGTTTTCTATTTGGTACTTAGTTTTGAGGTACCTAGTTTTTTGTAGATGAGATCTCCAAAAAAAGATTATGAGAACTTTGTAACATATATGATTTCTTTCTCACTTTTCTTTGTTATATCTTCTATTCTTCAAAACAAACGAGAAATTATAGTGCCCTCAATACCATACTATATGCCAAGGAATTTTATGATTTCCTTCCATGAATCAAGCGCATTTCTGCGAGAACATACAACTACCTTAGTCCAATCAACTTGTGAAGAAACTTAGTCCATTTACGATTTTTGTAGATATAATCCGCTCGCCAGATTTTGACAAAGAAAGAATCTGATATATCCCAAGCTTCTTTAGGCAACGGAGAACTTATCCATTCCACCCCTTTTTTGTCAACTAATAAATTGAATTGTTTGCCATTCCTTCTTTCTGTAATGCAAACGCTCCCAGCTTTATTTTTGTTGCTTTGCACGACTAAGATTTCGTGTTCAATTTTTGGTGAGATAGATTCAATTGAGTTTTACACTCATGGTGAAAGGTTCGATGAGAAAGAGAAAAAAAAATCTGAGGAGCGGGAGAGAGAAGAAAATGCAAAGAGGAAGAAGACCAAAGGCTGTTTACAAGAAAGAGATTAGACACTATAGAGGAAAGAGAGCCTCTCAACATGAATAATGGGCAGGGAGAATCAGAAGAATAAGAAAGAGAGAGATAATTTAGCTAACCCAGAAAATAGAGGGAAGAAAATGAGAAGTTGGTCTAGATCAATGTTACCTAATTCGCTATATCCCCTTCTGTATCACGTACAGGATCGCATGAAGCCAAAAACGGGGCTTTCGCGCACCGGATCGCAAGATCTAACAACCCCAGTTTCAGAATATCTACAGAACTGGAAAAACAGAAATATATCAGTTAAAACTTTCGTATACGGGAAAACAAAAAATATAGTAATAAATTGAAACGACTTATCTAGATGCTGAGGTTTATGTTAGACACACAGTCCTAAGACAGAAATATCGCCGCACATTAATCAGTGATGCTTCGAGCCTCAGATAACTGTCCCCAGGATTCAACAACACACTTCATACAATTGAAGCACTCAATGGATGACTTTAAAACCACAAGAGATTATGCCCAAAATTGGAGTATGAAGAAGGACGTTTTTTGAGAGAGAGATTGATTGAAAAACGTTATAGGAAACTGATCTGCATATCCCTCCTATAAGGGGATGCAGAAACCACCCACTCCCCCAAAACGTGGATGACCACTTCTCCCACTAAACCACTCCCAACAGATAATTAAGAAAAACGTGTTTTAATTTTAATCATAAAATAATTTTTTAATTAATTAAATAAAACAATTTTTAATATTAATTAAAATTTAATTAAATAAAATTATTTAAAGATGAAATTAAAATTAATAGATTATTAGGACCCAAGACCCAAGTCCCAAGTCCCAAGTCTTGATATATAATATAATAATTATATATCTATTTAGGTATAAATACCCCAAATCCTCTTAAATTCCCTTAGTGGGACTTGAACCCATGACCTCCCCTAAAGGGGACTCAAAAGTTACCACTAGGCTACAAGGTCTTATTGTGAGTAAATCATTCACACCAATAGTTATACACACACACACATAATAATCCCCCACATGAATGAGATACGAGAAGAAAGAATAAAGAAAGTTTTGGGCAATAAAAATGTCATTAATAGGCAGAGGTGTCTTTTGGACTTGTACCTTGCTTAGTGTATGTCCATTGGGCTTACAAACTATTCAGTGAATTACATATCTTGAACTGACCAATTATTTTGGTAAACCAGTTCAATAGACTACACACATGACACTTTAATACACTTGTGGTTCACAACAATTTTGCTCATTAAGGCCATGAGCTATATCCCAGTATCATGAGCGCTCTAGAGAATTCAGCCACAATTCCCATAGGTAGCGGCCCCACTACCACACTCACTTAGGTGAATCTTTCAAGAATGTCCCGTCACATCCCGCTTGAAAATCCAAGCCATAGATTCATTAAGAGTTTAACTCAACCTTTCTCATTACAGGTCGCATTATTATTATTATTATTATTATTATTATTATTATTATTATTATTATTATTATTATTATTATTATTATTATTATTATTATTATTATTATTATTATTATTATTATTATTATTATTATTATTATTAACACCATAAGGATAAGATAATGATAAGTACTTGTATCGCTCATATATAATCATCCATAATTAATTTTACCATGGAACCTATATCCTGGGATCTCCATTCAAATAGGTTGGGTATCCATCATGATGATTTTATTCATTAGGCTTTAAGCCCATCCCCCTCGATGTTTTGTAAATGATATCTCTTGACAACCCTTTGGTCAACGGATCTGCTAAATTATCATTTGACCTTACAAAGTCAATGGTGATAATGCCATTAGATATGAGTTGTCTCACACTGTTATGCCTGCGACGAATATGTCTTGACTTTCCATTATAAGACTTGTTGCTTGCTTTTGCTATTGTTGCTTGGCAATCACAGTGTATAATTACCGCAGGTAGAGGTTTAGACCACATTGGAATGTCTGCCAAAAATGTCCTCAGCCACTCGGCTTCTTCACCTGCTTTGTCTAAAGCTATGAATTCAGACTCCATTGTTGATCTCGCGATACATGTCTGTTTTGAGGATTTCCACGATACCGCAGCCCCGCCTAATGTGAATACATATCCACTTGTAGATTTGGATTCCTCTGAGTCTGAAATCCAATTAGCATCAGTATAACCTTCAATCACAGCAGGATATGAGACATAATATAAAGCATAAACCAAAGTAAATTTAAGGTATCTCAAAACTCTAATAAGTGCATTCCACTGATCATTATTAGGATTACAAGTATATCTACTCAATCTCCCTATTGCATATGCAATATCAGGTTTAGTGCAGTTCATAATGTACATTAGGCTACCAATAGTTCTTGAATATTCAAGTTGTGACACAGGTTCTCCTTTGTTTTTCTTTAGTTTACTATTTGGATCATAAGGAGTTCTAACAGGAGTAGATTCATATTGATTGAATTTCCTTAACACACTTTCTATATAATGTGATTGTGATAATTTTATTCCCACAGAATCTCGTATTATTTTTATTCCCAAAATGAAATCTGCAACTCCCAAGTCTTTCATATCAAATTGTTCACATAACATCTTTTTAGTGGTTTTTATAATACTCATATGTGATCCAAATATTAACATATCATCAACGTATAGGCAAACAATCATACAAGCATCTCTATGACACTTAAAATACACACATTTATCAGATTCATTTATTTTAAATCCATCATTAATCATTACTTGATCAATTTTTTTATGCCACTGCTTTGGGGCTTGTTTTAGTCCATATAAGGATTTAACTAGCTTGCAAACTTTGTTCTCGAATCCCTTTACAACAAATCCTTCCGGTTGATCCATATAAATTTCCACTTCTAATTACCCATTTAAAAAAGCTGTGTTAACATCCATTTGATGAATTTCCAGTTTATAGATGGATGCGAGGGCAATTAGAATTCTAATAGAAGTAATTCGCGTAACCGGAGAATAAGTGTCAAAGAAATCGATTCCCTCCTTTTGTTTATATCCTTTGGCTACTAACCTAGCCTTATATTTCTCTATGGATCCATCAGGTTTCATTTTTCTTTTAAAAATCCATTTACACCCTATGGTTTTACAACCTGGTGGCAAGTTAACCAAATCCCAAGTGTGATTTTGCATAATAGATTCTATTTCACTATTAACAGCCTCTTTCCAAAATGGAGCTTCGGGAGAGATAAGAGCATCGTGATAAGATTGAGGATCCCCCTCGGACAAAAATAAAATATAATCAGGCCCAAGAGATTTGTCTTTTTTACGTCTTTTACTTTTCCTAAGTTCCTGTATTTCCATATCATTCTCTTGCGTACTACTAGATGGCATATAAATGTTTAAAGGAGCATCCTCAAGTCTAGTAGTGGGATTATGTGGAAAAATATGTTCAAAAATTCCGCATCACGAGATTCAATAATAGTATTTGTAGATACACTATTTACATCTGATTTAAAGACAAGGAACCTATATGCACTAATGTTTTGAGCATTTCCTATAAATACACAATCAACAGTTTTAGGTCCGGGTTTAGTTCGTTTAGGTGGAGGCAGGACTACTTTTGCTTAACACCCCCACACTTTTAAGTATTTATATGAAGGCTTTCTTCCTTTCCATAATTCATAAGGAGATTTATCAGATTTCTTAGGGGGGGTTTTATTTAAAATATAACAGGCTGGAAGTACCGCTTCACCCCATAAATTGTGAGGAAGACCCGAACTATTTAGCATAGCATTTACCATATCCTTTAGCGTTTGATTTTTACGTTCCGCCACACCATTTTATGTGGATAATATGGTGCCGTAGTTTGATGTATTATGCCATGTATTTTAAAAAATCATTAAAAGGCTAAGAATATTCTCCTCCTCTATCTGATCTCACAATTTTAATTTTTTGATTTAGTTGATTTTCAACTTCTGTTTTATATAGCTTGAATTTCTCAAGTGCTTCATCCTTAGATCTCAAAAGATACACGTAACATAATTTCGTGTGATCATCTATAAAGGTGATAAAATATTTTTTCCCACCCCTTGTTTGAATTCCTTTTAAGTCACACAAATCGGTATGAATTAAACCCAAAATTTCAGTAGAGCGTTGTAAGCTTTGAAAAGATTTTCTTTTGAATTTTGATTCAACACATATTTCACATTTGTGTTCGACATTTGCAGGAAGTTTAGGAATATCTCCTAAATTCATTACTCTTCTAAGTGAAGCAAAATTAATATGTCCAAGTCTACTGTGCCATAAATATAAGGAATCAGAGAGATAAGCAGAAGAATTAACTACATTAAAAATAGAGTCAACAATTACATTTAAATTGAATAATCCCTCACACATGTATCCCTTTCCCACAAACACCCTTTTTTAGATAAAACAAACTGATCAGATTCAAAAATCATTTTAAAACCCTTTTTACTCAACAGCGAGCCTGAGACCAAATTTTTCCTAATGTCGGGCACGTACAACACCTCCTTCAACGTCAGGACTTTTCCAGAATTGAATTTTAAATCCACCTTCCATTTTTCGGCAACAACAGCTACTGAAGAATTGCCCATGTAGAGCTTTTCATCACTTCCCACCACCTCGAACTGGGAAAAAACACTCCTGTCTCCACAGATGTGTCAGGTGGCCAAAGTGTCCACCCACCAGTCCTTAATGTTGCTAACCAGGTGTGCCTCTGAAATAACAGCTAAAAAATGATCAGTTTCAACAATTGAAGCTTGTGCACCCCCATTAGGTTTTTTGAGATTCTCATTGTTTTTCCTTTTGTAGCAGTCTTGGGCTCGATGTCCAGGTTTACCACAAACAAAACAGTCTCCCCCGAATTTCTTAATCCCACCTTTAGGTTTCGTAGCATTATTTGGTGCTTTTCCTTTTCCCTTTAATTTATGTTGGTACTTATTTGGTTTAAACTGATTTTTTGTCGCCCCACTACTTTCAGCAATGTTTGCTTTGACAGCCATAGCCGTGGAAATGTCTCTTTTTTCCTTAACGCAATTATCCTCTTTAATTATAAGTCTAACAGTGAGATCTTCCATAGTCATATCTTTACGTTTATGTTTAAGGCCACTTCTAAATTCTTTCCAGGAAGGGGGAAGTTTCTCAATAACAGATGCGACTTGAAAACCCTCACTAATTGACATACCCTAAGTATGAATTTCATGAATAATGACTTGAAGTTCCTCTAATTGTGACAAAACAGATTTTTCGTCAACCATTTTAAAATCCAGAAAATGACTAACAACAAATTTCTTACTTCCAGCATCTTCAGTTTTATATTTCTTATCTAACATCAACCATAACTCTCTTGCAATGGGGACAGAAAAATAAGTATCATACAGGGCATCATCCAAATTGTTTAGAATATGATTTTTGCACATAAAATCAGATTTTTCCCAAAGTTGATTAACAACAGTTTTTGCAGGTTCGGTCTCTTCAGAATTATCTTCCTTAACTTCTAACGTGTGATCGAGTTCCAACAGGTTCAGATAAAATTGCATTTTTTGTTGCCAACGTTTAAAATTCAAACCAACAAAATTTTCAGGCATTGCAGAGGCGATAGCAGCAGGATCAAATTTTCCCATTGTACGAATGTAAAATAATATTTCTGCCTTAGATTGATATATGCGTATACGGGAAAACCAAAAATATTGTAATAAATTGGAACGACTTATCTGGATGCTGAGGTGTGTGTTAGACACACAGCCCTAAGACAGAAATATTGCTCGCACATTAATCAGTGATGCTTCGAGCCACAGATAACTGTCCCCAGGATTCAACAGCACACTTCATCTGATATAAGCACTCAATGGATGACTTTGAAACCAGAAGAGATTATGCCCAAAATTGGAGTATGAAGAAGGCCGTTTTTTGAGAGAGAGATTGATTGAAAAACGTTATAGGAAACTGATCTGCATATCCCTTATATAAGGGGATGCAGAAACCACCCACTCCCCCAAAACGTGGATGACCACTTCTCCCACTAAACCACTCCCAACGGCTAATTAAGAAAAATGTGTTTTAATTTTAATCATAAAATAATTTTTTAATTAATTAAATAAAATGATTTTTAATATTAATTAAAATTTACTTACATAAAATTATTTAAAGACGAAATTAAAATTAACAGATTATTAGGACCCAAGACCTAAGTCCCAAGTCCCTAGTCATGATATATAATATAATAATTATATATCTATTTACGTATAAATACCCCAAATCCTCTTAAATTCCCTTAGTGGGACTTGAACCCATGACCTCCCCTAAAGGGGCCTCAAAAGTTACCACTAGGCTACAAGGTCTTATTGTGAGTATATAATTCACACCAATAGTTATACACACACACACACATACAACAATCCCTCACATGAATGAGATACGAGAAGAAAGAATAAAGAAAGTTTTCAGTAATAAAAATGTCATTAATAGGCAGAGGTGTCTTTTGGACTTGAACCTTGCTTAGTGTATGTCCATTGGGCTTACAAACTATTCAGTGAATTACATATCTTGAACTGACCAGTTATTTTGGTAAACCAGTTCAATTGACTACACACAAGACACTTTAATACACTTGTGGTTCACAACAGTTTTGCTAATTAAGGCCATGAGCTATATCCTAGTATCATGAGCGCTCTAGAGAATTCAGCGACAATTCCCATAGGTCGAGGCCCCATTACCACACTTGCTTAGGTGAATCTATCAAGAATGTCCTGTCACATCCCGCTTAAAAATCCAAGCCATAGATTCATTAAGAGTTTAGCTCAACCTTTCTCATTACAGGTCGCACTACTATTATTATTATTATTATTATTATTATTATTATTAACACCATAGGGATAAGACAATGATAAGTCTTTGTAGAGCTCACATATAATCATCCACAATTAGTTTTCCCATGGAACCTATATCCTTGGATCTCCATTCAGATAGGTTGGGTATCCATCATGATGATTTTACTCCTTAGGCTTTAAGCCCATCCCCCTCGATGTTTTGTAAATGATATCTCTTGACAACCCTTTGGTCAACGGATCTGCTAAATTATCATTTGACCTTACAAAGTCAATGGTTATAATGCCATTAGATATGAGCTATCTCACACTGTTATGCCTGCGACGAATATGTCTTGACTTTCCATTGTAAGACTTGTTGCTTGCTTTTGCTATTGCTGCTTGGTAATCACAGTGTATAATTACCGCAGGTACAGGTTTAGACCACATTGGAATGTCTGCCAGAAATGTCCTCAGCCACTCGGCTTCTTCACCTGCTTTGTCTAAAGCTATGAATTCAGACTCCATTGTTGATCTCACGATACATGTCTGTTTTGAGGATTTCCACGATACGGCAGCCCCGCCTAATGTGAATACATATCCACTTGTAGATTTGGATTCCTTTGAGTCTGAAATCCAATTAGCATAAGTATAACCTTCAATCACAGCAGGATATGAGACATAATATAAAGCATAATCCAAAGTAAATTTCAGGTGTCTCAAAAATCTAATAAGCGCATTCCAGTGATCATTATTAGGATTACAAGTATATCTACTCAATCTCCCTACTGCATTATGCAATATCAGGTCTGGTGCAGTTCATAATGTACATTAGGCTACCAATAATTCTTGAATATTCAAGTTGTGACACAGGTTCTCCTTTATTTTTCTTTAGTTTACTATTTGGATCATAAGGAGTTCTAACAGGAGTAGATTCATATTGATTGAATTTCCTTAACACAATTTCTATATAATGTGATTGTGATAATTTGATTCCCACAGAATCTCGTATTATTTTTATTCCCAAAATGAAATCTGCAACTCCCAAGTCTTTCATATCAAATTGTTCACATAACTTCTTTTTAGTGGTTTTTATAATACTCATATGTGATCCAAATTTTAACATATCATCAACGTATAGGCAAACAATCACACAAGCATCTCTATGACACTTAAAATACACATATTTATCAGATTCATTTATTTTAAATCCATCATTAATCATTACTTGATCAAATTTTTCTTGCCACTGCTTAGGGGCTTGTTTTAGTCCATATACGGATTTAACTAGCTTGCAAACTTTGTCCTCTAACCCCTTTACAACAAATCATTCCGGTTGATCCATACAAATTTCCTCTTCTAATGCCCCATTTAAAAAGCTGTTTTAACATCCATTTGATGAATTTCCAGTTTATAGATGGATGCGAGGGAAATTAGAATTTTAATAGAAGTAATTCGCGTAACCGGAGAATAAGTGTCAAAGAAATCGATTCCCTCCTTTTGTTTATATCCTTTGGCTACTAACCTAGCCTTATATTTTTCTATGGATCCATCAGGTTTCATTTGTCTTTTAAAAATCGATTTACACACTATGGTTTTACATCCTGGTGGCAAGTTAACCAAATCCCAAGTGTGATTTTGCATAATAGATTCTATTTCACTATTAACAGCCTCTTTCCAAAATGGAGCTTCGGGAGAGATAAGAGCATCGTGATAAGATTGAGGATCGCCCTCGGACAAAAATAAAATATAATCAGGCCCAAAAGATTTATCTATTTTACGTCACTTACTTTTCCTAAGTTCCTGTATTTCCATATCATTCTCTTGCCTAGTACTAGATGGCATATAAATGTTTGAAGGAGCATCCTCAAGTCTAGTAGTGGGATTATGTGGAAAATTATGTTCAAAAATTTCGCATCACGAGATTCAATAATAGTATTTATAGATACACTATCTACATCTGATTTAAACACAAGGAGCCTATATGCACTACTGTTTTGAGCATTTCCTATAAATACACAATCAAAAGTTTTAGGTCCGAGTTTAGTTCGTTTAGGTGGAGGCAGGACTACTTTTGCTAAACACCTCCACACTTTTAAGTATTTATATGAAGGTTTTCTTCCTTTCCATATTTCATAAGGAGATTTATCAGATTTCTTAGGGGGAATTTTATCTAAAAAATAACAGGCTGAAAATACCGCTTCACCCCATAAATTGTGTGGAAGACCCGAACTGTTTAACATAGCATTTACCATATCCTTTAGCGTTTGATTTTTACGTTCCGCCACACCATTTTGTTGTGGAAAATATGGTGCCGTAGTTTGATGTATTATGCCATGTATTTTACAAAAATCATTAAAAGGCTCAGAATATTCTCCTCCTCTATCTGATCTCACAATTTAAATTTTTTGATTTTGTTGATTTTCAACTTCTGTTTTATATAGTTTGAATTTCTCAAGTGCTTCATCCTTAGATCTCAAAAGATACACATAACAGAATTTCGTGTGATCATCTATAAAGGTGATAAAATATTTTTTTTCACCACTTATTTGAATTCCTTTATAGTCACACAAATCGGTATGAATTAAACCCAAAATTTCAGTAGAGCTTTATAAGCTTTGAAAAGATTTTCTTTTGAATTTTGATTCAACACATATTTCACATTTGTGTTCGACATTTGCAGGCAGTTTAGGAATATCTCCTAAATTCATTAATCTTCTAAGTGAAGCAAAATTAATATGTCCAAGTCTACTGTGCCATAAATATAAGGAATCAGAGAGATAAGCAGAAGAATTAACTACATTAAAAACAGAGCCAACAGTTACATTTAATTTTAATAATCACTCACACATGTAATCCTTTCCCACAAACACCCCATTTTTAAATAAAACAAACTGATCAGATTCAAAAACCATTTTAAAACCCTTTTTACTCAACAGCGAGCCTGAGACCAAATTTTTCCTAATGTCGGGCACGTGCAACACCTCGTTCAACGTCAGGACTTTTCCAGAAGTGAATTTTAAATCCACCTTCCCTTTTCCAGCAACAGCAGCTACTGAAGAATTTCCCATGTAGAGATTTTCATCACATCCCACCACCTCGTAGTGGGAAAAAACACTCCTGTCTCCACAGATGTGTCGGGTGGCCCTAGTGTCCACCCACCAGTCCTTAATGTTTCTAACCAGGTGTGCCTCTGAAATAGCAACAGAAAAATTATCAGTTTCAATAATTGAAGCTTGTGCACCCCCATTAGCTTTTTTGAGATTCTCATTGTTTTTCCTTTTGTAGCTGTCTTGGGCTCGATGTCCAAGTTTACAATAAACAAAACGGTCTCCCTCGAATTTCTTAATCCCACCTTTAGGTTTCTTAGCATTATTTGGTTCTTTTCCTTTTCCCTTAAATTTATGTTGGTACATATTTGGCTGAAACTGATTTTTGGTCCCCCCATTATTTTCAGCAATGTTTGCTTTGGCAGCCATAGCCGTGGCAACGTCTCTTTTTTCCTTAATGCAATTATCCTCTTCAATTCTAAGTCTAACAGTGAGATCTTCCATAGTCATATCTTTACGTTTATGTTTAAGTCCATTTCTAAATTATTTCCAGGAAGGGGGAAGTTTCTCAATAACAGATGCGACTTGAAAACCCTCACTAATTGACATACTCTCGGCATGAATTACATGAATAATGACTTGAAGTCCCTCTAATTGTGACAAAATAGATTTTTCGTCAACCATTTTTAAATCCAGAAAATGACTAACAACAAATTTCTTACTTCCAGCATCTTCAGTTTTATATTTCTTATCTAACATCAACCATAACTCTCTAGCAGTGGGGATAGAAAAATAAATATCATACAGGGCATCATCCAAATTGTTTAGAATATGATTTTTGCACATAAAATCAGATTTTTCCCAAAGTTGATTAACAACAGTTTTTGCAGGTTCGGTCTCTTCAGAATTATCTTCCTTAACTTCTAACGTGTGATCGAGTTCCAACAGGTTCAGATAAAATTGCATTTTTTGTTACCAACGTTTAAAATTCAAACCAACAAAATTTTCAGGCCTAACAGAGGCGATAGCAGCAGGATCAAATTTTCCCATTGTACGTATATAGAATAATATTTTTGTCTTAGATTGATATATGCGTATACGAGAAAACGAAAAATATAGTAATAAATTGGAACGACTTATCTGGATGCCGAGGTGTGTGTTAGACACACAGTTCTGAGACAGAATTATCGCCCGCACATTAATCAGTGATGCTTCGAGCCTCAGCTAACTGTCCCCAGGATTCAACAGCACACTTCATCCGATTCAAGCACTCAATGGATGACTTTAAAACCACAAGAGATTTTGCCCAAAATTGGAGTATGAAGAAGGACGTTTTTTGAGAGAGAGATTGATTGAAAAACGTTATAGGAAACTGATCTGCATATCCCTCATATAAGGGAATGCAGAAACCACCCACTCCCCCAAAACGTGGATGACCACTTATCCCACTAAACCACTCCCAACGACTAATTAAGAAAAACGTGTTTTAATTTTAATCATAAAATTATTTTTTAACTAATTAAATAAAATAATTATCAATATTAATTTAAATTTAATTAAATAAAATTATTTATAGTCAAAATTAAAATTAACTGATTATTAGGACCCAAGACCAAAGCCCAAGTCCCAAGTCCCAAATCCTCTTAAATTCCCTTAGTGGGACTTGAACCCATGACCTCCCCTAAAGGGGACTCAAAAGTTACCACTAGGCTACAAGGTCTTATTGTGAGTATATCATTCACACACATAGTTATACACACACACAAACACAACAATCCCCCACATGAATGAGATACGAGAAGAAAGAATAAAGAAAGTTTTCGGCAATAAAAATGTCATTAATAGGCAGAGGTGTCTTTTGGACTTGAACCTTGCTTAGTGTATGTCCATTGGGCTTACAAACTATTCAGTGAATTACATATCTTGAACTGACCAGTTATTTTGGTAAACCCGTTCAATAGACTACACACATGACACTTTAATACACTTGTGGCTCACAACAGTTTTGCTCATTAAGGCCATGAGCTATATCCCAGTATCATGAGCGCTCTAGAGAATTCAGCCACAATTCCCATAGGTAGCGGCCCCACTACCACACTCACTTAGGTGAATCTATCAAGAATGTCCTGTCACATCCCGCTTGAAAATCCAAGCCATAGATTCATTAAGAGTTTAACTCAACCTTTCTCAATACAGGTCGCACTATTATTATTATTATTATTATTATTATTATTATTATTATTATTATTATTATTATTATTATTATTATTATTATTATTATTATTATTATTATTATTATTATTATTATTATTATTATTATTATTATTATTATTATTATTATTATTATTATTATTATTATTCACACCATAGGGATAAGACAATGATAAGTCTTTGTAGCGCTCACATATAATCATCCACAATTAGTTTTCCCATGGAACCTATATCCTGGGATCTCCATTCAGATAGGTTGGGTATCCATCATGATGATTTTACTCATTAGGCTTTAAGCCCATCCCCCTCGATGTTTTGTAAATGATATCTCTTGACAACCCTTTGGTCAACGGATCTGCTAAATTATCATTTGACCTTACAAAGTCAATGGTTATAATGCCATTAGATATGAGTTATCTCACACTGTTATGCCTGCGACGAATATGTCTTGACTTTCCATTGTAAGACTTGTTGCTTGCTTTTGCTATTGCTGCTTGGCAATCACTGTGTATAATTACCGCAGGTACAGGTTTAGACCACATTGGAATGTCTGCCAGAAATGTCCTCAGCCACTCGGCTTCTTCACCTGCTTTGTGTAAAGCTATGAATTCAGACTCCATTGTTGATCTCGCGATACATGTCTGTTTTGAGGATTTCCACGATATGGTAGCCCCGCCAAATGTGAATACATATCCACTTGTAGATTTGGATTCCTCTGAGTCTGAAATCCAATTAGCATCAGTATAACCTTCAATCACAGCAGGATATGAGACATAATATAAAGCATAATCCAAAAACAATTACAGGTGTCTCAAAACTCTAATAAGCTCATTCCAGTGATCATTATTAGGATTACAATTATATCTACTCACTCTCCCTACTGCATATGCAATATCAGGTCTGGTGCAATTCATAATGTGCATTAGGCTACCAATAATTCTTGAATATTCAAGTTGTGACACAGGTTCTCCTTTGTTTTTCTTTAGTTTACTATTTGGATCATAAGGAGTTCTAACAGGAGTAGATTCATATTGATCGAATTTCCTTAACACACTTTCTATATAATGTGATTGGGATAATTTGATTCCCACAGAATATCGTCTTATTTTTATTCCCAAAATGAAATCTGCAACTCCCAAGTCTTTCATATCAAATTGTTCACATAACATCTTTTTAGTGATTTTTATAATACTCATATGTGATCCAAATATTAACATATCATCAACGTATAGGCAAACAATCACACAAGCATCTCCATGACACTTAAAATACACACATTTATTAGATTCATTTATTTTAAATCCATCACTAATCATTACTTGATCAAATTTTTCATGCCACTGCTTAGCGGCTTGTTTTAGTCCATATAAGGATTTAAGTAGCTTGCAAACTTTTTTCTCTAATCCCTTTACAACAAATCCTTCCGGTTGATCCATATAAATTTCCATTTCTAATTCCCCATTTAAAAAAGCTATTTTAACATCCATTTGATGAATTTCCAGTTTATAGATGGATGCGAGGGAAATTAGAATTCTAATAGATGTAATTCGCATAACCGGAGAATAAGTGTCAAAGAAATCGATTTCCTCCTTTTGTTTATATCCTTTGGCTACTAACCTAGCCTTATATTTTTCTATGGATCCATCAGGTTTCATTTTTCTTTTAAAAATCCATTTACACCCTATGGTTTTACAACCTGGTGGCAAGTTAACCAAATTCCAAGTGTGATTTTGCATAATAGATTCTATTTCACTATTAACAACCTCTTTCCAAAATGGATCTTCGGGAGAGATAAGAGCATCGTGATAAGATTGAGGATCGCCCTCGAACAAAAATGAAATTTAATCAGGCCCAAAAGATTTATCTATTTTATGTCTTTTACTTTTCCTAAGTTCCTGTATTTCCATATCATTCTCTTGCCTACTACTAGATGGCATATAAATGTTTGAAGGAGTATCCTCAAGTCTAGTAGTGGGATTATGTGGAAAAATATATTCAAAAAATTCTGCATCATGAGATTCAATTTTAGTATTTGTAGATACACTATCTACATCTGATTTAAACACAAGGAACCTATATGCACTACTGTTTTGAGCATTTCATGCAAATACACAATAAACAGTTTTAGGTCCGAGTTTAGTTTGTTTAGGTGGAGGCATGACTACTTTTGCTAAACACCCCCACACTTTTAAGTATTTATATGAAGGCTTTCTTCCTTTCCATAATTCATAAGGAGATTTATCTGATTTCTTAGGGGGAATTTTATTTAAAATATAGCAGGCTGAATGTACCGCTTCACCCCATAAATTGTGAGGAAGACCCGAAATGTTTAACATAACATTTACCATATCCTTTAGCGTTTGATTTTTACGTTCGGCCACACCATTTTATTTTATTATGCCATGTATTTTACAAAAATCATTAAAAGGCTCAGAATATTCTCCTCCTCTATCTGATCTCATAATTTTAATTTTAAGATTTAGTTGAATTTCAGCTTCTGTTTTATATAGTTTGAATTTCTCAAGTGCTTCATCCTTAGATCTCAAAAGATACACATAACAGAATTTCGTGTGATCATCTATAAAGGTGATAAAATATTTTTTCCCACCCCTTGTTTGAATTCCTTTTAAGTCACACCAATCGGTAAGAATTAAACCCAAAATTTCAGTAGAGCGTTGTAAGCTTTGAAAAGATTTTCTTTTGAATATTGATTCAACACATATTTCACATTTGTGTTCGACATTTGCAGGAAGTTTAGGAATATCTCCTAAATTCATTAATCTTCTAAGTGAAGCAAAATTAATATGTCCAAGTCTACTGTGCCATATATATAAGGAATCAGAGAGATAAGCAGAAGAATTAACTACATTAAAAACAGAGTCAACAACTACATTTAATTTGAATAATCCCTCACACCTGTAACCCCTTCCCAAAAACACCCCATTTTTAGAGAAAACAAACTGATCAGATTCAAAAACCATTTTAAAACCCTTTTTACTCAACAGCGAGCGTGAGACAAATTTTTTCCTAATGTCGGGCACGTGTAACACCTCGTTCAATGTCAGGACTTTTCCAGAAGGGAATATTAAATCCACCTTCCCTTTTCTAGCAACAGCAGCTACTGAAGAATTACCCATGTAGAGCTTTTCGCCCAAAATTGGAGTATGAAGAAGGACATTTTTTGAGAGAGAGATTGATTGAAAAACGTTATAGGAAACTGATATGCATATTCCTTATATAAGGGGATGCAAAAACCACCCACTCCCCCAAAACGTGGATGACCACTTCTCCCACTAAACTACCCTCAACGGCTAATTAAGAAAAACGTGTTTTAATTTTAATCATAAAATAATTTTTAATTAGTTAAATAAAATGATTTTTAATATTAATTAAAATTTAATTAAATAAAATTATTTAAAGACGAAATTAAAATTAACTGATTATTTGGACCCAAGACCCTAGCCCAAGTCCCAAGTCCCAAGTCCCAAGTCTTGATATATATACAATAATTATATATCTATTTAGGTGTAAATACCCCAAATCCTCTTAAATTCCCTTAGTGGGACTTGAACCCATGACCTCCCCTAAAGGGGACTCAAAAGTTACCACTAGGCTCTAAGATCTTATTGTGAGTATATCTTTCACACCAATCGTTATACACACACACACACACACACACAACAATCCCCCACATGAATGAGATACGAGAAGAAAGAATAAAGAAAGTTTCGGGCAATAAAAATGTCATTAATAGGCAGAGGTGTCTTTTGGACTTGAACCTTGCTTAGTGTATGTCCATTGGGCTTACAAACTATTTAGTGAATTACATATCTTGAACTGACCAGTTATTTTGGTAAACCAGTTCAATAGACTACACACATGACACTTTAATACACTTGTGGTTCACAACAGTTTTGCTCATTAAGGCCATGAGCTATATCCCAGTATAATGACTGCCCTAGAGAATTCAGCCACAATTCCCATAGGTAGCGGCCCCACTACCACACTCACTTAGGTGAATCTATCAAGAATGTCCTGTCACATCCCGCTTGAAAATCCAAGCCATAGATTCATTAAGAGTTTAACTCAACCTTTCTCATTACATGTCGCACTACTATTATTATTATTATTATTATTATTATTATTATTATTATTATTATTATTATTATTATTATTATTATTATTATTATTAGTATTATTATTATTATTAACACCATAGGGATAAGACAATGATAAGTCTTCGTAGCGCTCACATATAATCATCCACAATTAGTTTTCCCATGGAACCTATATCCTGGGATCTCCATTCAGATAGGTTGGGTATCCATCATGATGATTTTACTCATTAGGCTTTAAGCCCATCCCCCTAGATGTTTTGTAAATGATATCTCTTGACAACCCTTTGGTCAACGGATCTGCAAAATTATCATTTGACCTTACAAAGTCAATGGTTATAATGCCATTAGATATGAGTTGTCTCACACTGTTATGCCTGCGACGAATATGTCTTGACTTTCCATTATAAGACTTGTTGCTTGCTTTTGCTATTGCTGCTTGGCAATCACATTGTATAATTACCGCAGGTACAGGTTTAGACAACATTGGAATGTCTGCCAGAAATGTCCTCAGCCACTCGGCTTCTTCACTTGCTTTGTCTAAAGCTATGAATTCAGACTCTATTGTTGATCTCACGATACATGTCTGTTTTGAGGATTTCCACGATACGGCAGCCCCGCCTAATGTGAATACATATCCACTTGTAGATTTGGATTCCTCTGAGTCTGAAATCCAATTAGCATCAGTATAACCTTCAATCACAGCAGGATATGAGACATAATATAAAGGATAATCCAAAGTAAATTTCAGGTATCTCAAAACTCTAATAAGTGCATTCCAGTGATCATTAGTAGGATTACAAGTATATCTACTCAATCCCCCTACTGCATATGCAATATCAGGTCTGGTTCAGTTCATAATGTACATTAGGCTACCAATAATTCTTGAATATTCAAGTTGTGACACAGGTTCTCCTTTGTTTTTCTTTAGTTTACTATTTGGATCATAAGGAGTTCTAACAGGAGCAGATTCATATTGATTGAATTTCCTTAACACACTTTCTATATAATGTGATTGTGATAATTTGATTCCAACAGAATCTCGTATTATTTTTATTCCCAAAATGAAATCTGCAACTCCCAAGTTTTTCATATCAAATTGTTCACATAACATCTTTTTAGTGGTTTTTATAATACTCATATGTGATCCAAATATTAACATATCATCAACGTATAGGTAAACAATCCCACAAGCATCTCTATGACACTTAAAATACACACATTTATCAGATTCATTTATTTTAAATCTATCATTAATCATTACTTGATCAAATTTTTCTTGCCACTGCTTAGGGGCTTGTTTTAGTCCATATAAGGATTTAACTAGCTTGCAAACTTTGTTCTCTAATCCCTTTACAACAAATCCTTCCGGTTGATCCATATAAATTTCCTCTTCTAATGCCCCATTTAAAAAGCTGTTTTAACATCAATTTGAAGAATTTCCAGTTTATAGATGGATGCGAGGGAAATTAGAATTCTAATAGAATTAATTCGCGTAACTGGAGAATAAGTGTCAAAGAAATCGATTCCCTCCTTTTGTTTATATCCTTTGGCTACTAACCTAGCCTTATATTTTTCTATGGATCCATCAGGTTGTAATACCCCGTACTTTTGACTATAATTATTTTTGGGATTAATTAATTAAATTGTGTATTAATTGATAATTAATCCGGATTATAAATACTAATGTGATGCGAATTGGTATTTGATTATGTGCATATATGATTATATATGTATTTGGTATTATAAATTTGTCGTGAGATTTATATACGGCAATTTAGAAATTTTGTTGAGACGCGTGGGACCGCCGCGTCACGGTATAATATTTTGATAATAAAAGTGAATTTAAAATCTATAATCCGTATGGTCGTTTTGAGTGCGCCAACGCGTCCGGAAGGGTCGAGATAGTCAGAAAACACTAGCCGGGGGTATAGTTTGGGTCCCGGGGTATTTTTAGGCCATACCGGCAACTTAAAGGGTATTTTGGTAATTTTACATTTTGAGGAATTAAAAGTGACGAAAATTGGAGATGTAAATCTGATGTGGAATTTGGCCCACTAAGCCCATAACCAACCAATATTAACCTAGAAAGCTACGTAGGTTATCATTTAGGTTTTCCAAGTTTCCCCAAATCAAAACCCTAGCCACCTTAAGCCACCATTGGAGGAGAGCTTGGAGAAAGGAAAAATCTGCAGAAATTCTTCATCAAATCAACACCAAATCCGGAATCAAACCAAGGCAAGTGATTTAAATTACATTCCTTATGCAGTGAATGCTTTTTCCAAGTTAGAAACATTGTTAATCAACCTTTTATAAGAGTTAAAAGAAAACCCATGAAATTGGAAGATTGTTGTTTAATTCTGGGATAGGTTTGCATGTAGAAACATTGTTTGAAGATTTAATTCAGAGATTTCATATCTATGTGATGTATAAACGGATTAAAATCTGGGAAATTTTGATGAGAAGAACCTAGGGTTTATGTTCTTGAAGAAAATTGGGAACTTATGTAGAAATTCGTGATTTAATGATGTTTAGAAGGTATTAAACCCTTTAATGATGTTAGTATAGCACCTTGGCATGTTTGAGGATGATTAGAGAACTCAATATATTGTAGGAACGAATTTTAGAAGAGGGTTGAGGAGTAAAAATGGTGAAAAACGATTTTGGGAAAAATCTGGGCCGAAACTGGTAGCTCGTTAGAAGCAGCCCCCAGGTCGTTCGAACGAACTCGTTCGAACGAGCTTCTAACGAGTTGACCAGTCGTTACTAACGAGAAGGTATTTCGTTCGATATCTTGTTCGAACGAGATATCGTTAGAAGTGACAGTTCGTTCGAACGAACTGGGATCTCGTTCGAACAGCCTCGTTCGAACGAGACTTCTAACGACCTGACAGTCCAAACTCGTTCGAAGCCTCGTTCGAACGAGACTTCTAACGAGCTGGCAGTTTGGTCCTTTTTGGACTGTTTTGACTTTTGGAGTTCCGTAAACTTGTTCGAGGATATAGTTAACCTTCCAATGATGATGTAGTGATAGGTTTGGGACATTTGGGTAATTATGAGAAGGAATTTACATACGAGAGTGTATTACATGGACGGTTTGGGTTGAGACGTGAGTATCTACTACGACGTGAGATAATTATGACGCATATAATTACAAACCGAAATAGTATGAATTGTGATAAGTATAATCTAGTACGAGTATGCAATATGTACTACGATTAAAATACGGTATTACTAGGATGTGTTTACTTAGTATTAGTATATGGATTGTGTGTATGACATACCTACCATACTTGCTATCACGGGAGGTTGCGTTCGCTTAGGACCCTCTAATCCTTGTGTGCCTACGGGGGGGATATAGACTGGTACCTCGATGAACATAGGTCATAGAAAGACTTATTGTGATATTAATAAGTCCGCTGATCATGGGAGCGTAGGTATGTGCGTGACCCATGTGATGGTGATTGTGTTCGCCTCCATTATTTGTGATGTTGTTATCGGTAAACTATTCCTGAGAGATTCAGAATATGTAATCCTTATGTACGTGATGTACCGGGATGGATAGCAGAGTATGTGTGCACCATAGCTTAGATTGCGGGGTGCTTGTATTGTATATTTATGATATGAATAATATACACCTAATTAATAGGAATCTTCATGTTAATGTTGTATAAATATATTACGGTATTGTTCCGAGAAATATAACGAGTTAACTGATAGTTATAAATACTGCATATTGAGTATCTGAGTTGACGTCAAACCCCTATTTAATTACGAGCATTATTATGTAAATGGAACCAAGTATTATGGGCAGGATCCTTGGCAGTCTAGCTAGATATGTTGTCACTTAGCTAGTAGTATGGGTAGTTATAGATGGGTACTTGCGTTAGGAGTGCACAGTTAGACGAGAGGTGAGAATATAATGTGAGTGCACGTCCTAACATGTACTTTGCATTTAATGTTTTAAATGTTTTTAAAGCACTTGCAGGTTTTTAAAATATAACTCCACATTCGGGCTCTGACCCGTTTGCTTTTCAAATCTCTTTTTCTTTGTAAAACCATTTTAGGTGCCCAGCCACAAGGACACCAAGCATAGGGTGTTCATTCAGGTGACGAGCTGTAGCTGTTTGTGGAAGCTACAGGGATTTTCTTATAGACGCTTCTATCTTTTGGCTTCCAGAGTCACTATCTATCAGTTGTAGAGCATGTCGCCCATTTCTATTTAGAGCATCTTTTATATTTCAGTTTTCAGACTTTAGCATTTATTGTTTCAGTTTATTCTTTTCAGTTATGGGATTGTAGTGAGGAGTTTTTCCTCCAGACTTTAATTACTGTTATGTGATGGTTATTCGTTTTACTTCAGTATGGTGAATGGTGTTATTTATTTCTTCTTTTCACTTGTTGCATGTTAATCAGACTTAAATTAAAATTTGGCAACTTGCTTTTTAAATACTAGGTGGTTAGTAATATTAAAACGTTTTCGACAGTGATGCTATTAACTGAGCCAACTTGGCATTTTGAAATAATTTAATAAAGGAGTATCTACCCGGTATTTAATTAGTCGGGGTGTCACAGGTGGTATCAGAGCATCAGGTTCTAGTGTCCTTTAGGATCTGTACGGCTATTATGTTTCCGCTACGTTTCTTTGATAAAGAGCCCTATATTTTAGGACTGTTGTACTCTTTTTGTGTATGCTTCGTTCTTCAGCTATATTAAGTTTATAAACCGTGAACTTAATAACTTTGTTCTTATTTCAGATGCCTCCACGACGTGCACGGCGACTTCCCAGGAATGCAACGCCCGAACCCCAACCCGCTCCAGTTCAGGGCATGTTGAACGCCGCTGAGGTTGCAGCTATAGTAGCTCAAGCGGTAAATGCCGCGATTGCCGTTATTCAGCAGGCACCACCACCGGCGCCGATTGCCGCGCCAGTACAGGTTAATGCATTCCCGTCTGCTTGGGAGCGTGTACGTGACGCTTTTTAGAAAGCGCATCCGCCAGAGTTTACAGGTAGCTCAGACGTAGTAGTCTCGAGCCAATGGAGGAAGGACATACAGAGGCATTTGAGGATGCATGAGTGCACAGATGTTCAGAAACAGGTACTAGCTACTTTCAAGCTAGTGGGATCTGCACTACAGTGGTGGGAGTCCATTACCACTGCGGAGGAGAGGGATACCCTCACGATTCAGGAGTTCTGGGTGCGGTTCGACCACAAGTACTTCCCATCCGCAGTTCATACAGAGATGAGGAGGAAGCTTATGAGTTTGAAGCAAGAGGGCAAGACAGTGGCCGAGTATGAGGCCGAGTTCACTAACCTGTTGAATATCGTTCCAGACGAGATTCCAACAGAGAAGAAGAAGATAGAGAAGTTCACCGACGGGTTGAATTGGAGGATCCGTCAGCATCTGCTTGGGAACCTATCGTTGGCCACATATTCTGATGTGGTTAACGCTGCATTGCTGCACTGCCAGGACCACCGTTTTCATATGGCCGAGGGCAAGCGGTCGGGGGAGTCTAGCCATCAGGGCAGGACTGGAGGACATAGTGCCATCGGGGCACAATCGGGTCAGGGGCAGAGGCAGAATGAGCAGGGCTCCCAGCAGGGGGCTAATAAGAGGTTTCGGTCAGGGAACTACAGGCAAGGACAGGGAGGTTTCCGCCAGGGCCATCAGGGCCAACAGGGGAAGAATGGGCAGCAGTTTCATCAGGGCCAGCAGGGCCAAGGGAGGAATGGTAACGGCCACCAGGGCCGGGGACAGCAGGGGCAGAGGGGAGGGAACTTCCCAGGGAAGTGCTTTACTTGTGGCAAGACTGGCCATAAGAAGCAGGATTGTCCTGATAGGGGCAGGGCCCCACAGCAGCAGCAGCAGGGTGCTCACCAGGAGCCACAGAGACCTATGTTTCCTGCCGCTCTTCCTGCACCGCCACAGATGGCAGCATTGCCACCCATTCCAGCAGTCCCAGCTCAGCAGGGGCAGCTACAGTATGGACGTGTCTACAACGTTCACCAGGCTGCAGTTCCACAGGCACCGCCCGCGATCGAGGGTACGTTTCCTATCCATGGCACTATGGGTCGGGTGTTATTTGATACGGGTGCTACACACTGTTTTATAGCTACACACTTCGCGAAAGCTTTAGGATTGTTAGCTACGGCAGAGAGCACAGTGACGTGTGTCGACTCACCATTGGGGAGTGGGTCACTTATTTTCTTTATATGCCGGGGAGTGGGAGTAGAGGTTGGTGGTTTGGTATTGCCTGCGGACATGTTAGTGTTAGACATGCATGTTCACGATGTGATCATCGGTATGGATTGGCTCGTAGCATATCGGGCCATGATTGATTGCTTCAGCGGGAGCATTGTTTTTGCCATTCCGGGGCAAGAGATGTTTATAGTGGCGATGCCTCGCCCAGAGGGAGGATCGACCGCTCATCTGTATTATATAGAGGAGGATACCTTTAAGGAGGTTGTCATTCCTTTAGATTCGATCCCGGTTGTCAGGGAGTATTCAGATGTGTTTCAGGAAATACCAGGCTTACCACCCAGTCGAGAGATAGACTTCGTTATAGATTTGCTACCGGGTACGAGACCTATAGCACGTGCACCGTACCGTATGGCTCCGGCTGAGATGAGAGAGCTACGGGATCAGATAGAGCAGCTGTTAGGGCAGGGCTTTATTCGCAGGAGTACCTCACCTTGGGGCGCTCCAGTTTTGTTTGTGAAGAAGAGGGATGGTTCACTGAGATTGTGCGTAGACTACCGAGAGTTGAATAAGGTCACGATACGGAATAAGTATCCGTTGCCTCGAATCGATGACTTATTCGACCAGTTGAGAGGAGCTTCTTTCTTCTCGAAGATTGACTTGAGGTCGGGATACCATCAGTTGCGTATCAGGGAGGAGGATGTCTCGAAAACCGCGTTCTTATCGAGATATGGTTCTTACGAGTTTCGGGTTATGCCTTTCGGCTTGACCAACGCTCCAGCAGTGTTTATGGACTTGATGAACAGAGTGTTCAGGGATTTCCTAGATCAGTTTGTCATTGTATTCATTGATGACATTCTGGTTTACTCCCAGACAGAGGAGGAGCACGCCGAGCATTTGAGGCAAGTTTTGCAGACACTTCGTCAGAACGAGTTGTATGCAAAATATGAGAAGTGCGGGTTTTGGCTGAAAGAAGTCCAGTTCTTGGGCCACATTATTTCCGACCAGGGAATATCTGTCGATCCAGGGAAGGTATCAGCGGTGAGGGAGTGGGGACAGCCCACGACACCAACGGAGATTCGTAGTTTCTTGGGTTTGGCAGGATACTACAGGAGGTTTATTCGGGGTTTCTCGGAGATAGCAGGTCCTTTGACACATCTTACTCGTAAGGGTGTGCCGTACATTTGGAGTGATGCCTGTCAGTTGGCATTCGATGAATTGAAGGACAAATTGACCTCAGCACCTGTGTTAGCATTGCCGAGACCGAGAGTTGAGTATTTGGTTTAGACCGATGCGTCTTTGCAAGGACTGGGAGGTGTATTGCAGCAGGAGAGACATGCCATAGCTTATGCTTCCCGTAAGCTTAAGCCTCATGAGAAGAATTACCCCACCCATGATTTGGAGTTGGCGGCAGTGGTATTTGCCTTACGGATTTGGAGGCACTATCTTTTGGGGGAGAAGTTTCAGCTGTTCACGGACCACAAGTCCCTACAGTACCTGTTCACGCAGAAGGAATTGAATATGCGGCAGCGTAGGTGGCTTGAATTTGTGAAAGACTACCAGTTCGACATCCAGTACCACCCGGGTAAGGCTAACGTGGTAGCAGACGCGTTGAGCCGTAGGCCAGCAGATGAGGTGGCAGAGGTGTGGAAGGCGAAGTGGAAGGAATTGGGACACCAGGATGCAGTGGCCCGATCTTTCATGTCTGTGATGACCGTTACACCGCAGATTATCACGAGGGTAGTACGGGCACAGGCTAATGACTCGTTCTGTCAGGAGCAGATAGTTCGATTGCTAGCAGAGGGAGCCGAGTCCTATACCGTTAGCTCAGACGGGGGATTACGCTTCAATGGGAGGTTGGTAGTTCCGGAAGGGGAAGAATTGCGGCACGATGTGATGGCAGAGTCGTACGGCTCATGGTTCGCGGTACATCCCGGAGGGGACAAAATGTACCAAGATATGAGACGGCAATATTGGTGGAGCGGTATGAAGAGAGATATCGCTGAGTTTGTCTCAAAATGCGCCACTTGTCAGCTTGTAAAAGTGGATCATCAGAGACCAGCAGGATTGCTACAGCCGTTGGAGGTTCCGGTGTGGATGTGGGAGAGCATATCCATGGATTTTGTCACGGGGTTGCCTACGTCGCAGAGGGGTCACGACTCCGTTTGGGTAATTGTGGACAGGTTGTCCAAGGTCGCTCACTTCTTACCCGTAAGGACTGATTACACTACGGGACAGTATGCCTAGCTCTTCATTTCAAAGATTGTGAGACTTCACGGTGTGCCCCTAAATATCGTGTCTGACAGAGACAAGATATTTGTTTCGAGGTTTTAGGAGAGTTTCCAGGAAGCAATGGGCACGGAATTACGGTTGAGTACGGCCTATCATCCGCAGACCGATGGGTAGACAGAGCGCACCAACCAGATGTTGGAGGACATGCTACGCATGTGCATTATTGACTTCGGGGGTGGATGGGAGCAGTACCTTCCACTGGTGGAGTTTTCTTACAACAACTCCTATCAGTTTACTATTGGCATGGCTCCGTTTGAGGCATTGTACGGTAGGTCTTGTCGTTCCCCAGCATGTTGGTTAGAAGTGGGGGACAACAAACTACTTGGGCCGGAAGTGATCCAGGATACTTCGGCAAGGATTGAGTTGATTCGAAGTCGCATTCGGGTAGCTCAAGACAGGCAGAAGAGTTATGCTGATGCTAAGAGGTTCTTCAGGGAGTTCCAAGTAGGGGACCAGGTTTTGCTCAGGGTTTCTCCGATGAAGGGGATTATGCGATTCGGGAAGAAGGGGAAGTTGGCACCGAGGTATGTGGGGCCGTTTCCTATTATTGAGCGGATCGGACCAGTTGCGTATAGACTCGGACTACCGGAGCACTTGCATCGGATTCACGACGTGTTACATATTTCCTCGCTGAGGAAATACCTTAGAGATAATTTGGCTCATTCTCACATTGCTGTGGAGGACATCGATCTCCAGCCGGATAGCTCCTACGAGGAGGGGCCAATTGCTATTTTGGACCGAAGCGAGAGGAAATTGCGGTCAAAGATAGTTTCGTTAGTGCGTGTTCAGTGGCGACATCACAATGTCGAGGAGTCCACATGGGAGCGCGATGATGAGATGCGCGAACGTTATCCAGAGCTATTTTTAGCAGGTACCTTCTAGTTTCGAATTTCGGGACGAAATTCAGTTATTAGGAGGGAAGTATGTAATACCCCGTACTTTTGACTATAATTATTTTTGGGATTAATTAATTAAATTGTGTATTAATTGATAATTAATCCGGATTATAAATACTAATGTGATGCGAATTGGTATTTGATTATGTGCATATATGATTATATATGTATTTGGTATTATAAATTTATCGTGAGATTTATATACGACAATTTGGAAATTTTGTTGAGACGCGTGGGACCGCCGCGTCACGGTATAATATTTTGATAATAAAAGTGAATTTAAAATATATAATCCGTATGGTCGTTTTGAGTGCGCCAACGCGTCCGGAAGGGTCGAGATAGTCAGAAAACACTAGCCGGGGGTATAGTTTGGGTCCCGGGGTATTTTTAGGCCATACCGGCAACTTAAAGGGTATTTTGGTAATTTTACATTTTGAGGAATTAAAAGTGACGAAAATTGGAGATGTAAATCTGATGTGGAATTTGGCCCACTAAGCCCATAACCAACCAATATTAACCTAGAAAGCTACGTAGGTTATCATTTAGGTTTTCCAAGTTTCCCCAAATCAAAACCCTAGCCACCTTAAGCCACCATTGAAGGAGAGCTTGGAGAAAGGAAAAATCTGCAGAAATTCTTCATCAAATCAACACCAAATCCGGAATCAAACCAAGGCAAGTGATTTAAATTACATTCCTTATGCAGTGAATGCTTTTTCCATGTTAGAAACATTGTTAATCAACCTTTTATAAGAGTTAAAAGAAAACCCATGAAATTGGAAGATTGTTGTTTAATTCTGGGATAGGTTTGCATGTAGAAACATTGTTTGAGTAATTCAGAGATTTCATATCTATGTGATGTATAAACGGATTAAAATCTGGGAAATTTTGATGAGAAGAACCTAGGGTTTATGTTCTTGAAGAAAATTGGGAACTTATGTAGAAATTCGTGATTTAATGATGTTTAGAAGGTATTAAACCCTTTAATGATGTTAGTATAGCACCTTGGCATGTTTGAGGATGATTAGAGAACTCAATATATTGTAGGAACGAATTTTAGAAGAGGTTTGAGGAGTAAAAATGGTGAAAAACGATTTTGGGAAAAATCTGGGCCGAAACTGGTAGCTCGTTAGAAGCAGCCCCCAGGTCGTTCGAACGAACTCGTTCGAACGAGCTTCTAACGAGTTGACCAGTCGTTACTAACGAGAAGGTATTTCGTTCGATATCTCGTTCGAACGAGATATCGTTAGAAGTGACAGTTCGTTCGAACGAACTGGGATCTCGTTCGAACAGACTCGTTCGAACGAGACTTCTAACGACCTGACAGTCCAAACTCGTTCGAAGCCTCGTTCGAACGAGACTTCTAACGAGCTGACAGTTTGGTCCTTTTTGGACTGTTTTGACTTTTGGAGTTCCGTAAACTTGTTCGAGGATATAGTTAACCTTCCAATGATGATGTAGTGATAGGTTTGGGACATTTGGGTAATTATGAGAAGGAATTTACATACGAGAGTGTATTATATGGACGGTTTGGGTTGAGACGTGAGTATCTACTACGACGTGAGATAATTATGACGCATATAATTACAAACCGGAATAGTATGAATTGTGATAAGTATAAGCTAGTACGAGTATGAAATATGTACTATGATTAAAATACGGTATTACTAGGATGTGTCTACTTAGTATTAGTATATGGATTGTGTGTATGACATACCTACCATACTTGCTATCACGGGAGGTTGCGTTCGCTTAGGACCCTCTAATCCTTGTGTGCCTACGGGGGGGATATAGACTGGTACCTCGATGAACATAGGTCATAGAAAGACTTATTGTGATATTAATAAGTCCGCTGATCATGGGAGCGTAGGTATGTACGTGACCCATGTGATGGTGACTGTGTTCGCCTCCATTATTTGTGATGTTGTTATCGGTAAACTATTCCTGAGAGATTCGGAATATGTAATCCTTATGTACGTGATGTACCGGGATGGATAGCAGAGTATGTGTGCACCAAAACTTAGATTGCGGGGTGCTTGTATTGTATATTTATGATATGAATAATATACACCTAATTAATAGGAATCTTCATGTTAATGTTGTATAAATATATTACGGTATTGTTCCGAGAAATATAACGAGTTAACTGATAGTTATAAATACTGCATATTGAGTATCTGAGTTGACGTCAAACCCCTATTTAATTACGAGCATTATTATGTAAATGGAACCAAGTATTATGGGCAGGATCCTTGGCAGTCTAGCTAGATATGTTGTCACCTAGCTAGTAGTATGGGTAGTTATAGATGGGTACTTGCGTTAGGAGTGCACAGTTAGACGAGAGGTGAGAATATAATGTGAGTGCACGTCCTAACATGTACTTTGCATTTAATGTTTTAAATGTTTTTAAAGCACTTGCAGGTTTTTAAAATATAACTCCACATTCGGGCTCTGACCCGTTTGCTTTTCAAATCTCTTTTTCTTTGTAAAACCATTTTAGGTGCCCAACCACAAGGACACCAAGCATAGGGTGTTCATTCAGGTGACGAGCTGTAGCTGTTTGTGGAAGCTACAGGGATTTGCTTATAGACGCTTCTATCTTTTGGCTTCCAGAGTCACTATCTATCAGTTGTAGGGCATGTCGCCCATTTCTATTTAGAGCATCTTTTATATTTCAGTTTTCAGACTTTAGCATTTATTGTTTCAGTTTATTCTTTTCAGTTATGGGATTGTAGTGAGGAGTTTTTCCTCCAGACTTTAATTACTGTTATGTGATGGTTATTCGTTTTACTTCAGTATGGTGAATGGTGTTATTTATTTCTTCTTTTCAATTGTTGCAGGTTAATCAGACTTAAATTAAAATTTGGCAACTTGCTTTTTAAATACTAGGTGGTTAGTAATATTAAAATGTTTTCGACAGTGATGCTATTAACTGAGCCAACTTGGCATTTTGAACTAATTTAATAAAGGAGTAGATACCCGGTATTTAATTAGTCGGGGTGTCACAGGGTTTCATTTTTCTTTTAAAAATCCATTAACACCCTATGGTTTTACATCCGGGTGGCAAGTTAACCAAATCCCAAGTGTGATTTTGCATATTAGATTCTATTTCACTATTAATAGCCTCTTTCCAAAATGGAGCTTCGGGAGAGATAAGAGCATCGTGATAAGATTGAGGATCGCCCTCGGACAAAAATGAAATTTAATCAGGCCCAAAAGATTTATCTATTTTATGTCTTTTACTTTTCCTAAGTTCCTGTATTTCCATATCATTCTCTTGCCTACTACTAGATGGCATATAAATGTTTGAAGGAGTATCCTCAAGTCTAGTAGAGGGATTATGTGGAAAAATATGTTCAAAAAATTCTGCATCACGAGATTCAATAATAGTATTTGTAGATACACTATCTACATCTGATTTAAACACAAGGAACCTATATGCACTACTGTTTTGAGCATTTCATATAAATACACAATCAACAGTTTTAGGTCTGAGTTTAGTTCGTTTAGGTGGAGGCAAGACTACTTTTGCTAAACACCCCCACACTTTTCAGTATTTATATGAAGGCTTTCTTCCTTTCCATAATTCATACGGAGATTTATCAGATTTCATAGGGGGAATTTTACTTAAAATATAGCAGGCTGAAAGTACCGCTTCATCCCATAAATTGTGAGGAAGACCCGAACTGTTTAACATAGCATTTACCATATCCATTAGCGTTTTATTTTTACGTTCCACCACACCATTTTGTTGTGGACAATATGGTGCCGTAGTTTGATGTATTATGCCATGTATTTTGCAAAAATCATTAAAAGGCTCAGAATATTCTCCTCCTCTATCTGATCTCACAATTTTAATTTTTTGATTTAGTTGATTTTCAAATTCTGTTTTATATAGTTTGAATTTCTCAAGTGCTTTATCCTTAGATCTCAAAAGATACACATAACAGAATTTCGTGTGATCATCTATAAAGGTGATAAAATATTTTTTCCCTCCCCTTGTTTGAATTCCTTTTAAGTCACACAAATCGGTATGAATTAAACCCAAAATTTTAGTAGAGCATTGTAAGCTTTGAAACGATTTTCTTTTTAATTTTGATTCAACACATATTTCACATTTGTGTTCGACATTTGCAGGCAGTTTAGGAATATCTCCTAAATTCATTAATCTTCTAAGTGAAGCAAAATTAATATGTCCAAGTCTACTGTGCCATAAATATAAGGAATCAGAGAGATAAGCAGAAGAATTAACTACATTAAAAAACAGAGTCAACAGTTACATTTAATTTGAATAATCCCTCACACATGTAACCCTTTCCCACAAACACCCCATTTTTAGATAAAACAAACTGATCAGATTCAAAAACCATTTAAAAACCCTTTTTACTCAACAGCGAGCCTGAGACCAATTTTTTCCTAATGTCAGGCACGTGCAACACCTCGTTCAACGTCAGGAATTTTTCAGAAGTGAATTTTAAATCCACCTTCCCTTTTCCAGCAACAACATCTACTGAAGAATTGCCCATGTAGAGCTTTTCATCACTTCCCACCACCTCGTAGTGGGAAAAAACACTCCTGTCTCCACAGATGTGTCGGGTGGCCCCAGTGTCCACCCACCAGTCCTTAATGTTGCTAACCAGGTGTGCCTCTGAAATAACAGCAGAAAAATTAGCAGTTTCAACAATTGAAGCTTGTGCACCCCCATTAGGTTTTTTTGAGATTCTCATTGTTTTTCCTTTTGTAGCGGTCTTGGGCTCGATGTCCAGGTTTACCACAAACAAAACAGTCTCCCCCAAATTTCTTAATCCCACCTTTAGGTTTCGTAGCATTATTTGGTCCTTTTCCTTTTCCATTAAATTTATGTTGGTACTTATTTGGCTTAAACTGATTGTTGGTCCCCCCACTACTTTCAGCAATGTTTGCTTTGGCAGCCATAGCCGTGGCAACGTCTCTTTTTTCCTTAACGCAATTATCCTCTTCAATTCTAAGTCTAACAGTGAGATCTTCCATAGTCATATCTTTACGTTTATGTTTAAGGCCATTTCTAAATTCTTTCCAGGAAGGGGGAAGTTTCTCAACAACAGATTCGACTTGAAAACCCTCACTAATTGACATACCCTCAGCATGAATTTCATGAATAATGACTTGAAGTTCCTCTAATTGTGACAAAACAGATTTTTCGTCAATCATTTTAAAATCCAGAAAATGACTAACAACAAATTTCTTACTTCCAGCATCTTCAGTTTTATATTTCTTATCTAACATCAACCATAACTCTCAAGCAATGGGGACAGAAAACTAAATATCATATAGGGCATCATCCAAATTGTTCAGAATATGATTTTTGCACATAAAATCAAATTTTTCCCAAAGTTGATTAACAACAGTTTTTGCAGGTTCGGTCTCTTCAGAATTATCTTCCTTAACTTCTAACGTGTGATCGAGTTCCAACAGGTTCAGATAAAATTGCATTTTTTGTTTCCAACGTTTAAAATTCATACCAACAAAATTTTCCGGCCTAGCAGAGGCGATAGCAGCAGGATCAAATTTTCCCATTGTACGAATATAAAATAATATTTCTGTCTTAGATTGATATATGCGTATACGAGAAAACCAAAAATATAGTAATAAATTGGAACGACTTATCTGGATGCCGAGGTGTGTGTTAGACACACATTCCTAAGATAGACATATCGCCCGCACATTAATCAGTGATGCTTCGAGCCTCAGATAACTGTCCCCAGGATTCAACAGCACACTTCATTCGATTGAAGCACTCAATGGATGACTTTAAAACCAGAAGAGATTTTGCCCAAAATTGGAGTATGAAGAAGGACGTTTTTTGAGAGAGAGATTGATTGAAAAACGTTATAGGAAACTGATCTGCGTATTCCTCATATAAGGGGATGCAGAAACCACCCACTCCCCCAAAACGTGGATGACCACTTCTCCCACTAAACCACTCCCAACGGCTAATTAAGAAAACATGTTTTAATTTTAATCATAAAATAATTTTTTAATTAATTAAATAAAACGATTTTTAATATTAATTAAAATTTAATTAAATAAAATTATTTAAAGTCGAAATTAAAATTAACAGATTATTAGGACCCAAGACCCCAGTCCAAGTCCCAAGTCCCAAGTCTTGATATGTAATATAATAATTATATATCTATTTAGGTATAAATACCCCAAATCCTCTTAAATTCCCTTAATGGGACTTGAACCCATGACCTCCCCTAAAGGGGACTCAAAAGTTACTACTAGGCTACAAGGTCTTATTGTGAGTATATCATTCACACCAATAGTTATACACACACACACACACACACACAACAATCCCCCACATGAATGCGATACGAGAAGAAAGAATAAAGAAAGTTTTGGGCAATAAAAATGTCATTAATAGGCAGAGGTGTCTTTTGGACTTGAACCTTGCTTAGTGTATGTCCATTAGGCTTACAAACTATTCAGTGAATTACATATCTTGAACAGACCAGTTATTTTGATAAACCAGTTCAATAGACTACACACATGACACTTCAATACACTTGTGGTTCACAACAGTTTTGCTCATTAAGGCCATGAGCTATATCCCAGTATCATGAGCGCCCTAGAGAATTCAGCCACAATTCCCATAGGTAGCGGCCCCACTACCACACTCACTTAGGTGAATCTATCAAGAATGTCCTGTGACATCCCGCTTGAAAATCCAAGCCATATATTCATTAAGAGTTTAACTCAACCTTTCTCATTACAGGTCGCACTACTATTATTATTATTATTATTATTATTATTATTATTATTATTATTATTATTATTATTATTATTATTATTATTATTATTATTATTATTATTATTAACACCATAGGGATAAGAAAATGATAAGTCTTTGTGGCGCTCACATATAATCATCCACAATTAGTTTTCCCATGGAACCTATATCTTGGGATCTCCATTTAGATAGGTTGGGTATCCATCATGATGATTTTAGTCATTAGGCTTTAAGCCCATCCCTCTCGATGTTTTGTAAATGATATCTCTTGACAACCCTTTGGTCAACGGATGTGCTAAATTATCATTTGACCTTACAAAGTCAATGGTTATAATGCCATTAGATATGAGTTGTCTCACACTGTTATGCCTGCGACGAATATGTCTTGACTTTTCATTATAAGACTTATTGCTTGCTTTTGCTATTGCAGCTTGGCAATCACATTGTATAATTACCGCAGGTACAGGTTTAGACCACATTGGAATGTATGCCAGAAATGTCCTCAGCCACTCGGCTTCTTCACCTGCTTTGTCTAAAGCTATGAATTCAGACTCCATTGTTAATCTCGCGATACATGTCTGTTTTGAGGATTTCCACGATACGACAGCCCCGCCTAATGTGAATACATATCCACTTGTAGATTTGGATTCCTCTGAGTCTGAAATCCATTAGCATCAGTATAACCTTCAATCACAGCAGGATATGAGACATAATATAAAGCATAATCCAAAGTAAATTTCAGGTATCTCAAAACTCTAATAAGTGCATTCCACTGATCATTATTAGGATTACAAGTATATCTACTCAATCTCCCTACTGCATATGCAATATCTGGTCTGGTGCAGTTCATAATGTACATTAGGCTACCAATAATTCTTGAATATTCAAGTTGTGACACAGGTTCTCCTTTGTTTTTCTTTAGTTTACTACTTGGATCATAAGGAGTTCTAACAGGAGAAGATTCATATTGATTGAATTTTCTTAACACACTTTCTATATAATGTGATTGTGATAATTTGATTCCCACAGAATCTCGTATTATTTTTATTCCCAAAATGAAATCTGCAACTCCCAAGTTTTTCATATCAAATTGTTCACATAACATCTTTTTAGTGGTTTTTACAATACTCATATGTGATCCAAATATTAACATATCATCAACGTATAGGCAAACAATCACACAACCATCTCTATGACACTTAAAATACACATATTTATCAGATTCATTTATTTTAAATCCATCATTAATCATTACTTGATCAAATTTTTCTTGCCACTGCTTAGGGGCTTGTTTTAGTCCATATAAGGATTTAACTAGCTTGCAAACTTTGTTCTCTAATCCCTTTACAACAAATCATTCCGGTTGATCCATACAAATTTCCTCTTCTAATGCCCCATTTAAAAAGCTGTTTTAACATCCATTTGATGAATTTCCAGTTTATAGATGGATGCGAGGGAAATTAGAATTCTAATAGAAGTAATTCGCGTAACCGGAGAATAAGTGTCAAAGAAATCGATTCCCTCCTTTTGTTTATATCCTTTGGCTACTAACCTAGACTTATATTTTTTTTATGGATCCATCAGGTTTCATTTTTCTTTTAAAAATCCATTTACACCCTATGGTTTTACAACCTGGTGGCAAGTTAACCAAATCCCAAGTGTGATTTTGCATAATAGATTCTATTTCACTATTAACAGCCTCTATCCAAAATGGAGCTTCGGGAGAGATAAGAGCATCGTGATAAGATTGAGGATCCCCCTCGAACAAAAATGAAATATAATGAAGCCCAATAGATTTATCTATTTTACGTCTTTTACTTTTCCTAAGTTCCTGTATTTCCATATCATTCTCTTGCCTACTACTAGATGGCATATAAATGTTTGAAGGAGTATCCTCAAGTCTAGTAGTGGGATTATGTGGAAAAATATGTTAAAAAAATTCTGCATCACGAGATTCAATAATAGAATTTGTAGATACACTATCTACATCTGATTTAAACACAAGGAACCTATATGCACTACTGTTTTGAGCATTTCATATAAATACACAATCAACAGTTTTAGGTCCGAGTTTAGTTCGTTTAGGTGGAGGCAGGACTACTTTTGCTAAACACCCCCACACTTTTAAGTATTCATATGAAGGCTTTCTTCCTTTTCATAATTCATAAGGAGATTTATCAGATTTCTTAGGGCGAATTTTATTTAAAATATAACAGGCTGAAAGTATCGCTTCACCCCATAAATTATGAGGAAGACCCGAACTGTTTAACATATCATTTACCATATCCTTTAGCGTTTGATTTTTACGTTCCGCCACACCATTTTGTTGTGGACAATATGATGCCGTAGTTTGATGTATTATGCCATGTATTTTACAAAAATCATTAAAAGGCTCAGAATATTCTCCTCCTCTATCTGATCTCACAATTTTAATTTTTTGATTTAGTTGATTTTCAACTTCTGATTTATATAGTTTGAATTTCTCAAGTGCTTCATCCTTAGATCTCAAAAGATACACATAACAAAATTTCCTGTGATCATCTATAAAGGTAATAAAATATTTTTTTCCACCCCTTGTTTGAATTCCTTTTAAGTCACACAAATCGGTATGAATTAAACCCAAAATTTCAGTAGAGCGTTGTAAACTTTGAAAATATTTTCTTTTGAATTTTGATTCAACACATATTTCACATTTGTTTTCGACATTTGCAGGCAGTTTAGGAATATCTCCTAAATTCATTAATCTTCTAAGTGAAGTAAAATTAATATGTCCAAGTCTACTGTGCCATAAATATAAGGAATCAGAGAGATAAGCAGAAGAATTAACTACATTAATAACAGAGTCAACAGTTACATTTAATTTGAATAATCCCTCACACATGTAACCCTTTCCCACAAACACCCCATTTTTAGATAAAACAAACTGATCAGATTCAAAAACCATTTAAAAACCCTTTTTACTCAACAGCGAGCCTGAGACCAAATTTTTCCTAATGTCGGGCACGTGCAACACCTCGTTCAACGTCAGGACTTTTACATAAGTGAATTTTAAATCCACCTTCCCTTTTCCAGCAACAACATCTACTGAAGAATTGCCCATGTAGAGCTTTGCATCACTTCCCACCACCTCGTAGTGGGAAAAAACACTCCTGTCTCCACAGATGTGTCGGGTGGCCCCAGTGTCCACCCACCAGTCCTCAATGTTGCTAACCAGGTGTGCCTCTGAAATAACAGCAGAAAAATTATCAGTTTCAACAATTGAAGCTTGTGCACCCCCATTAGGTTTTTTGAGATTCTCATTGTTTCTCCTTTTGTAGCGGTCTTGGGCTCGATGTCCAGGTTTACCATAAACAAAAGAGTCTCCCCCGAATTTCTTAATCCCACCTTTAGGTTTCGTAGCATTATTTGGTGCTTTTCCTTTTCCCTTAAATTTATGTTAGTACTTATTTGGATTAAACTGATTTTTGGTCCCCCCACTACTTTCAGCAATGTTTGCTTTGGCAGCCATAGCCGTGGCAGCGTCTCTTTTTTCCTTAACGTAATTATCCTCTTCAATTCTAAGTCTAATAGTGAGATCTTCCATAGTCATATCTTTACGTTTATGTTTAAGGCCATTTCTAAATTCTTTCCAGGAAGGGGGAAGTTTCTCAATAACAGATGCGACTCGAAAACCCTCACTAATTGACATACCCTCAACATGAATTTCATGAATAATGACTTGAAGTTCCTCTAATTGTGACAAAACAGATTTTTCGTCAATCATTTTAAAATCTAGAAAATGACTAACAACAAATTTCTTACTTCCAGCATCTTCAGTTTTATATTTCTTATCTAACATCAACCATAACTTTCTAGCAGTGGGGACAGGAAGATAAATATCATACATGGCATCACCCAAATTGTTCAGAATATGATTTTTGCACATAAAATCAGATTTTTCCCAAAGTTGATTAACAACAGTTTTTGCAGGTTCGGTCTCTTCAGAATTATCTTCCTTAACTTCTAAGGTGTGATCGAGTTCAAACAGGTTCAGATAAAATTGCATTTTTTGTTGCCAACGTTTAAAATTCAAACCAACAAAATTTTCAGGCCTAGCAGAGGCGATAGCAGCAGGATCAAATTTTCCCATTGTACGAATATAAAATAATATTTATGTCTTAGATTGATATATGCGTATACGGGAAAACCAAAAATATAGTAATAAATTGGAACGACTTATCTGGATGCTGAGATGTGTGTTAGACACACATTCCTAAGACAGAAATATCCCCCGCACATTAATCAGTGATGCTTCGAGCCTCAGATAACTGTCCCCAGGATTCAACAGCACACTTCATCCGATTGAAGCACTCAATGGATGACTTTAAAACCAGAAGAGATTTTGCCCAAAATTGGAGTATGAAGAATGACGTTTTTTGAGAGAGAGATTGATTGAAAAACTTTATAGGAAACTGATCTGCATATTCCTCATATAAGGGGATGCAGAAACCACCCACTCCCCCAAAACGTGGATGACCACTTCTCCCACTAAACCACTCCCAACGGCTAATTAAGAAAAACGTGTTTTAATTTTAATCATAAATAATTTTTTAATTAATTAAATAAAACGATTTTTAATATTAATTAAAATTTAATTAAATAAAATTATTTAAAGACGAAATTAAAATTAACTGATTATTAGGACCCAAGACTCAAGCCCAAGTCCCAAGTCCCAAGTCTTGATATATAATATAATAATTATATATCTATTTTGCTATAAATACCCCAAATCCTCTTAAATTCCCTTAGTGGGACTTGAACCCATGACCTCCCCTAAAGGGGACTCAAAAGTTACCACTAGGCTACAAGGTCTTATTGTGAGTATATTATTCACACCAACAGTTATACACACACACACACACACACAACTATCCCCCACATGAATGAGATACGAGAAGAAAGAATAAAGAAAGTTTTGGGCAATAAAAATGTCATTAATAGGCAGAGGTGTCTTTTGGACTTAAACCTTGCTTAGTGTATGTCCATTGGGCTTTCAAACTATTCAGTGAATTACATATCTTGAACTGACCAGTTATTTTGGTAAACCAGTTCAATAGACTACACACATGACACTTTAATACATTTGTGGTTCACAACAGTTTTGCTCATTAAGGCCATGAGCTATATCCCAGTATCATGAGCGCCCTAGAGAATTCAGCCACAATTCCCATAGGTAGCGGCCCCACTACCACACTCACTTAGGTGAATCTATCAAGAATGTCCTGTGACATCTTGCTTGAAAATCCAAGCCATAGATTCATTAAGAGTTTAACTCAACCTTTCTCATTACAGGTCGCACTACTATTATTATTATTATTATTATTAACACCATAGGGATAAGAAAATGATAAGTCTTTGTGGCGCTCACATATAATCATCCACAATTAGTTTTCCCATGGAACCTATATCTTGGGATCTCCATTTAGATAGGTTGGGTATCCATCATGATGATTTTACTCATTAGGCTTTAAGCCCATCCCCCTCGATGTTTTGTAAATGATATCTCTTGACAACCCTTTGGTCAACGGATCTGCTAAATTATCATTTGACCTTACAAAGTCAATGGTTATAATGCCATTGGATATGAGTTGTCTCACATTGTTATGCCTGCGATGAATATGTCTTGACTTTCCATTGTAAGACTTGTTGCTTGCTTTTGCTATTGCTGCTTGGCAATCACAGTGTATAATTACCGCAGGTACAGGTTTAGACCACATTGGAATGTCTTCCAGAAATGTCCTCAGCCACTCGGCTTCTTCACCTGCTTTGTCTAAAGCTATGAATTCGGACTCCATTGTTGATCTCGCGATACATGTCTGTTTTGAGGATTTCCATGATACGGCAGCCCCGCCTAATGTGAATACATATCCACTTGTAGATTTGGATTCCTCTGAGTCTGAAATCCAATTAGCATCAGTATAACCTTCAATCACAGCAGGATATGAGACATACTATAAAGCATAATCCAAAGTAAATTTCAGGTGTCTCAAAACTCTAATAAGCGCATTCCGGTGATCATTATTAGGATTACAAGTATATCTACTCAATCTCCCTACCGCATATGCAATATCAGGTCTGGTGCAGTTCATAATGTACATTAGGCTACCAATAATTCTTGAATATTCAAGTTGTGACACAGGTTCTCTGTTTTTCTTTAGTTTACTGCTTGGATCATAAGGAGTTCTAACAGGAGTAGATTCATATTGATTGAATTTCCTTAACACACTTTCTCTATAATGTGATTGTGATAATTTGATTCCCACAGAATCTCGTATTATTTTTATTCCCAAAATGAAATCTGCAACTCCCAAGTCTTTCATATCAAATTGTTCACATAACATCTTTTTAGTGGTTTTTATAATACTCATATGTGATCTAAATATTAACATATCATCAACGTATAGGCAAACAATCACACAAGCATCTCTATGACACTTAAAATACGCACATTTATCAGATTCATTTATTTTAAATCCATCATTAATCATTACTTGATCAAATTTTTCATGCCACTGCTTAGGGGCTTGTTTTAGTCCATATAAGGATTTAACTAGCTTGCAAACTTTGTTCTCTAATCCCTTTACAACAAATCCTTTCGGTTGATCCATATAAATTTCCTCTTCTAATTCCCCATTTAAAAAAGATGTTTTAACATCCATTTGACGAATTTCCAGTTTATAGATGGATGCGAGGGAAATTAGAATTCTAATAGAAGTAATTCGCGTAACCGGAGAATAAGTGTCAAAGAAATCGATTCCCTCCTTTTGTTTATATCCTTTGGCTACTAACCTAGCCTTATATTTTTCTATGGATCCATCAAGTTTCATTTTTCTTTTAAAAATCCATTTACACCCTATGGTTTTACAACCTGGTGGCAAGTTAACCAAATCCCAAGTGTGATTTTGCATAATAGATTCTATTTCACTATTAACAGCCTCTTTCCAAAATGGAGCTTCGGGAGAGATAAGAGCACCGTGATAAGATTGAGGATCCCCCTCGGACAAAAATGAAATATAATCAGGCCCAAAAGATTTATCTATTTTACGTCTTTTACTTTTCCTAACTTCCTGTATTTCCATATCATTCTCTTGCCTACTACTAGATGGCATATAAATGTTTGAAGGAGCATCCTCAAGTCTAGTAGTTGGATTATGTGGAAAAATATGTTAAAAAAATTCTGCATCACGAGATTCAATAATAGTATTTGTAGCTACACTATCTACATCTGATTTAAACACAAGGACCCTATATGCACTACTGTTTTGAGCATTTCATGCAAATACACAATAAACAGTTTTAGGTCCGAGTTTAGTTTGTTTAGGTGGAGGCAGGACTACTTTTGCTAAACACCCCCACACTTTTAAGTATTTATATGAAGGCTTTCTTCCTTTCCATAATTCATAAGGAGATTTATCAGATTTCTTAGAGGGAATTTTATTTAAAATATAACAGGCTGAAAGTACCGCTTCACCCCATAAATTGTGAGGAAGACCCGAACTGTTTAACATAACATTTACCATATCCTTTAGCGTTTGATTTTTACGTTCCGCCACACCATTTTGTTGTGGACAATATGGTGCCGTAGTTTGATGTATTATGCCATGTATTTTACAAAAATCATTAAAAGGCTCAGAATATTCTCCTCCTCTATCTGATCTCACAATTTTAATTTTTTGATTTAGTTGATTTTCAACTTCTGTTTTATATAGTTTGAATTTCTCAAGTGCTTCATCCTTAGATTTCAAAAGATACACATAACAGAATTTCGTGTGATTATCTATAAATGTGATAAAATATTTTTTCCCACCCCTTGTTTGAATTCCTTTTAAGTCACACAAATCGGTATGAATTAAACCCAAAATTTCAGTAGAGCGTTGTAAGCTTTGAAAAGATTTTCTTTTGAATTTTGATTCAACACATATTTCACATTTGTGTTCGACATTTGCAGGTAGTTTAGGAATATCTCCTAAATTCATTAATCTTCTAAGTGAAGCAAAATTAATATGTCCAAGTCTACTGTGCCATAAATATAAGGAATCAGAGAGATAAGCAGAAGAATTAACTACAATAAAAATAGAGTCAACAGTTACATTTAATTTGAATAATCCCTCACACATGTAACCCTTTCCCACAAACACCCCATTTTTAGATAAAACAAACTGATCTGATTCAAAAACCATTTAAAAACCCTTTTTACTCAACAGCGAGCCTGAGACCAAATTTTTCCTAATGTCGGGCACGTGCAACACCTCGTTCAACGTCAGGACTTTTCCAGAAGTGAATTTTAAATCCACCTACCCTTTTCCAGCAACAGCTGCTACTGAAGAATTGCCCATGTAGAGCTTTTCATCACTTCCCACCACCTCGTAGTGGGAAAAAACACTCCTGTATCCACAGATGTGTTGGGTGGCCCCAGTGTCCACCCACCAGTCCTTAATGTTGCTAACCAGGTGTGCCTCTGAAATAACAGCAGAAAAATTATCAGTTTCAACAATTGAAGCTTGTCCACCCCCATTAGGTTTTTTGAGATTCTCATTGTTTTTCCTTTTATAGTGGTCTTGGGCTCGATGTCCAGGTTTACCACAAACAAAACAGTCTCTCCCGAATTTCTTAATCCCACCCTTAGGTTTCGTAGCATTATTTGGTGCTTTTCCTTTTCCCTTAAATTTATGTTGGTACTTATTTGGCTTAAACTGATTTTTGGTCCCCCCACTACTTTCAGCAATGTTTGCTTTGGCAGCCATAGCCGTGGCAACGTCTCTTTTTTCCTTAACGTAATTATCCTCTTCAATTCTAAGTCTAATAGTGAGATCTTCCATAGTCATATCTTTACGTTTATGTTTAAGGCCATTTCTAAATTTTTTCCAGGAAGGGGGAAGTTTCTCAATAACAGATGCGACTTGAAAACCCTCACTAATTGACATACCCTCAGCATAAATTTCATGAATAATGACTTGAAGTTCCTCTAATTGTGACAAAACAGATTTTTCGTCAACCATTTTAAAATCCTGAAAACGACTAACAACAAATTTCTTACTTCCAGCATCTTCAGTTTTATATTTCTTATCTAGCATCAACCATAACTCTCTAGCAGTGGGGATAGAAAAATAAATATCATACAGGGCATCATCCAAATTGTTCAGAATATGATTTTTGCCCATAAAATCAGATTTTTCCCAAAGTTGATTAAAAGTAGTTTTTGCAGGTTCGATCTCTTCAGAATTATCTTCCTTAACTTCTAACGTGTGATCGAGTTCCAACAGGTTCAGATAAAATTGTATTTTTTGTTGTCAACGTTTAAAATTCAAACCAACAAATTTTTCAGGCCTAGCAGAGGTAATAGCAGCAGGATCAAATTTTCCCATTGTACGAATATAAAATAATATTTCTGTCTTAGATTGATATATGCGTATACGGGAAAACAAAAAATATAGTAATAAATTGGAACGACTTATCTGGATGTTGGGGTGTGTGTTAGACACACAGTCCTAAGACAGAAATATCGTCCGCACATTAATCAGTGATGCTTCGAGCCTCAGATAACTGTCCCCAGGATTCAACAGCACACTTCATCCGATTGAAGCACTCAATGGATGACTTTAAAACCACACGAGATTATGCTCAAAATTGGAGATGAAGAAGGACGTTTTTTGAGAGAGAGATTGATTGAAAAACGTTATAGGAAACTGATCTGCATATCCCTCATATAAGGGAATGCAGAAACCACCCACTCTCCCAAAACGTGGATGACCACTTCTCCCACTAAACCACTCCCAACGGCTAATTAAGAAATACGTGTTTTAATTTTAATCATAAAATAATTTTTTAATCAATTAAATAAAACGATTTTTAATATTAATTAAAATTTAATTAAATAAAATTATTTAAAGACGAAATTAAAATTAACTGATTCTTAGGACCCAAGACCCAAGTCCCCAAGTCCCAAGTCTTGATATATAATATAATAATTATATATCTATTTAGGTATAAATACCCCAAATCCTCTTAAATTCCCTTAGTGGGACTTGAACCCATGACCTCCCCTAAAGGGGACTCAAAAGTTATCACTAATCTACAAGGTCTTATTGTGAGTATATCATTCACACCAATAGTTATACTCACACACACACACAACAGTTGTCTTACAGCTCTTCAACATCCATATTAAAATTGAATCTTTTGCTGTTCAAATCTATTGTTGGGTACATCCTTTCTGGTTGGTAAATCTTCATTGTAGAACTCCCCGTGCTTTTCTCTGTTGTGTGCCGCTTCTGTTGCTCTGTGAAAGAGGTGATGTTTTCTAGATCCTAAACCCTATATATTTATTATTACGCGTACCGTTTCAGGCTTCACAAAGAAAGAAAGAACTGACGTATAGACAGAGAGAGGGGGAAGAGAGAGAGAAAGAGAGCTAGTTACCGGAGGAGCTGGTAAACTCGAAGGTCCATACCCTAAGGGTTCAAGCATTGTTCATGCCCATTCAGCCTCATCCACACAATTTTGTTTTGTCCCGACATACTAACCGATAAAGTAACATACCCTTTACAACTTTCTAACAAAATATCCTTAGGGTCTGTTTGATTCAAAAGTGGGCAAAAGTGAATATGGCAAAAAATTTCATGGCAAATTTTATCTAGTTTTTTCACACGAAGCTATCAAACAACAATCAGGCGAAATTCAAGTCAATCCAATTAGTTTATTTAAATATTTTATAAAAAGTTTTTAAACAATTCTAAAACAGTTTTTTTTTTTAAAATTTTGATAAAACAATTTTTTAAAACAATTTTTACAATATTCGAAACAGTTTTTAAATTATTCAAAACAATTTTTAAACCTTTTAAAATAGTGTTTTAATAGTTTTAAAACAAGTTTTTAATAAAACAGTTTTATAAAACATTTTTTTAAAACTGTTTTTAAAACAGTTTTAAAACATTTTAAAAACATTTTTGTAACATTTTTTATAAAACAGTATTTTTTTTATTTGTAACAGTTTTTAAAACAGTTTTTTTAAAACATTTCAAAAACAGTTTTTATAAAACATTTTTTGATAAAACAGTTTTTAAAAATATTTTTTTAAACAGTTTTTAAATTGTTTTTAAAACAGTTTTAAAACATTTTTTAAACATTTTTAAAAACATTTTTTATAAAACAGTTTTTTATTTAAAATAGTTTTATAAAACAGTTTGTAAAATAATTTTTAAAATATTTTAGCATAAAAATATAAAAAAAGCACTTGTTTGTTTGGCAAATAATTCTTCCCTAAATAGCAAAGTAAAATTTATCAACTTTTCATGCATTAAAGGTGTTGTACATTGACAAATGGGTTGTAGGTAAATTTGTACACAATTGTCTTTTGTTTTTCGTCAGAAACAAAAATTATCATTGAGTAAAAATAGAGGTACAAGGCAAAGGGACAAGCAGTCCCCTGAAGCTAAAATACAGCTGTAAACAAAAGAAACCATAGGCACAGGGGCTTGTCCAACAATACAATCATTCCTACTCAAAGAAAACAAGAACAAAGGAAGATCTCCAACCAAAAGACACAAAAGCGCCCAAGAAGTAGCTAAAAATGTAATCTTCTCCCAAACAGCTTACTTGTCTAGCTTTTTTCCTTTAAAATTCTCGAATCTCACATCCCATATCATCCAAAAAGCATCCATAACATTGCATCTCCACAAATGTATCTGCTTCTTCCTTCCATGGCATATCAGTTCCAAATTAATAAGATCCATGGCTTGACCCAGAAGAACACCTTCAATACCGAACTCGTTGCTCCATATATATGAGCATCTTCTATACCACTCATCTTTTTCCTCACTCAACAAATGCTAACCTAATCTTATAGCCAAAAGACACACCATATATCTCATTCCCAGGATATCTGTAATTTATTTTAATCCAAAGCACCAAATTCCAGAGCTTATCTCTTGAATAATATACAAATCATTGCTCCTTTTATGGAGGTTTTCTTCTCTTTCCTGTGCATTGATTTCCAGCTTAAGGGAGAGAGATTGCACTGATTTAAGCCTTGTTTGTGATAATATATCAAAGATCTACAATCAAATGGAAAGAGAGAAAAAGAGGGGCTAGAATTTCATATTGCCATACACTAAATGTCTTATAATAAAAGGAAGAAGAGAGAATATATATAACCTACTACAACCACCTAATAATAATAGGAGAAAGAAAAATACTAAAATACCCTCAATGCTAAATAAAACTCTAATAGTTTGGAGAAAGAAAATAACACAGATCAAGCGAGATAGATTGCAACTTAAAAGAAAGAAATTTTTAAAGGTATAAGGGGTATGTCGAATAAAAAAGCGTGGGAAAACGCTCCTTGGGGCGCGCCTTACGGATTTTGGTAGAAAAAAACCTTTAGATCGCATGGATTAGCGTGAGTCGCAAAAAGCTTATGCCTTTTTACAATTTTTTTATGTTTTTTACAATTTCCGAATTCAACCATTGTTACCGGGATCACTACATCCCCCTACGTACCGCAGTTCGGGGTCACACCAACCAAAATATGTCAGGTTCTCGATCCGGATCTCCAAAAATGGTGTTCCCAAATTCAGCTTTAGTTCTTATCAGTTACAAGAAAACTTTTGACTTCAATAACATAATAGATTGGTAGAAAAAAACTTTTCAACCATCACATATATACACAATTCAGTACATATCTTATTAAAATATTGTAGAATATTGAGATTATCTACTCCATACATCCTTAGGGAACTTTTTATATCGTACTAAAACAACCCATAAAAATCATATTGATTGAAGTAGTGAACCAACTAAGCATACCCTAACCATACCACGTACCAGTTACAACAATGTACCCAAGTATCTGAAACAATCCTAAGTACTCAGAAGGCCACGACCTTAAATGAAGCCACGACCACAACCCTTGGGCCGTAGAGATCTGTTGTAAACCGCGGAGACATACGGGGATTGCTGAGAGCCTAAGTTGTGGTACACGATTAAAGGCCGCAGAGTTTACACCTCGGGAGTTTGGAGAGGGCCCAACACTTGGGTTAATGATGTGGCCCAAATAGTTTTCCCCATAATTTCCTATAAATAAAAACCCTTGGCTCCAATTCTAAAGATGCTAGAAACCTTATTTCACACTTTAGGGGTGGGAATGGAGGGTTGGGGGTAGGGCGACAAGGGTGGGGGTGACTTAGGGCAGTGGGGTGGGGAAGGGTGGTGGGACGAAGACTAGAGTTGGGGTTTTTAATGGGTAGGTTAGGGTTTTGCATTTTGGAGGAGATGAGTTAGAAGAGAAGGTCAAATTTCCTTGTCTTTCTTCTCCAATTGGACGCCTATATATATATACAGCTCTTACAATGTTTATAAAGGGAATATACAAGCATGATTTATGCTTAAAATTAAGTCTAAGATAGTCAAATATGATGACTTCCTTCCTTAGTATGATGACGTCATATCATAATACAGGCAGTTATAGAAAGCGTGACCCAATTAAGATGACTTCTTTCCTTAGTATGATTTTTTTTAACCTGCTTTTATCATATAATCTTAACTTAAAGTTTGATTTCTCTTGGAAGTTATTTATTTATTTTTTGGCATGCTAATGAAAAACTTGTCTTGTTCTCATGTTGAACAGTGAATTAAAAAAGCGATTGAGTGATTGAAATTCAGATATTTAATGATTATTTATGGATACCTCAAATTCTGGAACACGGATCTCAGCTCTATATCAAGAGTGCAATTTTTGGATTGTCTTGAAGAGAGTGCAAAACTCTTTTCGAATTTCACAAAAATGAATGTTTACTTCAATTAAATTTATATTTTAAGCTAACTAGCATAATTACTCAATTGGTAATAAGCAGTGTTGATATTGCTTCTTGTTGTGGAGCCAAGCCAACTATACAAGTGCATACTTAATTCTCCAATATCTGAGATACTGAAACAAGCTTGAATCGGGAGTTTATAACAACCAACCATATTAAGGATCCTGTATTAAAGTAATATGCTTTGTCTCTGTTATACTTGCTTCTTTATTTATTTTTACGTAAACTATCTTTACTAGTAGGTTTCTATTGCTCGATCATATTGCTTCAGAACATATTTCCTCTTTAACTGCTTTGTAACTCTACTTATGAAAGAAATGCTTGTAGATTCAAGTCATATGTAGTTGTCTGTATCTGTCGTTCGATGTTAACCTACCTAATTAATGCAGATATGAAGTTGTTGAAATCCCGAACTATGATTTTGCTGAAGATGAGCCTTCATCAAAGCTCCCTAAAGTTACAAGCTCCTTTAAACATGAACTTGTTTCCAGTACAAATAGTGATTACTGTGTGATGATGGATGGTGATGTGGGAGCTGGATATCCGCCGCAGTCCACTAACGTCATTGGCGAGATACTCAATTCCGTTCCAGTAGAAGATGTGCCAGTGAATATGGTGAAAACTGTGTATACGCAAGATACTCAACAGGGATTACCACAATCACATGGAATGACATTTGACATCCAGAGTAATAGTGCATGGAGGAATTATAACATCGGGGGAGGACTTTCTTCACCAAGAAAAGCTGCTCAAAACATACGTAACAATAAGTCAAAAGACCCTGGAGAAAAACAAGTCAGTGAAACGCGTGTTTCTCGACTATTTGCTTCAAAGGAAGTACAAGATGAAATCATCAAATACAAGGCACAAGTGAAACTTTCTGTGTCATTTTTGTGGCATGAACGTACTCCAGTTTCATTGGCTTTAGATTATTCAAGGCATCACAAATTAATAGTCCTGCTTTCATTTATAGTCTGTCCAAAAATAATAGTCACGTTTCTAAAATGGTATATAAAATTACTTGAAATTCCAAAGTCACAAATCCGAACTTGAGAGAACAAACAGCATTAAAAAACTCCCTTTTTCTGGCTTCTTCTGCCAAGCACATTTCCCCCCCTGGTAAATGCCAATATGTAAACCTTATTTCCTCTACCCTGTTTAAAAACTTTATGCAGGAAATAAAAAACGAGGCCAACACCAAGCTTGATCGCATATGTGCTCAAAATACAGAGCAGAGTTTGACCTCAGTTTTTGCATTGTCAAGAATACTGTCTGCCCTCCTGAAAAGCGAAGCGGTGTAATAACTCCTAAAGAGGGTGGAGGCAGTGAGAATGCTGATGAGTAATCACATATCAACGTTTTTCAATAATACTTGAATCAACTGAACTTTAGTTTTATTATTTTTAAATCTCATTTCTTTAGGGATTTTGAACGGTGTTATTGAATAAACTTGGAAATCCTTATTACTGAACGTGATAATAGATTCAGACATAATTATTTTTTCTCCTCATTTTTGGGATTTTTAGTTGCATATTGTTTCTTTGCACTTCAGTTTCGATAGCTTTAACCAAAGAGGATTTGATTAGGAGGTTGTAGAACGTGACTATGAATCCCGCTTTAGGTTCCGTGTGGATTGGGGTGAAACATTTTTCACCTAGGTTAAAAGTGAAACGGGAATCTGTTATCACTTTTTTTTTCTGGGTATTTTTGTTTATAGCATGCACACTTATTCACAATAGTGTACAATTTGTTTTGAAACTCGGAGTAGGTAAAAATACTTTTATACCGTTTCACTTATCAACCAAGTGAAAGAAGTATTTTACTCTGAACTAAATGCCTTGGGTAATATTTTAGACGTTTTCACACTTTAGCCATAACTGATTTTGCCCATTCAAACTCAAACTCAAACTCAAACTCAAACTCAAACTCAAGCTTCAGTTTTTTTTATTTATAACACAATTAGATTTTAGTCATCATTTTGATTTTTAACAATTCAAAAGTGTCACAAAAAGTGATTTTATTTTTGAATGATGGCTAAAGTTCAATTGTGAAGACATGGCCACAACCGAATTTTTTCTTGTCAATTTTTTTTGTTTGTCAAAATTGTTGCGCTAAAGCAAGACTATCTCTAGCGACCAAGACTATAAAACTCACCCGAGAATTTTATCAAACACTTGGTGTGCGGAAAACACCCAAGACCTTGTTCCCAAAATGAACTAGTGTGCAAAGTCCCAATCAAATCAACCAAGCATCAATGAAGAGACAATAAGAACATACAAGCAATCATCAAAGCAAAACAACAACGATATACTGTGGTTCACCCAAATTTGGGCTACATCCACCAAGGGGGATTTCTTCTTTCTATAGATAAATGGAGGAACCCAAAGGTTATACACACACACAATTTATCTCTCTTAGAAAGTCACTCACAACCTCACAAGAACTCACCCCTCAAATGGGAGTTCTATCTCTCTTTAGCTTTGATAACTCTCAAAAAATAGCTCTCAAACTTGTCCTCTCTCAAAACCTAGAAATAACACTTGTATTTATAGATTTGAGCCAAAATGGCAAATTTGTAAATAAACCAAAACTGAAAAATAGGAGAGCCAAAATCAACAAACTCCACCTTGGCGATCCTGACGATCCAACCAATCTCTAGAATGCTGAAATTGAACCCGCTTGAAGACTGTCCCACCATCTACCAAGCTAATGCGATTCCCCCAGGCGATCCTCACGATCCAACCGAACTCGGAATGCAAACATCAAATTCGCTCTAAGATCATCCCGACATCTAACAAGCCAATACGCTCCACCCGACGCTAAGCCACCTCAAACTTCAACCATGAAGTGAGATACCGCAAGTCTTCACTCCAAGACTCCAAACGACTCCACCCGCCGAGGAACCAAGTTCTAAACTAAGAACTCTCCATCTCATGCATCTGAATGCTTCCCATGTAACCATACGGTGAATCTCGCTCCTCATGTAACCCGGTGAGTACATCCCCACACAATACATATAGCATACACCCTCTTTACACGAAACATTCAAACACATCAACACCATCTTCCACCATGAGAAATAACCACGGATGAGAGGGAAAATTCCTCACCTCTCATACCCTCCAAATCTCACCCTCGAAAGATGTACCAAGTCTTTGTCACGAAAAAATCCCGTTTGCCAATGCTCGCAAACAATAACTCATCGGCCCTCCTTAAACTAGCTACACACACCTCGAATCCATCACAGTTCTACACCTCCTCGATTCCAATCGGCCAATGCATGTGTGCAACTAAACCGGGTCAACATCACCCGTTGGCCCTGGAGGGGGACTTCGATCCATCCCCTCCACTAGTAGGTATTATCCCATCACTACCGTCTACTCTTGGAAAGCTAGCACCCAATGTCTCCGCTTTGTTCACAAACGAGACATGCCTCGAACATTCTATCACTTGTGCACACCGCTTCCCCGTCTTCCTCGAAGTTTGATTTAGACGATACAACCCCTCTCTCCCCTCTCCCCTCGCTAGGACCATACAACCGCGTGTGACTTTCAAGACTCCACCCGCCACCGACACCCGGCAACCCTTGGAATCCAAACGGCTAATGGATATCAAATTCTTTCGCAACTTTGGGACATAGGCCACACCACCCAAAGTGCGTTCCACCCCATCGAACATCTTGAGTTTAACCGTCCCGACACCCTCAACGGAAACCTTCTCTCCGTTAGCCAAAGACATGGAACCTTTTCCATTTTCTGTGAAAGTCTCAAAATATTCCCTCTTGGAGCAAACGTGATCCGACGATCCCGAATCTAATATCCAATCATCTTGGGAAAGAGAGTTAACCTTGGAGATTGTGAGAAGTTCTCCAAGTTCATCTTCATAATTCACACTCGCTACCGTTGCCCTCTCGGAATCAACCTTGCCCTTAACCTTGTCGTTCCACAAAGGACATTCTCGGATCATATGACCCCATTCCCGGCACTTGTAGCATTTCGGCCCTTTACCACCAACACCTCTCGATCTAGACCTACTACCGTCATTAAATCCCCGGTTGGAGTTCCTCCCGCCATTTTGCCCACCTCCGTCTCTCGCCATAAGTCCTTCATTATGGGAATACCCGTCACCTCCACCTTCCTTCTTTCTCATCGTGACATGAGATTGAATATCTTGCACAACCTCGTTGCACCGGAGCGTAGACTTCCCAAACATCAGCGTGGTCACAAAATGCTCGTATGAATCGGGTAATGATGCAAGCAACAACAATGCGCGATCCTCCTCAATGAATTGAACGTCTATCCGGTTCAAGTCATTTATCAAGGCATTAAAAACGTTGATATGCTTCATCATATCCTCACCCTCCTTCATCTCAAGCTTGAAGAGTTTCTTCTTGAGGAACAATTTATTTGACAACGACTTTCCCAAATAAATCTCTTCAAGCTTATCCCACATGCCTTTAGCCGTGGTCTCTGCTATCACATTATTCAACACATCATCCGTGATAAGCATCTCAATACACGAAGCCGCTCTTTGATCAATGTCAATCCACTCGGCATCGGTCATGCCTACCGGTCGTCCCTCTACCCCCAACAATGCTAATTGCAACCTCTGTTGGACAAGAACGCCTCGCATTCGTCTTTGCCATAGCCCGAAATTGATCTTCTCATCAAAAGCCTTCATGTCCGTCTTCATTGAGCCACTTGATCCATAACTCGGATCCCATCTCTTAGAGACTCCGCTCGTAGAGGTTGATTCTCGAGTACTCTCCACATTTTCCGTCATTTGGAACAAAAACAAAAGCTATGCCAAAATTGCCAAAATTGATTCAACCTCGAACCAAAATACCGGGCAAACAATGCAACCAAAGCTCTGATACCACTTGTTGCGCTAAAGCAAGACTATCTCTAGCGACCAAGACTATAAAACTCACCCGGGAATTTTATCAAACACTTGGTGTGCGGAAAACACCCAAGACCTTGTTCCCAAAATGAACTAGTGTGCAAAGTCCCAATCAAATCAACCAAGCATCAATGAAGAGACAATAAGAACATACAAGCAATCATCAAAGCAAAACAACAACGATATACTGTGGTTCACCCAAATTTGGGCTACATCCACCAAGGGGGATTTCTTCTTTCTATAGATAAATGGAGGAACCCAAAGGTTATACACACACACAATTTATCTCTCTTAGAAAGTCACTCACAACCTCACAAGAACTCACCCCTCAAATGGGAGCTCTATCTCTCTTTAGCTTTGATAACTCTCAAAAAATAGCTCTCAAACTTGTCCTCTCTCAAAACCTAGAAATAACACTTGTATTTATAGATTTGAGCCAAAATGGCAAATTTGTAAATAAACCAAAACTGAAAAATAGGAGAGCCAAAATAAAAAAAAATGCTTGTTACATATGCATAGATAGACGTGTTTGATTTCTGGCATATTTCCCTCTAAAACGAGTACGTCATTTCTGTAGTTAATAGCTTAAAGGGGGTTCAAAATAAATGGATTTAAAACCATAGAATCATTTTACGTACAAAAATGCATAATTTAAAGGTCATTGTTGACAGTATGATGTTGAATTGATCATGATTGTTAAAAAAGCAGCGAACTAATAAGTCCTATAGTGGAAGAGTAGATAACATCTTAATTAGGAGGATGCTATTGTACTGATATCCTCATAGGATGGTTAGTTAAATGTTTAGAGTTCCATCTTTCTAGCATTTGTTCACCTATCTAATCATGTTGTCCGACCTTGAGATGGAAAAGTGAGTCAATAAGAAGCCAAAAATACGGTTATTATTAAGAAGCCACTTGAGACTGTAAATTCTATTGGTGTTAAGGCGAAAGATCTTAGAACTTTCGGACTTGAAATTTGTAATCGAGAAAGACCACAAGATTGCTTTGGGTCAGTCACGCTGTTTGAATTTTGGGAAACACAAACTAAAACAAGGATTAAAGGAAGACGTATTGTAATTCATTGTATATTATGAGATATACTTCATTTCATTTGGTCATGTTTTCCTTGTACTTTTCTATGTATCAGATGTGGGGTTAAGTTTTCTTGGCACAGCTTTATTATAGCAAGTCAAAAAACGATTATGTTTGCAAGTATTTTAAACAAGCTTTTATGGTGTTGTCTTTATCTCCCAAGTCCTTCCACAAATTGTCCAAATATTTTCAAGACAAGAAAGTATTTCCTACGACTTGTAGAAACTCCCTTATACCCGTATATTTTATGGAGGAAGATTTTTGGAGTTCAATGTTGAACTTCTTGAAAATCGGGTCAAGACGAAACTTACCCTGATTGGTTCAAATATTAATAATTGTGGAGCTCAAAATAATTATTTATATATTAATATAATATTTTAACTAATATAGTGTTACCGTGACCCTGTTAGAAGAAGGTCAACAAATTTGAACTTAATTTTTTTTGAAGAGAATATTTTTTTCTAATAATATTGAGACATGGCGAGTAGACTGACATAGATTAAACTAAATGACAAATTCAATTAAATAAAGATGACAAATGTTTGAGTTAAAAGGTGTAAGACTAAACTCAACAAAAGGAGTGTTTTATTGCTATTCAAATTCTAAAAGGATGAGATTTATCCAATTATAACCCATAAATCTATATAAAGTGAAACCTCCATTGCGTAAAATGGGGCTTAGAAGATAGCGAAACACTTTCATATAAATTTTCCCATATCATTATGATGAAAACATCCTCACCGCCAATGTGGATGTAGGCCTAATATGATCGAACCACATATATCTCCATGTCTCTCTCACATTTATTATATGTTCTTTTCATGATTGTTGGTACCTCCTTAGGGTGATTTTCCTCCTTACAATTTTCTATGAAGAGAAGATTTTTAATGTTTTTAACAAGATCCTCCTCACAATTTTCTATGCACTCACGTCATTTTAATTTAAAAAAGAAGAAACAAAGTTTAGGTTTTGCTATAAAACATAGTTTAACTCTAGGTCATCTTGTATACTCGTTGTTCGGGCGATAAGACACTTGTCGCACAAGTGTGGGGAGAAAAAAGTGCTATTGTACGAACTATAATTAATTAAGCATTTGAGCAGCATAACAAATCATTATATTATGACATTTTTCTTAGTAAAAATATTAATTATGGACTAAGAATCTCAGCATTCACGCGACAAGAGAATTGACTGACAAATAAAACATTCGCGCATGTTGCACCAAAATTTCGGATAGTTGGTCCTAATGTTAAATAAGAAATGAAATTGTATGAGCATAATAATCCAAATTAAGTATTTAAATGTGTAAAGGATTAAGTTTGAGTTTGCTAATGACACCCATTTACGACCCAAAGATTTTTAAAACATCATTATGCCCCAATCATTTTCTCTCCCTCTTAAACACACCTCTTTAGTAAACCCCTGACCCTTCACATCCAAGCTCGTTACCCTCTTACACCACCCCCAAAACCTTATCAAAGCGCCCTGATGATTTGTTACTATCATTGGTTTTTGGTGTTACCTCTACAAAACATGCTTTTCTAACAATTTTGATATCATTTTGGTGCATATCAACTATTATAACTCAATGGATAGTGGACAACGTAATGCAAACGATTGTGGGCCTTCAAACAATACCCTAAAGGGATTCTTCATTAGTGTAAATACAATTTTTTTAAGGTGTGAAAATCTTGGAGTACGTTAGTGGAGGTTGCAGTATTCGGAAACGAGATACCAAGAACGGTGAAGTTTTTATGGTATCCAAACCCCAAAACAAACATATATTTATTTTGAAGAAAATGTTTTGGCTCAGGTTATATACAAAAAATGTGGGCTTAATATTCGAGGCACTTATGCTAAACACAAATATTTTTGCATAAATTTAAACTAACTTGGTTTGACATTTAGACCCCAACTTTTTTTGCCAACTTCGTCATATAGATACTGAATTTAGATAAGTCTTTCGTTGTTTGGTCCCAAACAAAGATTTTTGAAATAGTACATATATTTGTCAGGTGTAACCCGACTTGTTTTGTACTTCGTCAGTATCATCACCTCGACTTTAGTTAATTATTTCATTATCTCCTCCCCGATTGAAACCAGTTCACTTGCATTAGTTTGATTTTTTCAAAGTGTCATTAATGGAGTTTAACTTAGTTCTTTTTTATGATTGATGAATATGACGAGAAGAAAGAGGCTGCATTTTTAAATGTTGATGTTAACAAACAATTTTTAGATTTTAAGTTTGTACCTATATGGTTTAAATACGTAGAACTTATTTTACCGATTGCCTAATAAATAAATCTAACTCATATTTGGTAGACTTTATGTTTAGGTATTTGCCTCATGTCATGATTTGATTTGTTGGGCTCAAAATCAAGCTAGAGTAGTAAGAATTGTGATTGTAACAACTAAGTCAAATGTATCGACACTTTCACGAAATGATCAGCTTTACTTGGGGTGTGAAAGGGGTGGACAACACATGCAATTTTCTAATTATTTGAAGGGCATCACATTAGACGATGGTCGATGGATGCTATAAGTGTGTAATGGAATTCACAACCACTAATCCACATATCTTATGTTTAACGACGCATGAAAGAAAAAATATAGAGGACAAGACCCTCAATGATGTGAAGCCAACCGGAATTTAACTACTCTATAATGTTTTCATAAAGCCAACGTGTAAACAATGAAAGAAAAGTTGCAGACGCGCGAGAAGGAAGGTAAACCCTCAGTGCATCATTTGATGAAATTGCTATTGATAAGCACTATGTAACTGATACTTGATTAATGATATTACCGGTCAAGTTAAAGACATATGTGACACCTTATTTATTCTAATACCTTCATAAAGCCAACGTGTCAACAATGGAAGAAAAGTTGCAGACGCGCGAGAAGGAAGGTAAACCCTCAGTGCATCATTTGATGAAATTGCTATTGACAAGCACTATGTAACTGGTACTTGAGTAATGATATTACTGGTCAAGTTAAAGACATATGTGACACCTTGTTTATTCTAATACAGGTTGATCAGGCCTTTATTAAAATTAATTGGGAATCACATATAATTTAATTCTTAGCATATCTGTCTTATCATTTATTTAATTATACAAGTATGTATAGTTTCATTTAAACTACTAACCTTTTTCTAAATTAAATATAACCATCATAAATACACACCAACTAAAAGACCGAATAAATCATCGGTGACCACAAATAATACCAACATAAATATGCAACAGAGAAATAATAGGAAATGCGTGTCTTAAAAGAAATGTCCTAACTCTACGGGCAACACACCCAATTGAAAAATACTGAAATATAGGATCTTATCTAGATAGATAGAACTAAAGAGAATATAATCAAATCTCGCGACATCCATGGCTACTGGAAGCAACGACATGATGGAAAGACTAACCCTGAGGTCCCTATCACTGAACACCTGGGTTTTGAAAATATTTGACAACGGGTCAAAGCCCAAAATATTTGAAAAATATCTGCGAGTATTTAAATGCTTTAAATGTAAAGGTGCAGTGTATTACCTTCATATTTAACTTTTAGTCGCATCCACATGAAACTTTTCCACACCTCTCATCTACAGTGCACACCTAACACATTTATTTTATTATCCTAATCACCCGAACCAACCTAACTAGGACAATAAATGCTAACATTGCCAATCCCGCTAATACTCACTATTAGCTAATATGCACTACCTTCACTAGGTATATTTTCATAAATGTTACACAACTACACACATGCTATAATTTGATATTCACACAATTGTCATATATATATATATACAACATTCCTAAGGTAGGACCTCGCATGCTATCAGGCTCCCGGCACACCACGTACCACCATTGGGCCACCAGGTCAGAATCTCATCACCGAACCCAAAACGTAAACATAAATAATGAAGGAGATCATAAACATACGTTCGGGGGTCACAACCATGCCATATCGCTCCCAATTGATCTCAAAACCTAAATCTATCCTCACTCATGGATAGTGGCCATGTAACAATATTATGACTTGGGGAAACAACCCAACATCTGGTGGTTAATGCCAGTGTGGGTTGCCCACTACGTGCAATCTCCTAACGATAGCACTATCGAGTTAGGTATGTTTCAAACAGATAAATAACAATCATACACACACACACACACACACATATAGGTAAACCCACAATATATATATATATATATATATATATATATATATATATATATATATATATATATATATATATATATATATATTGTGGGTTTACTTACGAGAAATCTCACATCGTACTAACCTACCAATCCCGAAGTTCAAACCGACTTCCCGATTCCAATTAATCATTGTGAAGTGTTCAACCACTTATTAACTGATTGGTCTCACTTGAATCTAATTAATAGTTAGCCTAAAATATTCACTAACCCTCTAATAATGTTCCAAGGTAATATAAACCCATTCTGGAAACTTATACACCCGTTTGTACAACGCTAATAGTTTAAAAATAACGCAAATTAAAAATAGGACATTCCAAGAAACTGAAATGGTTCTCTTAGCAGACCTAATCGATTCGGTCAAGCGAACCGATTCGCTCCCCCAACGAATGCAATTCGATTTGTTGTGCTGCCCTTCGTCTTCAACTATGGGGTTACACATTTAAGGTCCATTAATGGAGGTCCCAATCCTCCCAAAACAACCAATTATGATCCCAAACATGTATATTATTATCCGAGGTGCATTATAAATATGATTTAGACCCAAATCCAACATTTATTTACAAAAAGATTCTTATTTATTTATTAAATCCGCCCATTCTAAAATCAATCAAGTTTCTAACCCATCATTCCAAAACACCCATCAAAGTTCATCCCTTTCATTGGATACTTACGAATTTAATCATTAAATCCGTTCATATTAATCCTCAATCAAATTCAATATTATTAAATCACAAATTAATACTCCTAATTGTCTCCATAATACGTTCTCAATTTTAGATTCAACTTTTGTTAACAATGAATGTAATTAAATGCATTATAAAAACTTAAAGCAAGTAAACACTTGCCTTGATGGATGATTATTCGAAGTTCTACTTGTTCTTGTTGGTTTGATTTCAAAAATGACTTCTCTTTCTTATCCAAGCCTTCATTCTCTTCTTTTCCCCCCTCTCTTGTTCTCTCCTTTGATCCCACTAATTAGAGGTTAAGAGCGCCTGCTATCCACCCCACTAACCTACTGATAACCCTATTAAAACTCTAATTTTTCGATTAGGGTTAAGCTCTAAGGGTAAAAAGATGACTATGCGCTTATACGAGCCATTTTATATCTAAAAATCATTCCTTAAATGTGAAAAAGGAATATGATTAAGGTTGATGTTTTTGCCGAGTGCTCGGGAAAATTGGGATAGTGGTTTTAAGCGATGAGTGACCAAGAAAGATAATTCAAGTTATAACTAAGCCATTGTCCCATTATATTCATCACTTGAGAGGTAACACACGATTAGTGTGAGAAGGGAATCTGATTAAGGGTTTGTGAAACACTTTAGGACAATTACTTAGTTATGACCTTTGGTTGGGGTTGTCGGGGGCTAGTTATGACTTCATGAATTGGTTGATGTTTTTGCCTTTCTTTGTCCTTCAAATAATTCCTTAGATGTGTTGTAGGTCTTCGATCTTCAAGCACATCATTCACTTAAAGAAAACCATGTGTGTGGGCACTTTCGATGATGATGTCTTAGCGATATAAGAGGAAAAAAAAATACTTTCTCTCTCCTCAAACCCCTCATAAAAATATGAATAATATTTTTCCTCTCCCTATATAACCCTTATGAATGTCTTATTCAGATTGAACCTCTTCCCTTGACCAATATACATAGGTACAAAGTGGGCTTGGGCCAAACATGGTTTCTAGAGAATTTTTGGTATGCTACTTGATATAAGGACTATACTACGGACCTAATTCAAAGTTGGATAGCACGTAATAAGATTCCTCGCATAAAGCATACATTACCCTCCTCGTGAAATATAATTATTTACTTATCGATTTTCACCAACGTCTTATTTATTCATTGATCTCAGACTTACTTATTTGACATTTTACCAGATAATAAAATCCATCGATCGAGTTTACTGGTAGAACCAAAACTTATAAGTTTACTAATGGGGTATCATAATCCAAAATATCTCATGGACGTGACTTCCTGCAAAATATTATCTCATATATACACACATAATAATTACCCAACTTGAGGAGATTTAAGGCCAATAAATTGAATCTCATCGATAACAATCAAATTCACAATCATGTGAATATTCCAATCCTCATTGTTTTCAGGATTAAAATATATGCACCCTTTGCAAACTTTAAGAGACATTGAAAGTCTAATCTAGTTAGCACCTAGAGTTTAATCTCAAATTTGGTCCCATTCTACATTCTTGATGTACCATTATAATTTTTTTGAACTTTTTGATAAGTTGCTAAACCATTATAAAGGTTTTCATAGTCAAGATAAATTACTAAGATTGTACACATAAAACTACTGATAAGATGTCAACTTCCTATCTAAGCTCTGAACTGTTCAGTCATACTAGAACCATAATTCTAGTTTTATGCAACTAAGCCATACCTAACTCATCAAAATTCTTACTGCTTCTAATTGACCGACATACATACACTATATTTAAAACAAATATAAGACACACCCATAAACACGATGCTTATTTCAAAATGAACATGGCACTTCTTTGTTAAGATATAAACGTCATACATGGCTTTAAGAAAAAACCCCACAATATCCCACATAGTCTTAAAGCCATGTGCCTATGCATCTAACACCTTACTGGTTGTTATCAGATGAAATCTTGGACACAAATTTATTAAATCCATTATTGAATCCATCGAACTAGATGATACTTATGCCCAATGTGTTTATATCCTTATATGTGTTTTGGTCTCTCTCGAATTTGCGATTGTTATGCTATTAACATAATATAATGTAATAGTCAACTACACTAAAGAAACCTAACCCAAGTCACTCAGGAAGTTCCTAAGCCCTATAGCCTCTTTAGATTCTTTTGAAGTGGAAACAACTTTGACCTTTATAGTGGAGTCAACAATGCACAATTTCTTACATCCCTCTAACTTATAGCTCTACCACATAGACTAAACACATAACTTGAGCTAGAAATCCTTAAATCCTTATATAAGTAAAAGTTGAGTCTTTGTACCTAAAAGGTACATGACTATTTTTTTAAGTAAACTAACCTATAATCTCTCATCCGTTTCAGGTACTTGAGAATGTGCTAAAGTGAGTTCAGATCTCCGCACATAGGTTAGACTAAAATTTGTTAATCATGCCAATGACACAACAAATATCCAGTATAGGATTGGGATTATGTAAGACGCATATCATTTGGGATTGGGATTAGTGTCTCATTCTTATGTCGGCTGTCTGGGTTGGGATAACTTTGTATCAGAGGTAGATGTATTATTATTATTATGGACTAAATATACTGATATTTTTATACAGTAGACATTATAGGTCTAATGCTCTTTATGCAACTATTTTTATGGATCCTAGGCCACAGCTGTCGCTTCAGACTTAAGCATTTTGAGTAAAGGGACTTATCCAATATTTAGTTTCCATTAATCTTCCTAGGATGCAGGTATCGAGCGTGTAGCTCATTTTCTTTACACTATTTATTTCCATTCAATTACTCAGATAAGTTATTATGTTATCAGTTTTATTCAAATCAAAAATTGTAAAAGTTTTGTTTATATTAAGAGTTGGATTTGACTTTATGATGATTTAGATTTTATTCTAGTGGTTAGATTTTCTTATATCATAAGTGGATGGTACCAGAGATGTTTTATTCATTTATCATATTGTTACTTAGAAATGTCATTATTTATGTCGTTATTTATTTATCTCATTCGTGATTATAATGGTATTAATTATCCGACTCATATTATTTGTATTTAGAATTTATCAATCTACTTATGTATTTTATGGAGTGTTACACGAAGCACAAGGTATATTCCTTATACAAAGTGATTCCACCATTTCTATCTAAACTTATGAGAACACAATTGATATAAGTTTCTTGGGATGAGCCTAACATCATTTTGATTAGATCTAGTGAAAACTTAATCCCAAGGATGTGCCTGGCTTGTAATAAGTTCTTCATTTCGAGCTTCTTAGACAACCACACTTATATGTAAGATTATATACCCACCTTGTTCCCAATTAGGATAATATCATCCAAAATATGTACGTGAAATACCACCATGTTTTCATCATTCTTCTTATAAAGAAAAAAATATGCAGGCTTGATCAAAATAAAAAAAATGATTGTCCAATCAAATTAAATGTTCCAAGACCTCTATGTTATCTTAACTTGATAAACGGACCTCTTAAGTTTACACATTTTTATTTTTTGACTTATTACTATGAATCCATTGGGTTTCAACAGATAAATGCAATTATCAAGACCACCTTTCAAGAATATAGTCTTAGCGTTTAAAGAATATTAATAGAGAAAAGTTTTACTCTTTGTCAATCCCTTTCTTTCTAAGTAATCACTTTCATAATAAGCCCTCAGACTTGAAGGTTTCCACCTTCCATAAATCCATATTTTAACTTATTATATATCCACTTTTATCCGATGGGATTTATCCCATCAACAAGCCTACAAGCTCCCAAAACTGATTCGAATACATTAAATCCATCCTGATATTAATATTCTTAAGTTAAATATAAAAGTCCTTGTCGTGGAATGCATTGTTGTAGTTCATGGGACCTGATTGGTGATTCTTTGGGATTTCACTGAAATGTTCACCTAAAACACTTACCTCTCAAGATGTCTCTTGATTCTCCCATAATGACATAACTCCACTTGTGATCCATTATAAGTGATATATGTTACCTAATCATATATAATACTCCCACTACCGCTAGGTAATGTATTATCTACATCAAGTTATATTTCTTATGATACAAGTATTCTAACAACAGTAATGTGATGATCCTTTTAATCTTATAAGACTACCCTACTTTTAGGCAAATGGTTTACTACATAATCATTTCTTTCAAAGATCAGACATCGATACCTTCAATGACCTTCTTATGCTTCGAAATTTATATAAACTACCTCTAGAAACTTTGGGATACCCAACAAAGATACATACTTTTGCTTATGATTCCAACTTCCTTGGATCCTTCTAAAACATAAATGTCGGGCACCCCCAGATTCGAACATATCCTAAAATTATTAGTGACACAATTCTTATAATGTATAAATTATTTTCCAATGTATGAGAAAATATAAGATGTTTTCCAATTTTGATATAAACAATTTTACTAAAATAATATAATATCCATTCAAAACCAACATAGAACTGAAAACACTTTTCTTCTAAAATAAGATACATGCAATAATTTACCAACGATATCTTTTTATCCTTACCAAATCTAATATATAAACCCTACTGCGAATACTATTTCCTTATTCTTATTGCCCATTATTTGGAGTATCTCTCGTTTAAGTAGTTGCTTGGTTACTTGGAATCTCAGCAAAGAGTTGCAAACCTGATATATGGCCTCTGGATCTACAACAGGTGTAGACAGGACCAAAAATCATGTTTCCACTTTTAAGAGTAATAACCATTACCTTTTCTTTTTCTGTTAAGTTCTAGAAATATTGCCATCGATGTTATTAATGTTCTAACTACTTGTAGTGAAAATACATGCCTTTCAAATTTTTCAATGCTCCCCAAGGATTATGAATTTTACTAACCACAAACCATTACACTCGAGACATATACTTCTCCTTCCTCCCTTTTGGAAAATAAATAGATTGCCTCTCAACAACTAACACCATGACTTCGTTTTTAAATTGTTCTCACTATTGGTTCCAAAAATTAATCAGGGTTTTGCCATCAATTTCTAATCCAAGGGATCTCTAGTTCACCCAAGATGAAGACCACCTAAAGAATATGATCGTTAGCGGATCATCATCATCCAACACCGGTGTTTACTATGTCTGATTAGTCCATTCCTTAAAATTAAATACGTTCAAATAGAACATCCCCTCTGGGGACACCCATCATACTTATAATTAGTTTTAAAGAATTACCAATTATAAATTTTAAAATAACGTGATTAATTACTTTTGCTAGGGATGAAAGACAATGCTAACATAAGAAATTAATCGCATGCAAATTTTAAAATACTGATGGGAAATGTGGGTTAAATAATTTTATTATCCTCCATAATTTAAACAATGTATAAAATCATTTACAGCCCTTGAAAATTATTACAAATATTTTATTTTTAATTTTAAGAGTAAAACAAGTGGGAGAAAAGTTGATCTCATTTTTAAATCTTAAAATCATCACTAAAAAAGTAATTTCCAATTAAATATTTGAGAGTTAACTTTTGATTAACTTTTAATTTGGATTCCCTCTATCTGCGATTAGATAGAATCCCATCAAACATCTTTACTCCTTTGTGAAATGAGATTTGTCATTGGGAGCTTAGGTTACCGCATCTTGAGTTAGACAAACTTTTCATCTTTTAGTTATGTTATCCGGACAACCCATAATACTCCTGTCCGACATAATTAAATAGCCGTCATTTTTGGTCCCATAAAAATGACAATGACTCATTTGGATTGGATATCATCAGTTTTATTGAAGTGTATACCATCGATTTATTCTTTAAAATTAAATAGGCTTGTGTAAAACTTCCACGTTGGAGAGACGAAAGTCACTTAAATTTAATTTCAAATAAATATCGCTTGCAAATTTTAGAAATAGTAAGATACCATGATCAATTCCCTCCCCATGGAGGAAAAATGATGTGGACACTAGGAATTAGTCACATCATATTTTTAAAATATCGATGAAAACTGTGAGCTTTATGTTGAAACTCCTCTCTCAATTAATATTTTGAACTTGAGGGTTTTTTGGAAATTATTTTTTCAATTCTAAATCCCTGAATTAAATCACTAGTAATTTTTCAATTTTTTGGACAAATTAAATTACCCGGCTTGCCTATTTTAATTTTCAAAATTAAAACCATTTGAATAAAAATAAAAATATAGAGACAATAATTTAATTTATAAACTTAAATTGATTACCAAAATAAATTAAATTATTATGTTGGCCCCTTTTTTAAAGTGTGCTTTAAGGTGACAAAATAATTTTTCTTTAAAAAAACTTTTTTCATATTTATCATGCACCATGTTTGTGAACTAATTTCAATTAAGTCTAATTTTATCTTGTTCATGCATCTAGATGATTAAAGCAAGTAAAATAAAGTAAAGTTCACAACGCCGAATCTATGAGAAAACCACTAAGGAAAAAAATCTCGGACGGCCCAAGCCAGACAATCACTATGATACGGTTTTATAAAGAAAGACTGACAGACTTACACAACGACTCGATCCCCACAAGCATTGACGCTCTTCTTCTCTTTAATTGCTCCTCCACAATGCCCATGCAGAAATCCTTCCACGATACTCGTCCGCTGTGCACGCGTCCACGAGTGCCTCGGTCTCCACCGATGTAGCTTTGAGAACCGTCTACGATTAGAAACACGACCTCCACCATTTATTCACGCAAAACCCAACGAACAACTTGTTTAATATGGATGAACAAACTCCACATGGTGCAAACAAGATCTCTATAGAAATTGTATATGAAAGCTCGAATCTTTAAATACTAAGGATGGTTTAGTCTTTGAAAACCTTAGAAAACTTATGTAGAAAAGCGAAACTGTTACTGTATTTTAGTTCTGCACACACTTGAAATTCTGAGAGAAAAACGCTTTAAAGAAAAAAAAATTCAGGCGGCAAGTCATTCTAACGATATCCACATGTCTTTCTAACAAATGTGAGATGTCATTCGAACGACATCACATGTCATTTGAAGTTTGTAAAACCAAGGTGAGATTTCACATGACTCCAAATAGTTTTTATCTCAGAATAAATGAAGTTAAAACCATTTAAAAATATTTTTGACATTTTAAAATAATTTATAAACAAAATAACATCCTTAAAACATTTTTCGAGGCCCATAAACATTATGCGTTCATACTTGAGAGTATCTCAGAATGTAATGTGATATGAAGACGTAAATCGTGCACCAATAAAACTCGGCATGATATATCTTTGAAGCTTTTTCGCGGCGTCTTTGAAATAAACACGTCATAGACTTTATGGGTATCGTGAAAAGCTAAAAATATATCTATGGCTCAAACGAGTTTTGTTCTGAGCATAAGTTAATTACATGTAAATAGACTCAATTTGAAATTTTATCCTGAAAAATATACCCCTTTGACTATTCCGGGAAAAAACCCAAACAATTAAATGCCTAAGCCGGGCCGTCAATCCATATGACACCTAAATCCCATCCCATAAAATAAAAAGTAAAAAAATACAGGACAAGGACTAGTATATGCAGGTCCGGTAAGCATGAACTGTCTGAATGTGATGTAGTCTTGAAATATTGAATCTTTTAATCATTTCTACACACATGAAACAGACAAATACCCAGTGAAGTATGGGGGAACAAATGATATAAAAATACCAATATGTAAAACAAATCATTTATTAAACATGTGAGCAAAACATGACCAATATGTGCAATACAACATGATATCAATAAAATATAAACATACATATGATAAAAAATGTGATATCAATTTGCAATGGAATAAGGACATATGTGCTCATAAAGTTAAAATACTCTCCCTACATTACATACAACTCTCCCGTTTTTTGTCTCGAATAGATAATAAGTGAAAAAGATAAAAAAATCACCAAATATCTAGAATGAAATAATTAATTAAGCATATTTAGATAAACATGGAAAGCCAACTAATAATAATTAGAAGATACCAAATCGTAGCTAGTAAATAGTAACAAATATGAAATCATCAATTTAAGAAAAGATGTGACTAAACAAATCCATGCAATATAAGAATCAAACCACACTATCGACTGAATGTAAACTATCTAAATGAACCCATAAGTACCAAAACAGAATGAAATCGTCTCATATATGAAGCATTTACTGAAACAGAATAAGGACCTAAAAATCCAAGCAGAGTCGTTCGAATGACTATGCCATGTCGTTTGAATGAGGTAAAAAATGACCCAAAATAGTAGGCTGCCGTTTGAAGCAACTAACGAACCTACAAACGACCATATCTGACACAATTTTCGCCTCAAAACTCATGTCGTTAGTACCAGACTTTGAATGGCTTGGACATGTCGTTCGAGCGACGTCCAGAAGTCAATTGAACAACGTCATCAATTTCTATATTTCAGTGCTAAAAATGACAAAGTTTTTCCTAGTGGAGATACGAAACAATAGCAAAACAAACTCAAAACAAAAAAAATAAAACAAGTAAAACAATGTGAGTTTCATGCTAACATAGTATCAATGTGATCAAACATGGACATGGAGTGAATGTGCGTGAACTACAAAAAATGAGTCACAATATGAACACATCTAAACGATCAAGAAGCTCTAATTGATAGATAAATGTCATCAAACCTAGTTTTAGCCATATGTGACAATTAATATATTAAGCTTAATGAACTAAACGAACAAAATGTACACAAATTCGAAATTTTGACGATTCAGTAAACAATAGCGTCATGACACGAGTTTTTAAAATTAGGATTCATGGTGCAAACCCGTTTGTTATTTTCCATCCATGCTCCATCATATATTCATATTTACTTTTTCTAGCTCTTTTGAGGTTTATATTTTTCTCAACTTAAAGAAATCCTTTTGGCTTCATTTTGGCGTATGTTTCTTTTGATTGCCTTAATTTTTTCTTGGGCTCTTTTGAAGGGTGGCTTTCACAATGAGATTATTATTCTCTCACAGCCCTTTCCCGTGAACACTCATCATTTTTTCAATTTAAGCAATATAAATACTCATGAAAAATGGTACTTATATGCACACCTCCTCCTAAGTCTTATTATGCATAGATGATAAAATTGAAAGGGTAACATCTCACCAAACTCAAATACGCATGAGAAGTCAAACATTCATATAAACTCGTGCATGTGTTCAATGATGGCATATATACAAAGTCGAATTCAAATGCAAATCAACTTCAAAACAACCCCATTAGTCAATGGTTAAGATCATTCTAAGCATCTATAATTATGACCAAATTTCCTAGCCACATGGATAATGAAATGATGGGGGTCTAAGCATAGCAATATATCACATCTAACATGAAAACTCATGACACAAAAAAGAAGCCGAAAATCTTTTTGCGTTTTTCAAAAAAATATTTTTTACTCAAAAATAAAATCTTTTTGTATTTTCAAAATTTTTAGCAAAATAATTTCTTTTTATATTTTTCAAATAAAGACTCAAATAAATGAAAAATATAATACAAAGAGATACACATATCATAACACTAGCAAGATGTATATCATGAAGCAAAGACTAGCGAATGAAAAATATGGCAACACAATTGTTGATACCAAAATTAATATGCTGATGTGGACGAATAATGCGAAGACATGTGTTAATCTACGTGGCACAATAGCAGCGAGGAAGTTCATTTCTTCGACCAATTCATGTTCTCTCCGAGCAACGAGGATACCCTGAGGAACTCTAGCACCCCGAGGTACTCCAGCGCTCCAAGGAACTCTTGTTCAACGAGCAACTAACGCGGTCCGAGCTGCATCTCGGTCGTAGCATTAATTACAAGATAATCAACAGTTCAACTATTCATTGAATGTTTATAATCTTGACGCACACGATGCATTAAATGTATTGCCCTTTCATGCGTGTATCATTTAATGTATCGACCCTTTCATGTGCAGCCGCAAGGCTATAAATACCTTGTATCAACTCCATTCAAAGGGACCAGAATTTCTTGAGAGAACTTGTATTCAAGAATTCTGCAAACACTCAGCAATAACATAACAGTGGACGTAGGCCTTATTCCTAGCCGAACCACTTTAAAAATCTCTGTTTTATTTATTTATCTGTGATTGAATAATTAGAGCGATCTAGTTTTTTACATCAACAGATTGGCGCCGTCTGTGGGAAACGACTGTTACTATCGTTTTTCATAAAAATCATTTATCATCAATGGCGGATAATCCAGAATCTAGCAATCGAAACGCTGGAAATGCTGGAAATCCTCCAAATCCCGCTGCACCGCCAGATCTGGCCGAAATTATGACGAATCTGGCTCAAGGACAAACCGCCATGCAAGACACAATGAGGCAACTCTTACAAACCCTTCATGGTGGTGCACCTGCACGTTCAGGACAGCAAAGTGGTCAGAGACAAACTTATTTACTTTCTTCACGATCCAGGCGTACTGAGTCACGTCGCAATGAGGAGTCTGATGATTTCTCTTATCAACCTGGGCGAACTTCGTCAATGAGGACGACAGATACTGATCAACATATCACCCTCTCTCCAGAAAGACCCAGTGCTTTAGAAAGACTGAGTAGGGCTTCTCCTTTCAGTCGATTAGGCCCTAGGAGGAATAAGAGTCCACCTAAGACCATATCAAGGAGTTTTCGACAACCATCAGATCTAAGAGAAGGATCAGCACAGTCACGACCAGTCGTTCGTCAAGATAGATCTCAAGAAGCTACCTCAGAACGATCGATTGCTCGAACCAATAGGGCCGAGGAAGGAAATGAAGCGTGGAAAGGATCTCTCCAACGGTTGGAGGATAAATTAGGAGAAATGGCTAAAGCAAAGAACCCCTTACAGAGAACTTTTGTGCAAGGGACACCTTTTGTGCAAGCCATTGTGGATTTTCCTACACCATCGAAATTCAAAGCACCTGTAGTGACCCCCAAGTATGATGGAAAGACAGATCATGTTCTTCATATAGAACAATAATAGGCTGCTGCCGACATCTATGCCGTCCCCGACGAGATGAGGTGTAGAGCCTTCTCGGGAACTCTTACCGGATCTGCACAGATATGGTACAACAATCTTCCTCGGGGTAAGATTTTAACTTTTATTCAATTAGCCGAGTTGTTCATTGGCAATTTTTGTTTTGGGGCGAAGCCGGTAAAGCGAGTAGCACACTTGCTAAGTGTTAGACAAAAATCAGGTGAAAGTACTAGAGATTATATAACTCGTTTTAATAACGAGAAATTGGAAGTCATAGATTACGAAGAAAAGACAGCAATCACTGCTTTGATGAGTGGTTTGATACCTAACAAGCTGTACTACACCTTGGCCAAAGATCCACCTAAAACTATGTCAGAGTTGATGGCGAAAGCAGCCAAAATTATGAATGCCGAGGAGGCTATGGCTGCGAAGAAGAATATGGATAAAGAAATTAAAGTGGAGGTCGACAAGTCTAAGAAGAAAGATCAGAAAGGTAATGGTGGTGACAAGCACTCCAAGAATAATAGGACGTCATGGGAGGTCCTAAAGAAGTACGATAATTATACTCCATTGAAAATGGGTATTAATCATGTTTTGGAAGAAATCAAGAATAGCGAGGAAATCAAGTGGCCAGAAAAACTGAGGACAAATCCTGATCTGAGGAATAAGGCCAAATACTGCGAGTTTCACAAAGATCATGGCCATACGACCAAAAATTGCATAGCCCTCCAGAACGAGATTGAAACGCTCATCCGAAGAGGAAAATTATCAAAATATGTAGATCGCAGGGGTGAGAGGAAGAATGATGATAGAACTAGAGAGAGATCTAGATCTCCTCGTCGTGCAGAGGAGAAAAAGAAGAGGGACCACGAAGATGATCCAGATGATGATCCTGATCTTCCCAAGAAGCCAAAGCATCCTGAACGAGAGGTATTTTCCATACGTTTTGGGTCATTTGATTGTAATGTTATTAAAGGAGGAGATGCATGAGGAGGAGACCTTACTGCAGAAAGAAAAGCTTACCTCGGAGAGGCTCAAGCTTGTTCATATATTCAGCGAATAAATCTGGCCGAGGAGGACCGTCCGAGGAAGGTAAATAAAGAGAAGCTAGTCATTGGTTTTTCAAAAAACGACCTGGCAGGTGTTCTTTACCCTCATGACGATCCTTTGGTGATCAAAATGAGGATGAAAGATGTGGTCATTTCAAGGGTGTTGGTAGACAACGGTAGTTCGGCAGAAATCATGTACTATTCATGCTTTGATAGCTTGAATTTGAAATTATCTCAACTGGAACCTTATCACAGACCCCTTCTGGGTTTTGCTGGCGAGAAAGTTTTTCCACTTGGGACGATCAAGTTGGATATACTCATTGGAACTTGGCTTGCTTGTCGAACAGAAAGAATACGCTTCTTTGTGATGGATAAAAATGTGCAATCAACCTACAACATCATTATGGGAAGAGTTGGATTGAAAAAGTTCGAAGCAGTTCCATCTACAGTACATCAGTGTTTGAAATTCCCAACAAATTTTGGAGTCAGAGTTGTGAAAGGTGATCAAAAAGTAGCTCGGGAATGCTATTATTCATCTGCCGAGCAAGAGGAACTTGAAGAATCAAGGAAAAAGACCACTACTTACCAAGTGGAGGAAGGTACAGAAATTGAAAATCTTGACCCTAGGGATGAATCTCAACTTGTAAAAGGACAGGTGGTGGAATCTACAGAAAATGTTATTCTAGACGACGAGCATCCTGAACGAGTAACCCAGATAGGATCGTCGTTGGATGTTTCAATAAAACAGGAGTTGATAACTTTTTTGAGAAACAGGAAGAATACTTTTGCTTGGAGTCATGAAGACATGCCAGGAATAGATCCAAACTTCTTATGTCATGAGCTCAATGTGAATAAGGAGATCAAGCCTGTGAAGCAGAGAAGAAGAGTGTTTAGTCCCGAGAAGAACCAGGCCATACAAGAGGAGGTCGAGAAGCTCCAGAAAGCCCAATTCATTGAAGATGTGAAATATCCAGATTGGTTGGCAAATGTGGTGATGGTAAAGAAGAAGAACAATAAGTGGAGAATGTGTGTTGATTTCACTGATCTTAACAAGGCATGCCCAAAAGATCATTTTCCATTGCCCAGAATCGACCAGCTAGTGGATGCTACCTCGGGACATGAGCTGCTCAGCTTCATGGATGCATATTCTGGCTACAATCAGATCAAAATGAAACCTGAAGACAGGGAAAGTACTTCTTTTATTACCCCAAGGGGAACTTATTGTTATAATGTTATGCCTTTTGGTTTAAAAAATGCAGGTGCAACATATCAGCGGCTGATGAACAAGGTTTTTGCCGAACAAATCAGTTGCAACATGGAGGTCTATGTCGACGACATGCTCACCAAAATCAAGAGAGCTACTGATCATCTAATTGACTTAGGCCAGACCTTTGATCAACTGGATAAATATCAAATGAAGCTCAACCCGACGAAGTGTACCTTTGGGGTACGAGAAGGAATGTTCCTCGGATACATCGTCAACCAACGAGGTATTGAGGCAAATACAGAAAAGATCAAAGCTCTTTTAGGGCTGCGATCCCCAACGACGAGGAAAGAAGTACAGAGTCTTACAGGACGAGTTGCAGCGCTCAACAGATTTGTATCCCGAGCAACTGATAAATGCCTCCCATTCTTCAAAACACTGCGAAAAAGTTTTGAGTGGACTGATGAATGTGAGAAGGCCTTTCAAGATTTGAAGAAGTATTTGGGAGCCCCACCATTGTTGTCTAGGCCAATAACAGGAGAAAAGTTGTACTTATATCTGGCAGTATCAGAAAATGCAGTCAGCTCGGCATTGATCAGATTGGAGAATGGAGTCCAGAAGCCAATTTATTACACAAGTAAGGCTTTCCGAGGTGCCGAAATCAGATACCCAAAGCTAGAAAAATTGGCATTGGCATTAATTGAGGCAAGTAGAAGAATGAGGCCATATTTCCAGGCCCATACCATCATCGTGTATACCGACACGCCATTAAGGCAAGCCCTTCACAAGCCAGAAAAATCAGGAAGATTGATGTATTGGGCAATAGAACTCGGTGAATATGATATTGTGTATGAACCCAGATCATCATTAAAGGGGCAAGATGTAGCAGATTTTATAGCAGAGTTCACGTACCCTGATACCCCCGAGGAACAAAAGGTACTTACGGACCTACCTATGGACGATACAGGATCAACAGACACAGGTCCAGACCAACTAAGGTTGGTAAAAGGACTTGTGGATGTAGAAAAATCATCATATTCAAACCCAGACCAACTCCGGTTGGTAAAAAGGCACGAACAGATGATCGACAAGGAACGAAAGATACCAGGGGATGATGAAAGAAAACAGCAGATATTTTACCGAGGAGCTTTGACAGATAAGAAATTTGAAGACGAGTTACCTACATGGAGATTATATGTAGATGGATCATCTTGCACAACTGGTTGTGGAGCAGGGATTGTTTTAAACACCCCAGATGATATTGACATGGAATATGCCATGCGATTCCAATTCAAATCTTCCAATAATGAAGCTGAGTATGAGGCCATGATAGCAGGCTTTCATTTGGCGAAAGTTATGGAAGCACGACAAGTAATTGTTTTCAGTGATTCTCAATTAATTGTGAATCAGATGATGGGAATATATGCAGTTAAGGGAGAATTAATGGTGAAATACCATGCAAAGGTGATGGAGTTATTGAAAGAATTTGATGCTATTCAATTAGTGAGAATACCGAGGATGGAGAATGCTAGAGCAGACGCATTGGCCCGATTAGCGTCAGCTACGCGCACCGAGCTGTGAAGGACAATACCAATTGAAGTATTAGAAAGTCGGAGCATAGAAGAAGACCTGATGGTGAATATAATTACCCTTGATTTAGGACCCTCTTGGATGGATCCTATCAGGGCTTACATTGAAGAAGGAGAACTACCAGAGGATAAGCTAACCGCCAAGAAATTGAAGTATAAAGTTGCTCAGTATGTATTAACTAATGGTGTTTTGTATCGACGAGGAATTATGGCAGGTTTGCAGAGATGTGTACATCCATCAGAGGTCAAAGAATTAGTTAAGGAAATCCATGAAGGATCTTGTGGAGCTCATGTAGCAGGTCGGACACTTTTGCAAAGGGTGATGACACAGGGATACTACTGTCCGACGATGAGGGCTGATTGTATAGCCTATGCCAAGAAGTGTGACAAGTGCCAACGCTTTTCCTCCATCCGAAGAACTCCACAAGCATTGTTGACACCCATAACTTCACCTTGGCCATTTTCCATGTGGGGGATTGATTTAGTTGGACCATTGTCGACGACCCGAGGAAGGTTCAAGTACCTCATCGTGGCAGTGGATTATTTTACAAAGTGGGTGGAAGTTGAGCCACTAATTGATATGACGTACGAGAAGGTATATCAGTTCATTTGGAAGAACATCATTTGTCGATATGGTCTCCCCCATGCTTTCATCACAGACCATGGAACACAATTCGATAACGAAGAATTTACTGCCTATTGTCATCAATCGAACATTTTGAAGTTTCATTCAGCACCAGGCCATCCCCAAAGCAATGGACAGACTGAGGTGACGAACAGAACATTACTAAATGGTTTGAAGAAGAGGTTAAGTGAAGCTAAAGCAAATTGGATTAATGAGCTCCAATCAGTACTATGGGCTTACCGAATAACTCCTCGAGCAGCAACTGGAGAATCACCATATATGCTAGCATTCGGAAGTGAGGCTGTGATACCTGCCGAGTTGGGTCTCCCAACGCATAGAGTGCTGAATTTCAATTCCCCAGTCAGCGATTTGATGCGAAGACTGGATTTGGATATGCTCGAGGAGGTTAGAGAAGAGGCAGCCATAAGGAATGCTGCTTACCAACAACGTACAGCTCTGTTCTACAACAAAAGGGTAAAGAAATGTGACTTAAAAGAAGGGGATTATGTGCTAAAGAAAGTCATTCAGAAACATAATAAGCTGGAAGCAAACTGGCATGGACCTTACCGAGTTACAGAAGTTGTTCGACCAGGAACTTACAGAATATCTACTCTAGAGGGAGAGGAATTTAAGAATGCATGGAACGCTGAACACCTGCGCAAGTATTATCAGTAATGTAAAATGTAAATGCATTTCCTTCATTATGAATAAAACGAGGATGTTCCACCATTTTCTTTCTGTTGAAAGTTTTTCGGGGAATACTAGTGTAATACACTATGCTCAAAAAATACTCCTTTGGTTAGGAGACGACACTAGCGTGATCAACTACGGTTGGTAAGATAACTAGTGGACAGTTCGAAAGAACCAAAAAATACTCCTTTGGTTAGGAGACGACACTAGCGTGATCAACTACGGTTGGTAAGATAACTAGTGGACAGTTCGAAAGAACAAAAAAATACTCCTTTGGTTAGGAGACGACACTAGCGTGATCAACTACCGTTGGTAAGATAACTAGTGGACAGTTCGAAAGAACCAAAAAATACTCCTTTGGTTAGGAGACGACACTAGCGTGATCAACTACGGTTGGTAAGATAACTAGTGGACAGTTCGAAAGAACCAAAAAATACTCTTTTGATTGGATTTGAAAAATATACTCTCACATTCCAACTTATGTTGGACGGGAGGTAATATTATTACAAAAGTTCCTCAGAGAACAAAATATTCCAAACTGAACCAAGTATAGTTGGTCGGTGATAAAAACCCACTAACTGTAGTTGGTCGACGAGGATAAATTATTGAAGTTGGTTGGTCGGACACATTTTATGAAAATATTTGAAATTGAACAAAGTATGGCTGGTCGGGGATAAAGACCCATCAACTATAGTTGGACAAACATTATTTATCCACCCTGGTTGGTTGGAAACAGTTTGAACATTTTATACTCATTACTTTATTATTAAGTGATTGAACAACCTTGATACTTGTAACTTTTTATTAAGTTGCTCGATGAACAATATTATTGTTATCTTTTTAACAGATACATATGCACAAATATAAAGGTATTTGATAAACACAAGACAATAGCAAAATTTGCAAACAGAAAATGAAAGTCTTTTCATTAAAATTCAAAATAAATTACAGGTTACATGAATGTACTAACTATTACATTGATATTCCTATTCTATTGGTTTCTTGCCCTTTGCTTTAGAAATAGGCTCTTCGCCAGCAGGAGGATCTTCCAGGCAAAGGGGAGAATTAATAAGGTTCAAGTCCTTCAACATTCTGACATTCATTATTGAAGGTGTCTCCATTAGATGCTCTGGACGAGATACTTTGATTTGGGAATGAAGGCTATAATCACCGAGGTATTTTGAAATTAAGCTACGAGGAATGGAACGAGCTGGGATCCAGGCCATGTCCAATTTGAAAGGTGGCACAGGCAAGTCTAATAACCCTGGAGCATGATAATCCCATAAATAATGCCCTTGCTCCAATTTTAACACACCCAGTGCATTCAACCACCCCTGCTTATAACCTTCATTGTTGGCATGTTCAATACGAGCATCTAAATGAACAAGAGCTTCATTATATCCTGCCATCCAGAATTCCCTGGGTTGCTTATGAAATTGAAAGGTTAATCTATCCAATTGTTCGAGAAGGTTTTTGGCAAAAAGATCCTTAGTATGTAGAGCAGACTTCGTTGCAGTAAGTTGATCTTCCAAGGATAGATTTTTCTTGGACATTTCTGATAGAGCCCGATCTTTGACGTTTAATTGGAATGCTTGAGTTTCCAAAGTAGATTGGGTACGAGCCTCTTCGACATTACGACTAAGAACTCTTGATCGACTCCGAGCAGCGATTGGAGAACTTTGCTCCTCGGCAACATTTTGAACAGCTCTTCCTCGCCCTCGAGAACCTCTTCCTCGTCCCCGAACAGTCCCAGAAATAGTAGATCTTCTTAAGTCATCCAATTCTTGCCTTAATTTGGCATTCTCGACCTCTAAGAACGAGAAACCTTCATCAGTAACTGGCACTAAAGCAGTGGAAGATGATGCTGCAGATTCATACTGAGCCAACTTTTTCTGCAAATTATTGTTCTCCTGTTCCAACAACTCAGCAATCTGCCTGCAGGCCTCAACCTCACCTTTTAGAGTTCTTTCCCTAATATCATATCCAGCGGGGATCTTTTTATGGCCTGTTTCAGAAGAAAGCTGCTGATATCTATTTTCATATTCCTTGTGCAGCAAAGCAGTTGATTCATTATGTTGATTCTGAAGATCTTCTAAGCTACAATGAAGTTCCTCGATCAATTCGTAGTATGCCACATTATTGGCCACAGATCTATCAAGTAAATCCTTCAGGTACCGGTAAGCCTCAACTGCTTGTTCTGAGGCATCGTGACCAAGGATGTCGACAATCTCTGATACACTTAGGTCTGTATGACCAGCTTTATAATATCCATTGCATTGTCGCATCAACTCAGTATCAGGAGCAGATATCAATTCCATTCTGGCCAAAAACTAATAACGAAGAGAAAGCAGGAGTTAATAAATAAAAGCAGACAGAGGATCAACAATGAAGAGGAATGAAGATGTGTTTTATTAGATCATCAAAAGATTACATTGTTCGATTACAAGTAATGAAAGAAAGAAATGATACCGAACAACTTCACACCTTTTCCTTGTCCCCCAAGACTTTCTCGGGAGGCTGGGACGAGGAGCTCGGTTGCTCGGTAGTAACAGCGGCTTGATCGGCATGAATCTTCTCAGGAGGAGGAGGCATGGAAGAAATGTCCTCGGTGGCAGAGGGTTGAGAGGCAGAGACCTGATCACCTATGGCCATAGAAGATTCATCAGAGACAGGCTCATCTTCTTCTTCTTCCACAATTGCTGGAGGAGGACCAGGGAGGTGTAGTTGGAATAGCTCAGAGTCATCTTTGATCTTCAACTCTTGCAGAGCATCTACCCAGCCATCATGGAAGTATTTCAACTTCCCATATTGAACTTGGGATGTCATTGCAGTAATTCCCTTATCCCATCCTTTCTCCCAGCCAGCGCTGAAAGATTTTTTGACTGCGACTTTTCTTCTTAGTCTCTCCGAGGAGAGCTTCACATCCAATTCTTCCTTTTGGACCTTGATATCTTGCAGGGCGGACAACTTCTCCTCTGCCTTCTTCAACTTATCTTCAAGCTCTCCCAAGTTCTTGAGCTTGACATCATACTTCTGATGTTCGACCTCTAAACCTTTTACTTTATCCTCCAAATTCTTGGCGATCTCAGCCATCTTCACCTTCTCGGCCTCAACTGCAGACAACTTTTTCTCCCAAACAGCCTTGTCCTCACTATACTGTTGGCGAGATTCTTTCAGGGATTGGGTCAAACCCAGTAGAGCATCCTCTACACCTGACGAGGAGCTTGAAGCTTTAATAGCTTCATCCTTCTTCACGATGTTATTAAAACAGTTCACCAGCTGAAAGATGGGAAAAACAGTAAAGCCAATACAAAAATGCAAGCATTCAGAGAAAGAAAGAAATTCAGAATGTGAGAAATTTACCAAAGCAAGGTGACGAGTAGCTAGGGATGTCAACATATCCTTAGAAATATTATTATCAATCCCTTGGACCTCAGGTATGATCCAAGTTTTTACCGAGCTCATTGCAGATCTCGGGGGAATGATGGCTGGAACACCAACACCACCAGCAGGTAAAGAGGAGGCAGTTTCAGCCAGATTGATTGAGGATGATTTCCTTAATCTTCTCAAAGGCATTTCAGCAGCTTCAACCAAGGAAGAATTCTTGGTCGGAGAAATAGTAATCACTTCCACAGGAGCAACTTTCTTGCTCGGAGCCACTGGGGGCTTCTCGGTAGTTTTGGAAGGTGCATCATCCACCTTCTTAGTCCCCTTAGGGACATCAATTTTGCTCTTCTTGGCCCCAACAGCAGAAGTAGTGTCATCAAATAGAGAAGGAGGAGCTCTTTTCTTACCCATTCTTTGACTTAAAGGAAGATGAGAATCTGAAGAAGAGTCCTCTGGAGTGGAAGCTGGTTCAACAGGGCGAGCAGTATAAGAGGTCGTATAACTCTTATACTGTAGCAAATATGATGCAGACCTGATGTGCTCGTCTGCAACGTTCTTATGCAAACCCCAGATAAGTTTCAGATGCTTGATATTAACTTCTGAATCTTTAGGATTTTTTCTTTTACTCTCAACTGCAAACAAACACATAACAAAATATCAGTCATACATTTTATCAAACATAATGAATTCATAAATTCAGAAAATAGATAAAATGAAAAATAAACCTATCCCGTTGCCATATAGGGGGCATCTGGGACCATTGTATACTCCATCTCCAACCAGAGGGGCATATTGCCAATTTTTAATAATCACCCCATGTTCAAAATAATCTCTATTTGCATCGGGGAGATTAACTACAAGAGCCCTATTCAAAAACCTAGTTTTTAAATAATAAATATTATCTAAAACGGCCCATCTATAGCAGTACATAATTTCAGGGATCCCTATACGAGTCCCATGGGTTATATTTAATTTATGCACCCCATTAATTATTCTCCATGAATTTGGGGCTATTTTTGCAGGAACAAGATCAAAATACTGACAAAACTCGAGACACAATGGATTTGGTGGAAAGGAAAAACCACATTCAGCAATAAAAAGACTGGGGAACCAATGTCCCTCAGCCAGACGAAAATAATTTTGAGGTTCAGAAAGTTCCTCCAAGATTACCCAAGATGGGATGGAAAAGTCAGAGTGGAACTTTTCAAGAGATTCAATAATGTAAACCATGATGAATAAAAGAAGAAGGAAGAAAATCTTACAGGAAGGAAGGAGGTCTGCTGACAACTAACGAAGGAAAAGATGAACGCACAAGAGAGAAGGAGAGAATAGAAAGCTTGAATGCAGAAAATTGGAAAACGTAGAAGACGGTATGGTTACCTAAGAAGTTTAAATACTTTGCATTGGGAAGCGGCGAAAGAAATGATTGCCAAAAAGAAACTACTGAACTTCCGGCGGCTAAAAGGACAAAAACTGCACGGAGATCGAAGCGCTTATAAAAATTCAAAAAAAAGGCGGAAGCTGCGAAATGAGAAGGAAATTTGAATACAATGTTCCTGAAACCCAGGAAGGTCATTTAATATTGCCATATACCGAGAAAGAATGTTCCATACTCCTCAAAGTTCAAAATATGAAACATTGGGGGCTTCTGTTGATACCAAAATTAATATGCTGATGTGGACGAATAATGCGAAGACACGTGTTAATCTACGTGGCACAATAGCAGCGAGGAAGTTCATTTCTTCGACCAATTCATGTTCTCTCTGAGCAACGAGGATACCCCGAGGAACTCTAGCACCCCGAGGTACTCCGGCGCTCCAAGGAACTCTTGTTCAACGAGCAACTAAGGCGGTCCGAGCTGCATCTCGGTCGTAGCATTAATTACAAGATAATCAACAGTTCAACTATTCATTGAATGTTTATAATCTTGACGCACACGATGCATTAAATGTATTGCCCTTTCATGCGTGTATCATTTAATGTATCGACCCTTTCATGTACAGCCTCAAGGCTATAAATACCTTGTATCAACTCCATTCAAAGGGACCGGAATTTCTTGAGAGAACTTGTATTCAAGAATTCTGCAAAAACTCAGCAATAACATAACAGTGGACGTAGGCCTTATTCCTAGCCGAACCACTTTAAAAATCTCTATTTTATTTATTTATCTATGATTGAATAATTAGAGCGATCTAGTTTTTTACATCAACAACAATCATCCTTTAGATTTAACATGGGAAGAATCAAGTGTAACCAAACAGGATGAAGTTTAATTCCTAAAGCCACTAAGAACGATTTCCTAACCCAAGTAGGTGTGTAACGATGCATGGGGATTTTTGGACTCGAAACGACTTTATTCTTAAACTTCCTAGAAGAATTTTTAAGGTCATAATAATAACGCCTAAGGTGACCCTTCTTATCGCAATGAGTGGAAGTGTAAACACGGCGAGTAATGTGACCTAAATGTGGACCTATCTTAACGTTCCTAGTTGGCCCTCTCACACGATTGGTATTGTCTTTGGGAAGGGGTGAAATACGATCATCGAAGCCTATATCATACCTATCTTCCTTGATTTGGATGGTACCTAACGTCCTATCCAACTTTTCTGACCTTTCCTCAAAATCAAACTTCACCTTACTCGAGTCTCTCAATCTCTCTTCAAGTTCACTAATCCTAGACTCAAGATAACGCCTAGACTCCTCAAACTCTAGAATATCCTTCTTCATAGCCTCCATCAAACCATGAAGACTCTCTTTCTCTCTCTCTCCCTCTCTCTCTCTCGACGTACTCTAGTTTCTCTCGAAGAGTCTTATCCCGTGCCCTAAGATCCTCAATCAATGCAGCTTCAAGTTTGACTTTTTCACCTTTACCACTTACGCATACAAATCATTAAAGTAAACTTGCAACTCTCCCACATCAATCTCATCTTCCTTACTAAATTCACCCTCAGTCACTTAGGATTCACACTCAACGGCCTCGGAAGTGTCATTCACATGAGAATCTTCATGGGAAGATTTATCGTCGTCGCTCACATGACATGCTATAAACGCTAAAAAGTTGAGCTCAATGGGGGAACTCTCTCCCTCTTTAGGTTCACTATCACTTAAGGTGGCATTATATGCTATAGGTTTCTTTCCCTCCTTCTCAAGTCTAGTGGGACACTCCATTACCTTGTGACCATAACCCCCACAAATAAAACACCTATCCGACTCATCCCTCTTAACATTCTCACTCTTATTCTTAGGGGCGGGATCGACCTTGTTGTTCTTCGATTTCTCAAGTCTTTTGACATCTTTTGATTTCTTTTGTAACTTAAGAAACTTTTTGAACTTCTTGGCCAATAAGGCTACATCCTCAAAATCGAAATCGGAATCATCAACCAAACTTTAGCCACTTCCTTTCGGGCTTTCAAAGCAATGCCCTTTTCTTTCGTTGGCACTTATTTAGAGGTAAACATCTCAAGATCGTAAGTTTGTAAGTCACCTACAAGCTCTTCTAGTTTTGTTGATTCAGGCATACCCATGTAACACCCCGCGTAAAATACGAGGCGCTACTACGATTAAAATTAAACTAAATCCTTAACAATTAGCATAGAGCATCTATATTCCATAAAAATAAATATAATGAATCAAAAATTTACACTTCCAAACTAATTACAATTAAATTTCACTCAAAAATAATACTAAGCTCTCCAAATAAATTACACCGCCAAGCTATACAAAAATAAAATCCTCCAAACGCCATTCTCTAAAATTCTCCAAAAATCTATAGCGTCCAAATCCACGCTGACCTGCCAGTAAAAGAAAAATATGGGAAAGTACACAATATGACAAGAATAGATGCTTGAAACAATAATGGTGAATAAATGCAACAATACGAATCAGAATTCAAGTTCAAAGCGGCATCCGAGCATTATACCAATTTAATTTCTCAATAACACATTAATAGGTCACTAGGCCTCACCTCACCTCATCTAAGCTTCGTAAAGCCTCATCCTGGCTTTTGGACTATTGACGGGTGACCATTCTCAATGCCATATAAAAATTTCATGACACCATGCCCATCAACAAATGCAATATCTCAATCAAATCAATATTTTAGATTTCAATAAACGTCATGTTATAAAAAATATGAGTACAAATAAATGAGGAATAAACGACTACTCTCGAGAGATTTAACGAGAATATTGCGTAAATCTCATATCTTAATATCATCACAAGAAACTCATAAGATTCTGCCTCAAAATTCTGATCACACCACTGTGTTTCTCTCACGAAAATAATAAAAACTCGTTCTAGCCCAAACTCGAAAAAACACCAACTAAGCTTCAAATCTTGGACTGAAATATTGGTTTAAATGGGGCTAGGCTTTTCGTAGATGGAAGATGAAGAAAATAGAGGAGGCTAATGATTTTTGAGAAGGCTAAAATGTGTTTTAAAAGTCCTAAACTCGTCACTTTATGTTTATATACGAAAAAGAATTAGAGTCCTAATGAGATACAAACACTAAAAAAAATATTTCGGACGATTGGAACGTTGTAATTGGCTGAAATTTGGAGGAATAATAGCTAAAGGTGAGATGAAGATGCACAAAAAGTTTTAGCTCGATCGGGCGGTTGAATATATTTATTTATTTTTCTTGCTCCTTAGGTCGGATCCTCCCCCGATTTTTATACAAAAAGTTATAATTTTCAATTTTTAATTCCATTTAAAACCTTATTTTTATAATCTAAAAACCAACATTTTTTTTCATACCAAAATGAAATAGATTCCAATTTTTTTTTTTTTTGAAATTCGAGATAATTTAATTAAAACCGGTTTAAAAATCACGGGTTGTTACATACTTCCCCACTAGCAAAGGAATTTCGTCCTCAAAATTCGGCGAAGCCTACGTTCAAGATAAAATACGATGTACAAATGCCTACCCAATTAGGCACCCATACACCCAATCCTACCTGCATGTTTCCCCACGTGGCTCTCACGAATCACTACTCGATTCTATCTCTAAAAAATCATCACAACACTAAAGTCCTCAAATCAATTCTAAACATCGTCACATCAAGATTACTAATCCAAATCTCGATGCTCGATGCTTACCAGGTACTCAACAAAAGCTCTCTATATCCAACGAAGCACATCTAACCCGCATGCTAGACCCAAACCCAAATACCCAGGGTTGTCGTATACCTAAGCTCTGATACCATCTGTAACACCCCGCGTAAAACACGAGGCGCTACTACAATTAAAACTAAACTAAATCCTCAACAATTAGTATAGGGGATATATATTCCACAAAAATAAATATAACGAATCCAAAATTTACATTTCTAAAATAATTATAATTTGATTTCACTCGAAAATAATACTAGGCTCTCCAAATAAATAACACTGCCAAGCTATACAAAAATAAAATCCTCCAAACATCGTGCTCTAAAATCCTTCGAAAATCCATAGCATCCAAATCCATGCTAACCTGCCACTAAAAGAAAAATGTGGGGAAGTACACAATATGACAATAATATATGCTCAAATTAATAACGTGAATAAATGCAACAATAAAAATATGAATTCAAGTTCAATGCGACATCTGAGCATTATACCAATTTAATTTCTCAATAACACATCAATAGGTCACCAGGACTCACCTCACCTCACCTAAGCTTCATAAACCCTCATCCTGGAAATTTTGACTATTGGAGGGTGACCATTCTCTGTGCCATATAAAAATTTCATGACACCATGCCCATAAATAATATAATATCTCAATCGAATCAATATTTTAGATTCCAATGAATGTCATGATATCAATACTATGAGTACAAATAAATGATGAAAAACGACTAGTCTTGACATATTTAAGGAGCATATTGTGTGAAACCCGTACCTTAAGATCATCACAAGAAACTCATAATTTTCTTCCTCAAAATTCTGATCACACCACTGCGTTCCTCTCGCGAAAACAATAAAAACTCATTATATCCCAAACTTGAGAAACACCAAGTAAGCCTTCAAATCTTGAACTAAAATCTTGGTTTAAATGGGGCTAGATTTTTATAGATGGAACAAGATAAAAATAGAGGAGGCTACTAATTTTTGAGAAGGCTAGAATGTGTTTTAAAAGGCCTAAACTCGTCACTTTATGTTTATATACCAAAAAGAATTAGAGTCCTAATAAGATACAAATATTAAAAAAAAATTACGGACGATTGGACCGTTGGAATTGGATAAAATTTGGAGGCATAGTAGCTAAAGGTGGGATGAAGCTGCATAAAAAAATTCAGCTCGATCGGACAATCAAATATTTTTATTTATTTTTATGCTCCTTAGGTCAGATCCTCCCCCGATTTTTATACAAAAAGTTATAATTTTCAAATTTTAATTCCACTTAAAACCTTATTTTTTTAATCTAAAAACCAACATTTTTTTCATACCAAAATGAAATAGATTCGAAATTTTTTATTTTCTTCAAAATTCGAGTTAATTTAATTAAAACCGGTTTAAAAATCACGGGTTGTTACAACCCAAAGAGTTTAAAACAATCACTTTGGGATAAAATCTACTAGGCGACGACCTTAAGATTTTTGTTTTGACTCGGTTGTCGGGTCATTTCTCTCCAAAGTTAAATGACGAGTTGAAAATGTTGTACAATCTAGCGTAAAACTCACCAAACGACTCACTCTCTAACATCTTAATCATCTAAAATTTTGTGTAGTGAGATTTTGAAATTTAGACGCCCTAACCGTGCTAGTGCCCTCGTGAGTAAGTGCAATAATATCCCAAGCCTCTTTTGAGGTTTCACACGTCATGATTCGATTATACTCTTTCAGTGTAATATGAGAGGAAATACCATGAAGACCTTTAGAATTATAAAGTGTAATTCTATGTTCGGCTTCGATCCATGACCCTATAGGTTTTAAACTAGTGGACTCTCCCTCTCGTGTGACCGGTGGTCTCCAACCTTTTTTAACCGCTAATCAAACACGCTCATCAATTGATTTTAACGCACTTCTCATTCGCATTTTCCAATAAGCATAATTTGTGCCATAAAAAACATGAGTTCTAAAACTATCAAAATTTTTGAAATTCATCCTTAAAAGCATAAGGGATCAACACACACAAAAAAAATGTTTCTTGATCTGATACCAATTTGTAGGCCCCTTTTTCAAAATGTGTTTTAAGGTGACAAAACAATTTTTCTTTCAAAAAACTTTTTCCAAATTTATCACGCACCAAGTTTATGAACCAATTTCAATTAAGTCCAATTTTATCTTGTTTAATCCTAAACATGCATCTAGGTGATTAAAGCAAGTAAAATAAAGTAAAGTTCACAATGCCGGATGTACGAGAAAACCACTAAGGAAAAAACCTAGGACGACCTAAGCCATACAATCACTGTGATACGGTTTTATAAAGGAAGACAGACATACTTACACAATGACAATGACTCGATCCCAAAAATCCTTGACAATCTTCTTATCTTTAACCTCTCCTCCATAATGCCCATGCAAAGATCCTTCCACGATAATCATCCACAACACGCGTGTCCACGAGTGCCTCGGTGTCCACCGATGCAGCTTTGGCATTTGTTTACGATTAGGAACACGACCTTCACCATTTCTTTACCATAAAACCCAACAAACAACTTGTTCAAAATGGATGAACAAACTCCATATGGTGCAAACAAGATCTCTATATCAATTATATATGAAAGCTCAGATCTTTAAACTCTAAGGATCGTTTTAGTCTTTAAAAATCTTAGAAAACTTATATAGAAAAACGAAACTGTATTTTGGTTCTGCACACACTTGAAATTTTGAGAGAAAAACGCTTTAAATAAAAAAAACTTAAGTTGACAAGTCATTCTAACAAGATCCATATGTCATTCTAATGATTGTGAGATGTCATTCGAACGACATCACATGTCGTTTAAAGTCTGGAAAACCAATGTGAGATTTAACACGACTCTAAACAGTGTTTATCTCAGAATAAACCAAGTTATAACCATTTAAAAACATTTTTGACTTTTTAAAATCATTTATAACAAAATAACACCCTTAAAACGTTTTTCTAGTCCCATAAACATTATGCATCCATACTTGAGAGTATCTCGGAATGAAATGTGATATGAAGATGTGAAACGTGCACTAAAAAAACTAGGCATGATATATCTTTGAAGCTTTGCGGCTACGTCTTCTAAACAAACACGTCATAGACTTTGTGGGTATCGTGACAAGATAAAAATCTATCTATGACTTGGATTGCTTTTGTTCGGGGAATAAGTCAAATACATGCAAATAGACTCAATTGGAAATTTTGTCCTTACATATTAGAAAATAAAAATGAAATCTTAATTTTTTTAAAAATCATGATCCCAACCAATCACATTGATAAGTCTATGTTGTCCATAATAACGTGGGTTCCTAATTTATTTAGTAATCATCTCATAAAATTACCCACATAATAAATATGTGCATATAACCAATTACAAACACATATGATTATATATAAAAAAGGAAACAAGTTCCTTTCTATCATGTTTAAGACTTCTTCCTTGAGTAGAGTCCTTTTCACTGAATAATTTCTTGAAGAAGATTCCATCACAAAACCGGTTCTTGAAGAGTTAGAATCCAAAAGGATATCAAACTGCTTATTCCCCACACTAATACCCGTTTACATGAGAGGTAAGCCCGCAATAGAGGATCCTTACTCGCGCTCATGCGTGGCAATGTCGTGGTCATGAATATGTAAACTGTGGTTGTGACATCGAGTACAAACTGCACTTCTCTCTTTCCTAACTGATGAAAGTGAACTGAAGATACAAATCTTAGCCTCATTTTCCTACTGTAACCAACAATGTCACCAATGTGAGGCAATATTTTGCATTCATCAATCGAGATAGAACTTGGAACCTGGGATGTAGGGGGATTAAGAGGACTGTAAGTAGTCGTAGTGCCTATAGATGGTAATGTATGAATATTGTGTCCAACACATGCAAACTTTCCATTCTCAAAATTCTTGATAAATTTCGAGAGTGAAGACTTCATCCCCTCCATTTCTTCTCCGAGGTTATCCACATGATCCTTCCAACTCTCGTTGTCCGTATTTACCTCTAGAAGCATTTTTAGAGCAAATGTAGATGCCAATATAGTTGTTCTAGAAATGGTAGTCCCAATGCAACGAACATGTCCTCACGTGTCTTTCCAAATACATCTAAAATAGACCCAACATCCAAGGTCTCCTCTTGACCACTCGCTTGGTATACATCTAGAAGTAATTTAACCTTATCCGGTACATAAAGACATTAAAGTTATCATTTATATTACATATTGGGTAATAGAAACAAAGAGGAAAACATTAAAATTAAATTACCATAAATTCTTTATCACAAGGCGCATAATCTACTACTTTTAATTTATGAGTTGACAACCCCAATTCCGCACGAGTTAGTTCATTCCCATGCTCCTTTTTCCAATTCTCTACGGCTAGGGCATAAACATAATGACTCGTGTTATGAGTGATCATTTTTACATAATTTTGCTTTATCTCTTTGTTCTTTTTTTTTGCAAATCCTTTTCGTCTTGTAAAGCTTCATCATCGCAAAGTACCTCATAATCCTCAAATTTAACATTTTCCGAAACATTCTCCTTCCGCTTTGTTATCGTCAGCCTTCAAATTTGCCCTTATCTTGGCCTTGAACTTCTTCCTAGCCTCGTTAGATCTTTTCATAAACATGATTTTTTTTGTTTCACAGCGGGAAAGTCTTTCTACAATAGTGGAAAAATGATCCCATAAAGAAAAGAATCGTACCATACAAAATAACATAATAAAAATTTCATTAAAAAAAGATATGGATCCTCGATTCAAATTGGTCGTTGTTTTATATGAGTCGATAAGAACTAAGAGGCTCGACTAGAAAGAATTGGTGGAGAAATTTTTTGTTATATATAGTAATCCTTCTAATATCTGAAATAGATTTGAAACTTCCTATTTGTGAAAAAAGGGACCAATTGTCAAATGTCGTTCCTCCTCCATTAGTTGATACTTTTGAAACAAATATACTTTATCATTATGTAATTAAATTTAGTAACTAATACGATCGTAGACAAATAGAAAAATAGTATACCTTGAACATTATCCAAATTTGATACTTATATCGCGGGTTTATATATCTATATGTCGTAAAAGAAACCAGTACACACGTCCTTGGGAGGTATCCCAATCTACTAGAGAGTGTAGCTCAATTATCCCCCACTAGAAGGCCATGTTCATTAAATATTAATTTCTTTATAGATGATGTATCACCTACTGCCGAAGAACTTGAAACAACCTTTAAATAGGAGTTTGATCCTGGTGTTGCACCACTGAGTGATGGATTTTAAGTATCATCCACATGAGACATTTATATAAAAAAAAGACTATTTGGTGCAAAAATAATTACCTAAATAAAATATAGTATTATCAAAACAACAATGCATCGCCAAAACACTAGTAAACATAAAACTACAACACCATATTACATCACCATAATATTATCACTAAAACAAAATATTAAATACCACAACAACAATAAACAGAATAGTACATGTGAATTAAAAAAAGCTTGGTAAATTCAATAGATTAACACTAACTCATTACCAAATTCAAATAGTATAAAAGTGATAACAAGTTAGAAGAAGCATATAAAACATGAAAGGTAAGAATAACCTATATCCAATATGCTAACTTGATTTCAATAGAACAATAAAAAAACATATTTTTTTCCAACAAATTATTACACTATGTGAATTTGATGTCTAAAAGTTCCAACAATTTCTCATTTTCCTCGAGAATAAGGTTAGATATCGTACAGACCATCTCAATCTCATTTATTTCTTTTGTCAAAATCTTAGGAGAGTTCAAAATAATTGAACCCCCCTTGAAATTGACGCCTTCACAATAATAAACTTGAATTTCTTGAGATTCTAGGATGAATGGATTGTCGTGCATTAAATTTTTACTCGTGAGCTTACTAAGGTTCACCATCATCAATTTTGAGGCCGGGTCAACTATGTAAGAATTATTATCGTCCACATCAACTAATCATAATAAAATACCGTGTGCGTGAAATCAATATAATTCAAGTCGAGTATTTGTCTAATAACTCCATATAAAGTCACGCTCTAAAAGTTTTGATTCCATTCATGTGCAGAATTACAAAAGGTATACTTATTGCATTGGAACGTTTCGTGACTAATAACCTTATGGAGTGGGCCACTCGCATATGGCAAAATTCCCATATCATTAGATCTTGAGGCCTACAATGAAATGAATAGTTTTTTAATATTTATATAGAAAGAAAATTATGACAAATCTAGTACCTATATAAATAATACTTGCCTCATTCCTTAGCCAAGGGATGAAATTCTATGCATTGATGTAGTCCAGTTAACCCTAATTTTCTAAAAGTAATGAATTTCAGTATTAAGAAATTTTCATTGATAATAAATAATAAGAATTAGTAAAGGGTTACATGTTTAACATCTCCACTTATCAACACCATGGTATTGAAATAAAAACCATCATTATACTTGCTCATAATGCCCATTATTTAGGGTCAATTCCTTACCTTTACCCAATGCTCATTGACACATTGAGTCATCAAACTCATTATTAAAAAAAATCCTCAACGTTCATCTTATGAGTTATTTCACCTCTATTCGACACATATTCTATGGCATACAAAGAAGGTTCATGTAATAAATATGCATTAGCAATGCTCCTTTCAATGTACCTCTTGTTTCATGACCACCTTTTGTATCTTCCCATTTCCATAACAAATAACCACATTGCATGATATCTAGGTGGTCTATCTGTCAATGCTTCATTGGATAAATGGTGTATGAAGTGCATCATGATCATAAAAAGGAAGGTGGAAAGTGAATTTCGAGGACACAGAGTGCCTCTACCGTTGCTTGTTTTGCCTTGAAAATATGTACCTATAACATTTTGTATTTTTTATAACATTTAAATTGTTAAATTTAAAATAAATAAACTGCTTGAATATTTTTTTTAGAGAAGAGGGACACAACCCTCAAAAGTTTTATTAACCAAATAGGAGAAATAGCCTCTCCAAAGTGGCAAATACAAGCTCAAGAAAATAACTAACCCTTTGGGGAGCTAATAACCGAAAGGATATGCAAGAAATAAACTAGGAACTTTATAAATATCCCCATTACAAAGAAATTTTGAAAGACAAAAAAGAAAATATAAGGTACTTAAAACCTAACCTATCTAATTTGAAAGGTCCTCTAGCCGATTTTGGAAAATTCTCTATAATTTTAAACATCTGGATGGAAGACACCTCTGTACCAGCATTAGCCAAACAGTCAGCCACTATATTTGATTATCTGAAAGAATGATTAATAGAGTACTTGAGAAGATTTAGGTTATTCTAGATTTCTTCAAAACTTACTTTATATCTCTATGGAGGTTTCCAAAACTTATTTAAAATATTGATCACCAACAAAGAATCTAATTCTATTTGAATAAAGTTGATTCTATACTTTAAATAAATTTAAATTCCAATTTTCAGCCCCAGAATATCTACTTCAGTACTGGTAGAAATACCATTGGGATTTGTAAATGCCACTACTAATTGACCTTTAGAATCCCTGATTATACCACCATATCCACTTGGTCCTGGATTTCTTTTAGAAGCTCCATCAATATTTAATTTGAACCAATTAAGACAAGGGAATTTCCATTGGATCAGATTCACTATCCAGGTTTTAATGATTAGGTTCAAATTGCACAGACTAATAATTTTTCCATCAAAACTGTGCATAGCACTTTCAAATTTCTTGCCCTCACAAATAGAGGAAATAAGAAAGATTACTTGGGAGATAATGTTATGATTGTTGACTTTAATAGCTTCAAAATAGTCCTGGTTCCTTCTTTTCCAGATCTCCCAATAAATCATAATTGAATTATTTTCCCAAGAAATATCATATAATCTTTAGAACCTGAATTAAATCACCATCTCATCAACATGGTAGAGATATAACTTCTCTCAATTTTGAATTCCATGAGACTAGAGAAATAATCCTAAATAAGCTTTGTTAATTTGCATTGAAGGAATAGATGAATAATAGACTCATCATGATGAAGGCAAGCTTTACACCTTGAAGCCATCCTAATGCCCAGACTTTTTACATTATCATCCAAAGGCAGACAATCTTTAATAATTCTCCACATATTATTAAATAGTTTTTTTGGAATTAAGGAATCCCAAATATTAGGCAACATTGTAGATGTTGAGTGATGTTGTTTAACCAACTAAATTGCAGAGCTATGAGATAATATACCTGAGCTTGTTGCTTTTCAGATCCATTATTTTTTATCCATTTCCATGATAGAATGACACTGATAATTAATTTGAATCATAATTCTCCATATCAAACATCCTCCGTTTGGAAATTGATCCAATGTTTTATACTTGTTCCTTATATATTTCTCCCCACAGAGAGCTATATATTCTAAATTTCCAAATCAGTCTCATACTAAATGCCTTAGTGATAAAATTGAAATTTGGAAATCCTAACCCACCTTCTCTTGTATCTCTGCATAAGTATTCCCATCCTTTCCATTGATATTTCCAGCCATGAACTTCATTTTATCCCCCAAAAAATTCGTTAAAGATTACATGCACCTTTTAGTGACAACTTTATCAGGTTGTAAGGAAGCTATTAAATAAGAAGGGATAAAAAAAGAACATGCTTGATAAGAATAAACTTAACTCATGACGATAAAGCTTTGGATTGACACCCTGTAATTTTTCTTCGAATTGAATCTACCACGATGCTATATAAACTGATTTTGTTCCTTCCTTTAAATATAGGGCATCCAAAATACTTGAGAGGAAGGGACTTGAATTTGAGGCCAGTGCAAACTGCTATAGAAGATCTTTTACATATGGGATGCTTCTCATCAATGGTGAAACTACTCCTATTAAAATTAATCTCCTGACCAGACATATGAGAATATTTGTCAAGAAAAGGTTATTAAGGCCTTGAGAGTCTTTTTATTACCTCTTGAAAAAATTACTATGTATTCTGTAAAGGAAAGATGAGATATTATAGGCAACCACTTGGATGATAATAAGGCTTTATTAGGCCTTTTTCCCATAAGATTATTGAGACCCCTGCTTAAGTATTTAGCTGCCAATATGAAGAGACTTGGGGACAGAGGGTCCTTTTGTCTAAGACCTACTGATGAATGGAAGAATCCATGAGATTGACCATTAATTATGATGGAAAAATAATTGTTGGAAATGCATCTCCAAATAAAATCGATCCATCTTTCCCCCAAACCAAAACTTATTAGAATTTTTATTAGAATCCTCTAGTGCAGCCTATCATAGGCCTTCTCCATGTTAATTTTGATTAAGATATTACCTCCATGTGCCTTACTTTTAATATCGTGAACAATTTAATGAGCAAGAAGAATATAATCTTGAATGCACCCACCTTTAACAAAACTACTTTGATTGGGACAAATCAGCTGAGGAAGAACTTTGGCCAACTTAGTAGAGAGGATTTCAAAAAAGATTTTATAAAGAAAACTACACAGGCTTATGGGTCTGAAATCCTCACACTTTCTAGGATTTTTAATTTTTAGGATAAGGACAATAGATGTACTAGCCCAATTTTTTGGAATCTCTTTTCTCACAAATAATTTATTTTGACATTAATTAGATCCACTTTGATAATATTCCAATAAGATTTGTAGAATTGACCCCCTGTCCATCAGCACCGGGAGATGAATCAACACTAAGATCAATCACAACTGGATAAATCTCTTCTTTTGAAGCAAACCCCTCAAATATGTCATTAGACTCTGGACTGATGATGTTATGAATCAAGTATAATACATCCTCATAACAAATGTTTGGATCAACAGAAAGTAATTTTTGAATATGATTCATAATTTGGTTATTTTCCTCAACAAGACCAGAGATTTCCACTCCTTGATGGTTTATTAGAAGATAATTAATTTGGATGTCACGTGAATTATTATTATCTCACGACTAGCATAACAAAAATGTGTAATTTATGGTAGACATTGTTTAAATACTTTTTGAAGTGATTATGAACTCGTTTAGGAATTTTAAACATCTTAAGTTGGGCTCGAGGGATAGGTTTACCCTTAGGGGAGATTTTGGACCAATCCGAGTGTTATTTTGAGCTTGTTTGGGGGCCCAAACTTGGGTATTAAGAGGAGATACGGGATTAAGGGTTTAAGTAGGTTAATAACCAACCTAATTACACATTCCATCCACTTTTGACTTAACCTAGTAGACTTACACCCTCTCGAGGAAGTTACCTAAGTTAGAGACAAGTAGAGCGATAAAGGCTCAAGGGAGGAGGCTTATATCATCTCTAAAAGGCAAGAATTTTCTTGCAAGACTTTTACTAATATGTTTCTTGATTCATAGGCATGTCTATCATTCCAATTTCGAGTTACAAATTTGACTGGAGATTGAAATTTAGATGGATTAGAATTTAGGACTATGTAGAATTAATGATTAATTGTGTTTTTAGAATCAAACACCTTGGTGACAAATCCAAAATTGATTTCATTGGATTAGAGAAACTAATACTAGAATCCATGTGATAGGATTAATGTTTATATATGAATTCAAATCATGTATTGATCTTACTATTCTAGAAATGTTAGATAAGAATTATGAATTTGTTGGGTTTAGATAACTTATGATGTTTAATATCCAACTACTCGAATTAATGTGGGGTTATCATGCTTAGATTGGGTATAGAATGATGTTAACATGTTTTCTTGACTATAATAGAGTTATGGTTCTTAAAATTGAAGTGTATAAAGCCTTAAAAATGAGTATGGAATTCGAGGGGGAAATCCTGTATAGAAAAAGTAGCAGATCTAGGCTATTGCCCCAAAGCGAATCAATTCGGCTCGGCAAATCGATTCGTCTCCAAGAAGGGAATCGATTCAACTCCTGGACATGGGACAGGGTTAGACCACAAAAACATTTGGGGGATTGTTGCGAGTCCGAGAAAGTATATGGGAGGTTTTCCAAGTGAAGGGATATATAATTAAAAATATATTTATGAAGTTATCTAATAATTGAAAATTTTATAATTAACAAGAGGTTTGATTTTAAGACAAGGATTGTTATTTTGAGATTGATGAAATCTAGTTGCGGTAGTTATGATGATAATTACCTATACATATTGTGTGCCATATGTATGTGTTTATTATTTGTGTGAACATACCTGCGCTTTGGGAAGGCCTATCGATTGGGGTTGCGTAAGTTGTCAGACTGGTAGCACGCGTCGACACGGGTGGGCTAGGCATAGTGTAGGTCATTATTTTAGGGCCTGCGTTTAGGGACACCGCTTCATGATGAAAGAAGTGGGATGGCCAGATCCATTTTCTTGGCCGAGGATATGGGCCATGAGATGCTGTAATGCCCCACTTATATATTTTTTGTTTACGTCTGTTGGTGAGGGACTCCTCCGAACTGACCAATAGAGCACGAGCTAGACACCGAAGGTATATGCCTTCATGTACTGTATATATATAAATATATAAATTTATTAAGAACACATTGATGAAGTCTAATGATGTAGACAATTGTTAATGAACACAATGCTACATAAAATACATAATGTGATGAAATGGTATTTTCTATGGGTAGTATTATGGGGGTTAGTCTTGGGACTGAAATCATGTGTGTATATATTTATTTCCCATTTTATATGTGTGCTAGATGCCCTTGATATTGTTATGTTAGCATAAAAATCGAATTTCACATTTGGCTTGGGTTGGAAATGCACATAGTATTACACTTAGATGAAGGGTGAGATACTTATTGCATGTGAACGCCGATGGGAGGTATGTAATGTGATTTGAGTGCATTACTATCTATTGATTTTATAAGTTAATTCTTGCAATGTTATGGCACTGACCCAAATTATAAAATGTCTTCCCCTAGGTTATCCTAGCCAAGAATAGTAAAGCTGACAGAGGATCAGACTTGCAGTTTCACTTGCTTAATAGAGGATTCAGCTCTTTGATTCTAGCATAGATTGCTACTTTTTATTTATTTAATTTTTTAATTATTCCAGAGATTGTATGGGCATAAGGCTGGAATTTATTCATTCCTGTAACTTATTTCTTGTTATGCTGGGATGGATGTTTTGTGACTTATGTGAGTTAGGACTTATTCATCGTCAGTTTATTATTTTATATGGTTTTATTGGGCATGTGTGTCTTAAATTAAAACTTATTTTAACGATTTGATGCTCAAAATGGTATGAATTGTTAGACAGGCCCCATCTTTGACATATTATGTTTGGCCAACCTTTAGGTGGAAATGGGGGTTGTTACAGTTGGTATTAGATCATCCAGGTTCTAACGTCCTTAGGGTCTGTGTTGCACTCATTACGTTATGATTTTCATTTATTTGATACGTAGAGCCCTATGTTTAGGGATCTTTGTACCCTTTACAATTTTTTATTAATACAAATTTTGTTTTCTTTCAGATCGCAAACACTCAACGTGGTAGACCACGACGTGTTACCAATGAGGTTATAGAGGATGGAGCTCAGTAGGAGATGCAACCACACCCAGCGCCACCACCAGCACTACCCATGGTTACTCCAATAGACATATCTACGATAGTGACTCAAGTAGTATCTACAACAATGGTCATCATGCTACACCACTTTCATCCACATCAATAACCACCAACACCCTCCCAGAACCGATCGTGCTACCCATTTAGGCACAGGGCTCAGTTTGGGAGAGAGCTGGGGAGGTCTTCACTAAAGGCCACCCACTAGATTTAACTGGGAGTACATATATCTTAGTGGCAAGTCCATGAAAGAAGGATATTGATAGACGTTTGAGGATAGTTGAGTGAACAATGGTGCAAAAGAACATGTTAGCTTTGTTTTGATTAGTAAGAGCAACCCTACAGTGGTGGGAGTTTGTCACCATCCTAGAAGAGTGGGAAATGATGACTATTGATGAGTTATGGGTAAAGTATGGGGAAAGTATTTCCCACCTGACATGAAATCAGAGATGAGGAGAAAATTTATGAACCTAAAGCAATAGGGTTGTACCATAGCAAAGTATGAGGAGTTTACTGCATTGTCATTATTTATTGAAGATGAGGTAAACACCGAGGAGAAGAAAATGGAGATGTTTGCATTGGTAATAACTTGTCACATTAGGAAATCCTTATTAGGGAACCCGCTTTTTACCACTTACACTCAGATAGTGAATGCTTCTTAATTGCATTATCAGGATCATATGTTGTTCTAGAAGAGTAAGGGCGAGAAGAGATCCAATTAAAAGTGGTCAAGCCAACAGGGCAAGACACGTGGGAATGGTAATCAGGGGATCCAACAGTTTAAGGGGTCCCAGATAGGAGATTATAATAAGAGGCACAGGGGTTCTGATGATCGTAATAAGTAGGTTCAATAGGGCTATGGACAACTATAGAGGGGATATCAAGGCTAGTGGTAGTAAGGCTAAGGCCAAAAGGGCCAATAGGGGCAACAACAGGATATGCGTCAGTTTCATGAAAGCTGCCACATCTGTGTAAATAAGGGACACCCATCGAAGATGTACCCTTGGGTCAATTGATGGGCACAGGATCAAGGAGGTCGGCATGGGTATCACGTAACTTGGGGTAACTTCATTAATTGACAACCCGACCAGTGGTTGTAGTGCCAACACTACCAGCTCCACCGACCCCACTTTAGGAGCAAAAGTCACAGTTACAGCAAGGGTGTGTGTATCACTTTGCACCTGAAGAGGGACCAACACCAGCACAAACAGTGGAGGCAATGTTCCATATTTTTGGACATGTAGGGCATATTTTATTTGATACTGGTGCATCACACTCATTTGTTAGTAAAAGTTTTGCTTGGTCATCGAGAATGGTAGACTCGGCATCTGATACAGTAATTTGCATTGATTCACCCGTGGGTAAAGGGGAACCTATACGTTCCGTGCGCTATGGATTAACATTGGGTGTAAGGACCTAAAACATGATTAGTAAGGTTAATTACATGATTAAGTATAAGTTATGAGTTATAGGTTATGTGTGTTTAACATGTTAATTATCATGTTTAGGGGATGCATGCTCATGTGAGATATATGTGGTTTATATTAGATGCTAATCAAGGTAATGATCGGGGATACCATGTTTAGAGCATATGATTAGTTATGTGGTTACATGCATCATAAATTATGTTTTTAATGCATGATTATGTTTATAAAAGCAAATTAGGGTGTTGATACGAAATTGGCAATGTCTGGTCGCCAAACGTGAAAGTTTTGAGATCTTCGATAAATTGCTACTTTCCTGTTCGAAGCCCAAATTAGGCGTACTAGTTTATGATTTTAGGAAAACAAAAATTATTAAAGTTGTATATATATGAATTAATGTTATAACACAACAAAGGGTGGGTTAAACAGAGGCTTGTACAAGAAGTTATACCGAAAGTACGAAACAAGGGCAAATATGTCCATCCCTTAAGTGACATTTGTTTTATTAGCACACCATATGCTATTTTTTGATTGTTTAAAGGGTGCGTGATGGTTTGGCCGACTTAAACTTGTTAAAACAACTCACTTGTTCAGCCAATTCAGCCATGAACAAGAGTTTTTCCTAAAGAGAGAGAAAGAGAAGAAAGTTAAGGAAGAAATCTTCAAAAAATTTCTATAAATCGAGGAATCCTCGTTAGGTAATTACTTCTTTATTAAAGTTGGTCACATGGATGAGTTCTATACTTGGAATTTTTTATTTTTTATTTGTATATATATTTTAATGATACCCAAATTGCTGAATTGTGTTGTAACAAGGATGGTTTAAGAACATGTGTAAGAACGTGTATTAGGATCGTAAATGTTGACTTTAAATCCCCGATTTAAATTCCCTCCTCGTGATGCTTTTTAATTTAGGAAAATCAGGTTTTTGATGTGTATATATGTTGAAACATGTTTATTATATGTTTCCATGATTGATACCCAAGGTGGAGGTTATGTATGCTTAAAATGTTAAGTTATGCTTTAATGTTCGTTTTCAACCTAGTTGTACTAAAAATGGCATAAATCATGGAATACTTATTAGAATTGAGTGATTCCATTTGGAGAGTAAACTATACTCATACATGTATAACATATCCTAAAATTGTGTAAAAATACCAAGGAATTAACCTTTGGTGATAGTTTGAAGTTTTGGTTTAAAATCCGTCGTAAATGAGCAAGAATGCATACCAGGTGTTTGACGTTTTGCTCGACATAGCAAATGATCCCTAAAAATTATGAAACATTAATTTTGTATTATTCAATGTGTTTTCTGATATTTGGTGGAATATCATACAAAGTTATAATGTATAAAAATTATCAAATTCCAGGAAGTTGAAGTTGGGTTGCTGTTTTTTTTAGAAACGATTTGGAAAAGGTTGTAATAAAATGGCCATAACTTTGTCTAGCGAATTCGTAATTTAATTCCGTAAATTGTGTTAGAACCCTAATTACTTGTGTGTTATATAAATGTAAAATATGATATTTAATTCCTCCTTAGTTATTTCTGATTGACCAAATGATGTAATGTATTACTGGGTTTGATGTTAATTAGTGTATTCAAATACTAATGACATTGACTTGTTAGGTGGGGAAGCAACTAATATTAACATACCAATGAAGTATTTGGTATTAATCTTAGCACCAAATCCAAGTTGAGTGACCTATCCTATGAAATATAAATTCTTATATTTTCATATGGAATTGTGTAGTTAAATACATGTGTTAAATTGTTTATGGAGAAGTGTGATATTTGTGAAACATATGCATATGCTTAACACTGTTAAGCAAAGTTATTTAATGTTATGGATTGTAGAAGGTCCTATATATAATGTTAAGGAATGTGGTGGGTCCTATGGGATGTGGAGGTCCCGTTAACCAAACTTAAAGGTTTGTTGTACTCGGGCCTAATTATGGGATGTAGTGTTCCCCATTAACTATGGTGGGTTAATTGGACTATGGCGGGTCCTGGCTTGCGAGAGTTAAACAATTCCTATTGGGTTATATCATTAGAAAAAAAGGGTTATTTAAATTGGTTATATGTGTGGTATATGGTCATTCACTAATCTTGTGTTGCTTACACTCCTAAAATGCTATGTTTCAGGTATGCCTATTGTTTGGAGTTCACTACCAAGTTAGGATCTTAAAACGGGGGAGGGACGGATGTCTAATATGGTTCGAATATCAAGAAGCTTTTTGTGTAAATGTTAAAAAAGTAAAGTTGTATATGTAAAGTTGTTTAATACTTGTTAGTTGTAAGTATCGGTAGTTATGTTTTATCGAAACATGCCTTTGAGAAAAAAAAATCTTATGCTATTTTTCTTATAGATTTAAATTAAAGCATTATTTAAGGCAATTTATCTCAAATAAAAAAGGATTTTTTAACTAAATTAAGTCGGGGCGCGACATTGGGAGACTTAGGTTTGTGGAAAACCTACTTGTGGTAGATATGTCAGAGTGTGTAATTATCCTTGGGATGGATTGGCTAGCTACTTACAGGGCTTGTGTTGATTTCTATTGGAGTTCCATCATCTTAGCCATTCTGGGACAAGAGATGTACTCGGTTGCGATGCCACACTAGGAGGGAGGGTCGATCACACATTTGTATTATATTGAGGAGGATAATTCTGATGAGGTCAATATTTCTCTAGACTCCATACCTATTGTTTGTGAGCTTTCAGATGTGTTTGAAGAGATTCTAGGGTTACCACCGAGTAGGGAGATCAAGTTTGTGATTGAATTAATTCTGAGTACGAGACCCATTGCCCATGCATCGTATCACATGGCTCCTTTGGATAAGAGAGAGATTAAGGATCACATTCAACAGTTACTGCGTCCGGTATTTATTCGAAGGAGTACTTCACCTTGGGGTTTTCTCATCCTATTCATGAAGAATGAGGGAAAATCATTGAGGTTTTGTATCAATTATAGGGAGTTGAATAAGGTCACTATACAGAACAAGTATCCATTGTCCCGTATTTATGATCTGTTCGACCAATTAAAGGGTGCATTATAATTTTCTAAGATTAATTTGAGGTCGGGATACCATCAGTTGAGGATTCAAGAGTAGGATGTTCTAAAAATAGTATTTTTGATGCGATATGGGTCGTATGAGTTCATGGTTATGCCTTTTTGCCCAACCAATGCACCGACGATGTTTATGGACCTGATGAATAGGGTGTTCTGGGAATTCCTAAATCAGTTTATTATCATGTTCATAGATGACATATTAATTTATTCTCAAATCATAGATGAGCACGCACATCACTTGTAGATAGTCTTATAGATATTACGGGACAATCAACTCTATGCCAAGTTTAAGAAATGTGCTATTTTGGTTAAGAGAGGTTCAGTTCTTGGTCCATGTTGTATCCGAGAGGGAGATATCAATGGATTTGAGAAATGTTTCAGTGGTGATGGAGTGGGGACAACTCACTACACCTACGGAGGTGAGTAGTTTTTTAGATTTGGAAGAGTACTACCGTCGATTCATTTCGGGGTTCTCGAAGATAGACAGGCCTCTAACAAATTTGATACGAAAGGAGGCACCATTTTTTAGGGACGATGCATGTCAGTAGGATTTTGACGAGTTGAAGGTCAGGTTGACTTCGACTCTGGTACTCTCTTTACTTCATGGGGGGGGGGGGGTAGATTATAAAGTCTTTATTTATGTGTCCTTATGAGGACTTATAGGTGTATTTATGCAATAAGAGATGGTGGTAGCTTATTCTTCCCAAAATCTTTATCCTTACAAAGAGAATTACACCAACCATGATTTAGAGTTAACATTCGTAGTGTTTGTATTATGCATTTAGAGGCATTATCTTTTGGTGGAGAAATTTCAGTTGTTCACAGACCAAAAAAGTTTACAATATTTTTTCACACAGAGGGGGTTGAACATGAGGCAACATCGGTGGGTTGAGTTTATAAAAGACTACCAGTTTGATATCCAATATCATCCAGGAAAGTCAAATGTAGTAGTAGCTGCCTTAAACCGTAAGCCAACAGTCGAGTTAGTAGTAGTATGGAAGGCGAATCGGGGTTTGCTTTGTGCAGACAATGAGATGTCACGTGCTTTTACGGAAGTCCTTACTATCACACCTAAAATCATTATTCAGATTTTGAAGGGACAGGTAGGAGATATGGTTTGCTAGGAGAAAGCCAGGCAGTTCTGGCATATGGGGCAGAGCATTATTCGATTAGTTCGGATGGGGGATTGAGATTCCACAACTGGTTGGTAGTTCTAGAAGATGAGGAGCTACGGTAAGAAGTTTAACTGAGGCACATGGATCATATTTTTTAGTACATCTTGATGGGGATAAGATGCACCAGGATATGAGACACCAATATTGATAGGCATATATGAATAAGGACATAAACATTTTTATATCCAAGTGTGCCACACGCCAGTTGGTGAAGGTGGACCATCAGTGACTAGTAGGTGTTCTACAACCTCTCGAGATTTCGGTGTGGAAATGGGAGAGCATTTACATGGATTTTATTAAGGGGTTACATATGTCATAGCGGGGATACGATGCCATCTGGGTGATCACTGATCGATTAATAAAGGTGGATCACTTATTGCCAGTTCGGATATTCCTCGTAGAGATTGTGAAGTTGCATGGTGTATTAATCAATATTATGTCAGGTAGGGGCAATACGTTTGTGTCCCACTTTTGGAGGAGTTTCCATTAAGCGTTGGGGGTAGAGTTGAGGTTGAGTAACTCGTACCTCATACCACCCACAGACGAATGTCTAGGCAAAGAGTGTAAATCAGATGTTGGAGTACATGCTATGAATATGCATTTCGGACGTCAAAGGTAATTAGCGGAAATACTTACCATTAGTGGAATTTGCTTAAAATAATAGTTACTAGTTTACTACCGAGATGGAATCTTTCGAGGCATTATACGAGAGGACTTGTTGTTCACCCTCGTGTTGGTTTGAAGTGTGTGAAAATAGGCTTCTTAGACCGATATTCATCCAAGACATTTTGGAGAAGGTGGAGATGATCTGGGATAGGATTCTAATTTCGCAGGATTGAAAAAAGAGTTATGCTGATGCAGACATGAGGCACTTGGATTTTAAGGTTGATACTCAGATACTACTCTGGATGTCTCCCACGAAGAGAGTGATGCGATTTGGGAAGAAAGAGAAGTTAGCTCCCCAGTATGTGGGACCGTTCCTTATTATTGAGATGATTGGGCTAGTATAATATTGGTTAGATTTACTGGATCATTTGAAAAAGGATCCACGAAATTTTCCATATTTCGGCATTACAAAGATTTCATACAGATGAGGTAGCTTATGAGCACATTGATCTTGACGAGATAGAGCTCCATCCTGATGTGAGTTACGAGGAGAGACCTGTATCCATTCTGGACCGTAGGGAGCGTAGACTTAGTTCCAAGATTGTTCCTTTAGCACGCATGTAGTGGGAACACCACAACGAGGATGAATCGATGTCGGAGAGGGAGGATGACATGCGAGATAAGTATCCAAAACTCTTCGATCCTGGTACATTTTGAATTTCAAGAATGGAATTCTATTATTAGGAGGGAAGAATGTAACACCCCGTTTTTTATAACATTTAAATTGGTAAATTTAAAATAAATAAATTGAGTGAATAAACTGCTTGAATATGATTATGCATGATTATGTGATTTGATTATACCGAATGTGTATATTAGTAGATAATTTTTTTACATATTATGTGAATTATTATTATCTCATGATTAGCATAACAAAAATATTTAATTTGTGGTAGACATTATTTGAGTATATTCTGGAGTGATTTAGGAACTCGTTTAGGCGTTTTAAACATCACAAGTTGGGCCCAGGGGATAAGTATACCCTTAGGGGAGATTTTGGACCAATTTGAGTGTTATTCTGGGCTCATTTGTGTGTGTGTGGGGGGGGGGGGGGCAGAATTGGGTATTTAGTGGAGATACGGGATTAAACGTTTAAGTAGGTTAATAACCCGAACAAATTACATATTCCATCCACTTTTTAGTTAGCCTAGTAGTCTTACACCCTTTGTCGAAAGTTTCCAAAGTTGGAGAAGGAGAGAGGGACAAAGACTCAAGGGAGGAGACCCATATAATCTTTAAAAGGTAAGAATTTTCTTGCAAAACCTTTAATAATATCTTTCGTGATTCATATACATGTATCCCATACTAATTTCAGGTTATAAATTAGATTGGAGATTGAAATATAGATGGATTTGAATCTAGGACTGTGTAGAATTAATTGATGATTAATTGTTTTTTCAGAATTAAACACCTTAGTGACAAACCCGAAATTCATATCGTTGGATTAGAGAAACTACTACTAGAATCCATGTGATATTTATATCTGAATGCAAATCATGTATTGATCTACTATTCTGGAAATTTTAGATAAGAATTATGAACTTGTGGGGTTTAGACAACTTGTGATGTTTAAGATTCAATTACTCGATTTAATGGGGGCTTATCATGCGTAGATTGGGTATAGAATGATGTTAACACGTTTTCATGACTATAAAAGAGTTATGTTTCTTGAAGTTGAAGTGTATAAAGCCTTAAAAATGAGTATGGAATTTTGGGGAAGAAACTCGTATAAAAACATTAGCAAATCTGGGCTACTGCCCAAAAGAGAATCGATTTGGCCTCCAGGGCGAATCGATTCGGACCGATGAATCAATTCAGCTCCAAGGGGTAAATCAATTCAGCTCCTTGGCAAGGGTGAGGGTTAGATTGTGGAAATGTTCGACGGATTTTTACGTGTCCAAGGAAGTATATGGGAGGTTATGCAAGTGAAGGGATATTTAATTAAACATATATTGCTGTCGTTATCCAATAATTAGAGAATTTAATAATTAACTAGAGTGTTAATTTTAAGACAAGGATTGTTATTTTGAGAATGATAAAATATAGTCGCGGTAGTTATGAGGGTAATTACCTATACATATTGTGTCCTATATATATGTGCTTATTATTTGTGTGAACGTACCTATGTTCGTGGAAGGCCTATCGGTTGGGGTTGCATACGTCATCGTACCGGTAGCACGCGCCGTCCCAGTTGGTTAGGCGTAGTACATGTCATTATTTTTGGTCCTACATTCATGGGCACCACTTCATGATGAGAGACGTGGGATGTCCAAATCCATTTCGTAGTTGGGCGTATGGGCCATGAGATGGTGTACTGCCTAGTGACCTCCCCACTTATGTGTATTTTGTTTACGTTTGGTGAGGAACTCCTCCGGACTTACTGATAGAGCACGAGTTGGACACTGAAGGTAGATGCCTTCGTGTTTCGTATATATAATGCTATATATATCTATATAAATTGATTAAGAAACAATTAATGTAGTCTAATTATGTAGATAATTGTTAATGAATACAATGCTACGTAAAATACATAATGTGATAAAATGATATTTTCTGTGCATAGTATTATGAGAGAGTCTTGGGACTGAAATCATATGTGTAGATATGTATTTCCCATTTTATATGTATGCTAGTTTCCCTTGATATTATTACGTTAGCATAGAAATCGAATTTCATATTTGGGCTTGGGTTGGAAATGCATTTAGTATTACACTTAGATGAAGGATGAAATACTTACTGCATGTGAGCGTCGATGAGTGGTGACTGCATTATTATCTATTGGTTTTGTAAGTTAATTCTTGGAACGTTAGGGTAATGACCCAAATTATAAAATGTTTTCCCCCAGGTTATCATAGATAGGAACAACAGGGATAACATAGGATCAGAGTTGCTATTGAACTTGCTTAGTAACAGATTCGGCTATTTAATTCTAGCATAGGTTGCTACTTTTTATTTCATTCATTTTAATTTATTATTCCAAATATTGTATGGGAATAAGACAAAGATTTATTTATTGCATTCATTTATTTTCAATTATGTTGGGATGGATGTTTTTTGACTTGTGTGAGTTATGACTTATTCATTGTTAGTTAATTATTTCATATGGTTCTACGGTGCGTGTATGTGTTAAATTAAAACTTCATTTTAGTATTTGATTCTAAGAATGGTATGATTTGTTAGACAATCCCATCGTTAGTGTATTAAGCCATTTACATGGAAAATGGAGGCTGTTACAGTTTCCTAAAAATTACTTTTACACACATAAAGTTAAAGATTATGCTTATCTTTTTTATAGCTTTAAACAATGTCTTCTGATCTGGAAATGAGTGCTTAAAAAATGTAGGAAGAAATGGTTGAATAATGGTGTTATAATTATGAGACTTAACATTGGTAAATCTAGGAGGGTCAAGGTCAACATTATCGTTGAAATTTGATGAAAAGATAATCGATAACTTCAATATTTTCCAGGTGCGGTCAAAGGCTTATTTCTCTTCCTTTCCTAATGGAAAGATGATGGTGGAATTCAAAAGTTGCAGGGGGTCTATACAGAATGGTATAAAAGAAGCCGAAGTTATCTTGTCCTAAAACATGCAACTAGGTGAGAACAAGAATAAAATAAAGCTATAAACCATAACACACTGATGTGTGAGAAAAACCCACAATGAGATAATCCTATGACGGCCCAACCATACAAATTCACTATGATAAGGAATTAAAAAAGTCGACCGATGACTTACATAAAAAAATTCACTATGATAGGGGATTACAAAAGTTGACAGATGACTTACATAATGACTCGATGTTCTCGGAAGCATTCACGCATCTTTGATCATCAACCTCTCCTCTAAAGTGGTACATAGGAGTACACCCGCATAACTGTCATAACATGTGAGTCCACACATACCTTGGTGTCCACTGATAAGGCTTAGAAACTCTCTATGGATTTGGAACACGAACGCACCACTTCTTCACCACAACACCACAAACACGAAGTCCACCGTGTGTAAATAGCAAAAAATGGAATCCATTGTAAGAAATGTACCCAATAAGGATGATGATGACTAAAACCTTGATGACAAATGAGATCTCAAATCATATAAAGATTAAAATTTGGATTTCAAATACTTTAGGTGAAACGAGGGTTTGGTAGCTTTTGGCTATGTATAGGAGAGTGATTTTCACTAAAAGTCTCTGTAAAAACATATTCTAGAACCCCTTTACATAGAAAACACATTTTTCAACGTGACACATTTTTCTAGAAAACTCATTTGAAAGAAAACAAAAATGCATTTGAATGAAAATGCAATCACGTTCGAACCAAATAAGAACTCGATCGAACGAACATGCCAATCTCGCTGAACACGCTAATCCAAATAATTACCAAACAATACAAATTTTGATGCAAGATATGATACCAACTTGAATATACAAGAAATATAAGGATATCAATCAAAGCAACAAAATATATCAAGGTGATCATGTAACAACCAATGAGATGAATTTAATTCAAATATAAATCACATGGCAACACAGGGTAAGTGCAAACACGTGGACTCAATAAAGATGATATCGTATATATAAATATGCAAAATATACCAATGAGACACATGCACACAAACACATACACTCTCTCTCTCTCTCTCTCTCTCTCTCTCTCTCACACACACACACACACACACACACATATATATATATATATATATATATATATGGCTACACGAATTAAGTGCAAATGCAAAGACTCAAAACAAACGATATCGTATATATAAATATGCAAAATATACCAATAACACACATGAACACACCCACACACAATAAATGTGTGTGTGTGTGTGTGTAGGTATAAACACCACAAAACAACACAAAATACATTAGCTTTACATACATACTAGCATAGTATCGATGTATCTAAACATGTGGGATGGAACACGCGCATGCACATACACACGCGCGCGCGCGCGCGCACATACACACGCACACACACACACACACACACACACACACACACACACACACATATATATATATATATATATATATATATATATATATATATATATATATATATATATGGTGACACGAATTAAGTGCCAATGCAAAGACTCAAAATAAACGATATCGTATATATAAATATGCAAAATATACCAATAACACACATGAACACACACACACACACACATATATGTGTGTATGTATGTGTGTGTAGGTATAAATACCACAAAACGACAAAAAATACATATGCTTTACACACTAGCATAGTATCGATGCATCTAAACATGTGGGATGGAGTGAAAGGTCATGAAGTAGAAACAAATGAACTATGACCCAATCATTAAAATATGTCCAAGGAATTCTATTTGTTACCAAAACTTTATCAAACTAAGATTTAGCCTCAAGTGACAGATAAGTGAAATCAAAGAACAAATAATCAAAATGCTCAGAAGCCTAGAATTTTAATGATTCTACAAATTAAAAGCGTCATGACATGATAAACATAACAAGGATTCATTGTGCAAACCTATTGATATTCAACTATCACACCCTCAAAATACAAACAAATATTATATTTTATTACTTAATATTTTGAATATATAGTTTTTGAAAATTAAACAAATAAACATGTTGGGACTTAATCTTTTCTTTTTCCTCTCATTTTTTTAGGCTCTTACCACTGGTGGCTTTTTCGCAAAGGAGATTTGCTCTTAACTGACAATATTGATGTGAGAACATCTCACTTAGCTCCAAGTGAAGTTAAAATCCAAATGATCTCGTGCATGTGTGCGTGGAGGCATATACAAAGTGAATCCATTAAGCAAATCAAAGTCGAAGAACTCCATGAAAGCATGATCAAGAACAATATAAGCATTGAAAATCATAATCAAATATCCTAGCCACATGAAAATATGGAATGAAGTGGATTAAAATACACCAACATGGCATAAAAATGTGTAAAACTAAACCATACATAAACCAAAAATATTTTTGATTTTTTAAACATTTTTCAAAATGATACCAATTAAAAAACAACTCAAAAGATACACCAAATATTTTTGTATTTCTTAATAAGACCCAATAAATGAAAAATAAAAATAAAAAATACTCAAACCACATATAAATAGAAACACATATATCATAATACAAAAGCTAGTGTATGTAAACATGTGAACACAATTAACCATTAGATTTAGCATGAGAAACATCATGAAAGCATTAGAGAATCAATAAATCTATCATGTAAAGCCTCAAAATTTGATTTCCTAATCCATATAGGTGAAAAGTGATGATGTTGGGATTTGGGAACCTCGATGTCTCCAGACTTACACTTCCTAGGACCATCTCTATGACCAAAGAGAAAAATCCTAATGTGATCTTTCCTACCATAATGTGTGCATGAGTAGACATGAGGAATGTTACCATTAGGTTAACTTATTCTAATGTTCCTAGAAACGGTTGACTCTCTTAAAAGAATGGTTTTATCTTTAGTAACAAAAGAATTTGGATCATCGAAGCCAATCCCACATGCGTCATTTTTTATTCGAACGGTTCCTAACATCTTATCCAACTTTTTTGACCGAGATTCCCAATTAAATTTGACATTATTTGAGCCTCTCAATCTCCACTCTAACTCCATAATCCTATGTTTGAGAAAGCAACGAGGCTCATAAAAAAATTAGGACGCCCTTCTTAAAAATATCCATCAATCCCCGAAGGATATCTCGCTTCGCCTCAACTAAAACGAGTTTTTCCCTAAGAGTCTTCTCATGGTTCCTGAGATCCTCAATCAAAACACTCTTATCATTACCTACGACATCTTTTTTCAACCTAACTTCTAACTTAAATTTAGCCTGTTTTTAATTTCATCATTTCTGCATGCAACTCACATAAGGCAACCTGGAGTTCACTCTCCTCGTCCTCTCGTCCTTCATCTTCTTATTCTTCTCCACTGTTTCTACCATTAATCACCTGTGAATAAAAAATGATGGATTTGGAAGTATCGTGCTCAGAGTTATCTTCATGGGAAGATTTTTTATGAAGGCTCGTATGATTAGCATGAATGTGGTGTAGTCGCGCTTAATGGGGGAATCGGGTAACATTTTCGGATCACTATCACTAAGGTTAGCATTATACACCTTAGGTTTCTTGACCTCCTTCCTTAGTTTAGTGGTATACTCAGTTTCCCTCTCACCATAACCCTCACAACTAAATCACCTATCCAACTCATCCATCTTAAAATATCATTGCAATTATTAGGGAATTGATCATCCACGTTACACTTATTTTTCTCAAACTTCTTTATGTCTTTCGATTATTTTTCAAACTTGAGACAATTTCAAGACTTCTTCAGAAATATGGATATATCATCAGAGACTCAACGTGTTTACTCCTTTCTAGACTTTCAAAGCTACGCTCTTATTTTTATTCTTCTTTTTATAAGAGAACATGTCAAGCTCACAAGTGTGAAAGATCACCCACGGTCTTTTCAAGTGTCGTTGAGTGTAAAGTACCCAAACAGTCGGTTTTGAATTTAATCTTTCAGGCAAGAACACTAAGATTTTTCTGACTATTTGATTTTCTGGTATTCTCTCTCCCAAGTTAAACTATGAGTTCAAAATATCTGAGAGTCTAACATAAAACTCATCAAAGGATTAACTTTCCTCTGTACTAATGGATTCAAATTAAGTGGTGAGGTTTTGAAGTTTGGAAGCCTTAATAATACTAGTACCTCATGGGTGAGTTAGAGTATGTCCCAAGCCTATTTAGATGTCTCATATGTCATAATAGGGCAGAACTCATTTGGGGTGATGACACAAACTAATGCATTCAAACCACGTGAATTAAAATTACACAACTTATGCTCATCCTCACTCCATCTTTCTACGGGTTTAGATACATGAAATTAACCTACTAAAGTCGTGGGTGGGAACCACACTCTAATAACCGCTTGTCATACCCTCCCATCCATCACCTTAAGTGCTTATTTCATATGCATCTTCCAGTATGCGTAGTTAGACCCATCAAATATAGGTGGTCTATAACACGATTGTCCCTCTCTATAAAAGGTGCTAGAATTCATGCTTAAACACGAAACTAAACAAAAAATTAATGTCCCACTATGATACAAATTTGAACTTGTAAAGGATCTATACATAATGGTCTAAACAAAAGCCAATTTTATTTTTTTTTAAAATTAAATATTAAACTTAAATAAAATTAACCCTTAGCATCAATTTTAAACAGTTGTTGTGATAAATAGTTTCCCAAATTTTATCTAGTTTTAAAACATTCATCTAGGTGAGAACAAGAATAAAATAAATCAACAAATCACAACATGATGTTGTATGAGGAAAAAACACAATGGAAAAAATCTCGGACGGATCAACCACACAAATTCACTATGATAAGTTATTAAAAAAGTCGACAGATGAATTACATGACTCGATGCTCTCGCAAGCCTTGATGCATCTTTGATATTCAACTTCTCTCCACAGTGATATGCAGGATTCCACCCGCATAACTTCCACAATGTGTGAATCCACACAAGCCTCGGTGTTCACTGATAAAGGTCAACAACCGTCTACGGATTTGGAACACATACGCACCACTTTTTCACTGCAACACCCCAAACACGGAGTCCACCATGTGTAAACAGCAAATACGGAATCCACTATATAATATTTACTCAACAAGGATGATGATGAGTAAAAATTGGATGCCAAACGATATTTCAAAGCATATAAATATTGAAACTTGGATCTCAAAGAGTTTGGGAGCTTTTGGATATGTATAAGAAAATAATTTTCGCTAAAAGTCTCTCTAGAAACAAATTCTAAAACCCCTTTATATAGAAAACACATTTTTTGAGGTGGCACATTTTTTTAGGAAACTCTTTTGATAAAAAATAAAGGTTCGTTCGAATGAAAAGAAAGGTTTGTTCGAATGAAATTTGTAATCTCGTTCGAACCAAATTGGAACTCATTCGAACAAACATGATAATATTATTTGAACACACTACGAACAATATTTAAGTTATATATTTTTTAGAAATAAAAACTTCTCGTTTGATCTTCGTTTGATGACCATTTGAATGAAATTGCAATCTCGTTCTAACAAATAGTATAATATCACTCGAATGAATGAAAACAAAAAAAAAACTCTTTCAAAATTATGTAAAAATAGACCTCAAACATTTTATAAACACACATACACTCCAATAAAAATATACACATTTATACCTAAGAGATCTATGGAAAGAAGAAGACAAATCATGGCATGACTCACGACACGATGAATGAAATATCTGAAACTATGTTGCCATGTCTTAAAAAAATACGTCATAGGCTTGAAGGGTCAACATAAAGCCTAACCTATGACTCAAAATATTATTTTTGAAATTAGGCCAATAAATAAAATTGACTATATCATAAATTTGTCATTACACATTCACTTTTTATTACTTCCTTCAATATCTTGCATCCATAATTTTCTCTTAAGATTGAACTGATCCTTTAACTCTTCCCGGACTTTAACTGTATCTTTATTTGACAATCCTTTCACTGAGAATATGGTCCTAAAATAGTCTTTGTTATGTTCACTTCAAAGTGCATAATGTCAAAATTATATCGAATATCGCGATCCTTCCAGTACTTTGAGTCAAAGAAAATGGACCACCTTGAAATACCCTTGGTACACGTGAGACCCTCTCATCACCCTCACTTAGATGATCATCATTATCTACATCATTTTGCAAAACTATTGCCTCTTTTCCTTTCCCTTTTCCTTTCCCCTTTCCCCTTCACCCTCCCCTTCCCCCTTCACCTTAACTCTCCCCACTCCTTCTCACTTTCTCTTTTGGGCACCTTCTCGAGCGATAGATGATATAATGTGCTCAATCTCTACACTTGTTAACTTTTGAGGAGACATAGCAGTCTCTATTATAAGGACATATTTTACAAGTCCTGTTTACATTAGTATATGTCGTATACCGCTACAAACGGTAAAAGAATAGGTTCAAGTTTGAAGATACATCAAGACGGACCCGAATATCAAATTTCTTAACTATTCAAGCCTCCCCAAGATTAATTTTGGTAAGGTTGTGTTTTGGTTACGTTACAGTTCACTTAGAGTGTTGGGATAATTTTTCTAAAATATTATTTAAGTGTTGAGGCAGAGTTTTTCATCAAAATATTTTTATAAGTGTTGAGGTGGATTTTTGAAATAAAAACTAATTTTTTTTCGCGCTAGTCGTTCAAACGATCACTGCTTGTCATTCAAGAGACAAGGGCATGTCGCGAGAAGTGTTGTTCGAGCAAAATTTTCATTTCATTCGAGCGACTTTCCACCTCATTTGAGCGACGTTCCGCCTTATTTTTTTATGTAAAGCGTGTTAAATCACTCAGTTTTTGCTACTAAGACCTGACTAATTTCTTTTTGCAAAAACTGGTAACAACAAATTACCTTTGTCTTTTTCATTTAGGGTTCAAATACTTTTGTTTTCAATTCACAAATCCCAATTGATTTTAGTGAATTATTTTAGAACCCAAGATACGATTTTTCTAGAGTTTCTCTAATAAGGAGGATAACCTACTGCTGATCTAGGTGCCACTTGAGGGAGGTGTTGGACTGATGTGACTGCGTGTCAAAGTAAGTGCGTGTGGGTGCTCCTAGGTGACTGGATTGTGTCTCTTTGTGGATCTTCTGAGGTTAATTCATTACTGATTTAGGTTGCAGGTTATGAGAGTTTGTTGCTATAAATTCTTTACAGATTTCGCTTGTAATCATTATGTGTATTACTAGTGAAATAAAAGGTTTTGCCCTTCGGGGATTTTTTCTAAAATCTGTGATTCATCAATTCATATTTGCTTGTTTTGTCATGATCCACTACACATAGATGCATGTTTTAGGACTGAATTAAATTGGATTAAAAATTGACACCGATTTAATAAGGTTAACATGGAAATTTGCGAATATGGTTTAATTAGTATCACACCACTTTCACAAATTGGTATCAGAGCCTTTTGCGCTAAGTTATTGCGTTGGATTTGTTTTTCGCAAAAGTTTGTCATATTGATTTTTAAAAAAAATCTATTTTGTGAACAATCGCAATTTTTCTGATGGAGCACTTATGGAATTGGATGCCCCCCCTGATGGCACGATTAAGAGTTTTGATGATTTAAATAGTTTGAATATTATGTTTGCGAAAATAATTGATTTTTTGGAAAAAGAAAATTATCGTTTTAAATCCGCTATGGATCTTTTGCAAACGGTTCAAAATCAAAGTGATTTTTATCGTGAGAAATTTATTTCTTTGGACCATGAATTTAATGCTTTATAATTGTCCAAAAATGAGAGTGATGATAGAGTCCTATTTTTAGAAAAAGAATTAGAGGACTTTTAAAACTCTAGGATTTGTATTTGTGCCAATGAGGATAAAAATATTTTAATCAATGAGTTTATTGCACGTGAAGAGACTCTTAGAGATAAGTGTGCGTATTTTAAGGGAGAACGTGATAACCTTGTAGGAATAATTGAAAATATAGATAAGGAGTCCCTAAAATTGAAAGATTCTAATTCTTTTCTTGAGTAAAAAATTTTGGAGATGAAAAATGATTTGACAAACTCGAGTAGTGTTGGAAGCAATGGTAGTGACTCGTCGTGTTCTCATGTTTCGAGTGTTAAAGCCAAGACCATTATTTGTTTTAGAGGGTAAATCAATCACAATGACATTAGAAAAGGTCAAACCATAGGTATCGTTCCTCCCGTTTACACATGTGCACTTTATGGTAGGAAAGGTCACCTTAAGCGTTTGTTATGATCTTGGATGAAGTCCTAGGAAGTTAAAGTCTAGCGTTAACTTGGTTCTCAAAACTCCCATGCATAGATGCACACCTATTTTTAGAGGTACTAGATGTTAGACTAGTTGATTCTCGGTTGCTTGCACACGATCCTTCTCTTGCTATATCTTATAGATGATTGTGTTTGTATGGTTTGTTTGTCACACGCTAGTTTTTCTTCATGTTATATTCTTGCTAGTGTTATGACTTGTGTACTTTTGTAATAGATTTTTGTTTTTGATAAAAGTTTTGAAATATACAAAAAGATTTTCATTTTTTTGAGAAAAAATTGGAAAAGCCAAAAAGATTTTATTTTGATAAAATTTTTGAAAAAAGATAAAAAGATTTTTGTATTTTGTTTACACCATATATGGATGGACATTTGGATGACCGAGTCAAAATTTCATTCCAGATACATGTGACTGTTTGATAGTGTTTTGATATGTGTCATTATTTTATTTTTGTGCTTTACAATGTTTGGAGTCATTGAGATGGAATTTGTTGTTACTACCTACATATTTGACTCATAAGTTCCTTTAATGCACACTTGCACGGATTTGTCTAACTATTGTTCTTGTCTATCACATGTTGGTCGATGTGTTTTCATCTCAATTTTGTCTTTAAAATGAACCAAATGCGATAAATCTTGACAATGAAAGTAGTGCATGTAAGAACCGTTGTTGTGAGTTTGTCTGGTATATTTGAGAAATGGGGAAGGTCTACGAAAGGCACTCATTCATCCTTTACGATTAAGCCATCATTTAAATCAAACCTAGAAAATGTATGGCACAAAAACAAAAGCCAAGGTCCAATGAGGTTGAAAAAGATCCCAAAAAAATTTAGAGGCAATAAAAAGAAAAATATGCCATAAAGTGGGCCAATTCAGTTAGTTTCATCACCTTAAAAGAAAAATAAAAAGCATTATTATTTATGATGGAGTTTTGATTGAATATAAAATGGGATTGCACGTCCTCACAAAGTCATGAAAAATCATTACATAGTTTTAGACGTTATTGGTGTGAAAACTTTGTTTGACTTTGATTTTTTGATTAGATTAAGACGATGCCATCTAAATTCACATTTTTCGACACCTAAGGACAATTTTGAGATTCATTTGTTAGGAGTACACATATTCATCATGCACATATGTTATGTTTGATTGCATTGATTTGCCTATCGAATATGTTCATACCCATTCATTCCATTTTCATGATTTGATTATCTTAGTGTAAATTCATGGTGTGTGATTTTTGTAAAATTATTTTTTCATTTTTGTTTAAAAAATTGAAAAATAAAAAATAGTTTGTTGAATACTTTTGATTATTTCTTGATGACCGCAATTGTTTGATTTTCTTGTCGTGAGAACTCCATATTTATTTTGTTTATTCTATTCCATGTCTATTTCAGACAAATAAAAAGCGGGAGAATGAAGTATGATTTTATGGGGGAGTTTTGCATTATGGGGGAGATTTGATTATTGATGATTGATTTATTCTTATATCATTTCAAACTCGATACTTCACAAAGGTATTTTCTTTGTCTCATGTGTATAGGTACAAAGGTTGATGATTATTGAATTTCACACCCTGATGAGAAAGGCTTAAAGATTTGAAGATTTTGAAGAAAAGTTTTTATCTTGCATTTTTAGTACCTTTTCAATTTTGGGATCATGGGAGGGTATTAGATTTATCTTTCATTTTTAGTACCTTTTCAATTTTGGGATCATGGGAGGGTATTAGATTTGCATAGGCATTTTTATTTGATAATTTAAATATTCTTATTTTGTACCGGCATAGACATAGGGGGAGATTTGAAAGGACATATTTTATAAGTCCTTTACATTAGTATATGTCGTATACCGCTACTAACCGTCGAAGAAAATGTTCAAGTTTTAAGATACATCAAGACGTACCCGAATATCAAAGCTCTTCAACATTCAAGCCTCCGCGAGATTAATTTTGGTAAGGTTTTGTTTTGGTTACTTTACGGTTCATTTAGAGTGTTGGGATTATTTTTCTAAAATATTTTCTAAGTGTTGAGGCGGAGTTTTTCGTCAAAATGTTTTTCTACGTGTTGAGGCGGATTTTTGAAAGAAAATTTTTCCCGCTGGTCGTTACTGCCTGTTGTTCAATCGATAAGGGCATGTCGCGACAAGTGTCATTCGAGCGACACTAGGATTTCGTTCGAATGAATTTCCACCTTGTTTGAGCGATGCGCCACCTTAAGTTTTTTTATATAAAGCGTGTTAAACCACTCCGTTTTCGTTAAGAAGACCTGACGAATTTCTTTATGAAAAAATTGCTAACAACAGATTACTTTGTCTTCTTCATTTATGATTCACTCCTTTTTTTTTCAATTCACAAATCCCAATTGATTTTAGTGAATTGTTTTAGAACCCAGGATATGATTTTGCAGGAGTTTATCTTGTAGGGAGGATAACCTACTACTGATCTAAGTGCCACTTGAGGGAGGTGCTGGGCTGACATGACTGCGTGTCAAAGGGAGCACTTGTGGGTGTTCCTGGGCTGACTGTATTGCATGTCTTTGTTGATCTTTCAAGGTTGATTCATTGTTGATTTAGGTTGTGTCCTATGAGAGTTTGATGCGGTAAATTCTTTACAGATTTCGTTTGTATTCATTGTGAGTATTATTAGTGAAATAAAAGGTTTTTCCCCTTGGGATTTTTCCTGAAATATGTGAGTCAGCAATTCATATTTGTTTGTGTTGTCATGATCCACTACACCTAGATGCATATTTTAGGGCTGAATTAAATTGGACTAAAAATTGACACCGATTAAATAAGGTTAACTTGGAAATTTGCAAATTTGGTTTAATCAGTATCACACCTCTTTCACATCTATTTTACCATTAAATGTTTGATTTGATGTGTCGTACCTATAAGGATGGTTTTAGGGAAGGAACATGCGAGGTCATCGATAGCAACATTTCGTTGACTTCCTAAGATATTCAAACGGTGTGTTTGTAGAGAAAACAGGACACCCAAATAATCTTGAGTTGCACAACCTTCTAACATCCCATAAGTAGGGAAAACATGAATGCCCCATATCAACATGGAATTTAACTGAAAATGTTCATTTGTATCCCAAGCCTGCACTTTAGACCATAAGATCTTCAACTCCTCGACCAAGGGTTGGAGGAAGACATCAATATTACTTAATGGTGACTTTGGCTTAGGAATCAATACAATCAACATTCAAAACTCTTTCTTTATACACATTGATGGGTGCGGGCTCAGAGGCCGAATAATCACTGGACAACTACTATACATACAACCAAACATATTATTAGGGTTAAAATCGTTAGTTGCTATTGCAAGTCGAAGATTCCGCAGGTCCTTGGCAAAATTATCTCCACATAATGTTTGTATTTATTCTCTTTGTCGAATCTCTGGAATGACACAAAAATTTCATACAAGATCTTTCTCGAGTATGCCAATTCATTTTCTCGGCTATCCATTTTATGGTATACAACCACTTTAGCCTAGGTATCAAAGGGAAATATCGCATTACATTGTTTGAAACATTACAAAACTTCTTTTGGTCCTTGGTGTTTATAATTTCCTCCCCATTATCGTCTTTTGAAGTATAATTGTATCGCGAAGAACCACATTTTAGGCATTTATTACAGTTTTCATGCTCTTTTTAAAATAACATGCAATTGTTATGCACAAATTATACTTAACATAGTCTACACCAATATCTTTAATTGTGTTCTTCGTTTCGGTATAACTAGTTGTCAAGTTGTTCCCTTCGGGGAGTAACTTATTCAATAATCCAAGAATTCAAATCGTAGCGCTATCTGTCAAATTATATTGCGTTTTTAAATCATTTAACTTCACACAAGCATATATGGTTGAATGTCATGATGACCCAGTAGGAGGGTGCATTTTCTCCATTTCATGTCTATGTAAATCTCATACTTCTTGACTTTGCTTGTATGAGTGTAGGAATCATTCAAAACGTCAAAAGTTTGGGACCCTTCTTCACCAACTACACAATTAGGCGCATTAAGACCCACTTCGGTCATGAACATCTCACAAGAATCATTCATAAGGTCATCCAACATTGAAACATTCGACACATCAATGTGTTCTCCAATAGTAGTCAATGTCGCGGGTTGTGGTGGTCGCTGTACTAGATTAAGAATTGACATCTTCCTATGAAATGCCATAAGGTGTAGTTTATGTCCATACCATAGTCCATCAAATGGATAAAGATTTCATCTAAAGTAACATGTCCTTTCCCATTGCTACAATGCCTACACGGATATGAATGTATAGCATTAAGAATAGTTTTATACACATATTGCAGAAACTCTAAAAGTCTATCTCTATACGCATCAATCCCAAAGTTTTCCTCCTTTATCCACTCTTTAATGATCCTCAATGACATCCTGATAAACATATGAATCCAAATTATAATTTTACAAAATTCATCTATAATATTTATCTAAACTCCACAGAATTCATCTGCAGAATTATTATTATGCACGAAGGATAGGCTCTTTCTTGTTATAAATTAATAAAATCCTAGGATACATTCCCATTTCTCCAGCACACACATAAAAAAATAAGTATAAACCTACCACAATTTGGTATCATTTCAAGAGATGATGAGAATTGAGAATGATGGGATTCAATGGATTGATTTGTATATTAGTTTGACACATAAAAAATCCAATTTTTACCAAACTTTATCTTTGACTAAATTAAGTTTGCATTCAAAGCTGTAGTCCAATTTTAAAGCACCAACCCAGGTATGAAAACAACACAAACAAGTGAGGAAAAATCCCTTAACAGGGTAAAACATATATTAAGCACTACAGAAAAATTAACAGATAATCGAATCAGAAACTACATGGACAGACTAAGTATAACGCGCAGAGTCTTCAATTTATTCAATAGAAAATGCCCCAATCCAAAGCCATCCATAGGAAGCGGTCTTCCCCCGGTATCCACCGATCAGCCTTTCCTTCTTCAGCAGTGAAACCATGGTTCCACAATTCAGCAGTAGAGATTTCTCTCTACGAAGATTGTTATGCTAGAAATCTTCTTCTTGATTTAGTAAAGTAATCTTTATGATTCCAAGGCGTTTGGAATTATTATAGAAGTATTTGATCGAAAAGAGAACTCAAAAAGGTGTTTAAAGTTGATAAAAAGAGTTTTTAAGAAGTCTAATCCCGTACATGCTATTTATAAGAAGGTTTGTTATAAAAGGATAAACACGAAATATTTGGATTAGAACGAATTAAAAAAACAAAGTCTCGCCTAGTCATTTGAATGAAATGTACCTTGTTTGAATGATACAACTGTTTTCATTCGAACAAGTATCTAACAAGACATCGAACGAGATTTCAGAGAATGATGAAAAGTGCTTCATTCGATCTAAAAATAGTTTCCTTCTAACGACCCTGTAATTCTTGTTCAAACGAGATAACTAACTAGTTCTAACGAGGTGGTGTGTTTTAAAAAAAAATTCTTTAAAAATATTTAAAAATGTTTTGAAAAATAACCTCTTTAAAAATTCTAAAATCCCTAAAAAATAAAGCAACATTTTACCAAATTCATCCATAACTTCTTCTAAGGTTATTGGGACTTACGATTCTTCAATCTTCCAAATGTCTTCAACTTTGTCTTCGAATCCATCGAAGTCATGTAGGTGCAGTGCATATGTAACGGGATAAGAAAAAATAAAATTTTTAATGGGAAATTGTAAAACTTGCTCTTACAAATCTCCCCCTTTGGCTATTCAGTTACAAATCACAAACCGAAGCCAAATTGAATCCTAAAGACAATTACAATAACTACCCTCCAAAATCAAGAAACAAAAAAGTACTTATGTAGTGTCTTCAGAGGAAATTGATCTTCCACTCTAGCTAACATTGATCACCATTTAGGCGAAACATCCTACACACATAAGACAAAAAATACCGTCACGCTTACGTATTTTAATAGAAAAATAAAACTCCCCCTTAATTTGGTATCCCCCTTTTTATCCGTAATAGACAAAGGAGTAGAAACTAATCATAAAACATAAGCATCAAATGAAGCAGCAAGATATCACCACAAAGATCTTAAATAATGCACATGTAATGGAAATCTCAAAAGGCAACTTTTCTCCACAAATTATTTTTGACAATTTTAAAATTTCTTCAAATATAAAGTGAAAAAAATGTACAAATACAAAACACCATGGAATAACACTAAAATATCCTAATCGTGAACACGGAATGTAATGTGAAAATTTTCCATAGGTAAATTAACATCAACATTCCTAACATAGGTGCACAAAGTTTTGTGACACTTATAACGAAAGAACTCAAAGTTTACCTTAGGTGTAAAAATAGTTAACTCAAATGAAATTGACGCAACTTAATAAATATGTCATGAACTTAGATGATTCTCACACCAATAACGCCAAACTATTTAATGTTTTTCAAGAAAGTTCATTGCGCAAACCCATTGATCTTCTACTTGAATCCCTCCAAATCTCAAGAATATTATGAAGTCACGCTTAATTATTTTGAAGAAATCATAGTTCTGATATGTAGTGAAGCATCAATGAATCTGTAAAACATTGTCCTGACACTTCTGTTTTTATGTGCCTTAATATTTTTAGCCCATTTTCTACAAATGGTGGCTTTTAACGCAAAGAATATTTTGGTCTTTCGTAGCCCATTTCCATTGCTTAACATATAATAATATTAGAACATACATGAAATCTGCTCAATGGTTCTTACATGCACAACTTATATCTTTTTACATTTGGTTTATTATTAAGAAAAAATGAGATGAGAACATTGTATTCGATAAATAACAAGTAACCACGGTGTCCATAAAGCTCGTGCACATATGTAATAAAGGTGACAAGGATTCAAACATGTCAAAAGCAATCATCAAAGATCAACTTAATGATATCCACACATTATTAAGCACACTATTGAAACAAAGTCATGTCTCAAAACATTATGAAAAATTCACGTGAATGGATGGTATGCATGGGTGATCTGGAAATCTTAAATGTTCATCCATATACGGTGAGAAAACGAAAATACAAATCTCTTTTTTGTCTTTTTCAAAATTTGATCAAAATAAAATCTTTTTCACTTTTTGGTCTTTTTCCCTAAGAAAAAACAATAATCTTTTTGTATTTCTCAAACTTTTTCCATAAAAACAAAACTCTTTTTGGATTTTTCTATAAAATATCAAAAAGAAATATACAATGATAATACAATCTAGTAATATGAATGTAAGATATGAATATGATAAGCATACTATACTAGATAAAGTACCCGAACTCAATCAATAGTGCAAATACCCATAGATTTCCTAAGATCCTCAAATCCAAGTGCATCTAAAGGTTCCATGAAAATATCACCTAATTGAATTTCAGAGCTTACAAAGCTCAAGGACGTGACCTTCTCCTCAATTAGATCCCGTATAAATGCTCACATATCCTAATATGCTTTGTGCATGAGCGTTGGATCGAATTATGGGAAATATGGACCGTGCTCATATTACCACAAGAAATAGTCACCATGCCTTATGAAATCACATAATCTTCTAACATTTGCTTCATCTCGCAGCAAAAATATACTCAGCCTTCATCGTGAACAAAGATATAGAGTTTTTCTTCTTGCTCAACCACAAGACAAAAGAACTCCTAAATTAAAAACTCCCACCCGAGGTGCTCCTACAACCATCAACATTCTCGACCCAATCGACATCTGAATAGGCAGACAAACGCTCATCGATATGAAAGGAATACCAAATATTATAGGAAAGAGTGGCACTCACTTATTTTATGAAACATTTAAGTGCGAGAAAATGAGACTCTTTTGGGGACGCCTGATATCGCACACAAACTTCAACAATAAAGGAAATATTGGGACGATTAACGATTAAGTAGAGAAAAACACCTATCATTATCCGATAAAGGGTTTGCTCCATGTCCTTGCTTAAAGTGTCTTTACTAAGTTTTGTCGATGTACTCATAGGGTTGTGTGAATGCTTAACAAATTCTAGACCAAACTTCTTCACTAAGTCCCTTGCATATTTGGATTGAGATATGAATATCCCATCATCAAGCTAACAAACCTAAAAACCTAAGAAGAATGTAATCTCACCAACCGTGCTCATCTCAAACTCGCTCTTCGTCTCCTACTTAAAGGTATGAGAATGGCGAGATCATGTGGATCCAAATACTATTTCATCCACATAGACTTAGGAAACCAAAATAACACCACTCTCTCTCATAACAAATAACGTCTTATCCACTCCCCTTCTCTTGAATACATGAGCTAAGAGATATAAAGTGAGCCTCTCGTACCAAGCATGAGGTGCTTGCTATAAACCATACAAGGCCTTTATAAGATAATAGACGTATTACGTGTGCTTAAGGTTTTCAAACCTATTTGGTTGTTCCGCATAAACTTCCTCTTGTATAATGCCATTAAAAAAGTCACTCTTAATATCCATTTGATATAACTTGACGCACAAATGACATGCTATGGAGAGTAGTAAGCGGACGTAATCAAGTCTAACAACGTGAGCAAATGTCTTGTCAAAATCTACGCCCTTAATTTGTGTGTAGCCTTGAAAGACCAACCTAGCCTTATTATGAACTATGGTACCATTCTTATCCACTTATTCTTGTAAATCCACTAGGTACCTAACACATTTATCTTGCTAGGTCGGGGGGACTAACTCCAAGACATCGTTCTTAAAAAACTGAAGCAACTCATCTTGCATAGTGGATATCCAATGCTCATCTTTGAGTTCTTCTTTCATATTCTTCGGCTCGACTAAGAAGGTGTAGCACAAATAGCTAACCACATTCTCAAGTTGTGCACGAGTCCTGACCCCTAGTGTAAAATCACCAAGTATAGTGGAAGGGTCATGAATTTTTCGATCCCAAGCGAGTGGATCCTCTAAATCAGGAGTGAGGTCCACCGTGGTATTACATAGAAGGATGTGATCATCACCATAGGTGAAACATCCTCACAGTGAGGTCTAGGAGCAATAAATGCCAGGGGCTCGTCATCTCTAATGGTGACATTTATTGACTCCATAACCTTAGAGCTTGAAAGGTTAAAAAACCCTATAAGCCTTACTGATTGATGAATAACTTATAAATATCCCCTCGTCACTTCGGGAGTTGAACTTTCCTAAGTTCTCTCTATCTCTCAAGATGTAGCAAGTACTCCTAAGGATTCATAAATATGATAGGTTGTGCTTCTTCCATGTCCACAATTCATAAGGCGTGTGTAGCATGTGCGGATGAAGATATACCCTATTCACCATATGACATGCGATGCTCACTGCCTCTACCGAAAAACCTCTAGGCACGTTTCTCCTAAGTAGCACGGATCTAGCCATTTATTATATTGCATAGTTTACCTCTCAATAACCCCATTTTATTCAGCAGTACGAATGGATGCAAACTCATATTTGATGCCCACTTCATCACAATAACTATCCACCTTGGCTTCTTTAAATTCAGTGTCATTGTCACTACGTGTTTTATTAATTGTGTCACTGTGTTGATTTTAAAGGACACATATTTGGTTGTTAGGAACTCAACCGCATCAGACTTTTCTCTAAGGAATCCTATAATAGAGTATCTAAAAAAGTCATCGACCATCACAAGAATGTATCTTTTACAACCTAAGCTTTCAGAGCGAGTAGGAACCATAAGATCCATGTGATTTAACTCCAAAACATAGGTGGTGATAATGGTTTTCAACTTTCGATGGAGACTTCAAATTTGTTTTCCTTGTTCGCAAAGTCTACAAATAAAAAAAGTTGGTTTCCCAAGTGATGGTAAGCCACGAACTAGGTCCTTTTTCACTAATCTCTCATGATCTCTAAAGTTCACATAACCTAGTCGTTGATGCCAAAGGTCCATAGAGGAGACCGTGGCATTGATGCATACAAAGTAGGACTTAAGAATGATCTTATAGCAATATCTTCGATCCTCACTCCTTGAATTAATAGTTCATCGTATTGATTATAAACATAACATTAAGATCGGTCAAACTTTACCGCAAAGTTTGTGTCGCACAATTGACTTATGCTAATCAAGTTTTCTTTCAATCCTTTCACGTACAATATATTGTCTAGTTTAGGAAATCCGTGCATCTTAGCACATCCACGTCCTAAAATACTATACTTACTCTCATCTCCCTAACTGACTTTACTTTCCTTGCGATCCTTAAGGTGGGTAGAAAATGATATGTCACTAGTCATGTGCCTAGAGCACCCATTATCGAAATACCACTGAGAAGTATTTTAAGCCTTGAGAGAAATGTGAACAGCAAGGGCTTTGTCGTCATGTTAGGTTCCCAAGTGGAGGTAATCTTTTGTTTGCCCTTATCATTATTGGCTCTAGTCGGAGTGTTGGAAGCGTTCTCAAATGACAAAGACATCCATTGAAATTCATCCATTAAACTTTGCAAAGTTGTTACTAGAAACTCAACTTTCTTTATAAGACTAGCAAATTCACTTAAGTGGTGCATAAGCTTATGTGTACGCTTAGTTCTACCTAACTTGTAGCAAAACTCTCTAAGGTGACCTATCTTTTTGCAAAAAATGCAAACATAGCCTTGTTTGGGTCTACATTGGTTCACTTTCTTAGATTGAACTCTCTTTTGTGGTTTAGGTCGAGTCCCATAAGGATTAACCACAAATTTAGGCACCGGTTTCAATGCGGTATGCGAAGAGGATGTGCCGTCGTAACTTATTCCATGCCTCTCTCTAAAACCTAAAGTGGGATCGAGGAGAATCTTTTCCACCTTCTTCGATGTATCCTCTATAGTAACCTTAACCTCCTGGGCACGTTCGAGATATTTCTCGAGTTTGGACACAAGGGCTTCAAGTTTCTCACGAGTCTCCACGGATGCTTGGAGATCTCTTGTAAGACCAGACACATTGTTGGTCAAGTCACTATTTTTTCTCTTAACTAAAATGACCATCTCTCCCAAAGAAACTTTCATCGAGGACTCGCTCTCTTTCGCCTCTCTCAACTCCTTTTTTAAGGCTAAAATTCTAATCACTAAATCATTATTTTGTTTCTTCATTTTAAAGGACTCAACGTAAAGATCAATGTAGGCGCATTGAAGGTCACTTTTGCTCTCACTTAAAACATCCTCTCCCTCACTCCCGCATGAATGACTAGACTCACTGTCGAGTTCATCATGCTTAGTAGCTTCCTCATCGGTGTGAGGTACAATAGATGTATTGATGTGACTAGCCATGAACGCAGTGAAGTTACATCCATGCGATGATTCATCCCTGAAATCTATCGACTCGACATCGCTCTCACTAAGAGTGGCATTTAAGGTAGCATTGCCTTTGCATTTTCTCTTTAATCTCGTCGGACACTCGTGAGCTTTGTGACCTTTACCCTCACACTCATAACATCCCTCTTCACTTTTCTTTGGGTAATCTATCTTTTCTTTTTCAAATTTTTTCTTGCCCGATTTATATTTTTTTATCTTTCTCAAAACTTTTCTTTTCTTTGGAAGTATATTTTCTTTTCTAAAATCAAGAAAAAAATTGATTTTTTTTTCAAAAAGGGCTAAATCATCAAAGTTAAAATCATACTCGAAGTCAGATGTCACTTCCTTATTCTTTTTAGATTGTACTTTTAACACAATTCCCTTTTCCTTAGGTTTAATAATTTTAGGAAACATATCTATCTCATACACTTTAAGGTCTCCTACAAGTTCTTCTAACCTAAGAGTATCTAGTATCCCTAATAAAATTAGTATGGTAACCTTAGAAATAAAGCGGGCCAGAAGTGATCTCAAAATTTTCTTAACTACACGCGTCTCAGGTATTTTCTCACCCAAATTGAAAATCGAGTTTACTATATTAAACAAATGTGCATAAAACTCATCAAAAGATTAAGACTCAAGCATAGTGATCGTTTCAAATTGTGTGGTCAGATTTTGCAGCTTAGAATCTTTTACAGCATTGTCCCCCTCGTGAGTGAGCTAGAGCTTATCCAAAGCTTCTTTAGACGCGACACATGTCATAATGCGGTGGAACTCGTTAGGAGTGATGGCTCCAGAGATGGCACTTAGACCATGTGAGTTAAAATTTCTCCATTTAAAATCATCGTTTGTCCATGCAGAGACAGATTTTAGACTTTTGACATTATCATTAGTCACCGTGCGTGGTGTTCACCCTCTTTCACATACAAGCCAAACACGTTCATCTATAGATTTTAAAGTAGACCTCATTCTAGCTTTTGAGAAGGCATAATTTGACCCATAAAATATAGGCATTCTATTATACAAATTATCCATTAAATCCAAAATTTCAAAGATCAACAATTTTAAATAGTTGATATCTATTTTTTTTTTTTTGTAAAAAGGATCATACAGTAATTTAGTGCAACCAACTCTGATACAAATTTGAGAATGTTGGGATTTAATGGATTGACTTGTATATTAGTTTTCCATACCAATTTTTATCTTTAATTAAATTAGGTGTCCATTCTATGGGTTAGTCCAATTTTAAAAGCAACAACCCAAGCATGGAAACAACACAAACAAGTGGGGAAAAATTCCTTAATAGGGAAAAACTTATATTTAGTACTATAGAATAATTGATAGACAATAGACATACAAACTACTTAGATAAATTAAGTATGGCGTGGAGAGTCTTCAATTTCTTCTATAAAAAATGATCCATCCAGGGCCGTCCACAGGAAGCAGTCTTCGCTCAGTATCCACCGATCATCCTTTCCTTCTTTAGTAGTTAAACCACGGTTCCACAATTCAGTAGTAGATATTTCTCTCTACAAAGGTTGTTGTAATAAAAACCCTCTTCTTGATTTGGTAAAGTTATATTTATTATCCTAAGGGTTTGGAATGATTATAGAAGTATTTGAGCACAAAGAGAACTCAAAAAGGTGTTTAAAGATGATACAAAGAGTTATTAAGAAGTCTAATCCCGTGCATCCTATTTATAAAAAGGTTTGTTATAAAAGGATAAACATGAAAGATTTGGATTAGAACTAATTAAAAAATAAAATCTCACTCGGTCGTTCAAAAGACAGGTACCTCGTTGGAACAACACACCTATTTTTTTTCAAACAGGTATCTAACGAGACATCGAACGAGATTAACGACTCTGTAATTCATGTTCAAAGGAGATAGCTAACTCGTTCTAATGAGGCAGCGTGTTTTCCAAAAAAAAAATCTTTAAATATATTTTAAAACTATTTTGAAAACAACCTCTTTAAAAATTCTAAAACCCCTGAAAAAATAAATTAACATTTTACCAAATGTATCCATAACTTCTTCTAAAGTTGTTGAGACGTACAATTCTTCAATCTTCCAAATATCTTCAACTTTATCTTCGAATCCATAGAACTAATGTAAATGCAGTGTATATGTAACGGGATAAGCCAAATTGAAAATAAGAATGCGAAATTATAAAACTTGCTCATAAAAGGACCAACATAAAAATAGAGAAAATTCAGATAAGTTTGAAATATACATCCAAAAGAGTTTGAAACTACACAAATAGACAATACACCTACACAAACATAAACAACCCACACAATCCCACATATTACACCTAATAATCAAACAACCCCATCTACAGAAATGAAAATCCAATTAAACTACCCATATTACACCTAATATTCAAACACCTAACATTCAACAAACAACCCAATGAAAATACAAATAGAAATGAAAATACACATTACACCTAAGAATGAAAATCCTAACGATTAAAAAAAAAGAAAATTGAAACTCTACTGAAATGGAAGAGTACACACAAAATAAAAACGATTTAATCTATAGAAACTAACATCGAAATTCTATTAAAATCATTTTCAAAAATCAATTACATTTCTAAAATCCAACATAAATGAAATGTCATATTATTAGTGGAAATAAAATCGCATATTATGAGATAGAGAAATACTGATGGTAGCGGAGTTTCTTAGGTGACCTGTTGGTCGGGGTTAGGGTATAAGATGACCATGGTTGGGGTACGATCGGGTTGGGGATGAAGAAGTTGGGTTTGATCCGACTAGGGCGTTTAGTCACGGCTGAGTGAGTGAGAGAAATTCCTTTTTTAAAAAACTAATGAGAAAGGGTTTTTGTTTTGTTGTTTTAATGATATGTGCCAAAATCTGGTACAGTTTTAAACTATGCTAGATTTTGGCACCATTTTAAACCGTTCCAGACTGAGAATAAACTATGCCAGAATCTCAGTTTAAAATTGTGTCAGATTCTCCTTGGCCAAGCATGAAAGAGTAGCATTTTTGATATAGTGGTTTGATTTCTCTTCATCTTGGTTGAGTATGAATTTCGTGTCGTGGATTTCGTGTGTTTTAAAGTGACTATTTGCTATAGATACCAAGACATTTGAGGAGACTGCATTGTGTCATTCATGGATAGATTCTTATGTGTTGTTGTGAACAAGTTTCAAGGAGCAAAGATTGTATCAAGTCTTTAAGAAGTCAATTCGGTTGAATAAATCATCTATCATCCTGGTGTAATTCCTATGTCTTAGTGAATTTGTGTGGCTGGGTTGTCCAAAGGTTCTCCTATCTTGATTTTTCTCGTACATCGACGGGTTATAATTTGTTGCCTTTATTTTATTTTTGCTATATCACTAAAATGTTTGTTTAGAGAAAGATAAAATTGGTTAATTATCAAAATGCATGTTTAAAAGATGCTTAATTAAAATTGCATTAATTGTTTATTCATTTAATTAATTTGAAAATTTAAAAAGTGGTGTTTGTTTGACAATGCGTAAAACCCTTAGGGCTCATTTGGTTCGAGGTTTGGCAAGGGAATGGGAATTTATAATTTCAGGAATTCTAAGTTCCTGGAATCTTCAATTCCTTTCCATTGTTTGGTTCAAGCAGGAATTCCTTTTTCCCGCCATCTAAAATCCCTTCTATGTAAACTGTTAAAAAGCTATTAAATATATACTATTTTTTGAAAAAGTTAAAAAAAACGTGTTTTGTTACACTTTTATTTAAATATAAACTGTTTTTAGTAATTTTTTTTAATTCTTTACAAAAAAATAAAGTTGTAAAAAAACAGTTTTTAAATAAAAACAAAAAAAAGTTTTTGAATAACTTTTTTTATTAATCTTTCCTGAAAAATAAAGTTGTAAAAAATGGTTTTTTTTTTTCCGTTTTTTTCCTTAAGCAAAAAAACAATTTTTTTTGTTGTAAAAATACAGTTTTTTGAATGTTTTTATATTTCTAATAAATAAAAAACAGTTTTTTTAATGTTTTTATTAGAAATATAAAAACATTCAAAAAACTATTTTTGTACAACAAAAAAAAAATGCAAAAATAAAACTGTTTATATATAAAAACTATTTAACAAAACACATTTTTTAATGTTTTAAACAAATAGCACATATTTAAAACATTAAAAAATGTGTTTATTAAACATTAAAAAATGTGTCTATATAAATAAAAATGTGTTTATATATTAACATATTAAACAGTTTTATTTTGCATTTTTTTGTTGTTGTACAAAAACAGTTTTTTGAACGGCGAAAAACATTTAAAAACTGTTTTTTATATATTAGAAATATATATTAACATTTTATTTAAAAAAAATCAGTTTAAAGAAACATTTAAAATATATTTTCATAGTTTTAATCTATAAAACACTGTTAATATATTAAAAAAAATGTTTATATATGAAAAACAGTTTTAAAAAACACGTTTTTTAACTTTTAAAAAAATAGTACATATTTAAAACATTTTTAATAGTTTATATAAAAAATTATTTTTTAACTTTTTTATTTAAAAAAAAAAGAGTTTTAAAAACATTTAAACATTTTTGTAATATTTTTTTATATAAAAACTGTTATTAAAGAAAAAATGTTATAGTATAAAAATGTCATTCTTTTTTTATATATAAATGGTGTAAACTATTTTATTTACTATTAAAGGAAGCGAGAGAACGCCACTTGAATATGAGATAATGAATCATTAAATGAAGTGAGAGAACACTTCTTAAAAAATCATGTGATTGGACGACATCAAAACTTGATGTCGTTGAACACATCAAAAAAAAATTCGAGAAAGAGAGAGTGTGTATGTGTATGTGTATGTGTGTGAGAGAGAGTGTTTGTGTGTGAGAGAGATAGAGAGAGCATGTGTGTGAGTGAGAGAGAAAGAGAGTGTGTATATGTATGTGTGCGAGAGAGAGTGAGTATGTGTGTGTGTGTGTGTGTGTGAGAGAGAGAGAGAGAGAGAGAGAGAGAGAGAGAGAGAGAATGTGTGTGTGTGTGTATGAGAGAGAGAAAGTGTACTTATGATTTTATGTGAAATGGTATTTTTGTTACACCACAAAAGTAAGGTAATATGTCCGGGAATATAGGATTACCCCCATTTTAGAGGGGAAAGGAGAATCTAATTTCGTGGGAATTCTAAATTCCAGGAATTCTAAGTTCCCTTTTAAATCTCCAACCAAACATTGTAATTCTAAATGAGGGGAATTCTAAATTTCAGGAATTCTAAATTTTCTTTCCAAACCTCAAACCAAACGAGGCCTTAATGTAATAGCACTTTCACCATGATTGCCAACCTTGTCGTCATATTCGATAACATATTGTAAATTTTCATTTCTAATTGGTAGGATGCATCGTTGGTAATTTAGAATATATAGGCGGACCTCCGTTAATACTACGTAATACAATTAATGTGGCAGGTTGTTTTCCAAAACATGTTCATGTTCACTCAGGGGACCACATAGTGTTTAACACTAGTCATTTCCTTAGTTTATAATCGATGTAATGATAAAGTGAGTTGACATTGAATAAGTGAATCATTTCATCTCTAAAGTGGACTTGTGCAGATACTTTGTTTGAAATGACTTACTAATGCTATATTTGATGAGTCAATGTAGCTGAACTGAACTTTAACTGGGTAGTCAAATCACTTTTAGATATGCATATCTAAAAGTTTTTGTTTATAGTATTATGTCTTCAATATAATATGACATGATTCCATTCCATGGAAAAATGAGTGATCCAAGAAGTCGCACTCCATTTCTACTAGTGATTAAGATTATTTAGGAAAACCTACACCTCTACCTAATTGGGGTCCAATTTTCAAAAAAGCCTCCAAAAGGTGATTAAGATTATTTGGTACTCTCTGTCTACTTAAAAGAAATCGAAGAGCTTAAAAGAAATCCAAGAGCTATGATTTGGAATCTGGTACCAGAGATCAAAATTTCACTATCGAGAGAAGGATGGCCAACACCGAGACCTATGTAGACCCAAACAAAAATTGAAAACAAGCCATACAACTAGCGCTCCGTTTTAATCGTAAATAATGTAATTTTTTTACATCAGATGTTGAGATGAAAAAGGAAGTCGTGCTAGATGGCCTTTTAGAGTGGCCTCGCCTATTTGATAGAAGAGGGGATTTAGAAGTTTGTTGCTATAGGCATGGTTTACCCATACCATAAGCTGGTTCAATCAAATATTGCAAGGATAAGTCGGCGGATGATATTAAATGTTTTGGTCTCTTGAAACAAGAAATTCAGCAAATGGAATGACTTTTACACTCTCCACTAGGCCTGTAAATTGAGCGCCCGAGGCCCGAAGCCCGCCCGTTCGTCCCGCTATTTTCGGGCCGAGCTTTATTTGAGTTTGAGCCGAGCCGAGCCTGAGCCAAAATTCCAAGCCCGAATGAATTTCGGGCCGAGCTTGAGCCGAACTTCGCCAAGCCCGAATTGGGCCCGAAGCCCGAACTTCATATTAATAAATAAATAAATAAATAATTTATATAATATAACATATTTATGTTAATATTGTTCAATTAGGTTTCGTCCTTTTATTTCATTTATTATTTTTTTAAAAAAAAAAATCATTTGTCATAATACATTAGATTACATGTGATTTTCAATTTTGTGATTTTATTGTTAATCTCATTATGGGTATTTGATTTAATAATTGATCAAGTCACAATAAGCCTTTGTAAGTGATCAAATTATGCTAAATGTCTGAAATTTAATAGGCATTTGTAGCTTTTCACTCTTATTTCCCTTGTTTTAATTTAATACATTTCATAATTATATATTTTATTTCATGAAATATCAATTAGATTCTAATGTATAATTTTGTCCATGATGGAAATACAAGAAAAAAAAATTAATTCAAACTTTTTTAATTAAAAAAAAATGAAATCGGCCCTGCCCGAAATCGGGCCCGAAGCCCGTAATATTTATGAGCCGAGTTCGGGCCTAGGTGGGAAAAAATAATTCGGGCCGAGCTCGGGCTTGAGCATGGGTATGTGAGTTCGCGCCGAGCCTGAGCAGCGCCAAGCCCGGCTCACCCAGCCCGATTTACAGCCCTACTCTCCACATGCCAAGTTTTATTACTGTAAGGAGATGGAAGATCCGTTGTACTTCTTTGATCCGGAACAAGCGAACTCTTTTAGGAAGTTTGATAGGAAGGAAGAAGGCACATTGATATATGGTATGGAACCCAGTGTAATCACCATTGATAGGAGTACTAGGGGATGGTGTAGGAGTACCTTTTTTGGTTTAGTTTATCAACACTTTAGAAAAATTATCAGTACTTTGTCAATGTATCCATTAACAAAATTATTTATAGAGTTGCCTTGATAATAACATTCTCCGGCGGATGCATTTTAACGGGTCATAAAATCAAAACCTTTTTAAAAATAAAATAGCAAAAAAAAAAATTGGTCAGGTTTATTTTTACTTCTGGGGGATTTAAAAAGTTCATGAAACATTTAAAAATGAATTTGGTCAAAATGGCTTTTGTTGCTATTTTAAAAAAAGGGTCAAATATGTGTCTATTTTGTTTAAAAATTGACACATTTGATCTATTTCTTAAAAATAGCAAAAAAGATCTTTTTGGGTTAATTACCTTTTTAAATGCTTCTTCAAATGTTTAAATACCCCAAAAATAAAAAATAAACTCGACCAATTTTTTTGTTATTTTGTTTTTAAAAGATCAAATTATATAATTAGCACCTAAACTATGCCCCAAGTTTGAAATTGTTACTAAACTTTCTCAATTTAGTCATAGAACAATTCAATTTGGTTCGATTCGGTCCTTCTGTCAGTAATTCGTTAATTTTGAAAACATGGCCACTTTAGTCCTTTATAAAACTCGTTATTGTAACCAATAACACACCATTTATGTTGTAAATAACCTACTTATCTATTCAAACACGTATTTTCTTCTCTAATAAACCTACCCCCTCTTCCACATGGTAAAGCTTATGAATGTTTAAAGAAGTTGAAGAATAACGTCATATGTCCCTCCATTTATCGTTATATATATTTATATATATATATATATATATATATATATATATATATATATATATATATATATATATTGTCACATCTCCAAAATTTCTGCACGTATAAAAGGGAACCGCATGTACATTAGAATATAACATTTATTTATCGGAACTGAACTTTATGTAGTTCATGGTGCCCAAACACTTTGTTTATAACATTCATAAGTCTTTGTGGCGGGAAATAAGAAAAGTGAAAAGATTACACCTAAACATGATATGATCCGATAAGTGATAATATACATTATCCATGCTATTTTGCCTGCCTTGTTGATGACTTTACACACGTACGAACTAATAAAGACATTGGAAAGGATGCTAAAAAGTTCTTGGGGCCAGGGGGAATTTTGCCTTCCTTACGCTCGGAGTTCATCTAGAAGGAAAAAAAAGTATGCAAAATTTTGCCAAGTAGATAATATAATTCTATACAATTTATTAAAATAATTTTGGAGTATCAACATAATCGATTGAATAAATTTGATGGTAAAGAAAGTGACTGTGAAGTAACAATCATCTAAATGTAGCAATATAAATAAATAGTATGATGATATAACTAAAATATAGAAATATCAAGTTTAGAATGATTAAGGTTGCGGATGGTTCAAGATAACTCATAATTATCTATTAGATACTCAGGGTTGATAGTAATACATATAACAATCATCCAAAAGCTTTGGTGATAAAGTAAAAATAATCACAGTAACATTATTGAACCCAAAGTCTAAAGAGCGACATCCATATGGTAAGAAAAACAAGGCACTCAATACCCTGAGTCCTATGGGCCAGATGACACTACCGTGGGTAGAACGATAGTTTATTCCCTAATTATAATGTATGCTATATAAAATAAGTTTAATGAAATAAAATTAACTTGAAATCATTGTTTCAAAATAAACATAGAATTTTTAAAATCGAATCATGTTTAAAGTATTATGAACTACACAAATGACTTCATAAATGATAACAAGATATCTGGGACTACCACACAGTGATATGAACAATTGGCGTAATCAAGGTAATCGCATGAAATAATATCGAAATAAAAGTTACCTACTTAGATAATGGCTTTGTGTTTCGATTTGATTTTTCCTGTTAAGGTTGAGGACCGAGATTGTTTGAGATTTAATAAAAAGAATGAGTAAGTCTTTTGGTTTTAAAGTAATATGATAATATAAATTTTTATCACGTAATGGAAATAAATTTAGGGTTTAATTTGTAATTTTTTATTTCTTTTAATTAGTTGGGTTTCTAAGTATATTTGAAAATAGGTGTAAGAATTTTTCCCCTAATATATTCAAAAAGCTATATCTAAAGTTTGGGGTCAATATTCATAAGTTAAAAAAGTGCAGGGGTTTATGTGCAAAATTACTTTTGTATTTTGAATTCTATTTCTAAGGTTTCTTACAAAAATAGTTCTTGCTTGACTAAACATGGTGATATAATATACCACTTTGACCAGAAGCACAAAATAAAAATTTTGAAAAAAAATTCAGATTTTTTTGATTTGTCACGCGCCAGCACATACGAAGTCAAACTTTCTGCGCGATTCAGGTTGACCTCACTCACTATTTGACTTTAGGGTTTCAAACTCTAACCCTTAATTAAATCCTATCTTGAATACCATTTCAACTAATTCAAAAGTCATTCTTGTTAATTTTTATGACACCCCGCCTAATTAATTATCAGGTGATCAGTCCTTAGTTAATTAATTTCAGAATATCAAGTTGGTTCAGATAATTCATCACTGTCGAAAACTCAATTTTAATTTAATAAAAACTAATCACCCAATATTTAAAAAGGTTGGTGTCAAAATTTTATCTTGTTATTAACCATCATCATTAAAGGGTAATATCTAATCATCATCATATATCACAATAGTATAAGGTAAGAACTAGCTGAAGTAAAATAAAGAACTGGAGCAAACACATCCAGTCAAAATTCCATACAATAATCCAATAACATGACATCTAAGTCTAATTATAGAATAAAAATAACTCTAAATCTCTTAATGTAAAATAGGAGGGATGACATGTCCAACTGAAATGAGATGACTGATAGATAAAGAGAAATAGACTCAGAAACGTCTACTAGCAATATCTTGTAGCTTCTACAGCAGCTACAACTCGGCAAATGAATGGAATCTCCTAAGTTTGGTATCCCTGTGGCTGAGCACCTAAAATAATAGAATAAGAAAAGAGATTTGCAGAAAAATGGGTCAGAGCCCGAGTAGAAAATAGTTTAAATACAACAAGTGCTGAACACTACACCAAAATGGGCAAATTGACACCCTTCCAGTAGGTAGCCTTGTCACGGTCATTGATCGTGACAAAAAAATAAGCATTTTTTATCACGGTCAATGACCGTGACAAGTCCGTGACAAGGTATTGTCACGGTCATTGACCGTCAGAAGACTGTGACAACTATACTTGCCACGGATGTGTCACGGTCAATGACCGTGACAATCCTTATAATATTGTCACGGTCAAGGACCGTGACACGTTCGTGACAAATGTTCCAGTAAAAAATCCTTTCCCCTTATTTTTTCCCCCGTCGATTCTTCCCTCCTATTTTCTCTCTCTCTACGCTGCTCTCTCTCTCTCTCTCTCTCTCTCTCTCTCTCTTCCATTTATATATATATATATATATATATATATATATATATATATATATATATATATACATATGTGTGTGTGTGTGTGTGCGTGTGTGCGGTGGGTGGGGGGGTGGGGAGGGGGGTGGGACAGGGTGGAGGAAGGGGGTGGGGCAGGGTGGGGGGAGGGGGCAAGGATGGGGGGCTATTTGTGTGTGTGTGCGCGCGTGTGTGTAGTGGTGTGTGTGCGTGTGTGTGGTGGGGGAAGGGGGTGGGGTAGGGTGGGGGAAGGGGGTGAGGGGGGGGGGGGGGTTGCGTGTGTGTGTGAATGTGCGCGGGTGTGTGTGTGTTTATTTGCGCGCGTGTGTATATGTGCGTGTTTGTGCGTAATGTCCCTTGTAAATGAATTGATTGGTTATTAATTTTTTTAGTAAATTAATATATTATTGCCCGTCATTGTAAATTAGTAAATTAATATATGATTAATTATGAAAGTAGGATTGTCCCTCATTGAAAATTAGTAAATTAATAATTGTATACTTTAATTGTTAGTTTAATTGATGAAAATAATTAATTGAGTAGATGAATTAGAATGAGTACGGGATACACATTTGTTGTTGACATTACTATTGGATTATAGTGGATCGATGTTGGGTTGGTTAGTTTTAAAAGTGGCATGACCACTTGATTATTGTCCATATGGGGGTGGGATTTTTCAATTTTTTTTGAAAATTACTTTGTATATTGAACAATATATATATAGTATGATAATTAAATGAAACATACTTGAAATTACATATAGTGCGCATAGATACTATCCTTATAGTTCTTATGCGTACGCATTCAATAGCCCTTAGACCCGTTCGAGAGTCATTACCCCTATAATGAGATCTCTCGAATTGTCCCGTTTGGACAGTTTGGGACTGCATAATTTCTGTATAATATTCTTAGTGGCTTAAAGTTGTTACTTTTGGAGGAACTTTCTATTATAAATTGAATTTGAATTTGAAATTTAAGTTTTGTTTATACTAATCCATGAATATACGCTTCTTACCTTTAATAGGTGATTAGTACATAGTTATTTGGGGTGTCCTATTTGTGGAGAGGAGACTGAATCTCTTCGTCTATCCTTTAGCTAAAAAAATTAAGCAAGAATTCCCTTCATATCCGAACACTATGAAATGCCATAATCCTATGGAGTGATGCTCTGCAAATTCCTTCCAACCGTTGTGTAGCTAAACATCAGTTGGAAGGAGGTGCCAAACATCAATTGTTACTTTTAGTGTTCAGATATGAGGGGAATTATATTTGACACGATTTCTCGGGGTACATTAGTTGGAAGGAGGTACCATATGAGCTCAAGTTAGTTGTTTTGGTGGCACTACAGGTAATGCATTTATATTCATATTTATATGAATATTTCAATTTCGATTTCAATTTCATTTTATATTTACATTATATTATTCTGATTTCAATTTCATTTATTAAATTTTATTTATGATTGTGTTTGGTTAGGGATTTATTAAATCGAATTGCAACTCAATGCGAAATGAATTTCTTGCCGAATTGTCTTTCTTTATTTAACGGTAACTTTCTTTGACTATGGATTTAGATTCTGTAGTCGATGGATATGAATCGTTAAAGATTCGTCTGCACAATTTTGGTAGAATTTTTTTGCACTCGATGAATTTGAATTCTTTTAAGATTAGTCATGCACAATTTCGATACATTTTAATTTTTATTGTGAATGAATTATAATATTAAACTATGCTTCGTCATTTTTTTTCTTGTTTTAGCTTAATTATATTATTATGAATATTTGCTTGTTATTAGCCCACCCCTTATGATAATCCTGGCTCCGCCCTTGGTTATGCCACATGTTTATTTAAGCTTCGTCGAAGGATTTTCAACATAAAGTCTCTTTCATTATCATGTTCTACCATGTTGGGAAGCTATAATATCTCTGTTATTGTTCCTTGCATAAATGACTATATTTTTTAGATTTATTACTTTTCAATTCATTTATAAAATCTCTCTTGTGCAGTGTCTTGCAGTGGCTGATTCTTATAGTGGAACTAGAACTGGAAATTGGTGCTGGATTTTCTCAAAAGTTGTCCTCTTTTAGAGGTTCTTATCTTTGAGGTACGTCAAGGGTTCATAACATCACTTCCAGCTAAATAGTTTGTAGATTTGAGATAATTGACGGTGATGTTGTTTCTTCTTATATTAGGGTTTTTTATTTTGTTGTGAACAAATCGGGACATCGTGGTTAGAATGGTATGTACCTAATTGTTTGAGATCACACCTAAAGACAATCGAAATTAGGGGATTTGGGTCGAACAATGGAGTTGAACAGTTGAGGTACTTTGTGGAGAATGACAAAGTTTTGGAGAAGACTATAATAAAGATGAAGGGTGGTGTTGAACAATTAAAGCTTCCAAAGTGTTCAAAGTACATGATTAGTAAAATAAGTAAATTAATAAGAACATTGAAACGACAAAAATATAGCATGACGCGAAGTTGTCCCGTTTACATATTATTTCTATCTTGAATGTATATTTGCATCATCTCTAGTTTATTTGGGTATATGATGTTTGAACATGTACAACATTGCTATAACAGGTACAAATATACTGCTGGGCAGTGGGAGTGGCCATAGTGCCCAACAGATTTTTCTTCAATTCTGCCTAGAATTGTCACGGTCATTGACCGTGACAAAGGACAAAGGATAATTGTTACGGACTTGTCACGGTCATTGACTATGATAATTTTTTATAAACTGTCACGGGCTTGTCCCGGTCATAAATCGTGACAAAACTTGTCACGGTCAGGGACCATGACATGACCGTGACAATTCTAACGAGATTGTCACGGTCCATGACCGTGACATGACCGTGACCAAAAAAGTTATCTCACCCAGAATTGTCACGGTCATTGACCTTGACAAGTTGAACTTGTCAAGGTCAATGACCGTGATAATTCGACAGATTTGGTGTAGTGTAAATTGATTTATTTAGCACATATATTATCCATGTTAACTTAGCGTACTTACTTGAGATGTTCACCTCTCATCTAATGTGCACACCTAGCGAGTCTAAGTACCCATACTAGTCTTGTCACTTTACCTGACTATATGTAGGATAATCACTATGTCGGATACAATATCTAAATAACCCGAAACCAATATATTTCTATTATTTAGGAACAGGTTTAAGGATGTTATAACTCATTCTCATGTTATTTTATATTCCCAACTGGTGACCCAATAAGTATATACTTTAATAAAGTAGCCAACAAGAAACACCGAATATGAACTCAGTATACGTATATAAAATCTCACTATATATACATATAAATATATCAATACAACACCCATGGTTAAGAAACCCCTGGTGCTAGGTATACTCGGCTATCTAGTCCCATTGCAACGCTCACGCATAAAAGACAACAGGTTCAATCTCTCATAAACCCATAAAACATATACACATATTGGAGGCGAACGTAGTCCCAAGCTGATGGGCTACGCACATACATATGCACCCATATGACCGTGAACATTATCGTTCTCACGGATAGCCCGTACCTAGGTTCCATGCTCTAGTGGTACGACTCGAAATCCCACGAAGGCACACAAGATATGGTCGTCCATAACGCATTAACCCCCATTCGATAGCCAAATGGCTAGGTATGTCATACACATGATATTCCAAGTAATAAACATGCACACAACTTATATACATTAATAGGTAATCACATAACCCAAATACTATAATCCGTAAGTAATATTAACGCCATTACTCTCCACGATATCTGTATATATATAGCCTCTCTAGAACTTACATTCTCTCCTAGGTTTTCACACAAATTTAATACCCCGAGGACCACTACACCCTTAATTCCCTAAGACTTTGGAATTTAAGCCACCCGTTACTCAGGGCGGTTAATACACTCGCTTCGATAACTCTAGGATGGTTTTTAACTCGAACGGACCCTAAAAACTCATTCTGAAATCTCGTTAGAAGTTATAGGATTCTCGTTTGAACGAGGTCGTTCAAGTGAAGTTCCCACTTCGAACAAACTCAGCAACTCGTTAGAAAGGTCGTTGGAAATCTCGTTAGAAGGTTCGTTTGAACGAGGTCGTTCGAATGACCTGGGTAGGTCTTCAAACGAGAATTCCGGACAAACCCAGTTCTTCCAAATTTTAATTTTTCTCAACATTCCAAACCTCAAACTCAATCCAAATTTCTTCCAACATCAGTTTAAATGTTTATAAACTAACCCTAATAATTATGGGGCAATTTCTAACACAAATTAGTATTCAAATCTTTATGTTTTCAAAAGGGAAAACAATAATTTCTAAAATCTCTAAGAATCCTCATACAATGAACCCAACACTTTAGTTATTTCAAATCCTTAAATTCAATTCGTGATTTGTACATAAAATCTCCAGTTTTAATAGTCTACAAAATGGGGTAAATCCTCTACATGCAACCCATCACCAAAATCTAATGTTCTTCTACGATTAAACCTAATGAAACCCAAATTTCCATCATATGATGTCTAGATCATTAACAGAGTTTAACAAGAACAATATATGCTAAATAAACTATCAAGATAAACACTTGCCTCGGAATGAACTTCTTATTCTTGGACTGAAATTGGTATGGGAACGATCCTCTTGACACGAGCTACGCGTTGGTGTAATTTTTTTGGTGTGAAAGCTCGAGTTCTTGACTTAGGGCTCCAATGGAGTTTTCTTCTTCCTTGGTTCTCTCTCTCTTTTTCTCTTTTTCTCACGTAAGTTGAAACTGACAGACCACTAACCCTCAATTCTTTTAATTAAACCCAATTTTCGTCCATTTAATTACCCAAAAATCCCAAAGACCAAAACACCCTTCCACGGTGTCATTTTGGGCTAAAATACCCCGAACTCCAAATAAAATATCCGAGTAGTATTTTCTGACTATTTCGACCCTTCCGGACACTCTGACGCACTCAAAATAGTCATTCGAGTTATATAAAAATAATTGAACTTTTTAAACCCCCAAATACATGCCGGTGACGTGACTCATATACGCATCCCAAATAATTATATCATGACTGTCGTGTATCTTATCCCAGCCATGATATTATTTCGATAACTACTAAATCTCGTCACGCTAGTAATTATTACCATTAAAATCGGATTAATTACAAATTAAATTTTCTCCCTTTAAATTAATTAATTCCCATTTTCCATAATTTCATAATAAAATAAATATGCGTAAAAATATGGGGTATTACATACTCCTGCCCTAATAATAGAATTTTTCCTTGAAATTCGGAAATGAAAATATACCTGGCAAGAATAACTCTGGATAACGTTCACACATGTCATCCTCGCGATCCCAGGTTGATTCCTCAACATTATGGTACCGCCACTGAACACGTGGTACTATCTTCAACCTCAACTTCCTCTCGCTACGGTCTAGTATAACAACCGGCCCCTCCTCGTAGGAGCTATCAGGCTGTAAGTTGATCTCCTCTAACGCAATGTGAGTATAGGACAAATGATCTCGAAGAAATATCCTTAGCGAAGAGATATGGAACACGTCATGGACCCTATGCAATTACTCCCGTAACCCATGTGTATTAGAAACTGGCCCAATCCTCTCGATAATGGGGAATGGCCCTACATACGTAGGCGCCAACTTTCCCTTCTTCCCAAAATGCATAACTCCCTTCCTAGGAGACACCCAAAGTAACACCTGATCCTCAATATTGAACTCTCAAAAATATCCTTTGGCGTCAGCGTAGCTCTTCTCTCGTTCCTGAGCAACCCGAATATGGCTCCATATCAATTATATCCTTGCCGAAGTATCCTGAATCACTTCCTAACCAAGTAGCTTGTTGTCCCCCATCTCTAACCAACATGTTGGGGAACGACAAGGTCTTCCGTATAGTGCCTTGAATGGATCCATACCGATAGTAAACTGGTAGGAGTTGTTATAGGCAAACTCCACTAGAGGGAGGTACTGCTCCCAGTCTCTGCCAAAATCAATGATGCACATACGCAACAAGTCCTCTAACATTTGATTTGTTCACTCGGTCTAACCATCCGTCTATGGGTGATAGGCTGTGCTCAATCTCAACTTCATACCCATCGCCTCCTGAAATCTCTCCCAAAATTGAGACACAAACACCTTATCTCTGTCAGACACGATATTGAGAGGCACTCCGTGGAGTCTCACTATCTCTACGATGAATATCTGGGCGTACTTTTCCATGGTGTAATTTCTACTGGATGGCAGAAAGTGGGCTACCTTGGTTAGCCGATCCACTATCACCCATATCGAATCGTGACCCCTTTGCGATGTAGGTAATCCTATGATGAAGTCCATGGAAACGCTCTCCCATTTCCATATAGGAACCTCTAATGGATATAGAAGTCCCATCGGTCTCTGATGGTCCACCTTTACCTACTGACAAGTGGCACATTTCAAGACAAACTCGACAATATCCTTCTTCATCCCGCTCCACTAGTACTGTCTACGCATATCCCGGTGATTCTTATCCCCATCGGGATGTACTGCAAATCATGAACCGTGCGACTCTGTCATCACCTCGTGTCACAAGTCTTCACCCTTAGGAACAACCAACCTTCCATTGAAATGTAGAACCCCGTCTGAACCCATGGTATAAGACTCAACCCCCTCTGCTAGAAGATGCACTATCTGGATTTGGAAGAACGGATCAGCTGTCTGAGCCTGTACTAGTCTCTAATAATATGGGGAGTAACCATCATCACAGACATGAACGATCGAGCCACCGCATCCTGGTGCCCTAAATCCTTCCATTTCACTTTCCACACTTCGGCCACCTCCCCTACCGGCTTACGGCTCAATGCGTCTGCTACCACGTTATCCTTTCCCCAGTGGTATTGGATATCAAGATGATAATCCTTCATAAACTCAAGCCACCGGCGCTGACGCATATTCAACTCCTTCTGTGTGAAGAGATACTGTAATGACTTGTGATCTGTGAACAGGCAAAAATTCTCCCCTAGGAGGTAATGTATCCAAATTCGAATTGCAAACACCACCGCGCCAACTCTAAATCGTGGGTGGGGTAATTCTTCTCATGAGGCTTAAGATTACGGGAAGCATAAGCTATAGCATGATCCTCCTGCTGAAGTAAACCTCCAAATCCTAATAAGGATGTATCAGTGTAGACTAGATAATCCAATCCCGACCTGGGTAATGCTAACACTGGTACTGAGGTAAACTTATCTTTCAACTCAACAAAGCCTAACTGACAGGCGTCACTCCAGATAAACGACATCCTTTGCGAGTCAGGTGTGTCAATGGACCCGCTATCTTTGAAAACCCTCGAATCAACCTCCTGTAGTATCCAGCTAAGCCCAAGAAACTGCGTATCTAGGTCAGTGTCGTGGGCTGTCCCCACTCCCTCACCAGGGACACCTTCCTCGAATCCACTGATATCCCTCTGTCAGAGATGATATGCCCCAAAAACTGGACCTCCTTTAGCCAAAACTCGCATTTCTCATATTTTGCATACAACTCATGCTGACGCAATGTCTGTAAAACTTGCCTCAAGTGCTCGCCATGCTCTTCCTCAGTCTGCGAATAAACCAGAATGTCATCTATGAAGACGATGATGAACTGGTCCAGGAACTCTCTGAACACCCTGTTCATCAAGTCCATAGACACAACTGGGGCGTTGGTTAGCTCGAAAGGCATAACCTTGAATTCACAGGAACCATATCTCATCAAGAAGTCAGTCTTCGACACATCCTGCTCCCTGATACGCAACTGATGGTATCCCGATCTCAAGTCAATTTTTGAGAAGGAGACCGCTCCTCTCAACTGGTTGAATAAGTCATCGATTCGAGGCAACGGATATTTATTTCGTATCGTGACTTTATTCAACTCCAGATAATCAACACATAACCTCAATGATCCATCCCTCTTCTTAATGAATAGTATGGGGGCACCCCACGGCGAAGTACTCCTACAGATAAATCCCTGCCCTAACAACTGCTCAATCTGGTCACGTAACTCCCTCATCTTTGCTGAAGCCATATGATAAGGTGTGCGGGCTATCGGACGAGTACGCGGTGATAAATCAATGATGAAGTCTATCTCTCTACTCGGTGGTACCCCAGGATCTCCTAAAACACATCGGTAAACTCTCAAAAAACAGTAATCGAGTCAAGCAGTACCACCACCTCCATAGAGGTCTCCTCCTCTATATAGTATAAATGAGTGGACGACCCTCCCTCAGAGCGAGGGATCGCCACCAGGAACATCTCCTGACCGGGTATGGCAAAAAATATACTCTTACTAAAACAATCAATCATGTCCCTATAACTGACAAGACAATCCATACCTACAATCGCGTCATACTCGGATATATCCAATACGAGCATGTCAGCGGGTAAGATAAACCTCCTAATCTCTATACCCACTCCCCGACAAATAAAAGAAATAACAAAACCTCTACTCAATGGTGAATCCACACAAGTGACCGTACTCTTTGCTGTATCAAATAATCTCGTAGTAAGTACAAACCCCATGGCAATAAAACAATATGTGGCCCCCGTATCAAATAAAGCCCCAAAGTCCCCTAGATAGAAAACATACCCTCAATCGAGGGTGAGTCCTGCGGGACTGTGACCTGATGAAGATTGTAGACCCGTCCATACTAAAGCTTCCCTTACTGAACTGGGGTAGCTGAAATGGGTTTCAGTGCTGGCATCTGTGGAGGTACTTGGAGAGCTACGACAAATAATGATCTCTGGGGCTCTTGACGAGCACCCTGCTGATACTGCTGGCCTCTACCATTCAGAGGGAAGTCCTAATTTTTGTGATTAGTGTTGCCACAGCTGAAACATCTCCCAAGGAAGGGTCCTCCCCTCTGTCCCTACTGTACCCGACACTAATGGCCATTACCACCCCTCCCTTAGCCATTTTGGCCCTGATGAACCTACTGCTAGCCGTGCTGATCCTGCTGTCCATGTCGAAAGCCTCCCTACCCAAGTCTAAAACCTCCAGACCTTAACCTCTTAGGATCCCTCTACTAGGAACCCTGGTCACTGTGCCTATGCTGACCCTGAGATGCATATGCCCCACTAGCACTATTTCCTCATGTCCTGCCCTATTGGCTGGATTTCCCTACTCGCTTAACCTCGGTCAGGTGAAAATGGTGGTCCTGGAAGTGGAGTAGTGCTTCATTAACCACGTTTGAATAGGTGTCCAAAGAGATATTGCCTATCAAATGCTGGCGGATCCTTCATGTCAACCCATCCATAAAATGCTGAATTTTCTTTTCCTTAGTCGGGATCTCATCCGGTACAATGTTCAGAAGGTTGATAAACTCTGCCTCATATAACGCCACTGTCTTTTCCTCCTATTCAAGTTCACCAATTTTCGTCTCATCTCTGTCTGGGCGGCCGAGGGGAAATATTTGCGGTCGAACCACACCCACAAGTCTCGAATAGTGAGTGTCTCTCTCTCCTCAGCAGTGGTAAGGGACTCCCACCACTACAGTGCCGTTCCCACTGACTTGAACGTGGCCAGTATTTGACTCTGGACCTCCGTGCACTCATGCATCCTTAAGTGCCTCTGAATATCCTTCTTCTATTGGCTCGCTACCACCACATCGAAGCTCCCTATAAATTTTGGAGGATACGCCTTCTGGATGGCATCCCTAACACATTCCCAAGCATATGGGAAGGGCTTGGCCTGAACTGGAGCCACCACCGATGCCTGAGGTGGGTCCTGTTGCACAACTGCCAATGCGACATTCAGTGCCTGAGCTATAATGGCGGCAACTTCAGTGGCATTCATCATACCCTGAGCTGGTTCAGGCTGAGGCTCAAGATGGGCATCCCTGGGAACTCTCTGTGCACGTCTAGGAGGCATCTAAAAGGAGAGAAAAGTTTCATAAGTATACAGTTATTATCTCAAAGTAGCTGAAGAACGTAAAATGCATAAAGAGTACAACAATCCTAAAATATAGGGCTCTATATCAAAGGACGCTACGCGAAAACATAACAAGCCGTACATATCCTAAGGACACTAGAACCTGATACTCTGATACCACCTGTGACACCCCGCCAAATTAATTACCGTGTGATCAGTCCTTAATTAATTAATTTCAGAATATCAAGTTGGTTCAGATAATGCATCACAGTCGAAAACTCAAATTTTAATTTAATAAAAACTAACCACCTAATATTTAAAAAGGTTGGTGTCAAAATTTTATCTTGTTATTAACCATCATCATTAAGGGGTAATATTTAAACATCACCATAGATCACAATAGTATAAGGTATGAACTAGCTGAAGTAAAATAAAGAAGTGGAGTAAGCACATCCAGTCAAAATCCCATACAATAATGCAATAACATGACATCCAAGTCTAATGATAGAATAAAAACAACTCTAAATCTCTGATTGTAAAATAGGAGGGACGACATGTCCAACTGAAATGAAATGACTGATAAATAAGGAGAAATAGACTTAGAAACGTCTACTAGTAAATGAATGGAATCTCCTAAATCTGGTGTCCCTGTGGCTGAGCATCTAAAATAGTAGAACAAGAAAAGATATTTGTAGTAAAACGGGTCAGAGCCCAAGTAAAAAACAGTTTAAATACAACAAGTGCTTAAATCGATTTAATTAACACATATATTATCCATGTTAACTTAGCGTACTCACTTGAGATGCTCACCTCTCATCTAATGTGCACACCTAGCGAGTCTAAATACCCATACTAGTCTCGTCACTCTACCTGACTATATGCAGGATAATCACTATGTCGGATACAATATATAAATAACCCGAAACCAATATATTACTATTATTTAGGAATATGTTTAAGGATGTTATAACGCATTCTCATAGTATTCTTTATTCCCAACTGGTGACCCAATAAGTATATACTTTAATAAAGTAGCCAACAAGGAACACAGAATAGGAACTCACTATACGTATATAAAATCTCACTATGTATACATACAAATATATCAATACAACACCCATGGTTAAGAAACCCCTGGTGCTAGGCATACTCGGCAATCTAGTCCCATTGCAACGCTCACACATAAAGGACAACGGGTTCAATCTCTCAAGAATCCATAAAACATATACACATACTGGAGGCGAACATAGTCCCAAGTCGATGGGCTACGCACATACCTACGCACTCATACGACCATCAACATTATCGTTCTCACAGATATCCCATACCTAGGTTCCATGCTCTAGTGGTACGACTCTAAATCCCCCGAAGGCACACAAGATATGGTCATCCATAATGCGTTAACCCCCATTCGATAGCCAGTAGCTAGGTATTTCATACACATGATATTCCATGTAATAAGCATGCACACAACTTATATACATTAATAGGTAATCATATAACCCAAATACAATAATCCGCAAGTAATATTAATGCCATTACTCTCCACGATATCCGTATATATATAGCCTCTCTACGACTTACATTCTCTCCTAAATTTTCACATAAATTTAATACCCCGAGGACCACTACACCCTCAATTACCTAACACTTTGGAATTTAAGCCACCCGTTACTCACGTGGGTTAATACACTCGCTTTGATAACTCTAGGATAGTTTTTAACTCGAACGGACCCTAAAAACTCATTCTGAAATTTCATTAGAAGTTCCAGGATTCTCGTTCGAACGAGGTCGTTCGAACGACCTGGCCTGGTCTTCAAACGAGAATTCCGGACATACCCAGTTCTTCTAAATTTTGATTTTTCTCAACATTCCAAACCTCAAACTCAATCCAAATTTTGTCCAACATCAGTTTAAATGTTTATAAACTAACCCTAATCATTATGGGGCAGTTTCTAACACAAGTTAGTATTCAAATATTTATGTTTTCAAAAGGGAAAACAATAATTTCTAAAATCTCTAAGAATCCTCATATAATGAGCCCAACACTTTAGTTATTTCAAATCCTTAAATTCAATTCGTGATTTATCAATAAAATCTCCAAATTTAATAGTCTACAAATTGGGGTAAATCCTCTACATGTAACCCATCACCAAAATCTAATGTTCTTCTACGACTAAACGTAATGAAACCCAAATTTCCATCGTACGATGTCTAGATCATTAACAGAGTTTAACAACAACAAATATATGCTAAATAAACTAGCAAGATAAACACTTTCCTCAGAATGAACTTCTGATTCTTGGACTGAAATTGGCATGGGAACGATCCTCTTGACATGATCTACACGCTGGTGTAATTTTTTTGGCGTGAAAGCTCGTGTTCTTGGCTTAGGGCTCCAATGGAGTCTTCTTCTTCCTTGGTTCTCTCTCTCTTTTTCTCTCTTTCTCATGTAAGTTGGAACTGACAGACCACTAACCCTCAATTATTTTAATTAAACCCAATTTTCGTCCATTTAATTACCCAAAAATTCCAAAAGACCAAAATACCCCTCCAGGGTGTCGTTTCGGGCTAAAATGCCCCGAACTCCAAATAAAATACCCGAGTTGTGTTTTCTGACTATTTTGACCCTTCCGGACACTCTAGCGCACTCAAAATTGTCATTCGAGTTGTATAAAAATAATTTACCTTTTTAACCCCTAAATACATACCGGTGACGCGACTCATATGCGCGTCCCAAATAATTATATCATGACTGCCGTGTATGTCATCTCGGCCATGATATTATTTCGATAACTACTAACTCTCGTCACGCTAGTAATTATTACCATTAAATAGGATTAATTACAAATTAAATTTTCTCCCTTTAAATTAATTAATCCCCATTTTTCATAATTTCACAATAAAATAAATATGCATAAAAATACGGGGTATTACATTTTTTTTTACAAGGAATCCAAATATATAACATTTATGGATTGAGGTTGATTGTAGCCTCATATCCAGTTTCTATAAAAAGTTCAAAATTTTGACTTGATATTTGTGGTTTTCTGGGTAAATTCAACTACGACATATACATGGTTTAATTTCTTGGTGAATTTAGAACATAATGATTTTGGTTTTAGGCTCTAATTCATAGTTCAGAGGAAGAATTTCAACTCTGAGAATTTTTAATCCATGAATATAAATTTGTGATTTCAGGTATCAAAACTATATTAAACTCAGATTATCCATTGCACCTAGATCATAAGAACCAAAGATCAAACTTTTCCACCTTGAAACTGGTTCAAGGTCAGGAACATAGAATCCACCATTGAAGCTCAAGCTTCAATGGCATTTTCTATTATGTAAAAGATAAAGGCAATCCTAGGTTAGTGTAAAAACACAATGGAATCAAGAAAACTAACTTTGATACATAAAATATTGAGATACCAAGACTTTAAAATTTTGAGCTTGATTTAAAAGAGTACGTAGGTACGTTTTTATAGTGGTAACAAGGGCCTTTTATAGGGTTGAATATGGGGAGATAATGGGTGGTTTTAGATGTGGATTTTAGAAGTGTATTGTAAGAGTTATAGTTATGGAGGAATGGTTATTTTAAGGTTTCACATGAATTACCATGTGATAGGGTCTAGGTGGCTACCTAGGTGTCTTCCAAATCAATAAGGGGGTTTGTGAAATTAGTTTGGTTTAATTATTTGATCCCTAGGTAGTTTAGGTGAAAGAGAAAATATTTATGATTGCTCATAACTTTGACTTTTGTTAGTGTTAGCGTGTCCCTTTACATACCGACACCTCAAATCGAACACTGACATCTCCAAGATCAAAGACACATCGACACACTATTGAGGTAAAAAACTTGTGTGTTCATAGATTTTTATAATCATATGTTGGGATGTATCTTCTAAAATTCAAGGTTGTTTACAAAATGGATTTAAAAATAATTGGTCTCATTCATATGAGACTGGATTTTATTCGAACGAGATGGGGATCTCCTTAGAACCAGTATCTAACATCCTTCAGATGAGACATCTCTGCCTTGATAGAGATTCCTCATTGGAAGTACGTGAGAAGGCTGTTCGAATGAGATTGGGCTTTCGTTAGAACGAACCTTGATGTTGTTCGAATGAAACTGCTATTTTTGTTCGAATGAGGTTTATTTTCATTCGAATGATCCCGTAACCTCGAAATTTGTGTTTTCATTATAAAAACCTATTTTGTTATGAAAGTTTAGAGAATCTTGGCAAAAACGATTTTCCAATATCTGTTATGAAATTTTCACTTTTGTTTTTTCAAAACCACTTTTTATTTCTCAAATCCGTTATCCCCATATGTGATTTTTGAGACTTATGGACCTTAGTTTCCAAATACTTTTGCATAAACCCATGTAGAGTTCTACTCTACTGATGACTTATGGAATCGAGGTTTCACTGTTGAAGAAAACAAAGGCCGATCGGTGGATACCATGGGAATACCATTTCCTGTGGACAATTCTGGATTGGGTCTTTTTCTGTAGAAGAAATGTAAGACTCTTCTCCTCATACTAAGTTGGTGTAAGTAGTTTATAAGTCGATTGCCTGTCAATTACTCTACAGTGCTGAATTAGGTTTTTCACTTTTAGGGATTTTTCTCTACATCTTCGTGTTATTTTGCATGCTTGGTTTGTGAATTAAAATTTGAACTACATATTTGTATGCACACCTAATTAAACCAAAGATATAATTTGATATAATTGAATTTGTGTGTGGCAAACTAGAATACAAATAATTTCATAGAAACCCATCACTTTCATTAGGTTTAAGCATATAGTTCTGTTATAAATTTTTTAAAAGTTTTAGGGGTTAAAATGAAATTTTAGAAAATTATGGGGATGTGTTAGGGCACTAGCAGTAATTTTTGAAGTTTATACGTTATGTGTATAATTAACTTTTTGGCTTGGGGTTGGTTTATAAGTTTAAACATGGTGTTGAAATTTTAGGGCCATTTTTGGAATTATTATAACCTAAGGGTCTTCTAAGTTGTTTTTGGTGTCTTGGTTACCTAGTTATGTATTTAAATAAAACTTTTTACTTTTCATCGTTGGTTTATTCATATATAGGATGTTTCTAATTTTTATTAGAGAGTAGTCATGATTCTTATAATAAACTAGCGATTGCATAGTCTATTCGTATATTCAGGTTGTTACATGCTCTTTTTGCTCGTGCGTGTGAGGTTTGTGATTTCACCATCCTATATGATAAAAAAATAAACATAAAATAACAACAATCATTATACATAAATAAAACCTGTTAGATTATCCCGGTTAAGATAAAGTACATTAAGTTCCAAGGAGATAAAAAGTTTGGAACTATGATCAGTACACACATATAATTGTCAGACTAACTACTTCTATATATAATGTAAATATAATCTTGCATTACTAACTGTTAGAATTTCCTCAATAACTACTTCTACATATAACGTAACTATAATATTGCAATACTAACTATTACTACATATAACATAACTTCATTTTTCCACTTCACCGCACCATGCTTGTCGAAAGATAACATGCACTCTTTCGTTGATTATTTATCTACATTATGCTTATCTATCTTTCTTTTGCTTACATTCTCAACCCACCCAGGACACTAGATAGTCCACTCCTGTAATTGAGCCTCTAGTAATTGGACTTGATGATGATGTGAATATGTTTATATATGGGATGTCCAATCCATAGTCATCAGGGGATACGAGAGGAGTCATACGTAAATCTTAATGTCGTGCTATATCCCACACTAAGTGAAAGGATTGTTGTAAAAACACATAATCCTATGAGAACCTATAAGCTTGTTTGGATGCTTGATCTTCACCCATTAGTTAACACAAAAGTAAGTTGTGTTTTATTTTGGATGTTGCTATAGCCCACTCCCTATCTACATCATGAATAGTTTTGTGTAATTTCTTTTATCATTCGTCTCTTATAGCCTGACTAAAGCTTTCTTGGGTGATACCTTTGGTATTGAGATATATAGTGTCCTAGACGTTCATGGTTGCAAGACAAAATTTCAGTTTCGTAATATTATAAAGTAGTTACGTGTAACACCCCGCTTAAAATAATAACGGGTGGCCAGCCCTATACTACATTAAATCAGGAGTTTCAGATGGCTCAGTCTCAACACCAACTGTCGGTACGATATAATATAGGACTAACTACCCGATATCATATAAACAAGATATTAAAATTAAATAAAATATGCAACAGACAACAAACCAACACTATAAAATTACTAATAAAGAAAAGAAAGATACATACAAGAACTATGAGAAATGAAATGATAGAATAAAATGAAATAAATAACTACAACTGAATATACCACGTGTGAATAAACCCGAATAAGCTGTCGGGTCACAGCCAATATAATGACTGAAATGAAATAAATATACACATCTATAAATATCCCTTGGGTATAAACCCGATATATAACATGAATCCTACCCAGATTTTTAAATAAGTAGGAAGCGACTACATTCGACATCCCTCAACAGTCCGCACCTGTCACGGCTCCCAGGACTCTGGATAGAAGGTCATCCGGCATCCATGCGGTAGGACACCTGTAGTAATATATGTATATATACAGGTAGGAGAGAAAAGTAAACAGCTCAGAGCCCGAGTTGTGAAAAATATTTAGCAAGTGTGTTAACCGTGCATAATAAATATCGATGCAATTATTTCATAATTAAAGTGGAATCGCACTCTCGTGAAACCCCAACTCACCCCGAATCTAGCAGCGCGCACCTATTCGCGTATTGAATTTTAGTTAAATTACCCTAATTTATAAGGACAACCTAACTTAACATAGGCCCAGCCTATACCCACGAGATCTGCCTTCATATCATAACCCAAGAATCCACTCTTTCTAAACACACTTAAATTATTTTTACAAACATGTATGCCACATTAGGCTTAATGGATTCCGATTTATAATTTATTTAATTATAATTCTTAATACGTTACCCATATACATTAGGGTTTAATCAAATGATTTAATTCAAAAATAACATGCATACAATTTATCATCGACAAAACTTCTCTCTAATCTCAACACTGTACTACGTTTCGTGCGTGGGGTGTCTCGCAAAGCGACATCCAAACAAGGAACCATCCCGTTACACTACTCCTTGACAATGTCGATCCTATAGATCCATTATGACGTACATACAATATTATACTACTACTACAACTATTAAATTTAGATTACAATATGAAAGCAACTTAAAATCTCCAATAATATCCTTGGGATGATGTAATCGAAATATTCCTTAAATGCGATACATCAACCCCCATCAATCTAGTACATCATAATCATCCAAGTTGTAGTCCACAAAGATTTCATATCCTTTCATCTATAGGATATATAAATATATATAGGCATTTATTCTAACCATATATATATACAATCATCCATTCCGATAGCCAAGTGTACATACCACATATGATGTACAATGGCCATACACATAATATACCCAACTATATATGTATCGCCGATAAAACTGCATCATGCTATCATCTTCCAGGGCATTACTCACATACCATCCAGGGGACCTCGGCCGGTCTCAATATCACCTACATCGGAGCCATACACACACACACACGACGTCCCGGGAAGCGGCCATAGCTCCTAACCGGTCAATGAGACGAGACATACCCACCACGCCTCACCCAAAAAATACAAATCACATAATAACACACTGGACGACTATGACCTGGGGACTACCCACACCCTGCTCCTTGAGTCAGGATGCTCACCCTCTGCGCGGAAACTTCCCAATGATAGCATGAGCGGGGTATGCTTAACCACATAAGTATATATATCATTCACATGCACAATATATATACATCCATATGATCCCAACATATGATCAAACATTAAACCATCATATACGGTTTAGATATTCATACCATGTATATCCATAACATATATATATATATATATATATATATATATATATATATATATATATATATATATATATATATTCACATATACATATATCTATATATACAAACTAATTCTCGTTCATATGTATAAGATATCTAAACATGGCTATAGGTATACATAATCCTCAATATGCAAGCCGTCACCGCAAACTCATTTAATTTACCTCGATATGTGAATACAATCCCTCACTTGAAGCATATTCATCCATTTTCCTATGATAAATAGTCTCCTAAACAACATACAGATATATGTATATATCCAACATTAGGGTTATCACCCAAAGTTTAGTGTAAGAAACCATCACTACACATATCATCTATATCCGAGAGCACATTAAAGAATCTAGTGATAATTTCAACTATTGGTATATACATAACTAATAGTCTATAAGCCTCAAGCTCAATCTTATATTCATCAAATAATCCCATTACTTAGGGAAAATACCCGTTGTAAATCACACACCGATAAACAACATCTACTCCAACTAGATTTACACACTCTACTCTAGTTGGTAATATGATCCCATCGCTCTCGATTTCGACTATGGTTCAATCACTTTCTCAGTCCTACACAACGAACCTGAGTCTCCAAATTCTTTCTCCCTCATCCCAGAAGGCAATACTCCTGATGTTGGGACAACTCCACCTACCTCACATCGGTAAAAGTCTCCAACACCAGGTTTCCTAACGAAGGTTGACGGGTTTCTCAATCTAAACCTCCCAAGGACTACACTACTCTCTCCTCAGACTTACTTTACTAAGTCCAAGATTCACCATTCGAGTAAATTTCCCTTTCTTACTCAACCACCGATAGAACACCCTGAATCACTGCTAGAGTTCTCTTCCTTATTCCCGCTTGAACGGAGGAAAACAAATGCCCCCCAAATAAAGTGCACCCAAAATCAGTTATGGGTATTGTATCTCTAATCTGGTCCTTTCCTAGACGACATAATCTAGGCGACGTCTGAAACGAGAGCAACTGTTATCAGAATGTCGATCAAGTGAATACACTTCCCATAAATAGATAAACGCTGTGAACACAACAATACTAATAGTGGGTCCTTATATCAAGAACGTTAACGGAAGAACGCAGAAAACCCGCACAGATCCTAAAGACTCTAGAACCTGATGCTCTGATACCATCTGTAACACCCCGCTTAAAATAATAACGGGTGGCCAACCCTATACTACATTAAATCAGGAGTTTCAGATGGCTCAGTCTCAACACCAACTGTCGGTACTATATAATATAGGACTAACTACCCGATATCATATAAACGAGATGCTAAAATTAAATAAAAGTATGCAACAGACAACAAACCAACACTATAAAATTACTAATAAAGAAAAGAAAGATACATACAAGAACTATGAGAAATGAAATGCTAGAATAAAATGAAATAAATAACTACAACTGAATATACCACGTGTGAATAAACCCGAATAAGCTGTCGGGTCACAGCCAATACAATGACTGAAATGAAATAAATACACACATCTATAAATATCCCTTGGGTATAAACCCGATATACAACATGAATCCTACCTAGATTTTAAAGAAGTAAGAAACGAATACATTTGACATCCCGCAACAGTCCGTACCTGTCACGGCTCCCAGGACTCTAGATAGAAGGTCATCCGGCATCCATGCGGTAGGACACCTGTAGTAATATATGTATATATACAGGTATGAGAGAAAAGGAAAGGGGTCAGAGCCCGAGTTGTGAAAAATATTTAGCAAGTGTGTTAACCGTGCATAATAAATATCGATGCACTTATTTCATAATTAAAGTGGAATCGCACTCTCGTGAAACCCCAACTCACCCCTCATCTAGCGGCGCACACCTATTCGCGTCCTGGATTTTAGTTAAATTACCCCCATTTATAAGGACAACCTAACTTAACATAGGCCCGGCCTATACCCACGGAATCTGCCTTCCTATCATAACCCAAGAATCCACTCTTTCTAAACACACTTAAATTATTTTTACAAACATGTATGCCACATTAGGCTTAATGGATTCCGATTTATAATTTATTTAATTATAATTCTTAATACGTTACCCATATACATTAGGGTTTAATCAAATGATTTAATTCATAAATAACCTGCATACAATTTATCATCAACAAAACTTCTCTCCAATCTCAACACTGTACTACGTTTCGTGCGTGGGGTGTCTCGCAAAGCAACATCCAAACAAGGAACCACCCCGTTACACTACTCCTTGATAATGTCGATCCTAGAGATCCATTATGACGTATATACAACATTATACTACTACAACTACTAAATTTAGATTACAATATGAAAGCAACTTAAAATCTCTAATAATATCCTTGGGATGATGTAACCGAAATATTCTTTAAATGCGATACATCAACCCCCATCAATCTAGTACATCATAATCATCCAAGATGTACGCCACAAAGATTCCATATCCTTTCATCTATAGGATATATAAATATATATATAGGCATTTATTCTAACCATATATATATACAATCATCCATTCCCATAGCCAAGTGTACATACCACATATGATGTACAATGGCCATACACATAATATACCCGACTATATATGTATCGCCGATAAAACTGCATCATGCTATCATCTTCCAGGGCATTACTCACATACCATCCAGGGGACCTTGGCCGGTCTCAATATCACCTACATCGGAGCCATACACACCCACACACGACGTCCCGGGAAGCGGCCATAGCTCCTAACCGGTCAATGAGACGAGACATACCCACCATGCCTCACCCCGAAAATACAAATCACATAATAACACACTGGACGACTATGACCTGGGGACTATCCACACCCTACTCCTTGAGCCAGGATGCTCACCCTCTGCGCGAAAACATCCCAATGATAGCATGAGCGGGGAATGCTTAACCACATAATTATATTTATATATCATTCACATGCACAATATACATACATCCATATGATCCCATCATATGATCAAACATTAAACCATCATATACGGTTGTTATTCATACCATGTATATCCATAACATATATATATCCATATATTCATATCCATATATATATATAAACTAATTCTCGTCCATATGTATAAGATATCTAAACTCGGCTATAGGTATACATAATCCTCAATATACAAGCTGTCACCACAAACTCATTTAATTTACCTCGATATGTGAATACAATCCCTCACTTGAAGCATATTCATCCATTTTCCTATGATGAATAGTCTCCCAAACAACATACGGATATATGTGTATATCCAACATTAGGGTTATCACCCAACGTTTAGTGTAAGAAACCATCACTACACATATCGTCTATATCCGAGAGCACATTAAAGAATCTAGTGATAATTTCAACTATTGGTATATACATAACTAATAGTCTATAAGCCTCAAGATCAATCTTATATTCATCAAATAATCCCATTACTTAGGGAAAATACCCGTTGTAAATCACACACCGATAAACAACATCGACTCCAACTAGATTTACACACTCTACTCTAGTTGGTAATATGATCCCATCGCTCTCGATTTCGACTATGGTTCAATCACTTTTATGAATCCCCTAGTCTAACCCTCTCTGATTTATTTCTTAAAGTTTATCATTACTAAGGGTATGCGACCACTCTCTTTCATTGGGCTCCAAATTGTATCTTAATAAAATCCTATCTTTATAAGGATTCGATATAAATGTTGGCCTAGAATATCACAACATACCCTCGTAACTCTCTCTCTATAAAAATTCTTTGTCTCCCATAAAATCTATACTTACTTTTGATCTATAATTAGGATCCTCAATCCCAATGAGGTTTCCCCCACAATCTCTATACACAACTCCGAAAGCATACATGGATATATTTTTCCCAAATTATCCTAAGAAGTCCCCATAATCACAATGTGTGAGAAAACCCTTGTGTGTCTCCAAAACATATCTCTTACATCATAAGAGAAGGACCCAAATCAATAAACCCAACCAAAAAGGGTTGAAATCACCATAGAGAAAATTCCTCAAAATGCCCTATTTCTGAATCGATTCGGCCCTATTCCAAATCGATTCGGCCTAGCGAATCGATTCGGGTCCAAAGACCTGGGCTTCTGTCTCAGGCCGAATCGATTCGGCATGGGTCCGAATCGATTCGGTCAATGCAGACCTGCCAAATTTCCTAAGTCGAATCGATTCGCTTAGGGGGCGAATAGATTCGGGTCTGCATATTTTGAAGGGTTCTTCTTCTTCAATGGACCCACGATTTCTAAACTTTAAAATTTCATTTCTAATTCCCAAACCTTAATCACAACATGATTCTAAGCGCATAAATCAATCCAAAGTTGATCCCAATCATTTCTACACCATTAAAACCATATACAAACATTGATTTCAAGATTTAAACCCAAAAATTTAGGTTTCGATATTTATACCCAAAATCCATTTCTTTAACCCACAAATTATTAAATCAAATACACAAATGACTTATTTAGCAAGATTAAACACTTGCCTCAATTTTGTAGAGGTTGGATCGTCCTCGATGTCGCATTTTAGCCGGAGATCCCAAGCTTTTCTTCCTCTCTCTCTTCTTTTCTTCTTCTTTCCCTCTTCTTTCTCTCTCTAGGGCTTTTTCTCTCTTTCTCACAAATGAGAAGGCTTGATCCGTAAGCCTCTTAAATCCCTTAAAACATAAGTCCCAATTTTAAATGTTAATACACACTTTAAATGACTCATTTACTCCAAATCGAGTCAAATTAACTTAAAAACATTCCGGAGCCGAAATAAAACCCAATGATAGTCATTTTAACTATCTCGACCCTTTCGGGATCGATGGTACCCTCAAAATCAACATCTGGAATACTTTGAAATGTCCTCTATTTTTGGACTTCAATTCCCAAATTTTAAAATTCTCCAATTTAATTAAATTTTATTTTCCCAAAAATTTAATTTCTCAGTCTCCAAAGTCAAGTGTTGTTACATTACGAAATTAAAAAAACTATATATATTTACACTAAAGTCCCACATTAGATTAATAACCTGAAGCTCGCTCTGATACCAACTTATCATATCCCCAAAATTTTCGTAGGTATAAAAGGGAACTACATTTATATTAGAATATAACATATAACATTTATTTATGGGAACTAGTCTTTATGTAGTACATGGAGCCTAAGCACATTGTTAATTACATTCATAAGTCTTTATGACGCGAAAAGAAAAAGAGAAGATTACACATATACATTACATCAGTCGATAAGTGATAGTATATATTATCCATGTGGTTTTTCTATCCTTGTTAATGACCCTCCTTATGTACTTCACTGATAGGGACATTGGTGGCGATACTAAAAAGTTCTTGGGGTCAGGGGGATTTTTCCTTCCTTATGCACGGGGCCCATCTGGTAGGAAAAGCAGTAAGTAAAATTTTTCCAAGTAGATAATTCTAATTTTATATAATTTATTAAAATAATTTTGGAGTATTAGTATAATCAATTGAATAAATTTGATGGTAAATAAAGTGACTGTGAAGTAACGGGCATCTTAATATATCAGTATAAATAAACAGTATGATGATATAACTAAAATTTAAAAATATGAAGTTTAGAATAGTTAAGGTTACAGATTGTTTTTAAAACAAGACAACCCATAATTGTCTATTAGAGAGGCTTATGGTTCATAACAATACAAATAACAATCATCCAAAACTTTGAAGATAAGGTACCAATAATCACAATAATATTGTTGAGCCTAAACTCTGAAGAGCGGCATCTATATGGTAATCAAAAGTAGGCACTCAATACCCTGAGTCCTACATGCCGCATAACACTATCGTGGGTAGAATGGTAGTTTATTCCCTGGTTATAATGTATGCTATTTATAAAATGGGTTCAATGAAATCAGATTGAATTGAAATCATTTGTTTAAAATCAACATGTTTTTTTTAAAAGTGAATCAAGTTTAACGTATTGTGAACTACATAAACGAGTTCATAAATGATAATACGATATATGGGGCTATCACATAGTGATATGAACAATTGGCATAATCAAGGTAATTACATTAAATAATATTAAAATAGAAGCTACCAACTTGGATACGGGATTTAAGTTTCAATTTGATTTGTCTAGTTGAGGTTGAGGACCAAGATTGTCTGAAATTTAAAAAAGGACTAAGTAGGGCCTTTTTGTTTTAAATAATATGGTGATATGAAGTTTTATCGCGCAATGGAAATAACTTTAGGGTTTAGTTTGTAATTTTTTATTTCTTTTCATTAGTTAGGCTTCTAAGTATATTTGAAAATAGGTTTAATAGAATTTTTTGTCCCTAATATATTCAGAAACCCATATCTAAATTTTGGGGTCAAAATTAATAAATTGAAAACTGCAAGGGTTCATGTGCAAAATAACTTTTGTATTTTATATCCCATTTCTAAGGTTTTTGGAAAAATGGGTTCTCGATTGACCAAACAGGGCGATGTAATATGCAATTTTGACCAGAAACATAAAAATATTGAAAAAAGTTTTAGAATTTTTTTTGTTTTGAAATGCACCCTCACGCGCGAAGTCAAACTTTTTACGCATTTATGGTTGTCCTCACTTGGTGCTTGTTTAACACTTAATCTTCAACCGCCCGATATTTGACTTTAGGGTTTAAAACTTTAACCCTCAAGTAAATCTATACAGAATACCATTTGAACTGATTCAAAAGCCATTCTTCTTAATTTTCCAGAAGGAATCCAAATATATAACTTTTATGGATAGAGGTTGCCTCATATCCAATTTTTGTAAAAAATTTGACTTTATATTCATGTTTTTTTGGGTAAATTCGAACTAAGATAGATACATATTTTAGTTTCTGAGTGAATTTAAAACAGAGAGGTTTTGGTTTGAGGTTCTAATTCATAGTTTAGAGGAAGAAATCCAACTCTGAAAATTTTCAAGCCATTAATACAAATTTATGATTTCGGGTATCAAAACTATATTAGACTCAAATTGGACATTACAACTATATTCATGGAAACCAAAGATCAAACTTTTCTATCTTAAAACTGGTTCAACATCAAAAACTTAGAATCCATCATTGAAGCTCAATCTTTAACGGAGTTTTCTATTATTTGATCCATTTTAATGCCAAAAAATGTGAATCCCAACATATACAAGCTTAAATCATAGGTTAGTGAAGAACATAATGATATCAAGAAAAATAAGTTTGATACATAAAACGTTGAGATATCAAAACTTCTAAATTTTGAGCTTGATTTTTAAAGGGCAAGCATGTACTTTTTTGTAGTGCTAATAAGGGCCTTTTATAAGGTTAAAGATACAGATATTAATAATGGTTTTAGAGGTGGATTTCAACAATGTATTGTAGAGTTTTAGTTATGTGGGAATGGGTATCATAAGGTTTCACATGAATTACCATGTGCTAGGGTCAAAGTGGCTACCTAGGTGTCTTCCAAATCAATAGAGGGTTTGCGAAATTAGTTTGGTTTAATTATTTGGTCACTTGGTAGTTTAGGTATGAGTACATAGTACTTTTTTTACATTTTTGAAAGTTTTAGGGGCTAGAATGAAATTTTAAAAACTCGTGGGGATATGTTAGGATACTAGTATTAATTTTTGATGTTTATAGATTGTTTATTTGTAAGGACATAAATTTCCAATTGAGTCCCTGTATTGTTTTGACTTAATTCCATGAACAAAACTTATTTGTAATATGTCATAGAGAGATTTTTATTTTGTCACGATCCCACCTAGTCTATGATGTATTAAAAAAAATTGAAGACGTTGCGGCAAAGCTTCAAAGATTAAATCATGCTGAAGTTTAAATTGGTGTAAGTTTAATCGTCTTCAAAGGTAATTGTATTCCGAGATCACTTAGGTATGAATGCGTATAATTAATGGTGCTCGGAATTATTTTTATAAAAGATAAGGATGTATTTTTATATAGAACAATATTTTAAAATGTTTTATAGTGTTTTAAAAGGTTTACACACATTTTAATTCTGATAAGCTCGAAAAAGGAGTTTGACTTTACTGGGTCTCTTTGAAGAAACGTTTTAATTGAAAAGTCAAAAAGTCAAACATCTCGCCCGAACGAAATTAGATCTCGTGCGAACGAGAAACCTATGTCACTCGAACGAGATCCTTAAGTCGTTCGAATGACACATTTTTCGAGGCGGCGCTAAATTGCTATTTAAAGCATGTTTCTATCAGAGTTTCGTAGGTGTGCATTCTGGAAAATTGTTTACAAACCAGAAACTTGTTTGCACATGTTTTCTAAGGTTTACAAAGCATAAACACATCCTTAGAGCTTGCAAAGATCCAAGTTATCATTCTTATATGCTTATGTGATCTTGCTACACCAAAGTTGTTTGTTCTACCATTGAACACAAAAGGGTTTTGCGGTGAAGAAAAGAGAAGGACTTCTTGTTCGACATCGTAGACGAATCAAAGCCAATTCGGTGGACACCTAGACATACGTGGACGCGTGTATTGTGGATAGGTATCGTGGAAGACGGAATTTATGCGTAGGAACTATTGAAGAACGGTTGAAGATCAGAAGGAGCGTCAAGACCCATGGGGATCGAGTATTAGTGTAAGGCTAATCTGTCTTTGTAAAACCATTATTCATAGTGATTGTCTGGCTTGGGCCGTCCAAGCTTGTTTTCCCGTTTTGGCTTTTGCCTCGTATATCCGGCGTTGTGAGTATTCTTTACTTTACTTTACTTGCTTTAATCACTAGATGCATGTTTAGGATTAATCAAGATAAAATTGGTTTAATGTAAGAATTGGGTTTTCACAACTTGGTTTGGTGCAAAATTAAAAGTTGGATAATTTTTCTGAGAAAAATTTGGTTTTGTTTCAAACACACATATTGGGCACTCTTCATTATGTAATTTAGTTTTGGGCTTGGGTTGGTTTATAGGTTTAATCTATTTTGGAATTATTATAAGCTAAGGGTCTTATAAATAACTTGTGGCTTCTTGGGTACCTAGTTAGGTATTTAAATAAAACTTATTAGTTTTAATCGTTGGCGTATTAATATAGGATGTTTCTAATTTTTACCAGTGAGTAGTTCATGATTACTAAAATAAAATAACGATTACGTAGTCTGCTCATATATTTGGGTTGTTACATATATATATATATATATATATATATATATATATATATATATATATATATATATATATATATATATATATATATATATATATACATATACACAGACACACACACACACACATAAATATGTATATAGACACACACACACACACACACACACACACACACACACACACACTCACTATTGTGTAGTCTATTAATGGACCACCCACTGGTGGTCCAAGCCACATTTGTTCATCCGCATAACATTGGAGAAGAAGGTGGAAATCCCTCTATCCATTTTCTTCAGTTTTAGCAGAGAGAAAACCCAAATAGGGATAAATGAGGTGCTCATTTGTTTTTTTGTTTAATTTTTTAGTTAATGATTAAGTGTAATTGTAATTGTTTTAATTTGTGACTTTTGTTTTGGAATAGACAAAGGGAGAGATTTGTAAGGACAAATTTTCACCTTGAGTCAACTTGTATTATTGACTTATTTAGTTGGTCAAAATGCCTAGGGTGTTCAAGTGTCGTATACCCAAGCCTACAAGTGAAGACAAGTAAGCGGTCGCATGTGCACATATAACGTTTAAATATTTCATCATGCACATTCCTCATTCCTAAAGGTTTATGATCCTTTTGATATTTGGAGAAAAACATTTTGAGTCTTTAAATATTTTTTTTATTTTTTTTTTGAAAATTTATATTTTTCCACGTCGTTCCAACAACATTTGATATGTTGTTCAAAAGAGGTACTTTATCTCATTTGAATGAGAGATCAAATGCGAATTTTTCTAATGAGAGATCAAACGAGGATAAGTTTTCAAAGTTTTTTCTTCACTGTAATCTCATCAAAAGACTCGTTCGAAGACCATTCTAATGAGATAGGTACCCTTGTTCGAACAAACTTTAAATGAGGTACATCGAACCATTTTTTTATCCCATCTGATATTTCGTGAGATTTATTTTCAAACAATATCAGGTACATCATTCGAATGAGGTATCATGTCATTCGAATGACCTGAAGCATTTTTCAAGAAAATTATTTTTGTTCATTTTTTCCCACTTAAACCACATTTTCAAAAAAATTCACTTTTATACAAGTGCATGGTAGTAGTTTTAAAAATATCCTCGATCCTTTATGATCAAGTTTTCCAAATACATACCCACATAAACTTTCATTATCATAAGTTTGTGGTTGTGCGGTAGACTCTGCAGTATTGGAAACGGTAAAGGTAATTAGTTGATATCGAGGCATGGAGTTATTGTGAAGTCGCATTTGATTCCACTGAGCTACAATTAAAGGTTTTGAAGATTGCATCTACGCAGTCTTATGGAGTCAAGTTTTGTAACTCATTTGAATCTTCTTGTAAAACCATAGCTGTAGTGAATTTGTCTAGGCTTAGCTGTCCAAGGTTTTTTCCATTTGGGTTTTCCTCGTACATTGGCATGTCGTGGATTATTTTTTATCTTTACAATTGAATCTTGCATGCTCACGTAGTAATTAGGATTAACAAGATTAAAATTGGAAATAAATGAGACCTCCTGTTTAGACTAATATTAACTTGCTTTGAGTGTTTGCATTTTAGGGTATATTTAACTAAGTAGAGCCTAAACCATATAACTGACCCCCTCAGCTTCCTTATTGACCCCTCTGATTGCGATGAAGATACACCAGTCTTTTATGCCGCAGTTGATTTCGGTGGGTGGAAAGGATAGTTTGAGCGATTTCGGACCAATTATGTAGCAATAAAAGTTTATAATTAGTACCATACTGTGATTACTGTTATCGTAACACTAATCACAGTTAAAAACAGTTCATTATAGTTAATATCATCGCAGTTAGTTTCATCACAGTTGTAACACTTAATCACAAATAATTAACATTAAAACTAAGATAATATAATCACATTTAAAACAAAGTTAATATGAAAGTTAATTATATGTACATAATCCTCCCATATGTCAGTTAATATCACATTTAAAACAATTAATATCATCACATTTAAAACAAACTTAATATCTGTATGTAATCCTCCCATACCACGGTTAAAATCACATTTACAACAATTAATATCATCACATTATAAACAGAGTTAATAACGTCACATTTAAAACAGAGTTAATATCATCACATTTTTAACACAATTAATATCACATTTCATTTTTTATTACTTGTATGTAATCCTACCATATCATAATTAATATCGCATTTAAAACAGAGTTAATATCCATGTTGTAACAGTTAATATCAAAGTTAAAATAGAATCACAGAAAATATCACAGGTAAAATAGGATCACAATTAATATCACAATTCATTTTTTTGTTACATGTATGTAATCCTCCCATATCACAGTTAATATCACACTTAAAACGTAGTTACTATCTGTAAAAACTTGGATTTTTAAAATCGATCCAAATCACCTACAGTCAGTATTTCAACCACTATAAAGTATTCAAATGCAAAAGAAGAATGATACTACACTTGATTCCCTATAACTTTACTAAATTGACATAGACCCCCCAAAGTTTCAATAATTATAAATGGCCCCTTAAAACTTCAAAGCAACATAACTTGTCTTCTACTTCACTCCTAAACCTCAACTTTATATCAAATTAGTCCTTTAGATTTCAATAAAAAATTATAATTTCAGCCATTGAAACTTTCTAAAATTGCAAAAGTACCCCTATACCTTATTAAAAGTACACTTTTAAGGCTATAAGTGCATATATATGACCAATCAAGGACCAAGCACCAAAGTTTTGTTAATTTCATAAAACCTTCGATCCAAATTAGCTCACATATCGACAAAAATATCCATGAATCACATGTGACACCATGCACACATGTGGGGAACAAAACCCAAGATCGAAAACCTTACAATTTCATTTCAAATCCACCTCCCTTTTCCACTAATGAACTCCCCTACTCATATAGTATAAATAGCCCACGAAATCCTCCGTTTAAACTCAGTCAAACAGAAGTTTCAAAACTCAAAATTTTCACTCCAACAGGTTTCGTATGATTTTATGTACGATATTGAGTTCTTTTATTTTCAATCATTTTTTATGTTGTTATAATGCTAGAATATCTCAAAATAGTAGGAAATCTTACGTAGAAAACAATCTCTTGGTGAAAATTATGAAGTTTCCACCATTGAATCTTGAACATCAATGATGAACTTCCAAATAATGATCAAAACTCAGGTTTAAAGCATTGAATGCCTTCATTATAACCTCAGGAACTCGAGTGTAATGATCAAATGCCATGAATGTGCCTAATAAGCTCAAATCGATTGAAAGTGTATTTTTAACCAGAAAACTGAAAATCTCAAATTCTCCCTGTATAATCCATCTCAACCTTTGAAATTAAAACCAAAATATGTTCATAAGAATCCCTACCATATCCTTAAAATCCACGAATGTTAGGTCAAATTTTCAGTAAAACACATAGTTATGGAACTTAAGATATGATGCGTCTCAATCCACAAAACCTATATTCTTGGATTCCTTATGAAACTTTAGGTTTTGTTTGTTAGGAAATAATCTCAAATGCGTTAGAAATGAAAGAGTTATTCAAAGCCAAAAACCAAAAACCCTAAAGTCAACTGTCGAGGGGAAGAAGATGAACTTTTTGATCAAAAGACTTGACCTAGCGCGTGACCAACCAAAATTTTCTGAATTTTTTCCCAATATTTTTGTTTTATTTTTCTGGTCAAAATGCTATAAGGTAAGGCCCTTTTTGGAATATCCTGGCCTAAGTTATGAAAATTTTTGTTTTAACTTAGAAATATTTTTTCTAAATTGCAATTTGACGCCTCCTGATTTTTTCATCCTATGAATTTGATCCCCAAACTTTGGCTATGAATACTTCAAAATATTTTAAGACAAAAAGTCTCTTACACCAAAGTTCAAATATGACCTCAAATCGAGTATTTTAAAGTCCTAAGTTATTTACAATTAAACCCGTTAAACTTTGAACATATACATTTTTTTGTATAAACTGATTGGCCTAATCCCAAATACTTTTATAACCAAACGTTGTATATATAGAATCAAGTACCAGCTCCTCCCAATATCCTTTTGTGATATATAAAGCCATACGATATACCGAGCAAGTAGGTTTTTTAACTTTTTTGATATTAAACTTTGCGTATTTGTCATACTGCTATTTATATCACTATGTGATAGCTCCAATTTACTCTTAGTATGTGCATGTTATAATACTGCCATACTACGTATTTTACTGAACATCGTCGATATTTGAATTTAAATATGGATCAATTTAACCCTTCTTACCTAATAACTGATATCATGTACCTTGTTGATTCAGTTTACCCCTACACTTTTGTACAAATATTTATATTATAATCATCAGTATTAACTAGGAAGTAAATTGACATGTTATCCCATGGAACTTTCTACTCGGCCTAATGGTCTCAGATGATTAAGAGTTTGGATTTATTACTACATATGTATGAGTGCCATTTTAATTGTGTGCCTAGCTTGTTACTTTTCTCCAAAGGTTTTGGGTTGATTATTATTATTTTGGTTTAACTGATGGCTTAATTATTTTTATACCCCTTATTGAACTGGTAAGTATGGGATTATTAGTTCAAAGATCCTTGATTTTCTTTACACGATCCTTAATGAACTGGTAAGTATGGGATTATTAGTTCAAAGAACCTTATTTTCTTTATAAACTAATAAGTATGAGATTATGAACTTTATTTCTTTAGTGTTTCCAAACACTGATTCTATATACACTCCAACTCTCATGTATACGTATAGTTGTTATAAAACTGGTAAAACCTGCTTAGCATATTTGTGCTAATTTCTTTTTCCTCCCGATAAATCGGGAGAAAGAGGATAATATTTCTTCCCTTTTAGAGATAGATACCAGTCCCCTATTTGCATACGTGACTGTGTGGGTAGAAAATAAGCCAAATGGGAGCATGGATTGACGCCTTTTGATTTTATACTTTATAGTTTGTACTAAAAAATGTTACTCACCCCTGCGGTAGTACAACCTTATTTAAAATACTTTAATAATGAATAAAGTTATTTTGTTTTACCTTAACTTTAATTCATTTCTTTATGTATACTTCTTGTTCATTCATATCAAAAGGCAGGGTATGACAAGTTGGTATCATAATATGTTTTAAATTTAAACATTTTGCCGGGTTAGCATTCTATACGGGAAAAGAAATAAGATATTAGTTATTTTATCTTTTCATAAATTCTTTTATTACTATTATTATATGGTAATTCCATTTTGCACCATGGATACATGTGATACCTTTTTATTTAATGTAGACATTGAGCCAAACAATCGCTGAGAAACTAGAGTTTGAGAGGAAGCTTTGGCAAAATTGCGAGAGATGATTCGTGTAGTAGAGGAGGGATGGGCAGACGCTAGTCGTAATATTAAAAGGTTAGTGATGATAAATAAAGTTTTAGGCAACATGCAAGTTATGAGGAAGGTAGATGATTACGTGAATGATCCAATGATCTTTTAAGAAACCATAAATCTTGCATTCGTATATGATCCATTAACTCCACCTATGTACCCTGATGCAACATAAAATGGTTAAGTACATGGTGAATACTCTGCTAGTACTATTGATGATGACTCGACTGATGGTTCTCCGGATCAAGAAGATTATTTAGTCAGTATGAAATCCAGTTCTAGTGACGAAACTATTGTTCCAACCTACAAAATCCCAATCAATCGTTATCTCATAATGTAGATAATTATAATAAGTTTTTTTATGTAGTGTGCCATACTGAACCCTAAAAGAGTAACAAACTGCTATAACTGCACTAATGTAGTAGTAATCTGTGATATATAACCGTAATGTATCATATAACTTATCCTGTATAATATAATAGGCTTGTGACATATCTTTGTTATGAATCTTATTATTAAAACTATTCTATAATATTTTAGGAGGTTATTATTCGAATTCCCTTCGCTAGAACTTAGACTGAATATATGAAAATCGAAGGACTCATGCAATGTCTTCAGGAACTTAATTTTTTAGCTCGATAACAATAAACTACTCGTTCTACTCCAGAGTTTATTTTAGAAGAAATCTGTAGGATGAATGCCCTTAAAAAAATCTTGAGACAGCGACATCCATCTTTTCTTAGAAATTCAAATGCTAGTGGAGAGGAGAAATGCATACGTCAAATTGTGAAAATTCTAAATGGAGTAGGCATAGCTAATAATCTCCGAGTATCTTTAGCAACCTATATGTTTCAAAGCGAAGATAAATTCTGGTGGCAAGCAGTGTCACGTAACCAAAACTTTGTTAATTTTACTTGGGAGCAATTTGAGGATATTTTCTTCAAAAATTATTTTCCCGAGGTTGTGCGAGATCAACGAACTGTTGGTTTCTTAAAATTGCAATAAGCTAATCTATAGGTAGCCCAATATGAGGTCAAATTTACAAAATCATCTCGTTACGCCCTTGAGTATATAGATACCGAGATAAAAAAAAAGTGCAAGAAATTTGAAAGAATATTGCATCGAATAATTAATAATTCGATCGCTCATTTACAAATCTTTGAGTATTCTCAACTTAGTGACGTTGCGGTAATTATAGAAAAAAATTCTTCCGTCATAATACGATCTTCTCCCCCTGTTACCAGCAATAATCATGTTATTAGAACGCCACCTCGTTCTTGACCTCATCCTCATTCAAACTCGAGTGGACAAGATTATTCCCAGATCCGTCATAACACAACACATTCAGTAATTCATTGTCATGAATGTTACCAAGTAGGACATATCTGGCCATAGTGTCCTAAGTTAAAATTTGTTTCAATTCGTCATCAATTAAATAAACCCTAACAAAATCCAAAATCTCTTCATATCTAGAATTAACTTAAGCCAAATTCTGCTAAGGAAATTGTGCCAATCTTAAGTCGCGGAAAGAATTATGCAATACTGCCTACATGAAACTCCCAAGACATGATAGAAAGTATGATTTTATTATAACATCTTCTCGAACATATTTTGTTTGATACAGGTTCAACACATCCATTTCTTAGTCTTAGACTAGCAAAATTATTGCAATTACTACCTACATCTTTAACTGCTCTATTGGATATTGAATTACTTACAGGTGAAATCAATACACCATCATAGGGTTATAGTAATTATAGAATTCAATTTGATCTAGGAACACTCCTTGTTAATTTGGTAATTTTAGATATTTGTGGTTTCTATATTATAATATAAATGTACGTTTTGTTAATACATCATGCTTGTATCGATTGTCATACGAGGAAGACTTATCTTCGAAATGAAGATAATTACTTTTTGTATTTCAAGGATCGGGTCCATTTGAATCGTCAAGTTTTCAAATCTAGATCTCTTATTTAATTCCAAATCTTTTGGAATAATTCAAAGATTCTTTTCCCAAAGAATTACCAGGTTTACCCACTTCTAGAAAAATCGAGTTTAGTATCAATATTTATCCTAATTCTCTTCCTATTTCGATACCTTCGTATTAAATGGTTTCTTTAGAATTTCAAGAACTCCGTACCCAATTAGATAACCTCTTAGAAAAAGGTTTTATTCGACCAAGTTCATCTCCTTGGGGAGCTCCACTATTATTTGCCAAGAAATATGATGGAGGCTTTAGATTATGCATAGACTAATGTAAACTTAACTCAATAACTATTAATAATAAGTTTCCTTTACCCTGAATAGGAGATCTATTTGATGAACTTCGAGGAGCAAAGGTCTTTTCTAAAATAGATTTATGATCTGTTTATCATCAATTATGTGTTAGAGAAGAAGATATTTCGAAAATCGCTTTTTGAACCTGTTATGGACATTTCAAATTTACTGTAATGTTATTTGGATTAGCCAATGCACCCATAAATTTTATGGATTTAATGCATAGAATTTTTAGGCCTTTTCTTGACCAATTCGTTATCATTTTCGTTGATAATATTTTAATTTATTCTTAGAATCCAGTAAAATATGCCCAACATCTAGAAGTAGTCTTAAGTATTCTCAGAAACCATCGGTTATATGCTAAGAAGAGAAAATATAATTTTCCAATGAAGGAAATAACATTTTTCGAACTTGTGATCTCTGAAAATGGAATCCAAGTCGATCTAGCCAAAATTTTAGTCATTTTAGAATTGAAAAACTCTACCAATATCGCTGAAATAAAAACTTTTCTGGGATTAGCTGGATATTACCTCCGTTTTGTAGAAGGATTTTCTTGCATTACTTTTCTCTTTTAAAGCTAACTAGGAAGGAAGTTTTATTTATATGGAATGATGAATGTAATCAATCATTCCAAATGTTGAAGGACAAATTAACCACTGCTCCTATCCTCACCATTCCTTCTAGTGACGTAAGATACGATGTATATACTGACACTTCATTTCAAGGGTTATGATGCAATGTTCATGCAAAATGATAAAGTTATTGAGTATGGGCCGCGATAACTCAAAACTCATGAACGTAATTACCCTGTCCAAGATCTTGAATTAACCACTCTAGTTTTTTCATTGAAAGTTTGACATTGTTACCTCTACGGTGTAAATTTCTAAGTCTTTTATGATCAGAAAAGTTTGAAAGATATTTTTACTTTCAAGGACTTGAATTTAAGACAACGACGCTGGATGGAATTTTAAGAAGATTACCAATTTAAATTAAATTACCATCCAAGAAAAGGCAATGTAGTATCCGACACTTTAATTCAAAATCCAGTGGGAAGACTCCACACTTTAATTTCCTACGATATTGCTGGTACCATAGATCTATATAGCCTTCGATTGATATCTCCTTTCACAAAAATGTTCAATATTATTACTTATCCCCAATTGAGAGAGAAAATCTTAGTTTAGCAAACCCAAGATACTTTTGTACAAACCTTTCAAGATAATAATCATGACTTCTCATATGATAAGGAAACGTGTTTACAATTCAAAAATAGATTGTATGTACCCGATGATGCATCTCTTCGAGAAGAAATATTGTAAGAATCCCATTGTTCAAAATTTATGATTCATCCTAAAAGTTCAAAAATGTACCACGCCCTGATGAAGCAATATTGGTAGCCAAATATGATAAATGACATCTAGCATTTTGTAAGGAAATGTCTTACATGTCAACAAGTAAAGATAGAACACCAATACCCTTGTGGACTCCTCCAATCCTTACTAATTCCTAAGTGGAAATAGGATCATATTACCATGGATTTTGTCAATGGACTACGTCGTACATCCCAAGGATATAAGTCCATAGAGGTAATAGTGGATCGACTCATCAAATATGCTCATTTTCTATCTATGCAGGCCGTCGACTCATTCCATAATCTTAGCAAGCTCTACATCCAAGAAATTATTTGATTACATGAAATTCCTTTATCCATCGTAGCAGACACAGATTTCCGTTTTGTGGGAAATTTTTAGCAAGCATTTCAAATCACAATGGGTACTAAACTTCATTTAAGTACCGCATTCCACCCACAAATGGATGGATAATCAGAACGTATAATCCAAACTTGAGATGATATGTTATGCGTATGTACGTTAGATATGCCTGGCAACTGGAATGTACATTTATCCTTTGTTGAATTTTCATATAACAATAGTTGTTAGACCAATATTAAAGTTTCTCTATTTGAAGCTTTATATGGAAGACCGTGCAGATCACATGTATGTTGGATAGAATCTAGAAGTAGTAAATAATTTGGTCTCAATATAATCAAGGAAACCATTGAGATAATACAAAAAATTCCTGAAAGATTGAAGACAACTCAAGATCGATAGAAAAGTTATGCAGACAAATGTCGAAAACCCTTACAATTTCAAGTTAATGACCAAGTATTTATAAACATTTCTCCTCAAAAAGGAATTTTACGTTTTAGAAAGAAAGGAAACTTAGCCCCAAATATAAAGGACCTTTCACAATTTCTAAATGAGTTGGATCCATTGACAATCAATTAGAATTACCAGTGGACGTATCCAATATTCACAATGTATTTCACGTGTCTCAATTACGCCAATATATTTCTGATCCATCTCATACCATTACGTGGAAAGACATTTCTATCAACCAAAACATGACTTTGAAGTACGCCCTATTCAAATTCTCGACCGCCAAGTGAAGTACCTTAGAAAAAAGGAAATTCCCTCAATTAAAGTACTTTGGGATAATCAAAATCAGCAAGAAGCTACGTGGGAACCCAAACAAGCTATGAAAGATCTATACCCCGACTTATTTTAGGGTAGATTCAAGGAAGATTTTTTTTCTACAATCCTCACACTTAAAATCAAGTTAATATCCAAGTCATAACAGTTAATCACAGTTAAATTATAATTACAATTAATATCACAGTTAAACTAGGATCATAGTTAATATCACTGTTCATTTTTTATTACCTTTATGTAATCCTCCCATATCACAGTTAATACCAATAGTTAAAAATTAGTTAAAACATAGTTAATATTATCACAGGTGTGACACAACGAAAACCAATTGTATACTCAATTATGTGATGATTTTCAAGGTTGATATATACTCAATTCTAAAACAAATTTTAAAATAATTAATCGCAATTATAACACAGTTAAAACTAATTATAAAATAACATTGGAATTTTTATTCAAATATTTCCCTATAAAACACCATTGGAATCATATTTATAACACAACTGAACAACATCAGAGGTATCACTGTTAAAGCCACAGTTACAACATCATTATAAAATAGAATCAAAATAAAATCTAATTGATATCATTGTTGAAATAGAATTTTAAAAAAGTTAAATCACAGTTGTAACATTGTTCATTAAAGTTGTGAAACAGGTTGAACATCATCCCAGGTATATCATATTCAAATAGATGATTATGATAAGTTCATCACATGTGTAATACAAAGTTTAACTCAATTAATATTTCGATTAGTTATACAAATCAATTCAATGACAATAAATTATTCAGTCACTTCAAATCATTGAAAATTATTCAATCTCTAAAATTATTCAATGACAACAAATTAAACAAGCTGAAGTATTTAATCACTACAAATCCAATCAAAACATGAACATTTATCTGTGATCCATCACATAACAAAAAAAATAAGGATTAAAAGTGCCAGCTAAACTAGCAATAGCATTACAAACATTACAAACATAACTATCGATAAAAAGGGTCAATTATGCCAGTAGTCGCATTACAAAAATTAAAAACATAATATGTAGAGTTCAATTCCATGGTAAATTAGGTAATGAATTAGATAGAGATTACATTGCACAATTGAACAAAAAGTTGTAGCAGGCCGATGTAAAGGATCATATAAGTGACCCTTTTAATCGACCGCATTGCATTATGCAACACTTCATCTACTGGCTTCATGCTCAGGATTAGAGGATGGGTTACAATATTAGAAAAATGTTTAAACTCATAATTTTTAATTCAAATTTTTTTGGTTTTGTCTTAGAATAGCCAAAGGGTTTGTATGGGCAGATTTTAAATCGAGTCAATTTGTTTGTAATTGGCATAATTCCGGACAAAACGGTTTGAGTTGTAGGTTAGTTATTAAGTTTTAATCCCATAAATCGTATGACGTGTTGTATTGAAGATGTTGCGACAAAGCTTCGAAGATGACATCATGTCGTGTTTAGTCCATACATTATCTTCACACACTCGGATTTATCATAGATATCTCAGGTATGAATGTTAATAAATTTTGTGATCTCGGATATTATTTAAGGATGTATTTAAACTTAAAATGTTTTAGGATTTTGAAAAAAAATATTTTGGAAACATATTTTTTAAAATGTTTTCTAAGTTGTTCTCATTTTATTTGATTTAAAAATCGAGGTTATTTTGAACTTAAAAATTCCATTGTTTCGCCAGTCATTCAAACGAGATGGGAATTTCATTTGAACGAATGGTCTTTCTCATGAGAAGTCTCGTTAAAAGCTTTCATCAAACGAGCATTGATCGAGGGCATACTATTTTGACTCATGAGGTGATCGTGTGATACTGGTTCAAATGATATTGAGATCTCTCTCAGACGAGCAGGAGTTTCATTAAAATGAGATAAATTCTCGTTTGAGCGAGTTTAGTTTTTCGTTCAAACAAGACACCGCCTCAAAATTTGTGTCATCGTATTTAAGGATGCCATTCAACTCAGAAATAAAAATAACTTTTGTGAAAATTCCTTTCTGCACCTGTTTACAAAGTTCCCAGATATTTCACACATCCTTAGTTGTCAAGATCCAAGTCTCATCATTCTTAAGCTATAAAGATTTTGATTTTGGAACCGAAATTTATTTTTCCTATTTGAACAATTATTTTCATGCGGTGGTCTCTGTACATGCTTATTGCGAAGAAGAAATGGTGGACTCTGTGTTTTGATTTGTAGACGGTTGCTAGGCTGCATTGGTGGATACCGAGGTGTATGTGGACTCATGTGTTTTGGACACTTGCGTGGGTGGATTACTGCGTTACTACTGTGGAGGAGCAGTTAAAGACTAGAAGAGCATCCAAGCTTGTAGGTGATCAAGTCGTTGAGTAAGTCTTGTCTACTCTTGTATAAATTCTATGATAGTGTATTGTGTGGCCTGGTCGTCTAAGGTTTTTTCCATTAGTGGTTTCCACATACATCGACTTCTTGCGGTTTGCTTTATTTAATTACTTTATTTGCTTAATCACCTTAGATACATGCCATAGGATTAACAAGATAAAATTCGGTAAATCAAATTATTTTCACAAGATAAGTTTATTGGTGCTAACATAGAATTGAGAAAATTTTAAAAATATTATCTTCTGCCTAAAGTACACTGCTTAGGGCCTTCTCAAATTGGTATTAGAGATAGAACTTTAATTTACTGTGTCTATGATCCCTTGTCTTTGGCATGAATATTAGAGGGTTTAATGGGACTAATTACGCTTACTTGAAAATGTGTATGAAGTCAGCACTTAAGGCAATAGATAAGCGGGTGTAGTTAGCTCTAGTTAAAGGGTGGACACCACCACTCATGAGACATGGATAGGCAACACACTTAAAACCTATTAAGTCACGGACTCATGCCAAGCATAAATTAGTGAAATATAATTCTAAGGGTTTGAATGCACTTTTCTATTCTGTTTGCCTTGAGAAGTTTGTCGCATTATGACGCGTGAGACGTCTAAAGAGGCTTGGGATATACTCCAATTCATCCACGAAGGATCCAATGCTATTAAGGATTATAAACTCCAAAACCTCACCACCCAGTTTGAGAAGTTTAAGATGTTAAAGAGTGATACCTTTGATGATTTCTACGCTAGATTGTTCGATATAGTTCACTCATCGTTTAACTTGGGAGGGAAGATACCCGACAACAAAGTGATAAAGAAAATATTAAGGTCATTGCTTGATAGATTAAACCCAAAAGTGGCTTTTTAAATTCTTTGGGGTTACTTGACTCGACAAAACTAGAAGAGCTTGTAGGTGACCTACAAACTTATGAGATTGACATGTTTACCTCCAAGAATGCTATGAAGAAAGAAAAGGGCGTTGCTTTGAAAGCCCTGAAGAGGAAATAATGGTTTTAGATGACGAGTCGAACATCGAATTCAAAGGTTTTATTGTGTCTGCTTAGGGGCCTTGGCAGTCATATTTTCTAATGGTTATAAATTAGGAATCTACTCGATGATTTTACATGTATTATGCTGTCAGAATAATAATTTATTAATATGGGATCCTTATAATCGTCTTTGAGGAAAACTTAAAATACAAAAATTGTCCAGAATGTGAGTTCCTATAATAGCAAGGGAAACGTATCATTTTACGCCTTTTACATGGGTTAAAAGTTCACTTTTCTACAACATTACTATATGTCGACAAATATATCCAGTCCATTTTTTTTTAAAATTTTTACGTCCTAGATGACCTTTTGGAGATTTCATTAAATACGGAACTTGTATAAAATTATATTTTACATAAAACTACAATTTTTCATAATTTTTTATGCATATTTAATATTTTTAAAAAGTTCGAGACTATCCCAGATCTTTAGCATAATTTATAAACTCAAAATGAAAAAGTTGATATTAATTAGAACCCCAATTCCTAAAAGTATCAATTCTAAATAAAATTCATACTAAGACACGAATTTAATCTACTATCATAATTTTCAACATATATAATGTGGCATCCCGCCTATTTTAATCACGTTTGATAAATCCTTTATCAAAATAACCAGGAATCTCATATGGTCCATTCTTAGCATCATTGTCGAAAACTTTTTACTCTCTCTGCATTCACTAGCCAGGGGATTCATCCAAATCGCGCAACCTCGGAGATATATATATATATATATATGACACAAGTATATATATATATATATATATATATATATATATATATATATATATATATATATCTATATAATAAAGTTAGAAACTTATGTATGTCATAGGATCGGTTGATGATGTCATCCATATAAGATTTTCATACACTACCTCTTTTGCCCCTGAAAATTTTGGATTCCCTCTCTTTTAACCCACTTTAATTTGTTTCCTCCTCCTCTTTAAAATTTAAAAAAAGGGTAGAACGGTATTTTTGTCGTACACAACTCAAAAAACTTCTAATTCTCTCCCGTTGTTTTCATTTCAGAATCACAAAAAACCCTCTACCTCACCCGACTCCTTCATTCCCTCCGCTTACGCCTCATTCATTCTCTCCAAACCAAACACATAAACACACACAGCGATCTGAAGCTTTATTTTGGCTTCAGGTTTTATGGACCATTTTTTTGTTCATTCTAACATTCTGTGAACCCTAATTTGTTGGGGGTTTTGGATATACACATATGAAGGCTTTTAACATTTTAGGGGTGGCATGAATTTGATTTTCATTTCATTTTGGAGGTTAAATCTCTGGGCAAAAATAAAAAAGGTATATGCATTAGTTACGAGTTGGATTTTTGTTTAGGGGTTTGTTTTTGTGTTTGGTTTCAATTTTTAGGGTTTGGTTTCAATTTTTAGGGCTTTTTGGTTTTCGAAAGGTATCTCTCATTCTCTCTTTTTAGGGCTTTTGGTTTTCAGTTTCACAGTGTAAATACATGAGATTGGCTGAATGGTTTTGAGTATGTATATTGGAATGCTGTTAACACATGCTTTGAATTTGATACCATTTACACAAGGTCTGCAGGTATAATCTCTTGGTTTCATTTCTTTTTAAGCTATGTTTCTACAAATGAGATTGTGGGATTTTTTTTTTGTGAGTAGAAGGCTTATGTTCTTCATTAGTGATCACTTGATCCATATGGGTGCCATACTCTATTTCAGAATATTTTGGATCGTGACTTTAGCAAAGGTAATTTTTCTAGGTTGTAGGGTCACCATGACAACACTGCACTGTCGTGTTGGAGTGTTTTTAGTTTGCTCCGTTGTTTTGTATGTCATGTGTTGGTTCAGAATGTGTGTATACATATTGAGTTAGACTTTGTTGGGTTTTTTGCAGATATGAATCGAGTGGTTGGTTTCGAGTTGTTGATGGGCAACCAATACGCCAAACCCGACCAAACCCTATTGGCAGAAGCTCAGTGTTGATGGACGGCCAACACAATGTCTCAGTTATTTTTATTTCATTGCGAGATATCATGGTATGTCTCAGATATGTTTTTATTTCAGAAATCATCATGGTCCATTTAAGTTTTGAACAATATATATGTTATTAAGGGACCATAATTGGGTATCATTCCCTTTTTGATAACTCGAGGAAATTTAGAACATGTATGCAAAAACTTCATAAAAAATTAACTTGCAAGCGGGTGAGAGGTTAGGTTAACTCTCAAGAGAAGTGACTATGGAGGCTGCAATCCTACCTACATTCGACAGTTCATTCTATAATTGTTGTGAGTTTGTTCAATTTTGGGGCCATTTGGTTGGGATCTCTAATGTTTACTATTTCGCATATGCTATTCAACATTTTTGCATATTTCCCCTGCTTATAGTTTCGGTCCAAATCATCAAAGTATTAGCATTCCTATAGCTTTAGCATTTGCAATGTGTATGACACCTGATTTTTAAATGATTCTCTGTTTCTTTTTTGAATGCAGAACAAGGGTATGTTTTCTCCTTTTCTTTTTTTGTGTTTTTGTCATTTTCACATGTGGTCCAAGTGAGCACATTACAATCTCTTATCAGTTTGAAAAGAAGTTGAATAAGGCAACATTATCTGTTTGAACAGAGCAAATGAGCTATTAAATGAGTCTTGAAAACAAAATACAAGTGTATTTTGAAAAACTTTTAGTCCCAGGTGGCTTTTGACTGGACTAAAAGATGGGGGTTTTAGTGTGTAAATGTAGGTGTTTTTAAAGTGATTTGACAAAATACAAGTGTATCTAGCTTTAGCATGTAAACATGTATATGTGCAAGAACTAAAACTAGCTTTTAGTTTTAGTGTCCAAACTTTGGGGTATCTAATTTCAGATTCAGTTAATGATAAATGCTAGAAATGCTTGAAAGATGTTTTCAATGTCTTCAATAGATTTAGAGCTTAGCATAACATGGGGGATAATCTACACGAGTTTAACCAGGATGTTTCTTCTCTACTTAGTGCTCAATATACCAGCCTTAGTGTTCAAGTATGCTACAAGAAATATGAAAATAAGTACACTGCATTAAGAGTCTAATTTTCAACTCTAATGTGAACACAAGAATATAACAGGTGTAATTTCTAACTCTCATATGCAGATCTGTTTAGTATTGGTGTTGTGTGGGCCTTTTACTTGATTTTGTTCCCTTTTTCTATAATTGTAATGCATTGCTTTATTTGTCCAATAAAATACCTATTATAAAGTTTTGTATAATATATTAGAGTTATTGAATTGTTTTGAAGTTTTAAAATTTATCAATTTGGGGTAAATTGCCATAAAACATGGTTGAATTAGGTTAAAAAAGTGTTTGAATGTATGATTAGAAGTTTGAATTCATGTTGCTTTTCGAATTTGAATTATAATGCATTGCTTTATTAGTCCAATATAATACCTATTATAATGCATTGCTGATTTTAGAGACTCTAACTGACTGTTCAGTGTTTGATGCAGGTTTCTAGGGAAGTAAATTTACCTGGACTAATGGTACTACTTGGGATAGACTTTACCCTTCTTTCGTGATTTATTCTGTACTATTCGGGTTCCAAACATAGCAAAAAAATGACCGAATAATTACTTTTCCTTTTCAGGCTTTCTTTTTATAAAAGTTACGTGTTCAACAACAGTAGATGAAAATTCCTGATGTTAGAATGCCAAACTTCCCACCAACACAACACTAAGGGGGACCATGACGTTGTCATCGAACTTCGTGCTTAGAGGGTGAGATTCCACCAGTGTTGTGACGAGAGAAAAAATCAAGAAACCAAAGACCATTTCCCAACTTTCTTTAATGTACCCAAACAGGGAGAAATAATACATGTACCTTCCAGATGCAATGAAACCGACTGCTGCCATTGCAATACTACCGGCAATGGATATGTTTTTATTGTATGGGATTTTCTGTCTTCCAAGACTCTTTTCCACAATGTCAGCTAATCCATCTCTAGCCCAGAGGTTGAAAATTGTTGCGATTGCAATAGGGGATTGATTATATTAAAACAATGAAACCCTATTGATTTAGATTGGTTATATGGACAGAGCACATGGGAGAGCAAACACACGAATTAGCTGCCAAGGTTGGTTTTCTTTTATACGATTTTGTCATGGTCTCATTCTTATTGATTTACTTATCATCTACAATTGTATAAGTTAGTATTTCTTATTGGATTTTGGTCATGATTTATTTATTTTGTTTCGTTTTGTTCTACATTATTGAATCTAATTTTATGTTACTATTTTACATATGCTTATGTTTTCTTTTATATAGTGTTTGCATAGTGTTTCTTTTCAAATCTTCTATGACGTAGTTAACTTAAACTATAGTAGGAATAAAATCTTCTTATAAGATTTGGGTCACGTCAATATTATGTTATAATAATAATACGTAAAATTATTTTCACAAATTTTCAGTTCATCCAGCATATTATAAAAATTATCATATAGCATAATTTGTTTGTGCCCACCATGTTGTAATTATACCATTTGTTTTTTCCTTCGATTTTGTTCTGAAGCACTATCTTGATTCAATTGTGGAAATCACTACATTTATATTTATTTCTTCGAAGTTGTGTTGTGATTGGGGGGTTAATTGGTTATTTTTTTTTTGAATTGTAAGTTCAGGACACTATTGAATGAAAATCTCTAGAAGGAGCATAATACGGAGAAGATATTTCAGGTAACGATTGGCATGGATTTTTGTTAAATTTGGTCATAAGTTTGCTTGATCATGTCATCAATATGCATTTTTCCTACAATACCTATTTTGCCCCTTAAATCTTTGATATCCCCCTCTTTTGACACACTCTAATTTATTTCTCCTTTTCCTTCAAAATTCAAAAACTGGGGTAGATTAGTAATTGCACCCATTTTCACACTTTACTCCCCTCCCTCTCTCCCTTTGTGCTGTACGGTTCACTCTGGAAACAAAAACCCTTCCTCACCCGCACCCTCTCACTCACTTCATTCTCTCCCCTTCTCATTCACGTTCCTCTTGCTCTTCCTCTATCTCACGCACGCACACTTTTTTTTTGTCATTTCTTTTGTTGGTCTGAGGCGATTTTGATTAAGATTTACTGAGGGCTTTGTTCATTTTTAATTTGGTTACGATCTACATATATGTTTATTTTTATGCTGTGAAAAAAGATCTGAAAATATGGAGCGATTTACATGTACGTTTATCTTTATGTTTATGTTTTGGAATCTACTTTTATTTTGCGTTTTGTTATTTTTTTTTTGCAGGGGACCTGATTATACTTGAATTGAACACCTTAAATAGGTATGCTCCTTTTCTTTATGTTTATTAATACGTACCAATAAATTTAGGGCTTTGTTCATTTCTATTTTGGTTGAGATCTACATGTATGTTTATGTTTATGCTTTGAAAATAGATCTGAAAATATGGGGGGATTTACATGTATGTTTATCTTTATGTTTTGGGATCTACTTATTTTTTTTTGTTTTGTCATTTTTTTTTCTGCAGGGGACCTGATTATACTTGAAATGAACACCTTAAATGTGCTCCTTTTCTTTATATTTATCAATAGGTACCAAAGCATTACCCAATTATTTTTTGCCTTTTTCTTTGCTTTGAATGATATGATTCTGTGAGCCGACATTTATTTGAATGTTAAAAGTAGTTTTTGACAGAGGAATTAATAAACTCTTGATTTGTGTGTTTGTTGGTTCTATACTGGGAGACTCCATATCTTTTTGAGGACGTGGGGGATTTTTGTTCTTATTTGGGTTTTCAATCTTTTGGATTTCATGGTTAGATAGTGGAATTTCTTCTGGGGGAAAGGTAACTATGTATTGATTGGGCTTGGGGTTTATTGGTTGGTTTAATGGTGGGTTTTCAATAGCGGATGCTTCATAGATTTTCTGAAAAGATGATCCATTTATATCACTTGGCCATATGCTTTTCTTTGGGTTGGGTGTAGACACTAAGGTTTGATTGTTTTGTCCATTGGGTAAGTTTTGAATTTTTTTTTGCTTGGGTTGTCAACACTCATTTTTAATTTGGAAATCAGGTTTCACCACCTCTTAGTGTAAAATTCATTGTCTTTTCTCACCTTGCATTTTATTTGTGTATTGGTAGAAAAGAGAAAGGGACGGGTGGGTCTCACATTGACTAGAGATGAAAAACTAAAATCCTTCCCTTTTCTTCATCCTCTAAGAAAATAGATTGAGACTCATGAGTCACCTCAATTAAAAAGTTTCTTGATTCCAACATGTTAAGAAAGAGATGGACCAGTCTAATTTATGTTGATTCCAATACGGTTCTTAATTTTATTTGTTTTAGTACTGTAAGTATGCAATTTCATTATTGTTTATTAGTGTTTAGTAGTGACATAACATGTTTGATAATATGAGTATTTGAATTTTGAATATGATTGTGTTTATAATTTGATTCACTCACGGTTAGTTTTGTATTTTCTTTTTATTTTTTAATTAACAACTTAACCAATAAGTTTGGTTTTAATTTGTAGTGTTGAGGAATGCATTGAGTAGTCTTAACCAACATATGGTCCTTATCTACATTGTGTTTTTCTATTGATATAACTCAAACTACTATATATATGTTGGACCGTTTTGAATGCCAGAGATGCCAAAAAGGCCCTAAATGCTGGAGCAAAATTTCTTATGAGTCTTGCAATTGTGAAGGACATTTAGGATGATATTCAAGGCAGTGAAGCTCTATACATACTTGGCGCAATGACCCCGACAGAAATATTTTCTGCGCATAACGCTGGTGCCAAAATTATCAAGGTATATCCTGTTTTGGCCATGGGTGGCATTCAGTACACTACAACACTCAAAAAGCCTTTTCCCCATATTCAAATGGTTGCATCTCAAGGCATAACAACAGATTTAATAGGAGAATACATTGCTCATGGAGCATCAGCAGTTGTTATGTCAGATGCTATATTCGATAAAGAGGCAATGGCTCAAAGAAATTTTGTAGATGCACTGTACAAGTTTGGTAACATCTCATATACTGGAAAACCAGGATTTCATTCCTTAATAAAACTGAGTCTAACAACCCCAAATTATCTAATCAGAAATCTACAGAGCTGGGTTGAGTTGTCATGACACTTAATCTCTACATCAAATGGATGAGGAGAACAACATTATACCAGTAATTCCCATTGATGGATTAAGGATGATTTGAGTTTATTCTAATAATCTTTAGAGGGATTCTGTGTAGTGGCTATTTGAACATTAATCAACTGGGGTAATATTCCTGTTATGGAAAGTTTTATACTGATCGCTTCATTGATGAGAAATGATGTCAACATGTGATGAAAGTTTGTATTTAAACATTTCAATGACACCATATGAATAAATAGAATTAGACATGTTGATACGGTAATAACCATTTACTTAAATTAAAAGAATTTATAAAACACATTTATTTTCTTAGTCTGATCTAAAGCAAAAAATGTGGATTATCTTTGAAAAACCAAGTTTCTTTATTATTTTCTCCTCTATTAAATGCAGAGCATAGTATTGCTTCATTGTGCTTTCAATCCCTCACCTATCCTCCTCTATTAAATGCATAGCATAGTATGTGAAGAGGAATTCCAGAACAGTAGCCACCTGTAGGTGCAGCCGTTGCTGCAACAAAATCACAACAAGATGTCAATGTCGATTTTAAATCTATAACATTTATAGAGATAAGTTTATTTTGCATTTCCACTTTCTCTTAATACTATGGTTTTGGTATATTCGTTTACACTCACCACACAATTTGATTAATTTTGTTAATGCGGATGTGATTAGTTTAAGGACCGACCTACTTTGTGCTTACAGGTCATGGTGAGAGCTCCATTTGGTCACGTGCTTCAAGTGAGCCTAATGTGCACGGTGATGGTCTCTACTCTATATAACATGTATTTTTCATTTGAGGCGAATGAATAAATTACACACCCATGTTTTTCATTTTATTTTGTAATGAATAAATTAAGGACCGACCTACTTTGTGCTTCACCCATGTTTAACATTTTTAGGTCCCGAGCACCTGGTTTTTGTTTCAGATCATTCCGCTATAAGATTAGTGGTTCATGACCTGGAATGGAAGATTAGTGGTTCATGACCTGGAATGGAAGAGGTACCATATATCTGGATGTATGCCAATGACAAGTACTTATAAGAGTAAGTACTATTTGATTTTTTATGAAATTCCTGTTTGATTTTTATATGGTTTTATCTAATTGATTATTTTGTTATTTCTTTCTTCTGTTCACAGTTAAAGCCATCTTACGGTTGGACTCAGTTTCCAATATGTTTCAACAATATGTTACCGCCAAAGGCGCTGCCCTGCTCCCACGGGCTGTAGATGCAACAAGTAACAAGGCAGATAAAGAGGGTGGTCTGCAAGAGCAGGTCATTTATATCTGCTGTTTTTAGGCTTAACTTCTCTTGATTTTAAGATTCTTTTTTAATCAATTTTTGCGCGGTTTGGATAATTTATATTCTTATTGAATCAATTTTTAACTCAATTGTTGTTTTCACCATGCATTTAACTCAATTCTTATTGGCAATTTTAACTGAATTCTTATTGACAACCTTCCAGTTGGATAAATCCCCATTTTACAAAGTATGTTCGTACGGAAATTTATATTGGAATTTGAGGTATGTGCTTAAATGCTTACTTGGATGATTCTTATATGAACCAATAAATCCAATAAGACCTTTTTTCTATATGGATATTGGTATTTAGTTTGCTTATTTTTTCAGTCGAGCATCAGATTATGGATTGATCAACATTGATTAGACATGGCATATAGTATCCCCATACCAAGTGTACATTGTGTAGAGAATGTATTTCTCGATTAGCAAGTTTTGAAGCTCTTGAAGGTATATTATCATACTAATCTAGAGATGGTTATTGATACTCCTGTGCCGATATTGAAGAGCATAAACCTTGATGGATGGTCTGCTGTACATTGTCGTACCTTGATGAGGGGGTTAAATGTTTTTCTAGAGTTAAAATTACTCTATTATTTTACTTTTTTAACTTCTTTAGTAATATTAATATGAGGCTTTGGGAGGTTTAATATGTATTTTACCTTGCAGCATACCCAATACATTCAGCTTTTGAGTTCGTCGCATAGTTGCAGATCCTTGAGTTGCTTGATAATGTTTGTTCTTACTTATTCAAATTTATATTTTCCTATTCATTTGTTTCTTCTGGAAATACAATTAATTATCGAATGAAAACTAATAATAACTGCTCTTATTTAGGCAGATTTTACTTCTAGCTACAAGGTTGTGTTGCACATTCATGCTGTGGTTGAAGAATATGAGATTGTTGTTATACATCACATTGATCCAAAGACGAAAAATCCTATTAAGAATAAAATTCTCTTTATAAAGAATGGTGTCTTCGTTTTATGTCGCCTTCAGGTCTGCTATATACCTTGGGGATAGATGAACTAAAAGTTTGTCTTTTAAAAATCCTTTTTTTTACTAAATTTATACTACTAAGTATAAGTTTTTCCTATAAGTAGGTAGTTTGGCACTCTGTTATTTCTGAATAATATCATTAGATCATTTAAATCACTTTCATTTATTTGTGTGTATGGATTTATGAAGCACATGGTTTCTTTCCTTATGTCTGTTCTCCTCTATGATTTTTAGGGAACATATGTGAATTGATGTGTAAAAATATGATGTTGGTAAAAAAACCATAGTCTCTAAAATTTGTATTGGTTAGGTATGATCAGTTTTCATATTCCATCATTCTCTTCCTTTATTCGAATCTTTAGTTTCTACCAATAATTAATTCCATTTTCTTTCTTTGGCGGTTACTTTTAAGCAGGTGTTATTCAATTTAGATATATGTGGGACTAAGCAGCTGAAAAAGAACATCAAACGATATCTAAGAACTCATGATGCAGATGGGGATACATTCAAGAGGATAAAATGCAGCTATAAGGGATGTCTCCACATATTTTCATCCAGATCAAAATCTTTGTCAGCACATGAAAGCTATGCACTTCAAACAAAACCATTTTCTTTTGGCATTCCTGGGTGCGGCATGAGATTTGTGTTCAAGCATGTGAGGTAATCACGAGCAATCTGGATTCCATATTTACACTCTCGATGATTTTGAGGAGTTCGATGAACAATTTCATTCGAGGCCTAGGGGTGGCCGAAAAAGGAAATATCCAACCATTATAGAGACTTTTATGCAGAGAAGCGTTATGCATATTCCACCAAGTGAATCAGATTTTATTTTGGACAAAGGTGTTTTGATGCTGAATTGAACAAGTAGTTGAGTTAGTTATTATTAGTGCTTAAACGTAGATCAAGAAATGTATAGGTCATGTTTGTGTTGGTTTGTTCATATATTGTCACAAATGCTCTGTATACAGGTAGATTAAAACTTTGTATTGGGTTTGTTTGAACATTTTGAATATTGTACAATTGGTTGTTACCTCTTAACCGGGGTGGGTAGTCCAATATACAAAGAAGACTATGCCCGATTTTTTTGAATTGACACATTGTTAATTTGAGTCACAATGTGAATTCGAGTGATGAATTTAGACTATTTGAACGTTATTGGACTATTTTTATTTGTTAAGAAGGGTGGTTAGTCCTATAAACAAAGGTTATTACGGATAATTTTTTTAAAATTACATTTTGTTTTCTTGGCAAACGAAATTTTTGCCTTCTTGCAATTACGTACTATGAAAATTTTTGCCATTTTACGATTATCAGCGTGCCTTCAGGCACGGGCATACCCTAGTATATATATATATATATACACACTATCACATCTTTCGTATATATATAATTAAATTAAATCCAGGTAACTCGTGCCTAACTCCCATAGCACTAGCCGATAATTCCCGGGTCTATTTACTGACTCTTAACTCTATAAGTATTAACTTAAAGGTTATATATATCACAACATATTTTTATTTGAGATACTAAGCACATCTCATTCCAACCCGTATCCTAATTTCATCCGAAATTCCAATTCGAATTCGTTCATATGTTTTCAAGTGTTGTTCATCCTAAACACTCCTAAATCCATACCCTGAATTCATTTCCATCAAATTGCTAGGTAAAAATAATGTTCCTTCATATTTTTCAGAGTCCTACACTCATTTACGAACATCCCTAAATGATCCAGATTTGATTTTTCACTAAAGATTTTGGTCTCAGACACCCTTCCGTAATAAATTCATAGCTAATTAAAAAAAATCAGAAAAACGCAAGGTCAGTACCCACGTGATTATAACAAAAAGACCTGCAATTCCATATTTTTAACAAGAAAGTACACTGAACCGGTTTGGCTAGGGGGCGAACCGGTTCACCCGTTAATTAAAACGACATAGTTTTGATTCTTGCAAACTTTATCTTCGCTAATCATTTTCTTCCATTTTTGTTCACACAAACCTGCATGGATTTTTCTCAAAACTCAAACCAAACATACCCAATGATTAATACGTGTTTCCAACAGTTTCTAATCATCAAATACATCATTAAATATTAATGATTCCTACTTAAATCAATTAATCCACGAATTGGGTTTTCTCACTTTTATTCCAATTCCTCATTCAATCCTATTATATACTCAAAATTAAAAGGGATTAGCAACTGGTTTCGACTCAAATTAAGATTTCAATAACATATGATATCATCTCATCATTAATTTAGCATTAGTTTCACATCAAATGCCGAAATCCCTAAAAACCCAGTTTAACATGTGACAACCCTCCCAAAAACGAATTTGTCTACACCTACCATGATATGAACATGAGTTTTTGCAATAAAATCACAAGAAAGATAATCATTTTCCTTTCAATGTTCGTAGAGTCTGATTATTCGTTGTAGGAGATAAATCACTCCTGAATTTGCTTTCGTAAGCTCTCTTCCTTCTTCCTTTCTCTCCTCTCTGAAATCTGGTGTTTAGAGTTTTCATAATGGATGCCTTTAACTCTAAAAATTAGGTTAAATATCCTTAATCTAGAAATTAGGCTAATGGGCCACACCCAAAAGACCCTAATACCCCTGTGTGAGCTTGGTTATCTTTAAAAAGTCCCAGGACCCAAACACTACCCCTGGGTACACTATTTTGACTATATCCACCCTTTCGGAACCAACTGTGACCTCGAAATCAACATTCGATTCACCCTACAATAATTTTTTTATCTCGACCCCATACAGTCTACACGCGACTCCCATTTGAGATATAATACAATCATGTCACTATCACTTGGTATGATGTAAAATAATATGTCACTATTGACTTAGTAATTATATTGCACAAATATTAATCATTATCTCTCCCGATTGATATTTTAAATAACTACATAATAATTAGTTCACACATAATAATTAATTCAATTAAATTATGACATACATGTAATTTAAAAATACCCAAATTAATTAAATTATAAATTCTAAAAACTTCGAGGTGTGACATGTAATTCATTAAATGTTAGATTTAACATTGAAATTATACTAAGAATGTGCAATTCATAATCCAGTTCAATTATACAAAATTAGACTAAATTAATCAAGTATATAATTTCATGAATTCGATTCATTAATTTATTCATCAAAACATGATAAACCTTAATTATCTCTACACAAATTTTAGAATTTATGAAAACGTTTTTAGGTAGAAAATACTATTTATCTCATGGGAAGAGAGATTAAAAGTATCTTTCCTTAATGTAGGAATAAAAAAAAAGTATTATAAGAAGAATTATAGAAAAGGTCTCTTCAAAATTGCTCATCAATTCTACCAATAACTGTATAAATGATTATCATGAAAGTGTTCCAAAAAATTGTAAGATTGTTACTAAATTAAAGAGTATAACTTTTGGAATGTAATGGTATAATTTGAGTGGAAAAATGGATTAGGTGTTTAGGTTAAGTTGTGTACTGGGATGAAAATACAGTTGGAATTTTGTATTAGTTATGGAGATAAATGAATAATAATGATGTGAAGTTCATTCTTTGGATGGATGCATCGATCATAAATGTTATAATAGCTAACCCACTAATTATAATGTAACAACCCTCGCTTATGAGAACCTATTTTATATTTACTTCCTATGTGAATTAATTATATATAAAATGTTGGAGTATGGAGTAAGTATTGATTTGAAGAAGAAAAGTTAATATTTACTAACTTGTTGTATATTTACTGTATGTGTGTGTAAATATCCTCATGTTGAGTTTTATAGTGTCATAAGATTTAAAATGACCCTATGGTTTAAAATGGAACCGGAACTTAAAATGAGTTATAAAATGTCCAAATAATAATTTAGAGGCTGTAGTTAGTTCCGAAACGTGCGAGATAGTCAAAATATGTGTCATATTGTATTTTGAGTTTTGGGGCATTTTTGACTGGTTTTAACATATATGTGTAGTTGCGAACCATTTAATGTGGTATTTACCACTTAAGTTGTAAATTGTAGACTAAAGGCACGATTTATGTCTTGATTAAGTCTCCTATTTTCCCCTATTTTTTTCCTAAGCCTAGAGAGAAAAAGAGAGGAAGAGAAAGAGTAGAGAAAGGAGAAGAGATTGAAGATTGAGGTGGGATTCTTGGTACTACACAAGGAAAATCTGAATTTTCTAAATTGAGGCAAGTTTTATACTTACTATATGTGGTTTAAGATAAATGATTAGTTGTGATAATGGTGTATTAATCATGGTTTTACTATTTTAGGGTTTTTGTGTATTTGTGGGTCTTGAATAATTCAAAAATGATTTGGATGATTAATGAGGTTTATGGTAGTAGTTAGTGGTATTTATGATGACAATAAATGTTGGTGACAATAAATGAGATGGTTTGAATGGATTGTTGGGGGTATATTTGGAGTCCAAGACTCCATAGCTAAAATTGGCAAAATTCGCAGGGCCGAATCGATTCGCCCAGGGACAGTTTCTAGGTCTAGGTGAACCGAATCGATTCAGCTCTTCCGAATCGATTTGGCATTTTATGCAAAAACCCAATCTTCCTGACCGAATCGATTCGGATTGTCTGAATCGATTCGACAATTGTGCAGAATCTCATATTTTTTGGCCGAATCGATTCGGCTAGGCCGAATTGATTTTAAAATCCTACATTTTTCAATTGTTTTTCTTTTCCAATCTGAATCCTTTTCTCTAGTATTAGGACTTAGTAACCTTCTTTTATGAATTCAACTTAGAGTCCTAGAGTTCTAGGTGAGTTAGTTTACTACCCTAGATTAGAATTGGGATATATGGGAATTATTTCGAGGGTGCGTGAAGTGATGTTCAGGCATTACTTTCCTTTTATAACTAGTAGGAGTCTAAGGGATTACTAAGATGTGTTTGGAGACTTTAGAAGTTGATTTGAGGTATGATGGTTTATTATAAAGTCCAAAAAGGATATTTGGGAAAAATAACTTGGGAGTTTAAATATTCATCGAGGTTATTATGATGATGTGAAGCACGTATAGTTCTGGATAACCATAATGCATTTGATAAACTGTAAATGGATAAAGTAAATGATAATTTACTAAATCATGTCATGATAATGAATAAAATGGTTGGAACACACCCTCTCTAAATACCATCTTAAGGGAAGTTCATGCGTAAGGTGAAGCCCCCTGGCTAATGAATGCAGGGTGGATATAGTCCTAGGCCATATGATCGCTTGTTTTATATTTTCTGCGATGGGTAGGTAATTTCGGGTGTGGTTATGACTACCCCGCAGGCATATGGCCACTTCCCGATGTTTCGGTAGGATCCCATGTTGTCTTAATGATAGGCCCTGGAAGATGATGGTTATTTAGGGGCGCGCACAGTGGGGAAACCCGAACGGGCGGTCTTAGAATTGTTATATATATATATACATATAACTATTCTAATATTAAGTGGAACTTGATGGATATTAATGCCATAAAGAGCATAACGCAATGCCATAAAGAGCATACAATTGAGATACGTGCCACAAAGAGCACATGATACAATTTGTATTCCTGATAAGGAATGGAAAGATAAAATGAAAAGGTGAATAATGATGAAGATTTTAGATTAATGATGATTATACATATCCTCTTGCATAATTGAATTTGCTTTTATAATCATTTAATTGTATTAGTTTATTTCATGATGTCACCATGTTAGAATATCATCTTTATCATCCATGATTAACTGTTCATAATTGTCATACTATTTGTTTATCTGGCGATCACATAAAATTGGGCCCTGACCCGTTCTTCTTTCTTGTTGTGCATATATATATTCTAACCGCTCAGGTGCTCCACCGCAAGGATGCCCGTATTGACCTCCCCATTCCAGTGTCTTTTGAGGAGCCGTGACATTTTGCGGATACCACGGGATATTTTGTGTAGACGCCTTCATTGTTGTTTTCTAGTTATGTTCGGGTCTTTATTCGAGCGTGTGGCCCAAACTGTTGTAATTGTATAATGGATGTAATATGTAACTAAGGGAACTTGTTATACCTTGTATGAAATTCTGTTGACCGACATTATTCGGTCCTTTTACTGTATATTTGTTGATGTCGTTACACATATACTTTTGGGGTTTTCACCTTCTTTTCTATAATGGGTTGTTGACAATGCTTTCTTTAAATTACAAAAAAAAAAAAAATTGACAACCCGTTTTCTGAAATATTGTGTGGTTATCCCGTATACTCTTTATGTTATCACGATGCTGAGAATGATTTCATCTATGATTCCTGTATTATTGGATTATTGGGCTGGTCACCCCTTATTTTGGATACCGGGTTGTCACATATAAATGTTATAATTATTAATCCACTAATAATTAAAAAGGCTATAATGGCTAACTCATTATAATTATAAATACTATATTGGCCAACCTACTAAAGAAATTATCATGATATAAGGCACTAAATGTTGTTTCATGATGATTTACCTATCATTTTATTATTTTTTTATTAATTTATTAATTTATATATTTGTTTTTAAACTTAAATAGCATATTACTATTCACCAGAGTGAATAGTAATGTACTATTCATTTTTTATTTATTTATTTAAAATTTAAAATTTCAATGCAATAATCAATTAAGTTTTCCCAAATTAAAATTTAACTATTAATAAATATTACTAAATTATGGAGTATTACAACATATCTACAAAAGAAAAATTTGGGAGTAAGCTCCTTCAGAATCAGCAAAATTGACACTCTCACAACGTTTAGATTGTCATTGAAGTAATTTGTTTCTCTTTAGTTATTTTTGACTTTTTAGGTATTTTTTGGGGTTTATATTTCTACCTCCAAGATAATATTTTATTTAGAGATGTCCCTGTGACACCCCGCTTAAATTAATAACGGGTGGCCAGCCCTATACCAAGATAAAACAGGAATCTCAAGTGGATCGTTCTCAGTATCACTATCGCACAGACTAAAAATCTTAACTAACCACGAAATACAAATTAAGCGGATGCCAATTTTTTTTTAAAATAACATACAAACAACTACAAACTAATATATATAACGACTACAAAACATGACAATTATTACATGAGTACAACAAAATATATACCCGAATATGCTATCGGGTCATAGACAATACAACATCCAAAGAATAAAATCATAAAAGAGATACATATACAAACCCTGGGTACACATAACCGATATACAAAGTGGATCTTAAACTAGATGTACAAAAATAGGAAGCGACTACCACAAAATCCTATAACATCCCGCATCTGCTACAGCTCAAAGGACTCTGGATATAATGGCCATCATTGGCATCCTTACGGAGGGACACCTAAAATATATAAATATAGCAAGAGAGAAGATATAAACGGGTCAGAGCCCGAGGTTTGAAAATAGTTTTAGCAAGTGAATTCAAATGCACAATAATTATGAATGCACGATATCATAATTATAGCGGTGTCGCACTCTCATGGGATTTAACCTTACCCCTCATCTATAGCGGTCACCTAACATATGCATATGCACCTTATTTATGCTACCCAGCACATTCTAGGGCTAAATCCCCCTATATCTACGTCTAAACCTCAATCGCGTAGCCCACCATCTCAAACATAACCGTCTATCTACATCTTCTATCGTCTCCCAAGTTTACCCCAAAACCTATATGATAATATAACTCAATTATATTCTCTCGAATTTCCAATTATTTACTTCACAAGTTATTAGCATTAGATATCCCACGCCATCAATAATGCCAGTAATATACCCCCACTGTTACACCTATACCCAAGAACTATGGACCAAACATATCCTCACGCCCAACGTTATGCTAAGTTTCGTGTGTGGGACGTCTCTGTGAAAATGATAGGACCCCCAATTTTTAGATTTAAAAAAAATATAATTTCCTTTTAGATGCGGAATAGAGAGATGGTTCAAATAAACAATTACATAAACAAAATTTTAATTTCTTTCAAATTAAAATTAACCTTAAACTCAAAGTGAAACTAAATTAATTAGACATTACCCAAATTAATTTTAGCACCAACTTAAGTATAAGTAGTGATTTAAACCATATTTTATCTTTTATCCCTAAGCATGCAACTAGGTGATATAGCAAGATAAAATAAATCACAAACCACTACGCCGCGATGTACGAGGAAAAACCCACATAAGGGAAAAACCCTCGGACATCCCTAGCCTCAAATCCACTAAGTATGGTTTTACAAGTACAAGACAAAAAGACTTACAACAACCGACTTGACTCCGTCCAAGATCCGAAGCTCCTTCTTGTATACACCTCAGCCTAGGGAATAACCACGGAGGTCCACCACGGTATCGGAATCCACCAATCGGAATTTTCTGGTCACCGCCACCCGAACAAGGAGCCTTTCTCCAAGTGGGTATGTAACACCAAACAAACTTCTTCTTTGTGGGATGTAGAAGTAAACTCAAACTTCTCTTCTTTTTGGTGTAGAGAAAAACTCGGTGCCAAACACTCCAAGCAATGATATATATTAAGGAACTTGGAATAAACAAACTATTGGGTGTGTATGTGTTTTTTGCTGAATTTAATCCATGAAAATCAAACACAAAACATGGAACCTGTAAGGACACAAGCATTCGATTGAGTCTTAATGTGGTGTTGTCTCAATTCTGGACAAAAATATTTGAGTCATAGGATAGTGTTCAAGTGTATCCATCCAAGCCTAAGACGTGTTAATTGAAGATGTAGTGGGCAAGAGTATAAAGCTTCATCATATGTCGAGTTTATTGTGCCTCGTTTCTACGTCAACAACATTGTTCTAATGCTCCTAAGGTATGAATGCATTATATATATATATATATATATATATATATAGGAGCTTGGAAATTTATTGGGTGTATTTTATAAAGGTTTTATAAAATAGTTTTAACGACTTCGTTTTACTCATAAAATATTTTTTAGAACTTTTCATAAAAAGTTGTGGCCTTAAAAATAATATTTTATCTTTTCTGACACGTCGTTCGAACCATATGGCATCTTGTTAAAATGAGATTGTCATGTCGTTCGAACGAACTGGCATCTCGTTCGAACGAGACTGCCTGGTCGTTCGAACGAGACTTCTAACGAAATTACTTTTTTCACCTCAGGAACATCGGTAGTAAAGTCGTTCGAACGAGAATGTCGTTCGAACGAGATTTGGCGAGAACAGGTATTTTAGCAGTTTTTGATGGTTTTCCTACCTTTCCCACTTCTTTTCCCCACTATCTTTTGCCAGATTGAATAAGTGCGGGAACCAACATTTTGGAACCAACTTTTTCACATACTACAATCTCCAAGAGAGAGTTTGAGAGAAAAAATTTCAAAAAGAAAGAGTTTAAGTTTTGAGTGTTTATTTTTAAAGAAAAATCCTTAAACACTTTTGTTTTACCCAATTGTTTAGTTTATCCAAGTTCGTTAATATATATACACTTTTCTTGGAGTTTTGGCACCGGTTTTTATCTCTACCATTGGAGGAGTGTTTGGGATTACTTCTACATCCCAAAAAGAAGAAGTTTATTTGCTTTGACATACCCACTTGGAGAAACGCTCCTTGTTCGGGTGGTAGTGATTGAGAAAAGTCTGATCGGTGGATTTCGATACCTCGGTGGACCTCCGTGGTTATTCGCTAGGCAGAGGTGTCTACAAGAAGGAGCGCCGGGGCTTGGAAGGAGTCAAGTCGAGTGTTGTAAGTCTTATTGTCTTGTACTTGTAAAACCATACTTAGTGGATTTGAGGCTAGGGAAGTTCGAGGTTTTTTCCCGTTGTGTATTTTTTCTCGTACATCGCGACGTAGTTGTTATTTGTTAATTTTATCTTTTGTAAAATTCACATTAGATGCGTGCTTAGGTAAAAAGATAAAATTTGTTTAAATCACTTCTCATGCTTAAGTTGGTGCTAAATTTAATTTGGGTTATGTTTAATTAATTTAGTTCAAGTCACTTATTTTAATTTGATAAAATTCGGCTTGACCTAAATTTGCAAAAAATGATTAATTATTTTGTTAGGCAAATTTCTAGGACTTGGGTTAAATTGGTTTATGTAAATTTTTTGTGTTGTCTAATTTAATTTCACTTTGAACTTTGTTTGATTTTAATTTGGAAGAAATTAAAATTAGTTGTTTGTGTAAGTGTTAATTTGAGCCATCTTTCTATTCCACATCTTAAAAGGAAATTCTTATTTAAAGATTTTAAAATTGGGGTTCATCATTTCCAATAAGTGGAATCATAGCAAGGTCGCTAAATTATTGCGTTTAAGATAGTTTTAAATATTTTTTACTAAAATAGAATTTTCTCCATTTTCAAAATTTTCTATTTTCGATGGTTCCAACTATGCGTATTGGAAAGCGCGCATGAAATTAGCACTTAGGTATATCGATGAGAGGGTTTGGTTGTCAGTCATTAACGGGTTGTCCCCACCTACATATTTAGTTGAAAATGAGCGTGTTCTAAAACCCACCGATAGATGGAGTGAGAATGAATTTAAACTTGCAAATTTTAATTCCCCTAGTTTAAAGGCTTGTTTAGCGCGGTCAGACCAGATGAATTTTGATGCATTATAACATGTGAAACCACTAAAGAAGCTTGGGATATCTTACAACTCACTCATGAAGGAACTAGTGTCGTAAAAGCTTCTAAACTCCAAAACCTTACCACTCAATTTGAAACCATCAAAATGAATGAAAAATAAACTTTTGATGAATTTTATGCTAGACTTTCTGACTTAGTTAATTCATATTTTTACTTGGGAGAGAAAATACCCGAAAACCGAGTAGTAAAGAAAATTTTAAGGTCTCTACCCGATAGATTTATTCCTAAGGTGACCGTGTTAAATTCTTTACCCACTTTAGCCTCTACGAAATTAGAAGAGCTCGTAGGTGATTTACAAACCTATGAACTAGACATGTTTCCCTCTAAAACTGAAAAGAAAATAGATAAAGGTGTTTCTTTGAAAGCCCGAAAGGAGGAAAAACAAGTAGTAGAGAGTGAAAGTGAGACTGACTCGGAAGATATGGCTATGTTTTCTAGGAAGTTTCGAAAATTTCTAAATTTAACAAAGATAAACTTAAAAATGATTTTAAGAAATTTAAAAAATCTAAGCATGACAAAGCTGAAAAGATCCCTAAAACTTTTAATGAAAAATTAAATAGGGATGAGTCAAATAAGTGTTATGGTTGTGAAGGGTATGGCCATAGGGCAGAAGAGTGACCCACTAAACTAAGGAGAGAGGGTAAGCAACCAATTTCTTATAATGAAACCCTTAGTGATAGTGATAAGGAAGAGGGACCCGATTCCCCTACTAAGCCCAATTTTGTGGCTTTTATGGCTAGTCATGTGAGCACCGATAATGAATCTTCCCATTAAGATATTCAAATACATGACACTTCCGCAGTCAAAGTTTATTATTCCCTTGCTTTTGATGGTTGTGAGAGTGAAAAAGAGAGAGAAAGTGAGGATGAGGTTGATGTGAGTGAACTTCAATTTGCATTTCAAGAATTATATGAAGAATCTATTTAATTAAAAAGAGAAAATTTGAAGTTAGAAGCTAGTTTGAAAGAGCGTGCCGAGGTCATTAATGAGAGTATTTTAGTGGAAGACCTTAGGACACGTGAGAGAGCTCTTGGTGAGAAGCTTGATTATGTAGAAGGCGAGAGAGATAGCCTTAAAGGTTTAATGGAATCCTTGAAAAAGGAGCTTCTTGCATTTGAAGAGCGGAATGTTTTATTAGAGTCTAACATTTTAGAATTAGAAAATAAATTAAAAGACTCTAGTAAAGTCAAATTTGATTTGGAGTGTCGTTCGGAGAAATTAGATAAAATGTTAGGAACGGTCCAAATTAAAAATGACACTTGTGGTTTAGACTTCAATACTTATAATGAATCAACTCATAAATACAAAATCAATATTTTAGGAGAATCCTCTAGGAACAATGTTATAGATCATTTCTTAGGTAAGTCTTTTCGTCGAGTCTTTAGGTGCTCACATTGTGGTTGAAAAGGTCATCTTAGGAAATTTTGTTTTGATCTTGAACGAGGTCCTAGAAAATCCCAACGTAAGGCAACCAAGATAGTCAAGATTCCTACATCCCAAGATAGTCATTCGTCATTAGTTTGGGTTAGGAGATCCGACTTGGTAGCTTTACAAAATAGGGTTTTTGATTCTCATTTACTTTCACAGCTTCCTCCCTTGCAAAATCTAAAGGTTGAATGTGTTAGTTGTTTGCATACTTTAGCTTTTGTTCTTCATTCTAAATTATCATGCTAATTGTATGCTTCTTAGTCATTTTCTAGTCAATGCTTTATCACATATCACATGCTAGAATTATGATTGTTATTTATCTTTTGTATTATAGTTCTTTCATTTTAGTTTGCATTAAATGAAAAATACAAAAAGATTTTTGTTTATCATTTATGCTTTACCTTTTAGTAATTTAGGCTTAATGAAAAATTCAAATGATTTTTGTTTGTCTTTTGAGTACATATTTTTTATTTTTGGTTAAAAATACCAAAAACTCAAAAAGATTTTTTTTGTGTGTATTTTAGTTTGACACACTCTATGTGGCATAGACTTGTGTTAGAATCCCTTCTTTTTTGCTTCCATGTGGCTAAAACTTTTGGTTTAGATTATCAATCCTTAAAATGTTCTTTACCATGCTTACATGGAGTAGTTGGATTTTTTGTTGATATAATGGATTCTATTTTTATATGCCTCAATTCACACATGCACGAGCTCACTTGAAATCTTAACTTCACATGTTATATTTGAGCTTTGTGAGGTGTTCTCCTACCAATCTTGTTATTTACATGTTATGTGACCTAGGAGGACTAGTGCATGTTAAAATTCGTTGCATGTGAGATTTGTGTGAGATATAAAAATGATATATATATATATATATATATATATATATATATATATATATATATATATATATATGTGTGTGTGTGTGTGTGTGTGTGTGTGTGTGTGTGTGTGTGTGTGTGTGTGTGTGTGTGTGTGTGTGTGTGCATGGGAAAGGGCTCCGAGAGGAAAAATCATCCTTTGCGAGTAAGCCATCGTTTGCTTGGACCTAAATTAAATACGTGGTCAAAAGCCCTAAAAGAATAATGGCATTGAAAGAAAATATTTGCCAAGGCCTATTTTGTTTAGTTGATTTATTCATTCAAAAGTTTAATATAAAATGATTAAATTGAGGGAGTTTGGATGGTATATCAACGGTTTGTACAATGTCCATTTATCCTAGTTGTACTTTCAATGTCATGACTCTATTGGTTTGTAGAATCATCAAAATTCTAGGCTTGTATGCATTGTGTATATTTGTTCATTGAGTTCAATCTATATTGTCACATGAGGTTATATTAAAATGTGATGAAGTTTGCAATCAAATGAGAACTCCGTGAACATATTTTAAGTGATTGGGTCTAAATTTAATTGTTACTTGTTCACACCCCTACACTTTCGTTTCCATAGGACACATTTTTTCCATACGAGTGTGAAAAGCTTATTGTATTTTGTGTCATGTGTGATGTATATATCTATATATATGTGCGTGTACGTTAGTGATATTCATTATGTCTACCTATATATGGTATTTTTTTTTCTTTGCCTCGCTTTCTAGTCCATCTATGCTTCTAATTCATAATTGGTATCTATCTTGGTGCATATTTTATTGATATCACATGCTTAGTATCTTACGTATCACATTGATATCATTTTTTTTGCATCTTCGTTGCTATCCATTATTATCTGTATGGATTAGTTATGATTTTTTTGCCGATAGGCTTTCATGTTCTTATCACTCTAAGCATCATGTTTAAATTAGTTTTTATCCTTTGTCTATTACTGAACAAAAAGGGGGATAAAAATGATAGGGGGAGAATGGTATTTATCCTATTGTACTCATATCTTAGTTTGAGAGATTTATATTAGGGGGAGACGTCTTTCAAAGTAGGTCGTTTATTTGATAAAGGGGAGAATTAATTTAGGGGGAGTATTTATCTTAATTGGATTTAATATTCATGATATTCCCTATGCATTTGACAGTTTGCTTAAGTGTGCAGTAATTCTTCTAAATGGAAACTCTCATCGTCGACAAAGATATTGATCCTTGTGTTTTGAGTCAAGCTATGTAATTTTTATTTTGGGTGGGATATTTTTTAAGTCTAGTAGATCTTGACGGCCCTTTAGGATTTTTGTTTTGTTTTTGTCCCGAAATAGCCAAAGGGGGAGATTTTTAAGGACACAAGTCTCCAATTGAGTCTTAATGTAGTGTTGGCTCAATTCCAGACAAAAACATTTGAGTCATAAGATAGTGTTCAAGTGTATCCATCCAAGCCTATGACGTGTTAGTTGAAGACGTAGCGGCCAAGAGTATAAAGCTTCATCATATGCCGAGTTTAGTGTGCCTCATTTCTACGTCAACAACATTGTTCCAATGCTCTTAGGGTATGAATGCATTTTATATATATATAGGAGCTTGGAAATTTATTGGGTGTATTTTATAAAACAATTTTAACAACATTGTTTTACTCAGAAAATATTTTTTAGAACTTTTCATAAAACATTTTGGGCTTAAAATTAATATTTTATTTTTTCTGACACGTCGTTCGAACCATATGGCATGTCGTTCGAACGACATGATAATGTCGTTCGAACGAACTGACATCTTGTTCGAACGAGATTGCCTGGTCGTTCGAACGAGACTTCTAACGAAATTCCTTTTTTACCTCTGGAACATCGTTAGTAAAGTCGTTGGAACGAGAATGTCGTTCGAACGAAAAGTCGTTCGAACGAGATTTGGCGGGAACAAGTATTTTGACAGTTTTTAACGGTTTTCCCACCTTTCCCACTTCTTTTCCCCACTATCTTTTGCCAGATTGAATAAGTACGGGAACCAACATTTTAGAACCAATTTTTCACATACTACAATCTCCAAGAGAGAGTTTGAGAGAAAAATTTTCAAAAAGAAAGAGTTTAAGTTTTGAGTGTTTGTTTTTCAAGAAAAAGCCTTAAACACTTTTGTTTAACCCAATTGTTTAGTTTATCCAAGTTCCTTGATATATATATATATATATATATATATATACTTTGCTTGGAGTTTTGGCATCGATTTTTATCTCTACCATTGGAAGAGTGTTTGGGTTTACTTCTACATCCCACAAATAAGAAGTTCGTTTACTTTGACATACCCACTTGGGGAAAGACTCCTTGTTCGAGTGGAAGTGACCGAGAAAAGTTCGATCGGTGGATTCCGAGATCGCGGTGAACCTCCGTGGTTATTCGCTAGACAGAGGTGTGTAGAAGAAGGAGCGTCGGGGCTTGGACGGAGTCAAGTCGAGTGTTGTAAGTTTTACTGTCTTGCACTTATAAAACCATACTTAATGGATTTGAGGCTAGGGAAGTTCGAGATTTTTTTCCCGTTGTGGGTTTTTCCTCGTACATCGCGGCGTAGTGGTTATTTGTTTATTTTATCATTTGCAAAATTCACATTAGATGCGCGCTTAGGTAAAAAGATAAAATTGATTTAAATCACTTCTCATGCTTAAGTTGGTGCTGAATTTAATTTGGGTTATGTTTAATTAATTTAGTTCAAGTCATTTACTTTAATTCGATAAAATTCAGTTTGGCCTAAATTTGCCAAAATGGATTAATTATTTTGTTAGGCAAATTTCTAGGACTTGGCTTAAATTGGTTTAAGTGAATTTTTTGTGTTGTCTAATTTAATTTCAGTTTGAACTTTGTTTGATTTTAATTTAGACGAAATTAAAATTAGTTGTTTGTGTGAGTATTAAGTTCAGCCATCTTTCTATTCTGCATCTTAAAAGGAAATTCTTATTTAAAGATTTTAAAATTGGGGGTCATCATTTCCAACAGAACCTTTTCTTGAAAGGTTTGCTCTCTCTAAAAACTCTTAGAATGTGGAAAAGTTACTTGGAAAAGGTTGGTTCCCGTACTTCATAATTCTGTCAAAAATTAGTGGGGAAAAGGTAGTGGGAACATGGAGAAAACTGCCAAAAATGTCAAAAAAACTGTTCCCGCCAAACTCGTTTCAATGACTTTTTCATTCGAACGACTTTACTAACGATGTTCCAGTGCGAAAAAAAACAATCTCGTTAGAAGTCTCATTCGAACGACCTGAAAATATCGTTCGAACAAGATGCCAGTTCGTTCGAACGACATTGGAATCTCGTTTGAACGATATTCCAGTTCATTCGAACGACGTGTCAGAAAAAGCAATATTCATTTTAAGTCCAAAACTTTTTATGAAAAGTTCTAAAAGATATTTTCTGAGTAAAACAAAGTCGTTAAAAATTATAAATTACACCCAATAAATTTCCAAACTCCTATATATATATATATATATATATATATATATATATATATATATATATATATATATAATGCATTCATACCTTAGGAGCATTGGAACAATGTTGTTGACGTAGAAACGAGGCACACTAAACCCGGTATATGATGAAGTTTTATAATCTTGGCCGCTACATCTTCAACTAACGCGTCATAGGCTTGGATGGATACACTTGAACACTATCCTATGACTTAAATATTTTTGTCCGGAATTGAGCCAACACTATATTAAGATTCAATCGAAGACTTGTGTCCTTACAAATCTCCCCCTTTGGCTATTCCGGGACAAAAACCAAACAAAAATCCTAAAGGCTCATCAAGATCTACTAGACTTAAAAAAGAACCCATCCAAAATAAAAATTACATAGTTTGACTCAAAAACCCAAGGATCAATATCTTTACCGATGAAAGTCGCCATTTAGAAGAACTCCTGCACACTTAAGCAAACTATCAAACGCATAGGGAATATCAACATATTAAATGCAATTAAGATAAATACTCCCCCTAAATTAATTATCCCCTTTATCAAATAACTAACCTACTTAGAAAGACGTATCCCCCTAAGATAAATCTCCTAAACTAAGATATGATGACAATAGGATTAGATATCATTTCTCCCCCTAATTGCCAGTTCGTTCGAATGACTTCTCTTTGTTGGATGATAGACAAAGGATAAAACTAATTGAAACACGATGAATCTTAGAGTGATAATAACATTGAAGCATATGGGCAAAAAAATCAAAACTAATCCATAAAAATAATAACAGATAGCAACGAACATTCAAAAAAATTATATCAATGTGATATATGAGATGCTAAGCATGTGATATCAACAATAATATGCAACACGATAGATACCAATTATGAATGAGAAGCATAGATGGAGTAGAAAGCAAGGCAAAGAAAAAAATACCATATATATGTAGATATAATGAATATCACAAACGCATACGCACATATATATATAGGTATAGACACCACACAAGACACAAAATACAATAATATTTTCACACTCGTATGGCAAAAATGTGTCATATGGGAACAAAAGTGTAGGGGTCTGAACTAGTAATAATTAAATTTAGACCCAATCACTTAAAATATGTTCACGGAGTTCTCATTTGATTACAAACTTTATCATATTTGAATATAACCTCATGTGGCAATATAGATTGAACTCAATGAACAAATATACAAAATGCATACAAGCCTAGAATTTTGATGATTCTACAAACCAATAAAGTGATGACATTGAAAGAACAACTAAGATAAATGGACATTGTGCAAACCGTTGATATATCATCCAAATTCCCTCAATTTAAGCATATTATTTTACTCGTTTGAATGAATAAATCAACTAAACAAAATAGGCCTTGCAAATATTTTTCTTTTAATGCCACTTTTTTTAGGCATTTGGACCACATATTTCTTTTATGTCCAAGCAAACGGTGGCTTACTCGCAAAGGATGATTTTTCCTTTTGGATCCCTTCACCGTGCACATTTATATACATCATTTTTATATCTCACAAAAATCTCACGTGCAACGTATTTTAACATGCACTAGACCTCCTAGGTCACATAACATGTAGATAACAAGATTGGTAGGAGAACACCTCACATAGCTCAAATATACATGTGAAATTATAATTTCAAGTGAGCTCGTGCATGTTTTAATTGAGGCATATAAAAATAGAATCCATTATATCAACACAAAATCCAACTACTCCATGTAAGCATGGTAAAGAACATTTTAAGGATTGACAATCTAAACAAAAATTTCTAGCCACATGGAAGCGAAAAAGAAGGGATTCAACCACAAGTATATGCCGCGTAGAGTGTGTCAAACAAAAATACACAAAAATGTTATAAATATTGTATTTATCCTATTTAAGTGGATGTCCACTCCTATTAAGGCTCTACTAACTTGTACTATAAATAAGGGGTGACCCCCCATTTGTTAGATACCAATTAATGAGAACTCTCTCTCTCTAAAATTCTCTCTGTGCCCTACTTTTTATTAACACGTTATCAGCACGTAACGCCGATTTTTTTTCCTTTTAAAGTGCGATAGTACTGCCGCCGTGTATATTGACGTTGATTCATCTGCTTTCAATTGTGGTCAAACGCATCACCACCAATCAAGTATGTATCTGATTAGATATTCCTATCACATCGTGAACAAAGCAATAACCTCACTGCAATTGATTAACACACGCCCACTTGTTTGTATGTACTCATGGATCTCAAAAACTATTTATAATTGTTTTATACCTAGATATGTGTGTCTATAACCTGCTTTTAGGAGCTCATCCTCTTGTATAATATTGTTTGCTTTCTCATAGCTGCATCTTGGCTCCACAATTAATTATGCACGTTCATGATTAATTTATACATACTAATAGTGATTAGGAACAATGCAGAATTTGATTATTCCTACATTTATTACTTTCATGTGCGTACACTTTATATTATAGAAACACTTAATTATAATTTTTATATTTTTGACATCTTATAAAGTTAATAGCATAAACAAAAAAAAATTATAAGCTTCGTCAATATTTTTTTTTAACGTGGATGTCATTTATTTGTATTCATTATTAATTTTTTTTATATACACGGATAATTAAAATTTTGAGACCTGAAGTTTCCAACTGATATTTCAAAAAAAAAAAAAAAAATTGGGGCCTGAAGTTCCCAATTCTTATTTATTTTTTTTTTTTTTTTGCGGCCTGAAGTTCGCAATTCATATTCAGTTTTTTGGACATGATAATCAAACCTGAAGTTTTGATTTTTGGGACTTGAAGTTTCCAGTAATTGGATCTGAAGTTCTCAATTACCTTTAAATTTGGGACTTGAATCACTATTTATAATTTGGACCTGAACTTCCAAATAATATATACCCTCAATCAAAACTCGAACTTTTGATCATTTCTATCATAGAGTTAGGGACATTAAATGTCCCCAAACAATTTATAATTTGGACATGAAGTTCCAAATATTTTTTTTTAAATCTGATCAAACCTGAAGTTTTGACAAAATAGGGTAAATAAAGTCCTTATACTCAATAAAAATTGATCCGAAGTTCAATTATTTTATGTATTAATCTGAAGTTCCGACAAATAAATAGCACGGACCTCAAGTTCTAATTATTAAATCAAGGACTTAAAGTCCTAATCAGACACATGATATTCCAATCAATATTGAATTATTAATTTTTCTTTATTATGCATTATATATTCCTGATTGTAATTTATTTATTGAACAGTTTAAAAATGTCAAATATTTCTAAACTCGAATTTGAAGCACTTGAAATTTCTGGGGTGAATTATCTGAATTGGTCTCAAGATGCTGAACTCCACCTTCAAGCTCGAAATCTTGGTGATGCAATAACACTTGAAAATACTATGTCCCGACAGGACAAAGCTAAGGCCCTGATATTCCTTAGGCATCACATACACAATGATTTGAAAAGTGAGTACCTTATAGTTAAAGATCCTCTTGATTTATGGAACTCCCTGAAGGAGCGTTATGACCACCAGAAATCGGTCATACTTCCAGGTGCACGCCATGAGTGGCTCAACTTGAGATTTCAAGATTTCAAGACTGTGTCTGAATATAATTCTGCTATGTTCAAAATTACCTTCAAATTAAAGTTATGTGGAGAAAAGGTAGAGGATGCAGATATGTTGGAGAAAACATTCTCAACTTTTCACGCCTCGAATATTCTCCTACAACAGCAATATCAAGAGCGAGGGTTTAAAAGGTTCTCGGAACTAATCTCATGTCTCCTAGTTGCTGAACAAAACAATGACTTACTGATGAAGAATCATACATCTAGACCCACTGGATCTGTAGCACTCCCTGAAGTGAATGCTAACTCTGTTCAGAATAATGAAAGAGGCCAAGGAAATATGCGGCGAGGCCGTGGCAACTCCATAAGAGGTGGCTACAATAATCATGGCCCTAGATAAAATATGAAATTCAAGAACCACAAGAAGTGGAATAATCACAGCAATAAAGGGAATCAGAAGTCAAATCCACAAAATCCAAATGATATTTGCCATAGATGTGGCCGCAGTGGGCATTGGACACGTACCTATCGTTCGTCCAAGAAATTGGTTGAAAAATATCAGGCCTCGAAAAAGAAAATGGAGACAAACATTGTGGAAGGTCCTGAATACCGTTGGAAACTTGACGACACTGATCTCAATTTCAATGATTTTTTCGAAGATGAGGATGGAGATGCTATTGATGACGAGACATTTGATAACATTCTTGGAGAACCACCTCAGACGGTCCTGAAGACCTAAATGATTATGATTTATTTATTTATCTGCTTCATCTTTCCTATTGAGACATTAGTAGTTTATCCTTAGAACTTAGATAATTTTATACCTTTATTTTGAGATTTTAGTAGTTAATGGAATGGTTTTGATCATTTTTTTTATGATTATATGATTGGTGGATTGAATTTCAATTTATGTTTAATTATGTTAAAGGTATGGATCCAAAAGTAAGCGCAAGCGATGATACTTGTCTAGTAGACAGTGGGACAACCCACACCATTTTGAAAAACCAGAAGTTTTTCTCAGACTTGGTATACAATACAGCGAATGTTTCCACTATAGCTGGTCCTGCTAAGATCATTGAAGGCTCCGGAAGAGCCCACGTGGTGTTACCTAATGGTACCCACTTATTTATAAATAATGCTATATACTCAAGAAATTCCAGAAGAAATTTATTGAGCTTTAAGGACATAAGAGTGAACGGGTATCATATTGAAACATGTAATGAAGGTAATAAAGAGTTCCTTTGCATTACATATAGTGTTGGAAGCCAGAAGCTCACACTAGAGAAATTGCCTACATTATCCATGGGGCTATACCATACAACAATTAATGTTGTAGAATCACATACTGTCATGAGCCGGAAGCTCAACGATCCTTATAATTTAATATTATGGCATGACCGATTGGGTCACCCTGGATCAAACATGTTGCGTCGAATCACAAACAACTCATACGGGCACTCATTAACAAACAAACAACTTACCTTACCCGATGATCATTTTTGCACCCCTTGTTCTCAAGGCAAATTAATCACTCAGCCATCTTTTCTAAAAATTTCTTCTGAGTCACCATCCTTTTTACAAAGAATTTAAGGGGATATTTGTGGGCCCATCCACTCTTTTAGTGGACCTTTTAAATATTTAATTGTTTTTATTGATGCGTCCACTCGTTGGTCACATGTTTGTTTGTTATCTACTCGTAATTTGGCCTTTGCAAAATTTCTTGCTCAAATCATAAAACTTAGAGCACATTTTCCTGATCAACACATTAAATCCATTCATTTAGATAATGCGGGAGAATTTACTTCTCAAGTTTTTTATGAGTATTGTTTATCACAAGGTATTGATGTTGAGCACCCAGTCCCGCATGTCCACACTCAAAATGGTTTAGCTGAGTCTTTAATTAAACGTTTGCAACTTATTGCGCGACCTTTTCTTATGCAATCTAAACTCCCAGTCTCTGCCTGGGGACATTCTATCCTACACGCTGTTAAGTTAATTAAGCTTAGACCCACGGCTTATCACCCATTTTCACCTTTTCAACTTGTGTCTGGATGTCAACCAAATATATCCCACTTGCGTAAATTTGGTTGTGCAGTGCATGTACCCATCCCTCCACCCCAGCGTACCAAAATGGGTCCCCAACGTCGTTTGGGAATATATGTTGGTTATGATTCACCATCAATTATTCGTTATATTGAGCCACTGATAGGTGATACATTTACCGCTAGATTTGCGGATCGTCATTATGATGAGACACCCTTCCCGCCGTTAGGGGGAGGAAAGAACGTACCAGAAGTACGGTCCGTTCCTGAAAAACGGCGAGAATTAACATGGAACACTTCCACTTTGTCTCATCTAGACCCTCGTACTACTCAATGTGAGCATGAAGTGAAAAGGATATTGCATCTTCAGGAAATTGCAAATAAATTACCCGATGCATTCAATGATGATGCAAAAGTAACCAAGTCTCATGTACCCACTGCAAATGTGCCTGCAAGAATTGATGTACCAGTGGGACAAACATTGACATCAGCAGCAAATGAATCTGTTGCCCGCCAAAAGCGTGGAAGACCTATAGGTTCCAAAGACTCTGTTCCCCGAAAGCGGAGATCAAATGAAAAATCATGCCCTAATCATCCTCCCGAAGAGGTTATGAATAAAAGATCCACTTTCTCTGAAACCCCTGAAGAGGTTATTATTTCTGAAAACACACAAGTGACTGAAGTGACTATACAAGCCCCTGAAGAGGCAAAGGTACCTTATAATAATAACGAGATCTCTATGTTTTATACATATTCGGGAGAAATGTGGGATCGAAAAGAAACTGTCATTGATGACGTTTTTTCATATGCTGTAGCTACACAAATTTCAAAGGGCAGTGGTAATGATACTGAACCACGTACTCTAAATGACTGTCGAAAAAGAGTAGATTGGCCAAAATGGGAAATTTCCATCAAAGCAGAACTCGAGTCTCTAAATAAATGTGGTGTATTTGGACCTATAGTACAAACCCCAAAAACTTTTAACCCGATAGGTTATCGGTGGGTTTTTATAAGAAAAAGAAATGAGAAGAATGAAATCACTCGATATAAGGCACGACTTCTGGCACAAGGTTTCTCACAGAAACCTGGGATTGATTTTGAGGAAACATACTCCCCTGTTATGGATAGTATAACTTTCAGATATCTGATTAGCTTAGCGGTCTATGAAAATCTTGATATGAGACTCATGGATGTTGTGACTGCTTATTTATATGGGGACTTAGACACAAAAATATACATGAAAATCCCTGAAGGATTTCCTTTGCCTGAAGCAAAGCCGAGGAATACGTACTCGATAAGACTGAGACGTTCATTGTACGGTTTAAAGTAATCTGGAAGAACGTGGTACAATCGTCTTAGTGAATACTTGTCTAAGGAAGGGTATAAAAATAATCAAATTTACCCTTGTGTATTTATAAAGAAATCCTCAAAAGGATATGCAATAGTAGCAGTCTATGTGGATGACATAAATTTAATCGGAACTCAAAAAGAGCTCGAAACAACTGCTAACTATTTGAAAAAAGAATTTGAGATGAAAGACCTTGGGAAAACTAAATTTTGTCTCGGCCTACAAATCGAGAAAACTTCTAGTGGGATTTTAGTCCATCAGTCTAATTATACTGAAAATGTATTAAAACATTTTAATATGGATAAAGCGCACCCACTAAGTACCCCCATGGTTGTTCGGTCTTTGGATATAAAGAAAGATCCATTCCATCCTAAAGAAAAAGATGAGGAAATATTGGGTCCAGAAGTACCCTATTTAAGTGTTATCGGTGCATTATTGTACTTGGCGCAATGCACTAGGCCGGATATTTCATTCTCTGTGAATCTGCTTGCTAGATATAGTTCTAAACCAACCAAAAGGCATTGGGATGGTATCAAACATATCCTAAGATATCTACGTGGAACCACTAACATGGGTTTATTTTATTCATATAACTCTAATAGTTCCAAATTAGTTGGTTATGCAGATTCTGGATATCTCTCTGATCCTCATAAGGGTCGATCTCAGACAGGTTATGTATTTCTTTGTGGTAATGCTGCTATTTCCTGGCAGTCTACTAAACAAACTTTAGTTGCTACTTCTTCTAACCACTCTGAAATTTTGGCTCTTCATGAAGCTAGCCGTGAATGTGTATGGCTGAGATCTTTAATTCAGCATATTCGTAGTTCTTGTCAATTGCCTTCTATTATAGATATTCCAAGTACTATCTATGAAGATAATGCAGCATGTATATCACAAATTAAAGAAGGATTCATCAAAGGAGACAGAACCAAGCACATTTCACAAAAGTTTTTCTTCACTCATGAGCTTCAGAAGAAAAATGAGATTAAAGTCATGCAAGTTCGTTCAAGTGATAACCTCGCTGATCTCTTCACAAAGTCACTGCCGAAAGCAACATTTCAGAAGTTTGTGTACGAGATTGGAATGCGTCGGCTCCACCAACGGTGAAATTGAACATATCAATCAGGGGGCATCTTATCAGGGGGAGGATACAAGAACATGTAATTTGGGACATTTTTGCGCTGTACTCTTTTTCCTTTAATTAGGTTTTATCCCACTGGGTTTTCCTAATAAAGGTTTTAACGAGGCAGCATTAAGCACGTCCAACACCTACTCAATGATCACAATAAATTGTACTCTTTTTCCTTCACTACGGTTTTTTCCCAATGGGTTTTCCTTAGGAAGGTTTTAATGAGGCAATAATCATTGAATGGTGGATATGATGTACATCCAAGGGGGAGTGTTATAAATATTGTATTTATCCTATTTAAGTGGATGTCCACTCCTATTAAGGCTCTACTAACTTGTACTATAAATAAGGGGTGACCCCCTCATTTGTTAGATACCAATTAATGATAACTCTCTCTCTCTAAAATTCTCTATGTGCCCTACTTTTTATTAACAAAAAAATATTTTTGAGTTTTTGAAATTTTTAGCAAAGCAAACAAAATGATTTACTCAAAAGACAAACCAAAAATCATTTGTATTTTTCATTAAGGCTAAATTACAAAAAAAAAAAAAAAAATACAAATGATAACCAAAATTCTTTTTGTATTTTTCATTTAATGCAAACTAAAATGAAAGAACTATAATACAAAAGATAAACAACAATCATAATTCTAGCATGTGATATATGATAAAGCATTGGCTAGAAAATGACTAAGAAGCATAAAATTAGCATGATAATTTAGCATGAAGAACAAAAGCTAAAGTATGCAAACAACTAACACATTCAACCTTTAGATTTTGCAAGGGAGGAAGCATGTGAAAGTAAATGAGAATAAAAAATCCTAACTTGTAAATCTACCAAGTTGGATCTCCTAACCCAAACTAATTAAGAATAACGATCACGGGGTGTAGGAATCTTGGCTATCTCGGTTGCCTTATATTGGGATTTTCTATAACCTCGTTTAAGATCAAAACAAAATTTCCTAAGATGCCCTTTTCAACCACAATGTGAGAACCTAAAGACTCAACGAAAAGACTTACCTAATGAATGGTCTATAACATTATTCCTAGAGGATTCTCCTAAAATATTGGTTTTGGCTTTAATAGTGGAATCGTTACAAGAATTAAAGCTTAAACCACAAGTGTCATTTTTAATTGGGACCGTTCCTAATATTTTATATAATTTCTCCGAACGACACTCCAAATCAAATTTGACTTTACTAGAGTCTTTTAGTTTATTTTCTAAATCTAAAATGTTAGACTCTAATAAAACATTCCTCTCTTCAAACGCAAGAAACTCCTTTTTCAGGATTCCATTAAAATCTTTAAGACTATCTCTCTCTCCTTCTACATATTCAAGCTTCTCACGAAGATCTCTGTCACGTGTCGTAAGGTCTTCCACTAAAACACTCTTATTAATGACCTCGACACGCTCTTTCAAACTAGATTCTAACTTCAAATTCGTTCTTTTTAATTTAATAGATTCTTTATGTAATTCTTGAAAAGCAAATTGAAGTTCACTCACATTAACCTCCTCATCACTTTCACCCTCTCTCTCTCTTCTCCATTCTCACTACCATCATCTTTTTTAGCTTCGCAGACAAAGTCCTTGGAAGTGTCATATTTTAAGGTGTCATTGTCGAAAAATATCTCACACTCACTAACATGACTAGCCATGAACGCGGTAAAGTTGCGCTCAATGGGGGAAGCGGATCCCTCTTCCTTATCACTATCACTAAGGGTTGCATCGAAGGAAATTGGTTGCTTACCCTCTCTCCCTAGTGTAGTGGGGCACTCTTTTGCCCTATGGACATGCCCTTCACAACCATAACACCTATTTGACTCGTCCCTATTTAGATTTTCATTATAAGTTTTAGGGATCTTCACGGCTTTGTCATGATTAGAATTTTCAAATTTCTTAAAATCATTTTTAAATTAATCTTTGTTGAATTTAAGAAATTTTCGAAACTTCCTAGCAAACATAGCATATCTTCTTAGTCACTCTCACTTTCACTCTCTACTACTTGTTTTTACTCCTTTCAAGCTTTCAAAGCAACGCCCTTATCTATTTTCTTTTCAGTTTTAAAGGGAAACATTTCTAGTTCGTAGGTTTGTAAATCACCTACGAGCTCTTCTAATTTTGTAGAGGCTAAAGTGGGTAAAGAATTTAACATGGTCACCTTAGGAATAAATCTATCGTGTAGGGACCTTAAAATTTTCTTTACTATACGGTTGTCGGGTATTTTCTCTCCCAAATTAAAAGATGAATTAACTATATCGGAAAGTCTAGCATAAAATTGGTCAAATGTTTCTTTTTCATTCATTTTGATGGTTTCTAATTGAGTGGTGAGGTTTTGGATTTTCGAAGCTTTTACGACACTAGTCCCTTCATGAGTGAGTTGTAAAACATCCCAAGCTTCTTTAGCGGTTTCACACGTCGTAATGTATCGGAATTCATCCGGTGTGACCGCGCTAAACAAGGCATTTAAACCTCGGGAATTAAAATTTGCAAGTTTAAATTCATTCTCACTCCATCTATCGGTGGGTTTGGGAAAACGTTCATTTTTAACTAAATGTGTAGGTGGGGACCACCCGTTAACGACTGATAACCAAACACTCTCATTTAGAGACCTAAGTACCGAATGCATACGTTCTTTCCAATATGCGTAATTAGAACCATCGAAAATATGATGTTTTGAAAATGGAGAAAATTCCATTTTAGTCAAAAATATTTAAAAGGATCCTAAACGCAATAATTTAGCGAACCTGTTCGGATACCAATTTGAAAACGATACGATCCCCAGTTTTTAGATTTTACAAAAAATATAATTTCCTTTTAGATGCAGAATATAGAGATGGTTCAACTAAACAATTACATAAACCAAGTTTTAATTTCTTTTAAATTAAAAGTAAACTTAAACTCAAAGTGAAACTAAATTAATTAGACATTACCCAAATTAATTTTAGCACCAACTTAAGCATGAGTAGTGATTTAAACCATATTTGATCTTTTATCCCTAAGCATTCATCTAGGTGATATATCAAGATAAAATAAATCACAAACCACTACGCCGCGATGTAAGAGGAAAAATCCACAACGGGAAAAAATCTCGGATGACCCTAGCATCAAATCCACTAAGTATGGTTTTACAAGTACAAGACAAAAAGACTTACAACACCCGACTTGACTTTGTCCAAGATCTGACGCTCCTTATTGTACACACCTCTGCCTAGAAAATGACCACGGAGGTCCACCTCGGTCTTGGAATCTACCGATCGGACTTTTTCTAGTCACCACCACCCGAACAAGGAGCCTTTCTCTAAGTGGGTATATCACAGCAAACAAACTTCTTCTTTGTGGGATGTAGAAGTAAACCCAAACTTCTCTTCTTTTTGGTGTAGAGAAAAACCCGGTGCCAAACACTCCAAGCAATGATATATATTAAGGAACTTGTAATAAACAAACTATTGGGTGTGTAAGTGTTTTTTGGTGAATTTAATCCATGAAAATCAAACACAAAACATAGAACCTTTTCTTGAAAGTTTTGATATCTCTAAAAACTCTTAGAATGTGAAAAGGTTACTTGGAAAAGGTTGGTTCCCGTACTTCATAATTTTGTCAAAGATTAGTGGGGAAAAGGTAGTGGGAACATGGAGAAAACTGCCAAAAATGCAAAAAAAAATTGTTCCCGCCAAACTCGTTCCAACGACTTTTTCGTTCGAACAACTTTACTAACAATGTTCCAGTGCAAAGAAAAATAATCTCATTAGACGTCTCGTTCGAACGACCTGGAAATATTGTTCGAATGAGATGCCAGTTCGTTCGAACGACATTAGAATCTTATTTGAACGATATTCCTGTTCTTTCGAATGACGTGTCAGAAAAAGCAATATTTATTTTAAGTCCAAAACTTTTTAGGAAAAGTTCTAAAAGATATTTTCTGACTAAAACAAAGTCGTTAAAAATTATAAATTACACCCAATAAATTTCCAAACTCCAAAATATATATATATATATATATATATATATATATAATTCATTCATAGCTTAGGAGCATTGGGACAATGTTGTTGACGTAGAAACGAGGCACACTAAATCCGACATATGATGAAGCTTTATAATCTTGGCCGCTACGTCTTCAACTAACGCGTCATAGGCTTGGATGGATACACTTGAACACTATCCTATGACTCAAATATTTTTGTCCGGAATTGATCCAATACTACATAAAGACTCAATCAAAGACTTGTGTCCTTACAGTCTCACAATGCGAAATCTAAACAAGGAACCCTCCGATACACTACAACCTAACATTTTTGGTTGTGGGAATCCGTTAGGCCCTCGGTCCAAAGTACACCCCCAAATTACTTGCTATGCTCATCCAATCTCATGCTACAAAAGACAAAGCATAACATACACATCTTTATAACTTTATCTAGTTATAATATTAAGATATCACACACTATCTATAAATCTTGTATGATATTACATGCATGTATTATACATGATTCATTATTCCTTAGCAAGTACACATACATAACACACATAACATATGTATACTAATATTCTCTATAATGCTATCAACTTCCAAAGAGTTGCTCACATGTCCCTGGGCTACCAATAGTCGGACTAACTCACACCAAACTTGGAAAAAACCTAATCATAACGAATGGGAAGCGTCCATAGTTCCTCCCTGGGAATAAGAACGAGACGTACCCACAACGTCTCACCCCTAATAAAAATCACACAATATAAATAATGGACGCTATGACCTGGGGATTATACTCTCCCTTCTCCTCAAGGCAGGGAGATTCACCCACATCTCACAACTTCCCTTGATAGCACTAGATGAGTATGCTCAACATAACATATATATTATACACACCATATATATACACATTCTATCACATCAAATATACAAACCATCACACAAGGTATATACGTTCACCCCATATATATATATATACAATCTCACGCCCTCTTGTAAAAAGTAAAGAATCTACCTATATGTATATAACTCTCATTATAATAACCGATATACTCTCATATGCCTTCCCAATTCCTTTTATTATTCAATCCCTCATTTGAAATTTAGAAATCCCTCACACATATGATATGAAAAGTCGCCCAATTTAATCAACACTAAGGACACATAAAATCCCTCTCTCAACTAGACCATATTCGGAATTACGTAAATTCCTACTACTCGTAGCATTTAAGAAAGGATTTGGTATGTTTAACTCCTAATTATACCTCCTTTATAACCTGTAACCATCCTCAAAAGAATCCTCATTCCTTGGAGGATTTTATAAAAGAAAACAACACAATTTACTCATATATAACTCTATTACAACCCCCAAAAATGGCCTCTCTTTTATATCTAATTATGAACCCTTAAAATATCTTCTAAACATGTTTACTACATTAAAATAGAGGGTCATTAAGTACTAAAACCAATTGCAGAGGGGTAAAACAAAAGCTAGCAAAATACCGTGATCGGACCGGACCTGACCGGGGGTCCTCAAAAATGAACCGGTACAGTTCCTAAAATTGGACAGAAGACATTTAATGACCGGAACGATCCAATTTCCTTAAAAATGAACCGATCCAATTTCTTTACAAATGAACCGATCCGACTTTCCTACCCGGACCTGTCCGGTTCTGCAGAATTTTAATCTCACAAGATTTGTACCCAAAATCATCCTTCTACCCCTTACAATATCTACTCTACATCTTTAAAACCCAAATTTTATTTTACTCCAACAATATTACAACACCCAAACCCCTCCCAAATATTATTCCCTCCATTTTTATCATCAAAACCACAAATATAAACCAAATTACAAGATTTACTCATCAAAGTTTAGGGTTTATGCATAATTTCTTAAAATCAACTAAATCGCCAATAAAATTATGAGATAACTCACACACACAATTATTTAGCAAGTTTAATCACTTGCCTCAAAGTTGTAAAGGTTGAATCTCCCTTGAAATCACGGATTTTAGCCGAAAATCTCTAAAGCTCCAAGATTTTCTCCTCTCTTTTCTCTTCTTCCTCTCTCTCTTTATAGGGTTTTCTCTTATTTCTCACAAATGATATTGGCTACTCACGAGCCTCTTAAGTCTTTAAATCCATGAGTCCCAACTTTAAATGATAATACACACTTTAAATGACTCGTTTACTCATATTCGAATCATACTAGGTCCAAAATATTTCGGAACCCAAATAAAACTTTCGGGCAGTCATTTTGACTATCTCAACACTTCACAGATCAACCGTACACTCTAATTCATCATTCGAGACTCCGAAAAATAAAAATCTAAATTCTACCAATTTAAAATTCTATTGCTCCCAAAATAATTAAATTCTCAGCCTTCAAATTTTACGGGGTATCATTGTCCCTTAGATGTTAATTAATTAGACTAAACCACACCATATGCATAAGGTACAAGTCAATGTATAAGGTACAAAGGGGATGATATAAATTCAGAGGTGAAATCTAATTTTTTGAAAAGTTAAGGGTTACGACTAATTAAGGTATTATCTCAGGGGGCAATGTTAATAAAATATTTTTTATGTTTCAACATATTTGTGGGAGTTGGATTGCGTAAGAGTTTTTATTAAATCATAAATTTCCTTTTATTTTTATTAATGATATGTATTTGCAATTGTTTTTAGTATAGAAAAATAACATTCGAGTATTTTGGTCGATAAAAATACTTCAATCCTCTAAGATGGTCTAAACAACATTGACATGCCTCGAAGATGGTCCAAACGACCCAAACAGTTTTCTAAATTTGCACAACTTAATTTGATATTGTCCAATTAATATTTCCATTATTTTTTTATTAATTTTTAAATGATTGAATGCCCCCCCCCCCCCCCCCAAACACACAGACATTTCTTCTCAAATCCAATATTCTCAAGAGTAATTCTTAATCATTACCTAGAGATTTGATAATATGGAAGACTTGCGGATGTGTGTGTATGTATGTATGAGAGAGAGAGATAGAGATAGAGAGAGAGAGAGATAGAGATAGAGAGAGAGAGTAACCAACTAGAGGAAAAGATGAAATGGATTTGTCAAATATAGAGGGTGATAGGTAAATATGTATAATATAATTACACTAAATGGTGACATATTATAAACATTTGTATTTATCTTATTTAAGTGGATGTCCACTCCTATTAGGACTCAATCAACTTGTATTATAAATAAGGGTTGAACCCCCGTTATTGACACAAAAACTAATGAGAAACTCTTCCTCTCTATAAATTTCTATCTGTACCATATTTCTCTTAACACGTTAACTCCTCAATGACTGTTCAAATTTCTCACCGAAAAGTAGGTACGATACCTGTGTTCACATTAGGTATAATTTCAACATATTGTTGCATTTTATCATCGTTCTTTTTAAAACACCTTTGTCAAGTTGAAATCGGTTCATATTTCACGCGCTTCTTAAATTTTGTTTTAGGAAGATGTCATATATTTATATTCATTATTATTTTTCTAATAAAATTAGTTTATACACAAATTATTAAATCTTTAGTCCCTAACTTCTCTAGTAATTTATATTTTTGGGACCCTAACTTCCTATGTACTACTTAAATTTTGGAACTTGAAATTCCCAATTTTTATTAAAAAATTTGCGGTGTGAAATTCTCAATTGATGTTCAATTTTTTGGACATGATAATAAAATGTGTCGTAAAATCAAACCTAAAGTTTTCATTGTGTTTCTAATAGGTCAACAAATACTAAAAGTACCTAGTAATCCAAAAAAAAATTATTTAATCAAACATGAAGTTTTGATTTAAAATTTAGGAATTGAAGTTCTCAGTAATTAGGGCCTAAAGTTTGAAATTACCCTTTAAATTTGGGACTTGAATTGCTACTTAAATTATGGACCTGAAGTTCTAAATAATATATATCCTCATCAAAACTCGAAGTTTTGATTATTTGTAACATAGATTAAGGGACATTAAATGTCCCCAAATAATTTATAATTTGGACTTGAAGTTCCAAGTAATTTAAAAAAAAAAAAAAAAACTCTGATCAAACCTGAAGTTTTGACACAATGGGGTTGAAACTTTGAAGTCCTTATACTTAATAAAATTGACCCGAAGTTTTATTATTTTATGTGTTGGCGTGAAGTTCCTACAAATAAATAACAGGAATCAGAAGTTCTAACTAATAAATCAAGGAGTTAATGTTCTAATTGCACACATGATATTCCATTAATATTGAGTTATTATTTTACTTTATTATGCATTACATATTTTTTATTGTAATTTATTAATTAAAAAGTTTAAAAATGTCAAATATTTCTAAATTAGAATTAAAGACACATGAAATTTCTTGGGTAAATTATCGTAATTGGTCTCATGATGCTAAACTCCACCCCTAAGATCGAAACCTTGGTGAAGCAAAAATACTTGAAAATATCATGTCCCATTAGGACAAAGCTAAGGTTCTGATATTCCTTAGGTATCACATACACAATGATTTGAAAAGCAAGTACCTGATTGTGAAAGATCCTCTAAATTTATGAAGCTCCCTAAAGGAGCATTATGACTGTAGAAAATAGATCACACTTCCATGTGCACACCATGAATGGCTCAACTTGAGATTTAAATATTTTAAGACTGTGTCTGAATACCATTCTATTACATTGAAAATTACCTCCAAGATAAAGCTATATGGAGAAAAGGTAGATGATGTAGATGTGTTAGAGAAAACATTATCAACTTTTCATGGCTCGAATATGGTCCTGCAGCAATATCAAGATCGAGAGTTTAAAAGGTACTCAAAACTAATCACATGTCTCCTAGTTGTTGATCAAAATTATGAATTACTGATGAAAAATCATACATCCTGACTCACTGGATTTGTATCATTCTCTGAAGTGAATGCTAACGCCACTTAGAATAATGAAAGAGGTCGAGGGAATATGTGGTAGAGCCATGGCAACTCCAGAATAAGTGGCTAACATAAAAAGGCCCTAAAAAGAATAAAAAAATCAAGAAGCGCCAGAAGTAAAATGATCATAATAATAAATGGAATTAGAAATCAAATCTACTAAATCCAAAGGATATTTGTCATAAATGTGGTTATGGTGGGCATTGGACACGTACCTGTCACTTGTACAAGAAATTAGTGAAAAAAATATCATGCCTCGAAGAAGGGAGTAGAGACAAACATTGTGGAAGGTCCTAAAGACTTGGTGATACTGATCTCAATTTTAATGAAGATGGGGATGGAAATGCTATTGACGATGAGACATGTGATAAAATTCTGTAAGAACCACCTAAGACAGTCCTAGAGACATAAATGGTTATGTTTTATTTAATTATTTATTTATTTGCTATTGAGAAATTAGTAGTTTTTCATTAGAGTGCAAACAAATTTATTTAATATCTTTTATTGAGCATTTATTAGTTAATGGAGTGGTTTTGATAATTTTTTTTACAATGCTTATATGATTGGTGGATTGAATTTCAATTTATATTTAATATTATGTTCAAGGTATGGATTTGAAAATAAAAGCAAGTGATGATACTTGTATGGTAAACAATGGGACGACCCACACCATTTTGAAAATCCACAAGTTTTTCTCAGACTTGGTATACAATACAACTAATATTTCCACTATAGCTCATCCTGTTAAAATCATTGAAGGCATTGAAAGAGCCCGCGTGGTGTTACCTAATGGTACCCACTTATTCAAAATAATGCTATATACTTAAGAAATTCTAAAAGAAATTATTGAGTTTTAAGGACATAAGAATGAATGTTCATCTTATAGAAACATGTAATGAAGGTAATAAAGAGTTCATTTGCATTACTTCTAGTGTTAAAAGCCATAAGCTCACACTAGAGAAATTGACTGCACTATCCATAGGGTTACACTATACAATAATTAATGTTATAGAATCATATACTATTACTAGTCGGAAGCTCAATGATCCTGATAGTTTAATATTGTGGCATGACCACTTGGCTCAGCCTGGATTAAACATGTTGCATTGAATAATAAATAACTCACATGGACAATCATTAATAAACAAACAACTTACCTTACCTAATGATTATTTTTCCACCCTTTGTTCTCAAGGTAAATTAACCACTAAGCCATCTTTTTATCAAAATAGCTTTTGAGTCACCATCCTTTTTACAAAGAATTCAAGGGGATATTTGTGGTCCCATCCACCTTTTGTTGGACCTTTTAAATAATTTATGATTTTAATTGATGCATCCAATCATTGTTCACGGGTTTCTTATCTACTCGTAATTTGGCCTTTGCAAAATTACTTCCTCGAATCATAAAACTTAGATCAGATTTTCATGATCAACATAATAAATCCATTCGTTTAGATAATATGGGAGAATTTACTTCTAATGTTTTTTTATGATTATTATTTATCTCAAGGAATTAATGTCGAGCACCAAATCCTTAATGTCCATTCCCAAATTTTTTTAGCTGAGTTTGTAATTAAACATTTGTAACTTATTGCATGACCTTTACTTATGCAATCCAAACTCCTGGTCTCTGTTTTGGGACATGAAATCCTTCATGCTTCTACATTATTTAATCTTAGACCTATTACTTATCATCATTTTTTACCTTTTGAATTTGTGTCTGGATGTCAACCAAATGTATCACACTTATGTAAATTTAGTTGTGTAAAGCATGTACCCATCTCCCACCCCAACATCCCAAATTGTTTCCCGAACATCACTTGGAAATATATGTTGGTTATGATTTGCCATCAATCATTCGTTATATTGAGCCACTGATAGGTGATACATATACTGGTAGAATTGTGAATTTTTAGTTTGACGAGACACTCTTCTCACCATTAGAGGAAGGAAAGATCGTACCAATCGTTATTGAAAAAAGATGAGAATTAACATGGAGAAGTTTTTACTTTGTCTCATCTAGACCCCTGTACTTCTCAATATGAGCATCAAGTGCGAAGGATATCACATCTTTAGGAAATTATAAATAAATTGCCTGATGCTTTCAATGATGCTACAAAAGTAACCAAGTCTCATGTGCCCGCTTCAGATGTGCCAGCCAAAATTGATGTACTAGTGGGACAAACTTTGATTTTAGTAGTAAATGAATTTATTGCATGCCAGAAGCATGACAGACCTATAGGTTCCAAAGATTTTGCTCCTCTAAAGAGAAGATCGAATTAAAAATCATTCACTCCTAACACTTCTGAAGAGGTTATGAATAAAAGGACAGCTTTCTTTTAAACCTTTAAAGAGGTTATTGTCTCTAAAAAACATAAGTCCCTAAAGTGACTATACAAGCTCGTGAAGAGGTAAAGATACCTAATGATAATAATGAGATCTCTATGTTTTTACACTTCTAGGCAAAATTTGGGATCATAAAGAACTATCATCGATGAAGTATTTTCATATGCAGTAGCTACACAAAATTCCCAAAGCAGTGATAATGATAATAAACTACATACTCTAAATGAATGTCGATAAAGAGTAAATTGGACAAAATGGGAAATTTCCATCAAATCAGAACTTGAGCCTCTAAATAAATGTGAATATTTGGACCTACAGTAATGTAACACCCTGAGAGGTGCTATGAAAAATATTGATAGATTAGACACTACAAGATAACTTGGCTTTAGCGACGTTTTTTAAACGCCGGAATAAACTCTAAAAATGTCGGGAAAAGCAATACCGACGTTTAGGCAACGTTTTCAAAAAATGTCGGCGTATCGACAGTCGGGAAAAAGCGTCGTTTGTTAAAAACGTCGGGCAAACATTTCTCGACGCTTGTATCTACGTTTATAAACCGTTGGTAATTGTCCTTGCCTTGTGCTATAAATAAGTCTTTTTTTTTTTAAAACGTCGATTTTTTGCAACGTTTACCTAAAAGCGGTGGGAATGTTAGCTGCCATTTTTTTATAAAGCGTAAATATTTAAGTGTCGTATAATATCCAAGTGAACATCATTAATATTATAATGGACCCCTCAAAGAAATTTTCAACCAACCAAAGAAAAAGGATGTATAATAATATCTAATCATCCCAAAACAAAAAAGAAAGTGTATTTTCAAACATCCCAAAGTTGTCTACTAATAAGCATTCTAAACAAAATACGCAACATATTTTATCAGCCAAAAAATGCTAGAGTAATGTTCAAAACAGTCAATACGATGTCTCCTCCGCGACCATGGGCGTGACAGAACCACCTATAAAAAGAAAGAAAATAAGTATTAAAAAGTAAATAAGTAAATGTAAAAGTGATGCACAAAAGAAAATTGAAAGGTGATTAAAGACTTACTTCCCGATTCAAACTTTTCAATTAGTTGGTATTTTTTGCCTTCTTCATCCGCACCTAAAATTTGAACAAAAAAATAATTGGAAGAGCGATAGTAATTAGCTTCAATGTTTTCAAATCAACAAATTATGGAGTAATAATGAAAACTTACAACAACTTGTACGATCCAACTGAAAAATAGTGATGTATATAACTTTAAAATATATTTTCAAATGTAAAAGAACAAAAATAATGTAATACGCTAGCAAATAATATTCCCATATAGCTTATGAAGTTTGCGACCCGGCCCAAATAAAAATCGTAAGCCACACAATCTAGGTCTGGTAACATTTTTTATTTCCAAGTTAAAAGATTAATTTTCAAAAGGGATCCCTAAAGTTTTAACATTTTTTATGACAAATTGTGATCAACGCATTATTATAAGATTTATAAAAATAGACATAATAGTTTGTAAATTACTTTTTTTCGTTATTGGCTACTATAATATATACTATTTTTTTATGCATTCGAATAAGTGAAGTGATAAAAACATATGGATGTTGATAAAGTAAATAGTTATATAGAAGCAAAGCATGTTTAACACGCTTACTATTTAAAAAAAAAAATCGGCAGAGTTTCCTTTGTTTATTCAAGAAAACCAACCTGTTTTAAGATTTAAAATTAACTCAACAACAACAACAACCACCAAATTAAACCAAAAATAAATCTCTTCTGCCAATTTCAACGAATTGCCATTGGAACGAGTATAACTATCACATATATAAAATGGATCTTATATAAAAAGAAAGAGAATAAGTATTAAAAAGTAAATAAGTAAAATATAAAAGTGATGCACAAAAGAAAATTGAAAGGTGATTAAAGACTTACTTCCCCATTCAAACTTTTCAATTAGTTGGTATTTTTTACCTTCTTCATCCACTCCTAAAATTTGAACAAAAAAATAATTGGAAGAGGGATAGTAATTAGATTCAATGTTTTCAAATCAACAACTTATGGAGTAATAATAAAAAATTACAATAACTTGTACGATCAAACTGAAAAATAGTGATGTATATAACTTTAAAATATACTTTCAAATGTAAAAGAACCAAAATAATGTAATACGCTAGCAAATACTATTCCCATATAGCTTATGAAGTTTGCGACCCGGCCCAAATAAAAACCGTGAGCCACACAATCTAGGTCTGGTAACATTTTTTATTTCCAAGTTAAAAGATTAATTTTCAAAAGGGATCCTGTAACAACCCGTCCTTTTGGAGACAATTAAATCCCATAATTGAGTATAAATTGGAATTTGGAGAAATTACTGTGAATAGTGATTTTTGGGATTTTCGAGGATTAGATGATTATCGATGGTTGATATGTTTACTTTTGAGATTAAGTAAATGAATTGGAGTATTTTTATAATATGTCGTCGTTTGGTAAAGCGACAGAAGAAAATATTTTAATGGGAATACCGCATTCAATTATTTTGGGTTAAAATAGTGATTTGCGGTCAAGTACCTCAGATGGAAATTTTGACAGCGCCGTGAGTCTCGGAATGTCTGAGATAGTCGGAAAAGAGTGTCTGATTATCAAAATTGAGTTTCAGGGAATTCTTGAGTTAAAAGGGCTCGTAATTGAGTAAACGAGTAGTTTTTGGGTTTTAAGTGGTTAAACCCTTTTTCCTTCTTTATAAAGAGGGAGAGAAGGGGAAAAGAGAAAGAGAAGAAAGAAAAGAGAGAGAAGAGAGAGAGGAAGGAAGAAAGAGGAGAGAAAAGGAAGATTCGGGCCAAACTCCGTCGGACTCGACTCGGGATCGTCGGATTGTATCCACGAGGCAAGTGTTTACTTGCTTTATTTACTTTTTGCATAAATATCTCATACCGTAGTTTTGTATAAACAAACCCTAAAGATTTTGGGGTGGATTTTCATGGTTAAAACGGGTTTTCGGGAGTTAAAACGAATAAACCCCAAAAAATGCATAAGTGGAGAAACTTAGAAATTAATCGAAATAAATTGGTGGTTTAGGGTTCTAGGATGTTTAGAACCCTTAATATATGTGTATTTGTAGTTGGTTGAGGCTGTAGGACGTGGGGTGAGGCGACAATATCTTGGGAGAAGCTTTAATGGACGAAATCGTCTCGGAGATGACGATGAATAGTGAGACACGCGTCTTTCCGAATCGATTCGGCCTTGATACGAATCGATTCGGCTCCTGGTCAGCGGTCGCGTGGGCACCGACCGCGTATTTTTCTGATTTTTTTTGGATTTATAGTGATTTTTCTACGAAAGGCTATCCGATATCGAAATCATTAGTTAGAACTTATTGGAGATAAATATTAGGGGTTCTCAAATGGAGTGTTAGGACCTCTAAAGAATTTGAGGAGATATAAAAACTTTGGGTTTGTTGGAATAAATCCAAGTTATGATTTAAATGGAGATTGGATTGAATTTTGGGTATTTTGGAGATTATTTTTTTTTTGTCGAAACAGTGCCCCTCGAACAGGCCGAAAAATTCGGGTCTAGGCCGAATCGATTCGCCTAAGGGGGGTCTGTGATTATGCGGTGGGCCGAATCGATTCGGATTTAGACCGAATCAATTCGCCATTAAGGAGCTGTTTGCAGAACACTTTCCGAATCTATTCGGATTGGGGGCCGAATCGATTCGCCCACCCGAATCGATTCGCAAATGGGGCAAATCGATTCGATTTGGTCAGAATTTCTAGTTTCTTCCCTTAAGAGTATGGGGAGTTAAATTACAATTTGGGGTTTTAATGGAGGATCATAGTTATGATATTGGGGCTCCTAAATAAGGGTTTTAAGGGCAAATAAACCTTTAGATGAAAGAGAATGCTTTGGATTGGTGTAGGGCATAACCCAGGGAACGGACATAGTTTAAGTTCGGGAAAGAATACGCCTTGGAATATTTCAATGGGCATTTAGGCCTATATAATTATGCGTATTGAAAGCATAGTTATATCGATTATTGTTGGGCAAATCCTATGAGGTGATTAGGATGAAATTGAGAATACAGATATATATTCAATTAGTGAAAAGTGGTATAATTGGAGATATCCTATAAATCCGTAGAGGGGATTGAGGTATTTATTACCTATCAAAGTGAGGAAATACTTGGGTTCAGTATCATGCGTATATGAATGCATGATTATGATTCTCTGAGAGAATCTTTGGGAGTATTGGTCATCGCTAGATGAGATTGGCAATTATGGACATTTATATATTCGGGGAGGAATATATGGTATATGTATGTACTATGTGATTAAAGTATATATATATGATATGAGGTAAATGATTTTGAAAATGTAAAAATGAATATTTTCAAAATGGAAAAGAAATGATTTTCATAATTAATAAATTATGGTTACACACCTCCCTAAATCGCTATCATAAGGGAAGTTGCGTGCGTATGGTGAGGTGATGCCCCTGGCTAATGAATGCAGGGTGGATATAGTCCTAGGCCATATGAGCGATTATATTTTACTTCGCTGGTTAGGAGATTCTGGGTGAGGTCTTGACTATCCCGCAGGCATATGGCCGCTTCCCGACGTTGGTAGGTTCCCAAGTTGTCTTATTTGATAGGCCCTGGAAGATGATAGCTATTTAGGGGCGCGTCCAGTGGGGAAGCCGGAGGGGCGGTCTTAGATTTGTTAAAGAATTTTATGATAATAAAATGGCTTTAAATTAATTTCCCTGATGGAAGAACGAAAATGGGATAAATTATTGGCTTAGGATACATTTCCCGAATGGAAGAAGGGAATTGGAAGCATATGATATGGTAAAAGCATTTTTATGATAATAAAAATGGCTTTTAAATACATTTCCTGGATATAAGAAGGGAAATGGGATGTTTTAAAACGGAAAAACATTTTTTTGTTAATAAAACTGGCTTTTTAAAAAGTTTATGATATGTTAAACCAATTCATGCTAATGAGTTGGCTTTTAAATACATTTCCTGGATATAAGAAAGGAAATAGAAAGTTTTGAGAAAAATGAAAAGTATTGATAAATACTTTGTAAAGTGACTAGGTAAATGAATTCTCATTCCGGGAGATAGATCCGGATGTATATGGTAATATGTATATATATATATGGATAAATCGAGTACCGAGGGTCTAATGGATCCCGACGATCGACCTTGTCGCGTAGTAGTGTATCGGGGGGGGGGGGGGGGTTCTTTTTTTGGATTTCTCTTTGCGAGACACCCCACGCACGAACATGGCTTAGTGCTGAGACTGGGGAGAAGTTTAGACCTTAGTACATTACTTGGACTATCTAGGGTTGATAGTAGTCGGGTGATATACTAGTTTAGCAGGGTTGCTTGACTAGGATGTTTAGAGGGATGCGCTAGGAGTGCACTGTTAGAAGAGAGGTGAGGGGTATCTCATGGGAGTGCGATACCAAACTTAAATATGAGATAAAAACCTTTTTCTATAAATAAGGTATTTATGCACTTGCTAAATATTTTCAAAACTCGGGCTCTGACTTGTTTATCTACTTTTCCTCTCTTTATATATATATATATATATATATATATATATATTATAGGTATCTAGACACAAGGACGATTGGATGACACTTCCTTCGAGTCAGACGTCCGCTGCAGCAGCTGTTGATGCGTGCAGGATTTTTGGTAGACGCTTCTACCTTTGCACTCTAGATAGGAGGTACTGTATAAATAATCGGGCCAATGGCCCAAATTAATTTAGCTATTCTTTTAGCATCATTCGATATGGTTGTATATTTTTGACCGAGTGTTCGGTTATTTTATTTCATTTTCACAAAATTTGTGATCATGTTTTAATTGTAGTTGTTAAAAAGAGTAGTTAAGTAAAATTTTGACACCGGCCTAATAGGTTATTAGTAATTAAATGGATTTTCAATAGTGATGCTAAGAATGATCCATATGAGACTCCTATTTTAATTAGATATAGGAGTGATCGCCTGGTATTTTATTAGGTAGGGTGTCACAGATGGTATCAGAGCATCAGGTTCTAGTGTCCTTAGGAATCTGTGCGGACGTACTACACTTTCCGCGTTGCTCTCGATTTGTTATAGAGCCTCAAGACTAGGATTGTTGATTTATCTTGTGAGATTTCGTTCTCCTGTCATAGTATAAGATTATGTAAATCTTTTGCGCGCTCATTTGAGAATCGTGTGCGGGGCTTGGATGGCGGCAGGAGGTGGGGCTTAGTTGGAGCTTTAAGGTTGAAGCTCGTAGTGAAGCTTCCTTTTAATGAAGAAGTTAAGAGGACTAGTAAGATGATTGTAAGGAGCCGGGCTAAGTTATTGTTATAAGTTTCACCTCATAAGGAAGAAGTATAATTGGCGTGGCTAAATAAAGCCGCGGTGTTTTGTTAGCCCTAGACTCGTGTGTGTAATTTGAGTTTTGTGGCGGTCTCGATAACATTATATAATGCATATCTATGTGTTTTCCGCGGCAGCGGAATTTTATTTTCCTTCATTCGTTACAAAGGAGGGTGTTGATATATATATATATATATTTGGCTTGTGATACTCGTTTTATATGTATTATACGAGTATGGTAATATGGTGAGAATAATATGTTATCGGTTCATTGGAGCCAGGCTAATGATGGCAGGACTATCGTGTCCGTGGTTCCAGGATGGAACAGGTTGTTGCTGCAATATCTCGTCTAGATACAGGTTGAGCTCGCCCTTATTATTATGGGTAAATGGAACTTCGATGAGTAGATGTTTCATTATTATGATTTGAGTGCATGGCGACCTTATAGATATGGTTTAAGGCCCGCAGGATTTATTGTTGAGATGTAAGTTTAAGCTCATTATTGATTGCGCAAGGACTTAGAGTTAGTGCGAGCGCTTGGTGGTGTGGCTCCTAGATAGAGTCAGGATTCCAGACCACACTTGGTTGGAAAAGGGGATAGGATTATACTGGTTACATATTCGGAAAAAACGGACCTCCATGACCGAAAAAGTTAAGTAGTAGTGTGTGGAGGGGTTCCTTGTTTGGATTTCGCTTTGCGAGATGCTCCACGAATGAACCTTAATGGCGTCTGGAGTGGAGAGATGTTATAGGATGGGAGGACGTTAGTTTTGTTGATAAGTCCTATAGTGTGGATGAGACTCTATAGACTATGAGCCATAAGATGACGGTATGCTTATGAAAATATTGTGCTATGGAAAAGAACGAAAGTGGTCCTCTCACCACAAATGGGTGGGTGAAGTAGGACTTAGAGAAATTGGTTTGAGGATAATAGCCAGGCCTTATTGAAAAGGAAAATTTGGAGAAAATATGTTTTGGGTGTGAGGTACATAGTGATCTTACAGAGATTGAGCACTTCAATTAGTTAGATTTCCTTTCATATGGGTTAAAGGATAAAATAATAGGATTGCGTTCATAGGTTAGAGTAGGTAGGATTTAGGACGTTCCGCTAGTGTGCCTTAGGTCGTTATATCTCAATGACCGACAATGCGAGGGAGTAGTGTAATGGGAGGGTTCCTTGTTTGGATTTCGCTTTGGCGAGACGTCCCACGCATGAAACCAAGCAAATGTTGGAAGTTGAGAGAGGCCTTGGGCACTAGGGACATATTTTTTATTTTTGTTTCGCGTAGGTGGGGTAACGCATAGACCGTAGCAGTATTGGGATGTAAGTTCAATAGAGTCAATGGAACCGATGTGAGGAAAATTTGATTTCGCGGGTTGGGAGGACCCATGTGTGAGTATTACACCGAGGAAAGGAAACCCTTATTTAGATAGAGTGTTACGTGTCGGACGTTCACTATGGATGTGCAGATGTGCACGGGTTAAAAAGGTGTATGGGCACCTTAGTGAGTTGGTTTGTATACCTCCTGAAATGGAAGGGGCGTAGTATATAAAGTTGGAGTTTATGTTGTGAGGTAGTCACGAATGGATTGAGAGTATGGTAAGGGACCATCGTATTAGAACCTTTTGATTTTGGGGGTACTAAGACGTAGTGGGATTTGTGATCCTAGTTTGGTGATGTAGGATATATTTGAATTTCGAGGATGAAATTCCGTTGTAAGGGGGGGGAGTGTGTAACAACCCGTCCTTTTGGAGACAATTAAATCCCATAATTGAGTATAAATTGGAATTTGGAGAAATTATCGTGAATAGTGATTTTTGGGATTTTCGAGGATTAGATGATTATCGATGGGTGATATGTTTACTTTTGGCATTAAGTAAATGAATTGGAGTATTTTTATAATATGTCGTCGTTGGGTAAAGCGACAGAAGAAAATATTTTAATGGGAATACCACGTTTAATTATTTTGGGTTAAAATAGTGATTTGTGATCAAGTACCTCGGATGGAAATTTTGACTGCGTCGTGAGTCTCGGAATGTCCGAGATAGTCGAAAAAGAGTGTTCGATTGTCGAAATTGAGTTTCGGGGAATTCTAGAGTTAAAAGGGCTCGTAATTGAGTAAACGAGTCATTTTTGGGTTTTAAGGGGTTAAACCCTTTTTCTTTATTTATAAAGAGGGAGAGAAGGAGAAAAGAGAAAGAGAAGAAAGAAAAGAGAGAGAAGAGAGAGAGTAAGGAAGAAAGAGGAGAGAAAAGGAAGATTCAGGCCAAACTCCGTTGGACTCGACTCGGGATCGTCGGATTGTATCCACGAGGCAAGTTTTTACTTGCTTTATTTACTTTTTGCATAAATATCTAGTTTTGTATAAACAAACCCTAAAGATTTTGGGTTGGGTTTTCGTGGATAAAACGGGTTTTCGGGAGTTAAAACGAATAAACCCGAAAAATTTCATAATTGGAGAAACTTAGAAATTAATCGAAATAAATTGGTGGTATAGGGTTCTAGGATGTTTAGAACCATTAATATATGTGTATCTGTAGTTGGTTGAGGTTGTAGAACGTGGGGTGAGGCGACAAAAGCTTGGTAGAAGCTTTAATGGCCGAAATCGTCTCAGAGAAGACGATGAATAGTGAGACCTGCGTCTTTCCGAATCGATTCGACCTTAATGCGTATCGATTCGGCTCCTGGTCAAAAAATAACAATTGTAGGTCGTTTCAATGCGGTCGCGTGGACGTCAACAACGTATTTTTCTGATTGTTTTTGGATTTATAGTGATTTTTCTACGAAAAGCTGTCCGATATCGAAATCATTAGTTATAACTTATTGGAGATAAATATTAGGGGTTCTCAAATGGAGTGTTAGGACCTCTAAAGAATTTGAGGAGATATAAAAACTTTGAGTTTGTAGTAATAAATCCAAGTTATGATTTAAATGGAGATTGGATTGAATTTTGGGTATTTTGGAGATTGAAAAAAAATTGCCCAAACAGTGCCCCTCGAACAGGCCGAATCGATTCGGGTCTAGGCCGAATCGATTCGCCTAAGGGGGATCTGTGATTATGTAGTGGGCCGAATCGATTCGGATTTAGACCGAATCAATTCGCCATTAAGGACCTGTTTGCAGAACACTTTCCGAATCGATTCGGATTGGGTACCGAATCGATTCGCCCACCCGAATCGATTCGCAAATGGGGCGAATCGATTCGCTTTGGTCAGAATTGCTAGTTTCTTCCCTTAAGAGTATGGGGTGTTAAATTACAATTTGTGGTTTTTATGGAGTATCCTAGTTATGATATTGGGGCTCCTAAATAAGGGTTTTGAGGGCAAATAAACCTTTAGATGAAAGAGAATGCCTTGGATTGGTGTAGGGCCTAACCCGGGGAATGGACATAGTTTAAGTTCGGGAAAGAATACTCCCTGGAATATTTTCGTGGGAATTTAGGCCTATATAATTATGTGTATAGAAAGAATTGTTATATCGATTATTGTTGGGCAAATCCTATGAGGTGATTAGGATGAAATTGAGAATATAGATATATATTCAATTAGTATAAAGTGGTATAATTGGAGATATCCTATAAATCCGTAGAGGGGATTGAGGTATTTATTACCTATCAAAGTGAGGAAATACTTGGGTTCAGTATCATGCGTATATGAATGCATGATTATGATTCTCTGAGAGAATGTTTGGGAGTATTGGTCATCGCTAGATGAGATTGGCAATTATGGACATTTATATATTCGGGGAGGAATATATGGTATATGTATGTACTATGTGATTAAAGTATATATATATGATATGAGGTAAATGATTTTGAAAATGTAAAAATGAATATTTTCAAAATGGAAAAGAAATGATTTTCATAATTAATAAATTATGGTTACACACCTCCCTAAATCGCTATCATAAGGGAAGTTGCGTGCGTATGGTGAGGTGATGCCCCTGGCTAATGAATGCAGGGTGGATATAGTCCTAGGCCATATGAGCGATTATATTTTACTTCGCTGGTTAGGAGATTCTGGGTGAGGTCTTGACTATCCCGCAGGCATATGGCCGCTTCCCGACGTTGGTAGGTTCCCAAGTTATTTTGTTTGATAGGCCCTGGAAAATTATAGCCATTTAGGGGCGCGTCCAGTGGGGAAACCCGGAGGGGCGGTCTTAGATTTGTTAAAGCATTTTATGATAATAAAATGGCTTTAAATACATTTCCCGAATGGAAGAAGGGAAATGGGATAAATGATTGGCTTCAGATACATTTCCGGAATGGAAGAAGGGAAATAGAAGCATATGATATGGTAAAAGCATTTTTATGATAATAAAAATGGCTTTTAAATACATTTCCTGGATATAAGAAGGGAAATGGGATGTTTTAAAATGGAAAAGCATTTTTATGTTAAGAAAATTGGATTTTTAAAAAGTATATGATATGTTAAAGCAATTCATGCTAATGAGTTGGCTTTTAAATACATTTCCTGGATATAAGAAAGGAAATGGAAAGTTTTGAGAAAAATGAAAAGTATTGATAAATACTTTGTAAAGTGACTTGGTATTTGAATTTTCATTCCGGGAGATAGATCCGGATGTATATGGTAATATGTATATATATATGAATAAATCGAGTACCGAGGGTCTAATGGATCCCGATGATCGACCTTGCCGTGTAGTAGTGTATCGGGGGGTTCCTTGTTTGGATTTCTCTTTGCGAGACACCCCACGCACGAACATGGCTTAGTGTTGAGACTGGGGAGAAGTTTAGCCTTTAGTACATTACTTAGACTATCTAGGGTTGATAGTAGTCGGGTGATAGACTAGTTTAGCAGGGTAGCCTGACTATGATGTTTAAAGGGATGCGCTAGGTGTGCACTGTTAGAAGAGAGGTGAGGGGTATCTCATTGGAGTGCGATACCAAACTTAAATATGAGATAAAAACCTTTTTCTATAAATAAGGCATTTATGCACTTGCTTAATATTTTCAAAACTCGGGCTCTGACCCGTTTATCTACTTTTCCTCTCTTGCTATATCTATATATATATTATATAGGTGTCCAGACACAGGGACGCTTGGATGACAATTCCTTCGAGTCAGACGTCCGCTGCAGCAGCTGTGGATGCGTGCAGGATTTTCGGTAGACTCTTCTGCCTTTGTACTCTAGATAGGAGGTACTGTATAAATATTCAGGCCAATGGCCCAAATGCATTTAGTTATTCTTTTAGCATCATTCGATATGGTTGTATATTTTTGACCGAGTGTTCGGTTATTTTATTTCATTTCAGTTCCATTTCCGCAAAATTTGTGTGGATATTTTAATTGTAGTTGTTAAAAAGAGTAGTTAAGTAAAATTTTGACACCGGCCTAATAGGTTATTAGTAATTAAATGAATTTCCAATAGTGATACTAAGAATGATCCATATGAGACTCCTGTTTTAATTTGATATAGGAGTGACCGCCCGGTATTTTATTAGGCGGGGTGTCACAAATCCCTAAAGTTTTAACATTTTTTATGACAAATTGTTATCAACGCATTATTATAAGATTTATAAAAATAGACATAATAGTTTGTAAATTACTCTTTTTCGTTGTTGGCTACTATAATATATACTATTTTTTTTATGCATTCGAATAAGTGAAGTGATAAAAGCATATGGATGTTGATAAAGTAAATAGTTATATAGAAACAAATCATGTTTAACACGCTTACTATTCTTAAAAAAAAATGGGAGAGTTTCCTTTGTTTATTCAAGAAAACCAACATATTTTAACATTTAAAATTAACTCAACAATAGCAACAACCACCAAATTAAACCAAAAATAAATCCCTTTCGCCAATTTCAACGAATTGACATTGGAACGAGTATAACTATCACATATATAAAATGGATCTTATATAAAAAGAAAGAGAATAAGTATTAAAAAGTAAATAAGTAAATGTAAAAGTGATGCACAAAAAAAAATTGAAAGGTGATTAAAGACTTACTTCCCCATTCAAACTTTTCAATTAGTTGGTATTTTTTGCCTTCTTCATCCGCTCCTAAAATTTGAACAAAAAAATAATTGGAAGAGGGATAGTAATTAGCTTCAATATTTTCAAATCAACAACTTATGGAGTAATAATGAAAAGTTACAACAACTTGTATGATCAAACTGAAAAATAGTGATGTATATAACTTTAAAATATATTTTCAAATGTAAAAGAACCAAAATAATGTAATACGCTAGCAAATAATATTCCCATATAGCTTATGAAGTTTGCGACCCGACCCAAATAGAAACTGTAAGCCACATAATCTAGGCCTGGTAACATTTTTTATTTTCAAATTAAAAGATTAATTTTCAAAAGGGATCCCTAAAGTTTTAACATTTTTTATGACAAATTGTGATCAATGCATTATTATAAGATTTATAAAAATAGACATAATAGTTTTTAAATTACTTTTTTTCGTTGTTGACTACTATAATATATACTATTTTTTTATGCATTTGAATAAGTGAAGTGATAAAAACATATGGATGTTGATAAAGTAAATAGTTATATAGAAACAAAGCATGTTTAACACGCTTACTATTTTAAAAAAAAAATCGATATAATTTCCTTTGTTTATTCAAGAAAACCAACCTGTTTTAACATTTAAAATTAACTCAACAACCACCAAATTAAACCAAAAATTAATCCCTTCCGCCAATTTCAACGAATTGGCATTGGAACGAGTATAACTGTCACATATATAAAATGGAACTTATATAAAAAGAAAGAGAATAAGTAATAAAAAGTAATTAAGTAAATGTTAAAGTGATGCACAAAAGAAAATTGAAAGGTGATTAAAGACTTACTTCCCTATTCAAACTTTTCAATTAGTTGGTATTTTTTGCCTTCTTCATCCGCTCCTAAAATTTGAACAAAAAAATAATTGGAAGAGGGATAGTAATTAGCTTCAATGTTTTCAAATCAACAACTTATGGAGTAATAATGAAAACTTACAACAACTTGTACGATCAAACTGAAAAATAGTGATGTATATAACTTTAAAATATTTGTTCAAATGTAAAAGACCCAAAATAATGTAATACGCTAGCAAATAATATTCCCATATAGCTTATGAAGTTTGCGACCCAGCCCAAATAAAAACCGTAAGCCACACAATCTAGGTCTGGTAACATTTTTTATTTCCAAGTTAAACGATTAATTTTCAAAAGGGATCCCTAAAGTTTTAACATTTTTTATGACAAATTGTGATCAACGCATTATTATAAGATTTATAAAAATAGACATAATAGTTTGTAAATTACTTTTTTTCGTTGTTGGCTACTATAATATATATTGTTTTTTTATGCATTCGAATAAGTGATGTGATAAAAACATATGGATGTTGATAAAGTAAATAGTTATAAAGAAACAAAGCATGTTTAACACGCTTACTATTTAAAAAAAATCGGCAGAGTTTCCTTTCTTTATTCAAGAAAAACAACATGTTTTAACATTTAAAATTAACTCAACAACAACAACAACCACCAAATTAAACCAAAAATAAATCCCTTCCGCCAATTTCAACGAATTGCCATTGGAACGAGTATAACTATCACATATATAAAATGGATCTTATATGCATCAAACAATGAAAATATTAACGCACTTGCTTTAAAATGTGTCATGAATAATTTTAGAGGAAAAAATACTAACCCCACAATAGTTACGAAGTTGAGTTCGCGATATGATTTGTGGTGGTGCCTTCATTGAGGATTGCGATCGACGTTGCGATTGAACCTCAGATGTTAACGGTTGCAACTGTGGTGATGCTACAGGATCAACGTTGGTGTTGGCAGGAACCTAGCAATTAGAATATACAAAATATTAGATTTAATGCATAAAATTAAGAAATTGTACTCATACATCCAATGATTAATAAAAGTTGACATGTGCAGCGCCTAAAGAAAAATCTCGCGTAGATTGGATAAAATCACCCATAGAATGCATACGAGACTCCATAAAATCCCGTATATGAGCTTCCACCCGTTCATTCATCCGAGATTTCATAGAAATTATATTTTCTTGCATTTGAGCTTCCAGTTTCTCTTTCATTTCAGTTTGTTTCCTCTCATATCATGCCTCTATCTCACGTTGCATCCTCTCATGTTCAACATCCATCTCACGTCGCATCCTCTCTAGTTCTTGCTGATGTCGTGCCCCAATATCTCTCAACTCAAATTGGGATTGCTTATATGATGGTACAAATATCATACGCGTAGAAACACCGAGTCCAAATGTGCGCACACGCCCATGTCTTTCGGGTCCCATAACTTGCCCAAATATATCATCCCGCGCAACACCGATCTTCGCTGTCTCTGGATGTTGTAATTCTAGATCATCCATCTCTTGCTGCAAAAATCAACCCCAGTTCTTATACAAACTTCAAATTATATCATACACATGTAAGAATCCCATAGAATAGAATAGATTTGGGCATAAAACCCACAAATGTAATAAATGATTGTAATGAAAGACCATCATATAAAGAATGAAATTAAAAGTTTTTTATATGAATTTTTATTTTCAAATGTGAACTCCTAATTTCGGAATGATAGGGTTCCTTGTAATATTTTGAATCTAATGTTAGGAACATGTTAAAACTGTGGTTCCAAAGCTCTAAACTATGCTGGATTACCTAAAAATGATATGTGTCATAGTGTTAACGATAAAAAAAGACCGACTTTCCATAATGACGTGTCTCTCACCTAATGGTCTTTGCCTTTAGGATGCGGAAGACATTTGGCATTACCACGAAGAATAAAAATGCATGTTTGTATTTATCCATTAGGGCATAACAAACAATGCTCCTAATGGGAAGAAATTAGGAGCATCCTGGGAAGACATAAAAAAATAGGGGCATAAACTGCCCAAACCGCCCCAAGAATCAAAATAAAAATACTGGGATTCTTTTGAGTCTTTTTGGATTCAAAATCATTGGCTTCTTTGAATTTTTGTTCCGTAGAAATCTCAGTGGTCTTAAGATGGTTGAGTTCACTTATCTAACCTTGTATTGTTGGCGATATTCATCTTAATGGAGGGGTGGGAGACGAGAAGAGATTTAATTTTTGACCCCAGACCGTAGTTAAAAAGATGCTTGGCCATTACAAGGAGCAATAAAGGGAATGATAACTGTAGTGCCTTCACATCCTATGCTCTCTCCCCTACGATAGCCTACTTAGTTAGCCCATAAATAAGGGATGTATCTAACGTTTCCAATGGCGGAGCTAGCCCAGGGCAAAAGCTTTAGAACATGAAGTGGAAAAAAAATATTAACATGATGTATAGCCTATCCTATGAAAGACTTACTCACTGTAGGTTACATATGTATGTGAAAGAACCACTAAGAATATTAAACCATTGAGTTAGCATGATGTTCTTTTACTTATAAGTCATCTGGGGCTTTCTAATTCACTATGTGATCATTTAACTTAACATGAAAGCTTTCTTATATACACTATGACATTTTAATTCCCCATGTGAGTGTAGAAACTTTTTAATTCCCATCTTAAGAACTCTGGCTCCGCCTTTGAACTTTTCCCATCCATCCTAATTTCTATTGCATTGTTGATTTATGAAGCTTTTCCCTCCGATTATTATGTGTTTACATGTGTGTATAATTCCGTTGCATTTATATCATGCACATAAACAGAGTTACACAGATAAAGAGGAAAGGTTATGGATGCGATTAGAAAACAGAGTTTAAATTATATGAAAATAAGAAGAATTCACAAAACAAAGATAGCCTTTGATAAAACAAGATAACAGAATTTTATTTAAAAGGAGAAATAAAGAAAAACACATAAATCATAAACAAATCAATCTTATTATTCCTCTTACCAGCAGCTAATCTTAAAGTGTAACAAAAAGGTAGGAATACAAAAGAAAAGGGATAAAAAAACCATAGAGAGCTAACAATATTGCAATAGATACTGTCAATCATCATTTCTTGCTCATTCAAAATCTATGGATGAAACATCATCAATTTTTTTGTCGTAAATTCTCCTATGTTCTACATTTACATAGACTGTACTTTTGGAATTCCACACAAATGACCTCAGGGTAACGGAGTTTGAATTTGGAATTCCTTTAGGATATTCACCAAGTCTTTCTTAGTACTCCTTAAAGAAATTTATATTACAATAGACTGTACTTTTGTTTATTAAACCGATGATTTTTTCAAAAAAGGCATACACTGGTGTGAATAAGTAGGAAGATTAAAAGTCTAGTGTGTTGTCGTTATCAATACAATTCAGCTGGTCTTTCAAGGCTATAATTCTGTACATGGGTGAGTTTGTTTTCTCGTTTTGCTTTCGTCAATCAGGTGAATACCTTTGAATTTTTTAGTATGTTCTTCTCATTTATGATTTGGAAAATAATTTTGGTGTGTCCCCATTATTGTCAGGATGAGTATTGGGAGATATGAATTGCTTATTTGGGTATGGTCAACTAGTTGGTTAGTATGTGCTTCCTTTGGATGTGAACCGGTAGATAACTATCTGATAGACTGTGGATCCTCCACAAATAAATCAGTGTTCAATCACGTGTTTGTGGCTGATAATTCATAGCCCACTATTCTTTCAACCCAGCAAAACATATCTGTGAGTTCATCATCTCCTGATTTAGATTTGTATCAAACTTCTAGAATTCTACCTGGAACTTCTTCAGTGCTAAAGAAAGTGACCAGTTATCACAGGGCTATTAGCCCAAACGCCAGAGACCTGGACAGACATCCATGTCTCGTCCCAGTTTGGCCTGAGTTAAGACTTAGATATTATACCTCTGTATGGTGACTCACGTTATAAAAACCTCTCAAATTGAAGACTTAGTGGAGCGAGAGAATGAGTGATTCAGTATTTAGGCAAAAGAATTGTGGGATGCAATAAGTGAAACCTACTGGTATTTAGGCAACTCAGTGAAAGTTTATGAGATCAAGAAGAATATCCGAGAGACCAAGAAAGAAAATCAAAATGTCAACAAGTACTATAGCATTAGAAAAGGCTTATAGCATGAACTAGACATGTTTTATGATCTTGAGTGGAATTGTGCCACTGATAGTGCTCGGTTTAAGAAGATGCTCAAGAAAGAAAGAGTAATTTAATTTCTTGCAGGTTTGAATAAATAATTGGATGAGGATCGTGGACGTGTACTTGGTAAAGAACCTCCTACTTCTACAAGAGTGACATACTATTCATACACCCTACATGGAGTTGAAAGTTTTGTTCATTTGAAACTTCACACACTGAACTCGTGTAATTCTGGTAAAATAGAGAATTAAATTTAACCTCAAATGAGTGTTATTTTTCACCCAAGTAAAAGGATTTCGCACTCGATAAGTAAAAACTAGACAATTGAATCCTAAAGTCTTACATTATGAAGAGTATGCCCTATGTTGGTGAAAACATTTGGCAAAAGTTACATATGAATTTGGCAAAAGCCGACCATTATACATACATCTAGAATTTTTCATGAAACGCAACATCTACACCTAGAATTTTTCATTCTTTTATTTTAGAATTTTTCATGAAAAGCACAAGTAATATGACTTTACATGTATTATTAATAGTTTGTTTCTTTACTGATCACTCCTATGAAAGTTCAACCATTTTTTGTCATTCACCTTGTCATATTCAACCAACTTCGCCTTTTTAGTTTGATTGGCCTTTTCTATTGGCATGTGCTCATTTATCATTTGAACCTATTCATATTTTTTTAGTTCTTTTTATTCTTCCCTTAAATACCTCTCTCTTTCGTATTGATATTATCCTTATTCCCTAAATATTCATTTTTCCTCTTTTTTATTGGCTAATAGAGATATTAATCTTAACATCTTTTCATCTTCCTTTAATATGACCAAACATTTAACGATCAGAGCATATTAGAGGTCTCCATGGGTATTTTACCATGAATTGGGATGGTCCCTCATCACTCCTTCCATTATCTACCATAATATACTCGGGGACTTCCTAATATGTGGAATTAAGGGCTTGAACTACGTCAAAAGTAATTCTCCATGAGCTAGTATGTATTCCTAAATTTAACATGAGCTTAGTTATAGAAAAACTATTAACGAAGAGGCTATGTATAGTTATCTAAAAAAATATCACAGCACAAAAGATACATACAATCGCTCGGGCAGCTGCTTCATTAACAGGCCCCTTCCCTTTGGTTACATGCGTCTCCTTGTACACCATCCTACGAATTGGTTTGAATCCCATCGCTTTAGTCATCTACAAGTACAATATAATAAGTGTCAAAGAATAAAATAACAATACAATACAATAATAACAATGAATTAGTAAGTATAAAAAAAATTCTACTTGAATTAGTAAGTCTAATAATGAATTACCGCGTGTTTAACTTGAGCATGAGATTTTCTACCAGATGTGTGCGGCGTTTGCAAATGTGCACGGATGGCTTTGTACTTCGCACTTTTGGCCTAATAGAATGGAAATATAGTTAGTCATATAACAAATTTTGATTAAATCCTAATATTGATCTTTTTAATAAATTAATTCATTTCATGATGTTATTTATAGGCGAGATAAGCATAGTGTGTACACGTAATTCATGACTAGACTAAACAACTAGTACATGCATGTGCTGCGTCGGAGTCCCAATTATGGACGAGCATTTTCCACTGATTTTTCTCGACTCGTTAGGGACAATTTTCCAAGCGTTCCTAATTAGTTCTATACTTAGTATAACCTTGAAGCTTTTTCGTGGCCTTCCACTCCTTCCACTTTCTTTCGACGGATTGCATCATAAATTTTCTCATCTCTTCCATGGCATTCGTATTCTCCTACATTACATCAACGTGTTAGAGAGATAAACTTGAAAATATATATTCACGTATTCAAATTAGGACCCCTATTTTCATTTTATTAACATTGTACCTTGATATGAATCCAAATCATGTTCTTATCCTCTTCAGGTACTTGTCTCCAATCAAAGTAGGTCAATGGTGCTAGTTGGCCATTGCATGCTAGAACCCCTAAATTTGAAGAGAGTCTAGACGCGGGTTCTTCAATGGGTTGTCCAAGCTCATTCACCTCAATTTCTAAAATTCCACCATCTTTACCCCACCCGCTTTGCATTAAAGTGGGGCCTCGAACTCGTTATGCTCCTCTAGCTCCTCCTCTTGACCGGAGCTCGCATCTAAGTGTTAAGTAGGATTGACCAAAAAAATCCTTCATGAATTACTTAAATGTCAAGAATAATACTTTTCATCAATTACAAATATAAATAAGTCAACTAAAAACCATACCTGTAATTTCTTATTGTTCGTTGCTACCCGACAACGGAGGGATCAATGGTGTAATAGGTGTCCAATTCGATGGAGGTTCAGGCAAGGCAGGGTTGGCTCCTACATTTTATTGTTGCTACTTAGGGGTTGGCATAGTTCCTCTAATGTGTTAGGTATGAGATCTATTGATCGTCATCGTACTGAATGAAATAACATGAGAAAAAACAGTTAATGTTGCAATGTCAAATGAGTGGAGGAACAACAGTATAATACCCCAATTTACATAACAAAAGTGACTAAATACAGCATACAAAATGGGAAACACTGTAAAATGATTATGATTTATGTTCAACCATTCAAACCTCTATAAAATTTTATTTTCCATTCAGTTCTTGTTAGTTATCTAAAGCTAGTACCAAGACTTGTTTCTTTAGATGCATTAATGTTGAATATTGGCTTTTAGTGACGCTTTTTTCTCACTTTTTGCGACTCTTTTTGGATCGTTAAAAGTCAAATTGGCGGTTGAAATTTGAAATGAAACAAATGGTTGCTAAAGTCAAATAATGACAACCTAAATAGTGAGTTTAGTCAGAATTTTCGTTAAAATATAGGTGCGAATTCAGAATGTCTGTAAATTTATTATTTTAACTTGGGTGAATCCAACATGTAAATTTTCAATACATCAACATCACAAAATTACTTTTTATTTTTAGTTGTCAATTTACATTACATACATGAGGCCCACCAAAAATTAAATCTAATGGTAAATTAGGCCATCATGCAGCATCTACAGTTATAAGATAAGCTAAAATAGACTCCACCTATCAAATACGTTATAATTATTAAATGAATCATGACAAGGCATCACCTATCATTTGTACCTTTAAAAACAAAGCATGTTAACTCAAAGGATAAATTTATAACTATATATTATACTCCTTATAATTCCAATCATTCTTCTTCTTCTAACTTGTAATATCAAATCAATGCCTGTAATATTCTCCCATTCACCTATTATCGTAATTCAAAAAATTATGACTAAGAAACCTGTTAATAGAATGTGGATGGTTGCAAAGAGTTATATTTCAATTAAGAGTGCACCTCAACTTCATATCAGATCATATTGCAAGAACAAGGTTGGTTTGTTTTTATCTTTTCTCATGTTTTTTTAATAATCTTTATTCTTTTATTTTAATTTGTATTTGGATCTTAGGGGAAATATAAAGTTTATAGTATTACTTTTATTTCACTTATGTTTTTTTGTATTTTTTCCCTACTATTCCATCTCCAATGATTGTGTAAATTATGTGTAATGTGAGTGACCGCACTAGGAATAGTGGGATTTGGGACCAAAGAAGAAACAAGAAAGAAGAATCCAGTGGAAGGAATTTGAGCATCTAACTTTTAAAAGCTGCTAATGGTTTAGTCCACGACACCGTTTCAGGGAACTCTGAAATAAGGTGTAAGATAATAAGACAAAAGAGGAGGAATAGACAAGATGATCGCCTTAAGACCCTCCCTGTGCATATAAACAAGGTTCCAGCTGATGGGGATGGTGTGGCATCATGTCCCATTCATTGTAATAGAAGGCATACCCTCCAGCAGATGGGGATGGTGGAGAGATGTGGGGCTCTTAACAAGGTAAAGCATTGTGTTTGGAGGGTGTGGACGAACTCCTCCCTACAGCTCAAAATTTAATCCAGCGACAAATTAATGCTAACCCTTTATTTTGTATTTGCCAAAAAACATGAAACTATTGTTCACTTAATCCAACATTGTAAATTCACAGGTGTAGTTTGATGAGTTCCCAATTCACAAAAAGAGAATCAATTACGTGGAGTCGTGGATGGCTGAATGTCGCAACCACTTTAAAGATGATCACTTTGATTTATTCAGCATGGTGGTGTGGGGGCTTCAGAGCAATAGAAATGCAGTGTGGAATGGAGAGAATTATAAAACAGCTTGGGAAGTATACAAGCACGTTGCCATGGTGCTTAAAAATTGTAAGGAAGTCAATGACCCAACACGCCTGACGAAGCTTCCAGGCTGGAAAAGATGGACGCCACCGCCTAATGGACACTATAAACTGAATGTGGATGTTGTTATTAACAACAAATCAGGATGCATAGGGATTGGTGTTGTCATTTGGGACTTGTCGGGTAAATTTTGTGCAAGTTTGGCAAAAAAGATGGAACTCCCTTTTCAAGTTGAAATTGAGGAAGTCGTGGAGGTTGTAAAAGGGATTCAAATTTCCATTGACGTTGGGTAGAGGTAGCTGTTGATTGAAAGTTATTTCCCTAACATTATAAAAGATTTGTTGAAGGAAGATGATATTTACTCAGCTGCTGGAATTTTTCTTGACTAAGTTAGAAGGCTTTTGGAAGATTATTCCTATAGCTTTGTTCACAGAGAGGGCAATTACCCTGCCCATATGCTTGCCCAGTTTTTTTTGTGTATATTTATGTTTCTTCAATAATGTTAACGCAACATGAACATATAAATAAGTCATCACAAAGAAACTTATAACAAACAAAAGCACAAACTTCAATATTATTGTTCTTTTAATGGACAAGCTAGAGCAGGATATTAATAAATGTGATGCATTCTAGAGAAGCAAGTAAGAACATATTCCTAATGCAGCAGTCCTTGACCATACCCAAGGTCCCATGGTACGAAAGGTAGTTAAATAGATCGTTCAAGAATGTTAATGAAACATGAAGATAAAAGAGAGATTAGAAATTAGAGGAAATCCACTCAAGTGATAATAATGATTGATAGAATTTGAGTTAATTAATCTAGCCAAACCTCTACTCAAAATCAGCTGCTAATATGAATAGGATAGGAGATATTGGACCCCCTACCTAATACCTCTAGAAGAGTTAAAGAATCCTTTAGGAGCCCCGTTAATTAAAACAGAAAATCAATTACTTAAAAGCCTTAGGAATCAGGTCAGTGCATGTTTGAATGGAAAGACCTCTGTCTAATCTATCTAATATCATATCATTATTTGCTCTTTGATCACACCAAGTAAATTTGAATCCAATAAATCCCATGTCAACCAAACCATTATACCATTGTAATTTTGAGCAGTATAAACTATTCATAATTCAAAGAAATTTAATAAAATTAATAAAATCAATACTAGTTAACACATTATACCATTGTAAGAAGCCTATGGAAAAAAAAAAGAAAATGGAATGAGAAAAATAAATCCACACAAGTTCTTAATGCATATTCAAATGCATAGCGAATCAATATTTCTATTCATCTTCATCCATCTTCCCCGTGGTTTCCTCATCAACTAATGCTCCATCCACCCCTTGTCTAACCTAACTAACATCATCACCACTTGTCAATGTTGCATCGTCCAAACATTGATCAGTCCATGCCTCTGTTTCATCATTCATAGTGCTCTCGCTTATTAATTGTTTCCCAAACACATCAAAAAAGTCTCGAGGCTTTGTTTCAACAACAATATGCCAATCTTTCTCCACTAGGTCTTGTACATAAAATACTTGTTTTGCCTCAGATGCTAGTATGAATGGTTCATCGGTTTATTGATGCCTAAGATACAACAAATGGTTGAAGTTTACAAGAGTGAATCCAAAGTCATCTTACTCAATGAGACCTCTACTATTGTCAACCCAGTCACACTTGAACAACACAAACTTATTGTCTTTTGAATAATGCAGCTCAATGATATCCGTCAAAACTCCATAAAAATTGACATCTCCAGATACAGGATTTATGTCTCTTGCACTTGCGTAACTTTCAGTCGTTGCATTTAACATGACTCCACTATTTTGCGTTGATCTTCTCCTCTCACTAGCCTTAGTGTGATACCTAACGCCATTGATAATATATCCAGTGAATCTTTTTGCCTTTTTAGGGGACCCGTAGCTAAAATCTGAATTTCTAGTGATACAGCTATGTTCTTTGCCTGGACTAACTTCCTCACCTATTTTATTACAAAAAAAATGTTTTACATGCCATAGTTATGTAATAATACATGTAAATGTAAAACATTGTTTTTAATGTACATTTTACTTACATGATCCTTAAACCACAAATGAAATGTTTCGTTATGAATGAGGTCCACAACATGTGGTATGAGACGGGAATCACTCCTAATTGATGCACGATGAGTACTGCATTAAAAAGAATCATTACATAATTCCTTACATGGCTGAAAATGAAAGAATTTTCTTAAAGAAGATACCTACTCTCGAAACGGAGCAATTGCATCTGTGTTCACAAGCACATATCGATGTGTTTGTACCTATGTAATGTCATCAAGCACAAATCCCTCCGCTTTTCCTAATTTACGACCACAAAGTGATCAAAAGAAGTACCATCATCATTCCTTGTTGGGCGATTAGACTTCATCTCAACGTCATCACGTAGGTACCTTGAGAAAAATGTCAAGCATTCTTCTACCCAATATCCTTGTGCAATTGAACCCTCTGGATGATTGCGGGTCTTCACATAATTCTTCAATGTGAACAAGTATCTATGGTGAGGGAAATTTCAATTAGTAAGAAAAAACTACAGTGAAAAATATTTAAAAAAATATATATATCAAATAATACAACACCTCTCAATAAGATACATCGATCGGTATTGCGACGGTCCTCCAATCTTCGCCTCTTCTGCTAAATGAATAACCAAATGCTCCATGACATCAAAAAATGAAGGTGGAAATATCCTCTCAAGTTGGCATAGCATGAGCTCAATGCGAGATTTAACACGATCTAAGTTGGTTACATTCATCACTTTCGAGTACATATTTCTAAAGAAGTTACTTAGCTCAACTAATGGTCCAAGCACATTCTTAGGCAACACATTTCTTAAGGAAATGGGAAGTAGTTCTTGCATTAAGATATGGTTGTCACGACTCTTGAGTCCTGATATCATACGTTGTTTAAGGTTAACACAATGCGATATGTTCCAAACATAACCATCTGGGACTTTCACCTCCTTCAACATTTTACAAACTATGTCTTTGCCCTTAGTGTCCAAGGTGAAACATGCAGGTGGCAAATAATATTTGTTGTTCACCCATTTCTGAGGATGTAACGGCTTATGAATACCCATATCATCCAAGTCATGATGGGATTTTAAGTTATCCTTACCCTTTCCATCAACATTTAATAATGTCCAAAGCACATTATCACACACATTCTTCTCAATGTGCCTTATATCAAGATTGTGGAGTAACAAATTGTCCTTCCAATAATCTAACTCAAAAACTACACTTTTTTCTTCCAATTATGTGTTAAGGTTTCATCTCTTTCATCAACCCTTTTCCTCTTACTTCCTACCTCAAGATCCTTCCTAATATTATTATTGAAATTTTTTACCTCATCATATGCTTCAGCTCCGGATAATCGGGTGGGCTTTGTACCCAACTCAACTATACCATCAAAGGAGTTTTTATTTGTTCTAAATGTATGCCCTTCAGGCAACCATCGACGATGACCCAAGTAGCAATGATTACCTCCCTTAAACAACCAACGGGATCGAGTGTATTTATGACAACAGGGACACGCCAATCTACCTTTTGTGCTCCACCCCGAAAAATTTGCATAAGCTGGAAAATCACTAATTGTCCATAATAACGATGCACGCATTTCAAACATCTGATTACTGGCTGCATCATAAGTGTTTACCCCAACCCATAATTCCTTTAATTCATCAATTAAAAGGCGCAAATAAACATCAATGTCATTTCCAAGGCTGCGAGGACCATCAATAATTATTGGTAATATCATATCTGGTTGTTTCATACACAACCATGGAGGCAAGTTATATATTATTACAATTACGGGCCATGTGCTATGGACAATACTCGTGCTCCTAAATGGGTTGATGCCATCACTAGATAATCCAAGTCCAACATTTCGCGGTTCTAGTGCAAAATCTGGATAAATACCATCAAACGTTTTCCAAGAAAGAGAATCAGCTGGATGCCTTATGTTTTCATCATCAACACGCTCATCGACATGCCATCTCATTTTTGATGCTGTCTTTAATGACATAAAGAGCTTTAAGTCTTAGTATTAAAGGGAAGTATCGTACCTCCTTTGCAGGAATTTTTCAATTTATAATGGCATCAGCATCTGATTGACCATTTACTTGTTTGTACCTTGGGGTATGACACTTTCGGCATTCATTCTCTCATTCTGTCTCATTCCAATAGAGCATGCAATCGTTAGGGCATGCATGTATCTTCTGGTAATCTAACCCTAAGTTTGCAATCAACTTCCTTGCTTCGTAAAAATATTTTGGAAATGTTTCACCATCAGGAAATGAATCTTATAATAATTCAAGCAACATTGTGAATGTCTTGTCACTCCACCCACCAAGGCACTTTAAATGCAATAATCGGACAAGAAACGAGAGAGTTGTATACTTCTTACAATCTGGGTACAACTCTCTTTCAAATTCTTTTATCAAATTGAATAATCTCCCGGTCTCTTCATCGGGGCCATCCATATGTTGATGCGCATCACCACCACCCATAAAGTTAAGTGGGATTATAGGAGGAATTCCAAAAGCATCATGTATCGTCTCTCGCATTTCATCACCAATAACCGAATCAGGAGAAGGAACCGAAGATGCTGCAGATTCCCCATGATAAGTCCAACATGTGTAGCTATCTAAAAAACAATTTAGCAATATATGTTCTACAACATCATCTTTCTTCACATATAGCATATTGCGGCATTTCTTACGTGGACATAATATTCTTTCAGCATTCGGTTTATTATTAGAGGCAAACTTAACGAATTCTTCTGCTCCTTTCTTGTACAAAGGATGACCTCTATGTGTTATATTAATCATACTCTTATCCATCAGTATGAATCGATTAACCTGATGAAATGAATAAGTAAACACAACAAAATTTTGTCAATTGGCAAGTTCAACACAAAGGTAACAAAAAAGTAACATGTAACATGACTTTTGTTTCTTACCAAACATCATGGTCTAAGGTTGTCCAATATAAAAAGTAGAGAGCAAAAAAAAATGGTTGACTTAATATTTTTTTTAATTTCTTTTAAAATAACATAATAAGATGAAAAAAATAAAAGATTACACAACTTGTCAAACAGAAATATATAAAATTTACAAAATTGGACACGCCTTACGACAACAAGATTATCTTATGAAACATCACTTCGTCCCCACAACAAACATAATCCAACATTTGAAATTAATTCAATCGCTCCGATAAAACACACCTTGATGGCCTAAAAAACTTATTTTCCATTACAAATAATAAATCTTACACATCTTCTAACTTTTGAGTGCTTTTGATATCATTTATTCGCCTTCCAATTTGCATTTATGTATTATTAGTCAATGCACATTTTAAACATGCTTTTGATATTATGTATTCATTACTATTTCATTGGATGCAGTAATAGAAGTGAAAATGATACCTGAACGAGAGAGGATCTCTGAAGGCCGATATTAGAAAGAGCTCGAGATAATCGGTTTGATACGCCTATTGATATCCAGGTCACGTTTGCTTCAGCAAAGAACAGGACAATATAAGAAACATAATTTTATTCTATCAAATTCAATATACCATACCCATATCTTTGATTGTTGAAAGGTAATTTTATTATTAGTTGACTCAAAAACAATTTATCTAAGTTGTCTTCATTCTACTTGTTATGTTGGACTGAATTAGGTATTTGGGTATCATTGAAGGTCTGTACGTACATTTGGATTCCTTAATTTGTTGTTGAAAGTTATACATTGGCCACATAGATTTTTTATGGTAATAGGCAGTAGAGTGGTTGTCATGAGAAGAAACAGAGCTTTTTTAATGATACCATCAGAGTTTTTTAATTAAAATGAAAATATAATTGTTTTCAGACCTTTTATTTTCCTTTTCGATTTAAATAAATATTAAAAAAATTGAATGGGAATAATTTTTAATGGTTAATTAAACTTGGATCCTTTAACTTTAACCTCCTTATCACTTCACCAACCGAACTTTCAGTTTTTATACCTAACCCTTTGAACTTCCAACATGACTTCAAGTAACCTCGTACCGTTAATTTTTGGACTGGAAAAAGGGTCATGTGTCGGTCACGTGTCACTTTAGAAGAGTATTTTGATATTTAACCTCATTTATATGTTTAAAAAGTAAAAAATAATAATTATGGTAATCAATGATTTATAGAAATTATGAGGTTACTTTTACGGCCATAACTCTCTGCCTCCCCTCCACCCCCTACCATGGCTGCTGCCCCTCCCCTACCCTCTTGATTTTGTCTCTCTCTTTATCACACACTTATCTTACACGCACGCACACACACACGCACGCACACATAAAATTCACGTCTCTGTCTTTATCACTCACGTCTCTTCCATGGAAATTTGATTAAAATGAAACAGGGGCGATTTCTTAGAATTTATACCATCAGAGTTTTTTTAATTAAAATTAAAAAAGTATGTTAGGATACCATGTGAATCATAAATTTTGGACGGGAAAAAGGGTCATGTTAGGATACCATAATTTTTTAATGGTTAATTACACTTGGGTCCTTGAACTTTACCCTCCTTATCACTTCACTAACTGAACTTTCAGTTTTTATACCTAACCCTTTGAACTTCCAACATGACTTCAAGAAACCTCGTACCATTAATTTTTGGACGGGAAAAAGGGTCATGTGTCGGTCACATGTCACTTTGGAAGAGTATTTTGATATTTAACCTCATTTATATGTTTAAAAAGTAAAAAATAATAATTATGGTAATCAATGATTTATAGAAATTATGAGGTTACTTTTACGGCCATAGCTCTCTGCCTCCACTCCACCCCCTGTCATGGCTACTACCCCTCCCCTACCCTCTTGATTTCGTCTCTGTCTTTATCACTAAATTCTCTTACACGCGCGCGCGCACACACACACACGCACACATAAAATTCACGTCTCTATCTTTATCACTCACGTCTCTTCCATGGAAATTTGATTAAAATGAAAGAGGGGCGATTTCTTAGAATTGATACCATCAGAGTTTTTTTAATTAAAATTAAAAAAGAATGTTAGGATACCATGTGAATCACACATTTTGGACGGGAAAAAGGGTCATGTTAGGATACCATGATTTTTTAATGGTTAATTACACTTGGGTCCTTGAACTTTACCCTCCTTATCACTTCACCAACCGAACTTTCAGTTTTTATACCTAACCCTTTGAACTTCCAACCTGACTTCAAGTAACCTCGTACTGTTAATTTTTGGATGGGAAAAAGGGTCATGTGTCGGTCACGTGTCACTTTAGAAGAGTATTTTGATATTTAACCTTATTTATATGTTTAAAAAGTAAAAAATAATAATTATGGTAATTAATGATTTATAGAAATTATGAGGTTACTTTTACAACCATAGCTCTCTACCTCCCCTCCTCCCCCTGCCATGGCTGCTGCCCCTACCCTACCCTCTTGATTTCATATTTGTATTTATCACTCACTTCTCTTACACGCGCGCGTACACACACACGCACACATAAAATTCACATCTCTGTCTTTATCACTCACGTCTCTTCCATGGAAATTTGATTAAAATAAAACAGGGGCGATTTCTTAGAATTGATACCATCAGAGTTTTTAATTAAAATTAAAAAAGCATGTTAGGATACAATGTGAATCACAAATTTTGGACGGGAAAAAGGGTCATGTTAGGATACCATAATTTTGTAATGGTTTATTACACTTGGGTCCTTGAACTTTACCCTCCTTATCACTTCACCAACCGAACTTTCAGTTTTTATACCTAACCTTTGAACTTCCAACATGACTTCAAGTAACCTCTTACCATTAATTTTTGGATGGGAAAAAGGGTCATGAGTCGGTCACATGTCACTTTAGAAGAGTATTTTGATATTTAACCTCATTTATATGTTTAAAAAGTAAAAAATAATAATTATGGTAATCAATGATTTATAGAAATTATGAGGTTACTTTTACGGTCATAGCTCTCTGCCTCCCCTCCACCTCCTGCCATGGCTGCTGCCCCTCCCCTACCCTCTTGATTTCGTCTTTGTCTTTATCACTGACTTCTCTTACACGTGCGCACACACACACGCACACATAAAATTCACATATCTACCTTTATCACTCACGTCTCTTCCATGGAAATTTGATTAAAATGAAACAGGGGTGATTTCTTAGAATTGATACCATTAGAGTTTTTTAATTAAAATTAAAAAAGCATGTTAGGATACCATGTGAATCACAAATTGATACCATGAGAAATTTTTTTATAGTAATCAATGATATGCATAGCTTTTTTAATTAAAATGAAGCTATGTAAATCGATATTTCATCAGAGAGATTCAAAATTTACCTTCAGATATTTCATCAGAGCCATATGTCTCAATTTTTATTCAAGATAAAATTGATAATGAGAGAGTAAATGACGAAAATTAGAAGATTCAAGATTTACCTTGAGAAGCAACGGACGTATTCAGCAATTCAACATCAAAAAACAGATACCCGTATGCGAATACAATTGAGGGAAACTTCAAGAAGCAGCGTCGAACATTCAAGCTTAGGGAAACATAAAAAATAGAGACCCGTATGCGAATACAATTGAGGGAAAGTAGAGGTTTGTTGGAGGGAAATAAAAAATTAGAGGGAGCAGCTGAAAGGGTTGTGCGGTCAAAAATAATTCAGGGACCCGATGTTTTTATCCAAAAACGATGGGAAATATCCCACGTTTTTTAGAAAACGTCGTTCTTTTTCGATGTTTCTACTAAAACGCCATTAATATTACGGCACCTATACAAAACGTCCATAAATAACCCACGCTGTTAAATAAACGTCGGTATATATACTATATCCCGACATTTTTATAAGCGTTGCAAAAAAAACATCGTCATATCCACTTTTTTTTGTAGTGAGAGAATTTTTTTAATAAAAAAAATACGATATAGATTGAGAATAAATTTGCAAAAGCATAAATACATAAATCAACTGAATAAAATGTCTCAACTTTATTAAATCTCAAATGTCCTTTTACAAAATAATTTACAATAAACAAAGCAGTACATTTAAATTTTCAAAATAAATATCCTAAGCCTCTAACGACGATCCCAATCCCAATGATACCACAAATATCATCTTGCATCAAACTTAAAATATAAAAAACTAAGGGGGGGGGGGGGGGGGAGAGCAGGAAACTCAGTAGTTCGTATAAATGCTCCAAGTGTAACTACACATACTCGTGTGTGCATGCATAATATACAAGAGTGTATGTAATATGCACACTCAACTAAAATCCCAATAATATAATCATAATCTAGGATTGCACTGTGGGTACTACCCAACCCAAGACCCGATATCAAAATCCCCACCACACTTTTCGTGGTACAGTATGAACTACGTTCCACATATCATCATTTCTCCTTAGAACAATCTGATGGCCCCTCAAAATAAGTAATATAACTTGGGAAAATGACCCATCATAGTATGCCATCACCACCATAATAAAATTTAGCATACTCGTGAACCGGGGTCTATAGCCTAGTCTTCGGATAATAAATAAAATCGTATCCGATAGCACATCCCGTCCAACGGGTGGTTTGGCTAAACAATGCTTATGAATTATCCAATAATAATCATCACACAATTAAAATAAATTTCAAATTAAGTTCCCATAAATCAAGTTTACATATTTTTTATCCAATTTCTATAACTCAACATGCTCGTAAAATCAGGTAGTTTCATTACCCAAACTACACGACATGGAAATAACACATACAAAGTGGATGCAATAACAAATATAGTATACGAGCATATAATATATATAAATTAAGATCATATCATGGACATAACTATGCAATCAGGTTCAACAAGTGTACCATATTAAATTAATAATGGGAGAACGAAACTACCTCAAGAGAGTCGAAATTCACAATTATAAGCCACTTTTAAAAAATAGAAAAATCAGATCTAAACATTATCTGAATTGACTATCTGACTTCATAATTGGATTCTACATGAAAAATTGGTTCAGGTTTATGTTTTGAGTTTTTCTCAAATCTTATCCGAAGGCCCTAAAAAAGATCTAAAACACTCAAAACCGACTATTCTCATTCCTCTCGTTTTTGTCTCTTTCGGTTTCATTTTTGGACTTTCTTTTTCATCTTCCTTTCCTTATAATCAACCCTATTATTCTTTATAGTTCCCCTCCCTCAAAATCGAGATTGGAGCCTAAGCTAACGCATATTACCATATTGCCCTTTCATTCAAAATCGTCGACTTTACCTATATAAACCATTATAAAATGTCCAAAATCCATTTAAAATTAAATTTAAAATTTTGATTCGATTTCAAACCAAAATAAATTGTTTTTAAATATAATATTAATAAAAATAATTTTATTTAAAATAATTTTCTTTATTAATAAAATTATAATATTACTAAAATCTTAGATAATATTAATATATAAGCCCTCAAAATTACAGAGTATTACTTTCTTCCCTCCTACAAAATGAATTTCAACTTCAAAATTCACCCAAAATGTTTTTCCATTAAATATATATAAACAGAAAGTTCTACATCATCCGAATAAGAGACAACATAAATAAAACCTCTCTCATCGGATAATGTAACGAACCAATAACTCCAAGTCCGAGAATACGAATAACCAAGGTTCTGATACCACTTTGTAAGATCCAGAGAGGTGCTACTAAAAAATATTGATAAATTAGAGAATTTTTTTGTAATAAAAATTACCATTTAGATTGAGCACAAATTTTCGGTAGCATAAATATATAAATAAACTTAATTGAATGTCTTAATTTTATTAAATCCCAAATGTCCTTTTATAAAACATTTTATGATAAACAAAGCGGTACACTTAAATTTTGAAAATAAATATCCAGACCTTCTAACGACGATCCTAGTCCCAATGATGCCAAAAATATCATCTCGCATCAAACTCGAAATACAACAAACTATGAGGGTTGAGCTAAAAACTCGGTAGCTCGTGTAAATGCCCTAAGTGTAACTATACATACTCATTTGCGTGTGAATTATATACAAGAGTGTATGCAACATGTACACTCAACTAAAATCCCAATAATATAATCATAACCAAGGATCTCACCATGGGTACTACACAACTCAAGATCCCATATCAAAATTCCCGTCACATTTTCCACAGTACGGTATGGACTACCGTCCACGACATTATCATTAATCCTTGGAATAATCCAATAGCCCCCCATAACCTATCATCACTGCCATAAAATCTTGGCATTACCGCCATAATAATATTTGGCATTCCTGCTTATTAGGGTCCATGGCCTAGTCCGTGGATAATAAAAAAAATCGTATCCGACAGCACACCCCCTCTAGTAGGTGGTTTGGCTGAGGAATCCTATGCATTATACAATAATAATCAACATATTATCATTATCTTAATTCAAATAAATTTCAGATATAATTCATATAAATCAAGTGTACATGTTTTATACCCAAATTTTATAAGCCAACATGCTCGTAAAATCAATTAGCTTCGTTACCCAAACTATATGGCATGAAACTAACACATATAAAATTGGTGTAATAACGAATATAATATACGAGCATATAATACATATAAATAAGACACATATCATGGATATAACTATACAATCAATGTTTAATAAGTGTAAGGCACTAAATTAACAACGGGAGAATGAAACTACCTCAAGAGAGTCAAAATCCTCAATTATAATTCTATTTTAAAAACAGAGAAAAATAAGATCTAATTATTAGCCAAATTAATAATCCAACTTTAGATTTGTATTCTACGTGAAAGATTGATTCAGGTTCGTGTTTTGAGTTTTTCTCAAATCTCATCTAAAGGAACTAAAAAAGAAGATATAAAATACTTCAAACTGAATCTTCCCATTCCTCTCGTTTTTGCTTACTTAGATTTCGCTTTTGTCTTCTCCTTTCATCTTTCTTTCCTTATAATCAACCCTATTATTCCTTATAAAGCCTCTTCCTCAAAACCTAGATTAGAGTCTAAGCTAACTCATATTACCATATTGCCCTTTAATTCAAAATTGTCCACTTTACATATTTAAACTATTATAAAATGTCCAAAAACCATTTAAATTTAAATTTAAATTTAAATTTTTGATTCGATTTTAAACCAAAATTAATTATTTTTAAATATAATATCAATAAAATATTTTTATTTAAAATAAAATATCCTGATTAATAAGATAATAATATTAATGAAATCAAATATAATATTCATAAATAAGCGCTCAAAATAATGGGGTATTACAATCTCCCCCTACAAAATGAATTTCATTCTCGAAATTCACCCAAAATTTTCTTCAATTAAATTGAAATAGAAAGTTCGGTATCACTGAAATAAGAGACAACATACATAAAATCTCTTTCAACGGGCGACGTAACGAACCAATAACTCCAAGCACAAGAATACGAATAACTTGTGTTCTAATATTACTTTGTAACAACCCGAGAAGTACTACTGAAAAACATTGATAAATTGTGAGAATTTTTTTACAAAAAAATACCATTTAAATTGCGCATAAATTTGCTGAAGCATAAATACATAAATCAACAGAATAGAATATCTCAATTTTATTATATCTCAAATGTTCTTATACAAAATAATTTACAATAAACAAAATGGTACATTTAAATTTTGAAAATATATAGAGCTACTAATGATGATCCAAGTCCTAATGATGCCATAAGTGTCACCTCGCATCAAACCTAAAATGCAATAAACTATGGTGGGTGATCGAAAAACTCCGTAGCTTGTATAAATACTCCGAAGTGTAACTACACATACTCATGTGTGCGTGCATCATATACAAGACTGTATCCAAGATGCACACTCAAATAAAATTCCAATAATATAATCATAACCTAGGATCTCACCGTGGGTACAACACAACCCAAGACCCCATATCAAAATCCCATTCGCACTTCCGATAGTACGTTATGGAAGAAATTTCATTATCCTATCATTTATCCTTAGAACAATCCATTGGCTCCCAAAAATAAGTAACATAACTTGGGCACACGAACCATGTAACGTCCCGACCCGAATTTAGGATTACCTATGGTCAACCTAGTCTGACCCGAGCGTTGGGTGTGAAGTTAAATGAAATAACCTATATAATGTTGCTAGTCCAGTTTTATTTAATTAACGTTTCACTTGTTTAGCATACGATTTCCATTTAAATCAAACTACGTGAGGTATCTATGAGATGCGTCTTCGAAATTCAAGCATATCGAGCTACTAACGTAAAATAAAAAGATACTTACATGTACAATGCTCTCAAAATACGGAACCACATCCACCCTGCCGTAACGTATATGAGGGAATGATCTGAATTCCTAGTGCAAAAAATACAACAATGCAATATAAAATCGAATGATAAAAAGGTGACTCTAACACGTTATATCTACCTTGTATATATTTATAAAGCACGAAACCGTTTTTATTAAAAATTTGTTATTTATTCCGATTGATTCACCTTAATCTTCTAAAGAACCCCGTCTTACTTGACTTGACATTTATTTCTTCATTTGACACACCCGGTTAAATACTTTGAACAAATACCCTTTGTTCAAGGAAAAATATTTCTGTCATCGAAATTAACCCCTTGTTCATACCAAATTTACCTTAGTATTTTCATTGAAAATCACCTTTCAACACACGCAAGCGTTGTGTTAAAAAATACATATTTTTCCTTGAAAGCCTTTCATAAACACATTGTTGTGTTAATTATTGGTTAAACTTATTTAGGTTGCTTAATTACCCATTCAGTCACTTCACATTACCCTTCATTTTACTTAATGGGCATTAATCAATTTTCTTACATTACTTGTCCACACTATTATTTACTGGAACACTTGTTAATATCATTCAAGTTATGTTGTCTTTTTTTGTATTCGCCACACAACCCACTTCTTGATGTGTTCTACTTTTTATTAACTTTTTCTCAGAATCTTCCAATATTCGCTTACTTTAACATGCTCCACACCGTCGGCTATGCTACTGTATTCCCTGGCTAGTGATTACGGGTCTTTCATCAGTGGTCTTCGGGCCCTCCTTAATTAATTCAGGTGCCATTCGAGTCCATATTAATGTGTTTTAACATTTATCAAATGTCCACATTATTCCTCTTTTTACCAGCAGAAGCCAAAACCCGTGGACTCTGCCCCACCTTGTATCACAATTTAAAAATCACCATTTCTTATCCTTTCTACATTTGCATTGATTTTATCCCAAAAATCACTTTCATTAAGAATCATCCCGTGCAACACCTTTTTCAATATTTTTATTTCATAAAAATGTCCCACTTTACATAAAACTACCATTTTACCCATTCATTCTCAAACTTGTCTTTTCCTCCATTTTCACAAGTGTTATTTCCCAAAAATATTATTAAGTTACACACGCTAACTTCTTATATATTTTTAATTCATTAACACGTATTCAACACTTTGGAGTAACATACCTCTTAAGTTGAACATCTCTTTACTTTATTACTTTCTTTACTAAGAAAACCTATTTGGCCTTTTATAGACTAATTCACAAGAAAATATCATTTTTTCTTTATTTTCACGCGTAGTCTTAAATATCCATTTACCACATCTTCCACACCTTTTAACACATTCTAAGGGTTGAAAATTTTATTTTCTTTATTTCATATTTAAATTCAATAAACCTTTATTAAACTTGTTTATATTCCATTATCAAAATACTACAAGTTTATATACATGAGAAGATGGATTTTAAGTCCAAAAATCCTACTAAATAGATCTAACATATTGATCATTCTACAAAATGTTGGCATAAACATGCTTTTCAAGCTAAAAGACATTTTTATTTGTAAATATCTGTTTATATAGAAATCCTAATTTTTCTCAAGAAGACTTTAAGACATTTGTTCAATAAATATTTTCAATAAGAGAAATATCATTTCAAACATTTTATTCCATAAAATTTTTAAATGTCAAGATTTCATGAAATGTATCATTTTTCTCAAAACTCTTGGGATCTTTCATAAATCGTCTCTTTTCACAAAACTATAAGAAATTACCTTCCTAAATCATAGATGCATTCTACTCTAACAAGCTCTAGCTACAAGACCAATAATATGCAAAATAGAGTTCTTAAGCTAAGAGTAGAGTTTCCTACCTCAAAGGAAGCTTCAACAATGATGGTTGAAATGTAGAAGAAGATGGAAACCTCCCACCTCCTAAGGTGTCCTTAAAGAGGTTTACTAACTCCACCAATATTGACACCATGAGAGCTAAAAAAAACCCTTCAAACTCCATACTTTCTTTTTAAAAAAAAGACCCTCATGATATCTCCATAAAAACCATCTTTCTTGAACGTGTCGTGTATTTAGGTTTCACGAGCTTAAATATGGAAGAATATAGTTAAACTATGTTGGTTTTGGGTGGAGGGGCAGTGGTGTTAGGGTGGTGGAGGGTGGTTTGTGGTGGAGGGGCTCTCAAGGGCTAGAGAGAGAGATAATAAATCTGATGGAACAACCTAAATGAGCCAAAGCTCAACTTAAATACTCCAAATCCCCTAAGGGTTAAATACCCTAAATGCCCCTACACTTAATGCTTTACCCCAAGGTTAATTAAGTCTTTTGTCCCACGTTTTGATCTGAACAACCGAGAGTATGACTCGTCATCCAATTTGACGCTCCATGTCGTGATAACATATTAAAATGTACAGAATTTTCTAGATTTTCTCTCGTCATTCGAACAACCTTCCCCCTTGTTCGAGCAAGATTTCCTTCTTGCTCCAACGATACTTCTAACAAAGTATTAACAAAGATAATTTCTAGGGTTAAATGGCGCTTGAGGAGCACCTCATTCGAATGGAAAATGACCCCCTCATTCGAATGACTACGCACCTCATTCAAATGTGGGCATCTAACGAGATTCCAAGGGGCAAGAGAAATCAACCATTTCCAAGTCGTTAGAATTTTGTTCGAATCTTGTTCGAACAACATGAGCACCTCATTTGAACAACTTCTTTTTTTCACCATTTAAACTTAGGTAAAAGAAACTCCAATTCAGTTTCATCGGGCCCACTACATTACCCAAGTATGACTTATGGTCCATCTCAACAAGTCCAAAGCCTAATTGGTCCTATCAAGTCATCGAATCATATAGGTATGATCATCATCACGGGGTAGGTGTTACATTCTTCCCTCCTTAGGGAATTTCATCCTCGAAATTATAAAGCCACCAATTCAAAAAATTCTTGATATTATCAATCATCACTCTAAGTCGTAGGAATCTTTCAGGGCTAAGTCATTGAAGTCCTCAATCACCAAAAGCCATCGTACACCCTTTCACAAGGGGATGTCACCAAAGAACTCAACATGTTCTAATGCTCACTATCAGTCTAGCCATCAAAATTACAAAATAGTCCTCGTGTCTCCACTTTCTGGATGATCTCGCCCAATTAAGTCCTAAGGTTTCTTTGCTAACACCCAAAGCATATCGGGACAACACTCTCTAGTGATCGACACTCACTGAGAGAAAATGACATACAACTAACCACCCAATCCATCGTGCTAAATCATTCAATTATTAAAACCATATATCTTAAGTCCCCTCAAATTCTCGGGTCTTCCTAACCACGCAAATTCACTAAAGCCTGATACTATCCTTGCCTAATTAGTCACCTTCTCCGTGGAGCGATATAACAATTAAGTCACAAATCGTGCATCTGACTAGCACCTTCCACAAGATCCTTCTATGAAGCTAGGATCATTATAAGCATCTAACTATGGAACACTCACCCGGGTATTATAATAATCCCCTCACTAACGCTGAACAACACCGTCTGCTATATTTCCTTAAGTTTTAACATTATCTGATGTCCTCAAATCATCATCTTTCTCTTTATAACTGGAGCCTCAATTTCCATACTATCCAATCATAATGTCGTTAATCTTAAGGCGAACGAATACTATGAGTAAACCATGCGGCCAAAAGTTCACCCCCCAGTACACAGAACTTTATGCAATTGACAAGGATACTTTAGACATGTGCGCACCCAGTTACCGACCTCTATTGACCATGCCAGCTCCAACTGCACTCTACTGGGCCAAATCACACCATACCACCACCGCAGGAACACAATCCTCAATTACCAGAACTTAAATGGACACAAAGAATCATAAGGAATGAAAAACCATTCCAAAAAAATTTCGTTCGCACGCAACAGATTATGTCTTATGAAAATCGAACCTACGACACATGCTTTGACGTATATGACTCCTACCAAATATCCTCATTGTGTACTAACGTAGCCGCACACCCCGTCTCGTGTAACCAACCGTGATGAATCGGGTCACAACCATCCATTCCCACAAGACGAAAGTAATATGCAAATATATTATCCTTTGGGAAGTCAAACACTTGACGCCCCTCCTTAAAAATAAAGCTTCCTCCTTACATCCTGGACAGATGTGAACCACTCCAATTGATGAATACCCAATGTCCTTATCTATATCTCTAGTCAACGTGATGTCATGACTAACCTAACACACCTAGGTCATTTCCCACATTATTATTCCCCAATCGTGTCCCAAACGTCTCCTTAGGCCATTACCACTAAAGCAAAATATCTACCCTATTATAACCCCTAGTAACAGAAGTTGTCACTGCACTTATCTCTAAGTTCTAGCTAACTTGATTTACGTGACAGCCACACTGGTCGCCATTAGCACTCTAAGGGTGGTAATTATCATATATGGATACATCTCCTAATCCGTACCTATTTTTCAAGATGCGCCAAGAACCAGTCTTTTCTCTAGTAAGGCCATTTTAACTCACACTGTCGACCCATGTCGATATCGCTTCAATATCCCTTCAGGGGTGCCATTTTCAAATTTCTAACATGACATCATAAATTTAAATCCAATTGAATTTACTAGTACCCATAAAAATCAAGTACTACACTTCCCACATTAGTCGTCTTAGAACAAATGGACATTGTGCCTAATCACGACACATCCCTCTAATTTCCCTTTGGAGATGGTACCATCCATTTATATCAAATTGTATGTCCTCACGGAGGATTATAAGATTTGATTCCTTAAACTTTGTTTAATAACCTAATATCATCACACGACCCTCAGTACGAACATCATTAGAACACTAGCACCCTTTAACGTTGAAATTAATTGATTTCCTAAGGGCACCGAGCATACCCAATGTAATTGTCACCAAGGATTTCCTTAAATCATTTCCATACTAAATTCATCTCGCATTCCATCATCACTTAGGTCAGTAGGATGGACTACAACACCTAGACAAGAATCTTATTTCCCTTTTGAATGAGATTCCAATATAGTTTTAACCTACGACTCTCTCTTAGATATCCAATAAAGGTTAAAAAACCTTCCTCCAAATGGTTAGTGACATAAATCATGTATCAAACCACAAATTGACACTACTAAGGATTCTGGTAGAATATAGGACGTCGTACACAACCTATAGGCCTCTAAGTCCATACTAACGACGTCACTAGGGATCCTATTCCTCAAAAGTTACATCATATTCTCTACGACCATATCATGGAAGACTATTTAATGATTACTCTTGCGTTTCTTCAACCCATCATTGTTACACACGTAACATACTCATTACTACTGGCCAGTTATTCTCATCTTAGTTTGCAAGATACAACTTTCAATTAAAAATTGCTAAGGCACTTACTAATATTGATAGCATCCTATCAACTACAGCCAAGCACACATCCTCAAGCAATTACAACCACGGTTCTACATGCCTACAAAATGATCAATTACTTATGACATTGCACTACCCCAAGGACCAAGTTTATTTAATCATATCATCGTTATTAGCTACTCATAAGCATCGCACCCAGGAAGTTAATGCATCCTTATTAAATCAACACTTCTTAGGCATGATACTCTAGTCACCTAATCTCCATGGTTGACTTCACACAATTCATGTCCCTAAAGTAATGGACGTCGTTTAGCTTTATTAACCTGTTAATAAACCTCTCACATCATCAAGGGTTGACATACAAGCACCTCACAGTAAAAATTGTGGTGTCGCCACTATTGGCTAGCACAGGAACTTGTAAATCACTAACATAGATATATCATAGGTGTGAAGGTGATTAATAACATCTAACTTGGTGGCATACCACTTGGCACTGAATTACCCATCGTGCTAATCTCATTGACTCCATCGTTGAGAACACGAATTCAAACCGTCAAAAATCTAGTGTTATCGGTCCAAGACCAACACTGACGTCAAAGATACACTACCAACCTCACAACATCACTCCTGAAAGGAACCTTGAACCTAGAGCTTTGATACCATTTTTAATGCCTCGACCTGAATTTATGGTTTACTCGTGGTCAACTCGGTCTGACCCAAGCATTGTGTGTGAAGTGCATGCAACAACCTACATAATTTTGCTAGTCTAGTTTTATTTAATTAACGTTTCACTTGTTTAGCATGTGATTTCCATTTACATAAAACTATGTAAGGGACCCATGGTAAAAAGGATACTTACATTTATAATGCTCTCAAAATATGGAACCGAACCCAACCTGCCGTAAAAAACAGGACGTAATGAGCCGAATGAACAGTGGAAAAAATACAACAACCTAATATAGAATCGAACGGTATAAAAGAGAGTTTAACACTTTATATATACATTCACATGAAACTACCTTATGTATATACACATATATATAAACTTTAATTCATGAAATCATTTTTATTCAAAAACGTTATTTATTCCGATTAATTCGTCTCAATCTTGTAAAGAACCCCATCTTATTTGGCTTGACAGTTATTTCTTTATTTAACACACCTGGTTAAATACTTTGAACAAATACCCTTTATTTAAGGAAAATCATTTTGTCACTGAAATTACCCCTTTGCTCATACCAAATTTACCTTAATATTTTTATTGAAAATCACTTTTCAACACACGTAAGCACCATGTTAGAAAATACTATTTTTTCCATGAAATCCTTTCGTAAACACACTCTTGTGTTAATTATGAGTTACATCTCTTAAGGTTGCATAATTACCCATTCAGTCACTTCACTCTACCATTCCTTTTACTTCATGTACATTAATTAATTTTCTTGTATTACTTGTCCACACTATTCTTTATCGAAATATTTATTAATTCCATTCAAGTTAGTTTTTCTTTTCTTGTATTCATAACACAACCCATTTATTGACATATTTCACTTTTCATTATCTTTTTCTCAGAATCTTCCAATATCTGCATATTTTAATGGGCTCCACACCGCCGACTATGCTACCATAGTCTCTGGCCAATGATTTTATGTCTTTCACCCTAGAGCTTTGGGCCCTCATCAATTATTCCCAGTGTCATCCAAGTCCTTATTAATGTGTATTAATAGTTATCAAATGTCCACATTATTCCTCCTTTTATCGTACGAAGCCAAAACCCGGGGGATCCACCCCAGAATGATCTTTTACACATTTGCATCAATTTTATCTAAAAAATCACTTTCATTTAGGACCATTATGCGTAAAACCTTTTTCCACATTTTTATTTCATAAAAATGTTCCACTTCACATAAAATTATCATTTTACCCATTTATTTCCAAACTTGTCGTTTCCTTCATTTTCACAAGTTTTATTTCCCCAGAACATTATTAAGTTACACACACTAACTTTTTAAATGTTTTTAACTCATTAACAATAATTTAACACTTTGGAGTAATATACATCTCTAGTCAAAAATATGTTGACATCATTATTATCTTTACTAAAAAAAACTCTTTGGCCTTTTGGAGACTGTAAGGACACAAATTTCTAATTGAGTCCTTTGTTGTTTTGGCTCAATTCCAGACAAAAACGTTTGAGTCATAAGATAGAGTTCTTGACCATCCTTCAAGCCTATGGCATACTTCAGTTGAAGACGTAACGGCCAAGATTAAAGCTTCATCAAATGCTGAGTTTGTTGTGCCTCATTTCTACGTAAACAACATATGTTCCATTTTCTCCTAACGTATGAATGCATTACATATATATATATATATATATATAGGAGCTTGGAACAATATTTATTAGGTGTAAGTTTTGTTTAAATTTTTTTTTTTCAGAAGGTTTCCTTAAAACTTTAAAATAAAGTTTCTGTGCTAAAATCGATTTTTTAAGCTTTCTGAATTTTCGTTCGAAATTTTCCTTTGAACTAGTCTTTCGTTCGAACGAGAATTTCATTCGAACGAGGTTCGCCAACGACGTGCCTCTGGAACTTCATTAGAATTATCATTCGAATGAGATTTCAGGCGGAAATTTTTTTTGGCAGTTTTTCCCATGTTTCCACTTACCTTTACCCACTAAATTTTGGCAGAAGATATATGTGCGGGAACCAAGTTTGAAAAACCACCTTTTGACATTTTCTAAACACCTTTTTAGAGAGAACATTTTTGAGAGAAAAATTCCTAAGTTCAAAAGTTCATGTTTAAGTGTTTGTAGTTCAAAAACATTATTTGAAAAACACTTTCTTACACCCATAGTTTGTTTATTCCAAGTTTCCATATATATACATCTTGCTTGGAGTGTTTTGGCATCGGGTTTACTCTACCGAGTGGAAGAGTTCGTTTGGGTTTGCTACTACATCCCTCAAAGAAGAAGTTCGTTGTTTTCCTGAGGCATTCTCACATGGTGAAAGGCACCGTGTGTGGTTGACGATGTTCCTACAGCTTCATTGGTGGATTCCAAGATTTCGATGGTGTCCGAGATTATCGGCTAGGGAGAGGTAGTTACAAGAAGACGCGTCGAGGCTTGAAGGAGTCGAGTGTTGTAAGTCATCTTGCTTGTAATTGTAAATTTGGTACTTAGTGGACTTATGGCTAGGGTCGCCTGAGGTTTTTTCCCGTTGTGGGTTTTTCCTCATACATTGCAGCGTAGTGATTTATTTATTTATTTTATCTTATGCAAAATTTACCTTAGATGCATGCTTAGGTAAAAAGATAAAATCTAGTTTAAATCACTACTTATTTAATTTGGTGCTGATTTAAATTTTGGCATATGTTAATTTAATATAAGTCATCACTTAATTTGTTAAAATATGTTTGACCTAATTTGGTAATATTAAAAATATGACTTAAGAAAATTTCTTGGACTTGGGTTAAATTGGTTTAAGTGAAAAATGTATTTGTTGTCTAATTTAAATTTTACTTTGAACTTGTTTATTTTTAATTTGAAAGAAATTAAAATTTGATGTTTGTGTGTATTTAATTGAACCATATCGCTTTCAAATTGGTATCAGAGCATTGATTGAGAAAAGCTATAGCTTTCAAAGTGGTATCACACCCGGAACGCTAATTTATCGCGTCAGAGATCCGTTTTTCAGCTTCTATAATTTTTGTGTTCCTTGTATTTTTAGGTGGTTCATTTTTTTACTCACTCTCATTTTTGTTTTGTATCTCTTGATGGGACGTCTCAATGCTAATTTGTCCATTTCTAATGATAATGAATTTTTTTGCTATTCGAGAGGAATTTAATGGGCTTAATAAGTGTAATGAAAATTTAAGAGAATTAAATGTGAGATTTGCAAAAAGAATTAAGTTTCTTGAAAATGAAAATTTATGCTTTAAATCTAAAATTGAACTTTTGCAAACCTCGCTATCTCAAAAAGATATTTTTCGTGAAAAGATCATGGACATAAATTACAATTATAATATTTTAAATATGTCCAAGAAAGAGAGTGATAGTCGAGAAAAGACTCCTAGGGACAAGTTTGCTCATATTGAGGGGGAGCGTGATAACCTTCTAGGAGTTATAGAAAATTTAAAGAAGGAGTCCCGTAAAATTGAGGAGTCTAATTTATTACTTGAGTCCAAAATTTTAAATATGAAAAATAACTTACAAGACTCGAGTAGTAGTTGTAATGGTTCTAGCTCATCTAGTTCAAATATTTTCGTTGCTAAAGCTAAGACCATTGTTTGTTTTAGTTGGTCAACTGTATCCAAGGTCTTTAGGAAAGGTCACTCCTTAGGTATCATTCCTCGTGTTTTCACATGCTTGCATTGTAGTAGGAAAGATCACCTTAGGTCATTTTACTTTTATCTTAAAAGAAGTCCTAGGAAGTCTATGTCTAGAATTTCATTAGTTCCCAAATCCCATCATTTTAAATATACATCTATATGGGTTAGGAAATCATTTTTAGACGCACTAGATATTAGATTTGTTGATTCTCATTTGCTTTCACATGAAACCTCCCTTGCTAAATTTAAAGGTTGAATGTGTTAGTTTTGTTTGCATACTCTAGCTTTTTGTGCTTCATATTATATACGATTGCTAGGTGTATGCATGTTTAGTCATTTTCTAGTCATTGCTTTATCACATATCACATGCTAGAATTATGATTGTTGTTTATCTTTTGTATTATAGTTCTTTTATTTTAGTTTGCATTAAATGAAAAATACAAAAATATTTTTGTTTATCATTTGTATTTTATCTTTTTAGTAATTTAAGATTAATGAAAAATACAAATGATTTTTGTTTGTCTTTTGAGTAAATAATTTATTTTTGCTTAAAATGTTTCAAAAACTCAAAAAGATTTTTTTTGTGTGTGTATTTTTAGTTTGACACATTTTATGAGGCATATACTTGTGTCTGAATCCCTTCTTTTTCGCCTCCACGTGACTAGAACTTTTGGTTTAGATTGTCAATCCTTAAAATGTTCTTTACCATGCTTACATAGAGTAGTTGGATTTTGTGTTGATATAATGGATTCTATTTTTATATGCCTCAATTCACACATGCACGAGCTCACTTGAAATTTTAACTTCATATGTATATTTGAGCTTTGTGAGGTGTTATCATACTAATTTAGTCATCTACATATTATGTTACCTAGGAGGACTAGTGGATGTTAAAATCTGTTGCACGTGAGATTTGTGTGAGATATAAAAATGTTATATATAAATGTGCACGGGGAAGGGCTCCTAAAGGAAATATCATCCTTTGCGAGTAAGCGATCGTTTGGAATGGACCTAACAGAAATACGTGGTCCAAAGGCCTAAAAGAATAATGGCATTAAAAGAAAATATTTGCCAAGGCCTCTTTTTTTTAGTTGATCTATTCATTCAAAAGATTAAACTCAATATTCTTAAATTGAGGGAGTTTGGATGGTATATCAACGGTTTGCACAATGTCTTTTTATCCTAGTTGTACTTTCAATGTCATGACTCTATTGGTTTATAGAATCATTAAAAGTCTAGGCTTGTATGCATTGTTTATGTTTGTTCATTGAGTTCAATTTATATTGTCACATGAGGTTATATTCAAATGTGATGAAATTTGCAATCAATTGAGAACTCCGTGAACATGTTTTAAGTGATTTGGTCTAAATTTAATTGTTGCTAGTTCACACCCCAACACTTCCATTTCCATATGACACATTTTTGCCATTCGAGTGTGAAAAGCTTATTTTATTTTGTGTCATGTGTAGTATTTATACCTAGTATATGTGCGTGTGCGTTAATTATAGTCATTATTTCTATATATATATGGTATTTTTTTGTCTTTACCTTGCTTTCTAGTCCATCTATGCTTCTACTTCATGATTGGTATCTATCTTGTTGCATTCTTTGTTGATATCACATGCTTAATACTTTATGTATCATATTGGTATCATTTTCTTGCATCTTAGTTGGTATCCGTTATTATTTGTTGGATTAGTTATGATTTGTTTTCCTATATGCTTTCATGTTCTTATCACTCTAAACATCATGTTTCAATTAGTTTTATCCTTTGTCTATTCCTGAACAAAAAGGGGGAGAATGATAGGGGGAGAAATGGTATCTAATCCTATTGTAATTGTATCTTAGTTTGGGAGATTTAACTTAAGGGGATTCGGGACCTTCTCAGGTAGATCATAGTTGATAAAGGGGAGAATTAATTTAAGGGGAGTATTTATTTTAATTGCATTTAATAGTTTGATATTCCCTATGCATTTGATAGTTTGCTTAAGTGCATAGGAATTCTTCTAAGTGGCAACTTTCTTCATCGGCAAAGATATTGATCCTTGGGTTGTTTGAGTCAAACTATTATATTTTTATTTTGGGTGGGATATTTTATGTCTAGTAGAGCTTGACAGCCCTTTAGGATTTTGTTTTGGTTTTTGTCCCAGAATAGCCAAAGGGGGGGATTTGTAAGGACACAAATTTTCAATTGAATCCTTTGTTGTTTTGGCTCAATTTGGGACAAAAACATTTGAGTCATAGGATAGAGTTCTTTACCATCCTTCAATCCAATGACATACTAAAGTTGAAGACGTAGCGGCCAAGATTAAAGCTTCATCAAATGCCGAGTTTATTGTGCCTCGTTTCTACGTCAACAACATGTGTTCCATTTGCTCCTAAGGTATGAATGTATTACATAAATATATATATATATATATATATATATATATATATATATATATATATATATATATATATATATATATATATATATATAGGAGCTTGGAACAATATTTATTGGGGATAAGTTTTGTTTAAACTGTTTTTTTTCAGAAGGTTTCTTTAAAACTTTAAAATAAAGTTATGGGCTAAAATCGATTTTTTAAGCTTTCTGGATTTTCGTTCGAAATATTTATTCGGATGAATTTTTCGTTCAAACGAGAATTTCGTTCCAACGAGATTTACCAATGACCTGCCTCTGGAACTTCGTTAGAAGTCTCGTTTGAACGAGACTTCGTTTGAACAAAAAATCTCGTTCGAATGAGATTTCAGGCGGGAAATTTTTCTTGCAGTTTTGAGCAGTTTTTCCCATGTTTCCACTTACCTTTACCCACTAAATTTTGGCAGAAGATATATGTGCGGGAACCAAGTTTGAAAAACCAACTCTTGATATTTTCTAAACACTTTTTAGAGAGAACATTTTTGAGAGAAAAATTCCTAAGTTCAAAAGTTCATGTTTAAGTGTTTGTAGTTCAAGAACATTATTTGAAAAACACTTTCTTACACCCATAGTTTGTTTATTCCAAGTTTCCATATATATACATCTTGCTTGGAGTGTTTTGGCACCGGGTTTACTCTACCGAGTTGAAGAGTTCGTTTGGGTTTTCTTCTACATCCCTTAAAGAAGAAGTTCATTATTTTCTTGCGACATTCTCACATGGTGAAAGGCACCATGTGTGGTTAACGGTGTTCCTACAGCTGCATTGGTGGATTCCAAGGTTCCGGTGGTATCTGGGATTGTCGGCTAGGCAGAAGTAGTTACAAGAAGACGCGTCGGGGCTTGAAGGAGTAGAGTCGAGTGTTGTAAGTCATCTTGCTTGTAACAGTAAATTCCGTACTTAGTGGACTTAAGGCTAGGGTCGTCCGAGTTTTTTTCCCGTTGTGGGTTTTTCCTCGTACATCACGGCGTAGTGATTTATTTGTTTATTTTATCTAATGCAAAATTCACCTTAGATGCATGCTTAGGTAAAAAGATAAAATCTTGTTTAAATCACTACTTATTTAATTTGGTGCTAATTTAAATTTGGGTATATGTTAATTTAATTCAAGTCATCATTTAGTTTGTTAAAATTGGTTTGGCCTAATTTGGTAATATTGAAAATATGACTTAGGCAAATTTCTTGGACTTGGGTTAAATTGGTTTAAGTGAAAAATGTATTTGTTGTCTAATTTAAATTTCTCTTTGAAATTGTTTAATTTTAATTGGAAAGAAATTAAAATTTGGTGTTTGTGTGTGTTTAATTGAACCATCTCGCTTTCACATCTCTTTAAAGGGAATTGATTATTACTTTTTGGTGAAATTTAAAAATTGGGGGCCTCGTGTTCCAACAAGTGGTATCAGAGTATTGATTGAGAATAGATATCGCTTTCAGAGACTAACTAACAAGAAAATTCCATTTCCTCTTCATTTCACCATATAGTTTTGTATATCCATTTATCACATTTTTGAAACCTTTTAACACACTTTAAGGGTTGAAATTTCTATGTCCACTTCCAAATCTAGGTGTGTCTAACTCCAGAACCTCTAAAACCTAGGCTTTGATACCAAAAGCTGACACTCCCCAACCCAGTTACTTATAATTAATTTTGAAAGTCAAAGTGAGTCAAACCATAATTTCCTTAAACGAACCAAAAGCACGAGTTACCTTTTTCATTCTTCAACATGAATCCATAAAACTAAAACCTTTTCACAATTTTAAAGTAATTGTGACTATATGAACTTATTTAAAGGATAAGTAGGCTTAAATTAACCCATTTACATTTGACCGAAATCACAGTTTTATGCATCCCTTTCTAACCCCACCCGACCTCCTTGATTTGGCAGTGACATCACGTTACCTGAAAAACATAAACATAAAAACAGTGAGCAAAATAGCTCAGTGAATGCATCATTACTACACTATTGCGTAAAATTAAATTCAATAAATCATATCCATGAGGTAATATATATATATATATATATATATATATATATATATATATATATATATATATATATATATATATATATATATATATATATATATATATATATATATATACTTATCCGTCCCGTTCGTAATGAATGACCAACTTATCTGAATTATGATTCACATATCCAGCCTGCAATAGACAATTCTCCTCATTCCTAGTCAAGGAGTAACCCCTTATCTTTAATAGACAAATCTCCCCCATTCTGGGTTGGGGAGTAACCTCCCATTTCGGTAAACCTAAATGAATAGATTCATATTCATAACATTATTATCATATCCATAACTATTCATAAATGCATCTTACCAGTGAGTAATATTACGATCATATTCATATCTATGTATAAATGCCTCTTACCACTGACTACACGCACCCTGGTTACTTAATGGGTTTTTCCTTTGTCTTTATCTGGAACTTTTTCAACTAGTTCCCCTTCCTTTCCTATCATTCATACAATATTAGTTTCATCGTAAGAATATTTACAACTAGAATGTAACTCAATTCATAAACATCATATGATCCATTCAAATCATTTATTATAAATGAAGTCCCATCTAACTCTATGCTAAGATATTTAACATATCCAAATCATAACCCATAAAAACTTTAATTCCTCCATGGTAGTTCCATACCTAACATATTAGGTTTCCAATACAAAATACCACACATCATTTCAAGTTTTCTAGAGTAAGATATGCCCATTTCTTTACCACGTAGTACACTTACCCTATAAGCTCCTCTATTATTCAGTTAACTTCCAGGAATTCTCATAATTTTTCTATATCATAACTTTAAATTATCTTCCACCCAATTTCAATAAACATATTTAGTGATACCAAATTAAAGTTTCATAATTTTTAAAAAAAAATTCTATGTCAATAAAAACGTCAAACACATGGTATGCATACTTACACTTTTAGGGCAGATTCAATACCTGAACTTCAAACTATCACCCAAGATTCGTTCATATTTTTACATAAGTTTTGGATGTGATATACACATATGAGTTTATTTTAATCTCCAACTGGAATTACTCAATTCGAGTAAGTATACAAAAAGATATACAAGTTCGAATACACAAGGTTTCCAATCGAAGCAATATAAAAGGGTATACGCGTTCAACTTTGCTTAAACTTAATTATATCCATACATATACACCAAGGCACGAAAGTTCAATAAACCATCAATGATTTATATCATTTCAATCAGTAATACCAAAAATATAACAAGATTTATGGATAGAATTACCTTAGGGACGTTTAGGTAATTTCCTATTGATTTTTCTCAATTGTTTTACTCACTTTTTTCTTCCTGAACTTCCCGACTCTCTTTCCTCAAGATGAAACTCTCCAAAACTGAACCAAGGCTTAATTTTATTAATTTTATGAACAAAGAGGATGGTTTTAATGAATATAAGTCGGAAAAACCCACCTCCCTTTCCAACCAATCAAAACAACCCATTTGTTGTACTAATAAGATAAAATATCACTTAACGAATGGACAGATTTGTCATTTCTTCATCATTTTAGCGTAACTACTTTGTCGGACCTCTATTTTACACAACGTTTATTGTGTTACAAACATAACTCATATATCTACAACTATCTAGTTTTCACCTCAAGTCAATTTTTATATTATAAGGGTCAAAACTAGTCTCCAACATGAACATTCCTACCGAAAACTAAAAAATATAGTGTTTGTAACTAATTCGATATTTCATGAGTTATGTAGGTAGGATTAGACTAAAAATAATAACTTAACATTATATACTATAATAACACAATATAAATATCACATAAGGTAATCACGATTTATCATAATTATATCCGAATTGCCGCAACTCCCCCCCCCCCCCCCCCCCCCCCCCCCCAAGAAAATTTCGTCCTCGAAATTTAGAATAAATTTCACTTAGCAAACAATTGGGGATACTATTTCCTCATGCTATCCTCCCTTCCTAAGTTGATTATTTAATTTCATGAATACCCCACAACAAATTAACTACGAGACTAACTTTATTCCCTAATACTTTCTCCATGTGATCAAGAATTTCCACCGGTTCCTTGATGTACGACAAATGTTCTTTCATAATATCTTCAGTTTCTTTATCATTTAGACATAAGGATATTCGTCTAAGGATTTCTCATCAATGAAAACTAATTCCCAACTCATAAATTACTTCATACCTTTCTATATGTATGTCGAACATTCACACATAATAGATTATCGGTTGTATCATCATATATTCATAATGAGTGAATATTTTTAATGAACTTAGTATCATTATTTATGCTTATCCCTTAATCCCTATAGTCTATCCGTATCATCATGTAATATTTCAAATCATAACTATTCTATTACAATACTAGATTATTATACTTTATCTCTCCAACTTCCACTAAATATCTCAAATCATAAATATCATATTACCAGACTAGCTTATTACACTTCATATTTCCATATTCCATTCAATACTAAATACATGTGTTTGACTTTAACTATTATCCGCATCATTTCTGAAGTTTAGGAGTATGTTAAATATCGTCCTTACAATTTCTTAATTTAAATATAGCCTCACTATTTTTCATATACCGAAACGGAACAATCGTTCACTAAATGTTTATTCTTATCCAAGCTTTCATATTCACTTACATGTATATTGTGCAGTCATGCACTATGAACTCAATATAACTTCTCGCTATCTTCCTTTTTAAGTATCGTTTTATTGTTCTTTAACTAAACGTACAATGACGTTAACAAATCATTATTCCAACACAAAAAATTTGTAATCATAATCTTACCCCAATCCTTATTAACATAATAGTCTTATGCAACATCATTAATACACTCATCTTACCCATTTGATAACATGGATGTTAAACATAATATCACCACTTAAAACTTTTACCGTACTTACCAACCCTATAATACTTCTTTAACTATGATATGTCGCATTTCTTTCAAATAAGCTGTACAAATACCTTAATGTATCACATTATGGTATCTCGCATAGCACATTATCCTTACACATACTTCTTGGTGAATCCGTATAATGTCAACCATATTCATTATATGTAAGACTCTCAGTGATAACACACAATGACAAATATAACTCAAAATCCCCCCAAACAAGTTGCTGATATTTAAATCCAACTAGCATCTTTCTCATACTCATGCATTATTCCTTATTCGTCATTAGTTAAAATTTAAATCTCATTTATTTATTAACTGCAAAAATCTCATTTAGACCCAATTATATTTTATCACAAAGTCATCACACCCCATCATACTTAATTTATATTTCACCATGGCCACATCCCATTAGGTTTTGTTGGCATTGAGTATAAGCATACACTCACCCCCTATTTTCTTATTTAATAACTCCTACTCAGTTGTCATATACACTAGATATCAATAATTTTCCACCCTTCATTCCCAAATACATCTTCAATTCTCATAAATAATTCTTACCTCTCATCCGATAAGAAATTCATTGCCCTAATACACAACACATGCTCCTAAAAGGATTCCTTAATATTTTAAAATTCCAACTCTTTAACACCTCATCTTAACTTGACTATTCATATAAGCATCCCAAAACCTCATAAGAGTAACATCCACTGCATATACTCATACTATTAAAGAAGTACATCTCAACTCTCATTACTCTTTTCTTCTACTTATCATAATTCATTATGAATCCATGTTCGTATCAATTGTGATATATTATATTTCAGACCATTTCACATATTAAATTTAAATATATACAACTACAAATCTTCTCCTCTCTTCTTTACCATGTGAATCTTCATTTTATCTAATGATTTAAGTCTCATCGTAATCATGTAATAGTAATTATTCACAATTTTATATACCACATTTTGTCTTTAAACATTTTCCTTCCATGACACGTTTGCAACATATAAAACAATGCAATGCTTCATATTAAAACACTTGTATTTTTTGTCATCCCTGAATAAACGTTCACATATTATTTCCATTCCTGTAAGATCCTTACATTTCATATCCCTCACAACATTATATATTTATAACTGACAGATGTTAGTCAATGTTGATGTAAAAAGCTAGATTTGATCTAATTAATTAATCACAAATAAATATGAGTAAAGAAATAAGTCAAGAGATTTTTAAAGTGGTTCAGCCTTAAGGAAAATGGCCTACATCCACTAGTTTGTATTACTGAGTGTCTTGCCTTGATTTCAATTATATTTGCTTACCCTGCTGAGAGGGTATTACAATATATTTATAGCCTTTGGGCTGTCAATGTGAACAGATAGTATGCCTTTATCGAATGTGCATATACATCTGTACATGGTAAGGAATGATTATAATATAATAAACATTGAATCTATCTGGTCATTTGGTTTTCCCAATAAGTTGCTCAGTATGCTGAGTAGCTCGGTACACTGAGTAGCTCGGTATTTGAACTTGTTTAATATTGGATGACATGTGTCTTCATATAATTGGTTCACGCCAGCTGACTAATTTTTATATCAACAGAAGCCCCCAATGTTTCACAGTTAAAGTTGGATACGAGAGTGTGGAACATTATAGCCAAAAAGTTGTTCGGGCACATTTCTCATGTCTTGGTTAATTATAGACCTTCAACACTTGAAATTTTTTCCACTTTGAGTAACATTTTTTAGCACGAAATGGAAAATTTGTAAATATTTTGAATTCTGATGACCACTTGGGTATCTGCGTCTTTTTCCTTTGATTAGCCGTCGAGAACACAACCGTCGTCACTTTTAATTATTACTTTTCTCGTTTTTCGAGGCGGCATATATAAAGACGGTAAAATCTGATTGTCTTCTACCTTTTGCCATATTTGCTTCCAAAGCCCTTGTTTTTTCATTTTTCTTCTTACGAACATTCTTTATGTCATCTATCTTAGCTGATTCCGTAATCTCCTGTAAGAATTTATTCCTTCTTTCTTCTTTCTTTGCCTTAGTCACCATGGTTTACTCTAATGAGTCATTTGAAAAGTTTATAATCGATTTTGCAATTCCTTCCTGGGTTGATTTGGAAGAACTAGTTTATCCTTATGATTTATTTTTTTTAGATGAGGGACACTGGTTTCCCTCCATATTTGAAGTTGGATGTGGTTTTTCTTTTTCGCCTAATCCCCCATGTTTGGAATTTTGCCAATACTTTGATATTGTACCTGCAAGAGTAGTTCCAAATACATGGAGGGTAGTTAATAGCGTACAAAGGCTAAATCAAATACATGGAACTCATCTAGGGATTCCTGAAATTATATTTTATTATAAATGGGTCACCAGTGACACCACTTTTTGTTTAAAAACTAGGCTTGTTAACATAGCCTTAATGGTCAATCTCCCTGATTCTAATAGGGAATATTTTGAATATGGCGTTGTGATGAAAAGTTGGCAACACCCGCTATTAAATGGAAATGACATGTACCAATGTCCCAGATGTCCACCTTATGGCAATGGAATAGGTTGTTCTTTATTTTTAAACTAGCTCTGTTTTTGTTTGATAAAATGTTTGACTAACTTTTGCTTTCTATAATTTGTATTTATAGTTGATAGTAAAAGAAAACCCCTAAAAGAGATTGATATTAATATAAAAGAGTTGAAGCTTATCTGGAGTCTTCAATAATCAATTATTGGGGAGCACGTGAGATATGTTTCCTATTTGTTGAAATACAAGAATACTACTTCCCCTTGTATTGCTTGGCCTGTTGTTCCTCCTACTTCGATGATTGATCTTGAACAAAGCCCGATATCTCCTTCAGCTGTTGAAGAATCTTCCTCTGATTTGGGTACCTCCTTTGCTGATCTAATGACAAAGAAGAAGAAAGTTCCTCATCTTTTTACTAAGATGGTCCCTGGTGCTGAAGGGGCAAAAAAGAACAAAGAAGATGTCCCAGCTAAAGGGATTGAGAAAAAGGAGGCTACACCTTTGAGAAGACTAAGAAGGGGTCTTGCTGAAAAGGCCATTGATGCTGCTACTCAACCTACTGGGGTTGAATTACCTTCCTTGCTTGCTGGTCCTCCAACTTTTATTACTCCTGGTTTGGATAGGAAATTAATCTGTCCTGAAACTCTCCCGGATCACAGAGCTGCTGAGACCTCTACTCCTCGGGGAAAAGTCTCTGATTTGTCTTTCCAACACCTCGCATCAGTAAGTGTTATTTTACCTCGACATTTCAATTATATTTTAAATTTCCATATGCTAACTCGAGTTTATCTTTGTCCTGTAGTTTTTGGTGCATTTTAATAATATCTTGGAAAAGGATAAAGCTATAAAAGCTTCTTCCTCTTCCAGTTAAGTAGAAGAAGCCCTTACTGGGTTATCAAAATCTTTGGAGGACTCTCGGTAAAAATATGAAGATGACAAAACTTCGTGGGAGAATAAGATCAAGGATGCTGACAAGGCTAAATAAGCAGCTGTGTATGCTGCAAAGGAGACAGAGGAGAAAGTGAAGATTGCTATTACCAGTAAGGAAGAAACTGAGAGCAATCTTGAAGAGGGTGAATGACGTAAGAAAGATATTGAGTAAAAAGTACAATTTAATTAAGACCTACTTAGGGACAAGGTTTCCTTAGAGAGGATGAAGAGGAAGTCTGCTGTAAAGAATTCTTTTTGCTCTGGATGGGACAAAGGGTGGAATAAGGCTCAAACTGTTGCTTCTGCTCAAATTAAGTATGCAAGTTTGAAATTCTTTAGAGATGGATGGGTGGTAGCTCTAAAAGAGTTGAACACTGCTGAAGATTTTGAATTATTTCATAAACATGTCCATGGTCCTCCTTATGCCTTTGGAGAAGAAGAAGAAGAAGAGGAAGATGAAGCTGGATCTGATGAATCTTCTTTGATGGTGGTGGAACCAACACCTGCTTCCACTATCCCTCAGTCTTTCGAGCAAGCCTAATAAATAATGCTTTCTTCTTGCCAACCTCAGCTACCCTCCGAGAAACTTTAGCAATCAAATCCTTTTGGAGAGCCCCAGCCCCCAATTCCCACTTCGAAATCAACTGAGAAGGTGGTGGGTGATAAGGAGAAGGTGTAGAGTTGTTCGGAGATTTTTCTTTACTTTCCTCTATTTTCCCTTTATTTTGTACCTCTGGTTATACTCCCATTTGCTATGATCAATAAAATTGACTTGTTATTTATTTACACTTCTCCTCTACTGTTCAATAGTTCTGTTATTGATCTGCTTTTTCTTTTCCTTGCTAGTTTATTGCTAGGATGGAACTATTATCAGTTTATAATACATAGTTGATGAAGAAATGTATAGATTACTTCAAAGCGGGTCATGCAGATTTTATCGAAGCATAAATAATTGACATCATTGGTTCTAATGCTTCTGAACGAGCAATTGAGGCTTATCAGTACTTCAAATGCTTACTTGATCGTGCAATAGGGAATAACGTAGCTTACTATGAAATGATTGAATATCTTTAAGCAATGATTGAAGAACTTCAAGCTCAACACAATGAAGCCACTGCTCTTCTTCATGAAAGATATGAGAAAAAATATCAATAGTTGAGCACTGCTAGGGCTATGATAAATTCATTTTTGCCCATAATAAACGGAAAAGTGTGCTGAAATTTGAAATTGAGGAGAACAGAAACATTGTCAAACTTCTAGAAGAGGAAAATAACGCTTTGAGAGAAGAATTGAGATAGTTAAAATCTTCTTCTTCCTCTAGAGCTATAGTCTCGGTTAATGATAAAGGTATTTCCTTTTTGGAGATTGAAAATGCTTCGTTAAGAGAGTTGGAAACTCTGAAAAGTATTAGACCTACATCCACTTCTCAGGGAAGGACAAGAGAAAGTCGAAGTAGCATTGAAGAGACAAGAACTCGGCAGGTCTTAAAAAATCAAGTTGCTCAATTGAAGGCAAAAACTAAATCTCTGGAAGAAATGTCCTAGAAGATTCAAACTCTTACAGAGAAACTATCTACTCAGAGTTCTTCATTGCAGAATAAAGAAAGTGTGTTGAGAAGACTGCACCCATATGTTGAACGGTTAACTTATCAGTTTCACAAGCAGCTTAGAGATTTCTGGATGGAGGGATATAATGAGGCTTTATATCATCTTGATGCAAGGATGAAGCAATCAAATAATAAAGGGTACAAACAGGGATGGATAAACGCTCAAACTGTAATGAAAGTTAAGAAAGGAACTGAGTTGTGGGATTGGTATGACCCTGGGATACTTGATCTGCCAGTACCACCTTTTCAGCTAGATGTTAACTGGATTCCAATTCGTTCCATTCCTCATTGTCTAATTTCCATGTACCTAGGTGATTACAGTCTTCATGAAGACTATGAGATATCCCGACCTCCTCATTTGCTAGACCAAGCAATTTCAAGTAACACTAAAATGCTCCAAGACTTAAATTTTATCAATTCTTCTTATGCTTTAGATGACCCTCTAGTTGGAATGGATCTTGTATCAAAATCTGAAGGAAAGAAACTAATAGAATAGGCTATTTATATTTGGTTAGTGATTCTTATTGTAAATGAAGAAAAATCATCTTCTTGTAATTTTGTTTCCTTGGAAATAAAATAATTGCATGATGTTTATTCTGTCAATGTTTCTTCATAACATGAGATCAACGATATTAATATTGTATTAATAACAATAATGGGTTACTTTTTAGTCGTTGAATATATATATACATTTGAATGGACATTTTTCCCTTTTTGATTTGATTGCCTAGACAACGGAACTTTTACCCCATGTGTTTGTCTAGTTGTAGTGATTTTTTATCACCCATAAGTGCCTAAGCAATGGAATATTTATCCCATGTTCCAGCTTATTTGTAACAATCTTATCTAGATTGCCTTGGTTTCCAGCCAGTGGATATTTAACCCAACTTCTTGTCCAGTTTAAATGCCTTCTTGGGTCACCCATAATCAAGTAGGACTTGCCTTGATCTATTGTTTTACCAACATTATTGGTATCTTTGTTGATGCCGACCAATATTTAGCTTGTGGTTGCTGATGCCGACTAACTTTTAACGGGTGGTTGTTGATGTGGACCAACATTTAACGAGTTTCTATTCTATAAGTGTCAGGTCGAACAACTGTCGTGATGCGATAAGGTCCATGCCAATTGTCTTCTAACTTATTGTGCTTTTAAATGACCTTCTTGAGCACGTAATCACCTTCATTTAGATCACATTTCTTCACCCTTTTATTATAAAACACAGTAGTCCTTTGCTAATATGTTGCATTTCGGATTGTTGCTTCTTTTCTGACTTCTTCGAGCATGTCTAAATCCAAGTGTCTCATCAAATCACTCACCATAGAATTGAAATTATGATTAGGTAATACTAGTTCAGTAGGTATTACTGTTTCACTCTCAAAAGCTAGCATGTGTGGTGTTTCTCCAGTTGCTGTTTGGGGAGTTGTTCGGTAAGCCCACAACACTGACTGTAACTCATTGATCTAATTCCCTTTAGCATAATCTAGTTTCTTCTTCAACCCATTCAATAGAGTTCTGTTTGTCACCTCTGTTTGCCCATTACTTTAGGGATGACCTGGGGCTGAATGGAGTTTTAAATATTGAACTGGTTACCATGATCATTGATAAAGGCATGGGGCAAACCATATCTGAAAATGGTATTCTTCCAAATAAATTGATAGATCCTTTCATAGGCCATATAGGTGAGAGGTTCAGCTTCCACCCACTTTGTGAAATAATCAATAGCTACCACCAATTATTTGAATCATCCTCTTATAGTTAGAAGTGGCCCAATTAAATCTATTCCCCACATAGCAAATGGACAGGTTGAAGTAATTGGTGTTAGCAACACTTGAGGAGTTCTTCGTATAGTAGAAAATCTCTGATACTTATCACATTTTTTTGGCATAAGCCATACAATCAGCAAGCATTGTTAGCCAGTAATATCCTTGCGTATTCATTCTCTACAGTAGAGTTCTTCCTGCTACATGAGCACCATAAGATCCTTCATGAATTTCCTTTATTAGGTCCTTGATTTCTACTGGATGAACACACCTCTGCAAACCAGCTATCAAACCTCTCCTGCACAAAACTCCATTATTCAAAACATATCTGGAAGCCTTGTACTTCAACCTTTTGACTTCTAGTAGGTCGGCTGGTAAAATACCTTCTTCAATATTGTAACAACCCGCCTAAAATAATAACGGGTGGCCAGCCCTATACCATATTAAATCAGGAATTCCAGATGGTCCAGTCTCAACATCAACTGCCGGTACTATATAATATAGGACTAACTACCCGATATCATATAAGCGAGATGTTAAATAAATTAAAACATGCAACATAACACAACCCAACACTACAAAATTTCTAATAAATAAGAGAGATGCAAGAAAGAACTAGGATAAACGAAATGCTATATTAAAACAAAATAAATAACTACAACTGAATGTACGAAAGTAGACCCGAATAAGCTATCGGGTCACAGCTAATACAATAACTGGAATGGAATAAATATAAACATGTATGTAAATATCCCTTGGGTACAAACCCGATATACAACATGAATCCTACCTAGAATTTTTAAAGAAGTAGGAAGCGGCTACATGAAACATCCCGCAACAGTCCGCACCTGTCACGGCTCCCAAGACTCAGGATAGAAGGTCATCCGGCATCCATGCGGTAGGATACCTGTGGTAACATATATATATACAAGGAGGAGAGAAAAGTAAACGGGTCAGAGCCCCGAATGTGTAAAATATTTGGCAAGTGTGTTAACCGTGCATAATAAATATCGGTGCACTTTATTTCACAATTAAAGTGAGACCGCACTCTCGTCGAACCCCAACTCACCTCTCATCTAAAGGCGCGCCCTATTCGTGTCCTCAAATTTTAGTTAAATTACCCCCATTGATTTTAGGACAAACTAACTTATCAGGCCTAGCCTATATCCACGAGAGCTACCCTCCCGTCATAATCTAAGGATCCACCCATTTCTAAACCCACTAGATTATGATTACAACAATTATGCCATAATAGGCTTAGTGAATTCCTATTAATAATCTTATGAATTATAATCATCATAATTCCTAAAACATTTCCCCTATACATATACATATATATATATATAGGCTAAAAACGTAAGAATTAATATACTTAATAACATGCACATGGAATATTGGCAAGACTTCTCTCTAATCCCAAAATTGTACTACGTTTCGTGCGTGGGGAGTCTCGCAAAGCGAAATCCAAACAAGGAACCGCCCCGTTACACTACTCCTGACAAGGTCAAGACCATAGATCCGAGATGCCGCCTATGGAATTACTTCTCTCAAATCTCGACATGGCACTGCGTTTCGTGCGTGAGGTGTCTCGCAAAGCGAAATCCAAACAAGGAACCACCTCGTTACACTACTCCTGGGCAATGTCGATCCTAGAGATCCATAATCCTCAACATACAAGTTAATACTACCATTACTACTAACTATAACTACTAAAGAAAGAAAGAAGAAAAGAAAAAGAAAACAAATAAAATAAAATAAAAGAATCTCCAATAATATCCTTGGGATGATGTAACCGAATTATACCTTATGTGCGATACATCAACCCCCATCAATCTAGTACACCATAATCATCTAAGATGTACTTCATAAAAGTCCATATCCTTTCGTCTATAGGATATATATATATAAATATATATATATATATAGGTATTTATTTCTAACCGTATATATATATCATCATCAATCCAATAGCCAAGTGTACATACTACATATGATGTACAAGGCCATGCACATAATATACCCGGCTATATATATCGCCGATAAACTGCATCAATGCTATCATCTTCCCAGTGCCCGGCTCACGTAGCAAAACTGGGGCCACCATGGTGGGACTAAACGACACCCATCTCGTGGTAAACTCACGCACACGACGTCCCGGGAAGCGGTCATAGCTCCAAACCGGCAATGAGACGAAACATACCCATCACGTCTCATCCCAAAATAAATATATATATCATATGGTAACACACGGGACGACTATGACCTGGGGAATATCCACACCCTGCTTTTCTAGCCAGGATGCTCACCCACTACGCGCGCAACTTCCCAATGATAGCATGAGCGGGGTATGCTTAACCAATTAAGTATATATATCATTTACATGCATAATATATATAATCCATATGATCCAATCATATGATCAAATAATAAACCATCGTATACGGTTTAAATATCCATACCATGTATGTCTACAACATGCAGATATCTATATATCTATATACATACAAATATATATATATATATATATATATATATATATATATATATCAACACATATTCACATATCCTTATATCTATATATATAAACTAAGTATCGTTCATATGTACAAGATATATAAACTCGGTTATAAGTATACATAATACTCAATACACAAGCCGTCACCACAATTTCCATTAAATTTACCTCGATATGTGGATACAGTCCCTCAATTGAAACATATTCAATCATCTTCCTATGATGAGTAGTCTCCCAAAACCATATGTATATATCTATACATATACATTCAACATTAGGGTTATCACCCAAGAATTTGTGTAGGAATCCATCACTACACCTTTCACCTCTAAATGTGAAAGTACATAATTATCTTTAGTACTATCTAACCATAGGCATAAACATGACTTAATAGTTTAAAACCTCAATTTATTCCAACCTCATTTCAAGTATTGCAAATCTCAATGGCCATATCCCCATAATTGCGTATAAACTATCCTAACTAGAATTTACGCTACCGCTTATCCTAGTCGATAGTACACCACCAAGTTGTTTCCCATTTTTACCTATGGTTCAATTTATTATATGAACCCTTACTCCTATCGGGTTATCATTTGTTCCTTAGTCTAAATATTTCTAAGGATAGGATACCCCTCACTCTCTAAGAGTTCTCAACCTCAAACATATATATATACCTTTATCTATAATTGGTAATTCCAACCTCAAAGAGGTTTCCCCGATATCCATATGTAACTCCAATACGTACATGGGTACATTTCTCCCAAGTTACCCTAAGGAGTCCCCAAATCCCAATATGTGAGAAACTCCTTATATGACTCCAAGAATATATCTTTTACATCCTAGAGAAAGCCCCCAAATCAATAAACCCAACCAAAAAGGGTTTGAAATCACTATGGAGAAAATACCTCAAAATGCCCTGTTTCCGAATCGATTCGGCCCTATTCCGAATCGATTCGGGTCCAAACACCTGGGCTTCTGCAATAGGCCGAATCGATTCGGCTTGGGTCCGAATCGATTCGGTCAATGCAGACCTGCCAATTTCACTAAACCGAATCGATTCGCTTAAGGGGGCGAATCGATTCGGACCTGCAAATTTTTGAAGGGTTCTTCTTCTTCATCAAAACCCACGAATTCTAAACCCTAAATTTTCATTTCTAATAATTAAACCTTCATCAATTTATGATTTTAACCCCATAAGTCAACCCAAAGTTGATCCCAACCACTTCTAATCCATTAAATCCCTATTTAACATTGATTTCAAGATTAAACCTAAAAATCTAGGTTTTGGTATTTATACCCAAAAATCCATTTCTTTACCCCACAATTTATGAAATGAAATACACAAATAGCTATTTAGCAAGATTAAACACTTGCCTCAGATTTGTAGAGGTCCGATCATCCTCGATGTCGCGGTTGGGCCGGAAATCCCAAGCTTTTTCTTTCTCTCTCTCTTCTTTTCCTTCTTCTTTCCCTTTTCTTTCTCTTTCTCTCTTTCTCTATTTGAGAAGGCTTCATCCGTAAGCCTCCAATCCTTTAAAACAACAAACCCAGTTTTAAATGTTAATACACACTTTAAATGACTCGTTTAGACCAATTAGAGTCAAACTGACTTAAAAATATTCCGGAGCTGAAATAAAACCCAATGATAGTCATTTTGACTATCTCGACCCTTTCGGGATCGATGGTACCCTCAAAATCATCATCCGGAATACTTTAAAATATTTTCTATTTTTGGACCTCATTTCCCAAATTCTAAAATTCTCCAATTTAATTAAATTTTATCTTCCCAAAAATTTAATTTCTCAGTCTCCAAAGTCGTGGGGTGTTACAATCTTCCCCCCTTACAAGAATTTCGTCCGCGAAATTTAAGATATGCCTAGGACCTCAATACCATCTAGTCCTAACATCAAGTCTTAGGATCACTATACTGATCCTCTCTAGTTCTCATGTCGAACCATATGGATTTTAAAACAAATAACTACCCCGGGGTGCCCATACACCCCGTATCCGAGTTTCCACTCGTAAAATCCTAATCAGGCTCCATTAGCCTCAAATTGTAAGATAACCCTCGGTAATATAGTTTATAACAATATACTAATTATATAATATAGTTTAGCCTCAAATCCTAATATAGTTTATAACAATATACTAATATAGTTTATAACAATATACTAATTAAAAATTCCCAATGGTTGAACTCTCCTCAATTCCTGACGCTAGCTACCTTCGTGCGGGGGAGGTCTCGCAAGCGAAATCCAAACAAGGAACCCTCCCAATACACTACTGTGTAGCTACGTCGGGAATTGATATTAGTTGAACCAGGGTTAAGGTTTTATAAAAGATTTTTCATATTTTAGATATTGCCCGATGGCCTATACAATAATACAATATAAATATATTCCGCGTCTTTCGACACGCCAAACAAACACATTATGTTTAAGACACAAGGCCTCACCAAATACAATACTCTAGCCAATATCTAGTTCTCAAAACTAGCACAACTATGAGCTAAATTATCCGCTCAACATACCCCTACTAAACTTTAAATCTCTCAACTCTAAAACTTCTTTACATACATTAACATCTTTCCACAATATAAGTCTCCCCTCTTAGGCGCACTATAATCACATGCCCTACCTACCCATACGACAATAGTCTTACAGTCACTATTCAGCGAACCTTAACATTCCTCACCTCCGGAATTCAATATTATAACTCTCGACGTTCCCGGTATCGCACAAAGTATGACTTAAACCCAAAGAAAGGTATTCTACCTTATACTTCCATAATCTAATAGTTTCACCTCATCCAAGGATCTCAATTCAAGACCCTCTACTTCTTCCAGGACAATCATTACTCCTAAACCTATTTCTCCATAAGAGAAACATCTTCCTCAAAATCCTTCCTAGCGAAGGTTGACGGGTTTCTAAATCCAAACCTCCCAAAGACTACAATAACCTCTCCTCAGACTTACTTTATCAAGTCCAAGGTTTGTCATTCGAGTAAATTTTCCTTTCTTACTCAACTGCCGACAAATCACCTCGAACCATTGCTAGAAATCTCCTCAATAACTCCTCCAGAATCGGGGAAAACAACTACCCCTGATCAAAGTGTACCCAAAATATGTTGTGGGTATTGTACTTCTAAACCTATCCTTTCCTAGACGACAAAATCTAGGCGACGTATGAAATGAAACAAGAGCAATTGTTATCAGAACGTCAATCAAGTGAATACAATTCACAGAAGAAAGCAACGCAGTGAACACAACAGTCCTATTTGTAGGGCTTTATGTCAAGAACGTTAACGGAAGAATGCGGAAAACTCGCACAGATCCTAAGGACTCTAGAACCCGATGCTCTAATACCATCTGTAACAACCCGCCTAAAATAATAACGGGTGACCAGCCCTATACCATATTAAATCATGAATTCCAGATGGTCCAGTCTCAACATCAACTGCCGGTACTATATAATATAGGACTAACTACCCGATATCATATAAGCGAGATGTTAAATAAATTAAAACATGCAACATAACACAACCAAACACTACAAAATTTCTAATAAATAAGAGAGATGCAAGAAAGAACTAGGATAAACGAAATGCTATATTAAAACAAAATAAATAACTACAACTGAATGTACGAAAGTAGACCCGAATAAGCTGTCGGGTCACAGCTAATACAATAACTGGAATGGAATAAATATAAACATGTATGTAAATATCCCTTGGGTACAAACCCGATATACAGCATGAATCCTACCTAGAATTTTTAAAGAAGTAGGAAGCGGCTACATGAAACATCCCGCAACAGTCCGCACCTGTCACGGCTCCCAAGACTCAGGATAGAAGGTCATCCGGCATCCATGCGGTAGGATACCTGTGGTAACATATATATATACAAGGAGGAGAGAAAAGTAAACGGGTCAGAGCCCCGAATGTGTAAAATATTTGGCAAGTGTGTTAACCGTGCATAATAAATATCGGTGCACTTTATTTCACAATTAAAGTGAGACCGCACTCTCGTGGAACCCCAACTCACCTCTCATCTAAAGGCGCGCCCTATTCGCGTCCTCAAATTTTAGTTAAATTACCCCCATTGATTTTAGGACAAACTAACTTATCGGGCCTAGCCTATATCCACGAGAGCTACCCTCCCGTCATAATCTAAGGATCCACCCATTTCTAAACCCACTAGATTATGATTACAACAATTATGCCATCATAGGCTTAGTGAATTCCTATTAATAATCTTATGAATTATAATCATCATAATTCCTAAAACATTTCCCCTATACATATACATATATATATATATATATATAGGCTAAAAACGTAAGAATTAATATACTTAATAACATGCACATGGAATATTGGCAAGACTTCTCTCTAATCCCAAAATTGTACTACGTTTCGTGCGTGGGGAGTCTCGCAAAGCGAAATCCAAACAAGGAACCGCCCCGTTACACTACTCCTGACAAGGTCAAGACCATAGATCCGAGATGCCGCCTATGGAATTACTTCTCTCAAATCTCGACATGGTACTGCGTTTCGTGCGTGAGGTGTCTCGCAAAGCGAAATCCAAACAAGGAACCACCTCGTTACACTACTCCTGGGCAATGTCGATCCTAGAGATCCATAATCCTCAACATACAAGTTAATACTACCATTACTACTAACTATAACTACTAAAGAAAGAAAGAAGAAAAGAAAAAGAAAACAAATAAAATAAAATAAAAGAATCTCCAATAATATCCTTGGGATGATGTAACCGAATTATACCTTATGTGCGATACATCAACCCCCATCAATCTAGTACACCATAATCATCTAAGATGTACTTCATAAAAGTCCATATCCTTTCGTCTATAGGATATATATATATAAATATATATATATAGGTATTTATTTCTAACCGTATATATATATCATCATCAATCCAATAGCCAAGTGTACATACTACATATGATGTACAAGGCCATGCACATAATATACCCGGCTATATATATCACCGATAAACTGCATCAATGCTATCATCTTCCCAGTGCCCGGCTCACGTAGCAAAACTGGGGCCACCATGGTGGGACTAAACGACACCCATCTCGTGGTAAACTCACGCACACGACGTCCCGGGAAGCGGTCATAGCTCCAAACCGGCAATGAGACGAAACATACCCATCACGTCTCATCCCAAAATAAATATATATATCATATGGTAACACACGGGACGACTATGACCTGGGGAATATCCACACCCTGCTTTTCTAGCCAGGATGCTCACCCACTACGCGCGCAACTTCCCAATGATAGCATGAGCGGGGTATGCTTAACCAATTAAGTATATATATCATTTACATGCATAATATATATAATCCATATGATCCAATCATATGATCAAATAATAAACCATCGTATACGGTTTAAATATCCATACCATGTATGTCCACAACATGCAGATATCTATATATCTATATACATACAGATATATATATATATATATATATATATATATATATATATATATATATATCAACACATATTCACATATCCTTATATCTATATATATAAACTAAGTATCGTTCATATGTACAAGATATATAAACTCGGTTATAAGTATACATAATACTCAATACACAAGCCGTCACCACAATTTCCATTAAATTTACCTTGATATGTGGATACAATCCCTCAATTGAAACATATTCAATCATCTTCCTATGATGAGTAGTCTCCCAAAACCATATGTATATATCTATACATATACATTCAACATTAGGGTTATCACCCAAGAATTTGTGTAGGAATCCATCACTACACCTTTCACCTCTAAATGTGAAAGTACATAATTATCTTTAGTACTATCTAACCATAGGCATAAACATGACTTAATAGTTTAAAACCTCAATTTATTCCAACCTCATTTCAAGTATTGCAAATCTCAATGGCCATATCCCCATAATTGCGTATAAACTATCCTAACTAGAATTTACGCTACCGCTTATCTTAGTCGATAGTACACCACAAAGTTATTTCCCATTTTTACCTATGGTTCAATTTATTATATGAACCCTTACTCCTATCGGGTTATCATTTGTTCCTTAGTCTAAATATTTCTAAGGATAGGATACCCCTCACTCTCTAAGAGTTCTCAACCTCAAACATATATATATACCTTTATCTATAATTGGTAATTCCAACCTCAAAGAGGTTTCCCCGATATCCATATGTAACTCCAATACGTACATGGGTACATTTCTCCCAAGTTACCCTAAGGAGTCCCCAAATCCCAATATGTGAGAAACTCCTTATATGACTCCAAGAATATATCTTTTACATCCTAGAGAAAGCCCCCAAATCAATAAACCCAACCAAAAAGGGTTTGAAATCACTATGGAGAAAATACCTCAAATGCCCTGTTTTCGAATCGATTCGGCCCTATTCCGAATCGATTCGGCCCAGCGAATCGATTCGGCCCAGCGAATCGATTCGGCCCCCAAGGCGAATCGATTCGGGTCCAAAGACCTGGGCTTCTGCAATAGGCTGAATCGATTCGGCTTGGGTCCGAATCGATTCGGTCAATGCAGACCTGCTAATTTCACTAAACCGAATCGATTCGCTTAAGGGGGCGAATCGATTCGGACCTGCAAATTTTTGAAGGGTTCTTCTTCTTCATCAAAACCCACGAATTCTAAACCCTAAATTTTCATTTCTAACAATTAAACCTTCATCAATTTATGATTTTAACCCCATAAGTCAACCAAAGTTGATCCCAACCACTTCTAATCCATTAAATCCCTATTTAACATTGATTTAAAGATTAAACCTAAAAATCTAGGTTTTGGTATTTATACCCAAAAATCCATTTCTTTACCCCACAATTTATGAAATGAAATACATAAATAGCTATTTAGCAAGATTAAACACTTGCCTCAGATTTGTAGAGGTTCGATCATCCTCGATGTCGCGGTTGTGCCGGAAATCCCAAGCTTTTTCTTTCTCTCTCTCTTCTTTTCCTTCTTCTTTCCCTTTTCTTTCTCTTTCTCTCTTTCTCTATTTGAGAAGGCTTCATCCGTAAGCCTCCAATCCTTTAAAACAACAAACCCAGTTTTAAATGTTAATACACACTTTAAATGACTCGTTTAGACCGATTAGAGTCAAACTGACTTAAAAATATTCCGGAGCCGAAATAAAACCCAATGACAGTCATTTTGACTATCTCGACCCATGGTACCCTCAAAATCATCATCCGGAATACTTTAAAATATTTTCTATTTTTGGACCTCATTTCCCAAATTCTAAAATTCTCCAATTTAATTAAATTTTATCTTCCCAAAAATTTAATTTCTCAGTCTCCAAAGTCGTGGGGTGTTACAAATATAAGCCCTGATGGGATCCATCCAAGATGGTCCCATATCCAAGGCGATAAAATTCACCATCAAGTCTTCATCAATACTTTTGCTTGAAATACTTCAATGGGGATTATTCTTCGTAGCTCGGTGTGAGTAGCTGAGGCTAACCAAGCAAGTGCATATGCCCTTGCATTCTTTAATCTAGGTATTCTAATCATCTGAATAGCTACTAAATTTTCTACAATCTCCAAAGCCTTGGCTAAGTATCTTGATATGAATTCCCCTTTTGTTGTATAAAGTCTTAGCATCTGATTTACCACTAATTGTGAATCACTAAACACCACAACTTGCTCTGCATTCAATGATTTGGATAAATTGAGGCCCACAATCACGTCTTCATATCAGCTTCATTATTGGTAGCTTGGAATTGGAAATGCAAAGCATATTCAATGTTTATCCCATCGAGACTGTTGAGAATAATTCTAGATCCACAACCTGTTGCATATAAAGAACCATCGACACATAAATTCCATATAGGAATATCATCATCAAACCCTTGGTCTGACAGAATCCCTTGATGGAATATCTAATCCTTCCCCTCTTCATACTTTTTTTCAACTCTTGCACTTTACCAGAGGATTCTGATTGATCGGTTGATATCCCTTCTGGCAATTCTGCTACTGGGAGTGGATCGAGCGTATTCTTTATTGATCCTTTGGCATCCTTCAGTTGCTCTGCATTGGCTCCTTGTTGATCGAAGGCATATGGGTAGGTAAACTCAGCAATGAAATCCTTCACTGCCTGTCCTTTGAGAGAGGACCTTGGCTCATAGATAATGTCGTATTCCCCTAATTCCGATACCTAATACATCAAACTTCTAGACTTTATTAGCTTATATAAATCCTGTCTGAGTGGCATGTCAGTATATACAACTATTGTATGGGCTTGAAAATATGGTTTCATTATCCTGCTTTCTTCAATCAATGCCAATGCCAATTTCTCTAGTTTAGGATACCTTATTTCTACTCCCCTGAATGCCTTGCTAGTACTGTAAATCGGTTTTTGCACTCCATTTTCTATTCTTATCAAGGCTGAGCTGACTGCACTTTCTGAGACAGCTAAGTACAAGTATAGTTTTTCTCCCACTACTAGTTTGGATAATAAATTAGGTATCCCCAAGTATCTCTTCAATTCTAAGAATGCCTTCTCACATTCGTCATTCCACTCAAAGGTCTTTCTGAGCACCTTGAAGAATGGAAGACATCGATCAGTTGCTCGGGACATAAATCTATTGAGAGTTGCAACATGCCCCGTAAGGCTTTTCACTTCCTTCTTGGTGGTTGGAGATTGTTACTCCAGCAAGGCTTTTATCTTGTCAGGGTTTGCTTCAATACCTCTTTGATTCATAATGCATCCGAGGAACATGCCTTCCTGCACGCCAAAAATTCACTTGGTTGGGTTTAGCTTTATCTGGTATTTCTCTAGTTGATCAAATATTTGGCTCAAATCAGTTATATGGTCAGCATCTTTCTTTCTTTTAGTCAACATGTCATCGATATATACCTCCATATTTTTACCAATCTGCTCCGCAAATAACTTATTTACCAGCCGTTGATATGTAGCACCTGCATTTTTAAGACCAAAAGGCATAACATTATAACAATAAGTTCCTCGAGGAGTAATGAAAGAGGTACTTTCCCTGTCTTCTGACTTCATTTTAATTTGATTGTATCCAGAATAAGCATCCATGAAGCTTAGCAACTCATGTCCTGAAGTTGTGTCAACTAGCTGATCTATTCTGGGTAGAGGAAAATTATCTTTCGGCCAAGCTTTATTCAGATATGTGAAATCCACACACATTCTCCACTTTTTCTTCTTCTTTTTTACCATCACAACATTGGCCAACCAATCTGGATATTTCATGTCTTCGATGAAAGAAGTTTTTTGAATCTTTTCCTCATCTTCTTGAATAGCCTGGTTCTTCTCCAGACTAAATACTCTTCTCGTTTGCTTCACTGGTTTGATATCCTTATTGACATTGAGCTCGTGGCATAAGAAAGCTGGGTTTATCCCCGGCATATCCTCATGACTGCACTTAAATACCTATTTCCTTTGCTTCAAAAATGATACCATCTCTTTCTTCAATAGTGGATCAAGTGAAGCACCGACCTGAGTTGTCCTTTCTGATTGCTTGTCATCCAGAATGATACTTTCTTTTACCTCCATGACTTGGCCTTTAACGAGTTTCGTTTCATCTCTTGGGTGTAAGGTTTCAATCTCAGACTCATCAGATTCATCCACTTGATAAGTGGTTGTTTTCTTCCTAGCATCCTCTAATTCCTCTTGCTCGGCATATGAGTAATAGCATTCCTGGGTCACTTTTTGATCTTCTTTTATGACTCCAACCCCAAAGTTGATCAGGAACTTTAAACACTTATGTACTGTGGATGAAACTGCTTCAAAAAATTTTAGGCCTACTCTTCTCATGATTATATTTTTGGTTGACTAGACATTCTTATCCACTATAAAGAAACGCACCTTCTCTATTCGGCTAATTGGATAGGTACCAATCAATATATCCATCTTGATCGTTCCAAGTGGAAAAACTTTTTCTCCAGAAAATCCAATGAGGGGCCTGTGATACGATTCCAACTGACCAAGTTTCAAGTTTAAACTATCGAAAAAAGGGTAAAACATGATGTTTGTCGAGCTACCATTATCCACCAGCACTCTTGAAATGATTACATCCTTCATTCTCATTTTGTTCACCAGAGGATCATCATGAGGATACAAGATTCCTTCCAAATCATTTTTAGAAAAGCCAATGACTGACTTATCTTTGTTAACTTTCCTTGGGTGATCTTCTTCTGCCAGATTTATTCGATGTATATAGGAACAAGCTTAAGCCTCATTGAGGTAAGCTTTCCTTTAAGCGGTATGATCACCCTCTATTGCATCTCCACCTGTAATCATGTTACAATCAAATGAATCAAAACGAATCGAAAATACCTCATGCTCAGGTTATCTTAGCATTTTTAGGAGATCGGGGTCATCTTCATGGCCTTTTTTCTTATCTTTTCTTGGTCGACAAGGAGATTTGGATCTCTACCGAGCTCTATTGTTGGACTTCCCACCATTCTGACGATCAATAAACCTGTTCAACTTTCCTCGTCTAATGAGTGCCTCTATCTCGTTCTGAAGAGATACACACTGCTTCGTTATATGGTCGTGATCTTTATAGAACTCATAATACTTGGATTTATCCCTCCTTTCGAGAGATGTCCTTAGTTTTTCTGGCCAATTCAGTTCCTCGTTATTCTTGATTTCCTACAGAACGTGGTTTATATCCACTTTTAAGGGAGTATAATTTGTATACTTCCTTAAATGATCCAACGTTTCTTTACCTTTCGACTTCTTGCTCCCACCATTATTCTTGTGATCTTTCTTCTCCGACTTGCTTTCAGCTTTAGCTTCCACCTTTGCCTCAACATTTTTCTTTGCAGTCATAGCCTCCTCGGCATTCATATTTTTGGATGCTTTTGCCATCAATTCAGCCATAGATTTGGGGGGATCTTTGGCTAAGGTTTAATGCAACTTATCTGGAAAAAGACCACTCATGAGAGTTGTGACGGCTATCTTCTCCTTATAGTCAATGACTTCTAGTTTCCCGTTGTTGAAACGAGTGATGTAATCTTTGATATTTTCACCTTCCTGCTGCCTAACACTTAAAAAATGTGCTACCCTTTTAACTGGCTTTGCACCAAAATAGAAATTTCCTATAAAGAGCTCGGCCAGTTGGTGGAAGGTTGCAATCTGCCCTCGAGGAAGGCTGTTGTACCATATCTGAGCGGATCTAGTAATGGTCCCTGAGAACGCCCTGCACCTCATTTCATTCTGGACCGCATAAATATATACCGCAACTTGGTACTACTCCATGTGAAGGACAAGATTTATTTTTCCATCATACTTCGGTGTGACCACAGGAGCCTTGAACTTTGTTGGTGTGGGAAAATCCACAATCACTTGTACAAATAGAGATCCTTTAATAAAGGTTCTTTGGAGAGGGTTCTTGGCCTTGAACATCTCTCCTAACCTGTCTTCTAACCTCTGAATAGATATTTTCCATGCATTATTTCCATCCCCTAACTTATTAGTAATTTCACAACCAACAGATCGCTAGAATTTTCCTCATGGGATCTTTCTCTTTGAGCGGCAGGTCTCGGGTTTGGATGTGATTGGGTTGATCCTTCCCTTAAATCATTTGGTCATTGAGAATTCTCGACACAAGTCTAGGAGGATTTCTATTCCTCCTGGGGCCCAAACGATCAAAGGGAGAGGCTCTGCTCAACCTTTCTAGAGAACTTGGTCTCTCTAGTATTGGAGTGATGTCTTCCTGAGAATCCAAAATTCTTATAGAGGATGTTACACTAGGATGATAGGATGGATCGCTTGAATTTCTCAAATAATTGAATTCAGTATGTCTGGATCATAATATAGATCATGGCTTAGTGTGTCGCGAAGGCGGCGGATGCATTCTTCTTTGGACACTTTTTTGGCGTGTCTAAGGCGATGCTCCATTTTAAAATGTCTGGGCTAACTGTCGCATAGTTTCTTGCATAGCTTCTTGCCCCTTGTCTAAACTAATTAAGATTCATATCAAATCGTTTTCATTTGTTGAGGCAGAAGGATTGGGAGGATTCCCTTCATTATTCCTATTATTGGATTCTAGGATTTCAGCAATTAGTGATGAGTTTTTGGTGAAAAACGCTATGTGTAGTTGTTCCCATAGACGACGCCAATCTGTTGATGTAAAAAACTAGATTTGATATGATTAATTAATCACAAATAAATATGAATAAAGAAATAAGATAATAGATTTTTAAAGTGGTTCAGCCTTAAACAAAATGACCTACGTCCACTGGTTTGTATTACTGGGTGTCTTGCCTTGATTTCGATTATGTTTGCTTACCTTGCTGAGAGGGTATTACAATATATTTATAGCCTTTGGCTGTCAATGTGAATAGATAGTATGCCTTTATCGAATGGGCGTATACATTTTTACATGGTAAGGAATGACTGTAATACAATAAACCTTAAATCTATCTGGTCGTTTGGTCTTCCCAATAAGTTGCTCGGTACGCTGAGTAGCTCGGTATTTGAACTTGTATCATATTGGATGACATGTGTCTTCATATAATTGGTCCACGTCAGCTGACTAATTTTTGTATCAACAGTCAATAAAGCCAATTTAAAGCCTAATAATAAATTCTTCATGTCCATGTCTCGAGAATCCAACATACTTATTTGAATCCTTTGAAATCGAATACTTATGATTCAAAATAATTTCTATGTCCATTGCCAAAGCTAGGCACTTATAACTCCAGAACCACTAAAACCTAGTCTTTGATACCAAAATCTGACACTCCCCAACCCAATTACATATAATTAATTTTGAAAGTCAAAGTGAATCAAACTATAATTGCCTTAAATGAACCACAAGCATGAGTTACCTTTTTCAGTCATCAACATGAATCCATAAAACTAAAATGTTTTCACAATTTTAAAGTAGTTATGCTTATATGAACTTATTTAAAGGATACGTAGGCTTAAATTATCCCATTTATATTTGATCGAAATCTTGATTTTATGCATCCCTTACTAACCTCACCCGACCTCCTAAATTTGACAGTGACATCACGTTACCTAAACGTGTGGCGTATTTGGGTTTCTTGAGCTTAAATATGGAAGAATATGGTTAAACTATGATGGTTTTGGGTGGAGGGCGGTGGGGTTAAGGTGGGGGAGGGTGGTTTGTGGTGGAGGGGCTCTCAAGGGCTAGAGAGAGAGAACAAATATGATGGAACACCACAAATGAGCCAAAGCTCAACTTAAATGCTCCAAAAATCCTAAGGGTTAAATCCCCCAAATGCCCTACATTTAACCCTTTACCCCAAGGTCAATTAAGTTTTTTGTCCCACGTTTCGATCTGAATCACTGAGAGCTTGACACGTTATCCAATTCGACGATCTATGTCATGATAGCACATTAAAATATATAGAATTTTCTAGATTTTCTCCAGTCATTCAAACCACTTTCCCTTGGTTCGAACGAGATTTCCTTCTCGTTCGAACGAGACTTCTAACGAAGTACTAACGAGGCCAAATTATAGTGTTGAATAGGGCATAAGGAACACCTCGTTCAAACGGGAAATGTCCTCCATGTTCGAATGACTAGTCACCTCGTTCTAACGTGGGCATCCAACGAGATTCTAGAGAGCGAGGGAAATCGACCATTTCTAAGTCGTTGAAAGTTCGTTCGAAGCTTATTCGAATGACATAAGAACCTCATTCGAATAACTTTTATCTTTCACAATTTAAACTTTAGGACAAATAAACTCCAATTTAGTTGTGTCAGGGAGACTACATTACCCAAGTATAACTTATGATCCATCTTAACAAGTCCAAAGCCTTATTGGTCTTATCAAGTCGCCGAATCATACAAGTACAATCAAAGTCGCAGAGCGGTTGTTATAAATTATTATAACCTGGCATCACCACCATTAAATATTGGCATAGCTTCCATAATAACATTTGGTTTATTCGCTAATCGTGGTCAATGGAATAATCTATAGATAATAAACAAAATTATAGCCGACAACACACCCTATCCAGCAGGTGGTTTGGCTAAAGAATGCCTATGCATTCTTTAATAATAATCATCATAATACCTTTATCTCAATTCTAATAAATTTCATATTCAAATACCATAAATCAAGTGTACATGTTTTCTACCCAATTTCTATAACCCAAAATGCTCGTAAAATTAACTAGTTTCATTACCCAAGCTACACGACATGAAAATAACACATACAAAATGGGTGCAATTATAAATATAGTATATATATATATATATATATATATATATATATATATAAAACAAATATCATGGATATAAATATGGCCATCCCATATCTCATCTCTCCTCCAGGCGGGGAAAAGGGGGAAGAAGCTCTCGTGCCCTCTTACTATAGGAGTGCATCGGGCGTCGTCGGTGTGAGGTGAATGTAAATAGATGGAGTCGCCAACCTATTTTGCACAAAACAAGAAAAAGAACATATCGCCACTTCGATAGAGAAACATCAAAGACAAAGTGATGCTTACAAAACCAATAGTTCAAAAGTTTAGGGTCGAAGTTATGGAATGGAAAGGTGTTAGGTACCCATCCTGCCATTTCGGTATCTAATGGGCTTGTGTTAATTTTTTCCTTAATTTCTCCATGAAGTGTATGTGCATGTATATATAAATGGAGATCGAAATTTCCCAACTCAAACCATGGAAACGATAGAGTGACGTCATCCATAGGACTGTTCCCAAAATAATATCTAGAAAATACGATTTATGCGTTTATTGATATATTGATCGTTATAATGAAACGATAATATATGTTGGGATGAAAAACCAATAAGGGTCACAAATATAATGTTTATTAAAATAATATATAAATGAAAAGGATGAAAAGGCAAAAATGGGAATTTGGGAAAAATTAAAAAATTGGACTCGAGTCTCGGGTATAACCCAAAACGCCTACGTATCCTATAAGGGGATCAAAGTTCACGTAGTTCGCATGCGGCATAAGGGTGGGTTTTATCCCATAGATTCGAACGAGTCTTTATTATATACGTGTGTATAGAAAATGTGTTTTAGTTTTAAGAAATTGTGATGGATAATACCGTTGGAATTTATAGGGGCAACCCTCTTTTTTATAGAAAATAAACTATGTCCAATATAACTAATAAAAAGGTGAGATATTAATGTCTATAAAACTAGATTGAGAATTTATGTAACTAATGCGAAAATAATGAAATTTAAAGAGAGAGGAGAATATTTGGACCTTCTTTGGAGAATTGAGACGTGATCTTGATCTTTGATGAGATCCCTCGAGTGTTGATATGAATGTTGGATGAGAGAGAGTGAGATTTTGATAAATTGGGTATGAAAAGGAAGGGAATGAAAGATTGAAAGGAATTTCACACAAGGAAACTTCGCTGATTGTAAGAGAATACTGATGAGATCACTGATTTCGATGTATTTGAGGTGTGTCTTGGGAGTGAGGTCATGACCTCTATTTATAGGGTAAGGGGGTGCCAATCGGCATATCCCTAGCCATGCCAACCAGAGAGTAACCCTTGGCACACTACTGATAGGCAGGGAAATGGTCATGCCAATTGGCAATCTCGTGCAGATATTTTTAGAAAAATGGGCGTAGAACGTAATCCGTTGATCCAAATCATACACGAGGCATACCATTAGAAAGTTAATTCAGAGATCTTCAAGAGTCATTTGGGCCGCTCACAGGTTCAAGTGTTTACTTTGGGTTAAATAGGGCTTAAAAGAGTTCATTGGTCCTTTGAACGGGAGATCATTGGGGAGAAATGGATTGTCGTCCAAACAGTAAGTCAGAATCATGCACGGGGTGGACTGTTGGAAAGGTTATGCAAGTTACTTCAAATTCCAAAGATATTCGATCGATTCAGAGAGTTGACTTTGGTCAATCGGGGCGTGGAAGCACTCGGTGACCTCTCGAAGTAAAACGGGTTATTCGTCCATATCGAAAGGCTAATTCGCACACGGGATGGGCCATTTGAAAGGGTATTCAGTTACCTTAGAAGATTCATTCAGTCTCATTCGAGCTGAAGAGTTGACCTTGGTCAAACGGAGCCCGAGAGAGCTCGGTGGCCTCCTAATCAATTTTTAAGGGAAAACGGATCGTTTGTCTGAACTATTATGTCATTTAGTGCACGAGACAGACCGTTGGAAAGGGGTTTAAGTGCCCTTCTAAGATTTCAAGATCTTTTGCTATGATAATGAAGTTGACAAGGTTCAAATCGGGTCCGGGAGCATCGGGTGGCCTCCAAATCGATTTTTAATGGTAAAATTATATGTTTGCTCGTACCGTAAGGCTGGTTCGCACATGGGGTAGACCATTGGAAAGGGTATTTATAGCCCTTAAAAGATTCAAATAGATTTTGCTCAGATGATAGAGTTGACTAGAGTCAAATGGGGCCTGGAGGCCCGGGAGGGCCCGATGGCCTCTAGATCGGTACTCGGAATATGGCCTAGGGTTTGTAGTGAAATGGAGATGTGTTAGGGACCTATGGTGAGACTTAGGGGGTTCTAGAATGTGGTGTCTATAATAACTATACTATTATGGTTAAATAAGCGTATCACACTAAATTAACATCGGGAGAACAAAACTACTTCAAGAGAGTCAAAATATACAATTGTAGGTCTATTTCAAAAACACAAAAAATTAGGTTTAAACATTATCCAAATTCCCAATCAACTTCAGATTTGGATTCAACACGAAAATTTGGGCCAGGTATATGTTTTGAGTTTTTCTCAAATCTCATCCGAAGATACTTAAAAAGAAGATTTAAAATACTAAAAACTAACTCTTCTCATTCCTCTCATTTTTGCTTCTTTTGATTTCTGTAAGAGGGGAGTCCTCTTGGGGTTGGGGGTATTATAATACAATCAAAGGTGCAACCCCTATAGATATGGTGATAAACCACTAACCCAAATATCCTCAACAATCATAGATGAACATACAATACTGTATATAACAAAGACTCAGATTGAACTCATAAATCACTCATGTATAACTCAGACAATAATAAAAAATAACCTGAGAAACAACTCACTCAAAGGGACATAGAAGTAAGCAACCTATATACACCTTGGCAGGCAGCCAACACACCAACAACCTTCAATGTAAAGCTTCGTAATAAATACTAATGGCGGGTGAGTAAACTTTGGTTCACAATAACTCTTTGCTCTCAAGAAGGACATTTTGTCTCTCGACAGGAAGAACTATCTCCTCTCAGAAGTGGTTGGAGTTACTAAATAGCCCCACATCTCTTTTGACATGTCTCAGTCCTCATAAATGTGAAAGACATTCCCTCACACTTTAAGTCACAAACATTAAATGCCTGTTAGGACAACCTGTCCTATGTTATAAACATTAAATCCCAATATATACCTTTTGGATACCAATTGTGCGTTAAAGGAGTGTCATGACAGTGGTAACCCATCAAACTGTTTGACAACACCAATACAACAGTGGTTTACTCATGTTTGGATTGGACAACGGGTAAGTGGCTCGTGACATCATTCAAAGTAGATGAAACTTTCGATAGAGGGTTGTTTGTCTTTTTAGCTCAAACCTCAATGTAAGATGGAACTTAAGGTTATTCTATATAAGCTTTCATGGAATTTGGTCTCTCTATGTTTTACCAGATGTATCTTAAATGGGTAAGACATGCCTGAATATTGTTTTACTTCTCAATGCTCTAAAGTAGGTCTCTGAAGTTTCCACAATAAGGTCATTCGGTAAGGCATGTAATCTCTCCCATGCGAGGCCAAACTTGGTCTCTCACGAGTACCATTTGACCTCACACTAAAAGTTACAATCATTAAACCTTACAATCAATATAATAAAAAAGCTACAATTTGACTAAGTAATTAAAACGGAAATAAAGATGATCTTTCCTGGTAAACTTCCTCAAAAGTAGCCTTAAGCTTCCCCGCTGAGCTCCCTCGCTGAACTTCTTCGCTGCCTTCTTATTTCTTCCTTCAATACCTTAAGCTTCTTCTATTAGGAAGGGGAGCTATCTCTAATCATAAGATTACTTTCAATCCCCCCTTGCATTTGCCCCTTCGTGTAGATATTTATTATGAGCGCAAGAAATGTCAGCATGAAACTTCTCAGTCCGATGAACCAACTGTTATCCCATATAAAATTCTTCTCATTGAGACTTAATTGTAGTTGTTGAAATTTTGACTGTTCAAAAAGTAAAATTCTCCCCAATGTACTTGAGTCAAAGTTCTTCAACGTTTGGGCTTATAGCGAGGGGACATTATGAAATTTTTGAACTTTGAGTGAAAACTTGGTGCCCATTTTCTATGAGTAGCTCCATCTAATAAGATTCATTATCTGTAGTGAAAATTCTCCACGATTAATCTCTAAGTCTAATCCGTCATCATTATGACTATTCAAAAAGGAAAATTATCCCCGATATACCATAATCAAAGGTATCAGCGTTTAGGCTTATGGCAAGGGGAAATTGTGACCTTTTTAAACTGCGAGTGAAGCCTGGCACCCATTTTTTACGAGTAGCCTCCATCCGATAGAATTATTTCTATAGTGAAAATTCTGCTCGATGTATCTCGGAGGCTAGGCCATCATATGGGCTTATAGAGAGGGGAAAGCCTTCACTTAAGCCTTTGGGATTCTCTCATATTTTAAAATTAACGAAAAATTATTACTTCTTCTGTAAGAAACGTTCTCTCTCTTCCACACATGACTTCATTAATGACGCAATGTTGTCTCTTTAACTTCCATATCAATTCCTAAAGTGTCGAATGTCCTTCGAAATGATTATTGACGGCTGAGCACGTGCTAGAGTGGAAAACTTAAACGTTCTTATGAACATTTTCAAATGGCTAATATCTTCACACTTAGCATTTTTTTTCTTCTCTTACCTTTCATTTGCCTTTGTCTTCTTCAGATCTTTTAGAGAGAGAAAATCAACCTTTGCCATTATTGAACTTTCTTTTAAGCTTTAGCCGTTGAAAACTTCCTTCTTCGTCCATTTGCCATCGCAATGAGTCGTTTCTCCCCCGCTTTCAGTCTCATTCTCTTTCTACTACTTTGATTATCATTTTGTTCTAGACTTAAACTCTCTTATGGCTTCTTCAGACATCCCAGTTGCCCCAGCCACCACTGCATTATAATAATAACATCGCTTCTACCATCGTTTGCCTATTTTTGCCAAGGACGATAATTTCTCTGGTGAGTGCAAGAATTTTTCTGTAAGTGCTAAGTGTAACCCTATGACATTTGATGACAAAGGCGACGATGCCGCAGTTTGGGGCTTCTTTTCGCCAGAGGGAACTCTAAGATTTCTCCTTAATCATGGGGACTTCCCTTCCTCCCAAATTGATTTTGAAGGGCCTCCAGGTTTCCTAGCCCACTTTGCTGTTTGGACTAGTTATATCTAGAGAACTTATGTTAATGTCCTCATGATGGTTGGGCTTCATCGTGCTTCTTGATTTGGAGAGTTCACTCTATGAAAATGCAACGCTGCTTTCCAACTGCTAGTATCTCGATGGAATGTTACTATCACACTTTCTTCATAGCATGAGGGGAATTCACCATTACTCTTAAATATGTCTGCGAACTGCTTAGGCTTGATCCTAGAGGTACATCATCTTATTCTAGCGAAGCCTTGGACGATAAGGAAACTTTTTTTGTGAAAACTTTGATCAAATATGTCAAAGTTGCACAAGGACTTCGAATAAGGCCACTTTCACCCCAAATCGATTACTTTTTCATGCCCTTTTACCAAGTAAGGATCCTTATCTCATGTAGTTTTTGGTAAGGGTAAAGACACACACTTATAATTACATACTTATATTTTGTCATTATTTATTTCTTTCCTTTGCTTAGTAAACCCAATGACTAACCTTAAAGGGAATTAATAAATATCTCCATTAGATTAGAAAGCGGGTTCAAGCTCCCTTTAGTTGCAATGAATTTGGGGTTTCTCTAAACTTGGTTGGACAGGACCCATCTCAATATGGAGCGTTCCCTTGGCCGATATAGCGTGGCCTACTTTGCCAATGCACTGCTTCTAACGGGTTTCCTCTACACTCATTTCCCTGAGATATCTCCAGTAGAGGTATTTCTACCAGTTTAGGAGAACCTTAAGCCCCATCACCTGCTCCGTTGGACCAAGAAGAAAAGTCATAAGGAAATTTTACCTATCTTTAATAAGTTTAGCTATTTCGTCATGAGGCCGTATAGTGAGGACATTTATGCACATTCCTGGTCATTCTTTTCTCATGAATCCAAAAGGCTTGAAGCTTCTTCTGAAGAGATCATTGCTGAAGATCCATCCTTAGCTGTTGTTCTATGTTTAACCCCATGTTTCTTGCCTTCATACACTGAGTGGGGTACTACCTTATAACCCTACAACACCAATCTATGCTCACTATAGTTTGGCTATGATCAAGGAGACCCTATGTTTATCAGGCCTCTCACCCCAAGTTAATCGTCTTCAAAGCTTACTCCAGTTATACAATCTTAGCCACTTCGCCCTTATGTTCTGAGGCTAGTGGAAAAATAAATGCTCCTGGTTCATTGAGGAAAGGCGATCTATCTTCCAATTTTGTGATGAAGTTTTAGCCTATGCAGTTGGTCAAAATTGATGAGTTCATCCAAAGTCCTCCCAATTATTCCTTATTTCTGTCATTCCCACACCTTGAGCTTGGTCTTAAGGGTAGCCTTGTTCTAGGGATTGAGTTCCCTCTTAGCATTACGTCCAAGGATCCTCCCACCAAGCTACCTCCTTATGCCCATGTGGTCATTACTACTCAGAAGCCTCCTGCCCCAAAAAATTCTCCCCCTATTATTTTCTATTGGAGGTGCTCCTGACGAGGGGCCTTCTCAGCCAGCCCCCCAAAAGGTAAAAACCTCCAAGAGTGGGACTTCTATTAAGTCCAAATCTCCTTCCGCTGCTCTCCTTACTACCATCATTCCCCTCGAACTGCTTGATCCCACGCGTGAAGAAATTTTTGCGAGGTGCCGAGCTGATTTCGAAATGGTTCAATGCCAGTTTTAGTAGTTCAACACTCCAATGCCGCCCCTAGATGATTTTCCCCCCAATTTCTATAGACACCACCAGGGGTTCCACCTCATGACATAAAATATCCAAGTGAGCATCTGGTGTTGGCCATTTTTCACAAAGGAACAAGACTTTGGGCATAAAAACTCAACAGAGACGTGCTTACGAGGTACAACCCTGACTCATTCCTTCAAGTCATGGGACATCTCCTTTACCACCTCCTTTTGAGCCTATAGAGATAGATGATAGTTTTGTGGAGGAGCAAGGGCTAGTTGAAGAAGCCACCACAATGATCCTAACAGCTCCTTCTCCTATAGCTATTTTGGATCCCTCTTCTCTAAATCAAGAGGTAACTTTCTTGTTGATAACATCTATGTTAGTAAAAAAATCTTCCAATACTTAGCCAAAAATTAGTCTTTATAGGAACGTCAATCAGGTGGATATTATCCTCCTATAAATCCATTCGTGAGAGGATGATTTTCTGAAGCCATTATACCTCCCCGTTCTACTATGACTGGGCTTACCTATTCCCGGAGTCCCCCTTCGTGGCCTGCATAAGGATCTTATTGTAAGTCTTATGCATATATTGGCACTTATGGAGCTTCCCTTCAGTTAGAGGAGACTCCATTGGTTTCTTATCAGGCATTTTCCTTGCCTGTGCTTCCTCTGATAGTGGTTCCAGTTGCTTCGAACCCTCAAGAGGTAACAGTTTCTCCCCCTGAATAATCTTTCAAACTTGACTCCTTTCTTAAGCACTAAGTGTTATGCTTTCTCTATTTTCCACGTAATTATTTCTTTATTGGCCATGAAACTTAATGGAACGTTACTTCAGTTTCCTCTAGTGAGGCCTGTCGCTGGATTTGTTCTCTTACCAATAAATATTGAGGTAACGTTTACATTTTTGTGCATTTTCCCCTACTCCTGTGTTTCTATTTAACACTTGGCCATTTTTTTGCAGGCTTCTCAGAGTGTTTCTCCATCCTCTCCCCCTAAGGTTCCTTAGGGCTTGGGAGTTGCAACTCCTTTGATTTCTCATTCTGATATTCCTTCAGCCTCCATGGTGGCGAAGACCGTTAGGGCTCTAGAAACTTCAGTGGATCTTTGTCCCGTCTTAGCATTTGTGACTTATCATGGGGAACTTACTTAACAAGGGCTTGAGGTTCCTCTGATGGAAGGTCCCTCTGAATTTATTAGGGGAACTAAAGGCACCATTCCTCCACCAGTTCGTTCTGCCAATATGCCAGTTGTTGAGGTAATTTATGTTCTCCTGTCTTTTGCATACGTTAGGGTTATTCATGTATTCAAAATAAATTATAAAACATAGCTCTCACTAACTGATGACTTAGCAATGAAACTGCTTGCTAAGTTTTTTTTTTAAATATCACACCCAATTGGTGACTTAATAATGAAAACCACTTGTTAAGAATTTTCTCAGAATCTCACACTTGCGAGGTGACTTAACAATGAAAACCACTTGTTATGATTTTTTTTTCCAGATTCTCACACTTGTGAGGTGAATTTACAATGAAAATTACTTGTTAATATTATTCTCTGAATATCACACTTAATAACGAAAACCACTTGTTAAGATTTTGACTCAAACTCCCTCTTGTATATCTCATTTCAGGTCACGGGGGAGATCACACCCGTCCAAGGCCAACCTCAGCTTGCTCCTTCACCCATTGCTTCACCTCGATGAGAACTTGTTTCCCCAGATGAGTCCATCCAGAATGATCGTGGTTCAATGACTAACGTTCTAGATAATAGTGAGTTCGGATGTGAGGTTCCTCTATCGAATTTGGTTCCTCTTGAGTTTTACCTCTAGGTCCTTCAGCAAACTCCTTAAATTCCTACATGCCACCAAACAATCATCGATCAACTGGTCTCTCGTCATTCATAGACTTTTACTATTATCTGTCTACAATATAATAGAGTGATGTTAAGCTATAGGATCCATGGTATGACTAGTATTATCGCAAAGATTGTGAATACTCAGACTGTTAATCTCTCTAGGCCCTTCATCAATCAACACTTAAGCAATTTGAGGGAATTAGCTAAGGATGGGCTCTAATTCGGTTGGATGATTAATTAAATAAAACTGTTAAAGGATGCTCGATTGGAAATTCAAAGGTAACTTTACCAAATGAATGTGGAAGCCCAACGGGTTGAGGAAGCTGCAGTGATGGAGCTAGTGCCTTTACTTGAAACATATAATTAAGAGGTTAAGGCGACTGAGGAAGCTCTGATTAAAGCTATGCAGAAACGAGGAAGCTCTGGCTTAACAAGGGTCTTGTTAGTTGTCTCTGCCTAACCATTGCCCCTAGAATACGCCACTGTTGAGGTGTGATGAACGATGGAGTACTTTTCTGTGAGCATCATTACTTCCTTATTGAAAAATGGGGTTCCATTATCAGATAGGATAACCTTTGGAACCCCAAATCGATAAATTATGTACTCCCTAATGAAGTTTGCCACCACACCTATTGTTTATCTCTTCAATAGTATTACCTCAGCCCACTTGGTGAAGCACTTCATTGCCACTAGTATCCAGATATTTCCTCTCAAAGATTGATGTATTGCCCTTACTAGGTCAAACGCCCAAGTATGGAATGGGTAAGGAGTGGCAAATGAGAGGAGGTCCACCGAAGGGGCATGGATCATATTTTGATGTAGTTGGCATGCCTTGCACTTGTGACTGAACTCATAAAAATCTTTCTCTGTGGTTGGCCAATAATAACCCAAGGTCATTAATTGATCATATAGTTTTGTCTCCAATATGATCTGACTCGTGAGCTAACATCAAGACTTTTGATGTTTCCTCCCTTGTGATGCATTGTAAAGGTCTGTTGTAGTACCCTTTGCGATAGAGTTGCTCCTCTTGAATGTAAAATTATAGGGCCCTCTTGATCCATATAACATCCATTTTTTTCAAAGGAACAACTCCATCTTTGATGAAGTCAATATAAGGTTGCCTCCAATCTTCTTGAGCCTCAACGAAGTGATATTCAACTGCTTGAAAGAAAAGTTGACATTTACCTCTGATGCCTCCTATTTCATCATTGGAAAAACATATCCCTCTCTCTGGATTCTTCTATATAGAGGGATATGAATAGTCTTGTAGTGTTCTTCGTGTATCTTCTTCAACCCGCGTTCTGCCTCCTTTGGCTTGATGCATCTCGATAAACATCCTCCCATGTTCCTGTAATACAAGCTTCCCTGACTTGCAAAGTATTGTTCTAACTCTCTAAGTTCTATATTTTTATCTTTAGACTCCAACTGCTTCCTGATCTCACCTCTCCAATTCGAATTATCTTCCATCGGTAAGATCAAATGTACAAATAAGGGTGCTTTCCTCCGTTGGATCACTATAGTAGTTGCATCTCTATTCATGGACACCTTATGAGCAATAATGGCATAATCATCAGCATTCCTATTCATTATTCTAGGATGCCTCCTTATTTTGACTTGATGGAACTGACTAATCATTCTTTTGATGATTGTTTTGTGGGGCGCCCGACTGAGATGTTTCAATGTGTATTCCCCATTCACTTGCTTAATTACTTAGTTTGAATCACCTTTAATACATAGTGAACGGGTGCCCATTCGAAGAGCCTCTAGCAATCCCATCACTAACGCCTCATTCTCTATTTCATTATTGGAACAAGTGAAATATAACTTCTAGGAAAGGAAAAATTCCTCTATCCCCTTTGAGATAATAACCCTTGCTCCCCATTTTTCTTTGCACTAAGGAACCATCAAACTCCATAGTCCATTCTTCGAAGTTTGCGTCCAAAAAATTGGCCTACAAATCATCTCTCGAAATGCTCTCACGAGGTGGCTCAAATAGATGTCTGCTTATGCTTGGATCTTGATCGTGGGAGGAACCACACACTTCAAATAATATTATGAAAGGATGAGTAATCAATACAGTACTCTTCTCGCCAACAAAAACTTAATAGGATCGTATTTTATTACAATATGAATTATTAAAGATAACATATAATGTCTAAGTTTTTGAGCTACAGACACTAAAGCTAAACAATGCCTCTCTATGCTAGTGTACCTTACCTCATGATTATGTATGATCTTACTCAGATAGTAAACTGGTCTTCCTTGTCTATCAAAATCCTGTGCCAAAAGATCCCCGATAGACCTGGTGGTAGAGCAGTAATGGTAAGAATCATCATTTGTGGAAAGGCGAGAAACGTCTTTAGCCTATTGAGGAATTCTTAGTGAGCTTCTTCTGGGTCGAACTTTGTGCCCTTTCGCAGTAGATCCATCAATGGATGAGTTATCTTGATTAATCCTGGCACAAACCTCCTAAGATAAGAGACCTTATTGAGGAAACTCTTGAGATCCTCGCAGTTCTTAGATATGGCATCTCTATAATTGCTCACTATTTATCTTGGTCCATATGCACCCCTTCTCGATCCACTATGAAGGAAAAAAATTCTCGCTCATTACCGTAAATGTGCACTTCAACAGATTCATCTTTAGTTTGTACTTTCTGCACCTGTTGAACACTTTCCTCAAATCATGTAGATGGGATTCCTCCTTCTTTGACTTGATGACCAAATCATCCACAGAAAATTCTAATATATCATGAAAGAAGTAGTGGAAAATGGCCATCATTATTCTTTGGTACCTTGGTTCAGCATTCTTTAACCTAAAAGGCATAACTTTGTATATAAAATTTCCTAATGGAGTCTTGGATGATGTTTTCTTTTCATTAGTTGGATTCATCTTGATTTGGTGGTATCCCACATACCCATCCATGAAAATGTACATTTCATGCCCAATAGTTTCATCGATTAGGATGCCAATGGAGGGTAGAGGGAACTCATCCTTCGGGCAAGATTTATTCAAATCCCTAAAGTCTATGCATATTTGTATTTGATTCTTATCTTTCTTACCCACGAGGATAATGCTAGACAACCAAATGAGTCATTGGATCGATTTGATAAACCCTCTCGTCAATAGTTATTTCACCTCTTCCTCAATCTTCAAATCTAGCTCCAGCTTGTAAGTCTTCATTGCTTGCTTTACCAGTATGGCTGAAAGAATAACATTCAACTTATGGAAATTTACTTTTTCATCCAACTCCTCCATCTCAGTATATTTCCACATAAAGACATCCTTTTACTCTCTAATCAACTCAATTAAAGCCCCTTTTTTCTCTGCACTAAGATCCTTCGAAATAAAGATGAGCCTTGGATCTTCTTCTTCTTCGGCCAGATCAAGTTACCCTTGATTATCCACCAGAAAGCACTCATACTCTAGGTCAGCCTCTTCAACATCTTCTTCTACTTCCCGCTCACACCTTCAGAGGTGATAGAACACCCTTCCATCTCCCACCTGTACTTTCTTACACTACATTTGATTGATGCAGTTGTCTTTCATTTCCCCTATCGCGAAGCTTCCTCTAACCTGCCTTTTAAAAATCTGCTTAGTGAACTTTTCCATTTGACCTCATATTCAATGGGATCAATCATGGGTCTCATCCTATCTCTTAATTGCTTAGATATAGTTTAAGGTTTAGGACTTGCACTACTAACTTCCTCAGCTCATTTCCTTCCACTTGTTCCTTTATCACTACGATTATTTACAGCCCCCATCCTTTCTCTGATAGAGGGGACTCTAACACCCTCCATGCGCCTTGTTAAAACTCGCGCATCTTTCTCTAACTCTGTGTAGAATGTGACATCAACTAAGTGAGCCTCCTTATGTGTAAACCAATTTTTGGTTGCTCATATGACAATCTATGTTCCCGTTATGTTCGCCTTGTAACACTGGTGGTATGTCGAAGGAACCAAGCCACAATTGTGCATCCACACCCTTCCTCTCAAAAGGTGGCAGGAAATAGCATTATCAATAACGTGGAACTTGATATGTGAGGTGAGATTCTCGATTATCATCCTCACGTTCACATACCCAATCAGTTTTGAAGAATGTTTCTCATAACTAGAATTTACCAAAGGCAATGGTATCAACCTAGCCTCTAAGATATTGGAAGCATAAAAGGAGCTAATATGCATGATATTTATGGAAGCTCCCCGTTCCATCAAAGATCTTGTAAATCTTACCCCGTTAATGCTCACAATCACGTACAATGGTCTGTTGTGAGGGAACCTCACTACTCTATCAGCGTCAGAGAAAGTTACCTCAGACAAAAACTTCTTTACAAGAGTAGCCATAGGCCCTTTACACCCCAACGATGGAGCTGCATTCTTCCTGGAAATATCTAAGATTGCCTGAGTGATCTCCATCCTTCTCTCCCGGGGCATCCGCACCTGATAAAAAAATCACATGAACTTGGGTGACTGCTATACAACTTGGTATTCCAGTCCTGGATCCATTTCTTAACTGTCAATGTTGTAAACTTCCTCAATGGCCTTTGCACTTGCTTCATCATAGGCTATCATGGCGTTCTTCATTTTCTTGTATAATCTTCTAGAGCTATCTTTAAACTCTTCCCATTCCACCATCAACTTTCTTGCTTCACTTTGAACTCCCTTGTCATATGTCATTACCAATTTTACTGCATGAATTGGTAATGTATCATTGTTGATATTTCCTTGAGGGATCTGTAAGGTCCCTACCTTGATATATTTGTTGATGATCATTATCAGGGTGAAACACAATGTTGTTGGATGACTAATCTTCCAATGTATTTGACAGTAGTTGGGGTTTGTTCTTATTTATGGATCTGGATCCGTTACTGAAGCATCCTTGGGTGCATAAACTTCCCCTCCTCGCATCATAGCGTTATAATAGCCAACAACCTCCTCAACGATGCAAGGCAATGGTGGTGGATATTCTCTTTATCTGCCAAACTTTCTCTTGTTATCTTTCTTTGGATCTTTTACTCCTTCTTCTCCTCTATTGGTATATCTCACTCGTGGTGTCTAGCCATGTCCCCCAACGAGCTGTGCTTGCTTCTCTATGGGTCTTGGGCACACCACTAAAGAGGTGTTCCTTGCAGCCTTTAGAAATGTCGCAAAAGTTCCTTCGTGCGTCTCATTTATCAAATGGAAGATGTACTCCGAGAATAAACCTTAAACATAGATTTGGAGTAACTTGGACTCTTTGGCCTCCTCCCTCATATCGAGGGACCTTTACCTGAACCTTCGAATGTACGTTACAACCTCTTCACCTAGACGTTTCTTCTCCATAACCAACTGCATTAGAGTGAACACATCTTCTACCAGAAATAACTTCTGGACAAATAAAATGTGCATTTCCTCTAATGTAAAAACACTCCTTAGAGCTAGGTGAGAGTACCAAGTGTATGATTTATCGATGAGGGATTTAGAAAACTCCCTCAAAGATAACTTCTTGTTGTTGCAATGGGCCCCCCAGATGTTCCACGAATCTCTTAATGTGCTATTTGGGATTTTCTCCTTTCCTAGTGTACTTATCAAAGATTTGTGGCACATAATCATAGGGTTAAGGTTCCTCGTTATACTCCTCCGGGTAAAGAGAAAAAAAATCATCATATACTGAAGCTACCTCGCTGGTTGACTAGGAGGAAGCTGCTCTAATTTTCAACATTTCCTTTTACATATCCTTTCTCATTTTTTCTAAGGAAGATGAAGGAGCCTTACCTGTCATTAGAACACTTGGTTGAGGAACCAAAACTTGTCACATTTAGAGCACCCCTGGCACAGTGGTGGGGACAGTGGTTGTAGAGACTTTACCCATTGGAACTGCACTTGGTGGGGCCTTCAGATCCGCCATTGGAGTGATAAAAGAGATGAGGTCAATTGCCCCCCCCCCCCCCCCAAAAAAATCCAGTGCATCCACGGGAGTCTGTAAAAACTCCATAAACTTACCCATCAGATGGGCCATTTAGACTATCCCTATTATATCACTCATGGAAGCTTGCGTGACCATTGGGACTCCTGTCGTCATTTGGACTTGGCGGACCTCCACCAGAGGTACCCTTTCTCTGTAGTTTTCAAGATCCCTCTCTTCTTGTTCTTCCCTTCATTGAACATCATCAAAGTTAAGGACACGGCTAACCTTATCTTGCATTATATTTCTATAAGAATGCCTCCCCAGTGAAGTCGCTAAATGTAATAGGGGAGTCCTCTTGGTGCTGGGGGTATTACAATACAATCATAGGTATAACCCCTATATATATGGTGATAAACCACTAACTTAAACATCCTTAACAATCACATATGAACACACAATAACGTATCTAACAAAGACTGAGATTGAACTCATAAATCACTCGTGTATAACTCAAACAATAATAAAAGAACCTAAAAAATAACTCACTCAAAGGAAGAGAGAAGTAAGTACCCTAGATACACCTTAGTAGACAACCAACACATCAACAACCTTCAATGTCTCTGGGTGGCTAATAAAAGCATCGTAATAAATATCAATGGTGGTTGAATAAACTCTAAGTTGCAATAACTCTTTGCTCTCAAGAAGGTTTTTTCTCTCTCTCTCTCTCTTCTCAAAAGTGGTTAGGGTTGATATATATCCCCACACCTCTTTCGAGATGTCACAGTCCTCATAAATGTGAAAGACATCCCCCTCACACTTTAAGTCACAAACATTAAATGCCTGTTGGGTCAGCCTATCCTACGTCATACATATTAAATGCCAATACATACTTTTTTTCTACCAACTGTGCATCAGAGAATTGTTACGATAGTGGTAATCCACCAAACCATCTGACAACCCTAATACAATAGTGGTTTACTTAAGTTTGATTGGACAGTGGGTAGGTGGCTCGTGACATCATTCAAAGTTGATGTAACGTTCAATAGAGGGTTGTTTCGCTTAAAGCTCAATGTAAGATGAAAATCAAGGTTACTTTGCGTAAGCTTTCATAGAATATGGTCTCTCGATGTTTTACTAGGTGTGTATAAAATGGTTAGGACAAGATTTAATGATGCCTTACTTCTCAATCCTCCAAACTAGGTCCCTATGAATTTCCCACGGTGAGGTCATTCAGTAGAGAATGTAAGCTCTCCCAATCCCTACCAGACTTAGTCTCTCGCAAGTACCGTTTGACCTCACACTAAAAGTTATAATTATTATAACTTACAATCAATATAATAAAAAAATGTACAATTTGACTAATCATCACAACGGACATAAATATGAGCTTTCTCGACAGACGTCCTCGCTAGTAGCCTTAAGCTTTCTCACTGAGCTCCCTCGTTGAGATTCTTCGCTACCTTCTTGCTTCTTCCTTCAATCCTTCTCTTGGGTTTCTTCTGTTAGGAAGGGGAGCTATCTCTAATCACAAGATTACTTTCAAGCTCCCTATCATTTTTGGCCTCTTTTTTTCATCTTTATTTCCTTAGAATCATCCTTATTATTCCTTATCAATCCTCTCCCTCAAAATCTAGCTTTGAGACTAAGCTAACGCATATTACCATATTGGCATTTAATTTAAAATTGTCTACTTTATATATTAAAACCACTATAAAATGTCCAAAAACCATTTAAATTTAAATTTAAATGTTTGATTCAATTTCAAATCAAAATAAATTGTTTTCAAATATAATATCAGTAAAAATATTTTTATTTAAACAAAATATCTCAATTAATAAAATAATAATATTACTGAAATCTTATATAATATTCATAAATAAGCCCTCAAAATTCACCCAAAATTTTGACCCCTTCAAAAGGAATTTTGTCCTACAAATTCACCCAAAATTTTCATTCATTAAATTCAAATAGAATTTTCGACATCACCCAAATAAGAGTCAATATTAATGAAATCTCTCTCAATGGATAACGTAACGAACTAATAACTCCAAGATCGAGAATGCGAATAACCTATGCTCTGATACCATTTTTTAACACCCCAAGAGGTGCTACTGATAAATATTGATAAATTATAGAATTTTTTATAAGAAAATACCATTTAGATTGAGCATAAATTTATGGAAGCATATATACCTAAATCAACTAAATAAAATGTCTCAATTTTATTAAATCTTAAATGTCCTTTTACAAAATAATATACAATAAATAAAGCGGTTCATTTAAAGTTTGAAAATAAATATTAAGAGCCTCTAACGATGATCCCAATCCTAACGATGACATAAATATCATCTCGCGTCAAACTTAAAATACAATAAACTATATGGGTTGCCTGAAAAAAGTTGTAGCCCATATAAATGCTCCAGATGTAACTATACATACTAGTGTGTGCATGCATCATATACAAGAGTGTATCCTATATGTAGACTCAACTAAAATCCCAATAATATAGTTATAATGTAGGATATCATTGTGGGTACAACACAATCCAAGAAACCATATCAAAATTCCCACCACACTTCCCACAGTACGGAAAAAACTACCTTCCACTATCTTGTTATTTATCCTTAGAACAATCCAATGGCCCCAAAAAATAAGTAACATAACTTGGCACAGGACCCATTATAACCTGACATCACTTCCATAATAACAATTGGTATACTCACCAACTCGGGTTCTTGGCCTAGTAATTGGATAATAAACAAAATCGTAGCCAATAATGCACCCCGTCCAGTGGGTGCACTACACCAAAATATTAATTTTGTGGCTGCCTTCTTGTAACTGCTAATGGGCGTGACAAACTTTATCACTGCCATTAGAAGTCACAACATTATTTATAACTGCCATTAGGGGTCATAAAATATTTGGGTAATAAAAGAATTGAGTCAATTGGTTTGTCACTATTAATGACAGTCATAAATATTACCATATAATTAATTTGTGATTGATATAAGGAGTCACAAGTTTATAACAGCCACAAAGAGTTGCAAATTTATCACTAGAGTTAAGTTATTACTGCTATGAGAAGTCACAAAATTGTAACTGCTATGAGCAGTCACAAATTTTAGATTTGTGATCGCTATTAGCGGTTACAAATTTGTGAGTGCTCATAGCCGTCGCAAATTTTGGCTTAAGAATTAATTTGTAACCGTTATGAGCGGTCATAAATTTATGACTGCTCGTAGCGGTCACAAATTTTGGTGCAAGAGATAATTTGTGACTGCTATTAACGGTCACCAAAATTTTGGCAATGGTTTAATTCCCCCCTTCTCTCTCCTACATTCTCTTCGATCTCCTACCTCCATCCCTCTTCAATCTCCTGCTCCATCCTCCATCCCTCTTCTCACTCCTAGGTTAAACTCACTCGATCGAGCAAACTTCACTGTAAGCGATTTTCTTAAGCTTCCTCTATCTCTTTTCACTGTAAACATAAACATAAACATGTTGTATGAAATGCGATTTTAATTTTTAAAGGATTGGATAACATTAAGATTTTTTTTTGTATGAAATGCGATTGTGTGAATTTCTTTTAAGCTTCCTCTCTCTCTAATAAAGGATTTTGTTTATAATGAAATTCTAATTCTTTTTGGATGCATGATTTGTTTAAATTATAGACACACAATTTTTATTTACATATTTGTTACAAATTTATTTATAAGTTAGTTTATTTACAGATTTATCTATATATTTGTCATTTTTATTGATGAAATGTATACTCTTAATCTTTGATTTATTTTATGATTTATATATGTTACAAACTGTTTTAGGAATTACAATAACGGTTAAATTAAGCAATCTTGGTAAAGAGAGTAACACAAAGAGATCCAAGCCTAAAATAATATTATTTGTTATTCTAAACTTTTCATTGGACTAAAAAAACCCTAGCTGTAACTTTACTTTAGTAGAACTTGTTATATGTAATGCTTGAGTTTTTAAACTATTTTTTTCATTTACTTTAACGTTATAAGTTGTACAAATTGGGTTAGGGTTTTCAACCAGTGGCTACTTGATTAATGTTTGTGATAACTGTTTCAACTCCAAAGTAAATCCAAAATTTTACTCAATTTACTTATCAGTTGATACTTGATAGTGAAGTGATTAACATTTATAGTTCTTGTAGAAGTAGAATTAGGTGAGTGTGGTGAGAGAGATAAGTAAAGGAATTGAAATTTATCCTAATGCATGGAGATGAGTAGTCATTCAAACTCTTACAATACCATGTTGGCATGTTTTTGGGACACTGATCTGTTAACTCGAAGCATGTCATACAAGAAACGTAGGACAGTTACTCTAAAAATTATTTAAATGTGTGTGTGTGTGTGTGTGTGTGTGTGTGTGTGTGTTGTGTCTAATACGACATTGTTTCTTGACTCCGTTTCTTGTTTTAAACGTAGAAGGGAACTATTTCATTCTAAAAATATTATTCTTGGATGGAAAATAAAAGTGTATATAATTTTTTGTTGAGGATTTGGCATGTTGTGGAGTGAAGACTTATGTTTGAAATTATAAGTTTATTTCAACTGATGTTTGGAAATTCCCTTATTCTCTTTATATTGTCACTATTTATTCGTGTTTTTTGGTAAGAAGACAAATTAAATGATCTGATCGACTGAGTTAATCTAGTCTCGGACATTCAAGATAAAGGTAATTTTAATTCTTGGTCATTGATTAATATCATTACTCTTTGTACTCGATTGATTTGTAGTGGTGATAGGAGGTTGAGGGTGAGCTAATTGAAAACCCGAATTGTCAATTGGTTGTTGTAGTATAGTTTTAAAATTAATTTATGAAAATATTTTTGTACTTATTTGTGTGAATTTTAGTTAGAATTATTGATCTGTTTGTTTGTGTTAATTAATTTATGTCCTTTGCAAGTAGTTCATGCCATTCAACCTAGAATTATTGATTGAATGGAATATAAAGGAACAAGTGCACTTTACAATTTTGGAAAATCTAGAATTTATATTACTTTATATAAATTCTAGAATTTACAAAGTAATATAAAGGAACAAACAAGTAGATCATACCATTTTAGAATGGTATGAAATATAAAGGAAGTGGCCGTCATCGAACTCCTGATTTTCCAAAATTGGCTAGTTGACATTTGTTTTAGGATTAAAAATGGAACTCGGGTTGGGAAAACTCAAAAAAATAATTGTGTGGCCCGAATAGAGGTACATACACCCTAAGTTTTACAAAGTAACTTGTAGGGAGTGGTGTGTCTCATTGGGCTCCTGGTTTTTGAAATTGACTAGTAAGCGTTCGCTTTGGGGTTAAAATGGGATTTAGGGGTGAAAACTGAAAATAACAATCAAATGGCCTAAACAGATCAACAAACACCCTAAGAGGTACAAAAGTAACTTACAGGAAGTGTGAGTGTCCTAATCAGACTCCCGATTTTCAAAATTGACTAGTAGACATTAGTTTTGGGGTTAAAATTGGGCATTGGGGTGTGAAAAGAAAAAACAACAACGAAGTGTCTCGTAAAAAGGCATGCATAATCGAGAAAAAGGCTTAGTGGGAAGGGTTTACTCCACTCTCCCTATGGCATGAATGGAACTTCATCATTGGGTGGATTTCTTTGGGGTTTAAGTTTCAAGAATAAGGCTTCTGCACGTGATAGCGAAAAAATATCACTCTTCACTTTGGACCCCCAAACAGCTCCTGAAAGTCTTGTTTTGCGCAAATTTATGCCCACGTTATCCAGGTAGAAATGAGAAGCAGATCCCAACTGATGATATAGAAGTTTACAATGGATGCATACTGATTAAAGATGGGGGAGCCCTTTAAATTTTAACTCTGATGGCCTATTTTGAACAATCCCAAGTGAACCGTTGACATGCTAGTGCGGTACAGGTTGACCAAGAAAGCAATGGTTTATTCATCATCTAATTCTCATCCAAGCAGGCGAGCAAAACCTTTCATTTTCACTGAGGCGGATCACCAGACTACGTTAGTTCGATGGCTCATGTGTCTTTGGGGATGACACAGGCCCCCTGCCCTTTCCCAACCGAGAGTCACCAACTAATTGGGAGGAATTCTACTAAAGAAAAGACTAATTGAAACTGATTTCCTGATCGAGATGGTCATTTGTATCTTCTCACGGCTTGCATTGGAGGAGATTAAGCACAATGAGGATCGACAAACGCTGGACTTGTAAATTTTGTGTGAAGATGCCTCGTATTATAGGCCTGAAAATTAATTTTATCATTTTTACAAGAAAGTTTAATGATCATTTTTTGTTGACACTGAATAATTGTTTTATCAAAAAGATTTGTTTTTTATTGATATTGAATAGCATCTTAAGATCTGATCAATAAAGGTTTAAATAATGTTAAACAGTGAAAATAAATTTGGGGATTTATCAAATATCCCCATTACATGAAGAACCATAGAATCAAAGCACAAGCATAAAACTTGGGATTTGATAAACTAATCCCATTAGAATTATCGGTACCTAGTTCTAGTTTGGGGAAAATTTTGCATGACCAAGTTAAGCAGGCCCTTGATAATTAGGAGAAAGGAGTCAAAAGACCAAAAGGTTGTTGATTCTTATGTTGAGGCTGCCTTAGAGTCCAATGCATCTGCAACTGCATTGACTTATCGTCAAATGTGACTGATTTCAAAAGAATTAGGTAAAGCAAGGTTATCAATGATTTCCAAAATAGTGCATGGAGGTTTGGTCTTGTTATTTAAAATGTCAACTAGGATTTTTGAATCAGTTTTTTTTAAAGTAACAGAATGCAAGGATTTATTACAACTCATTAAGACAAAGGCCAACAATGTCTCACTAGGGTACAAAAAACTCCGGGAAATGCCCTCAAGTTTGTGGTTAATGCTTCACTCACATACAACAGCTACAAAAACTAAGTCACAACAACATTTGCGTATAAGTTACTATATTTACAAATTTGCCTCTTAAGAACTAGTGCCTATCAAAGAAAGAGCTGCATTAAAGGTCTAACTTTCAATCATTTTCATCACGATAAAAGTGGCATCTATGCAACATGATATGAAATGAAAAAATAGAAGACTTTACCCTGAGACAACTGTATAATTAGACTTACCCCTCCCTTAGTCCCCGTGAATGAAACAGATAATCCATAAGGTACAAGTGAATTAATGCACATGCAGCGCAAGGCAAGGGAGGTAATTATAATTTTTGGACTTCCAGGGGGTAAGTATAATTATTTATTATCACAGGGGGTGAAGTAAAAAAAATAGATAATGTTGCATTAGGATCTGCATCAACGCTCTTGTAATACCCTGTAATTTTAATGACTTTTAAAATGGGTTATATTTTAAATTAATGGATTAATTGGATTTTATTATTAATTAATTAATTTGGGTTTTATCCGAATTGGGGATATTAAAATGGATGATTCTGAATATTACTTAAAGATATTTAGGTAATATAAGAATGTGATGATTATTGATATTGCTGAGATATTAATTCGATAAATTGGATTTTTAGTCGGACGCGGTATGGGACATGTCGGGACTAATTTGTTAAATTAAAAATGAAACATATTTTTCTATCAACCTTATAGTCACTTCGACTGCGTCGTTGCGTCCAGAAGGGTTGAGATAGTCAGAAAAGTCTATTTGGATGTTGGTTTTGAGTCTCGGGTCATTTGGAAATGAATAGACAACCCAAAAGGGCATTTTGATCATTTTTATAGGGGGTGAATAGTGATTTCGGATTTTGTCCTATTATAAGTATTTGGAGATTAAGTGTACGTGGGTTATTCATCTCTTCTACAAAAAATAGAGAAGTCATCTTCCTAGAAAGAGTGAAAGGTTGCTTGGGAAAAGAAGAGTTTACTTCGGAAGGAGAAGAACTAAGAACCAAGGGTCACCACCACCAACCACCACCGGAGGTTGACCGGAGAAGGGAGAACCACCTGTGATATACTACACCAAAGGATCAGACCTTTATTAGAGGCAAGTGTTTGATAATGGCAATCTAAGTTTGTATATTGTCCATGTTAGAATAGTTATAAAAAGAGATGATTTTTTTCTTGTTTGGAAGAAAGATGGAGTTGTTAAATGGATTTCTGGAAACTAAAAATATATAGGAATCAAACTCATGTTGTAGGTAGTTAGTAATCAACGAAATAATCATAAATCTGTTGAAGAAATTATGAAAACCATTGATGTGTTCTTGAAGATATTATGTTGATAATTTTCTAGAAAGAGAGGATATAAACATGCTTTTAATTCAATCTCTTGATGATTCTAGGATGTTTAGATGATTAGAAATCATTTATATATGTTGATATATCATGTAGTAATGATTATAAGTCATTTGGGTTGTTAATATGAAGGTTTAAATGATCAAAAATGGCTAAACCCGTAGTTGCAGAAATGCAAAAAAACTGGGTTGTTACCTGGGCGATCGATCGATCGACCCCCCTACCTTCGATCGATTGACCTCCCCAGAATCTTTGAAGATGTTTATTTTTAATGTTGATTCTAATCCCAAACCTTTTGTAAATCCTTAGTGATTATTAATTGAATATTATGGGACTTAGAAAAGATCAGTAATCCCTAGTTAAGATTTGAATTAATTTGATTGTGATTTAAATGATTAGAATAATGATAATCAAATTGAAAGGTATTTCGGTTGCTAGATTCTTTTGTTGGATTATAATTGGTATGCATGAGGATTAAAGATAGGACCCGTAGGGGTGATTGAATATAACACCTAGGTATCCTTAAGTTTACAAGAGGGTTTAATCCTAAGTGAAAGAAGATGTGTTTATAAGAGATGTGAAACTATCGATTTTAACCCTAATTAAAAGGAGAGTTTAATTCGTAGTAATTCGGGAGATATGATGATATGGACCAGTAGGATATTAGTGACTTCTTACTGAATATATGTTGAGGAAAAACCTATTTGAATCTTGAGTATTGAGTGAGGCTCGGGGATAATTAAATTAAGAAGTAAAGTTATGATATTTTAATACGTGGGATTTAAGAGATATAATGCTACATATGGGAATAATATAAGGGTAATGTGAGTACCTTGTTGATAGTATATTATAGGTATGTTAATGCCTATTTGATTGATTGATGATTATGTTTATGACATACCTAGCTTACTTTCTATCGACGGGAGGTTTGCGCGTGAGGGCAGTCATATCCTGATGAATCCATGGGATCTTTGATTTGTCGCTCAAGAAAATAGGTCTATGAAAGATTTATCAGGGAGTTGATAAGTCCGCTGACTGTGGGTACGTGGGTATGTGCACGACCCATGGATACGAGAACTATGTTCGCCTCCAATTTGTATATTGTTGTTTGTGGTTCGAGAAATCCTTACCGAACCTTTAGTCCCCTATTCGGCGACCAGCGATGATGGGACGTGATAGCAGAGTAATGCATGCACCGCAGTTGTGTCTCAGGGTGCCGTATTATATATATATATATATATATATATATAGTGGTTGAATCAATCTACTGTGTGATAATTGTAGATAACGGTGAATTGAGAAAAAGAATTGAAATAAGTTAATGAATGTTTATTCTTCTAGATTTGAAAAGCTTAATTCATATTAATGAGAAACGATTCATGTTAATGGGAAAAGTATATGAATGATTATACTACGTATGGTATGGGACATACGGGTTTATGATATGGGATGGAATCATATTATGGAAACTAGTGAGGAGGAACCATTAACTAGGAGGTTAATAGGAAACGTTAAGTGTGCACTCTAGCTGAGAGGTGAGAATATCAAGTGAGAGTTTGGATACTAATATGTACATAATAAATGCTTTATTGCACTTGTTAAATACTTGTTGTTTTAAAAATCATTTTCACATTGGGCTCTGACCCGTTTCCTTGCATCTTTTATTTTCTATTGTACCTTCTCTATCAGGTGTCTAGCAGCAGGGACGCCAACCTTAGAGGATTATGACGAGCTATGGAGCTATGGAATATTTCTTAGATGCCTATCTTCATTTGATTCACAGTATTCTTTTAGTTAGGGCATATCGTCCAAAAAGGATTCAGTTATCTCTTTTCTATCGGAGTCAAATACTATTGTGTTCGTGTCATTTTAAATACATTTGTTATTGTTGAGATTACTGTTATGGATTAATATTATTTGGGAATGTTTATTCCAATTTCATTTAAATTCATTTGTGTTATCTGTTCGGTTATCAGTGTTGTAGAATAAAATGTGTTGTGTTATTCTTAAACTAAAAATGGTTTTTGTTGAAATTTAAAATTTGGAAATTTTTTAACACCAGCTTAATTGGGTATTGGGTGAGTTGTAAATGTTTTCGATAGTGATGCTAAGAATGAGCCAACTGTATATTCTGTTTTAATTTGGTATGGGACTGGCCACTCGATATTTAATTAGGCGGGGTGTTACAGCTCTACGATAAAAGGCAAGCCCCTCTTTGGCAGTCGCATATTTGATCTCGTCGTCCTCCAACCTCCTACGTCCTGAGGCTGTGGTGAGTATGAGAATTTCTCAGTCGGATCCAGAACTATACTTTTACTAATGCTTGAGATAATAGACGGTGACAATTCCTTATCCTTTGACGCTTCGAAATTCTTAATTTCCAAGCAATCTAAATAAAACATCATCTTGTTCATTAACTGGACATTTGATGAATCAGTCTCCATGACTTGTAAGCCAAGACAATATTTGGGATCACGATAGTAGGGGGAGAAAATTTAATCGAATACACACCCATCTTCTTTGCACCAAACTCCTTTTCCACTTGTAAATGTTGTGTTATCAAGTCGCCGATCAATCAATGTTTTGTCTGATACCAAAACTAGTAAACTAGATGTATCTACAGCTTGAGGCTTCAACTCTTTCCAAAGATATGTCAAGTGAATTTTCGACGATGAATTTATCAAGCAAGTAATGCATAAATCGTTCTCGAGAAGACCTAACGGATTTTTGAAGTGCAAACAAAAAATCCGTAGCTTTTTGTACTTAATATGACCAAAAGACACGTGTGATGTATCACAACTCTCCATTGTGAAATATTTAGGAATCCTAGACATATGGAATGTATTTTGAGAACTTTTAGTTTCAAAACCACATTCAGCTACCTGAGTTTGATTTGTATTTCTCATAGAGGTCACTACGAGACTAACATGGCCTGGGATTTGGGAAATCAAGAGGGTCGAATTGTGGTTCTCGTGAATGGTTAAATAATGATGAACCTATATATTTTCTTCTTTCCTATAACCCCTTTGCAAAGATCAGGAGCACAAACGTCTTCAACATCATTGTCTATTTTTTTTAAACATTAATAGTCTTGCCAACACACTCCTTGACGTCACTAAAAAAGGATTTTAAGTCCTCTGGTGACTTGTCAAAGTTGTTATACTGTCTAACTGATTTTCGTAAACACTTTGAGATGTACTTTGTAATCCTTTCTTCACCGAAGTGCTCATCTATTAAGATGATGGCACCATAATCAAATCTATGTCATATACAATGCCCTGCAGCTTGATTAAGAGCTCGAAAGGCTTGTTGACAGTACCACTCGCTCCCACCAAGCAGGGTTTTGGATGATTTATATGTGTCATTAAATTTATTTTTCTGTGAAACTTGAATGTCATTTATGTTTGGAAAGGGAATCCCAACAACTATAACCACACGAGCATTATCATCGGAGAAGTCAATTCCTTCTGAAACCTTTCCTCGACAGACAACAAGGAAAATAACTCCTTCCTTAGTAATTTTTTTGCACTCAATTGCATTGCAGTTAATAAGACCCAACTTTTTACCCCTTCTCTTTCTTCCAGGCATGGGTTTTCTGCCTTGACGAATTGTATCTTAGTAGCCCTTCAAAACATTATTAAAATCATCATGGTTTCCTCCTCTTAGCTCAACAAAATGGGATTTTTGCGCATTTATTCGAGACCATTGACCTGTCTCACGCCAATGACTGGATAGTTTCTCCATCAGTTTATAGCTAGGAAAGAATACTAGATATCCACTTGGAACAATCTTGCACATTTCTTCTAAAGAAGTGCCAAGTGAATCCTTAACAAAGAATATAATGACAACTCAAAATTTAGTTAAGAGAAAATTCTAAGACACTCCTCTAGTGCCTTAGCTTCAGCAAAAAGAGAAGATTTGTTTCCCAAAGCTAAACCAAATCCAGTAATGATATAGCCCCTATCATCTCGACTTACTCCTCCTATACCACTAGGCCCAGGGATGCCTTTTGAAGCACCATCAATGCTGATTTTTAATGACCCTATAGGAGGTTTAGACTATACACATTTATATATCACTACCTGTCTGTGTCTGATTTTTAGGTTGAACCAATTAATGATGAATTGATCTTCTAAGTTGCACCTATCCTTGTATATTTTATTGTGGCCTATGTCAATAGCTAACAGGTACAGATTGAGTGACATGCCATAACCATGAATGCCTCACAACCACGATACGGCACCACCATATTCATCATATGATTCAAATAAATCCAAAGAAATTAATACCATCCTAAACTAAATGGAAATGTGTCCTCATGCACCATTGGTTTAAATAGCTGACTTTTCAATCTGTTTCTTTACACAAATGTGGAGTCCAAGCAACTCCAGTCCAGCTGAACAGGACCAAAACAAAAAAAAATTACTAGTTCACCAATATTAAGGTTGGTTATTGTCCACGTTAAACTGGGTTTTAACCAAAAAAATCTCTTCGATAAATCAGTTTTTAGTACTTGCACTTTATAAGTTCATCACATGGAGATATCCAAAAATTCTCAAGACTCCCAACTGATTTAAATTACTTAGACAAATAAATTTGAAGATATGGACAACAAGAAATTGACCTTTGTACCCTAAAGTCTCATACTCATCATCTACGTAGTATTGAATTAATTATTGCTACGTCATAAATTCCGAATGGCCATTAAATTTTACTACCCGATCATATTAGATTATCAAGTTTACTACCTGATCTTTCTATACATGAAAAAGAATAATTCGAAGGAGAATTTGTTTCAGAGTCCAAAGAACAAGTAGAAGAACGGAATCACAAGGCTCCAATCATATTCAGAAGCATCAAAACCCTCTGCCAAATGACCGACTATGGAGAGGATTAAATTGATCATTGATGCCATGAAGTCATCAAACTCTTAGATCTTAGTGGTCGAGGTAATTTCGTTTTCATTTATTTGATGCAAAGTAGTTTGTTCGTGTCTTTTTGCTCGTTGGACAAGTTAATACTCTTAGCTCTATTAATGTTGGGCTCATGAATTATGATGTGTGGATATATATCTGGCAGCTAACCCATGTCCATAGGTGTATATCATATTTATGACATGTTATCCATGTTATGCATTAACCAAAATGTTAGTTAAATATATAAACATCATAAAATATGTCATCATGATTGCTGGGGAAGGACACTACATAGAAATTGAAAAGGAACTACAACACTATAATAAGAATCTGTTTACATGATGATAGTCTTATTGTTGCAGGACATTAAAATAGAATAATTTTATTTAACCCATGGTTCAAAGTCGTAGTATCGGTGTACGACTCGGACCCCCAATTTCAACTCGATAGCTGTATCGGGCGATACGCAATGATATGCAATTTAGAGAGCCTAAAAAATTGAAAAAATATTTAAAATTTATAAAAATAGGTGTATTTTTAATACCTAATAACATTTGACCTATATATATATATATATATATATATATTTGTATGACAATATTTATGCATATTTCCTTTTTAGTATGAAATTATTCACTTTACATAAAAATTATATTATCATATAATATAAAATCTATTGAATATAAAATTATATGCATGGATTAATTATCATATCGTATTAATTATGCATTTGATTGGTGATTGTAATCGAAGCTAACAATGGTTGATATGTTCTTTTTCAGCATCCAGCAACACTTGAGAGACTACTAAATCAAGAAGCATCAAATTATGGTCAAGAAGGAAATATAAAAGGTTAGTAGGCCTTACTTGTTCAGTTCCTATATTAACTTCCATACATAATAGGGTAGGTGGATGGTGTGCAGATAGTTAAATTATTTTCAATATAAATAGCATTTGTGTAATGGTCTTTTGAAAGATTTAGGATTTGGGAAGTATAAACTATAATGTGGGATTGGGAACTGTTCCACAACAAAAAGATGGGTGTTGATGTAAAAAATTAGATTTGACCTAATTATTTTAATCACAGATAAAAATGAGTAAAGAAATAAGACAATAGATTTTTAAAGTGGTTCAGCCTTAAGAGAATGGCCTACATCCACGGTTTTTGTATTACTAATTGTTTTGCCTGGAATTCTCGATAAATGATTTTACCAAGAGATTCAGCGTGTCCCTCTAATGGGTATATTACAATGTATTTATAGCCTTGAGGCTGTACATATGAAAGAATAATGCATAATTGTCCAATAGGTGTATACATCTGTACGATAATAACTGTACAATTAATGCACAGTTATTTTTCGATTTTCCTTGATGCGTACACTACAAGTATTTTAGTTGCTCGGACAGACTTAGTAGCTCGGACCGCCTAAGTAGCTCGACACGCTTGAGTTGCTCGGGGTCTCTGGGCTCCTCGTGGCTTTTTAGTTGCTCGGTGATCTTGAGTTATAGTATAGTAGTTCCTCGGGGGATTGAGTAGCTCGTTATAAACATTTATAGTTGTCACCTAGGATGACACGCGTCTTCAAATAATAGGTCCATATCAGCAGAATAAATTTGGTATCAATAAAAGCCCCCAATGTTTCACAATTCGAGGTTGAGGAGGAGTGTTGAATATTCTTCTCGAAATATGGCGGGAATAAATAGTCATCCTAAATTTTAGGAGTGTTTTCCTTGTATTTATTTCTTCTTTGAATTCATAGAATCAGACTTCACGAATATTTTGAATTTTTCTAACTTCTTCGATTTTCGTGCCCTTTTTCTCCTTTTACGCGCCGGTAACGCAAACGTCTTTCTTTGTAATCATTATTTTTACCCATTCCCAAGGTAAGGTATTTAAGCGCTGCAAAAAATCCTATCGTCTTTTACTTTTTCAAATTTGTATCTTTGAACTATTCATTTCTTCTCTATCTTGTGCGTTCGTTTCTTCCATCGTTCGTTGTCAACTGATTCACTCCTTTCCTGTAAGATTTTCTTCCTTTTCTTTTATTTACTTTGTTCATCATGGTTTACCTTGTTGAATCTCTTGACAAATTTCACTATGAATTTTCAATTCCTTCATGGGTCATATTAGAAGAACTTTCTGAACCTTCTGACTATTTTTCTTTGGCTGAGGGACATTGGTTCCCAAGTCTCTTTATGGCCGAATGTGGCTTTTCTTTTCCTCCAAATCCTTTATGTTTGGAATTCTGTCAGTATTTTGACGTTGTACCTGCAAAAATAGCGCCAAACACCTGGAGAATAGTTAATGGAGTTCATAGGTTGAACCAACTCCATGGAACCCGTTTAGGGATTCCAGAGATAATGTACTGCTACAGATGGGTTGTTAGCGATAATACTTTTTATTTGAAAACTAGGTTTTTGAATAGGGCATTAGTTGTCAATCTTCCTGATGCCAACAGGGATTATTTTGAACATGGAGTGGTAATGAAAAATTGGCAACATCCTCCATTAAATGGAGATGATGTATATCAAGGTCCTAGATGCCCTCCTTATGGCAATAGGATAGGTTGTTTTTATTTTTGTTTTATTTTTGAAATTATGTTTTCTTTATGTTTGATAAAATGCTTCACTGATATTTGATTTTTGATTATTTGCAGTTGACAGCAAGAGAAAGTTTCCCAAAGAAACTGATGTTAATTTAAGGCATTTGAAATTTATCTGGAGTTTACACCAATCCGTTACTGACGAACATATTAGATCAGCCTCTTATTTGTTGCAGTATAAGAGCTATACTTCCTCCTTCACTGCTCGTCCAGTGATGGTTGATATCGACCAAGTACCAGCTTCTGAAACTGGTGTGGAAGGTTCCTCCCCTGAATCAAATATTCCCCTTAGTAACATAATGAAGAGAAGAAGATCTCCTGCCTTCTTTGACAAATCAGACTCTTCCAATGTGGAGGCAAAGAAAAGCAAACAGAATGTCCCAGAAGAAGGGACAAAAATTATTGATGCGCCTCCTCCTGCTACTACTGAGAAAGTTGTTGAGAAGCCCCCTGTGGCTCCGAGTAAGGTTGTTGCTATCTCTCCTCAAAGTGAGGTTATCGTTATATCTCCAACAAAGACATCTTCTTTAGTTGAAACTGTTCCTGTTTCCCCTCCGAGATTGAAAAAAAATCTTTCTGAGAGACTTGCTGAACCAGTCTCTCAACCATCATCTGTTGAAGGTGGTGTTTCAACTTTTATTCCCCCGAGCTCCGCTGTGGGCTTAGTCAAATCTTGGACTATCCTAGAGGTTCCTGACATTGAAAACTCTCTTACTCGTGAGAGAGTTACTGCTCTAGCTTCTCAACACATTACCTCAATAAGTATTATTGATTTTATCCTTTCATTCTTTTAATGCTATGTTCATACATTGACTTAGAGTTATCTCTTTTCTCAGCTGGTGACGTGTTTCAACAGCATTGTAAAAAGGGATGAAGCCATCAGGGCCTCCAGTTCCTCGGATGGGGTAGAAAAGGCTTTACTAGTTTAACCCAATCTTTGAAAGACTCTCATCAGAAGTATGAGGAAAGTAAAGTTGCTTGGGAGAATCAGGTTAAGTCTGTCGAGCAAGAGAGAGACCGAGTTGCGGAAGCCTACAAAGGTTTGGAAAAGAAATTGAGAGAGTTTGAGAAGAGTAATAAAGAGCTTGAGGTGAAGCTCAAGAATGTTGGAGAGCTTGAGAATAAGATCAAAATTGCTGAAGGGGAAGTTGTTAGGCTTCATGATGTTGATCGTCAGAAGCAGGAGGTGGAAGGGAAATTAAAGGCTGTCGAGGAACTTCTGATTGAGAGGACTTCATCGGAGAAGGCAAAAAGAAGAAATGTTGTTAAGAAGTCCTTCAGCGCGGGTTGGGACAGGCTGGAATAAAGGTCTGGTTGCTATGTCCTCTTAAATGGAGTTTGCCAGCCTTAAGTATTTCAGGGATGGATGGGTTGCAACTCTGCAGAAGCTAAAAGTCGCTGAGAATTTTGAACTGTACTAGTGACACACTCATGGCCCTCCTTCCTCTCCTGGAGAAGAAGAAGAGGACGAAGTTCCCTCAGAAGAATCTTCCATGATAATTGGGGACCAGTCCCTTACTGTTGAACCCTGCTCCGAGCAGCCCCAACCAACAAACACTTTCGCCGAGCAGCTTTTATTGCCCTCCGAGCAACCAACCTCTTCGTCTAAGCATTTCGAGGAAATCTTAGAAAACTAGGAGAAGGTGTAAAGTTGTTCGGATCTTTCTTTTGTTTTTTTTGTTGAATGTAATTTTGGACTATGTACTTCTTTTTGTGATGAAATAAAATTCAAACTTTTGGTTATTTGTCTTGACTTATTCTCCTGCTTGCTCTGTCGGCATTCTTATTAATTCTTTCTATCTCTTTTCTTCACTAGTTTATGTCTAGAATGGAGCTCTTGTCAGCTCATGACACCGAACTGATGAAAAAATACAATGGCTACTTCAAAGCTGGTAATGCATATCTGAATGAGGCTCAGATAATCGACATCCTCGAATCAGGTGTTTCTGACCGAGCAGTTGAGGCTTACCAATATCTGAAGTGCTTTCTCGAATGAGTTGTTGCTAATAATATAGCTTATTATGAGATGATTGAGGATCTTCAAGGGACTATAGAGGAACTCCAGCAGCAGTACAAAGAGTCATCCCTGCTTTTGCACCAAGGGTACGAGAAGAAATATCAACAGTTAAATGTTAAAAAAGGGTATGATAAATTCATCGCTGCTTACAAGAAAAAAGAGAGCATTTTAAAGCTTCAAGTTGAGGAGCATAGGCAAATCTCTAAACTACTGGAGGAGGAAAACAATGTTTTGCAAGGGGAGATATCCCAACTAAAATCTGCAGCATCTTCCTCGGGAGCTTTGGTCCCTGTCAATGATTAAGGTTTCTCTTTTTTGGAAGTAGAGAACGCCAACTTGCGAGATGAATTGGAAACTTTGAAAAGAGTTGGACCTTCCTCCTCTACTCGCGGACGAGCAAGATCTTCTTCTCGAGGTCGAGCAAGGGCTGTTCGAATCTCTATTGAAAATGCTAGAACTCAAGCAGCTTTGGAAAATTAGGCAGGTCAATTGATGGCAAAGAACTAAGCTCTAGAAGAGATGTCCACGAAAAATCTGAACCTCAATGAGCAACTTTCCATACAAAGCTCTGCCTTGGAAAATAAGGAAATCATGGTGAAGAATCTCCACGAGCAGTTGGAGAGGTTAACGTACTAGTTCCACAAACAACCCAGAGAATTTTGGATGGTTGGCTATAATGAAGCCCTTTATCATCTTGATGATCGAATTCAGCAATTAAATAATGAAGGGTACAAGCAAGGGTGGCTGAATGTAATATGCGTGCTAAAAGTATAGCGGGGTCACTACTTATGGGATTATTATGATCCTGGATTGCTTAAGTTGTCCGTGCCTCCTTTTAAGCTCGACATGAGTTGGATTCCTGCTCGGGCAATTCCTCAGTGCTTGATTTCAAAGTACCTCGGTGATTACAATCTTCATTCAAATTTTGATATATCTCGCCCAGAGCATTTACTTGATCATACATCTGTGATGAATGTTCGAATGCTTCAAGATGTAAATTTCATAAACTCTCCCTATGCTTTAGACGATTCTCCTGCTGGAGTAGAGCCTGTTTCGAAGTCAGAGGGAAAGAAACCTATAGAATAGGGTTTGTTTATGTAATGAACTTCATTCATGTACTCTGCAATTTTATCATATGTAATTTGTTCTGATTTTAATGAAGAGATCTTTAGTTTTCTTTGCAATTTTAATTGTTGTTGGTTTGGAAATATTTTATAAAATATCTCTTTTATTTAATGACATGTGTATATTTATAAAAAAGACCAAAAATGTCCTGTGTTATTTTAAATTACCAGCCAACCGGAGTTGGTGGTCATTTGCTTCCCGACCAACTTAGAGTTGGTGGTAATCGATTTATTTGCCGACCAACCGGAGTTGGTGGTAATTGCTTCCAGACCAACCGGAGTTGGTGGTAATTGCTTTCCGACCAACTTAAAGTTGGTGGTAATTGATTTTCTGACCAACCAGAGTTGGTGGTAATTGCTTCCCGACCAACCGGAGTTGGTGGTAATTGCTTCCCGACCAACTTAGAGTTGGTGGTAATTAATTTGCCGACCAACCGGAGTTGGTGGTAATTGATTTGTATAGTGTGTAGCACTAATATTCTGGAAAAAAAATTAATGAACAAAGAAAATGGGAAAAGCTCACTTTATTCATATTGAAGAAATTGTATTACATAGAAATTTCAACTACTGTAAATACTTTCGAAGATGCTCTGCATTCTATGCATTCTTAAATTCTTCTCCTTCTAAGGTTTCAATCATGTATGTCCCCGGACGAACAACTTCTGTCACTCTGTATAGTCCGTGCCAGTTGGCTTCTAGTTTATTATGCTTTTGGATGACTTTCTTCAACACATAATTCCCTTCCTTTAAATCACATTTCTTGACTCTTTTATTGTAGAAAGAAGGTGTTCGTTGTTGATACGCGACATTTCTTATAGCTGCTTCTTCTCTGACTTCTTCTAGCATATCTAGATCTAATCTTCTCATCAAATCACTAATAAGAGAATTGAAATTAAGTACCCTATGTGTAGGTAGACCTAATTCAACAGGTATGACGGCTTCACTCCCAAATGCCAGCATGTATGGGGACTCTCTAGTTGCTGTTCGTGGTGTGGTGCGATATGCCCAAAGCACAGACTGTAGCTCGTTAATCCAATTTGCCTTTGCATTATCCAGTCATTTTTTCAAACCATTTAGCAACGTTCTGTTCGCCACCTCAGTTTGTCCATTGCTTTGGGGATGACCTGGTGCATAATGGACCTTCAATACATTCAATTGTTGATAATATACAGCGAATTCTTCGTTGTCAAACTGGGTTCCATGGTCAGTAATGAACGCATGTGGGAGGTCGTATCTGCAAATTATATTTTTCCAAATAAATTGATAGACTTTGTTGTATGTCATATCAATAAGAGGTTCGGCTTCCACCCATTTAGTAAAATAATCCACTGCAACCACTAAGTATTTATATCTTCATTTAGTTGTTGGTAGTGGTCCGACCAAGTCTATTCCCCATATAGCGAATGGCCAAGGGAATGTTATGGGTGTTAACAATGCCTGAGGAGTTCTTCGGATGGACGAGAAGCGTTGGCATTTGTCGCATTTTTTAGCATAAGCTGCGCAGTCAGCCCTCATTGTCGGCCAGTAATACCCCTGCGTGGTTATCCTTCGTAAGAGCGTTCGACCAGCTACATGGGCTCCACAAGATCCCTCATGAACTTCTTCGATCAAGTCTTTCACTTCAGAGGGATGAACACATCTTTTTAGCGCTGCTATAACTCCTCGTCTATATAAAATATCATTGGTTAGTACATAACGAGCAGCTTTGAACTTTAATTTCTTAGCTGCGAGTTTGTCAATTGGTAAATTTCCCTCTTCAATATAGGCCCAGATGGGATCCATCCATGATGGTCCCAAATCTAGAGCAATGAAGTTTATGACCAGATCTTCGTATATGCTCCGACAAGTTAGAATCTCTATTGGGATTGTTCTTCGTAGCTCGATGCATATGGCTGATGCTAATCGGGCTAGTGCATCTGCTCTTGCATTCTCTAGTCTCAGTACTCTGACCAGCTGAACAACAATAAAAATCGATACCAATTCCATTGCTTTCTCATGGTACTTGATCATCAACTCTCCCTTTGCCGCATATATTCCAAGAATCTGATTTACGATTAACTGCGAATCGCTGGATACAATAACCTGCTCTGCCTTTATCGTTCTGGCTAGACTTAAACCTGCAATCATTGCTTCATATTCGGCCTCATTATTAGAAGCTTTAAATTGAAAGCGCAGAGCATACTCCATATCGACCTCATCTGGACTTTTCAAAACAATCCCTGCTCCACTACCTACATTGCATGAAGAGCCATCTACATACAAATTCCATATGGGTAACTGATCATCAAATTTTTTATCGAATAAAATTCCTCGATGGAATATTTGTTTCTTCTTTATATCCTCCTCTAGCACTTCTTTCTGCTCGTCGACCATCTTCTCTTGCTCGTCAACCAACTTAAGTTGGTTGGGGTTTAAATTTGATGATCCTATAACATCCACAGGCTGATCGGTATTCAACTTCTGCTCTTCAGAAGTGTCGGGACAGGTGAACTCTACGATAAAATCTTCCACTGCCTGCCTTTTAAGCGATGATCTAGGCTCATAAACTATGTCATATTCGCCAAGTTCTATTGCCCAGTACATCAATCTCCCTGATTTTTCTGGTTTTATGAAGAGCTTGCCTTAATGGCATATCAGTATACACGACTATGGTATGAGCTTGGAAATATGGCCACATTCTTCTACTCGCTTCTATCAACGCTAGTGCCAACTTTTTCAGTCTTGGATATCTGATCTATGCTCCTCGAAAGGCCTTGCTAGTGTAATATATTGGTTTTTATACTCCATCCTCCATTCTTATTAATGCCGAGCTCACTGCGTTTTTCAAAACTGCTAGGTACAAGTACAGTCTTTCTCCCATCACTGGTCTGGACAACAATGGAGGTGCTCCCAGGTATTTCTTCAACTCTTGAAAGGCCTTCTCACATTCATTATTCCATTCAAATGTTTTTCAGAGTGTTTTGAAGAATGGAAGACATCTATCAGTTGCTCGTGATACAAATCTATTAAGTGCTGCAACTCCCCCTATGAGACTTTACACTTCCTTCTTCGTCGTTGGAGAGCGTAGCCCCAATAGAGCCTTGATCTTTTCAGGGTTCGCTTCAATACCTCGTTGGTTGATAATATACCCGAGAAACATGCCTTCTCGTACTCCGAATGTGCATTTGGTAGGGTTCAACTTCATTTGATATTTATCTAGTTGATCAAAGGTCTGACCTAGGTAAATTAGATGATCAGCAGCTTTCTTGCTCTTCGTTAGCATATCGTCAACATAAACCTCCATATTGTGACTGATTTTCTCTACAAACACCTTGTTCATCAATCGCTGATATGTTGCACCTGCATTTTTAAGTCCAAAAGGCATAACATTATAACAATAAGTTCCCCTTGGGGTGATGAAAGAGGTAATCTCCCTATCTTCAGGCTTCATTTTAATCTGGTTGTAACCAGAATAATCATCCATGAAACTCAACAATTCGTGTCCCGAGGTAGCATCCACTAATTGATCGATTCGAGTCAGAGGTAAATGATCTTTTGGAGAAGCTTTATTAAGATCAGTAAAGTCCACACACATCCTCCACTTGTTGTTTTTCTTCTTTACCATCACCACATTAGCTAGCCAATCAGGATATTTGACATCCACAATAAAACAGGCTTTTTGAAGCTTCTCGACCTCTTCTTGTATATCTTGGTTCTTTTCAGGGCTGAACACTCTTCTTCTTTGCTTCACTGGCTTGATTTCCTTGTTCACATTAAGCTCGTGACATAGGAAAGTTGGGTCTATCCCTGGCATGTCTTCGTGGCTCCATTCAAAAGTTTATTTCCTGCTTCTTAGGAAAGCTATCAATTCCTGTTTTATTGGAGCATCCAACGACATACCGATTTGAGTTGTTAGTTTCGGGTGTTCGTCGTCCAGAATGATATTTTCATTAGCCTCCATGACTTGACCCTTAACGAGATGAGACTCATCTCTTGGGTCTAAAGTCTCAATCTCCGCATCTTTTATCTCATCTACCTGATAAGTAGTAGTTTTCTTCCTGGATTCTTCACGCTCTTCCTGCTCGGCAAATGAATAGTAGCATTCTCGAGCTACTTTTTGGTCGCCCTTCACCACTCCTACTACAAAGTTGGTTGGGAATTTTAAACATTGATGTACAGTAGATGGTACTGCTTCGAACTTCTTCAAACCTACTCTTCCCATGATGATATTGTAAGCCGACTGGACATTTTTATCCATCACGAAAAAATGCACTCTTTTTGTTCGACAAGCAGGCCATGTACCGATGAACATATCCAACTTGATCGTCCCGAGTGGAAAAACTTTCTCGCCAGTAAAACCAAGGAGGGGCTTATGATATGGCTCCAACTGGGATAGTTTTAGATTCAAACTATCAAAACATGGGTAGAACATAATATCTGTCGAGCTGCCATTATCTACCACTACTCGTGAAATCACTACCTCCTTCATCCTCATTTTGATCACCAATGGGTCATCATGAGGATATAACACACCTGCAAGGTCGTTCTTAGAAAAACTGATGACCAGTTTATCTTTGTTTACCTTCCTCGGGCGATTATCTTTAGCTAGATTTATTCGTTGAATGTACGAACAAGCTTGAGCCTCACTGAGGTAAGCTTTCCTCTCTGCAGTAAGGTCTCCACCTCCTGCATCTCCACCTGTAATAACATTGCAATCAAATGATCCAAAACGAATTGAAAATACCTCAAGTTCTGGTTGTCTCAGTCTTTTGAGGAGATCGGGGTCATCTTCTGGATCATCTTCATGATCCCTTTTCTTGTCATCTTTTGCTCAGAGAAGAGATTTAGACCTTTGCCTTCCCCGTTCATTGGTTCGACCAATGTTCTGACGATCAACATACTTGGACAGTTTTCCTTGTCTAATAAGTGCTTCAATTTCATTCTGAAGAGCTATACAACGCTTGGTCGTGTGACCATGATTTTTATGGAATTCACAATATTTGGACTTGTCTCTCTTATCAGGATCTGCCTTCATTTTTGCTGGCCAAGCTAGTTCCTCGCTGTTCTTGATCTCTTCCAGAATGTGATTTATATCTACCTTCAAGGGAGTATAATTTTCGTATTTCTTCATTTGTTCCAATGCTTGCTTACCCTTTGATTGCCTGTTACCACCATTGTTCTTTTGTTCCTTCTTTTCAGTTTTACCATCTTCCACCTTGATCTCCTTAGTGTCTGCGTTCTTCTTCGCAGCCATGGCCTCCTCGTCATTCATGATTTTTACTGCTTTTTCCATCAGTTCCGCCATGGTCCTGGGTGGATCTTTGGCTAAATTATAGTACAATTTATTGGGCAACAATCCACTCATCAAAGCAGTAATTGTAGTTTTCTCCTCATAATTAATTACTTCTAGTTTCCCGTTATTAAAACGAGTAATATAATCCCTGGTGCTCTCACGTGCCTTTTGTCTAACACTTAGCAAGTGTGCTACTCGTTTGACAGGCTTAGCTCCAAAACAAAAATTTCTAATGAAAAGCTCTGCTAGCTGAAAGAAAGTCACAACCGAGGAAGGTTATTGTACAACATCTGAGCAGATCCAGAAAGGGTTCTTGAAAATGCCCGGCATCGCATCTCGTCTGGAACAGCATAGATATCAGCAGCTGCTTGGTATTGTTCTATATGGAGAACAAGATCAGTTTTGCCATCATATTTTGGTGTTGCTACTGGGGCTTTGAATTTCGACGGTGTGAGAAAATCCATAATCTCTTGTATGAATGGAGTTCTTCGGACAAAGGTCCTTTATAGAGGATTCTTGGTTTTAGCTATCTCCCCTAATATATCATCCAACCTTTGAATTGAGCCTTTCCATGCATCATTTCCCTCTTCGATCCTATTGGTTCGAGCAACTGATCGTGTTGAATTAGCCTCTTGGGATCTTTCATGACGAGCAGCTGGTCGTGATTGGGCAGAGCCTTCCTTCATATCAAATGGTCATTGAGAATTCCTCGACACAATCCTAGGGGGACTTCTATTCCTCCTAGGACCTAGACGATCAAAAGGTGAGACTCTACTTAATCTTTCAAGAGCACTTATCCTTTCTGGGGATAGAGTGATGTTTTGTTGAGTATTTGTAGCTCGTACCGAGGAAGTCCGTCCAGGCTGATAAGAAGGATCATTGGATCTCTCAGTATGATATGAATCGGTGCGTCTGGACTGGGATTCTTTTGGGAATAACGTTTGTCTTCGCGAATAGAGTAAACAAGCGTTTCTCTGAACGCTTCGTTGCCCTGATTGGGCTGGTATTCCGTCTTGAACGATTTGTATGAGTTGACGCATAGTTTCTTGCATGGTTGTTTGCCCTTGGGCCAAATTAGCCATTATACCAGCCAGATCCTGAACATTTGGAGCAGTAAATGGAAGATTTGGAGGGATCCCAGCGTTTCGATTGCTGGATTTAGGATGATCAGCCATTGGTGACGAATTATTTTGGTGAAAAATGATAATTACAGTCGTTTCCCACAGACGGCGCCAATCTGTTGATGTAAAAAATTAGATTTGACCTAATTATTTTAATCATGGATAAAAATGAGTAAAGAAATAAGAAAATAGATTTTTAAAGTGGTTCAGCCTTAAGAGAATGGCCTACATCCACTGTTTTTGTATTACTAATTGTTTTGCCTGGAATTCTCGATAAATGATTTTACCAAGAGATTCAGCGTGTCCCTCTAATGGGTAGATTACAATGTATTTATAGCCTTGAGGCTGTACATATGAAAGAATAATGCATAGCTGTCCAGTAGGCGTATACATCTGTACGATAATAACTATACATTTAATGCGCAGTTATTTTTCGGTTTTCCTTGATGCGTACGCTACAAGTATTTGAGTTGCTCGGACCGACTTAGTATCTTGGACCGCCTAAGTAGCTCGACACGCTTGAGTTGCTCGGGGTCTCTGGGCTCCTCGTGGCTTTTTAGTTGCTCGGTGATCTTGAGTTATAGTATAGCAGTTCCTCGGGGGATTGAGTAGCTCGGTATAAACATTTATAGTTGCCACCTAGGATGACACGCGTCTTCAAATAATTGGTCCATATCAGCAGAATAAATTTGGTATCAACAATGGGAAAGTCGTAATCTTGTGAAAATAGGTTTTTAATCGAAAAGGATATAATTATTTGCTTAGGTACAATCCATACCACTAAATCACCAGGACACAACTTCATTATATCTTATTTGAATATAATTTAGTCATTATTCTCACTTTAGAACATCGATACAACTGGATTCTCTTTCTATTGTGTTCATATTTTCTTACTAAGTCTCTCATTCTTACTACTATTTTTTTTACTTCTTGCAAAATTAGGTGGAGGTACGGTGCATGATTTTTATAAGGTATGGAACCCAATATTCATTCTATTTATATCGCTATTTGTAAATATGAGGCACATGCTCCATCCAGTAATTGACATTTTACTTTTTCCCTTGCATGTATTATGAAAATAACATTGTGCCCACCGTTTTTTATTATAACTAACATAGTTACAATTTATTGTTTACAGGCATACACATGGCATACCCGGCATGCATAGTATTCAAATGCCTAAAGCCAGGTGTTTACTCTTCGTGCAACACAAGCACAAGTCAATGGATACCGAGGTGCCGTATTAAAAAAAATTGAGTCCATTGAACCTACTCAGCAGGCGTACTCCGAGTATACGATGGAGGATGTCATTACATCAACAAGACCCATAAATGATATACAACTTCACGAAGCCTATCCGTTCGCGTGGTGATCCCTGGTGTTGATACCAAATTTAGTCTGCTGACATGGATCAATAAAGTGAAGACACGTGGCAGTCTACGTGGCAACAATAAACTCTTCTGAGGAACTCACGCGCTCCGAGGAACCATACTACAACGAGGAACACTGTTTCCCGGAGGAACTCATACACTCCGAGGAACGAGAACTCTTCGAGGAACTCTTGAGCACCGAGAAGCTTAGGCGGTCCGAGCAACTCAGGCGGTCCGAGCTGCACCTCGAACAAAGCATTAATAGCGGGATAACCAACAGTTTGACTGTTCATTAAATGCTTATCATTCAGACGCATACGCTTAAGGAGCATTGAATGTATCACCCTTTCATATGTACATCATTTAATGTATTATCCTTTCACATTACAGCCCCAGGGCTATAAATACATTGTACAATCCTCATTGTAAAGGGACCGGAATTTCTTGATAGAACTTGTAATCGAGAATTCCCAAACACTCAGCAATAACATAACAGTGGACGTAGGCCATTTTTATAAGGCTGAACCACTTTAAAATTCTTTATCTCATTTATTTATCTGTGATTGAATAATTGGAGTGATCTAATTTTTTACATCAACAGATTGGCGCCGTCTGTGGGAACGACTGGTAATATCGTTTTTCACCAAAAACAATACATTACGAATGGCTGACATTCCGGAATCCAGCAATTGAAACGCTGGAACCCCTCCAAACCCATCTGCTCCGCCAAATATTCCAGATCTGGCTGCAATAATGACAAATCTGGCTCAGGGCCAGACCGTCATGCAAGAAACAATGCGACAACTCATCCAAACCCTTCATGGCGGTGCACCAACCCATTCAGGACTACGGAGTATTCAAAGAAACACCCGTGCACCATCATCAAGTACTAGGCGTACCAATTCATATCGCAATGAGGAATCTGAAGATTTTTCTTATCAACCTGGACGAACTTCGTCAGTGCGAGCCACAGATACTGAGCAACGCATGACTCTCTCCCCAGAAAGGGCCAGTGCGCTAGAAAGATTAAGCAGAGTATCTCCTTTCGATCGATTAGGTCCTAGGAGGAGCAAAAGTCCTCCTAGAGCCCCATCGAGGAGTTTTCGACGACCATCAGATTTAAGGGAAGGATCTGCCCAGTCGTGACCAGCTGCTCGTCAAGAGAGATCCCAAGAAGCCACCTCAATGCGATCAGCTGCTCGAACCAACAGGCCCGAGGAAGGAAATGATGCATGGAAAGGCTCTATTCAAAGGCTGGAGGATAGATTGGGGGAAATAGTTAAAGCTAAGAACCCCCTACAACGAACCTTTATTCGAGGAACACCTTTTGTCCAGTCCATTATAGATTTTCCAACACCATCAAAGTTCAAAGCACCTGTTGTGACCCCCAAATATGATGAAAAGACTGACACTGTCCTTTATATAGAACAATACCAGGCTGCAGCCGACATCTATGCTGTTCCAGATGAGATGAGATGCAGGGCATTCTCGGGAACTCTTACTGGATCTGCTCAAATATGGTATAATAATCTTCCTTGGGGTAAGATTTCAACTTTTCTTCAACTGGCCGAGTTATTTATTGGGAATTTCTGTTTTGGGGCAAAGCCAGTTAAACGAGTAGCACATTTGTTAAGTGTTAGACAAAAAACTGGTGAGAGTACCAGAGATTATATAACTCGTTTTAATAACAAGAAACTTGAAGTTATTGATTATGAGGAGAAGATAGCGATTACTGCTTTGATGAGTGGACTACTGCCCAACAAGTTGTACTACACTTTGGCCAAAGATCCACCTAGAACCATGTCGGACCTCATGGGAAAAGCGTCCAAGATTATGAATGCCGAGGAGGCTATGGCTGCGAAAAAGAACATGGATGCCAAAGAAATCAAGGTGGAAGGTGATAAAGCTAAAAAGAAAGAGCATAAGAACAATGGTAATGACAAGCATTCAAAAAACAGGTCGGTATGGGATGTGATGAAGAAATATGATAATTATACTCCTTTGAAGAAGGATATCAACCATGTTCTAGAGGAAATCAAGAACAACGAGGAACTAAACTGGCCAGAGAAAATGAAGGCAGACCCTGACAAGAGGAATAAGGCGAAGTATTGCGAGTTTCATAAAGATCATGGCCATATGACCAAGAATTGCATAGCTCTTCAGAATGAGATTGAAACACTCATCAGACGAGGAAAACTGTCAAATTATGTTGATCGTGGAAGCGAAAGAAGAAACAACGACCGAACTAGAGAGAGGTCTAGATCTCCTCATCGAGAAGAGGAGAACAAGAAAAGAAACCATGAAGTTGATCCAGAAGATGAACCCGATCTTCCCAAGAGACCAAGGTAGCCAGAACGAGAGGTATTTTTAATACGCTTTGGGTCATTTGACTGTAATGTTATAACAGGTGGAGATGCAGGAGGAGGAGATCTTACTGCAGAGAGAAAAGCTTACCTCGGTGAGGCTCAAGCTTGCTCGTACATTCAGCGAATAAATCTAGCTGAAGAGGATTGCCCGAGAAAGGTGAATAAAGATAAATTGGTCATTAGTTTCTCAAAGAATGACCTTGCAGGTGTTCTATATCCTCATGATGACCCATTGGTGATCAAGATGAGAATGAAGGAAGTAATGATTTCAAGAGTACTGGTAGACAATGGTAGCTCGGCAGACATCATGTTCTACTCGTGCTTCGATAGTTTAAATCTAAAGCTATCTCAATTGGATCCTTATCATAGACCCCTCATCGGTTTTGCTGGCAAGAAAGTATTTCCACTTGGGACGATCAAGTTGGATATATTCATTGGTACGTGGCCTGCTTGTCGAACAGAAAGAATACGTTTCTTCGTGATGGATAAGAATGTCCAGTCATCATACAATATCATCATGGGAAGAGTAAGATTGAAGAAATTCTAAGTTGTACCATCTACGGTGCATCAATGCCTGAAATTTCCAACAAATTTTGGAGTAGGAGTTGTTAAAGGTGATCAGTAAGTAGCTCGGGAATGCTATTATTCATCCGCCAAGCAAGAAGAAATGGAGGAATCAAGGAAAAAGACTACTACCTATCAAGTGGATGAAGGTGTCGACATTGAAACATTGGATCCTAGAGATGAGTCACAACTCGTGAAGGGTCAAGTGGTGGAATCTACTAAAAACATCATCCTGGACGACGAGCACCCTGAGCGAACTACTCAAGTAGGTTCATCGTTGGATGCCTCACTAAAACGGGAATTGATAACTTTCCTTAGAAGTAGAAAGCAAACTTTTGCGTGGAGTCATGAAGATATGCCAGGGATGGATCCAAATTTCTTATGTCATGAGCTCAATGTGAATAAGGAGATCAAGCCTGTGAAGCAGAGAAGAAGAGTATTCAGTCCCGAGAAGAATCAAGCTATACAGGAGGAAGTCGAGAAGCTCCAGAAAGCTTGCTTCATTGAAGATGTTAAATATCCAGACTGGTTAGCAAATGTAGTGGTGGTGAAAAAGAAGAACAACAAATGGAGGATGTGTGTAGACTTCACCGACCTCAACAAAGCATGCCCAAAGGATCACTTTCCACTGCCCCGAATTGATCAACTAGTCGATGCTACCTCGGTACACGAGCTGCTAAGCTTCATGGATGCTTATTCTGGCTACAATCAGATTAAAATGAAACCTGAAGACAGGGAGAGTACTTCTTTCATTACCCTTAGGGGAACTTATTGTTATAATGTTATGCCTTTTGGTTTGAAAAATGCAGGTGCGACATATTAGAGGCTGATGAACAAAGTCTTTGCTGAACAAATCAGTTGCAATATGGAACTCTATGTTGACGATATGCTGACGAAGAGCAAAAAAACTGCTGATCATCTAGTTGACTTAAGTCAGACTTTTGATCAACTGGATAAATATCAAATGAAGCTGAACCCAACGAAGTGCATATTTGGAGTACGAGAAGGCATGTTCCTCGGGTACATTGCCAATCAACGAGGCATCGAGGCGAATCCTGAAAAGATCAAAGCTCTGCTAGGGCTGCGATCTCCAACGACGAAGAAAAAGGTGCAAAGTCTTACAGGACGAGTAGCAGCACTCAAAAGATTTATATCATGAGCAACTGATCGATGTCTCCCATTCTTCAAGACACTCCGAAAGACTTTTGAGTGGAATGATGAATGTGAGAATGCTTTTCAAGACTTGAAGAAATACTTGGGAGCACCTCCACTGTTGTCTAGGCCGGTGATGGGAGAAAAATTGTACTTGTACCTAGAAGTATCGGAGAATGCAGTTAGCTCGGCGTTGATCAGAGTGAAGAATGGAGTGCAAAAACCAATTTACTATACGAGTAAGGCCTTCCGAGGAGCAAAGATCAGATATCCAAGGCTGGAAAAGTTAGCACTGGCGCTGATTGAGGCGAGTAGGAGAATGAGGCCATACTTCCAGGCTCATACTATAGTCGTATATACTGATATGCCATTGAGGCAAGCCCTTCATAAACCAAAAAAATCAGGGAGATTGATGTATTGGGCAATAGAGCTCAGTGAATATGATATAGTTTATGAACCCAGATCGTCGCTCAAAGGGCAGGCTGTAGCAGATTTCATAGCGGAGTTCACCTATCCTGATACCCCCGAGGAGCAAAAGTTACTCGCTGATCAACCTGTGGATGTTACAGGTTCAACAAACACAAGCTCAGACCAACTCCGGTTGGTAAAAGGGAAAGTGAATGTTACAGGATCATCAAATTCGAGCTCAGACCAACTCTGATTGGTAAAGGGCAAGAAAAGATGGTCGACGAAGAGCGAGAAACATCAGGGGAAGATGAAAGGAAGCAATAAATATTTCGCCGAGGAACTCTGTCAGATCAGAAGTTTGAAGACGAGTTACTTATATGGAGGCTATATGTAGATGGCTCATCTTGCACAACAGGCAGTGGGGCAGGGATAGTTTTGAGCACTCCGGACGAGGTCGACATGGAGTACGCCCTACGTTTCCAATTCAAAGCTTCCAATAATGAAGCTGAGTATGAGGCCATGATTGCAGGTCTTAATTTGGCGAAAATTATGGAGGCGCAGCAAATTATTGTTTTCAGTGATTCTCAATTAATTGTAAATCAAATGTTGGGACTATATGCAGCCAAAGGAGAATTAATGATCAAATACCATGCAAAGGTGATGGAGTTGGTATCAGAATTTACTGCTATTCAGCTGGTCAGAATACCAAGAATGGAGAATGCAAGAGCAGATGCCTTAGCTCGATTAGCATCAGCTACTCGTATCGAGCTACGAAGAACAATCCCAATTAAAGTTTTGGCTGGTCGGAGTATAGATGAAGATTTGGCGATGAACTTTATCTCCCTTGACTTAGGACCATCTTGGATGGATCCTATCAGGGCATATATTGAGGAGGGAGAATTACCAATTGAGAAGCTCACAGTCAAGAAATTGAAGTTTAAAGATGCTCGGTATGTATTAACTAACGGTATTTTATATAGACGAGGAATTATGGCAAGTTTGCAAAGATGTGTACATCCCTTCGAGGTGAAAGAATTGATTGAAGAGATCCATGAAGGGTCCTGTGGAGCCCATGTAGCAGGTCGGACACTTTTGCAAAGGATGATGACGCAGAGATATTACTGGCCGACGATGAGGACTGATTGTGTAGCCTATGCCAAGAAATGTGACAAGTGCCAGCGTTTTTCCTCCATCCTAAGAACTCCACAAGCATTGTTGACACCCATCACTTCCCCTTGGCCATTTTCCATGTGGGGAATAGATTTGGTTGGACCACTGCCAACGACTAGAGGAAGGTTCAAATACCTCGTCGTCGCAGTGGATTATTATACTAAATGGGTAGAAGCTGAGCCTCTCATTGATATGACGTACGACAAGGTGTACCAATTTATTTGGAAGAACATCATTTTTCGATATGGTCTTCCTCATGCTTTCATCACAGACTATGGAACACAATTTGATAACGAGGAGTTCGCTGCCTATTGTCATCAATCAAATGTGTTGAAGATCCACTCAGCACCAGGCCATCCTCAAAGCAATGGACAAACTGAAGTGACAAACAGAACACTGCTGAATGGTTTGAAGAAAAGACTGGACGATGCGAAAGCAAATTGGATCCACGAGTTACAATCAGTACTGTGGGCTTACCGAACAACTCCCTGAGTAGCAACTGGAGAATCTCCATATATGGTAGCGTTTGGAAGTGAAGCTGTTATACCTGCCGAGTTGGGCCTCCCAACACACAGGGTACTAAATTTCAACTCCCCTGTCAGCGACTTAATGAGAAGATAGGATTTAAACATGCTCGAGGAAGTTAGAGAAGAAGCAACCATTAGAAATGTTGCTTACCAGCAGCGAACAACTTTGTTCTACAACAAGAGGGTGAATAAATGCGACCTAAAAGAAGGAGACTATGTGCTGAAGAAAGTAATTCAAAAGCACAATAAGCTGGATGCAAACTGGCATGGACCATACCGAGTTATAGAAGTTGTTCGACCAGGAACTTACCGAATAGCAACTCTAGAAGGGGAGGAGTTTAAGAATGCATGGAACGCAGAGCACCTGCGCAAATATTATCAGTGATGAATAAAATGAAGATATTCTGCCGAATTCTTTCTTTTTATTAAAAGTTTTTCGGGGAATACTAGTGCTACACACTACTCGGCAAAGCTCAGGCTACTCAAATTTTTTCTCGAAAATTCCAACTAAGGTTGGTCGAGAAACCTATATTCCTCCGGGAAGTAAATCTACCAATATTCCTCCGGGAAGTAAAGCTACCAATATTCCTCCGGGAAGTAAAGCTACCTGTATTCCTCCGGGAAGTAAAGCTACTTGTATTCCTTCGGGAAGTAAAATTTGTATTCCTAAGGGAAATAAAACTATATGTTTCTCGTGAAATAAAAGTATTCCTAAAAATGCCAACTTATGTCGGTTAGGAAGTAAATATATTCTCGAAAAGGCCAACTTGAGTTGGTCGGAAGGTAAAATTATTTCAAAAAGACTAACTATGGCTGGTCGGGGATAGAAACCCACCAACTGTAGTTGGTCGACAAGCAAAATTTACCGACCTTGGTTGGTCGGAAACATTTAAGAGAAAAATCTACTAACTATGGCTGGTCGGGGATAAAAACCCACTAACTGTAGTTCGTCGACATGGAGAATTTAATGACTTTGGTTGGTCGGAAATATTTTTAAACATTTTTGATACTCGTAACTTTATTACTAAGTTGGTCGAGAAACAAAACTTTATTATTAACTGATCGAGCAACATTTTTTATACTCGTAACTTTTACTAAGTTCATCGAGAAACAAAATATTATTTTTGCCAAATGACTATCACAAGTTCAAACTACTCAACAAAAAGTTGATCGACAAACTACACAATATTGTTATCTTTTTATCAGATATGCATGCACAAATATAAAGTGTTATAAGACAATAGCAAATAGAAATGAAAGTCTTTCATTAAATCCAAAACAAATTACATTGATAATGAAATGAAAGTTACATTGATATGTATACTAACAATTACATCAAAATTCCTACTCTACTGGTTTTTTCCCCTCTGCTTTTGACACAGGTTCCTCGCTAGCAGGCGGATCATTTAAAGCCAGAGGAGAATTTATGAAGTTGAGATCCTTTAATATCCTGACATTCATCACGGATGGTCGATCTAGAAGGTGCTCGGGACGAGATACTTCAATAATTGAATGGAGATTGTATTCACCGAGATATTTGGAAATCAAGCTCCGAGGAATGGCCCGAGCAGGGATCCAACTCATGTCCAGTTTGTATGGTGGCACAGGTAAGTCGAGCAGCCCGGGATCATGGTAGTCCCACATGTAATGACCCTGTTCGAGCTGCAGCACACCTAAGGCATTCAACCAGCCTTGCTTGTAGCCCTCATTATTGGCATTCTGGATACGATCGTCCAAGTGAAAGAGAGCTTCGTTGTATCCAGCCATCCAGAACTCCCTGGGCTGTTTGTGGAATTAATATGTTAATCTATCCAGCTGCTCGTGGAGATTTTTTATGAAGATCTCTTTATTCTCCAAGGTAGACTTTTGAGTGGAGAGCTGCTCTTCCAGGTCCCTGATTTTCTTTGACATTTCAGCCAAAGCCTGGTTCTTCGCCATTAATTGGAAGGCCTGGTTTTCTAAGACAGACTGAGTCCTCTGTTCCTCGATAGGAATTCGAGCTGCTCTTGCTCGTCCCCAAGGAGCTCTTGCTCGACCACGAGAAGATGTAGATGGACCAGACCTCTTCAAGGTTTCCAACTCGTCCCTCAAGTTGGCATTCTCGACTTCTAAGAACGAAAATCCCTCATCAGTCACTGGGATCAAGTCTTTTGAAGTGGAAGCCGCAGACTTCAACTGTGATAGCTCCCTTTGTAGGTTGTTGTTTTCTTGCTCCAGCAACTCGACTATTTGTCTGCATTCCTCGACTTCACCCCTCAGAGTTCTCTCCCTCACCTCGTAGCCAGCAAAACGCTTCTCGTACCCCTTGTCAGCATTGAGTTGCTGGTACTTCTTCTCGTACCCCTCATGCAACAGGGCAGTGGATTCTTTGTATTATAGCTGAAGGTCCTCGAGGGTGCCTTGGAGATCCTCGATCATATCATAATAGGCCACATTATTGGCCACTGCTCGATCAAGTAGACACTTCAGATATTCATATGCTTCAACTGTCTGTTCTGAAGCATCTTGGCCGAGGATGTTGACAACTTGTGCTGCACTCAGGTTTGTGTGACCAGCCTTAAAGTATTCATTACATTGTCGCAGCAGCTTTGTATCATGGGCAGATAGTAATTCCATCCTGGCCAAAAACTAGCAGAGAAAGAAAGAGCAATCATCAATAAGAAGTACAAGCAGAGTATGAATAGAAAATAGACAACAGTATGCAAAAAAGTCCAAGTTTTATTAGATCATAGTTCAGAGTTACAAGTTCTAGGTTACATTTGATAAAATAAAAATAAAATGTAAAGATAAACCCGAACAACTCTACACCTTTTCCTTGTCTCCCAAAACCTTCTCGGGAGGCTGGGACGAGGAAGTAGGTTGCTCGGAAGGAATGGATAGTTGCTCGGGGAGCACTGGTAATTGCTCGGAGGAAGTAACAATTTGCTGAAGTTCCTCGGCAGCAGGCTGAATGGCTCAGGGATGATCTCCCATCACCATAGAAGACTTCTCGGAGGCAGCTTCGTCCTCTTCTAAGTCTTCAGGAGTTGGAGGGGGACCAGGGATGTGTTGCTAAAAAAGCTCGGAATTTTCATCCACTTTCATCTCCTGAAGAGCAGCAACCCATCCATCCCTAAAGTATTTGAGACTGCCATAGTCCACTTGCGACACCATGGCAGCCAACCCCTTATTCCACCCCTTGTCCCAGCCAGCACTGAAGGACTTCTTCATAGCCATCTTCCTCTTCAACTTCTCCGAGGAAAGCTTCTCGGACAGCAGGTCATTAGCAGCTTTCAGTTTTTTCTCAGCCTCCTCCTTCTGCCGATTTACCTCCCGAAGTTGAGACAAGTCCTCTTCAGCAATCCTGAGCTTATCCTCAAGCTCCCTAGCAGTTTTGAGCTTCTCTTCAATCTCTTTATTCTTCTTCTCCAGACTATTCACTTTTTTCTCCAACTCCTTGGAGACATCAACAGCTCGAGCTTTTTCCTGCTCGGTGGAGGCAAGCTTCTTCTCCCAGACAGCCTGGTCAGTGGCATATTTTTGGCGAGAATCGTCCAAAGATTTGATAGCTTCTTCTAGAGCTCCTTCCACACTGGACGAGGAGCATGAAGCTTTAATTGCTTCATCCTTATTCAGAATTATATTAAAGCAGCTCGTCAACTGTGAAAGTAAAAAGAAAGCAAGTCAAAAACAGAAATGACAAGGGAAATATGAAAAGTTCAAAGTAAGAAGACTTACAGAAGCAAGGTGGCGAGCAGCTAACGAAGTGACCATGTCCCGAGTAAGGTTTTCTTCAGTACCTTGGACCTCGGGAATGATCCAGGACTTTACCGAGCTCATTGAAGAGCTCGGGGGAGCAAAAGTTGGAACACCGGTTCCAGTAACTGGGGGCTGAGTGATGGTGTCAGCCAAATTGACCGAGGAGCTCTTCTTCAGCCTCCTCGGGGGAACAGGAACAGATTCAACCAAGGAAGAACCCTTGGTCGGTGATATTACAATCACCGCTCCAGGAGCAGCAGACCTGCTCGGAGCCACTACGGGTTCTCGGCAACCTTCACAACAGCAGCAGAGGAAGGTGCATCAACTTTCTTCGTCCCTTCTGGGACATCAATTTTACTTCTTTTTGCCTCTCCAGAACCAGAGGCAGGCTTCTCAAAGATAGTGGGAGGTCTTCTCTTCTTCATTCTTTCACTCAAAGGGATGTGAGATTCAGGAGAGGAGCTGGTGGAAGCTGGTACTGGCTCTGATTCACTTATTACTGGACGAGTAGTAAAAGAGGTGGTGTAGGTCTTATATTGCAGCAGATATGAAGCCGACCTAATATGCTCGTCGATAACAGATTGATGCAGACTCCAGATAAGTTTCAAGTGCCTTATATTAACATCTGCTTCTTTTGGGCACTTTCTTTTGCTATCAACTGCAAATAAATAAAAATTAAAATATCAGTAGCACATTTTATCAAACAGAAAAGAAGCATGATTTAAAAATAAATAAAATTAAATAAAAATAACCTATCCCATTGCCATAGGGAGGGCATCTGGGACCCTGATAAACTTCATCTCCTGATAAAGGAGCATGTTGCCAATTTTTTTATGACAACCCCGTGCTCAAAATAATCCCTATTGGCATCAGGGAGATTGACTACTAAGGCCCTATTTAAAATTCTAGTTTTTAAATAAAAGGTGTTATCACCAACTGCCCATCTATAACAAAACATAATCTCAGGAATTCCTATGCGAGTTCCATGGATTTGATTTAATCTATGCACCCCATTAACTATTCTCCATGTGTTGGGGGCTATTCTTGCAGGAACAACGTCAAAGTACTGACAGAATTCCAGACACAAGGGATTTGGTGGAAAAGAAAATTCACACTCAGCAATAAAGAAACTGGGGAACCAATGTCCCTCAGCCAAACGGAAATAATCAGAAGGCTCAGAAAGCTCTTCCAAAACAACCCAGGAGGGGATGGAAAAATCAGAGCGAAATTTATCAAGAGATTCAACAGGGTAAACCATGATGAATAAAAGAAATGAAGAAGAAGGAAGAAAATCTTATAGAAAAAGAGTGGATCTGATGAAACGGACGATGGAAGAGATGAATACACAAGAGAGAAAGAGACGATGGAAAACTCGAAAATACAAATTTGAAAAGGTAGAAGACGATGGGAGTGTCTGTGAAGTTTAAATACCTTGCCTTGGGAAATGGCAAAGTAATGATTACAAAAAGAAACAATTACGCTACCGGTGGCTAAAAGGATAAAAAGTACACAGAGATCGAGGCGGTTGTGAAAATTCAAAAAGCCTAATTCTACGAATTTGGAAAGAGAAATAAATACAAGGGAAACACTCCTAAAAATTAGGAGGACTATTTAAAGCTATCATATTCCAAGAAAGAATGTTCCATACTCCTCAAAATTTGAACTATGAAACATTGGGGGCTTCTGTTGATACCAAATTTAGTCTGCTGACATGGATCAATAAAGTGAAGACACGTGGCAGTCTACGTGGTAACAACAAACTCTTCCGAGGAACTCACGCGCTCCGAGGAACCATACTACAATGAGGAACACTGTTTCCCCGAGGAACTCATACGCTCCGAGGAACTCTTGAGCACCGAGAAGCTTAGGCGGTCCGAGCAACTCAGGCGGTCCGAGCTGCACCTCGAACAAAGCATTAATAGCGGGATAACCAACAGTTTGACTGTTCATTAAATGCTTATCATTCAGACGCATACGCTTAAGGAGCATTGAATGTATCACCCTTTCATATGTACATCATTTAATGTATTATCCTTTCACATTACAGCCCCAGGGCTATAAATACATTATACAATCCGCATTGTAAAGGGACCGGAATTTCTTGATAGAACTTGTAATCGAGAATTCCCAAACACTCAGCAATAACATAACAGTGGACGTAGGCCATTTTTATAAGGCTGAGCCACTTTAAAATTCTTTGTCTCATTTATTTATCTGTGATTGAATAATTAGAGTGATCTAATTTTTTACATCAACACCTGGTCTAGGTTTATAATGATTTGTTACATGTTCATGACATTTCATGTCATTGAAGTGTCGTGTGGTTATTTTTTTTAGTTTATTTTTGTTCTATGTTCATTTTGTACTTAGCGCCCAAGAAGGGGTTGTTTGATGTTAAATTAAGTTTAAACAAGTTTTATGTGTATCAGATATTTGGAATATCAGAAATATAAATGAAATGTCGTCAAATTTTTTAGACTTGTTACATGTTCATGAAATTTATTCCACTCTTATCATTTCATCATTTTGTGAAAATATAAAGATATTTGTAATAGCTCTTACCACATTTAAAAAATTCAACTTTTGTAATTACTAATAGCAGTCACAAATTTGTCACTACTGTCAATTTTGTAACCGCTAATAGCAGTTACAAATATAGGATTCGTAACTGCTAATAGCAGTTATAAATATTATATTCATAACTGCTGGCAGTAGTTACAAATTGGGGTCACTAGTCATAACCCCCATAGTGGTTATAAAAATTTGTGACTGCTGTTAAGAGTTACAATTTTTCTTTTGTCACCCCCTCAATTATGACGGTAAATAACAGTTATAAAGGTCATTTGTGACTGCTAACAGCACTCACAAATCTCCCATTTTGGTGTAGTGGTGGTTTGGCTAAGGAATTCATATGCTTGCTAGATATAGTTCTCAACTAACCAAAAGGCACTGGAGGGGTGTCAAGCATATCCTAAGATATCTACGTAGAACCACTGACATGGATTTATTTTATTCTTATAATTCTAATAGTTCCCAATTTGTTAGTTGTGCATATTCTGAATATCTCTATGATCCTCCTAAGGATCAATCTCAGACAAGTTATGTATTTCTGAGTGGTAGTACTTATATTTCTTAGTTATCTATTAAATAAACTTTAGTAGCTACTTTTTCTAATCACTCTAAATTTTTAGCTGTTCATGAAGCTAGCTGTGAATGCGTATGGTTGAGATCTTTAATTCAACATATTCCTAGTTCTTGTCAATTGCCTTCTATTACAGATGTTTTACGTGTCATCTATGAAGACAATGTGGCATGTATAACACAAACTAAAGAAGGATTCGTAAAAGGAGATAAAATCAATAACCTTTCACCAAAATTTTTCTTCACTCACGAGCTTTAAAAAAAAATGAAATTGATATAATGCAAGTTTGTTCAAGTAACAACCTAGCTGATCTTCTCACAAAGTCATTACCAAAGGTGACATTTTAAAAGTCTGTGTATGGGATTGGAATGCATCGACTCCACCAGTAGTGAAATTGAATATATCAATCAGGGGGAGCATCTTATCAGGGGGAGGATACACGAATATATTATTTGGTATATTTGTGCATTGTACTCTTTTTTCTTTAACTAGGTTTTGTCCCACTGGGTTTTTCTAGTAATGATTTTAACAAGGAAGCATTAAGCACGTCCAACACCGACTCAATGATCATAAAAGTTGTACTATTTTTCCTTCACTTGGGTTTTTTTTCTAATGAGTTTTCCTTAGCAAGGTTTTAATGAGGAGATAATCATTGAATGGTCTAAATGGTGTACATCCAAGGGAAAGTGTTATAAATATTTGTATCTATCATATTTAAGTAGATTTTCACTACTATTATGACTCTACCAACTTGTGCTATAAATAAGGGGTGATCCCCTAATTATTGACACACCAATTAATGAGAAACTCTTCATCTCTCTAAAATTCTCTCTATGCCCCATTTCTCTTAACATAATTCAAAACTTTTGGAGCAAAAACTATTTGATGGTGAGTCCAGTAGGACTCTTCACTAATATAAAATAATATGGGGTTTAGAGTCTTGACTAAGGGATGTTATTTTGAAATATAGAATCTTTATTTAGTTTTCATAATTTTTGTCTTTATAATGTTAATATTTCTAACTTTATCAACACGTCTGATCACATCACTTTCATCATATGAAATTGATTTCAAGTGATTTTGGCATTGTATTATTTTAAATATTGGTTCACAATATATTATTTATTAACAAACCAACATATTGATTCCGTCTCACTAAAATATCGAGCTCTCCATCTGAGCCCTTATAAATAATTTTTTTGAGCACTAAGGTTACTCACACATTAACATATACTTTATAATTAAGAATATACATAAACATAACACGTGTATATTAAGAAAAGTTACGTATATGTTGTAAAATTTCATATACAAATTACAAATTTTCCAAAAAAAAAATCACGAATACTCCATTTACAGATAATAAAGTTAAATGTATACATCAATAAAACATTAGGTATACACTAGAGCTGTCAACGAATCGTGTTAACGGGTTAACGGGTCGTGTTAATGGGTGAAAACACCCTTAACCAGTACATGACCCGTTAAGACTAAAGGGTCCAATGATAATACCCAAACACGATCGGTTAATATTAACGGGTACACGACCCGAACCGTTAACACCCGTTAATATTAATGGGTCAAACGAGTAACGGGTTGGGTGATCCTATATTACCCGTTAATACCCGTTAGTACCCGTTAATACTCGTTAGTCTTCATGGGTGTAATATTAGTTCGGGTCACACGATCCAATAAAACGCGGTACCACTAACGGGTGATAATGAGTATAAACGAATTTAATCGTGTAAGAGTACAAACCCAAACACGACCCGTTATGATAACAGATCTACCATGTTGACCCGTTAATGACCCAAATCAAATAAGACTAAACCCATTAACTTATAATTTCGTGTCGTGTCGTGCCTCATTTTGCCAAGTCTAGTATACACTATTGGTCTCCTTAACATAACAAAATTACTTATAAGTGGGTTAAGCCAAAAAAGTATTAAAATAGTAGACCGTTCAATAAACAACCCATTATTTATTTATAAAATAATTTTGAAATCAACATTTACCGCTCCCCAACCCCAATATATATTCATTTAGTAACATCAATAAACTTGTCAAATAGTAACAATTGTCGAACAAATATGACATTTTACGTGATCTCCACGACAAAGTACTACTGATAACATGATATTATAATATCTGTTGATACCAAAATTAGTATGCTGATGTGGACGAATAATAAGAAGACACGTGTCAATCTATGTGGCACAATAGCAACGAGGAAGTTCATTCCCCCGACCAAGTCAGACTCACTCCAAGCAACAAGTACACTCCGAGGAACTCTAGCTCTCCGAGGAACTCCAACGCTCCGAGGAACTCTTGAACGACGAGCAACTAAGGCGGTCCGAGCTGCATCTCGACCACAGCATTGATTGCCAGATAATCAACAGTTCAACTATTCATTGAATGCTTATCATCTTGACGCACACGTTTGAAGAGCATTAAATGAATTACCCTTTCATATGTGGATCATTTAATGTAACACCCTTTCATGTACAGCCTAAGGGCTATAAATACCTTGTATCACCCTCATTCAAAGGGATCGGAATTTCTTGATAGCACTTGTAATCGAGAATTCCTAAACACTCAGCAATAACATAACAGTGGACGTAGGCCATTCATATAAGGCTGAACCACTTTAAAATTCTTTGTCTCATTTATTTATCTGTGATTGAATAATTAGAGTAATCTAGTTTTTTACATCAACAGATTGGCGCCGTCTGTGGGAACGATTGTTATTATCATTTTTCACCAAGAATCATTCATCATCAATGGCAGATAATCCGGAATCCAGCAATCGAAACGCTGGAAATCCTCAAATCCCTCTGCACCTCCAGATCTGGCTGGGATTATGACCAATCTGGCTCAAGGACAAACCGCCATGCAGGAAACAATGCGGCAACTCATACAGACCCTTCATGGCGATGCACCTGCACGTTCAGGACAACGAAGTGGTCAGAGGCAAACCTATTTACTGTCTTCATGATCCAGGCGTACTGAGTCATATCGTAATGAGGAATCTGATGATTTCTCTTATCAACCTGGGCAAACTTCGTCAATAAGGGCTACAGATACTGATCAACGTATCACTCTCTCTCCAGAAAGACCCAGTGCCTTGGAAAGACTGAGTAGGGTGTCTCCTTTCAGTCGATTAGGCCCTAGGAGGAATAGGAGTCCATCTAAGACCATGTCGAGGAGTTTTCGATGACCATCAGATCTAAGAGAAGGATCAGCACAATCGCGACCAGTTGCTCGTCAAGATAGATCTCAGGAGGCCACTTCAGAGCAATCAATTGCTCGAACTAACAAGCCCGAGGAGGGAAATGATGCGTGGAAAGGTTCTATTCAGCGGTTGGAGGATAGATTGGGAGAAATGGCTAAGGCGAAGAATCCCCTACAACAAACTTTTGTTCAAGGGACACCTTTTGTCCAGGCCATTGTGGGTTTTCCTACCCCGTCAAATTTTAAAGCACCTGTGGTAACCCCCAAATATGATGGAAAGACAGATCCTGTTCTACACATAGAGAAATATCAAGCTGCTGCTGACATCTATGCCGTCCCCGACGAGATGAGATGTAGAGCATTCTCAGGAACTCTTACTGGATCTGCCCAGATAGGGTACAACAATCTTCCTCGGGGTAAGATTTCAACTTTCTTTCAGTTGGCCGAGTTGTTCATCGGCAATTTCTGTTTTGGAGCAAAGCCAGTAAAAAGAGTAGCACACTTGTTAAGTGTTAGACAAAAATCTGGTGAGAGTACTAGAGATTACATAACTCGTTTCAATAACGAGAAGCTGGAAGTCATAGATTATGAAGAAAAGACAGCAATCACCGCCTTGATGAGTGGGTTGTTGCCTAATAAGTTGTATTACACTTTGGCCAAAGATCCGCCTACAACCATGTCAGAGTTGATGGCAAAAGGGGCCAAAATCATGAATGCTGAGGAGGCTATGGCTGCGAAGAATAATATGGATAAAGAAACCAAGGTGGAAGACGACAAATCCAAGAAGAAAGAGCATAAGGGCAATGGCGGGGACAAGCATTCCAAGAATAATAAATCGTCATGGGAAGTCCTGAAGAAATTAGATAATTATACTCCTTTGAAAATAGGTATTAATCATGTCTTGGAAGAAATCAAGAATAACGAGGAAGTAAAGTGGCCAAAGAAACTGAGGTCAGACCCTGACCTGAGGAACAGGGATAAATATTGCGAGTTCCATAAGGATCACGGCCATATGACCAAAAATTGCATAGCTCCTCAGAACGAGATTGAAACACTCATTCGAAGAGGGAAACTAGCAAAGTATGTTGATCGGGGAGGCGAAAGAAAAAATAATGACCGAACTAGAGAAAGGTCTAGATCTCCTCGTCGAGCAGAGGAGAAAAAGAAAAGGGATCATGAAGATGATACAGAGGATGACCCCGATCTTCCCAAGAAACCAAGGCAGCCAGAACGAGAGGTATTTTCCATACGTTTTGGATCATTTGATTGTAATGTTATTACAGGAAGAGATGCAGGAGGAGGAGGCCTTACTGCAGAAAGAAAGGCTTACCTTGGAGAGGCTCAAGCTTGCTCATATATTCAGCGAATAAATTTGGCTGATGAAGATCGCCCGAGGAAGGTAAACAAAGAGAAGCTGGTCATTGGCTTTTCAAAAAATGACCTGGCAGGTGTTCTTTACCCTCACGACGACCCTTTGGTGATCAAAATGCGGATGAAAGAAGTAGTGATTTCAAGGGTACTGGTAGATAATGGTAGTTCGGCAGACATCATGTACTATTCATGCTTTGACAGTTTAAATTTGAAATTATATCAATTAGAACCTTATCACAGACCTCTATTGGGTTTTGCTGGCAAGAAAGTTTTTCCACTTGGGACGATCAAGTTGGATATATTCATTGGAACTTGGCCTGCTTGTCGAACAGAAAGAATACGCTTCTTTGTGATGGATAAGAATGTGCAGTCAGCTTACAACATCATTATGGAAAGAGTTGGTTTGAAGAAGTTCGAAGCAGTTCCATCTACAGTACATCAGTGCTTAAAATTCCCAACAAATTTCGGAGTAGGAGTTGTGAAAGATGATCAGAAAGTAGCTCGGGAATGCTATTATTCGTCTGCCGAGCAAGAGGAGCTTGAAGAATCAAGGAAAAAGACTACTACCTACCAGGTGGAGGAAGGTATAAAAATTGAAACACTTGATCCCAGAGATGAATCCCAACTTATAAAAGGACAGGTGGTGGAATCTACAGAAAATGTTATTCTGGACGACGAGCACCCTGAACGAGTAACCCAGATAGGTTCATCATTGGATGTTTCAATAAAACAGGAATTGATAACTTTTTTGAGAAACAGAAAGAAAACTTTTGCATGGAGTCATGAAGACATGCCAGGAATAGATCCAAACTTCTTATGCCATGAACTCAATGCGAATAAGGAGATCAAGCCTGTAAAGTAGGAAGAAGAGTGTTTAGTCCCGAGAAGAATCAATCCATACAAGAGGAGGTCGAGAAGCTGCAGAAAGCCCAATTCATTGAAGATGTGAAGTATCCAGACTGGTTGGCAAATGTGGTGATGGTGAAGAAGAAAAATAATAAATGGAGAATGTGTGTTGATTTCACCGATCTCAACAAGGCATGCCCAAAGGATCATTTTCCATTGCCCATAATTGACCAACTAGTGGATGCTACCTCAGGACACAAGCAGCTCAGCTTCATGGATGCTTACTCTGGTTATAACCAGATCAAAATGAAACCTGAAGACAGGGAAAGCACTTCTTTTATTACCCCTAGGGGAACTTATTGTTATAATGTTATGCCTTTTGGTTTGAAAAATGCAGGAGCGACATATCAACGGCTGATGAACAAGGTTTTTGCCGAACAAATCAGTTGAAATATGGAAGTCTATGTCGACGATATGCTGACAAAGAGCAAGAAAGCTGCTGATCATCTAGTTGACTTGGGTCAAACCTTTGATCAACTGGATAAATACCAAATGAAGCTCACCCCGACAAAGTGCACCTTTGGAGTACGAGAATGAATGTTCCTCGGGTACATCGTCAACCAGCGAGGCATTGAGTCAAATCCAGCAAAGATCAAAGCTCTTTTAGGGTTGCGATCTCCAACGACGAAGAAAGAGGTGTAGAGTTTACAGGACGAGTTGCAGCGCTCAACAGATTTGTATCCCGAGCAACTGATAGATGCTTCCCATTCTTCAAAACACTTCGGAAAACTTTCGAGTGGAATGATGAATGTGAAAAAGCCTTTCAAGACTTGAAGAAATATTTGGGAGCACCTCCACTGTTATCCAGGCCAGTAATGGGAGAGAAGTTGTACTTGTACCTGGCAGTATCAGAGAATGCAGTCAGCTCGGCATTGATCAGATTGGAGAATGGAGTCCAGAAGCAAATTTATTACACAAGTAAGGCTTTCCGACGTGCAGAGATCAGGTACCCAAAGCTGGAAAAATTGGCATTGGCATTAATTGAAGCAAGTAGAAGAATGAGGCCTTATTTCTAGGCCCATACCATCGTCGTGTATACCGACATGCCATTGAGATAAGCCCTTCATAAGCCAGAAAAATCAGGGAGACTGATGTATTGGGCAATAGAGCTCGGTGAATATGATATTGTGTATGAACCCAGATCATCATTAAAAGGGCAGGCTGTAGCAGACTTCATAGCAGAATTTACATATCCTGATACCCCCGAGGAACAAAAGTTGCTCGCTGACCAACCTGTGGATGTTACAGGATCAACAAACATAAGTCCAGATCAACTCCAGTTGGTAAAAGGGCTTATGGATGTAGAAAGATCATCAAACTCAAACCCAGACCAACTCCGGTTGGTAAAAGGGCGAGAAGAGATGGTCGACGAAGTGCAAAAAATACCAGGGGAGGATGGAAGGAAACAACAGATATTTCACCGAGGAACTTTGTCAGATAAGAAATTTTAAGACGAGTTACCTATATGGAGGTTATATGTAGTTCTGAGCACTCCAGACGAGATCGACGTGGAATACGCCCTGCGATTCCAATTCAAAGCTTCTAATAATGAGGCCGAATATGAGGTGATGATAGCAGGTCTTAATTTAGCAAAGATTATGGAAGCGCAATAAGTAATGGTATTCAGTGATTCTCAATTAATTGTGAATCAGATGATAGGAATATATGCTGTTAAAGGAGAATTAATGGTCAGGTATCATGCAAAGGTGATGGAATTATTGGCAGAGTTTGATGCCATTCAGTTAATCTGAATACCAAGAATGGAGAATGCACAAGCAGACGCACTGGCCCTACTAGCATCAGCTACTCGTACCGAGCTGCGAAGAACGAGACCAATTGAAGTATTAGAAGCTCGGAGCATAGATGAAGACCTTACGATGAATGTTATAACCCTTGATTTAGGACCATCTTGGATGGATCCCATCAGGGTATATATTGAAGAGGGAGAATTGCCGGAGGACAAGTTCGCTGCAAAGAAATTGAAGTTTAAAGCTGCTCGGTATGTACTAACTAATGGTGTTTTGTATAGACGAGGAATTATGGTAGGTTTGCAGAGATGTGTACATCCCTCCAAGGTAAAAGAATTGATTGAAGAGATCCATGAAGGGTCTTGTGGAGCACATGTAGCAGGTCGAACACTTTTGCAAAGGGTGATGACGCAGGGATACTACTAGCCAATGATGAGGGATGATTGTATAGCTTATGCTAAGAGATGTGATAAATGCCAACGTTTTTCCTCCATCCGACGAACTCCACAAGCATTATTGACACCTATAACTTCCCCTTGGCCTTTTGCCATGTGGGGAATTGATCTGGTTGGACCACTGCCAACGACCCGAGAAAGATTCAAGTACCTCGTCGTGGCAGTGGATTATTTTACTAAGTGGGTAGAAGCTGAGCCACTTATTGATATGACGTACGAGAAGGTATACCAGTTCGTTTGGAAGAATATAATCTGCCAATATGGTCTCCCTCATGCCTTCATCACAGACCATGGAACACAATTCGATAACGAGGAGTTTGCTGCCTATTGTCGACAATCAAACATTTTGAAGACTCATTCAGCACCAGGCCATCCTCAAAGCAATGGACAGACTGAAGTGACAAACATAACATTACTAAATATTTTGAAGAAGTGTCTAAGTGAAGCTAAAGCTAATTGGATTAATGAGCTACAATCAGTATTGTGGGCTTACCGAACAACTCCCCGAGCAGCAACGGGAGAATCACCATATATGTTGGCATTTGGAAGTGAGGCTGTAATACCTGCCGAGTTGGGTCTTCCAACACACAGAGTGCTGAGTTTCAATTCCCCAGTCAGTGACTTGATGAGGAGATTAGATTTGGACATGCTCGAGGAGGTTAGAGAAGAGGCAGCCATTAGGAATGCTTTTTATCAACAGCGAACAGCCCTGTTCTACAACAAGAGGGTGAAAAAATGCGACTTAAAAGAAGGAGATTACGTGCTAAAGAAGGTCATTTAGAAGCACAATAAGTTGGAAGCAAACTGGCATGGACCTTACCGAGTTACTACAGTTGTCCGACCAGGAACTTACCGAATAGCAACTCTAGAAGGAGAGGAATTTAAGAATGCATGGAATGCTGAACACCTACGCAAGTATTATCAGTGATGTAAAATGTAAAGCAATTTCATCAATATGAATAAAACGATGATGTTTCTCCATCTTCTTTCTTGTTATCGAAAGTTTTTCGGGGAATACTAGTGTACAACACTACGCTGTTTAGCAATAAAAGCAAGACTGATAGTTCAAACCCACGACCAACTTCGGTTGGTAAAAGGGAGAGAACAAACTATACTCCTTTGGTTAGAAGGCGTACACTAGCGTGACCAACTCAGGTTGGTAAAATAACTAGTGGACATGATAGTTCAGACCCACGACCAACTCCGGTTGGTAAAAGGGCGAGAACAAACTATACTCCTTTGGTTAGGAGGCGTACACTAGTGTGACCAACTCAGGTTGGTAAAATAACTAGTGGACATGATAGTTCAGACCCACGACCAACTCCGGTTGGTAAAAGGGCGAGAACAAACTATACTCCTTTGGTTAGGAGGCGTATACTAGCGTGACTAACTCAGGTTGGTAAAATAACTAGTGGACAAACTATACTCCTTTGGTTAGGAGGCGTACACTAGCGTGACCAACTCAGGTTGGTAAAATAACTAGTGGACATGATAGTTCAAACCCACGACTAGCTCCGGTTGGTAAAAGGGCGAGAACAAACTATACTCCTTTGATTAGGAGGCGTACACTAACGTGACCAACTCAGGTTGGTAAAAGAGCTAGTGGACATGATAGTTCAGACCCACGACCAACTCCGGTTGGTAAAAGGGCGAGAACAAAAGATGATCGACGAAAGGATATGCTCTCAAAAGCCAACTTATGTTGGTCGGGAAGTAAGTTTATTACATAAAAGTTCCTCGGAGAACATATATTCCAAATTGAACCAAGTATAGTTGGTCGGGGATCCATCTCCGGTTGGTAAAAGGGCGAGAACAAACTATACTCCTTTGGTTAGGAGGCGTACACTAACGTGACCAACTCAGGTTGGTAAAAGAGCTAGTGGACATGATAGTTCAGACCCACGACCAACTCCGGTTGGTAAAAGGGCGAGAACAAAAGATGATCGACGAAAGGATATGCTCTCAAAAGCCAACTTATGTTGGTCGGGAAGTAAGTTTATTACATAAAAGTTCCTCGGAGAACAGATATTCCAAATTGAACCAAGTATAGTTGGTCGGGGATAAAAACCCACTAACTGTAGTTGGTCGACAAGGAAAAATCATCGACCTTGGTTGGTCGGGCACATTTTATGAAAAAGACAAAAATTTACCAAGTATAGCTGGTCGGGGATAAAAACTCTCATTAACTATAATTGGTCGACGAGCACAATTTGACAAACGAGCACAATTTGACAACCTTGGTTGGTTGGAGAAATTTTAAACATTTTTTTATACTCATTACTTTATTATTAAGTGATCGAGCAACATTACTAATACTTGTAATTTTTTACTAACGATGAACCACACAATATTGTTATGCAAGCACAAATATAAAGTGTTTGACAAATACAAGAGCAATACAGATTTGCAAACAAAAAATGGAAGCCTTTCATTAAAATTCAAAACGAATTACAAGTTACATATGTGTACTAACTATTACATTGAGATCCCTACTCTATTGGTTTCTTTCCCTCTGCTTTTGATATAGGTTCCTCGCCAGCAGGCGGATCATTTAAAGTCTGAGGAGAGTTAATAAAGTTCAAGTCCTTCAGCATCCTAACGTTCATCACAGAAGGTGTGTCCAGTAGATGCTCAAGACGAGATACCTCAATCTGAGAATGAAGATTGTAGTCACCAAGGTATTTTGAAATTAAGCTCCGAGGATTGGCACGAGATGGGATCCATTCCATGTCCAATTTATAAGGTGGCACATGCAAGTCTAGTAGCCCAGGAGCATGATAATCCCATAAATAATGGCCCTGCTCTAGTTTTAATACACCTAGGGCGTTCAACCATCCCTGTTTATAACCTTCATTATTGGCATTTTCAAGGCGAGCATCCAAGTGATAAAGGGCCTCATTGTAGCCTGCCATCCAGAACTCACGAGGTTGTTTGTGGAATTGGAAAGTTATTCTCTCTAACTGCTCATGAAGGCTCTTGGCAAAAACATCCTTATTTTTCAGAGCAGACTTTGTCGAAGCAAGTTGATCCTCCAGAGTTTGGATTTTCTTAGACATTTCAGACAAAGCCCGATCTTTTGCATTCAATTGGAACGCTTGAGTTTCCAACGTTGATAGAGTACGAGCTTCTTCAACATTACGACTAAGAGCTCTTGATCCTCCCCGAGCAGGTCGCGAACTTGGTTCCTCGACAACATTCTGAGTAGCTCTTCCTCATCCACGAGAACCTCTTCCTCGCCCCAGAGTAGCAGTAGAAGTACCAGATCTTCTCAAGGTATCCAACTCTTGCCTTAATTTAGCATTCTCAACCTCTAGAAAGGAAAATCCCTCGTCAGTCACCGGGATTACAAATGTTGAAGAAGATGCTGCAGACTTATACTGTGCCAGCTCTTTCTGCAAATTATTATTTTCTTGCTCTAGCAGCTCGACAATCTGTATACAAGCTTCAACTTCACCTTTTAGGGTTCTCTCCCTGACATCGTACCCAGCAAGGATCTTTTTGTGGCTTATCTCGGCAGAAAGCTGTTGATACCTCTTTTCATACCCCTCGTGCAAAAGGGCATTTGATTCCTTGTACTGAGTTTGAAGATCTTCTAAACTATATTGAAGCTCCTCGATCATGTCATAGTAAGCCACGTTATTGGCCACAGCTCGATCAAGTAAGTCCTTCAAGTATTGATAAGCTTCGACAGCCTGCTCTGAAGCATCATGACCAAGGATGTCAGCAACTTCTGATACACTCAATACTGTGTGACCAGCCTTATAATATTCATGGCATTGTTGCATCAACTTTGTATCATTGGCAGATAATAGTTCCATTCTAGCCACAAACTAATAAAGAAGAGAAGGCAAGAGTTAATGAAAAAGCAGACAGAGCATCAACAATGTATAAGAACAAAAAAGGTAATTTTATTACATCATCAAAAGGAGTACAGCGTTCAGAAACAGAGTACAAGAAAAAGAAAAAAATAGAAAGAGAATACCGAACAACTTCACACCTTTTCCTTGTCTCCCAAGACTTTCTCGGGAGGCTGGGACGAGGAGCTCGGTTGCTCGGTGGGAACAATGAGTTGATCGGCAGAAGTTGGGACTTGTTCAGGAGGAGCAGGCAAAGATGAGATCTCCTCGGTGGCTGTCTGATTGGGTTGTGGAGCAAGGATTTGATCACCTACTATCATTGAAGACTCCTCGGATGCAGTTTCATCCTCTTCTTCATCCTCAATAGCTGGGGGAGGACCAGGCAGATGTTGTTGAAATAGCTCAGAGTCCTCGCTCACCTTCAATTCTTGCAGGGCAGCAACCCAACCATCTCGGAAGTATTTCAAACTCCCATAACTGACCTGGGTCATCATCGCTGCTACCCCCTATCCCATCCTTTGTCCCAACCAGTTCGAAATGATTTCTTCACAGCTACTTTTCTTTTCACTTTCTCCAAGGAGAGCTTCTCGGATAGAAGATCCTAGGAGGCTTTCAACTTGGCCTCCACCTCCTCCTTCTGGCGATTTACTTCTCGCAGAAGAGTCAGATCTTCCTCGGCCGATTTCAATTTATTCTCAAGCTCCCCAAAACTTATGAGCTTCTCGGCATGTTTTTTATTCTCTCTCTCCAAGTCCTTCACCTTATTTTCCAACTGTACCTTCTCTGCTTCAGACGCAGCCAACTTTTTCTCCCATTCACCCCTATCCTCGTCGTATTTTTGACGGGATTCCTTCAAAGATTAGGCCAAGCCCTGGAAATCATCCTCTACTCCAGACGAGGAGCTAGAAGCCTTGAGTGCTTCATCTTTCTTCACTATGGTGTTAAAGCAACTCACCAGCTGTAAAAAGAAGAAAATAATGATAAGTTAGTGCCAAGATACATATATTGAATGAAAGAAAGAAAAATTCAGGATAAGAGAAACTTACTGAAGCAATGTGACGAGTAGCTAGGGATGTCAGCATATCCCTAGACATTTTTCTTCAATTCCTTGGACTTCAGGAATAGTCCAAGTCTTTACCGAGCTCATTGCAGAACTCGGAGGAATAATGGTTGGGACACCAGCTCCACTAGCTTGGAGCTGGGGAATGGTTTCAGAAAAACTGACCGAGGAGGATTTATTCAATCTTCTCAGTGGCACTTCAGCAATTTCAACCAAAGAACTGCTGGTTGGGACCACTTCCACAGGTGCATTTTTCTTGCTCGGAGCCACTGGGGGCTTCTAGGCAGCCTTCTGAGGAGCAACAGAAGGGGCACCATCTACTTTCTTTGTCCCCTTTGGGACATCATTCTTGTTTCTCTTTCCATCTCCAGCAGAGGAAGTCTCCTCGAATATAGCAGGAACTCTTCTTTTGCCCATCTTCTGACTTAGAGGAATGTGAGATTCTGGTGAAGATTCCTTAGAAGCTGGCAATGGTTCACTAATGCTGACCACTGGACGAGCAGTAAAGGATGATGTGTAGCTCCTGTACTGCAACAAATATGAAGCAGACCTAATGTGCTCGTCTGCAACTCTTCGATGCAAATTCCAGATATGTTTCAAATGTTTAATATTTATTTCTGATTCTTTTGGAGTTTTTCTCTTACTGTCAACTGCAAACAAATACATAGTGAAATATCAGTCATACATTTTGTCAAACACAATGAAATCGTAATTTCAAAAATAAAATAAGATGAAAATAACCTATCCCATTGCCATATGGGGGGCATCTGGGACCTTCATATACTTCATCTCCAACCAAAGGGGTATGTTGCCAATTTTTGATAACTACCCCGTGTTCAAAATAATCCCTGTTTGCATCAAGGAGGTTGACTACTAAGGCCCTATTCAAAAATCTAGTTTTTAAATAAAAAACATTGTCTAAAACAGCCCATCTGTAACAGTACATAATCTCAGGAATTCCTATACGAGTTCCATGAGTTTGATTTAACCTATACACCCCATTAACTATTCTCCATGTGTTGGGGGCTATTTTTGCAGGGACAACATCGAAATACTGACAAAACTCTAAATACAAAGGGTTTGGTGGAAAAGAAAATCCACATTCAGCAATAAAGAGGCTAGGGAACCAATGTCCCTCAGCCAAATTAAAATAAGTTGAAGGCTCAGAAAGACTCTCCAAAGTTACCCAAGAAGGAATAGAAAAGTCAGAACATAATTTCTCAAGAGATTCGACAATATAAACCATGGTGAATAAAAAGAAATGAAGAAGAAGGAAGAAAATCTTACAGGAAAAAGGAGATCTGTTGACAAACAAATGAAGAAAGGGATGAACGCACATGAGAGAGAAAAGCTATAGAAAACTCGAAAGCAGAAATTGAAAAAGGTAGAAGACGATGGGATTGCCTCTGAAGCTTAAATACTTTGCCTTGGGAAACGGCGAAAGAAATGATTACAAAAAAGAAACTATTACGCTACCGGCGGCTAAAAGGACAAAAAGTGCACGAAGATCGAAGCGCTTATAAAAATGCAAAAAGGCGAATTCTGCGAATTTGGGAGGAAATTCAAATACGAAGAAAATGCTCCTAAAACCCAGGAAGGTCATTTAATATTGCCATATACCGAGAAAGAATGTTCCATACTCCTCAAAGTTCGAAATATGAAACATTGGGGGCTTCTGTTGATACCAAAATTAGTATGCCGATGTGGACGAATAATAAGAAGACACGTGTCAATCTACGTGGCACAATAGCAACGAGGAAGTTCATTCCCCCGACCAAGTCAGACTCACTCCAAGCAACAAGTACACTCCGAGGAACTCTAGCTCTCCGAGGAACTCTTGAACGACGAGCAACTAAGGCGGTCCGAGGTGCATCTCGACCACAGCATTGATTGCCAGATAATCAACAGTTCAACTATTCATTGAATGCTTATCATCTTGACGCACACGTTTGAAGAGCATTAAATGAATTACCCTTTCATATGTGGATCATTTAATGTAACACCCTTTCATGTACAGCCTAAGGGCTATAAATACCCTGTATCACCCTCATTCAAAGGGACCGGAATTTCTTGATAGCACTTGTAATCGAGAATTCCTAAACAGTCAGCAATAACATAACAGTGGACGTAGGCCATTCATATAAGGCTGAACCACTTTAAAATTCTTTGTCTCATTTATTTATCTGTGATTGAATAATTAGAGTAATCTAGTTTTTTACATCAACAATATCATTAATATTTTCGAATCTTATCGAAAAATAATGATGTAATACTACCTTTATCATAATTTGTGATGATGTAATACGAGGACCGATTCTGAAGTTTTAGGGGCCTTAGATACATAATCAATTGATGGTCGTTTACATAAAAATAAAATTAAAGAAAATGTGTTCTTCTCACATTTTTTGATACAAACTATCAATTAAATCATCAAATTTAATTGTTGTTGATAAATCTTGTTCAATTGATAATATACTTAATCCAGTTAATTGGGTAGCTTAGCAAGTAGTGTAAGAGAAGAGATGAGAAGATAGAGAAAGAAAAGAGAAGATAGAAAGTGGTTATGGAAGAGAAGAGATGAGAGAGATTTCAATTTTTAGATTAGAAATGTGTGGGTGATTGAGTGGGTTCAATTGGGTATTGTGTTGAATGTCTTTAGTTTAGTGGATTTAGTGTGTGAGTTTGGACTTATTATATGAATTTATAAGTGAGTTTCTAATCTTTTTATTTTATTACTTATTTTAAATGAAGGAGCCTCGATTAATCGGGTGCTTTAGACGGCGGTCAACTTTATTCACAGAAAAAACGGACCACATGTAATAGAGTAACCTTATGAAATTTAACGTTATTCTAACAACAATTCAAAGACGAATAATTCTAGATCAACACTTTCAACTTATTTTTTTATAACACTTTCAACACTTTCAACGAATAATTCTAGACGAATAAAGGCAATACGTGATTGTGTGGTACGAAACAATTCATAATCTTAATTAGATATGGAATTACTCATATAGAAATTAAAGATTAAATAAAGGTCAAATATTGTCGTGTGCACTTGTCAATCATTACCAATGTTCTGTGTTTTACTGTGTAACCCGGCCGTTGACTTGACCTCAGTCAATCTCCTTAACAAATAAACACAGACCCCCCTTTCCTAGAAACTCCCCATCCCACCTCCCTCCACCGCTGATGGCGGCTCATATTCTGCTTTCCCCACACTCTCTCAATTAATTCCCACTATTCTTCAATCAACTCTCTCTCTCTCTCTCTCTCTCTCTCTATATATATATATATATATATATATATATATATACACACACACATACCTATACATACATATTTTCTCTTTCCTCATGGATCATTCCGTCCAAGCGGTCTTTGCTGCTATAGCCAGCTTTTTTATGGTCACCCTTATTTTCGCCACCATCTTCATCATCTGCAAGGGCAAAAAAGAAAGATCCAGGACCCGAACCCGGTCCTCGCCAAATCCGGGTCCAACCTCAATTGCTGTAACCGAGAGTGCAACGTTTGACCCGTCTTTAAATAGGGTCTCCATGTCGGAGCTCCAAAAAGCTACCAGGAATTTCTCAAAGGACCTCATAATTGGTGACGGTAGTTTTGGCTTGGTCTATAAGGCCACTCTTGGTAACGGCGTTACCGTCGCCGTTAAAAAACTCAGCCCGGACGCCTTTCAAGGCTTTCGTGAGTTCCGGGCTGAGATGGAAACTTTAGGCAAGATCCAGCACCACAACATCGTTAAAATCCTTGGGTTTTATTCGTCGGGTTTGGATCGGATTTTAATTTACGAGTTTATCGAAAAGGGTTGTCTTGACCAGTGGTTACACGACACGTCATCATCCGTAGACGCGAATTCTATTTTTTCGTTATCTTGGGAGACGAGAATTAATATAATTAAAGGTGTGGCAGAAGGGCTAAGTTTCATGCATCATAAATTGGACACACCTATAATTCATAGGGATATTAAGGCTAGTAATATTTTATTGGACTCTAATTTCGAGGCACATATTGCGGATTTCGGGCTTGCTAGGAGGATTGAAGGGACCCACTCACACGTGTCGACGCAAGTGGCCGGGACGATGGGGTACATGCCGCCGGAGTATATTTATGGTGCCACTATGGCAACAACGACCGGGGATGTGTATAGTTTTGGGATTTTAATGTTGGAAATTGCAACGGGGAGAAGGCCTAATTGGCCCTTTAAGGAGGATGGTAAGGAAATAAGATTACTGGAGTGGGCTAAGAATATGATGGCACAAAATCAACACATCCAGATGATGGATGCTAGTATATCGAGGGATGATTTGAAAGAGTATGGTGTTGTGGAGTTTTTGAGGATTGCAATTTTGTGTACCAGTGAGACTTCTAAATGTAGGCCTACCATGGAAGAGGTTGTGAAGTTGTTGGATGGTGTTTCAACTCGAAATCATGTTTCATTTGACGATGGAATGGTTTGATTCACCGTATTTTTTGGGTTCGTTTGAAATGAATTGGTGAAGTAAATTTGGATGTGTTTGTTTTCACGGTCCGTGGTGGTCTTAATCAAGAAGAGGGGTGTAAATAGCTTATGGAGCAGAGAAACAGGTAAATTTGAGTTAATTGAATTTAGTTTCAATTTGAAATTTATGGAAGGTCCCCAAATAGATGGATTTTTAGGAGTACAAATATGTTAATTCTTGTGAAATGAGGGTTAACTTAATCCTTTAATTTGATTGGCTAAGATATAAATGACTTAGTCATGGGTGTCGCTTGCTCATCTTTTAACCAATCAAATTAAAAATTTATGTTGACCCTATTTAAAAAGGATCAACAAATTTGAACTCCATGTTTAGTTGTATGATGACATGGTCACTATGGATGATTTTCTTTTACTTAAGAGTTAAAAGGAAAGAATAAAAAGAAGGGTTCGAGTAATTGAATTGCATTCTTTTAAAAAAGAGTATTTGAATTGCATCTAGAAGACTAGAAATAAATAATTTATAGTTTAAGTTTTTCCCCTGCGAAAACATGATTTCCTTCATCAAGTGAGTGTGTGTATATATGTTTGTTGTTGTGGGGTTTTCAATCATAGTTGAAGAAGCATGATCTGTTGAAGTATATATATTAAGTTCTGTTTTTTATATGTTCATAATAGTAAACATGAAGAAGCGTGCTTTACTTACTATTATTCAGGAAGTCCTTTGGGTTTATTCACACTAAACTATTTGTTAATGGAGACAATGAGAGCTTTTTCAAGACTTGAAATTGAAATTGAAAGATCAATTTGAATTTTGTGGAATTGAAATTGACCTACGAATTCCAATTTCATAGTTTGGAATTGAGTTCCAAACATACTATGAGTTCAATGTTTTTTGGTCTGTCCTGTAATTTATTCAAATGTCCTTGTACTATTAAATAAATTACTTGTGAGTTAAATTTTATTTTAACCTTACGTAAGATTTTTTTCAACATTTTTGACACATACATTGATTTGCCATTTTTTTGTTATTGCAAAACACGATTTTTATGGCTCACAAGCAAAGACAACTTACATAACGCTACCATATATTTGCGAGGTCTAGATCTATAAGCTGGAGACGTAGCTATCTTTGTAATTTTATTATGCTTTGGCTTTGCAACGGAAGTTCGCTTACTAGAGGATGAAGTATCTGATTGTTTTTCAAATTCAATCACCTTCTCTTCTTCTAATTCATTGACAAGTTCTTCTATTTTGTGAAGATCTACAGGATTTTCCATATTGTCAATCAACTTTCAATTTCTCTTTATCCATGTTAGTGTAAGAGTACATTATATTATGGGTTAATTACACCCAGGTCCCTACACTTTGACCCTCTTTCCACTTTCCCCCACATTCTTTCAATTTTTTAATTGTACACCTTAAACTTTAAAAACGGTTACAGTTTGCCCCATGCCGTCCAACTCTGTTAATTTTTGGCAAAAGCCGTTAGTCGTGTGTGACACATGACATTAAGCAAGACATTTTTGTCCAAACCTAATTGTTTTTTTTTTAAATCTTTAAATAATAAAAAAAAATTAAAAATTACAAAAATACCAAAAAATATTTTATAAATATAAAAAAATTGGAATAAATTCTGAAAATTTGAATATGTTTTTAAAAAATCGGAAAATACCAAAAAATATTTTAAAAATATAAAAGAACCTTGGAATAAATTCGGAAAATATGAATATATATTTAAAAATTTCGAAAATACCAAAACATATTTTAAAAATATTAAAAAAACCTTGGAATAAAGTCTGAAATTGTGAATATATATTTAAAATTTCCGAAAATGCCAAAATATATTTTTTAAAAAATAAACCTGCAAAATTCTAAAACCTAATTGATGAAAAAGTTATTCCACCCCAAACCCCCCCCCAAAAAAAAATTATTCCCACTAATAAAAAAAGATATTCATCGATATAAATTATTTTTAGCAATAATAAATCATTTCCAGCAAATTAAATTTATCTCCAACATTATAAAAGTATTTCCATTATTTAAAAATGATTCCAGCAAATAATAAATAATTTTCAGCATATAAAAAGATAAAAAAAAGAAAATGCATATTTTTAAACTTCCAAAAAAAATATAAAATGCATAAAAATTGAAAGAAGGGGCAGGGGCGGGGTGGGGCAGGGGCAAATCTGCTCGTGTGTGTGTGTTTGTGAGAGAAGGAGAGAGGAAGAAGAAGAGGAGGAGAAGGGGAGAGGGGAAGAAGAGATAGGAGAGGGCAGAGAGAGAGAGAGAGAGAGAGAGAGAGAGAGATTTAGTTTTTTTTAAAAAAGGGTTAAATAACAAAAATACCCAGAATACCCTTTGAAAAAGTCAAAAAGGGTTGTCACGTGTCATTTAATGCAAAAAATTAACGGATATAGACGACAGGGGGTAAAGTGTAGCCGTTTTCAAAGTTAGGGGTATAAATTGAAAAAATTGAAAGAATGTGGGGGAAAGTGGAAAGATGGTCAAAGTATGGGGCCGCCAATGTAATTAAACCTTATATTATTATACTTGTACTACTGTATCAATTAAATATATCTCATTTTCTCCAATTATCTTCCCCCCTCCCCCCACCCACCCACCAAATATCGTAACATGGTATGAGAGCTATAACGCTCCTAGTGGCCTTCCTCATGCAGTGCCTAAGTCTCCATCACACAACCTCCGCTGTTGGGATTCTCGTGCCTGCACCATATCTTTTCTCCTCTCGCTGATACCATTACTCGTGAGCTGACTAGTTTTTTTTCCTGTCTGAGATCCGACCGTTCCTCGACTCGTGAACTGACAAGAATTGACCCAATTCGGATCCACCTTTTTTTTTGGGTTTGTTTGAGCTTATTTTGGTTTCTAGTGCATTTTTACTCCGCCTTTCTTAATTTTGGATTCATTTTCGGGATTTTCGGATGTGTTGAATCCATTTTCGGCCTTTGTTTTCGATAAATAATAACCTTAATTTCACTTTTTATCTTTTTTTTTCAACGGTATGGACCATCAAGACATCATTCAACCCATTTTATCACTCTCGATGGTACTAACTACATCCCCTAGTCTCAGGCATTGTCGAGTTTTCTCGAGGGCCTAAAACTATGGCGATATATCACCGTGATTGTCACTGAACCTACACAGGCCGGTGGAGAAGCCGACGATAAGTTTGAAGATAGTCTTGAGGAGTGGGAATGCAAAAATCATCAGGTAATCATGTGGTTTCGTAATTCCTGGTCACCCTCAATTAGCCTCTGATTTGGCAGATTTACCACCGCCAAATCTCTTTGGGACTTTCTTCAAAAGAGATATACCACTGTCAGACTCGCTAATCAATATCATGTTATGTGAATCCTTCATCGCATGAAACGGTAACCTGGACAGACCATCATCAATTTTCTTTCCGAGAGGCACTCTATCTAGTATTAGTTGACCCATTCGGAACCTAGCTTGAATCATCCTACCGATGCTGTTAATTTTACCGACTATCGAAATAGTCTGTGATTGGTTGTCTTTCTTATGGCTCGTCATGATACATTTGAGCATGTTCGTGCATCTCTCCTTCATAGAGATCATCTTCCTACATTGGAGAAAGCGGTTTTAGAACTTCTCTCAAAGGAAATTCGCCTTGATACTCATTCGACCTCCTCTCTTGAAGTTGTTCTTACTACTCCTAGAGGTCCACCCTCAAAATCCCATGTTAAACATTGGAATTCTTCCAAAAAATATAAATTCAAGGTTTTTCAATCACCGATCAGACTGTCGGTGCTTTCACAAAGGCTTATCTTACAGGCCATCTTCAGGATTTAGTATCCAAACTCGAGTTGGTTTCCATTTTACCATTTTTAAGTTAGAGGGGGGGGGGGGGGGGGGGGACTATTAGTGTACTTAGTATAGATTGCATTATTGTACTGCATGTATTACACTTGTACTACAACTGTATAATTATACTACAACTGTATAATTATACTATATCTGTACTACTACATTATACTATCATACTCCTAGTCTAACCTATATAGGTCATACATCTCCTTGTACAAATACAAATACAAATCAATTCAATATACTCCATTCCTCCAACTCTCTCTCTCTCTCTCTCTCTCTCTCTCTCTCTCTCTCTCTAACATCGTAACAATCCAAATTGTCCTTTTCATTTGACACTCTTCACACCTCCTTGTTTTCATCGATTGGATTATGTGGAGGCGTATTGGAATATTTACAATTATTGATTATACAGAGGCATATTGGAAAATTTACAATTATTTGGTATTGGCCTTCGTTTGTTATGTGTTATTGCGATAAGCATTCATTATTTTTTATTTTTGGAGTTTGACCACCCAAACTAACACTTTTTGTTAGTTGACTGTTAACTCATCTTTATTGATGTTTTTTTTCTTCCAAAATGACCCTCATAAAGTGTCCACCACCAATAAATAATATGCATATGGTGATATCTTATTCATAAATAAATATTATTTTTATCATAATAAATATCTTTTATTTTAAAGCACAACTATTTTATAAATATCAAACACAATATTTTATATAAAAACCATCTTGACTAATTAAAAAGTTGTTTATAAAAAAAAAAAACTGTTTGATAGATTTTTTTTAATTAAAAAAACTATTTTTTCCATCTAAAAAATTGATTTTTATAAAAAAGATATTTTTCTTACAAAACTGTTTTTATTTAAAAATTGGTTTTATTATAAACAAGTGTAAAATATTAAAGTATTTTTATTTTTAAAAAAATGCAAAAATTGTACTTTATTTATTATTTTGACAAACAATTATTCATTTAAAAAAATTGTTTTCTGTAAGAAACTATTTTTAAAAAGTTGTTTTTGTTGTAAAAAAAAAGGTTTTAACAATTCTTAATGTTTTAAAAAATCTATTTTAACAAATTTTCCCAATTTATATTTTTAGAAAAAAGTAATGTTTTTAATAATATAGTAAATTTTGTTGAGATCATATACCTTATTTTTATATAAAAAGTGTATGGTTAAAATTGTACCTTAATTAAAAGATTATTTTGATTGTTTTATTATATAAAAAAAAATTGTTAGTTAAAAGCCAAAATCTATTTTGATATAAAGAAAACTTTTTAACTGTTTTGTGTAAACAAAAGCTGAGTAATAATTTAATAATGTACAATTATAATAAAAAAGCATTTTTTAACATCAATTTTTTTTGGAAAAATAAATTTTGTAACCAACATTTTTTAGATAGTCATAACAAATTTTTTTATATTAAAAAATATAAACTATTTTTTTCCCCAAAAAGAATTTTTTTAAAACAAACAAAATCGTTTTTTATATATAAAAGTAGTTTTTTAATTTTTATAAAATAACTTTTTTTTAAAATTAAAAAGCTATTTTTTTATAAATATGAACGTCAATCAATAATATAAAAAAGTCTTGTAATTAGGCTACAATTAATGTACAATTGTTTACAATAATAACTATTTTATATATAAAAAATTCTAAGAAAAACATTTTCTTTATGAAAAAATAGTTTTTTATATAGATAAAAATATTTTGTTTTTAAAGGAAAAGATATAAACAGTTTTTTTATTAATAAAATAGTTGTTGAAAAAGTCAAAAAAAAAATTTATTTCCTATTTATAATAAATTGTTATTTAATTTTTGTAAATTAGAATTGTTTTAAGATAAAATCTATTTTTATATACAAACAAAATGTTTAATTTATATATATATATATATATATATATATATATATATATATATAGAGAGAGAGAGAGAGAGAGAGAGAGAGAGAGAGAGACTACTGTACATACCAACTATACATACCGATTTTTTTAAAATAGTAAAATAAATTATTTTGAGTTGAATTTTTTATATAGTATTTAAACATTTCAATGGACACATATAAAAAAATCTGCTAAAATTTTTTTTTTTTTTTGCTATTTCTAAAAAATAAGTCAAACTTTCACAGCTTTTAAAGCACTTTAAAATTATGAATGTTTGATCGATTTTTAAAAAATAGAAAAAAAGTTATTTTGAGTTAATATTTTTTTTGTATGGGTCTCTAGAAATGTTTAAATATCACATAAAAAACTCAACTCAAACTCATTTCTAAAAATGAGTCTGCTCCAGCGGTATGTATAGTTGGTATGTACCAATAAAGGTGAGTTAATGGTCTACTAACGAAAAATATTAGTTTAGGGGTTAACCTCAAGAAGGGAAATAGTAGGTGGATTACTCAATAATCAATAATAAATGGGAGTTAATACCCAAATAACCCATAAAAATAAGACGCGAGTAATGAAAATATGAATGTCCACCAAATATAAAATCCAACAATATCTTAATCTCCAATATAAGCTATCATCATCAATAGTCTCTAGTAAAGTCCTGTATAAGTATGTAACCAAAAAATTACCTAAAAATACAAATAAATGTCTTATAATATAAAACGACAAAAAAATCTATGTTATACATAAAATAAAACTTCAAATGTTAAATCTTGCACTCCTAGGTCCAACTACTTCTAGAGACACACTTAAACCCTGAAATGTTAGTCCACACTAATGACGGATCATGCCCACCATAAGGATATTAGCTACATGGTCCCACAAGGCTTATGTGAACCTAGTTAGAAATACTATAAGAAGCAAATATCATATTAGAGTCTTCTAATTATCGTTAATCATTTAATCATAGAGTAGAATTTTTTTTTATGTAAAATGTATTGTTTTGTTATAGTAGCCTTTTTCATACATTATATTCTACGAATGAAAGAAGATTGAGGTTTAAATATCTATAAATACATATAGGCATGCAAAAGTAGACATACATATAGGTATTTGATAACATGTTCCCTAAGGGCACATACTTATAATCCAAAAGTAGTAGGGAGACAAATACTCACGTGGAGCTTTGTAAATTACTATTTTGAGGCTCAAAGCATGTGCCCTCAGGGCACATGTTATCATTTTTCATACATATATTATGTACATCCTCATAATCAATTTACTATATAAAAACAGAAGAAAATGTGAGGTTTAAGTTTTTACCGGATGCGAGGTATTTAATGACGATGCGAACTCACTCAACATACTTGTAGGCCTTCGATCACCAAGAAATATGACTGAGTGGGAACTGAACAAAGAATGTCTCTAGGATAACCCAAAATTGATGCCAAAATGAAATATACAAAAATTCAAGTTCATAACTTTTTAGAACCCGTAACTGAACTTTAACTAATACAAATCTACCTCAATTATTTAAGAAAAGTTGAGCATCTTCAATGGAAAAAGATTAAAGACATTTATGCACATTGAAAAAAACATTAAGATACAAACTAAAGGTTAGTCTTATCATCAAATCTCCAAAGAACATTAGTACATATATACAAAAAAAATACAAATTGAGAACTAAAGAGTGTAAATTGGATATATGTGCATTTTGAACTGTTTAAAACAGTAGATCATCAATTCTCACCCAATGGAATTTGGTATAGATGATCCTCACACACGTGCCAAATTTCATAAAAGGAAATCATTCACTTGCCCTCCATAAATGGCGTAGGTAGGTTGTTTACTTATGTTAATCGACATATGTGTAAAAGCGACAACAGTCAAAACCTGATAATAAACTCACCAAAGAATAAAAGATAACGATATAAAAACATAACCGTAATCTAAAAATCTTATGCTAATATTACCAAACAATTTCTTAATGGTCCCCTTATCGAGAACATATAATATTTTCTAGTTTATCCATTTTTATTTATATGTTACCTAGTGTTTATTTATTTTTGTTGTGTTTAATTACTGTCCACAACAATATACATGTGGGATTGAGAGATCTAATCTAAGTAGGAGGGTCCAAGAATTATATGATGTAAAGCACACAAAAGCCATAATGATTGAAGTAATATGAAATACCACACTTGGGCATCTTAGAAGAAGAGGTAGAGAGAGAAACCTTATGGTGTACGCTAGTAAGCTTGTTGGTTGCATGAACCTGCCTAAAATATCACCAACCAAATGGGAGAAAATGGTGATCTCATGAGAATTTCAATGTGCCTTGAACATGAAAGGTCATATATCATGAAGAGGTTGTTATAACCGAAGAGGCTATTCACGAATGATGATGTGGAAGTTGAATGGTCAGCGTGAGAAATAATAAATGGTGTTTAAGTTATAATAGCAAGCATTTATTACTACCACTTGTCATCCTCAAAGGATTTGGGTCTACAATTTTTATTATATACTATAGATTTATTACTACCACGTGTCATCCTCAGAGGATTTGGGTCTACAGTTTTTATTATATACTATAAATCACATCATTATAACCAACCAACCTCCCATGTGACCCCATACATACCATGGTGCACCACTCGTATCAGCATACAAATATAAACAATCACATCATTATAGCCAACATGTCTATATCTCGTGACCCTGCACATACCGTGATGCATCTCCACGTACATATCTATATCATACACAACTTACATTAAGGTTGACCTTGAGATTTTAGGGCCCTAGGAGAACTCTTGAATCCGGTTCCCCTTATGTTACAAGATTTTTTTTTATAATATATATATATATATATATATATATATAATGTGTTACACCCAAGTAACTCTTGGATTACCTACATACCAATGGGGGGTTTATACATACATACCAATGAGGGATTATACTGTAACAACCCGCCTAAAATAATAACGGGTGGCCAGCCTTATACTATATTAAATCAGGAATTCCAGATGGTCCAGTCTCAACATCAACTGTCGGTACTATATAATATAGGACTAACTACCCGATATCATATAAGCGAGATGTTAAATAAATTAAAACATGCAACATAACACAACCCAACACTACAAAATTTCTAATAAATAAGAGAGATGCAAGAAAGAACTATAAGAAATGAAAGAAATCACTATACATGAATATGCCATAAATAAATAAACCCGAATAAGCTGTCGGGTCACAGCAAATACAATAACTGAAGTGGAATAAATATAAACATGTATATAAATATCCCTATGATACAACCCGATATACAACATGAATCCTACCTAGAATTTTAAAGAAGTAGGAAGCGGCTACATGAAACATCCCGCAACAGTCCGCACCTGTCACGGCTCCCAAGACTCTGGATAGAAATTCATCCGGCATCCATGCGGTAGGATACCTGTGGAAATATATATGTATATACAAGAAGGAGGGAGAAGTAAACGGGTCAGAGCCCCGAATGTGTAAAATATTTAGCAAGTGTTTTAACCGTGCATAATAAATACCGGTGTACTTAATTTCATAAATAAGTGAGACCGCACTCTCGTGGAACCCCAACTCACCTCTCATCTAAAGGCGCGCACCTATCCGCGTCCTCAAATTTTAGTTAAATTACCCCCATTGATTTTAGGACAACCTAACTTATCAGGCCTAGCCTACATCCACGAGAGCTACCTTCCCGTCATAATCTAAGGATCCACCCATTTCTAATCCTATTAGATTATGATTACAACAATTATGCCATAAAAGGCTTAATAAATTCCGATTAGTAATCTTATGAATTATAATCATCATAATTCCTAAAACATTTCCCCTATACATATACATATATATATATACCTATATAGCTAAAAACGTAAGAATTAATATACTTAATAACATACACATGGAATATTGGCAAGACTTCTCTCTAATCCCAAAATTGTACTACGTTTCGTGCGTGGGGAGTCTCGCAAAGCGAAATCCAAACAAGGAACCGCCCCGTTACACTACTCCTGACAAGGTCAAGACCAGAGATCCGAGATGCCACCTATGGAATTACTTCTCTCAAATCTCGACATGGCACTGCGTTTCGTGCGTGAGGTGTCTCGCGAAGCGAAATCCAAACAAGGAACCACCTCGTTACACTACTCCTGGGCAATGTCGATCCTAGAGATCCATAATCCTCAACATACAAGTTAATACTACCATTACTACTAACTACAACTACTAAAGAAAGAAAGAAGAAAATAAAAAAGAAAACAAATAAAATAAAATAAAGAACCTCCAATAATATCCTTGGGATGATGTAACCGAATAATACCTTATGTGCGATACATCAACCCCCATCAATCTAGTACACCATAATCATCTAAGATGTACTTCATAAAAGTCCATATCCTTTCATCTATAGGATATATATATAAATATATATATATATAGGTATTTATTTCTAACCGTATATATACCATCATCAATCCAATAGCCAAGTGTACATACTACATATGATGTACAAGGCCATGCACATAATATACCCGGCTATATATATCGCCGATAAACTGCATCAATGCTATCATCTTCCCAGTGCCCGGCTCACGTAGCAAAACTGGGGCCACCATGGTGGGACTAAACGACACCCATCTCGTGGTAAACTCACGCACACGACGTCCCGGGAAGCGGTCATAGCTCCAAACCGGCAATGAGACGAAACATACCCATCACGTCTCATCCCAAAATAAATATATATATATATGGTAACACACGGGACGACTATGACCTGGGGAATATCCACACCCTGCTTTTCTAGCCAGGATGCTCACCCACTACGCGCGCAACTTCCCAATGATAGCATGAGCGGGGTATGCTTAACCAATTAAGTATATATATATCATTTACATGCATAATATATATAATCCATATGATCCAATCATATGATCAAATAATAAACCATCGTATACGGTTTAAATATCCATACCATGTATATCCACAACATGAAGATATCCATATATCTATATACATACATATATATATATATATATATATATATATACATATATATATATATATATATATATATATATATATACATATATATATATATATATATATATATATATATATATATATATATATATATATATATATATATATATCAACACATATTCACATATCCTTATCTATATATATATATAAACTAATCCTCGTTCATATGTATAAGATATATATATAACTGGCTATAAGTATACATAATCCCCGATATACAAGCCGTCACTACCATTTCCATTAAATTTACCTTGATATGTGAATATAATTCCATACTTGAAACATATTCAATCATCTTCCTATGATGAGTAGTCTCCCAAAACCATATGTTTATATCTATACATATACATTCAACATTAGGGTTATCACCCAAGAATTTGTGTAGAAATCCATCACTACACCTTTCACCTCTAAATGTGAAAGTACATAATTATCTTTAGTACTATCTAACCATAGGCATTAACAGGACTTAATAGTCTAAAACCTCAATTTATTCCAACCTCATTTCAAGTATTGGAATCTCAATGGCCATATCCTCATAATTGCGTATAAACTATCCTAACTAGAATTTACGCTACCGCTTATCCTAGTCGATAGTACACCCGCAAGCTGTTTCCCACTTTTACCTATGGTTCAATTGTATTTTATGAATCCTTACTCCTATCGGGTTATCATTTATTCCTTAGTCTAAATATTTCTAAGGATAGGAGACCTCTCACTCTCTAAGAGTTCTCAACCTCAAACATATATATATATATATATATACCTTTATCTATAATTGGTAAATTCCAACCTCAAAGAGTTTTCCCCGATATCCATATGTAACTCCAATACGTACATGGGTACATTTCTCCCAAGTTACCCTAAGGAGTCCCCAAATCCCAATATGTGAGAAACTCCTTATATGACTCCAAGAATATATCTTTTACATCCTAAGAGAAAGCCCCCAAATCAATAAACCCAACCAAAAAGGGTTTGAAATCACTATGGAGAAAATACTTCAAAATGCCCTGTTTTCGAATCGATTCGGCCTCCCAGGCGAATCGATTCGGGTCCAAAGACCTGGGCTTCTGCAATAGGCCGAATCGATTCGGCTTGGGGTCCGAATCGATTCGGTCAATGCAGACCTGCCAATTTCACTAAACCGAATCGATTCGCTTAAGGGGGCGAATCGATTCGGACCTGCAAATTTGAAGGGTTCTTCTTCTTCATCAAAACCCACGAATTCTAAACCCTAAATTTTCATTTCTAACCATTAAACCTTCATCAATTTATGATTTTAAGCCCATTAATCAACCCAAAGTTGATCCCAACCATTTCTACTCCATTAAATCCATATTTAAACATTGATTTCAAGATTAAACCTAAAATCTAGGTTTTGGTATTAATACCCAAAAATCCATTTCTTTAGCCCACAAATTATGAAATGAAATACACAAATAGCTATTTAGCAAGATTAAACACTTGCCTCAGATTTGTAGAGGTTGGATCATCCTCGATGTCGCGGTTGGGCCGGAAATCCCAAGCTTTTTCTTCCTCTCTCTCTCTTCTTTTCCTTCTTCCTTTCTTTCTTCCTTTTTCTTTCTCTCTTTCTCTATTGGAGAAGGCTTCATCCGTAAGCCTTAAATCCTTTAAAACAACAATCCCAGTTTTAAATGTTAATACACACTTTAAATGACTCGTTTACACCAATTTGAGTCAAACTGACATAAAAATATTCCGGAGCCGAAATAAAACCCAATGACAGTCATTTTGACTATCTCGACCCTTCCGGGATTGATGGTACCCTCAAAAATATCATCCGGAATACTTTGAAACGTCCTCTATTTTTGGACTTAAATTCCCAAATTTCAAAATTCTCCAATTTAATTAAATTTAATTTTTCCAAAGTTAAATTTCTCAGTCTCAAAAGTCTTGGGGTGTTACAATCTTCCCCCCTTACAAAAATTTCGTCCGCGAAATTTAAGATATGCCTAGGACCTCAATATCATCTAGTCCTTATGTCAATCCTCAAGATCACTATGTCGATCTTTTCTAGTTCTCACGTCGAACTATATAGATCCTTACCGATCCCTAAAATCAACTAGCTACCCAGGGCGCCCATACACCCTGTACCCGAGTTTCTACTCGTGAAATCTTAATCAGGCTCCATTAGCCTCAAATTGTAAGATAACCCTCTGTAATATAATCTATAACCATATACTAAATATAAAAGTTTGAAAATTTCCACTGGTTGAACTCTCCTCAATTCCTGACGCTAGCCACCTTCGTGCGGGGGAGGTCTCGCAAGCGAAATCCAAACAAGGAACCCTCCCAATACACTACTGTGTAGCTAGGTCGGGGATTGAGATTAGTTGAACCAGGGTTAAGGTTTTATAAAAAGATTTTTCATATTTTAGATATTGCCCGAGGGCCTATACAATAATACAATATAAATATATTCCGCGTCTTTCGACACGCCAAACAAACACCTTATGCTTAAGACACAAGGCCTCAACAAATACAATACTCTAGCCAATATCTAGTTCTCAAAACTAGCACAACTATGAGCTAAATTATCCGCTCAACATACCCCTACTAAACTTTAAATCTCACAACTCCAAAACTTCTTTACATACATTAACGTCTTTCCACAATATAAGTCTCCCCTCTTAGGCGCACTATAATCACATGTCCTACCTACCCATAAGGCAATAGTCTTATAGTCACTATTCAGCGAACCTTAACATTTCTCACCTCCGAAATTCAATGTTATAACTCTCGACGTTCCAAGTATCGCACAAAGTATGACTTAAACCCAAAGAAAGGTATTCTACCTTATACTTCCATAATCTAATGGTTTCACCTCATCCAAGGATCTCAATTCAAGACCCTCTACTTCTTCCAGGACAATCATTACTCCTAAACCTATTTCTCCATAAGAGAAACATCTTCCTCAAAATCCTTCCTAGCGAAGGTTGACGGGTTTCTAAATCCAAACCTCCCAAAGACTACAATAACCTCTCCTCAGACTTACTTTATCAAGTCCAAGGTTTGTCATTCGAGTAAATTTCCTTTATTACTCAACTGCCGATAAATCACCTCGAACCACTGCTAGAAATATCCTCAATATCTCCTTCAAAATCGGGGAAAACAACTACCCCCGATCAAAGCGTACCCAAAATATGCTATGGGTTCCGTACTCCTAAACCTATTCTTTCCTAGACGACAAAATCTAGGCGACGTCTGAAACGGAACAAGAGCAACTGTTATCAGAACGCCAATCAAGTGAATATACTTCACAGAAAAAAATAACGCGGTGAACACAACAGTCCTAATTATAGGGCTTTATGTCAAGAACGTTAACGGAAGAATGCAGAAACTCGCACAGATCCTAAGGACTCTAGAACCTGATGCTCTGATACCATCTGTAACAACCCGCCTAAAATAATAACGGGTGGCCAGCCCTATACTATATTAAATCAGGAATTCCAGATGGTCCAGTCTCAACATCAACTGTCGGTACTATATAATATAGGACTAACTACCCGATATCATATAAGCGAGATGTTAAATAAATTAAAACATGCAACATAACACAACCCAACACTACAAAATTTCTAATAAATAAGAGAGATGCAAGAAAGAACTATAAGAAATGAAAGAAATCACTATACATGAATATGCCATAAATAAATAAACCCGAATAAGCTGTCGGGTCACAGCAAATACAATAACTGAAGTGGAATAAATATAAACATGTATATAAATATCCCTATGATACAACCCAATATACAACATGAATCCTACCTAGAATTTTAAAGAAGTAGGAAGCGGCTACATGAAACATCCCGCAACAGTCCGCACCTGTCACGGCTCCCAAGACTCTGGATAGAAATTCATCCGGCATCCATGCGGTAGGATACCTGTGGAAATATATATGTATATACAAGAAGGAGGGAGAAGTAAACGGGTCAGAGCCCCGAATGTGTAAAATATTTAGCAAGTGTTTTAACCGTGCATAATAAATACCGGTGTACTTAATTTCATAAATAAGTGAGACCGCACTCTCGTGGAACCCCAACTCACCTCTCATCTAAAGGCGCGCACCTATCCGCGTCCTCAAATTTTAGTTAAATTACCCCCATTGATTTTAGGACAACCTAACTTATCAGGCCTAACCTACATCCACGAGAGCTACCTTCCCGTCATAATCTAAGGATCCACCCATTTCTAATCCTATTAGATTATGATTACAACAATTATGCCATAAAAGGCTTAATAAATTCCGATTAGTAATCTTATGAATTATAATCATCATAATTCCTAAAACATTTCCCCTATACATATACATATATATATATATACCTATATAGCTAAAAACGTAAGAATTAATATACTTAATAACATACACATGGAATATTGGCAAGACTTCTCTCTAATCCCAAAATTGTACTACGTTTTCGTGCGTGGGGAGTCTCGCAAAGCGAAATCCAAACAAGGAACCGCCCCGTTACACTACTCCTGACAAGGTCAAGACTAGAGATCCAAGATGCCACCTATGGAATTACTTCTCTCAAATCTCGACATGGCACTGCGTTTCGTGCGTGAGGTGTCTCGCGAAGCGAAATCCAAACAAGGAACCACCTCGTTACACTACTCCTGGGCAATGTCGATCCTAGAGATCCATAATCCTCAACATACAAGTTAATACTACCATTACTACTAACTACAACTACTAAAGAAAGAAAGAAGAAAAGAAAAAAGAAAACAAATAAAATAAAATAAAGAACCTCCAATAATATCCTTGGGATGATGTAACCGAATAATACCTTATGTGCGATACATCAACCCCCATCAATCTAGTACACCATAATCATCTAAGATGTACTTCATAAAAGTCCATATCCTTTCATCTATAGGATATATATATAAATATATATATATATATATATATATAGGTATTTATTTCTAACCGTATATATACCATCATCAATCCAATAGCCAAGTGTACATACTACATATGATGTACAAGGCCATGCACATAATATACCCGGCTATATATATCGCCGATAAACTGCATCAATGCTATCATCTTCCCAGTGCCCGGCTCACGTAGCAAAACTGGGGCCACCATGGTGGGACTAAACGACACCCATCTCGTGGTAAACTCACGCACACGACGTCCCGGGAAGCGGTCATAGCTCCAAACCGGCAATGAGACGAAACATACCCATCACGTCTCATCCCAAAATAAATATATATATATATGGTAACACACGGGACGACTATGACCTGGGGAATATCCACACCCTGCTTTTCTAGCCAGGATGCTCACCCACTACGCGCGCAACTTCCCAATGATAGCATGAGCGGGGTATGCTTAACCAATTAAGTATATATATATCATTTACATGCATAATATATATAATCCATATGATCCAATCATATGATCAAATAATAAACCATCGTATACGGTTTAAATATCCATACCATGTATATCCACAACATGAAGATATCCATATATCTATATACATACATATATATATATATACATACATATATATATATATATATATATATATATATATATATATCAACACATATTCACATATCCTTATCTATATATATATAAACTAATCCTCGTTCATATGTATAAGATATATATATAACTGGCTATAAGTATACATAGTCCCTGATATACAAGCCGTCACTACCATTTCCATTAAATTTACCTTGATATGTGAATATAATTCCATACTTGAAACATATTCAATCATCTTCCTATGATGAGTAGTCTCCCAAAACCATATGTTTATATCTATACATATACATTCAACATTAGGGTTATCACCCAAGAATTTGTGTAGAAATCCATCACTACACCTTTCACCTCTAAATGTGAAAGTACATAATTATCTTTAGTACTATCTAACCATAGGCATTAACATGACTTAATAGTCTAAAACCTCAATTTATTCCAACCTCATTTCAAGTATTGGAATCTCAATGGCCATATCCTCATAATTGCGTATAAACTATCCTAACTCGAATTTACGCTACCGCTTATCCTAGTCGATAGTACACCCGCAAGCTGTTTCCCACTTTTACCTATGGTTCAATTGTATTTTATGAATCCTTACTCCTATCGGGTTATCATTTATTCCTTAGTCTAAATATTTCTAAGGATAGGAGACCTCTCACTCTCTAAGAGTTCTCAACCTCAAACATATATATATATATATATACCTTTATCTATAATTGGTAAATTCCAACCTCAAAGAGTTTTCCCCGATATCCATATGTAACTCCAATACGTACATGGGTACATTTCTCCCAAGTTACCCTAAGGAGTCCCCAAATCCCAATATGTGAGAAACTCCTTATATGACTCCAAGAATATATCTTTTACATCCTAAGAGAAAGCCCCCAAATCAATAAACCCAACCAAAAAGGGTTTGAAATCACTATGGAGAAAATACTTCAAAATGCCCTGTTTCCGAATCGATTCGGCCTCCCAGGCGAATCGATTCGGGTCCAAAGACCTGGGCTTCTGCAATAGGCCGAATCGATTCGGCTTGGGGTCCGAATCGATTCGGTCAATGCAGACCTGCCAATTTCACTAAACCGAATCGATTCGCTTAAGGGGGCGAATCGATTCGGACCTGCAAATTTGAAGGGTTCTTCTTCTTCATCAAAACCCACGAATTCTAAACCCTAAATTTTCATTTCTAACCATTAAACCTTCATCAATTTATGATTTTAAGCCCATTAATCAACCCAAAGTTGATCCCAACCATTTCTACTCCATTAAATCCATATTTAAACATTGATTTCAAGATTAAACCTAAAATCTAGGTTTTGGTATTAATACCCAAAAATCCATTTCTTTAACCCACAAATTATGAAATGAAATACACAAATAGCTATTTAGCAAGATTAAACACTTGCCTCAGATTTGTAGAGGTTGGATCATCCTCGATGTCGCGGTTGGGCCGGAAATCCCAAGCTTTTTCTTCCTCTCTCTCTCTTCTTTTCCTTCTTCCTTTCTTTCTTCCTTTTTCTTTCTCTCTTTCTCTATTGGAGAAGGCTTCATCCGTAAGCCTTAAATCCTTTAAAACAACAATCCCAGTTTTAAATGTTAATACACACTTTAAATGACTCGTTTACACCAATTTGAGTCAAACTGACATAAAAATATTCCGGAGCCGAAATAAAACCCAATGACAGTCATTTTGACTATCTCGACCCTTCCGGGATCGATGGTACCCTCAAAAATATCATCCGGAATACTTTGAAACGTCCTCTATTTTTGGACTTAAATTCCCAAATTTCAAAATTCTCCAATTTAATTAAATTTAATTTTTCCAAAGTTAAATTTCTCAGTCTCAAAAGTCTTGGGGTGTTACATAAACCTGAACCAAGGATTAATTACAATATAGTTCTTCTAATCTAATCACCATTTCTAGGAGGACAATAATCTAACAATTAACACCCATTTGATAATAGATAAAGTTGAACAATAGATACTGGTCAACGATTTATAAAAAATCCAAATTATTCAAGTCGTTCTCCAAAAATATCCAATTAATAATAAAACCGTGTCAAATAGAAAGTTCAAATATAAAATCTTAATTTATAAAACATAAAACCAAAGCAAATATGTTTCTAAAAATTCTAAAAAGTATAAAACAAAAAGATATATATATATATATATATATATATATATATATATATACAGAAAGTTTCCTGTAAGGACTCCTTATGGTGCAAACCCCGGTACATACCATTTTTTTAAAATAGTAAAAAAATAAATTTTTTGATGAAACTTCATGGATATGATCTCCATGGTGAAAAGATCATCTCCAATTTTTTTCGTCGAAAAATTCAATGAAAAAACCGTTGAGATGAAGTGATATGTAGAAAAATGGTATAAATATGCATTTTCAACCGTTGAAATGTTGGGTCGGCGCGAGCCTCTTTATTGATTGAATTTTTTAATGAAACTACATGGATATTATCTTCTCATTATCGAGATCATATCCATGAAGTTTCATCAAAAAATTCAATCAAAAAGTGGGTGAGATGATCGCCAACATTTCAACGGTCGAAAATTCATATTTACACCATTTTTTACATATCACTTCATCTCAACGGTTTTTTTATTGAATTTTTTGATGAAAAAAATTGGAGATGATCTTCCCACCATGGAGATCATATCCATGAAGTTTCATCAAAAAATTTATTTTTTTACTATTTTAAAAAAATGGTATGTACCGGAGTTTGCACTATAAGGAGTTCTTACAGGAGAGGGCCTTATATATATATATATATATATATATATATATATATTTGAAATCTCTAACTGGGAAAACAACATTTTTAAGAAGTAAAATCCAACCCAGATGAAAAGTCCCCAAATTAAACAAAATGGACGTAAAAAAAAATGGATAACACGATTACATGAATCGATATTGATTACCATATATGAGCGAGCAAAGTCCAAAATTTTAGATTTGTAAGTGTTTCCCATGGCTTCATTTGGAATGATACTTTATTTCTACAAAAGATTAATAGATTCAAATTGTATAGTTAATCAAGTGTTTTTTTTGTTGAATCTATTAATGGGGAGATGTGACCTCTTATGGTTAAATAGTTAATTTATACCCAATGTATTGTTTGGGGTTTAAGAGTCCAAAGGCTTAGGGTGTCGGTTTGGTGTTTTTAAGGTTTTGTAGATTTTTTTAATTGAAAGGAAGTAGATTGTGTTGTGGGACTTGTAGTGGGCTTGAGGTTTCAAGAATTTTTAAGGAATGTTGCGGTGAATATCGCTATAAATACACACACACACACATATATATATATATATATATATATATATATATATATTGGGGCCATAAATTCATAAAAAAAACAACCCATATTCCCTAGTCCCATACCTAAAAAATACCCCACCAATTAACAACTTACATTATAATTTCCATACCTAAAACATCTACACAAACTCTACATTACAATAGCTCTTTACTCCCAACCTTCACTACATTCTGTGCGTGGAAAATCTCATAAATGAAATCGAAACAAGTAACCCTACTGACACTTTTGTCTAGATCTGCTAGTCATCGAGAGCTAACATTTACTAGACCTCACCCCAATCACCTCAATAAATTTCCTTAATATGCTTACTACATACTTCGAGGGATTAATATTAGCTAGCTCATCCTTCTACATCCTATGGAGTCTAACCCTAGAACTCATCCAAAAACTATATTTTAATACTCAATAGGTTCACTTCGTTACATATCTCGGGTAACACTATTACTTTTTCATTAATTCATTACCTCTTTGTTTCAAATTAATTTCTCGAGTTGATTATATAACTCCCAATAACTCCCACGTGGTTTACTCACAAGCTACATAACCCAATAGCGACATATACAACTCAAAAACTTACAACCTAATGCTAGAGTGCCGAACCCGACAATACATAAGTATAATGACAAAAACATATTATTTAACCCGTCAATATCATTTTCTTATACTTATTTATTCCAATTACATGTCAATTACATAAATTCCATAACCCAATCCGTAAGTCCCAAATATCATATTGCATTAATTCATATAATTTACAATTCTTGTTCTACGGATATTTCGTTGATTTAAAGCATATATCACGGTAAATATGCGAATTAGCAATTCATGATAACATATTAAATTCTTTACCCTTATTCATATCCTTTTTAACTTTCATAACCATAAAAGTCTATTATGTGTTGATATTAAATTCGCAAGTTCAATATATGATTTCAACAATGTTAATATAATCGAATTACGTAACCCAAATCCCCAAAATAATGTAACATTTCAAGTGTTTAATAATTTTCTCATACATTAGATTGTCTCATAAGTTTAATATTTTCCATAACCACTTATTATATTATGATATTCCTCCCTTTTTACAACCTTTTAGCTATTACTAATGACATTAATGTCTCACGTCAAATGTCCACGATAACATATATAATGCGACCACAAGTTACATTTTCCAACCACTATGTGTGTAAGCCAAAATCATATAACTTAAGGCAATGTGCACATCCCTATGATATCCCAATAATGGCAACATTAATATATTAAACCAAGATTGTCCTCATTTATGTATATCTATTATTACCAATTGTATGTAACTTACATAATTTCCATAGACCAAATTAAAAATTCTAATATCATAATTACTTCAATTTTTATTCTAGTTCATGAGGATTTCAATATAAATAAAGCATGCTTATAAGGTAAACATGTGAATTGATAACAATTCTATAAGACATGTTAGATTCGTTACTCATAATTCAATTCCTTCTTTTAAATATCATGAACAATAGTGCATAAGAGGTGTTCTTACCCAATTAACATGTTAGATCCATAATTTCAACAATACTAATATAATCTAACCACATAGTCCAATTATCATAGTCATGTACCAATACGAGTATTGAGTAATTTTTTTAATAATTTATTAAAAACATAACTAATTAGGTTTCTCTTTACCTAATAAATTCATAGTCAATTTCTAATTCATATGTAAATTATGGTTTAGGAAAGATTTAAATCATATAGAAATTATGGGGAGAAGTAAATAATATTTTTTTCCTTATTATTGGTTTCTGAAATCTAGATCTGAATTCTTCTTCTCCTTCCCAAGATCTACAATTTATCTTCTTAATGCTTCTTTAAAATCCAAGTGTAAGTGCTCAAATTTAAAGCTTGTGTAACAACCACCATTTTCCACATAAAGGTTATCTAGACACGGGACATCGAAAACAAGGCTTGTCTAACAATTTATACCATTCTCAGCATTAAACCATAAAATGACATTTTGTTTGAACATACTCGCACAATAAAAACCATATGAAGTAATAACTGTCGATAAATAAATACCAACTTCCATAAGTCATATAACATCCAACTCAAATGTAATTGAAAAATAAATAACAGGAATAAATAAATCTCAACCTTATGCCCATACAATCTCTGAAATAATAAAACGACTGAAATAGAGAGTAGCAACCTATGCTAGAATCAAATGAATTGAATCAGCTAATGATCAAGTGTAACAGAAAGTCTGATCCCTTGTCATCCCTATTTTCCCTATCTAAGCAAACCTTAGGGGCGGGGGGCATCTTATAATTTTAGTCAACGCCCTGAACTTGCAAGAATTAACTTATAAAATCAATATATAATTATGCAGTCATTTCACATTACACACTGCATATTGACAGTCGCATGCAATAAGTATCTCACTTCATACAAGTGTATTACTATATGCATTCCAACACGAGTCCAAATGTGAAATTCGGTATCTACACTAATGTGATAATATCAAATGCATCTGGCATATATATTAAACGGAAGCTAAACATCTACACATATGATTTTAGTCGCAAAATTAATCCCCACAATACTACCCACAAGAAATAACACTTTATCACATTACGAATTTTACATAGCACTGTGTTCATGAGCAATTATCTACATCATTAGACTAGATGGATTTGTTCTCAATTAAATTATATATATATATATATATATCTGTGTGTGTGTGTGTCCTTACATATATATGGCACACGGATGCATATACTTTCGGTGTCCAGTTCGTTCGTTATCGGTAAGTCCGGAGGAGTCCCTCGCCAAATGGACGTAAACAAAACACACATTAGTGGGGCGATCCTTACGTAGTACACCATTTCAAGGTCCATTACCCGATGATGACAATAGTTCCGGCTGTCCCACTTGTGTCATCGCAAGTGGTGCCACTGATGAAGGACATAAAATAACGACCTACACAACACCAAGTCCACCCGTTCTGACGCGTGCTACGGTCCAAAGGCATATGTAACCCCAACTGATAGGCTGTTCATGAGCACGAGTATGTTTATACAATTAATAAATACATATATGTGGCACACAATATGCATAGGTAACTATCCCCATAATTACCCCAATTATGTTTCATCAATCTCCAGATAACACCATCATCTTAAGAATTAACACCCTAATTAATTATTAAATTTCCCACATAATGAATAGCGACACAAATTATTTTTAATCAAATATCCGCTCATTTGGATAACCTCATACTTACTCACTTGATTTCATAAAAATTACTTGAACGTTTCCATGAACCATCCTTGACCTAGCCCAGTAGTCAAATCGATTCAACTTCCTGAGCTAAATCGATTCGCCTTGGAGGCTGAATCGGTTCGAAATATGGCAGAAGCTCAGTTATGCTTGTTTTCTCTACACGAGTTTCATTCCCCAAAATCCAATTTCGTCTCTAAGGTTCATTCTACTTAAATTCTAGGAACTATAACCCTATCATAGTTAAGAAAACACGATTACAATCTTGTATACGCAATTCTCGCATTGTAACCCTTCATAAATTGAAGAAATTGGATCTAAACATTAAAGGTTGTCTAACCCAATTCAAGATCATAATTTTTATTTAAAAATTTCCAGGATAAAGGAATCAATACATGATTTGAAATCATCTAAAAACAAAAATCCTATCATATGAATTCTTATAGTAAACTTCCCAATAAAACGATATCAATTCCGGGTTTGTCACCGTAGTGTTTAATTTTTGAAACACGATTATTTTTAGATTAGTTGTATACACTCCTAGATTACATTCCATTATTTTTCAATTACCAAATCAACCTTTAACACGATATTTTTATGAAAAAGTATGCATATGAATCATGAAACAATGAATAATTAGTTTAGTAAGAAAATTCTTGCCTTAAACCGATGATGTGAGCCTACTTTCTTGAATCTTGTTCTTTCCGTCCGCTCTAACCTTGGTAACTTCCTTCAGATGGTGTGGGGTTCGTAGTGCAACTCTAATGTAGATGGGATGTGTATTTAGGTTAGGTTATTAACCTAATTTAAATCTTAATCCCATATTCCCCTTAAACTCCCAATTTTGGGCCCAGAAACAAGCTCAAAACAATACCCGGATTGGACCAAAATCTCCCCTAAGGATATACCTACTGCCTGAGCCTAACTTAAGATGTTTAAAATGCCTAAACATGTTCCCAAATCACTTCCAAACGCACCCAAACATCATCTACAAAAAATTATCCACTTGATTATGTTTAATCACGATATAATATTAATTCGAGTAACATGCAATTTGATTATCTACCAATACACACAATCAACATAACTAAATCACATAATCATGCGTATCACATTCAAGCAGTTTGTTTATTTAAAATTTTACTCGTTTAGTTATTATAAGAACACGTGTTCTTACAACTTGGAATATTGTATTAATGGATATTTAAGGGTTATAAGGTTAGGGATGAAGAAAAATATTTGTGTTGTAGGTTTGGTTTTAGGGAAAGTATGAAAAACCAAGGTCAAAATTATGTGAAAGCCTTATTAATAAAACCAATGTAGACAACAATGAAGCTATAGTGTCGTGTGTGTGTGTTGGCGGGGTGGTGGGGGAGGTGGTGGTGGTCAAGTTCCCACCCTGGGATTCAAAACCACAAGACACAAAGCAGTGAAAATGACTCTATTTGAAAACGAAACTCTTTTGCTCTCAATTCTCAAATCCAACGAGTGGTGCCTATTCTCTGAAATTTCTATTACTGTGTGTATGTGTGTGTTTTCCCACAGTGGTTCTTTGAAGGCGACTTTAAATTTTATATTCTGGGTTTGATCTGCTGGTTGTTTTGTTTAGGGTTTGCTATGGTTTTTTATTATGTTTTGCAACATGTTATCATGGATGATAATTTACAGTATGGGGATTCTTGTTGGGTTATCCCTATAAGGGTATTTCTCTTAAATTTCTCAATTTTAATTCAATTTGAAGTTTGAATATATAGTTGCCTAAATTTGTCAATATGCTGACTTTTTCTAAATTTATTATATTAAATTAATAATAATTTAAATCTATTTTATCTTCATTTGTATCTATCTCAATTTTCTCATTTTTTTCGTTTAGGCTTTTATAAACGTGGCTTGTGAGAACTGGTTGTATTGTGTTAATTTCTTTCAAGGTATTTTTCTTTATTGCCATAGTTGGTTAATTAAAATTTTACAATACGAGTGTATGATTCCTAAATTTTAATGCATGATTGGGTAAAATTTAAATTGCCTCTAGAATTCCCAACTCCAAGCACCCATCGTTTATAGAAAAAATTTCACCACCATGTTCTCGAGTCCCCCACCCAAAAAAAATCCTGGATCCACCATTGAATATAGAGATCCTCGTGACTGAGTTATGACTGGGCCACAAACCTAATTGGTCGAGGTCGCTCCTCTCCCCTCTACAGTCGCTGGTTTCAGGTCGTGGTTGCGCTTGAGAGTACCCGCGATCACGGACCTCCCACGATGCTACTGCCAAACCTTCTCTCTTATTCTTGCTTCACAGCTTAATCACATACCTCATGATACTCAAAACCAATACTCCCCCACACCTCAACTTGGTTCCTAAGATTTCTCAAAAGGCCATAATGCCCCTAGGGTTTCCATCTAATTCCCAGAATAGATCCTAATTTAATAAACTTTTGTTTTTGTGCATTTAATAGGCATAAAATCCACAAAATTCATATAAACTGAACTTTTCTTATTTAGCTTAATTTCTCCCATCATATATTATCTTAATTTTCATTGAGTTTCAAGTTTAATTATATAATTAATCAAAATTACGGGGTGTTAAAGATTTCGCATTAGCTTTCCTTATAGACCATTAAAAACCCCTAATTGGGAATTTTCGAATGAACTATTGCTCTTTCATCCATAGGCCCATGTAATCTTCCTCCCACTTGAAAGAGTTGGGTAGTGGGTGCTTCTTATCCTAAATAATTATTTTTCATTCTTCCTTCAAATCAAAAGAGAGAATCTCAAAGATAAGAGGTCTCCCAAGTGAGAGCTATTTCATAAGAGAACGGGAGAACAAAGATGCAAGAGTATTTATTTATGTTGGAAAATAAGTATGCAATAGTAGAAATGAAACTCTTCTATTTATAACAATAATGTCAACTTAGATACAACAATATAAACTTTCGAATACAACCTTGTTGAACTTCAAATTAAATCTGAAAACTTCAAGGCGTGATGTCACTTTCCTAAATACAGTATTTGCCCCACCAAGATAATTCGGTATACAAACGGGAATCCGCAAATTCGTACTCAAGATACAATGAAGCAATTTTACTATCTACAAATTGTATGTTTAAAGAAAACCCTTAGATGTAGCATTGAAAAACAGACAATCAAGTTCGTATTCTGTTTTTGTACACAAAACAAAATAAAATAATTTTTGTATTTCCTAAAAATTGTAAGTGAGTAATTGCAGGGGTTGGAAATTATGAAACTGGGTCAATATAAATTGTGCGCACTTTTGAAATTGGAAGCCTTTATTTGTAGGAAATGAAAGGTTATGTTTCAAGAGTCACGACCGTTGAATTTAAGAGTATTTATTACTTCCGAAATGGTATGACTATTAATTACTAACAGTCATAAGCCATTTTCGAATAGGTACAATTAAATCGAATCGTTTTTACACGTCTGTTTCTTTCATCCCTAAGAAACAGCTCCTCCACCAAGAGTGAAAACCATCTGCTTGTTAAGGAATGATCCTCTCGCTCAGTTATCCAACTGGCATAAGAAAACCTTTCTAATACTGAAGGATATCCACTATAGTATATACCATATTCCATAGTTCCTTTTAAATATTTTAATATTCTATTGCCAACAAGCCAATGCAATAAACTTGGATTACTTGTATATCTACTTAATTTACCAACAACATGTGCAGTATCAGGTCGAGTACATGTCATGGCATACATTAAACTACCAATTACCCGTGCATATTCTAATTGTGAAATAGCTCTACCAGTATTAAGGATCATCTTTAGCTATGGTTCAAAAGGTGTACTAACAGTTGTGCAATCAAACTGATTAAATTTATTTAAATTTTTCTCAACATAATGAGATTGAGTAAGAATTGTATTTTTATCTTTCCTTATTATTCTCATTCCTAATATGACATCAATTACACCCATATCTTTCACATCAAATTTAGAAGACAGAAAACTCTTAGTTTTATTAATGCTTTCAAAATCTGTACCAAGAATTAACATGTCATATACATATAAATAAATGATCACAACTTTACCATTAGAAAATTTACTATAAACACACTTATCAGATTCATGAATTTTAAAATCATAAGAAATAATGACTTTATCAAAATTTTAATGCCATTGTTTAGATGGTTATTTTAGGCCATATAAGGACTTAATAAGTCACCATTGTTTAGATGTTTATGTTCTTGTCTAGGCATAACAAACCCTTCAGATTCTTCTATGTAAATTTCTTCTTCTAAGTCATCATTTAAAAAGGCAGTTTTCACAACCATTTGGTGAATTTCAAAATTATATATAGATGATAATGTAATCAAAACTCTAATAGTAGATGTTCTATCAACTAGTGCACAGGTATCAAAATAATCAATTCCCTCTTTTTGGGTAAAACCTTTAGCAACCAATCTAGCCTCGAATTTATCAATTGTTCCATCTATTTTCAATTTCTTTTTAAAAATCCATCTACACTTGATGCGTTTAGATCCTGGAGGTAAGTCTACTAACTTCCAAGTTTTATTTCCCATGATTGAATCCATTTTATTATTTATGGATTCTTTCTAAAATGCTGAATCTATACTTAATTGCCTCACTATAAGTTTGTGGGTCTATTTCAACACTAAGAGTCAAAGAAAATTGATTACAAGGTGTGTCTCTAGTTCCTTCAACAAGATAGACTAAAAAGTTAGGACCAAAGTTCTTTTTTTTTCTAGGTCTTTTACTTTTTCTAATCTCTTTTTGTTCTACTGGTGGTGTATCATTTAATTGTGAAGGAGTATTTACTTCTTTGTCATTATTTATCCTAGGAATAGAAGAAAATCTTTGTTCATAAAAAAATGCATCTCTAAATTCAATTATAGTATTTGCCTCAACAGAATCATTAGGTTCACTAACCATAAATATATAGGCTTTACTATGTTGTGCATAACCTATGGAAATACACTCAACGCCTTTACTTCCTAATTTTGTTCTCTTAGTTTCAGGTAGTCTTATAATAGCTCTACAACCCCAAACTTTAAGATAACCTAAATTACGTTTTCTATTCTTCCATAATTCATAAGGAGTTTTCTTATTATCTTTAACAGGTATTCTATTCAGAATATGACATGCAGTTAAAAGTGCTTCTCCCCAAAACCTTTTATTTAAACCAGGATAAGAAAGCATAGCATTAACAATTTCAGTTCGTGTCCTATTTTTTCTTTCTGCTACTCCATTTTGTTGTGGTGTATAAGGTGTAGTAACTTCATGCATAATACCCATATCTTCACAAAATTGAGGAAAGTTATATTCACCACCTCTATCATATCTAAGACATTTGATTTTAGTATCACATTGATTTTCAACTTCATTTGTATATGTCTTTAATCTATTAAGCACATCATCTTTAGAGTTTAAAAGATATACGTAACAATATTTTAAAAAGTCATCGATAAATGTACCAAAATATTTACTACCTCCTCTAGTAGAAATTTCATGCAAATCACAAACATCGCTATGTACTAATTGCAACAAAGATGTAGTTTTTCTATTTTTGGAAAAGGTAATCTTGTTATTTTTTCTTGCGTGCAAATTTTACATTTTTCATTCATGTCATTCTCATATCTAGGAATTAAATTTAAATTAACCATGAAATGCATTTTCTTTTTATTAACATGTCCTAAACGACTATGACATATTGAAAGACAATCAATGATATAAGTAGAAGAATATTTTTCATTGATATTGAGCTTAAATATGCCCTCATACAAATAACTTTTGCCTATAAAGGTACCATTTTTAGTCAGAATAAATTTGTCTGACTCAAATACAAGTTTAAAGCCAAACTTGTTAAGAAGACTTCCAAAAACTAAATTTTTCCTAACATCAGGAACATGAAAAACATTGGTGAGACTAAGAATTTTTTCGAAAATGAATTCGAGATCCATTGTCCCTTTGCCTTTAACCGCAACAGTTGAAGAATTTCCCATATAGAGAACATCTCCTTACACGGTTTCATAGGCAAAGAACAAGCTCTTTTCCTTACATACATGCCTTGTGGCACCATAATCAATCCACCAAGAGTTATCTTCTCCAAGCATATTAGCCTCGGATATCATAGTAGCAAATTTTTTCTTTGTGTCTGATGACCCTCCTTTTTCTTTTAGTTTCTTGAACTCACGACAATCCTTCTTGAAGTGACTTGGTTTATTGCAATGAAAATAATTTCCTTTCCTCCTTTTGTTTGCTTTAGAATTGTTTGAAAAATTCTTCCTCTTGTTATTCTTTCCATGATTGCCAAATTTTTGCTCCTTTCCTTACTCCACCATATAGACCTTAGAAAAAGAATTTTCCAGTTTCTCTTTACCATCTAGAATTCGAGACTCTTATTCCATTCTTAAATGAGTCTCTAATTCTTCAAGTGAAAGATCTTCCTTTTTGTGCTTGAGTTCTTTCTTATAATCTTTCCATGAAGGGGGAATTTTTTCAATTATGGCAGAAAAAAATTACATTATCATCCATGTTTAAATTTTTAAGTTTGTAATGATTTAAGATGAGATGGATGTCATGAAATTGTTCCAACATAAGCCTATTATCATGAATTTTAAAACTTAAAAACTGACCAAGAAGGAACTTCTTACTTATATCATCTTCTGTAAGATATTTGGTCTCCAATCTGTCCCATAAGTCTTTTGATGTCCCAACATTTTGGTAAAGTCGAACATTATCAGCAAGTGCTCTGAAAATGTGACCAGGACAGAGGTAATCACCGCTCTCCCATTTTGTGCATTTCCTAGTCGGTTCCACAGTTTCATTTTCTTCTTCATTTGGTTTCTCTTGTGACAAGACATACACAATCTTCAATGTTATTAGAAGAAAGTGAACCTTTTTCTTCCAACGCAAAAAATTACCACCATCAAAATGCTCTAACTTGACAAAGCCTTCTGTTATTTGTGGAAGTAATTTGGAAGAGTCTTCCATTTATAATTACTGTATTTAGATTGTTGGAAAATATGTATGCAATGGAAGAAATGAAACTCTTCTATTTATAACAATAATGTCAACTTCAATACAATAATATAAACTTCCGAATACAACTCTGTTGAACTTCAAATTAAATCTGAAATCTTCAAGGCGTGATGTCACTTTTCTAAATACAATATTTGCCCCACCAAGATAATTCGGTATACAAACGAAAATTCGCAAATCCGTACTCAAGATACAATGAAGTAATTTCATTGTCTGTAAATTATATATTTGAAGACAACCCTTGGATGTAGCAGCGAAGAATAGACAATCAAGTTCCTATTCTATTTTTGTACATAAAACATATAAGATAATTTTTGTATCTCTTGAAAATTGTAAGTAAGTAATTTCAAGGGTTGGAAATTCTGAAATTGGGTTAATATAAATTGTGTTCATTTTCGAAATTGGCAGCCTTTATTTATAGGAAATGACAGGTTGTGTTTCAAGAGTCATGACCGTTAAATTTAACAATCTTTATTACTTCCAAAATGGTATGAATGTTAATTACCAATAGTCATAAGCCATTTTTGAACATGTACAATTGAACCGAATCGATTTTACACGGACCAACCAAAAAAGTGATCGCGCCCGAGATTCGACCCGGATGGATCCCGACAACCCGCTACCACTACGGACATGCGACATGCGAAGTGTAAAGTGCGCCTCTATATCCCACTGCCCCGCAAGCGCGCACGTGTGCATTTGTACTCTATTGGAGCTCTCTTGAATAGCCCTCTTAAATGCTTGATGAAGTAACTCTTCATCTTCCATTTCTATTTATTAAGTTCTCACCTTCTTTATATTTTTCTAATGTGGGACGCAAAGGTTGCCTACTTCTTTTATAGCTTAGTGACTTTCACTTAGCTTTGATCATTTTTCAATGTGGGACGCTCTCCCTTTTATATTGGGTTTGTTTTCCACTTTTCTCCGCACACTTCCAATTTGGGACAAGCTTCCACACACCACTTTTATTCACTTATTTTAAAAATCTCCAACATGGACAATGCATCTAGAGCCAATAAAAAGCTGATTCATTTCTCATACGATGCATTTCTTCGATGGGTCTACATAAAAATGCTTGCATAGTACCAAAATTTATATTTACATTTAAAGATATTAATTTAAATTATAGGGCTAAGGTCTAAATTTTGCTAGCTTACTAATAATAATAACCATAAAAAAAATGAAAAAACATCTAAATAATTAGACTTGATGTTTATCCATAAATGTTGCAGCAGATAAACCTATGTGCATCATTATAAATAAATAAATAAAAAGTTGTGCATGATTGATGTAATTATACTTTTGTTCCAGTATATTTGTGTTCGCGACACATTGGTGCGTCACCTCGTACCTATGGTAAACCACTTAATTAATTATGTCTATAAGTAATTACATATGCAATAATATAATAAAAGTTTATGTATATAGTAAATTACTTTATATACTTTAATGATTATCCATTCTTACAACAATATTCATTATTCTCCCTATAATAGCACATGAAAGCGAAGAATTTTTGTAGTTATGACAATAGTTTCTTGTGGAGAAAATTGTGGTTTTAAGACACTAGCTATATAAATGTTCTAAATTATGAATCCATGTCAGTGAAAATAATGGAGGAGGGTTATTTGTGCATTGCCCTAAATTTACGTGGGACGTTACATCTTAATCCAAGATCTGATACGACGCCCATTTTTTGGTGTAATAAACTAATATTATACGTTTTGATGCTGCAAAATGACCTAATGTTGTAGCGACGGTCTTATCGTTAGGCTTCATTATTGATTTTGTATTATGAGCTAGATTATGAAGAAAATCATAGTTTCAATGTTTAAAGGGGGAAGTAAACTATGTTATAATCATTGTTAACTAAGGGAATTGAATGAATTTAATGGAAAATTTGAGAAGTCGTCACATGGAGTTATCTAAATATTATATTATTCCCTTAGAGAAGCCCTAATGGGTATGGCATATACTTAAATATGGTAAAATGTGATATGCAATGTAGTGTTTATATTTGCAAAATTGACGAAATGTATAGAAAACTCCTGTAAAAATAACCTACAAATGTTTTAAATGGGACCCACATTAAGCGCTACATCATGTAAAGTCCCAAACTAAAAAATAAGAAAAATTAGATCACAAGAGGTAGTGTTCAAAACAAAAAGGGTGGGGATAAAAATAATGTCAAACTTTAGATCATGTAGTGTTTCAAACTCATTGGGATGTTTTTTCAAAACCACCCCATTTTTGGTATAATTTTAGTGTCCCATTGTGTCCAATCTATGATTTTAGCTTAATTGTATTATTTTTTTGTACAAATTCCATACCTTTTAGGGTTGCTCCTCTCCAGTAGAGATATATTGCCAATCCGTGAAGAGGAGATTCATAAGATTACATGTTGAAAGAAAGAAATGTGGATAGCAATGAGTGTTTTGGATTGGTTTAACCAGTAACAATATTTACTGTTTACTTTTTAGTATTTCGTGCCAAAAATTTTAGTTGAGGTATTTTTCTTCATTGATCATATATATCCTCATAAATTTTAAATGAAACACACACACACACAAATATATATATATATATATATATATATATATATATATATATATATATATATATATATATTATGAAATCGTGAAATTGTAAAACTTGAGACTAAAGTTGATGGTGAAAGTTGATAGAATAGCCAACGATTTGAAAAAAGTTTTTAAGATACATAGGGAGTAAATGTCAATTTCTTTCGTAACATTGATGAATATAGGACCTAACAATTCAATTCGAGAGACCAAACAATTATTCCCCAACTAAATAGGGAACAACATTTCAATTTATTCTTTTAAGCATTTTTATCCAAAGAAATAACAGTTCAAAATCCCAAAGAGATTAACAAATTAGAAACTCACTTCAAGTTGAAAATATCGAAAAGTAAATAAAAATGCTAGTTTTTTTTTCTGTGCGGCATGCATTTGTGTAATTCAATCCATATAGAGAAGAGTCGCGATGTTCTAGTGGTAGTGACATGGTGTAATGTGTGTTAGTACTAGCTTTTAATCTGGTGGACTAGAGGTTGCAATATGCTCTTGTAGTTTGTTTTTATAGTTTCAGTCTGAAAAGAGTTTTAAAATATTTCGATTAAGAGGGGAAAGATATATAATAAGTATAAGTATTTTGTAGTTTCATAACTTATTACTTTTTACATTTCATCAGCAAAGAAGGGTGACTGCTTCTTCCCACTTTGTGTAAAGTTTTGTTGACACCAATATTTAGATGTTTCCTCTCAAATGGGGGTCAATATTTCCCAAAAGATCAAATGTCCATGTGTGAAATGGATAGGGAGTTGAAAATGTGTGTATCTATACCGATGGCGCGTGAATGATATTGCCTTGGATTTAGAAGATTTTGCATTTTATCATGAAAGTATTTCAATATTTTTCCATGATTGGCCAAATTTATTCAAAGTTTGTCAAAGATTTGTATAGTTTCCCTTCTCCAATGTGGGATTGTTCATGAGCTTCGTACATTGCCTCTCATATGTTTTTCTAGTTAAACAAGTCATCAACTATTGATTGTAACCTTTCGAAATAGCGTCCTCTCGGTACACACACACACACACACACACACATATATATATATATCAAGGGGATCTTATGTGTTGTGCTAGATTGCCTCCTGATCCTCAATGAGATAGGTCATGTTCGAGAGTGAATAAGTATTTTAGTGTCTTTGGTGGTAATGATACGTCTTCTAAGGTTTTTTGGTAGTTTTTTGGTCTAAGCAGTAGGTTCCTCGATGGTGAATGCTTTGAAATTTGATATGGAAATGCTTATTTTAAAGATAGTGAGAGTTGTGGAGGTTTTTAGGAAATCAATATTTATTATGATAGTTGCGAATAAATAGAAATATTTAAAATTTCTTAAGGGTGCGTGGGTGTTGTTCGATGGTGATAGTTTTGAATTGGTATAACATATGTTTGATGCGGGTTTAGTATGGTGCTTAGGGTGAGTACTTTTATGAGTATTATCCTTATAATTGATTGACTACTAGGTTGGAATCCCCTTTAATTGTCAAAGCCTTAACTATTTGACTATGTGCTTACAACAATTTAAGATCCACTGCCTCATACACTGCATAATGTTTGAATAAGGAAATTCTAGTTTGAAAGGTATTTGTATCTATTTGCCTTCCTTTAGGAATGTCATGAACACTTATTTAGATGATATTATTGAGGATCCATTAAACTCCATGATCCATTATCCATGTTCTTCATGTAAATTTTATGCTTGGAACTTATACAGAGAATTTCCTCATTCGGTGGCTTGTATGTGTCATTGGGGAAGAATGATAATAGGTTATCCACAACTTGAATCTGCATTGGTTTCAGAATGATGCACCTGATATCATATTATGAAAAAAAATTAGAGACCAATAGGCCCATTTGTCTATGTATACAATCCTATAGAAAACAATTTGATGGAATCATAACATGTTACCTAAGATACTTGGAAAGCCAAAAAGTAATGTTTGAGTCTTTGAGTGACAAAGAGTAAAGCCAGGCAATGGATTTTCATCACTGTGTATCTTTTTTTGTATCTCCTATGACCGTGCTAAGATAATAAATTGGCTTCACGATTCCATTAGTTTCCAGTGAAAGTAAAGCTCCCACATAATTATTTTCTAATGTTAGGTATATGATGAGTTCTTGTTCCTTCTTCGGCGGTGCCATCATTTTTAGAATCGTTGTAACACCCCGCCCGCCCGGAGAGAGCGAACGGAGCGCTAATGCGATAAAATAAAACCAAATCCACAAATCACAAGGTATAGAGCATCTAAATAAACCCATAATAATATAAATCCACTAATCTCAATCTCTTCAATTACAACAAGTCTCTCGAATTACATACAACAACTAACTCGAAAATAAAATAAAAATCTCCAATGCTCTATACAACAAAATAATACAAATCTTTCCCAAACATTCCTCGCTAAAATCAATCTCCATAGCGCCCCAAAATCCGCCCTAACTTGCCACTAAAAGAAAATATGGGGAAGTACACAATACGACAGGAAAGATGCTCAACAAATATATATTAGCGAAGAATAAAACGTAACAACACGAGTACGAATATTCAAATCAAATGCAAATCTCAATAGCATTTTATCAATAAATTTCTCAACAACACTTTAACCGGGTCACCAGGCCTCACCACATCCGTATATGCTTTATCAAACCATAGCCCGGGAAACAGGAATTTTGGCGGGTGCCCAACATCCGTGCCATATTAAAATCTCATGACAACGTGCTCAACAACATGAATTATACCACATGAATCAAAATAATTTCAACAATTATTTTCCAGATTTCAATGAATTTATCAATTCAAATATGAGTTCAATTAAACAAGAATTCAAAGAGAATGACACTCGCGAGATTTAAGGAGCATATTGTGTAAAACCCCATACCTCAAACCATGATGAGAAACTAATGATCACATCCTCAAGATCAACACAAAAGATCTACAAAAGATCCTCCAAGAACTTCCAACAAAATAGCCCCAAGAACACCTCTAATCTAAGGTTGGAACTCACAAATCTCAAGGGCCAATGTGTATATAAAAAGAAGAGGAATATAAAATATATTTGCTACCAAAATTTGTGCCAAAAGTATGTTAAAATGGTTGCCCACGACTCCTTTTATAATGCAAAGAAATGAAGAGTTGGAATCCAAAAGACTCCTTTTAATAAGGCAAATAAATGAAGAGTTGGAAGTCAAAACAACTCCAAGAGTTAAAAACATTTAAAAATCATTTTAAAATCCGTTTTAAGTCCGTTTTCGAAATCGATTGAAATTCTCGCCTTTAAAAATAATAACCAACATATTTGAGCAGTAAAAATAATTTTATCAAAAACTTTATTTTTCCTCTTTATTTTGAAAATACCCTAAAAATTACGCGAGTTATTACACTTCCCCACTAACAATGAAATTTCTCCCTCGAAATTCGCCGAATGTCTAACTCTCAAAATCAGGCCACTACACTAACTCCAAAAATAAATCACGTCTCCCAAAAATTAATTCCTCACCTCTAATCTCGAAACCTATCACGAATATCATCTAAAATTTGCTATCTCCAAAAATTGCTAACCACGCAATGAACCCAAAACTCAAGCCCCGAGGGTTTCTGTATACCTAAGCTCTGATACCATTTGTAACACCCCGCCCGCCCGGAGAGAGCGAACGGAGCGCTAATGCGATAAAATAAAACCAAATCCACAAATCACAAGGTATAGAGCATCTAAATAAACCCATAATAATATAAATGCACTAATCTCAATCTCTTCAATTACAACAAGTCTCTCGAATTACATACAACAACTAACTCGAAAATAAAATACAAATCTCCAATGCTCTATACAACAAAATAATACAAATCTTTCCCAAACAATCCTCGCTAAAATCAATCTCCATAGCGCCCCAAAATCCGCCCTAACCTGCCACTAAAAGAAAATATGGGGAAGTACACAATACGACAGGAAAGATGCTCAACAAATATATATTAGCGATGAATAAAACGTAACAACACGAGTACGAATATTCAAATCAAATGCAAATCTCAATAGCATTTTATCAATAAATTTCTCAACAACACTTTAACCGGGTCACCAGGCCTCACCACATCCGTATAGGCTTTATCAAACCATAGCCCGGGAAACAGGAATTTTGGTGGGTGCCCAACATCCGTGCCATATTAAAATCTCATGACAACGTGCTCAACACCATGAATTATACCACATGAATCAAAATAATTTCAACAATTATTTTCCAGATTTCAATGAATATATCAATTCAAATATGAGTTCAATTAAACAAGAATTCAAAGAGAATGACACTCGCGAGATTTAAGGAGCATATTGTGTAAAACCCCATACCTCAAACCATGATGAGAAACTAATGATGACATCCTCAAGATCAACACAAAAGATCTACAAAAGCTCCTCTAAGAACTTCCAACAAAATAGCCCCAAGAACACCTCTAATCTAAGGTTGGAACTCACAAATCTCAAGGGCCAATGTGTATATAAAAAGAAGAGGAATATAAAATATATTTGTTACCAAAATTTGTGCCAAAAGTATGTTAAAATGGTTGCCCACGACTCCTTTTATAATGCAAAGAAATGAAGAGTTGGAACCCAAAAGACTCCTTTAAATAAGGCAAATAAATGAAGAGTTGGAAGTCAAAACAACTCCAAGAGTTAAAAATATTTAAAAATCATTTTAAAATCCGTTTTAAGTCCGTTTTCGAAACCGTTTGAAATTCTCGCCTTTAAAATAATAACCAACATATTTGAGCAGTAAAAAAATGTTATCAAAAACTTTATTTTTCCTCTTTATTTTGAAAATACCCTAAAAATTACGCGAGTTATTACACTTCCCCACTAACAATGAAATTTCTCCCTCGAAATTCGCCGAATGCCTAACTCTCAAAATCAGGCCACTACACTAACTCCAAAAATAAATCACGTCTCCCAAAAATGAATTCCTCACCTCTAATCTCGAAACCTATCACGAATATCATCTAAAATTTGCTATCTCCAAAAATTGCTAACCACGCAATGAACCCAAAACTCAAGCCCCGAGGGTTTCTGTATACCTAAGCTCTGATACCATTTGTAACACCCCGCCCGCCCGGAGAGAGCGAACGGAGCGCTAATGCGATAAAATAAAACCAAATCCACAAATCACAAGGTATAGAGCATCTAAATAAACCCATAATAATATAAATCCACTAATCTCAATCTCTTCAATTACAACAAGTCTCTCGAATTACATACAACAACTAACTCGAAAATAAAATACAAATCTCCAATGCTCTATACAATAAAATAATACAAATCTTTCCCAAATAATCCTCGCTAAAATCAATCTCCATAGCGCCCAAAAATCCGCCCTAACCTGCCACTAAAAGAAAATATGGGGAAGTACATAATACGACAGGAAAGATGCTCAACAAATATATATTAGCGATGAATAAAACGTAACAACACGAGTACGAATATTCAAATCAAATGCAAATCTCAATAGCATTTTATCAATAAATTTCTCAACAACACTTTAACCGGGTCACCAGGCCTCACCACATCCGTATATACTTTATCAAACCATAGCCCGGGAAACAGGAATTTTGGCGGGTGCCCAACATCCGTGCCATATTAAAATCTCATGACAACGTGCTCAACAACATGAATTATACCACATGAATCAAAATAATTTCAAAAATTATTTTCCAGATTTCAATGAATTTATCAATTCAAATATGAGTTCAATTAAACAAGAATTCAAAGAGAATGACACTCGCGAGATTTAAGGAGCATATTGTGTAAAACCCCATACCTCAAACCCTGATGAGAAACTAATGATCACATCCTCAAGATCAACACAAAAGATCTACAAAAGCTCCTCCACGAACTTCCAACAAAATAGCCCCAAGAACACCTCTAATCTAAGGTTGGAACTCACAAATCTCAAGGGCCAATGTGTATATAAAAAGAAGAGGAATATAAAATATATTTGCTACCAAAATTTGTGCCAAAAGTATGTTAAAATGGTTGCCCACAACTCCTTTTATAATGCAAAGAAATGAGGAGTTGGAATCCAAAAGACTCCTTTAAATAAGGCAAATAAATGAAGAGTTGGAAGTCAAAACAACTCCAAGAGTTAAAAGCATTTCAAAATCATTTTAAAATCCGTTTTAAGTCCGTTTTCGAAACCGTTTGAAATTCTCGCCTTTAAAAATAATAACCAACATATTTGAGCAGTAAAAATAATTTTATCAAAAACTTTATTTTTCCTCTTTATTTTGAAAATACCCTAAAAATTACGCGAGTTATTACACTTCCCCACTAACAATGAAATTTCTCCCTCGAAATTCGCCGAATGCCTAACTCTCAAAATCAGGCCACTACACTAACTCCAAAAATAAATCACGTCTCCCAAAAATGAATTCCTCACCTCTAATCTCGAAACCTATCACGAATATCATCTAAAATTTGATATCTCCAAAAATTGCTAACCACGCAATGAACCCAAAACTCAAGCCCCGAGGGTTTCTGTATACCTAAGCTCTGATACCATTTGTAACACCCCGCCCGCCTGGAGAGAGCGAACGGAGCGCTAATGCGATAAAATAAAACCAAATCCACAAATCACAAGGTATAGAGCATCTAAATAAACCCATAATAATATATATCCACTAATCTCAATCTCTTCAATTACAACAAGTCTCTCGAATTACATACAACAACTAACTCCAAAATAAATACAAATCTCCAATGCTCTATACAATAAAATAATACAAATCTTTCCCAAACAATCCTCGCTAAAATCAATCTCCATAGCGCCCCAAAATCCGCCCTAACCTGCCACTAAAAGAAAATATGGGGAAGTACACAATACGACAGGAAAGATGCACAACAAATATATATTAGCGATGAATAAAACGTAACAACACGAGTACGAATATTCAAATCAAATGCAAATCTCAATAGCATTTTATCAATAAATTTCCCAACAACACTTTAACCGGGTCACCAGGCATCACCACATCCGTATATGCTTTATCAAACCATAGCCCGGGAAACAGGAATTTTGGCGGGTGCCCAACATCCGTGCCATATTAAAATCTCATGACAACGTGCTCAACAACATGAATTATACCACATGAATCAAAATAATTTCAACAATTATTTTCCAGATTTCAATGAATTTATCAATTCAAATATGAGTTCAATTAAACAAGAATTCAAAGAGAATGACACTCGCGAGATTTAAGGAGCATATTGTGTAAAACCCCATACCTCAAACCATGATGAGAAACTAATGATCACATCCTCAAGATCAACACAAAAGATCTACAAAAGCTCCTCCAAGAACTTCCAACAAAATAGCCCTAAGAACACCTCTAATCTAAGGTTGGAACTCACAAATCTCAAGGGCCAATGTGTATATAAAAAGAAGAGGAATATAAAATATATTTGCAACCAAAATTTGTGCCAAAAGTATGTTAAAATGGTTGCCCACGACTCCTTTTATAATGCAAAGAAATGAAGAGTTGGAATCCAAAAGACTCCTTTAAATAAGGCAAATAAATGAAGAGTTGGAAGTCAAAACAACTCCAAGAGTTAAAAACATTTAAAAATCATTTTAAAATCCGTTTTAAGTCCGTTTTCGAAACCGTTGGAAATTCTCGCCTTTAAAAATAATAACCAACATATTTGAGCAGTAAAAATAATTTTATAAAAAACTTTATTTTTCCTCTTTATTTTGAAAATACCCTAAAAATTACGCGAGTTATTACACTTCCCCACTAACAATGGAATTTCGCCCTCGAAATTCGCCGAATGCCTAACTCTCAAAATCAGGCCACTACACTAACTCCAAAAATAAATCACGTCTCCCAAAAATGAATTCCTCACCTCTAATCTCGAAACCTATCACGAATATCATCTAAAATTTGCTATCTCCAAAAATTGCTAACCACGCAATGAACCCAAAACTCAAGCCCCAAGGGTTTCTGTATACCTAAGCTCTGATACCATTTGTAACACCCCGCCCGCCCGGAGAGAGCGAACGGAGCGCTAATGCGATAAAATAAAACCAAATCCACAAATCACAAGGTATAGAGCATCTAAATAAACCCATAATAATATAAATCCACTAATCTCAATCTCTTCAATTACAACAAGTCTCTCAAATTACATACAACAACTAATTCGAAAATAAAATACAAATCTCCAATGCTCTATACAACAAAATAATACAAATCTTTCCCAAGCAATCCTCGCTAAAATCAATCTCCATTGCGCCCCAAAATCCGCCCTAACCTGCCACTAAAAGAAAATATGGGGAAGTACACAATACGACAGGAAAGATGCTCAACAAATATATATTAGCGATGAATAAAACGTAACAACACGAGTACGAATATTCAAATCAAATGCAAATCTCAATAGCATTTTATATATAAATTTCTCAACAACACTTTAACCGGGTCACCATGCCTCACCACATCCGTATATGCTTTATCAAACCATAGCCCGGGAAACAGGAATTTTGGCGTGTGCCCAACATCCGTGCCATATTAAAATCTCATGACAACGTGCTCAACAACATGAATTATACCACATGAATCAAAATAATTTCAACAATTATTTTCCAGATTTCAATGAATTTATCAATTCAAATATGAGTTCAATTAAACAAGAATTCAAAGAGAATGACACTCGCGAGATTTAAGGAGCATATTGTGTAAAACTCCATACCTCAAACCATGATGAGAAACTAATGATCACATCCTCAAGATCAACACAAAAGATCTACAAAAGCTCCTCCAAGAACTTCCAACAAAATAGCCCCAAGAACACCTCTAATCTAAGGTTGGAACTGACAAATCTCAAGGGCCAATGTGTATATAAAAAGAAGAGGAATATAAAATATATTTGCTACCAAAATTTGTGCCAAAAGTATGTTAAAATGGTTGCCCACGACTCCTTTTATAATGCAAAGAAATGAAGAATTGGAATCCAAAAGACTCCTTTAAATAAGGCAAATAAATGAAGAGTTGGAAGTCAAAACAACTCCAAGAGTTAAAAACATTTAAAAATCATTTTAAAATCCGTTTTAAGTCCGTTTTCGAAACCGTTTGAAATTCTCACCTTTAAAAATAATAACCAACATATTTGAGCAAATAAAAATAATTTTATCAAAAACTTCATTTTTCCTCTTTATTTTGAAAATACCCTAAAAATTACGCGACTTATTACACTTCCCCACTAACAATGTAATTTCTCCATCGAAATTCGTTGAATGCCTAACTCTCAAAATCAGGCCACTACACTAACTCCAAAAATAAATCACGTCTCCCAAAAATGAATTCCTCACCTCTAATCTCGAAACCTATCACGAATATCATCTAAAATTTGCTATCTCCAAAAATTGCTAACCACGCAATGAACCCAAAACTCAAGCCCCGAGGGTTTCTGTATACCTAAGCTCTGCTACCATTTGTAACACCCCGCATGCCCGGAGAGAGCGAACGGAGCGCTAATGCGATAAAATAAAACCAAATCCACAAATCACAAGGTATAGAGCATCTAAATAAACCCATAATAATATAAATCCACTAGTCTCAATCTCTTCAATTACAACAAGTCTCTCGAATTACATACAACAACTAACTCGAAAATAAAATACAAATCTCCAATTCTCTATACAACAACATAATACAAATCTTTCCCAAACAATCCTCGCTAAAATCAATCTCAATAGCGCCCCAAAATCCGCCCTAACCTGCCACTAAAAGAAAATATGGGGAAGTACACAATACGACAGGAAAGATGCTCAACAAATATATATTAGCGATGAATAAAACGTAACAACACGAGTACGAATATTCAAATCAAATGCAAATCTCAATAGCATTTTATCAATAAATTTCTCAACAACACTTTAACCGGGTCACCAGGCCTCACCACATCCGTACAGGCTTTATCAAACCATAGCCCGGGAAACAGGAATTTTGGCGGGTGCCCAACATCCGTGCCATATTAAAATCTCATGACAACGTGCTCAACAACATGAATTATACCATATGAATCAAAATAATTTCAACAATTATTTTCTAGATTTCAATGAATTTATCAATTCAAATATGAGTTCAATTAAACAAGAATTCAAAGAGAATGACACTCGCGAGATTTAAGGAGCATATTGTGTTAAACCCCATACCTCAAACCATGATGAGAAACTAATGATCACATCCTCAAGATCAACACAAAAGATCTATAAAAGCTCCTCCAAGAACTTCCAACAAAATAGCCCCAAGAACACCTCTAATCTAAGGTTCGAACTCACAAATCTCAAGGGCCAATGTGTATATAAAAAGAAGAGGAATATAAAATATATTTGCTACAAAAATTTGTGCCAAAAGTATGTTAAAATGGTTGTCCACGACTCCTTTTATAATGCAAAGAAATGAAGAGTTGGAATCCAAAAGACTCCTTTAAATAAGGCAAATAAATGAAGAGTTGGAAGTCAAAACAACTCTAAGAGTTAAAAACATTTAAAAATCATTTTAAAATCCGTTTTAAGTCCGTCTTCGAAACCGTTTGAAATTCTCGCCTTTAAAAATAATAACCAACATATTTGAGCAATAAAAATAATTTTATCAAAAACTTTATTTTTCCTCTTTATTTTGAAAATACCCTAAAAATTACGTGAGTTATTACACTTCCCCACTAACAATGAAATTTCGCGATCGAAATTTGCCGAATGCCTAACTATCAAAATCAGGCCACTACACTAACTTCAAAAATAAATCACGTCTCCCAAAAATGAATTCCTCACCTCTAATCTCGAAACCTATCACGAATATCATCTAAAATTTGCTATCTCCAAAAATTGCTAACCACGCAATGAACCCAAAACTCAAGCCCCGAGGGTTTCTGTATACCTAAGCTCTGATACCATTTGTAACACCCCGCCCGCCCGGAGAGAGCGAACGGAGCGCTAATGCGATAAAATAAAACCAAATCCACAAATCACAAGGTATAGAGCATCTAAATAAACCCATAATAATATAAATCCACTAATCTCAATCTCTTCAATTACAACAAGTCTCTCGAATTACATACAACAACTAACTCCAAAATAAAATACAAATCTCCAATGCTCTATACAACAAAATAATACAAATCTTTCCCAAACAATCCTCGCTAAAATCAATCTCCATTGCGCCCCAAAATCCGCCCTAACCTGCCACTAAAAGAAAATATGGGGAAGTACAGAATACGACAGGAAAGATGCTCAACAAATATATATTAGCGATGAATAAAACGTAACAACACGAGTACGAATATTCAAATCAAATGCAAATCTCAATAGCATTTTATCAATAAATTTCTCAACAACACTTTAACCGGGTCACCATGCCTCACCACATCCGTATATGCTTTATCAAACCATAGCCCGGGAAACAGGAATTTTGGCGGGTGCCCAACATCCGTGCCATATTAAAATCTCATGACAACGTGCTCAACAACATGAATTATACCACATGAATCAAAATAATTTCAACAATTATTTTCCAGATTTCAATGAATTTATCAAATCAAATATGAGTTCAATTAAACAAGAATTCAAAGAGAATGACACTCGCGAGATTTAAGGAGCATATTGTGTAAAACCCCATACCTCAAACCATGATGAGAAACTAATGATCACATCCTCAAGATCAACACAAAAGATCTATAAAAGCTCCTCCAAGAACTTCCAACAAAATAGCCCCAAGAACACCTCTAATCTAAGGTTGGAACTCACAAATCTCAAGGGCCAATGTGTATATAAAAAGAAGAGGAATATAAAATATATTTGCTACAAAAATTTGTGCCAAAAGTTTGTTAAAATGGTTGTCCACGACTCCTTTTATAATGGAAAGAAATGAAGAGTTGGAATCCAAAAGACTCCTTTAAATAAGGCAAATAAATGAAGAGTTGGAAGTCAAAACAACTCCAAGAGTTAAAAACATTTAAAAATCATTTTAAAATCCGTTTTAAGTCCGTTTTCTAAACCGTTTGAAATTCTCGCCTTTAAAAATAATAACCAACATATTTGAGCAATAAAAATAATTTTATCAAAAACTTTATTTTTCCTCTTTATTTTGAAAATACCCTAAAAATTACGCGAGTTATTACCCTTCCCCACTAACAATGAAATTTCGCCCTCGAAATTCGCCGAATGCCTAACTCTCAAAATCAGGCCACTACACTAACTCCAAAAATAAATCACGTCTCCCAAAAATGAATTCCTCACCTCTAATCTCGAAACCTATCACGAATATCATCTAAAATTTGCTATCTCCAAAAATTGCTAACCACACAATGAACCCAAAACTCAAGCCCCGAGGGTTTCTGTATACCTAAGCTCTGATACCATTTGTAACACCCCGCCCGCCCGGAGAGAGCGAACGGAGCGCTAATGCGATAAAATAAAACCAAATCCACAAATCACAAGGTATAGAGCATCTAAATAAACCCATAATAATATAAATGCACTAATCTCAATCTCTTCAATTACAACAAGTCTCTCGAATTACATACACAACTAACTCGAAAATAAAATACAAATCTCCAATGCTCTATACAACAAAATAATACAAATCTTTCCCAAACAATCCTCGCTAAAATCAATCTCCATAGCGCCCCAAAATCCGCCCTAACCTGCCACTAAAAGAAAATATGGGGAAGTACACAATACGACAGGAAAGATGCTCAACAAATATATATTAGCGATGAATAAAACGTAACAACACGAGTACGAATATTCAAATCAAATGCAAATCTCAATAGCATTTTATCAATAAATTTCTCAACAACACTTTAACCGGGTCACCAGGCCTCACCACATCCGTATAGGCTTTATCAAACCATAGCCCGGGAAACAGGAATTTTGGTGAGTGCCCAACATCCGTGCCATATTAAAATCTCATGACAACGTGCTCAACACCATGAATTATACCACATGAATCAAAATAATTTCAACAATTATTTTCCAGATTTCAATGAATTTATCAATTCAAATATGAGTTCAATTAAACAAGAATTCAAAGAGAATGACACTCGCGAGATTTAAGGAGCATATTGTGTAAAACCCCATACCTCAAACCATGATGAGAAACTAATGATCACATCCTCAAGTTCAACACAAAAGATCTACGAAATCTCCTCCAAGAACTTCCAACAAAATAGCCTCAAGAACACCTCAAATCTAAGGTTGGAACTCACAAATCTCAAGGGCCAATGTGTATATAAAAAGAAGAGGAATATAAAATATATTTGCTACCAAAATTTGTGCCAAAAGTATGTTAAAATGGTTGCCCACGACTCCTTTTATAATGCAAAGAAATGAAGAGTTGGAATCCAAAAGACTCCTTTAAATAAGGCAAATAAATGAAGAGTTGGAAGTCAAAACAACTCAAAGAGTTAAAAACATTTAAAAATCATTTTAAAATCCGTTTTAAGTCCGTTTTCGAAACCGTTTGAAATTCTCGCCTTTAAAAATAATAACCAACATATTTGAGCAGTAAAAATAATTTTATCAAAAACTTTATTTTTCCTCTTTATTTTGAAAATACCCTAAAAATTACGCGAGTTATTACACTTCCCCACTAACAATGGAATTTCGCCCTCGAAATTCGCCGAATGCCTAACTCTCAATCAGGCCACTACACTAACTCCAAAAATAAATCACGTCTCCCAAAAATGAATTCCTCACCTCTAATCTCGAAACCTATCACGAATATCATCTAAAATTTGCTATCTCCAAAAATTGCTAACCACGCAATGAACCCAAAACTCAAGCCCCGAGGGATTCTATATACCTAAGCTCTGATACCATTTGTAACACCCCACCCGCCCGGAGAGAGCGAACGGAGCGCTAATGCGATAAAATAAAACCAAATCCACAAATCACAAGGTATAGAGCATCTAAATAAACCCATAATAATATAAATCCACTAATCTCAATCTCTTCAATTACAACAAGTCTCTCGAATTACATACAACAACTAACTCGAAAATAAAATACAAATCTCCAATGCTCTATACAACAAAATAATACAAATCTTTCCCAAACAATCCTCGCTAAAATCAATCCCCATAGCGCCCCAAAATCTGCCCTAACCTGCCACTAAAAGAAAATATGGGGAAGTACATAATACGACGGGAAAGATGCTCAACAAATATATATTAGCGATGAATAAAACGTAACAACACGAGTACGAAGATTCAAATCAAATGAAAATCTCAATAGCATTTTATCAATAAATTTCTCAACAACACTTTAACCGGGTCACCAGGCCTCACCACATCCGTATATGCTTTATCAAACCATAGCCCGGGAAACAGGAATTTTGGCGGGTGCCCAACATCCGTGCCATATTAAAATCTCATGACAACGTGCTCAACAACATGAATTATACCACATGAATCAAAATAATTTCAACAATTATTTTCCAGATTTCAATGAATTTATCAATTCAAATATGAGTTCAATTAAACAAGAATTCAAAGAGAATGACACTCGCGAGATTTAATGAGCATATTGTGTAAAACCCCATTCCTCAAACCATGATGAGAAACTAATGATGACATCCTCAAGATCAACACAAAAGATCTACAAAAGCTCCTCTAAGAACTTCCAACAAAATAGCCCCAAGAACACCTCTAATCTATGGTTGGAACTCACAAATCTCAAGGGCCAATGTGTATATAAAAAGAAGAGGAATATAAAATATATTTGTTACCAAAATTTGTGCCAAAAGTATGTTAAAATGGTTGCCCACGACTCCTTTTATAATGCAAAGAAATGAAGAGTTGGAACCCAAAAGACTCCTTTAAATAAGGCAAATAAATGAAGAGTTGGAAGTCAAAACAACTCCAAGAGTTAAAAATATTTAAAAATCATTTTAAAATCCGTTTTAAGTCCGTTTTCGAAACCGTTTGAAATTCTCGCCTTTAAAATAATAACCAACATATTTGAGCAGTAAAAAAATGTTATCAAAAACATTATTTTTCCTCTTTATTTTGAAAATACCCTAAAAATTACCTCCAGTTATTACACTTCCCCACTAACAATGAAATTTCTCCCTCGAAATTCGCCGAATGCCTAACTCTCAAAATCTGGCCACTACACTAACTCCAAAAATAAATCACGTCTCCCAAAAATGAATTCCTCACCTCTAATCTCGAAACCTATCACGAATATCATCTAAAATTTGCTATCTCCAAAAATTGCTAACCACGCAATGAACCCAAAACTCAAGCCCCGAGGGTTTCTGTATACCTAAGCTCTGATACCATTTGTAACACCCCGCCCGCCCGGAGAGAGCGAACTGAGCGCTAATGCGATAAAATAAAACCAAATCCGCAAATCACAAGGTATAAAGCATCTAAATAAACCCATAATAATATAAATCCACTAATCTCAATCTCTTCAATTACAACAAGTCTCTCGAATTACATACAACAACTAACTCGAAAATAAAATACAAATCTTTAATGCTCTATACAACAAAATAATACAAATCTTTCCCAAATAATCCTTGCTAAAATCAATCTCCATAGCGCCCAAAAATCCGCCCTAACCTGCCACTAAAAGAAAATATGGGGAAGTACATAATACGACAGGAAAGATGCTCAACAAATATATATTAGCGATGAATAAAACGTAACAACACGAGTACGAATATTCAAATCAAATGCAAATCTCAATAGCATTTTATCAATAAATTTCTCAACAACACTTTAACCGGGTCACCAGGCCTCACCACATCCGTATATGCTTTATCAAACCATAGCCCGGGAAACAGGAATTTTAGCGGGTGCCCAACATCCGTGCCATATTAAAATCTCATGACAACGTGCTCAACAACATGAATTATACCACATGAATCAAAATAATTTCAAAAATTATTTTCCAGATTTCAATGAATTTATCAATTCAAATATGAGTTCAATTAAACAAGAATTGAAAGAGAATGACACTCGCGAGATTTAAGGAGCATATTGTGTAAAACCCCATACCTCAAACCCTGATGAGAAACTAATGATCACATCCTCAAGATCAACACAAAAGATCTACAAAAGCTCCTCCACGAACTTCCAACAAAATATCCCCAAGAACACCTCTAATCTAAGGTTGGAACTCACAAATCTCAAGGGCCAATGTGTATATAAAAAGAAGAGGAATATAAAATATATTTGCTACCAAAATTTGTGCCAAAAGTATGTTAAAATGGTTGCCCACGACTCCTTTTATAATGCAAAGAAATGAAGAGTTGGAATCCAAAAGACTCCTTTAAATAAGGCAAAAAAATGAAGAGTTGGAAGTCAAAACAACTCCAAGAGTTAAAAACATTTAAAAATCATTTTAAAATCCGTTTTAAGTCCGTTTTCGAAACCGTTTGAAATTCTCGCCTTTTAAAATAATAACCAACATATTTGAGCAATAAAAATAATTTTATCAAAAACTTTATTTTTCCTCTTTATTTTGAAAATACCCCCAAAATTACGCGAGTTATTACCCTTCCCCACTAACAATGAAATTTCGCCCTCGAAATTCGCCGAATGCCTAACTCTCAAAGTCAGGCCACTACACTAACTCCAAAGATAAATCACGTCTCTCAAAAATGAATTCCTCACCTCTAATCTCGAAACCTATCACGAATATCATCTAAAATTTGCTATCTCCAAAAATTGTTAACCACGCAATGAACCCAAAACTCAAGCCCCGAGGGTTTCTATATACCTAAGCTCTGATACCATTTGTAACACCCCGCCCGCCCGGAGAGAGCGAACGGAGCGCTAATGCGATAAAATAAAACCAAATCCACAAATCACAAGGTATAGAGCATCTAAATAAACCCATAATAATATAAATGCACTAATCTCAATCTCTTCAATTACAACAACTAACTCGAAAATAAAATACAAATCTTCAATGCTCTATACAACAAAATAATACAAATCTTTCCCAAACAATCCTCGCTAAAATCAATCTCCATAGCGCCCCAAAATCTGCCCTAACCTGCCACTAAAAGAAAATATGGGGAAGTACATAATACGACGGGAAATATGCTCAACAAATATATATTAGCGATGAATAAAACGTAACAACACGAGTACGAAGATTCAAATCAAATGCAAATCTCAATAGCATTTTATCAATAAATTTCTCAACAACACTTTAACCGGGTCACCAGATCCGTATATGCTTTATCAAACCATAGCCCGGGAAACAGGAATTTTGGCGGGTGCCCAACATCCGTGCCATATTAAAATCTCATGACAACGTGCTCAACAACATGAATTATACCACATGAATCCAAATAATTTCAACAATTATTTTCCAGATTTCAATGAATTTATCAATTCAAATATGAGTTCAATTAAACAAGAATTCAAAGAGAATGACACTCGCGAGATTTAAGGAGCATATTGTGTAAAACTCCATACCTCAAACCATGATGAGAAACTAAAGATCACATCCTCAAGATCAACACAAAAGATATACAAAAGCTCCTCCAAGAACTTCCAACAAAATAGCCCCAAGAACACCTCTAATCTAAGGTTGGAACTCACAAATCTCAAGGGCCAATGTGTATATAAAAAGAAGAGGAATATAAAATATATTTGTTACCAAAATTTGTGCCAAAAGTATGTTAAAATGGTTGCCCACGACTCCTTTTATAATGCAAAGAAATGAAGAGTTGGAACCCAAAAGACTCCTTTAAATAAGGCAAATAAATGAAGAGTTGGAAGTCAAAACAACTCCAAGAGTTAAAAACATTTAAAAATCATTTTAAAATCCGTTTTAAGTCCGTTTTCGAAACCGTTTGAAATTCTCGCCTTTAAAATAATAACCAACATATTTGAGCAGTAAAAAAATGTTATCAAAAACTTTATTTTTCCTCTTTATTTTGAAAATACCCTAAAAATTACGCGAGTTATTACACTTCCCCACTAACAATGAAATTTCTCCCTCGAAATTCGCCGAATGCCTAACTCTCAAAATCAGGCCACTACACTAACTCCAAAAATAAATCACGTCTCCCAAAAATGAATTCCTCACCTCTAATCTCGAAACCTATCACGAATATCATCTAAAATTGCAAACCACGCAATGAACCCAAAACTCAAGCCCCGAGGGTTTCTGTATACCTAAGCTCTGATACCATTTGTAACACCCCGCCCGCCCGGAGAGAGCGAACGGAGCGCTAATGCGATAAAATAAAACCAAATCCACAAATCACAAGGTATAGAGCATCTAAATAAACCCATAATAATATAAATCCACTAATCTCAATCTCTTCAATTACAACAAGTCTCTCGAATTACATACAACAACTAACTCGAAAATAAAATACAAATCTCCAATGCTCTATACAACAAAATAATACAAATCTTTCCCAAATAATCCTCGCTAAAATCAATCTCCATAGCGCCCAAAAATCCGCCCTAACCTGCCACTAAAAGAAAATATGGGGAAGTACATAATACGACAGGAAAGATGCTCAACAAATATATATTAGCGATGAATAAAACGTAACAACACGAGTACGAATATTCAAATCAAATGCAAATCTCAATAGCATTCTATCAATAAATTTCTCAACAACACTTTAACCGGGTCACCAGGCCTCACCACATCCGTATATGCTTTATCAAACCATAGCCCGGGAAACAGGAATTTTGGCGGGTGCCCAACATCCGTGCCATATTAAAATCTCATGACAACGTGCTCAACAACATGAATTATACCACATGAATCAAAATAATTTCAAAAATTATTTTCCAGATTTCAATGAATTTATCAATTCAAATATGAGTTCAATTAAACAAGAATTCAAAGAGAATGACACTCGCGAGATTTAAGGAGCATATTGTGTAAAACCCCATACCTCAAACCCTGATGAGAAACTAATGATCACATCCTCAAGATCAACACAAAAGATCTACAAAAGCTCCTCCACGAACTTCCAACAAAATAGCCCCAAGAACACCTCTAATCTAAGGTTGGAACTCACAAATCTCAAGGGCCAATGTGCATATAAAAAGAAGAGGAATATAAAATATATTTGCTACCAAAATTTGTGCCAAAAGTATGTTAAAATGGTTGCCCACAACTCCTTTTATAATGCAAAGAAATGAGGAGTTGGAATCCAAAAGACTCCTTTAAATAAGGCAAATAAATGAAGAGTTGGAAGTCAAAACAACTCCAAGAGTTAAAAACATTTAAAAATCATTTTAAAATCCGTTTTAAGTCCGTTTTCGAAACCGTTTGAAATTCTCGCCTTTAAAAATAATAACCAACATATTTGAGCAGTAAAAATAATTTTATCAAAAACTTTATTTTTCCTCTTTATTTTGAAAATACCCTAAAAAGTACGCGAGTTATTACACTTCCCCACTAACAATGAAATTTCTCCCTCGAAATTCGCCGAATGCCTAACTGTCAAAATCAGGCCACTACACTAACTCCAAAAATAAATCACGTCTCCCAAAAATGAATTCCTCACCTCTAATCTCGAAACCTATCACGAATATCATCTAAAATTTGCTATCTCCAAAAATTGCTAACCACGCAATGAACCCAAAACTCAAGCCCCGAGGGTTTCTGTATACCTAAGCTCTGATACCATTTGTAACACCCCGCCCGCCCGGAGAGAGCGAACGGAGCGCTAATGCGATAAAATAAAACCAAATCCACAAATCACAAGGTATAGAGCATCTAAATAATCCCATAATAATATAAATCCACTAATCTCAATCTCTTCAATTACAACAAGTCTCTCGAATTACATATAACAACTAACTCGAAAATAAAATACAAATCTCCAATGCTCTATACAACAAAATAATACAAATCTTTCCCAAACAATCCTCGCTAAAATCAATCTCCATAGCGCCCAAAAATCCGCCCTAACCTGCCACTAAAAGAAAATATGGGGAAGTACATAATACGACAGGAAAGATGCTCAACAAATATATATTAGCGATGAATAAAACGTAACAACACGAGTACGAATATTCAAATCAAATGCAAATCTCAATAGCATTTTATCAATAAATTTCTCAACAACACTTTAACCGGGTCACCAGGCCTCACCACATCCGTATATGCTTTATCAAACCATAGCCCGGGAAACAGGAATTTTGGCGGGTGCCCAACATCCGTGCCATATTAAAATCTCATGACAACGTGCTCAACAACATGAATTATACCACATGAATCAAAATAATTTCAACAATTATTTTCCAGATTTCAATGAATTTATCAATTCAAATATGAGTTCAATTAAACAAGAATTCAAAGAGAATGACACTCGCGAGATTTAAGGAGCATATTGTGTAAAACCCCATACCTCAAACCCTGATGAGAAACTAATGATCACATCCTCAAGATCAAGACAAAACATCTACAAAAGCTCCTCCAAGAACTTCCAACAAAATAGCCCCAAGAACACGTCTAATCTAAGGTTGGAACTCACAAATCTCAAGGGCCAATGTGTATATAAAAAGAAGAGGAATATAAAATATATTTGCTACCAAAATTTGTGCCAAAAGTATGTTAAAATGGTTGCCCACAACTCCTTTTATAATGCAAAGAAATGAAGAGTTGGAATCCAAAAGACTCCTTTAAATAAGGCAAATAAATGAAGAGTTGGAAGTCAAAACAACTCCAAGAGTTAAAAACATTTAAAAATCATTTTAAAATCCGTTTTAAGTCCGTTTTCGAAACCGTTTGAAATTCTCGCCTTTAAAAATAATAACCAACATATTTGAGCAATAAAAATAATTTTATCAAAAACTTTATTTTTCCTCTTTATTTTGAAAATACCCTAAAAATTACGCGAGTTATTACACTTCCCCACTAACAATGAAATTTCTCCCTTTAAATTCGCCGAATGCCTAACTCTCAAAATCAGGCCACTACTCTAACTCCAAAAATAAATCACGTCTCCCAAAAATGAATTCCTCACCTCTAATCTCGAAACCTATCACGAATATCATCTAAAATTTGATATCTCCAAAAATTGCTAACCACGCAATGAACCCAAAACTCAAGCCCCGAGGGTTTCTGTATACCTAAGCTCTGATACCATTTGTAACACCCCGCCCGCCCGGAGAGAGCGAACGGAGCGCTAATGCGATAAAATAAAACCAAATCCACAAATCACAAGGTATAGAGCATCTAAATAAACCCATAATAATACAAATCCACTAATCTCAATCTCTTCAATTACAACAAGTCTCTCGAATTACATACAACAACTAACTCCAAAATAAAATACAAATCTCCAATGCTCTATACAATAAAATAATACAAATCTTTCCCAAACAATCCTCGCTAAAATCATTCTCCATAGCGCCCCAAAATCCGCCCTAACCTGCCACTAAAAGAAAATATGGGGAAGTACACAATACGACAGGAAAGATGCACAACAAATATATATTAGCGATGAATAAAACGTAACAACACGAGTACAAATATTCAAATCAAATGCAAATCTCAATAGCATTTTATCAATAAATTTCTCAACAACACTTTAACCGGGTCACCAGGCATCACCACATCCGTATATGCTTTATCAAACCATAGCCCGAGAAACAGGAATTTTGGCGGGTGCCCAACATCCGTGCCATATTAAAATCTCATGACAACGTGCTCAACAACATGAATTATACCACATGAATCAAAATAATTTCAACAATTATTTTCCAGATTTCAATGAATTTATCAATTCAAATATGAGTTCAATTAAACAAGAATTCAAAGAGAATGACACTCGCGAGATTTAAGGAGCATATTGTGTAAAACCCCATACCTCAAACCATGATGAGAAACTAATGATCACATCCTCAAGATCAACACAAAAGATCTACAAAAGCTCCTCCAAGAACTTCCAACAAAATAGCCCCAAGAACACCTCTAATCTAAGGTTGGATCTCACAAATCTCAAGGGCCAATGTGTATATAAAAAGAAGAGGAATATAAAATATATTTGCTACCAAAATTTGTGCCAAAAGTATGTTAAAATGGTTGCCCACGACTCCTTTTATAATGCAAAGAAATGAAGAGTGGGAATCCAAAAGACTCCTTTAAATAAGGCAAATAAATGAAGAGTTGGAAGTCAAAACAACTCCAAGAGTTAAAAACATTTAAAAATCATTTTAAAATCCGTTTTAAGTCCGTTTTCGAAACCGTTTGAAATTCTCGCCTTTAAAAATAATAACCAAGATATTTGAGCAGTAAAAATAATTTTATAAAAAACTTTATTTTTCCTCTTTATTTTGAAAATACCCTAAAAATTACGCGAGTTATTACACTTCCCCACTAACAATGGAATTTCGCCCTCGAAATTCGCCGAATGCCTAACTCTCAAAATCAGGCCACTACACTAACTCCAAAAATAAATCACGTCTCCCAAAAATGAATTCCTCACCTCTAATCTCGAAACCTATCACGAATATCATCTAAAATTTGCTATCTCCAAAAATTGCTAACCACGCAATGAACCCAAAACTCAAGCCCCGAGGGTTTCTGTATACCTAAGCTCTGATACCATTTGTAACACCCCGCCCGCCCGGAGAGAGCGAACTGAGCGCTAATGCGATAAAATAAAACCAAATCCACAAATCACAAGGTATAGAGCATCTAAATAAACCCATAATAATATAAATCCACTAATCTCAATCTCTTCAATTACAACAAGTCTCTCGAATTACATAGAACAACTAACTCGAAAATAAAATACAAATCTCCAATGCTCTATACAACAAAATAATACAAATCTTTCCCAAACAATCCTCGCTAAAATCAATCTCCATAGCGCCCCAAAATCCGCCCTAACCTGCCACTAAAAGAAAATATGGGGAAGTACATAATACGACAGGAAAGATGCTCAACAAATATATATTAGCGATGAATAAAACGTAACAACACGAGTACGAATATTCAAATCAAATGCAAATCTCAATAGAATTTTATCAATAAATTTCTCAACACTTTAACCGGGTCACCATGCCTCACCACATCCGTATATGCTTTATCAAACCATAGCCCGGGAAACAGGAATTTTGGCGGGTGCCCAACATCCGTGCCATATTAAAATCTCATGACAACGTGTTCAACAACATGAATTATACCACATGAATCCAAATAATTTCAACAATTATTTTCCAGATTTCAATGAATTTATCAATTCAAATATGAGTTCAATTAAACAAGAATTCAAAGAGAATGACACTCGCGAGATTTAAGGAGCATATTGTGTAAAACTCCATACCTCAAACCATGATGAGAAACTAAAGATCACATCCTCAAGATCAACACAAAAGATATACAAAAGCTCCTCCAAGAACTTCCAACAAAATAGCCCCAAGAACACCTCTAATCTAAGGTTGGAACTCACAAATCTCAAGGGCCAATGTGTATATAAAAAGAAGAGGAATATAAAATATATTTGCTACCAAAATTTGTGCCAAAAGTATGTTAAAATGGTTGCCCACGACTCCTTTTATAATGCAAAGAAATGAAGAGTTGGAATCCAAAAGACTCCTTTAAATAAGGCAAATAAATGAAGAGTTGGAAGTCAAAACAACTCCAAGAGTTAAAAACATTTAAAAATCATTTTAAAATCCGTTTTAAGTCCGTTTTCGAAACCGTTTGAAATTCTCGCCTTTAAAAATAATAACCAACATATTTGAGCAAATAAAAATAATTTTATCAAAAACTTTATTTTTCCTCTTTAATTTGAAAATACCCTAAAAATAACGCGAGTTATTACACTTCCCCACTAACAATGGAATTTCGCCCTCGAAATTCGCCGAATGCCTAACTCTCAAAATCAGGCCACTACACTAACTCCAAAAATAAATCACGTCTCCCAAAAATGAATTCCTCACCTCTAATCTCGAAACCTATCACGAATATCATCTAAAATTTGCTATCTCCAAAAATGGCTAACCACGCAATGAACCCAAAACTCAAGCCCCGAGGGTTTCTGTATACCTAAGCTCTGATACCATTTGTAACACCCCGCCCGCCCGGAGAGAGCGAACTGAGCGCTAATGCGATAAAATAAAACCAAATCCACAAATCACAAGGTATAGAGCATCTAAATAAACCCATAATAATATAAATCCACTAATCTCAATCTCTTCAATTACAACAAGTCTCTCGAATTACATACAACAACTAACTCGAAAATAAAATACAAATCTCCAATGCTCTATACAACAAAATAAAACAAATCTTTCCCAAACAATCCTCGCTAAAATCAATCTCCATAGCGCCCCAAAATCCGCCCTAACCTTCCACTAAAAGAAAATATGGGGAAGTACATAATACGACAGGAAAGATGCTCAACAAATATATATTAGCGATGAATAAAACGTAACAACACGAGTACGAATATTCAAATCAAATGCAAATCTCAATAGCATTTTATCAATAAATTTCTCAACAACACTTTAACCGGGTCACCATGCCTCACCACATCCGTATATGCTTTATCAAACCATAGCCCGGGAAACAGGAATTTTGGCGGGTGCCCAACATCCGTGCCATATTAAAATCTCATGACAACGTGCTCAACAACATGAATTATACCACATGAATCAAAATAATTTCAACAATTATTTTCCAGATTTCAATGAATTTATCAATTCAAATATGAGTTCAATTAAACAAGAATTCAAAGAGAATGACACTCGCGAGATTTAAGGAGCATATTGTGTAAAACTCCATACCACAAACCATGATGAGAAACTAATGATCACATCCTCAAGATCAACACAAAAGATATACAAAAGCTCCTCCAAGAACTTCCAACAAAATAGCCCCAAGAACACCTCTAATCTAAGGTTGGAACTCACAAATCTCAAGGGCCAATGTGTATATAAAAAGAAGAGAAATATAAAATATATTTGCTACCAAAATTTGTGCCAAAAGTATGTTAAAATGGTTGCCCACGACTCCTTTTATAATGCAAAGAAATGAAGAGTTGGAATCCAAAAGACTCCTTTAAATAAGGCAAATAAATGAAGAGTTGGAAGTCAAAACAACTCCAAGAGTTAAAAACATTTAAAAATCATTTTAAAATCCGTTTTAAGTCCGTTTTCGAAACCGTTTGAAATTCTCGCCTTTAAAAATAATAACCAACATATTTGAGCAAATAAAAATAATTTTATCAAAAACTTTATTTTTCCTCTTTATTTTGAAAATACCCTAAAAATTACGCGAGTTATTACACTTCCCCACTAACAATGGAATTTCGCCCTCGAAATTCGCCGAATGCCTAACTCTCAAAATCAGGCCACTACACTAACTCCAAAAATAAATCACGTCTCCCAAAAATGAATTCCTCACCTCTAATCTCGAAACCTATCACGAATATCATCTAAAATTTGCTATCTCCAAAAATTTCTAACCACGCAATGAACCCAAAACTCAAGCCCCGAGGGTTTCTGTATACCTAAGCTCTGATACCATTTGTAACACCCGCAATGCCCGGAGAGAGCGAACGGAGCGCTAATGCGATAAAATAAAACCAAATCCACAAATCACAAGGTATAGAGCATCTAAATAAACCCATAATAATATAAATCCACTAGTCTCAATCTCTTCAATTACAACAAGTCTCTCGAATTACATACAACAACTAACTCGAAAATAAAATACAAATCTCCAATTCTCTATACAACAAGATAATACAAATCTTTCCCAAACAATCCTCGCTAAAATCAATCTCAATAGCGCCCCAAAATCCGCCCTAACCTGCCACTAAAAGAAAATATGGGGAAGTACACAATACGACAGGAAAGATGCTCAACAAATATATATTAGCGATGAATAAAACGTAACAACACGAGTAAGAATATTCAATTCAAATGCAAATCTCAATAGCATTTTATCAATAAATTTCTCAATAACACTTTAACCGGGTCACCAGGCCTCACCACATCCATATAGGCTTTATCAAACCATAGCCCGGGAAACAGGAATTTTGGCGGGTGCCCAATATCCGTGCCATATTAAAATCTCATGACAACGTGCTCAACAACATGACTTATACCATATGAATCAAAATAATTTCAACAATTATTTTCTAGATTTCAATGAATTTATCAATTCAAATATGAGTTCAATTAAACAAGAATTCAAAGAGAACGACACTCGCGAGATTTAAGGAGCATATTGTGTAAAACCCCATACCTTAAACCATGATGAGAAACTAATGATCACATCCTCAAGATCAACACAAAAGATCTAAAAAAGCTCCTCCAAGAACTTCCAACAAAATAGCCCCAAGAACACCTCTAATCTAAGGTTGGAACTCACAAATCTCAAGGGCCAATGTGTATATAAAAAGAAGAGGAATATAAAATATATTTGCTACCAAAATTTGTGCCAAAAGTATGTTAAAATGGTTGCCCACGACTCCTTTTATAATGCAAAGAAATGAAGAGTTGGAATCCAAAAGACTCCTTTAAATAAGGCAAATAAATGAAGAGTTGGAAGTCAAAACAACTCCAAGAGTTAAAAACATTTAAAAATCATTTTAAAATCCGTTTTAAGTCCGTTTTCGAAACCGTTTGAAATTCTCGCCTTTAAAAATAATAACCAACATATTTGAGCAATAAAAATAATTTTATCAAAAACTTTATTTTTCCTCTTTATTTTGAAAATACCCTAAAAATTACGCGAGTTATTACACTTCCCCACTAACAATGAAATTTCGCCCTCGAAATTTGCCGAATGCCTAACTCTCAAAATCAGGCCACTACACTAACTCCAAAAATAAATCACGTCTCCCAAAAATGAATTCCTCACCTCTAATCTCGAAACCTATCACGAATATCATCTAAAATTTGCTATCTCCAAAAATTGCTAACCACGCAATGAACCCAAAACTCAAGCCCCGAGGGTTTCTGTATACCTAAGCTCTGATACCATTTGTAACACCCCGCCCGCCCGGAGAGAGCGAACGGAGCGCTAATGCGATAAAATAAAACCAAATCCACAAATCACAAGGTATAGAGCATCTAAATAAACCCATAATAATATAAATCCACTAATCTCAATCTCTTCAATTACAACAAGTCTCTCGAATTACATATAACAACTAACTCGAAAATAAAATACAAATCTCCAATGCTCTATACAACAAAATAATACAAATCTTTCCCAAACAATCCTCGCTAAAATCAATCTCCATAGCGCCCCAAAATCCGCCCTAACATGCCACTAAAAGAAAATATGGGGAAGTACACAATACGACAGGAAAGATGATCAACAAATATATATTAGCGATGAATAAAACGTAACAACACGAGTACGGATATTCAAATCAAATGCAAATCTCAATAGCATTTTTTCAATAAATTTCTCAACAACACTTTAACCGGGTCACCAGGCCTCACCACATCCGTATATGCTTTATCAAATCATAGCCCGGGAAACAGGAATTTTGGCGGGTGCCCAACATCCGTGCCATATTAAAATCTCATGACAACGTGCTCAACAACATTAATTATACCACATGAATCAAAATAATTTCAACAATTATTTTCCAGATTTCAATGAATTTATCAATTCAAATATGAGTTCAATTAAACAAGAATTCAAAGAGAATGACACTCGCGAGATTTAAGGAGCATATTGTGTAAAAACCCATACCTCAAACCATGATGAGAAACTAATGATCAAATTCTCAAGATCAACACAAAAGATCTACAAAAGCTCCTCTAAGAACTTCCAACAAAATAGCCCCAAGAACACCTCTAATCTAAGGTTGGAACTCACAAATCTCAAGGGCCAATGTGTATATAAAAAGAAGAGGAATATAAAATATATTTGCTACCAAAATTTGTGCAAAAAGTATGTTAAAATGGTTGCCCACGACTCCTTTTATAATGGAAAGAAATGAAGAGTTGGAATCCAAAAGACTCCTTTAAATAAGGCAAATAAATGAAGAGTTGGAAGTCAAAACAACTCGAAGAGTTAAAAACATTTAAAAGTCATTTTAAAATCCGTTTTAAGTCCGTTTTCGAAACCGTTTGAAATTCTCGCCTTTAAAAATAATAACCAACATATTTGAGCAATAAAAATAATTTTATCAAAAACTTTATTTTTCCTCTTTAATTTGAAAATACCCTAAAAATAACGCGAGTTATTACACTTCCCCACTAACAATGAAATTTCGCCCTCGAAATTCGCCGAATGCCTAACTCTCAAAATCAGGCCACTACACTAACTCCAAAAATAAATCACGTCTCCCAAAAATGAATTCCTCACCTCTAATCTCGAAACCTATCACGAATATCATCTAAAATTTGCTATCTCCAAAAATTGCTAACCACGCAATGAACCCAAAACTCAAGCCCGAGGGTTTCTGTATACCTAAGCTCTGATACCATTTGTAACACCCCACCCGCCCGGAGAGAGCGAACGGAGCGCTAATGCGATAAAATAAAACCAAATCCACAAATCACAAGGTATAGAGCATCTAAATAAACCCATAATAATATAAATCCACAAATCTCAATCTCTTCAATTACAACAAGTCTCTCGAATTACATACAACAACTAACTCTAAAATAAAATACAAATCTCCAATGCTCTATACAACAAAATAATACAAATCTTTCCCAAACAATCCTCGCTAAAATCAATCTCCATAGCGCCCCAAAATCCGCCCTAACCTGCCACTAAAAGAAAATATGGGGAAGTACACAATACGACAGGAAAGATGCTCAACAAATATATATTAGCGATGAATAAAACGTAACAACACGAGTACGAATATTCAAATCAAATGCAAATCTTAATAGCATTTTATCAATAAATTTCTCAACAACACTTTAACCGGGTCACCAGGCCTCACCACATCCGTATATGCTTTATCAAACCGTAGCCCGGGAAACAGGAATTTTGGCGGGTGCCCAACATCCGTGCCATATTAAAATCTCATGACAACGTGCTCAACAACATGAATTATACCACATGAATCAAAATAATTTCAACAATTATTTTCCAGATTTCAATGAATTTATCAATTCAAATATGAGTTCAATTAAACAAGAATTCAAAGAGAATGACACTCGCGAGATTTAAGGAGCATATTGTGTAAAACCCCATACCTCAAACCATGATGAGAAACTAATGATCATATCCTCAAGATCAACACAAAAGATCTACAAAAGCTCCTCCAAGAACTTCCAACAAAATAGCCCCAAGAACACCTCTAATCTAAGGTTGGAACTCACAAATCTCAAGGGCCAATGTGTATATAAAAAGAAGAGGAATATAAAATATATTTGCTACAAAAATTTGTGCCAAAAGTATGTTAAAATGGTTGCCCACGACTCCTTTTATAATGCAAAGAAATGAAGAGTTGGAATCCAAAAGACTCCTTTAAATAAGGCAAATAAATGAAGAGTTGGAAGTCAAAACAACTCCAAGAGTTAAAAACATTTAAAAATCATTTTAAAATCCGTTTTAAGTCCGTTTTCGAAACCGTTTGAAATTCTCGCCTTTAAAAATAATAACCAACATATTTGAGCAATAAAAATAATTTTATCAAAAACTTTATTTTTCCTCTTTATTTTGAAAATACCCTAAAAATTACGCGAGTTATTACACTTCCCCACTGTAATACCCCGTAGTTTTAAATGACTTTTAAAATGGGTTATATTTTAAATTAATGGATTAATTAGATTTTATTATTAATTAATTCATTCGGGTTTATCCGGACGATGGATATTAAAATGAATGGTTCTGAATATTACTTAAAGATATATAGGTAATATATGAAATGTAATGTCATTGATATGACTGTATGATATAAATTCGATAATTTATATTTTTAGTCAGACGCGGTATGGGACGTGTCGGGACTAGTTTATTAAATTAAAAATGAATTTTATTTTCTTTCGACCTTATAGTCATTTCGACTGCGTAGTTGCGTCCGGAAGGTTCGAAATAGTCAGAAAAGTCTATTTGGATGTTAATTTTGAGTCTCGGGTCATTTGGGAATGAATAGACAACCCGAAAGGGCATTTTGGTCACTTTTCTAGGGGGGATGAATAGTGATTTCGGATTTGGAACTAGTATATGTATAGGTAGATTAAGTGAATGGGAGTTATTCATCTCCTCTTCACAAATAAGAGAAGCCATCTCTCTAGAGAGAGTGTAAGAGTGCTTGGGAAGGGAAAAGTCACTTGGGAAGGAGAAGAACTAGAACCAAGGTTCACCACCACCAACCACCACCGGAGTTTGACCGGAGAAGGGACAACCAACTGAGATAAACTACACCAAAGGATCAGACATATACTAAAGGCAAGTGTTTAATAATAGCAATTTAAGTTTGTATATTGTCCATGTTAGAATAGTATGAAAAGAGAAGATTATTCATGTTTGGAAGAGATAATGGATCATTAAATGGATTTCTGGAAAACTGAAATGATATAGGAATTTAACTCATGTGTTAGGATAATAATAATCCACGAATTTGTCATGAATCTGTTGAAGAAATGATGGAAACCATTGATGTGTTCTTGAAGAGGTTATGTTAATAAATTTCTGGGAATAAGGAGATAAACATGCTTTTTAATCCAATCCTTTGATGATTCTAGGATGTTTAGAGTATTGGAAATCGTTCATATATGTTGATATATCATGTAGTAAAGTTTATAAGTCATTTGGGATGTTTAGATGAAGGTTTAAATGATCAAAAGTTGTCAAACCCGTAGTTGCAGAAAATGCAGAAAATCAGGCCTGGACCTGAGGGATCGATCGATCGACCCCTACCTTCGATCGATCGAGCTCCCCTGATTAAGTAAAGTTGTTTTTTTCTGTTGATTCTTATCCCGAAACTTTTATGGATCTTTGGTGATTATTATTTGAATATTTTGGGACTTAGAAAATATCAGTAAACCCTTGTTAAGATTTGAAATAATTGGATTTAGATTCAAATGATTTAAATGATGAAAATTATATCGAATGGAATTTCGGTTTCTAGATTCGTTTGTTAATTTCCGAATGGTGATGTATGAGGATTTAAGATAGGACCAGTAGGGGTGATTTTATATAATACCTGGGTATCCTTAAGTTTACAAGAGGGTTTAATCCTAAGTGAAAGAATAGGTATTTATAAGAGATTTGAAACTATCGGTTTTAACCGTAATTAAAAGGAGAATTAAATTCGTAGTAGTTCGGGAGAAATAAAGGTTATGGACCAGTAGGAAATTAGTGACTCATTACTGAATATAAGATGAGGGAAATCCTATTTGAATCTTGTGAGATGGGAGTTTAGAACTCATTTGGTTGAAAGAGGGTATGAGGTTATCCCGATCGCATAGTTAAAGTTTTCGAACCTCCTCGTTCGACAAAGTTAAGTAGTAGTGTATTGGAGGGGTTCCTTGTTTGGATTTCGCTTTGCGATACGCTCCGCGCATGAACCTTAACGACGTCGAGAGTGGAGGGATGTTATAGGATGCGAGGATAATTAAATTATGAAGTAAGAGAGATAAAATGCTACGTATGGGAAATATCTTAGGGAAATGATAATTGCCTTATTGATATTATATTATAGGTATGATAATACCTATTTGATTGATTAATGATTTATGTGTATGACATACCTAGCTTACTTGCTATCGGTGGGAGGTTTACGCGTGAGGGCAGTCATATCCTGATGAATCCATGGGATCTTTGATTTGTCGCTCGAGAACATAGGTCTATGAAAGACTTATCGGGGAGTTGATAAGTCCGCTGACTGTGGGTGCGTAGGTATGTGCGTGACCCATGGATACGAGAACTATGTTCGCCTCCAATTTGTTTGTTGTTGTTTGTGGTTCGTGGAATCTTACCGAACCTTTAGTCCCCTATTCGGCGACCTGCGATGATGGGACATGATAGCAGAGTAATGCATTACACCGCAGCTGTGACTCGGGGTGTTGTATTATATATGAATATATATATAATGGGTTAAATGAATGAATGAATTTATATTGTGGTTAAATCTATCTACGATGATAATTGTAGATAACGGTGAATAATGGAATTTAGTTAATAAATATTTATTGAAAAGCTTAACTCATGTTAATGAGAAACGATTCATAGTAATGAGTAATGATTCATGTTAATGAGAAACTAATAAAGGAGAAATGTAAATGATTAATAATGTGACGTATGGTATGGGACATACGGGGATTATGATATGGGAAATGGAATTATAATATGGAGACTAGAAAAGAGGAACCACTAACTAGGAAGTTAATAGGAAACGTTAAGTGTGCACTCTAGTTGAGAGGTGAGAATTTGAAAGTGAGAGTTGGATCTAACATGTACATAATAAATGCTTTATTGCACTTGTTAAATACTTGCTGTTTTAAAAATACTCTACACATTCGGGCTCTGACCCGTTTCCTTGCATATTTTCTCTTCTATTGTATCTCTATATCAGGTGTCCAGCAACAGGGACGCCAACCATAGTTGATTTTGACAAGCTATGGAGCTATGGAAGTTTTGCTTAGACGCTTATCATCTTTTTGATTCACAGTATTCTTAGTTAGGGCATGTCGCCCAAAAGGATTCAGTTATCATTTTCTGTTGGAGTGAAATATTGTTGTATTCTGATTTTTAATACATTTAACATTGTTGGGATTATTGTAAAGGATTTATATTACTTGGGAATGTTTATTCCAGTTGCATTTAAATTATTTTGTGATACTTATTGTGTTATCAGTGTTGTAAAATAAATGTGTTGTGTTATTCTTAAAAATGGAAAAAGGTTTTATTGAAATTTAAATTGGAAAGTTTTTAACACCAGCTTATTTGAGTATTGGGTGAGTTGTAAATGTTTTCGACAGTGATGCTAAGAATGAGCCAACTCTATATTCTGTTTTAATTTGGTATGGGACTGGTCACCCGGTATTTAATTAGGCGGGGTGTTACACCCACTAACAATGGAATTTCGCCCTCGAAATTCGCCGAATGCCTAACTCTCAAAATCAGGCCACTACACTAACTCCAAAAATAAATCACGTCTCCCAAAAATGAATTCCTCACCTCTAATCTCGAAACCTATCACGAATATCATCTAAAATTTTCTATCTCCAAAAATTTCTAACCACGCAATGAACCCAAAACTCAAGCCCCGAGGGTTTCTGTATACCTAAGCTCTGATACCATTTGTAACACCCCGCCCGCCCGGAGAGAGCGAACGGAGCGCTAATGCGATAAAATAAAACCAAATCCACAAATCACAAGGTATAGAGCATCTAAATAAACCCATAATAATATAAATCCACTAATCTCAATCTCTTCAATTACAACAAGTCTCTCGAATTACATACAACAACTAACTCGAAAATAAAATACAAATCTCCAATGCTCTATAAAAAAAAATAATACAAATCTTTCCCAAACAATCCTCGCTAAAATCAATCTCCATAGCGCCCCAAAATCCGCCCTAACCTGCCACTAAAAGAAAATATGGGGAAGTACACAATACGACAGGAAAGATGCTCAACAAATATATATTAGCGATGAATAAAACGTAACAACGAGTACGAATATTCAAATCAAGTGCAAATCTCAATAGCATTTTATCAATAAATTTCTCAACAACACTTTAACCGGGTCACCAGGCCTCACCACATCCGTATATGCTTTATCAAACCATAGCCCGGGAAACAGGAATTTTGGCGGGTGCCCAACATACGTGCCATATTAAAATCTCATGACAACGTGCTCAACAACATGAATTATACCACATGAATCAAAATAATTTCAACAATTATTTTCCAGATTTCAATGAATTTATCAATTCAAATATGAGTTCAATTAAACAAGAATTCAAAGAGAATGACACTCGCGAGATTTAAGGAGCATATTGTGTAAAACCTCATACCTCAAACCATGATGAGAAACTAATGATCACATCCTCAAGAACAACACAAAAGATCTACAAAAGCTCCTCCAAGAAATTCCAACAAAATAGCCCCAAGAACCCTCTAATCTAAGGTTGGAACTCACAAATCTCAAGGGCCAATGTGTATATAAAAAGAAGAGGAATATAAAATATATTTGCTACCAAAATTTGTGCCAAAAGTATGTTAAAATGGTTGCCCACGACTCCTTTTATAATGCAAAGAAATGAAGAGTTGGAATCCAAAAGACTCCTTTAAATAAGGCAAATAAATGAAGAGTTGGAAGTCAAAACAACTCCAAGAGTTAAAAACATTTAAAAATCATTTTAAAATCCGTTTTAAGTCCGTTTTCGAAACCGTTTGAAATTCTCGCCTTTAAAAATAATAACCAACATATTTGAGAAATAAAAATAATTTTATCAAAAACTTTATTTTTCCTCTTTATTTTGAAAATACCCTAAAAATTACGCGAGTTATTACACTTCCCCACTAACAATGGAATTTCGCCCTCGAAATTCGCCGAATGCCTAACTCTCAAAATCAGGCCACTACACTAACTCCAAAAATAAATCACGTCTTCCAAAAATGAATTCCTCACCTCTAATCTCGAAACCTATCACGACTATCATCTAAAATTTGCTATCTCCAAAAATTGCTAATTACGCAATGAACCCAAAACTCAAGCCCCGAGGGTTTCTGTATACCTAAGCTCTGATACCATTTGTAACACCCCGCCCGCCCGGAGAGAGCGAACGGAGCGCTAATGCGATAAAATAAAACCAAATCCACAAATCACAAGGTATAGAGCATCTAAATAAACCCATAATAATATAAATCCACTAATCTCAATCTCATCAATTACAACAAGTCTCTCGAATTACATACAACAACTAACTCGAAAATAAAATACAAATCTTTAATGCTCTATACAACAAAATAATACAAATCTTTCCCAAACAATCCTCGCTAAAATCAATCTCCATAGCGCCCCATAATCCGCCCTAACCTGCCATTAAAAGAAAATATGGGGAAGTACACAATACGACAGGAAAGATGCTCAACAAATATATATTAGCGATGAATAAAACGTAACAACACGAGTACGAATATTCAAATCAAATGCAAATCTCAATAGCATTTTATCAATAAATTTCTCAACAACACTTTAACCGGGTCACCAGGCCTCACCACATCCGTATATGCTTTATCAAACCATAGCCCGGGAAACAGGAATTTTGGCGGGTGCCCAACATCCGTGCCATATTAAAATCTCATGATAACGTGCTCAACAACATGAATTATACCACATGAATCAAAATAATTTCAACAATTATTTTCCAGATTTCAATGAATTTATCAATTCAAATATGAGTTCAATTAAACAAGAATTCAAAGAGAATGACACTCGCGAGATTTAAGGAGCATATTGTGTAAAACCCCATACCTCAAACCATGATGAGAAACTAATGATCACATCCTCAAGATCAACACAAAATATCTATAAAAGCTCCTCCAAGAACTTCCAACAAAATAGCCCCAAGAACACCTCTAATCTAAGGTTGGAACTCACAAATCTCAAGGGCCAATGTGTATATAAAAAGAAGAGGAATATAAAATATATTTGCTACCAAAATTTGTGCCAAAAGTATGTTAAAATGGTTGCCCACGACTCCTTTTATAATGCAAAGAAATGAAGAGTTGGAATCCAAAAGACTCCTTTAAATAAGGCAAATAAATGAAGAGTTGGAAGTCAAAACAACTCCAAGAGTTAAAAACATTTAAAAATCATTTTAAAATCCGTTTTAAGTCCGTTTTCGAAACCGTTTGAAATTCTCGCCTTTAAAAATAATAACCAACATATTTGAGCAATAAAAATAATTTTATCAAAAACTTTATTTTTCCTCTTTATTTTGAAAATACCCTAAAAATTACGCGGGTTATTACAATCGTGAGTTCTTTCTTAATGTTTTCAGAGGCCACTTGATTGTCTTCTTGTGAAGATAATTTTTCCATTCTTTGAGTATGGCTAGGAGTGGGTATGTATAGTCTATCAATGCTGGAATAAATCTCTGTATATTGGATACTTTTTCCACGATCCTTTTAAAACCTTTTGTGTCCTCAGAGGTGTGATATTGATACTGGATCACTATTTTGCCTCATCTTCTTGTATTCCATGCGTGTTTACCATGAACTCTAGGAATTTCCCCTTGGTGACTCCGAAAGAACATTTTATGGGGTTTATCTTTAACTTGAATTTCTTACATCGTTCAGAGATTGCTAGAAGGTAGGTTGTTTGGGAACATCTCTTCGTTTATTTTTATCACTAGATCGTCAATGTAGAATTAATCTCTTTGTGTAACATGTCATGGGAGATTTCCATCATGGTTCTCTAATATATTGCTCCTGCATTTTTCAGTTCGAAATGAATTATAGTGTAATAGAAGTTACCTCGTGGAATCCAAAAAATAGTTTTCTCGATAAGACTTGAGTCACTGTAATGTATATATAAACTGAATGGGGTGAATAGAAAACACGAGAGTCTCATATTACTACTCCATGTGAACTACACATACTCGTGTGTGGACATATATAAGAGTATGGATATGAACACTCACTATCATCTAAAGAATTTATATCACATCCTAAGATCTCAGTGGGTCACTACACATCCCCAATCCCCCACATATCAAATCCCCACTACATTTACCGCTATGCAATGAGGACTTTCGATGGTCTCTCTTTTAGTTTATCCTCCTAATACTCCATAGGCCCAAAATAGTACAATCACAATGACAAGGGACTATATGGTCTCTCCCCTCCTCATCTCAACACACTAGCTTAACAGGTGATAACAAACGTCTTAATAGTGCAATGACATGGCATGGAACACGAGATAAAAGACAAGAAATTATTCCGAAAGAACACCCCGACCAATAGGTTGTTTGGCTAAAGGATACCTTAGTATCATTAAAAAAATCATAATATCAATCTCTCAACACATCATCTTCATCAATATTCTAAATGTTAGGTAACCATCCAATTATAAAGCCCAATCACTTGTGTAATATCTAATTATGAGTTTTCAATCTACCCGACATGAAAATAATATCACATAATCATACGTGAAAAATGGGTGATATTTAAATACAAGCATAACATACATATATGTGCAAAACCTAACATGGAATATACGTATGCAAACAAGGGTGAATATGAATAGCACTCAAAATAATTACAAGAGAATGAACCTGCCTCAATTAGAAAAAAATCTAACATATTAGTAAGAAATGCCAACCCCACGCGGTGTTGGGAAAATATTCCTAAGATATTCATGGATGATCCAAAGATTACAAAACTAGAGCCCATGCTTTACTAATTCAATTAGGAACATCAGTTGATGAGAAAGTCAAACTCATAAATATACCATATCAAAAATTGCCTCAAAGTGAGGGATTTGCTAAAAATAAATTCAGCACCGAGTTTGCTCCCCTCATCTTCTTCTCTAATCCTTTTAATTTGTAAATCTCTCTCTCTCTCTCTCTCTCTCTCTCTCTCTCTCTCTATCTCTCTCTCTCTCTCTCTCTCTCTCTCTCTCTCTCTCTCTCTCCCTCTCTCATATTTCTTGTGTTTTATCTTCTGATATAATGTTATGTAGCCTCCTATAACCTTCTACCCACCCCTAGGTGTTGCAATATAACATATTTACACTAAGATGTAAACAACTACAGTTTTACAAACAACAATTTTGTTTCTCACACGGGCCTCCACTAGGATATATAAATGAGCACCAAATACATATATTTATCAACTAATAATTGTCCAAAGTGGTCCATAACCCACATGCACTTATTTGGCGATTTTAAACTTCAGACCACTTCTTTCAATTCTTGCAATGTTAACCCCGATGTTTCATTTTCAAACAATGTTGGGCAACTATTAACCATACATTAGAGAATTCTTGTTAAATCCTACATTGCACTTAGGATCAACCCTGTGGGAGCCCATTTAATACAATTTGTAAAAGTAGCCGACTATCCCAAATGGATTAACATGCCGCTCGATCAAAATTGTGAATTAGTTTATACTTAAGTATATTAGATAAATTAGAACTTACGAATATAGTCAAAGCAGTTACCAATAATATTGACGTAAGTATTCAAGTACTCTTAGATATATCTAACGTGTTAATTTAGTTCCTTGTACAACTCAACCTCTACTTTGATGCATTTATAAATTGTACACCCTTATCTGGGGCAAAATGATGTAACCTGAGATCTTGAGAGACACTTAATGTGAACAATAACCTCTCCGTGGACGTAGGAAAATTGCCAAACCACGTATATCGTTGCTGTGTGTGATCTTTGCATTCTGTCTTTGTGATTGTTTTCGTGGATTTCTTTATTGTGATATTTTATGTACTCACAATTGGTGCCAACCGTAGGAAGAGATTCCTATTCCTACGAAGATCATCAAAAATAAAAAGCCCATGATGTCTCACCATAGCAACAACGTTCCTCAATTTGGCGACGTGCAGGAAAACCCAGTTCCTCTTAGGGTCAGGTCTGAAATTCGCCAGCACACAAATCCTAGGTTTCTCCAATAAAGGCAACCTTGTGAGGAAAATTAGGTGCCACCTAGATTTACGCAGATCTCTAGGTTGGTCAACGCTTATGAGGCTAGGCTTCACAAATAGAGGAGCCTACATGCCTCCAAGTAGAAGAAAATGCTCTCCTACAGTGGCGACTTAAAATAATGGAGAGAGCTATACAAAGGCGCACTTGAAAGCGCCATAATATGATTCCTAGTCCTCAGGCGAGTAATAATGGCATCCGAAGGAGGATCTCTAGGCATGAACAGGAAATAACTAAACGTGATAGGTCAGAGCATGGTCGATCAGAGTGTGGCAAGTCAGAGAGACACCACATGAGCCGTGGTAGACAAAACGAAGATATTAAGATTCTGGTCCGTAGGGAAATGGACCAACATCCCGTCCATCGAGGAGCTAGATCCACTAGATAACTATCTAAAAGGGCTCTCAATACTCAGATGAAGTCCCCTTTTTTGGGAAATTGAGGAAGAGGAACCCCCCAAAGAAGTTTGATGTCCCCAAGTTCAAGATCTACGATGGGAAAATAGACCCCATAGATCATGCTTGGTAATACAAGCAAGCAGTGACCTTATGGAGCCACAGTGATTCATTAATGTGATGGATCTTCTCTTCTAGCCTACATGATGTAGCACAAAAGTGGTTTAAGAGTCTGTTTCATAAGTTGATCAGAAACTTTACAGCCCTAACATAGGCTTTCACTACTCGTTTCAAAACTAATAGCTCCCGTCCCAAGAGGATAGACGCACTTATTACGATAAAGAAGCCACAAGAGAACCTATGGATTACGCTAAAAGGTATTGGTAAGTTTTTAATAAGACCGAGGACTGCTCAGAGCAAGTTGTAGTATCATCCTTCAAAATTAATCTGCCGACACCTCTTTACTGCACCAATCCCTCACTAAGAAAGATGCTAGAGCCAACGATGATATTATGGCCCGTATCGAGAAATATACCAAGGTAAAAGATGTGGTTCACTCTAATGAGGGAGACAATGGTCGAGCAAATGAGAATAAGGGGATAGATAAAAGAGATACTCTGAAGAAGGGAAACAATAATGGGGGAAAGAATGGATCTAAGAATGCGAATAAGATCGACCACTCCAAGGCATTCTAGGGTATTAACACAGTCTTCAAGGAACCCATCTATAAAATCTTGAGCAAGATCAAATATGAGCCATTCAACAAATGGCCCAAAATGATGGGTGGAGACTCGACCAAAAGAAATAATGCATTGAGAAGCGCATTCCATAAAGAGGGCAGTCACATAACTGAGAACTGTAGGGCTCTGAAATCACACCTGGAGGAGCTGCCCAAGATGGGAACCTTAATAAGTACATCTAAAAGAAATCAGAGAAGGTCGTAGCCAAAGGCGACTAGAAGCCAGACAACTTCCTTGATGATGACACTAACCACGAGTTTGTAATAATGCATCGGGCATTCGATCTTAAGGAGATCCAGGGGAATGCTATGGTCTTAAGAAGGTGACCACCATTATGGAGGCATTTTAGATCGACCCCGCCAAAACACAGGTTGGTGAACATCGGTGACTAGAGGACATCATTTATACCAAGAATATTGTGTTTACAGAGGAGGATTTGGTTGGGGTCAAGACCCCACATCACGATGCACTGGTGATTACTCTTCGAATTGCAAATTAGGACGTGTACAAGATGATTATCGACCAGGGAAACTCATCATAAGTAATGTACCTGGAGCTATTCCACAAGCTCATATTGAACATCGCCGACCTCAAAGAAGCTACAGTTCCGTTGGTCGGCTTTGTAGGAAGGACCACCATGCCGCTGGGAAAGATAGTCCTTCCAGTTAGGGTAGGCAACATCTCAATACTCATTGAGTTCTTAGTTTTTGACATTGAGTCCCTGTACCTCGCCACTTTGGGCAGAGGTTAGCTCGACGCCATTGTGACACCCCGCCTACTATAATCACGGGTGATCAGTCCTTTATCAAAAAAATAGGAATCGAATATGGTTCATTCTTAGCATCACTATCAAAAAGTATTTAAGTTACTAACCGCCTATATTAAATTAAGTTGGTGCCAAATTTTATCTTGTTAATTAACTTAATAACATGCGAAAATAAAGCTAAAATAAATTAACCAAACCATCCACACAATAATAGTCTGAACAATCACACAACAGATATATATAAGTAAATAAGACCGAATAAACCACCAATTTCAAAAATAAATAATCCAAGTACAATCTGAAGTAAATAAAAGGGAATCTCAATAAAGTCTGATAAATAAACTAAAGTACTGAAGAGTCTGAAGGGGCAACACGCCCCACTAAAATACTAAAATAAAACTCCTAACTAAGAATGAATAAGCTGAGGCTGCTAAAGCAAATCCTGTAAGCCTCCACAATGCTACAACTACGCATCCTTGGAAAGAATCATCAAGCTGGTTACCCCTGTGGCTAGATACCTAAAATTGTTTTGGAAAATATTTTGACACGGGTCAGATCCCAAAACTATTTGAAAATATTTTGCAAGTAATTAAAATGCAACAATTTAAATATGCAATAACACTTTTCATATTTAAGTGAGTGTCACACTCTCTTGAGATATTTAAATCTCCATTTGAGTCACCCTACAATAATTTCGTATCTCGACCCCATAGAGTCTACATGCGACTTATGTTTGAGATATAATTTTGCCATGTCACTATCACTCGCTATGACATAAAATCATATACGACTATTCACTTAGTAATTATATTGCATAAATATTAAGCATTATCTCTCCCGATTAGTATTTAAATAACCACATAATAATTAGTTCACTCATAATAGTTGATTCAATTAAATTTCGACACACATGTAAGTTAAAAATACCCGAATTAGTTAAATTATAAATAATAAAAAATACAGGGTGTTACAGCTATGAAGGCCGTACCATTCACATACCACCAGAAGCTGAAGTGTGTTATTGACCGATGCATGGTCGAAATCTATGGTAATCAGTACATAATAAGGAAGTGCTTTATCGCAGCCATCCGCCCCAAGAAAGAAAAGAATAAGGAGGTAGAGGATGCTCAGGACAGAGCCCATAAGAGCGCTATACCCTCAAAGTAGCAACTATGGTAAGATCGACTAGGCGTGGAGGTGACTAGGATCCATCCCGCAGTCAGGGTAATTAAAAAACCTGGAAGAAGTTGTAGACGATGAAAACTTAATAGAAAGGAAATTTTTGGTCGGAACCATGCCCGACATTCAAGAGAAGAAATAGTTGATTGTGTTTCTCAAAAGGAGTCTAGACGTTTTTTCTTGGCAACCTTAAAATTTTCTAAGGATTGATCCCAATATAGCCTGTCATCGCCTTCACGTTGATCCTTCCTTCAAGTTTATCATTCAAAGGGCCCACCAAACAACCCATGAGAAGGCTAAAGTGGTGGAAAATGAAGTAAGGAAACTACTGGATGCAGGATCCATTAGGGAAGTTCAATTTCCTAAATGGTTGTCCAACCCAGTGGTAGAGAGAAAGAGCAACGACAATTGAAGGGTTTATCTCAATTTCACAGATCTCAATAGGTCTTGCCCCAAGGATAACTTCCCTATTCCCAAAATAGATTAGTATAGCGATACATGAAAGTATGAGCTTCCTAGACGTCTACTCTGGCTACCATCAGATCTTTTATTCGGACCCGATCAGGATTATACCTCCTTTATAACCCCCATTGTGTTATATTATTACAAGGTTATGTCGTTCGGCTTGAAGAATGCAGGGGAAACTTATCAAAGATTGGTCACCAAGATGTTAAAGAAACAGATGGGAGATACGATGGAGGTTTACATCGATGATATGCTAGTCAAAATCAAGAACAAAAGAGACCACCTCAAAGACTTATCCAGAACCTTTGAGATCCTCAGAAAATATCGAATGAGGCTTAATGCGAGTAAGTGTTCATTCACTGCCCAGTCATGAATTTTCTTGGGCTATCTAGTTAATAAAAGGGGGATTGAATCCAATTCGGATCAGATCAACGCTATCACCAGAGTCCAACCTCTTTAGATGTTGAGATATGTTCATAAGATCATTGGTATGCTCGCGGTACTTAATTGTTTCATCTCCAAGTCTTCAAAATGCTGTCGATAATTCTTTTAGGTGATGAAGAAGGATAAAGGCCTCACTTGAACGATGACTGCTCGCAAGCTCTGGAAGAGATTAAATCCTACCTTAGCAAGCCACCCCTATTAGTGATTCCAAATGATGGAGACCCGTAATACATTTACCTTGCAGTATCAGACCACACTGTAAGATTTTTCGTGGTATGTGAAAAAGAAGAAAGTTAGCATCTAGTTTATTATGCCAGTAAGATGCTTATGGATGAAGAACAACGGTACCTACCTCTAGAAAAGCTCGCCTACGAACTGGTAGTCACCTCGACAAAGTTTAAGCATTACTTTTAGATCCATTCAATAATCGTAATCACTTCCTACCCCCTCAAAGATGTTCTGCAGAGAGCCGACCTCTTTAGACGACTCATAAAGTTGTCGATAGAGATTGGTCGATTTGATATCCACTTCTAACCAAGAACAATGATTACGAGAAAAGTTTTAGCAGACTTAATTGCTAAATTTATAGGGGATCAACCAATAGACCAACTGGTAATCGAGCAACCAACAACTGAGGAAGAACTGTCTAAGAACTGGACCCTGTACTTTGATGGAGCCTCCAATTCAAAGGGAGCGGGAGTAGGAATCATTCTCATCACCCTAGACGACACTGTGATTGAGTAAGGAATCAGAGTAGGAGTTTATGAAAAGACAAACTGCTGAGGCCAAAGCTCCTTCAAGTATTCGATGACTCCAAACTAGTTGCTAAGCAGGTGAGTGGGGACTTCAATGCAAAGGATGATCGGATGTCGGCCTACCACGCTGTGGTAAGATGACTCATGGAAAATTTTGAGAAAGTTAAAATTTAATAGTTCCCCCGAGGGAAGAATAGTCACACTGACACCTTAGCGACCTTTAGTTCAATAATTCACTCTGACCTAAGGAGACCTATTCAGATAGAATTCCTCGCCCAGCCAAGTATTGACCAGATAGTCATAAACGAGCAGTTATTCCTCATAATGAAGTCCCCCAACTGGATGGATCCTGTCATAAATTATCTAAGTAGCGACACACTTCTCGATGACAAAAGGTTACCCATAAGGTAAGAATTAAGCCCGCTCTCTTTTATCTCTCCCCAGAATTGAAGCTATACAAGAAGTTATTCACAGGTAATTATCTACAGTGCGTCCACCCATATGATACCGAGCAAGTACTTAATGAACTTCATGAGGGAATTTGTGGGAGTCACGTAGGAGGAAGATATCTATCCTTATGAGTAATCAAAGAGGTTTACTAGTGGCCTTATATGCAGAAAGATGCAAGTATTTACGTTCGAAAGTGAAGAAAGTGTCAGAAACGTTCTCCTATGATCCACTAGCCCACCAGTGACCTGCAATCACTGAAAAGACCATAGTCGTTCGCTCAATAAGGACCAGATATAGTGGGACCACTTACTACCACATCTAGAAACTGAAAGTATCTGCTAGTAGGCATAAATTATTTTACTAAATGGGTAGAGGCAGAACCACTCGCGAACATTCAAGACTCGAATATGACCAGGTTCATCTGGAAAAACATCATAACACGCTTTGGGGTACCAAGGACTATCATCACCGATAACGGAACACAATTGGAGAGAATCTTCTTTAAAGTTTTAGTGATGAATATGGCATCAAGAACCACTTTAATTCTGAGGCGTACCCCAAAAGAAATAGATAAGGAGAGGATTCTAACAAAACCATGATCGATGGACTAAAAAAGCGGTTAGAGAGAGCCAAGGGTGCCTGGGTAGATGACCTCCCTCACGTTCTTTGGGCATATCGTAACAATCCCAGGCGACCAACCGGGGAGACACCATTCGTGATCGCTATGGGATGGAGGCTATCATCCCACTAGAAGTAGGTCTCCCCACTATGAGAACCACTTTGGTCAACTAAGGCCTTAACGATGAAGCATTATGAACTAAACTTGACTTAGAAGATGAGCGAAGAGAGAAGACCATGATCAAGTTGGATTCCTATCAATAGTAACTGACCATGCAATACATCAAGAAAGTTAATCCGAGGAAGTTTCTGATAGGAGATTATGTCCTAAGGAAAGTCCTCGGTAGTGTCGTAAAACCATCGGATGGTAAACCAGGACCAAACTGTGAAGGAACATTTAGGGTAATCAGAGATTACCTTCAAGGAGCATATCACTTGGAAACGCTGGAGGGAAGGGAGATACCAAGAGCATGGAACGAAGCCAATTTCAAGAAGTTCTATTTTTAAAGTCTTCTTTATCTTTTACTAGCACATTTAGTTTAAGAAATTTTTTATTTTCAAACTTATGTTGCTCGTCAGACAATAATTAATAAATAAAGGCCAATTGGACCCTTAACTTTCATCTTTTGCATTGACTGCTTAACTCTTATTGGTTACATCTCATTAATATACACCTTTTACTATAAAAGTGGTGATTGCTTAAATAATCTCTGATAGCAATTTGTAAAACGTGAGACGGTGTGATAATTGATTAAATTTGCAAATTTCTACTTTGGCACACTTATTTAATTAGAGTCTATTTTTAAACCAAATCAATTCAACCCCCAAACGTGAAACTACGTGTGTGCGTGTGCCAACCGATAAATAAATAAAGCATGCGACACAAATTTCAGGAAAAATCCCCAAAGGGCAAAACCTTTTATTTCTAGAACTTTGACAAGTTTACAAGACCATTGACTTACATACCATCTTGCTTTCGCCTACAAGAGTAACGCATGGTGCCTTCATAAAACCTTCAAAGTGACGGCTAGAAATAAATCAGCAGTGGTTCACACGCAGCTATACCACAAGAACATGCAGTCCTAGACACACAGTCTTTACGGTGTAGGTTATTCTCCCCATAAGAGTAACTTCTTAGAGACTCCCTCCATAATAGCAGGCAGCTCTCCGGTTGTAGAGTTCTCCCCATAAATAATGAAAAAACACAAAGTGTGTTCTTGAACACCAAAACAATTCACCAAAGCATATGAGATTTTTGTGAATTGAAAATAAAAATGGATTAAACCATAAAAGAAGAAGCCAAAAGGATTCTGCAGTTTCGCAGTTTTTTGTCTTTCAAAACACTGGGACTTCTTAATGAAAATGAATCCATTTAATGAGTATTTATAAAAAAATGTGCCGCCTCGGTCGTTTGAACGAAATAGGGATCTCGCTCGAACGAAGTACACGTGTCGTTTGAACAACATCGCGCGATATCTCCATGTCACGCGAACGAGATGAGATCTCGTTTGAATGACATGGGCGTCAAAATTGAGGTACGCTACAGGACTTGGAAAAATTACTCATTCTCAAATTTTGATGAAAAAGTCCTCTCCAACACCTAGAAAATATTTTGAAAAAATATCCCAAAGCTCTAAGTGCAAAGTTAAGGTATTTAAAACATAACCTTACCAAAGTAAACTTTGCGGAGTATTTTTGATGAAGAACCTTGATATATTCGGATCCGTCTTGATGTAGATTTCTCTTGAACTTTTTTGACGGTTGTAACAGTATACGACATAATTAATTGTGACAAACATTTATAAAAATATATCCTTACATTTACAAACCATAACTCCTTTGTGCATGGCTAAACTCCTGGGATTATGGCAAGTCATTCAACTTGTTTTCAATCAGGGAACTTAACATGCTGATCAGGGTTCATAGAAATTATAACAAGTCAATAGACGCATTTCAATTACTAAATCCCTTAGGTCCTTGCTGCAAAGAAAAATAAGCCTCATGAGTTGTCCTGACAACAATAAAAGCCCTACATGGGATACTTAGGCAATAAAGCTAACCTAGGTTGGTTTACAACTTTGTTAGTCGTAAAAAATCCTACTTGGGAGGATGGCTCAGTTGTTAAGTACATTCTCGCCATCATCATACTTAGTCCCAAGGGAGTGTGATGACACAACCTAAAAGGAAAAGTAGATGGAATGATACTGCTAAGGCATATTGGACTAGAAGAATGTTCGAACTAACAAAAAATGTGTGGCTAGCAACTAGTTTTTAATATAAACTAGACAACGAATAAGCTCAAAGTGATAAGATTTAAAAACTGCCCAATTGGACGATGAAAGACCTAAGGCGGATGGTCAATGTTATCTGGTCAATCAATATTATTTGGTCAGTAAACTATGCATGTTTAATCATCGCAGGCTCCAAACATCGAAGATTGACAAATGAAACTTTTTCATTCATTACAATGAGAAGTTACATTTACAAAGACCAAAAATACACAAAACACTTAAGATGTCTCAGGGTGGCGATCAAGGTCCTCAGCGACAGCCTCCCTTTGACCATCATCGAGTTTGGGAGCAAGCTCTTCCACATCACTATCTAGATCATACTCCAAGAGAAGAGGAGGAATATCATCAGTTGGGATATATTTATCATCCCTCTAAAACGGATTATAGGGGTAGACATGGCATTCGACCTGGTTATTATAACATAGCTTGGACTCCATAAGGGCACTCAGCCATCCACGGGAAAAAGATGTATCTTCAGCCTCATTAAGTTTTATTGGGGAATTTGCCCAACCTGCGTTATATCCCTGCGACCAGGCTTCCCGAGGCCCTATTTTAAATGCATTCCTCAATTTTTTAACAAGCTCCTCGAGCCCATCAACGTTGATCTTCAGTCCAACTACCTCCCTTCTCAGAGCATCATTCTCTATCGAAAGGACTTCAGCCATTTGGCTAACCTCAGCGTTATCTAGGAGTTTGGCCCTTAAGGAATTGATTTCTTCTTGAACTGATGCCCCTATATCTCCCATATCTTGAAAGTTATCTTTTAGCTTAGTGACCAATTCAGAATGGTCCTTGTACTGCTCATTTCTTTCCCTAAGATATTTACAAATCCTTACAAAGTCTTTTCGAGCCTTTAAGCTGATATTTTACCCAGGGATCTGCCCCAGGCAGGAGTTAGTAGGGATATACTCATCTAAATTGATGGTCTAGAATCAGAAAATTAATGAAAGTTAGGACATCAATGGATATCAAATAATGCATTTTCATTCCATAAAAAGGTGGCCTAGGCCAGTGCAACAGGTTTAAAGGGAGAGGTATATATTTTCAAAGAAAAAACTTATATAAGGAAAGAAAATAAGTTCCTAATCTACAACCCCTTTTCTGTCACCTGCTCTTCTTCCACCACGACCTTCCCCTTATCAATAATTTCAGAGCCTTAGACAACGTTAATTCCACCCCCAGTACGAACAATTTAGATGCCACTAGTAGGTTAACCATCACCTTTTTCCTCCTCCTCGTATGGATCAGGGCCAGGGGAGTGAAAGCCAAAAAGTTCAGATTCAGTAGAGGTTCCAACAGCCTCTAGGCCTGGTCCCAACCATTTTTGAAGGCATCCTTGCAACCCTAGGCGAGTTTCCCCGTTACATCATTATAAGATTTATTAAAACCTTCACGATAGCTGGAATCCTTAACCTGAGAAAGGTCATACTCCATCTTGGTGACCTTGCCTGATAAGCTCTAATGTTACACAACGAGCTTGTCCTTTTCAGTGACCACCCTCTTCTGGTATGCGTTAAGATCATTAAAAGCCTTTGACAACTTAACTTTCTCTTTCTTCCATACCTAGGGAGCTTCAACAAAGGCCTTCTTTTTAGCCTTCAGAGCATCTTGCAACTCGTGCTCCTTCTTGGACTTGTCCGAATGGTCGCCCAGGAGAATTGTGAAATCAGGTAATAATTGCATGAAAAGAAATAAAATCACAGAGTTAGCGTGAAGAAACAAGTGAAAAAGTTCAAGTATGAGGACTTACCAGGGTCATCCCCTGAGCAGTTTTGAGGGAGAGCTGGGAAGACCCTAACCTCGAAGAACTCTCATAATCAATGGTGAACACCACACTCTTCATCAGGTCGGGGGAGAGGTAAGGGTCATCACCCATGTTAGCCCCCCTTAACAACTACGTTAGGAGGGAAAATTCATGTGCTTTTTGAAACAACTTTCTTTTACCCTCCATCTTCTCTTATTATCTCTTCTTTCCTTCTTCCTTATAACTTTCTCTATCTCTCTCACTTTCTCTCTCCTCTTCTCTCTTCTGTCGCCTTCCTCTTCTCTTTTTCCTTATCCAACGGGCTAAAACTTCTAGCCTCGAGGACCCAGTATCAGGCATATTTAGAGACTTAAGCTGATCAGACAGGACGACCTTGCCATCCTCGTCATCAGGGAGCCTCAACTTCCTTCTCTTTATCAAAGGGATTTTATCTTCTTCTTTTTCTTATTCTTTTTAATCTTCATCCTCTTCTTCTCTCGCCACTTCCTCTTCTTCATAACTTCCTCCCTCCTCCTCGAATTCTTCCTCCTCTATCACAATAGGGTCAGAAAAACTGACCTCAGGAGCTTTTAAGGTTGGAAACTTATCAACTGGACGAGAAATGAAACTAGTGTCTGTGTTCTTATATTCCAACGGGAAGGCCGCCGAATTTGGATGTGTAAGAAAAAATTCTATAAGATTGTTTAGGGTATAGCTTTAGGCTAGTTTGGCGTATCCCGTTACAAATCGTCAGTAAACGTCTAGACCAACCGAACTCAAGCATCTCCAAGTTTGAAGACTTTCCGACATCCCAAAAGGTATAAAACAATTTAGACTTTGAATTAATTGATGAAATGATGTTTGGGATGTTTAATTTTAATCAAAAGATGAACATGACTATTTTGGTTTCGAAAATATGCTTTCTAGATACCTGTGGGGACAGCTTAAAAAATAAAGTTTTTGACGTTTTTGTCGTTTAAATGACATAACAGTGTTGTCCAAATTATATCATATTGTTATTCAAACAACATACCCTTGTCGTTCTAAAGACATCTAATGTCACTACCAACAACATCATCCATTCGTTAAAACGACATGCAAAATTCATTCGAATGACCCATCGACTTAAAGTTTTTATAAATACCTGTTTCGTTGACAGAATATTTAAGAATTTTTTCAAGTGCGTTTTTGCATATTTGTTGCCAAATTTCTTCAAGTTTTGTGTTGAAATACACTATTTTAATTCACAAAAAGCATCATGCAATATTGTTCTTGTGAATTTGTTTATTACCATAGAAAGTTTTGTACCTTTGCATAAACCTTGGGGGAGAGGATATCCATTGTTGACTTGTGATACCTGAGGGGATTCACGACTGAAGACGAAGGCTGAGGCTGACGGAGGGCTACGGTCCATAGTTGTTCTCGAGGGAATCATTGCTGATTTTAGGCTACGGTTTGTATAGATTTTCCGTGGGAGATTCATTGAAGATTTCTCTATATAATTTGCAAGTTGCAATTTAAGGTATATAATGAAATAAAGGTTTTTACTTGAAAGTTTTTTTTCCTGAAACTTGGCCTTGTCGTATTTGCGTAATTTAATTTATCTATTTTATCAGACATAGATTCATGTTTAGGATAAAAAGATAAAATCAAATTAAAATCCGCTTTCAGATTTAAAATTGGTATTGCACTTTTTGTTTGAAATCACCCTTTGCGATTATTTTGCGTTTACAAATTGGTATCAGAGATTTTAGCTCGTATTTCTACCTCTACAAATTGGTATCAGAGTGAGTTGCACTAAGTTATTGTGTTTGATCTTGTTTTCATACTTTTGGGTGGTTTTTGATTCATCTCTCCTGTGCTTATTTTGTGTCTCTCGATGGAATCTCATTTGAATTTGAATTTTTTTCGAAAGAAATGAATTTCTTGAAAATATTTTTAAAATTGTTTTGGAACTTTTGCAAACGATTCAAAATCAAAGAGATATCCTTTGTGTGAAGTTTGGTGATTTATATAATGACTTTAAATCTTTAAAAGTGGCCGAAAAGGAGAGTGATGATAGAGTCCTTATTTGACAAAAGGAATTAGAGGATTTAAAAAATTCTAGGGTTTGTGTTAGTGCCAAAGAGGATAAAATAATTTGATTAATGATTTTAAGACACGCGAGAAAACTCTTAGGGAAAATTTACTTTCATTGAGGGAGAGAGAGATAAACTTCTAGGAATGATTAAAAATATGAAGAAGGAGTAACTAAAATTGGAAGAGTCTAATTCTTTGCTTGAGTCTAAATTTTTTAAGTTAAAAGTCAATTGAAAAGACTTGAGTAGTTTGACTAGTGATGGTAATAGCTCGTCTTATTCTCATACTTCGAGCGTTAAAGCCAAGACCATTGTTTTTTTAGAGGGTCAACCCAAACCAAATACGTTAGAAAAGGTCACACCTTAGGTAACATTCCTCGCATTTACACATGTTCACATTATGGTATGAAAGGTCACCTTAGGCGTTTTTATTTTGATCTTGGCAGAGGTCCTAGGAAGTTTAAGGATAGTGCCCCGTTGGTTCTCATAACCCCTCGAGTTAGGTATACACCGGTTTAGGTTAGGAAATCTATTTTGGAGACTTTAAATTCTAGATTGGTTGATTCTCACATGCTTGCACATGATGCGTCACATGCTATTTCATATCGTTGATTACTTGCATGATTTTGTTTGTCATACGCTAGTTGTGCTTCATGACATATTTTTGCTAGTGTTATGACATGTGTACGTTTTGCATTATATTTTATTTTATTGAGTCATATTGAAAAAATATCTAAAAGATTTTTAATATTATATATTTTTTTGAAAATACAAAAAGATTTTATTTTTGAAAAATATTTTCCAAAAATTCGAAAAGATTTTTAGTTCTTTGTGTGTTTTAGTTTTACATATTTGGTGTGGCATGTTGGTGTGTTTGCATCCAATTCACTTCGCAATTTCCATGTGGTTAGGATATTTGGTAATGACTTTAGATGATTAGATTGTTCTTAACCATGTTTATGGAGTTGTTTCGAACTTGACTTGATTTATGGATTCGACTTTGTATATGCCACCACACACACATGCACGAGCTTATTGAAGTTTGACTTCATGATGTACATTTGATCTTGGTGAGATAATCTTGTCATCTACATGTTTATTTAACTATGGAGGATTTGTGCATGTAAGAACCGTTGCCCCTGAGGAATTTGTTTAGTATTGAAAAAAAATGATAAGTTCACGAAAAAGGGCGGCGAGAGAATAATAATCTTGTCGTGAAAGCCACTGTTTGAAAAGAGCCCAATAAGAAATAAATGCAATAAAAAGAATAATATGTCAAAAAGGACCCAACTAGTTTAATTTGATATATTCATTCAAAAGAAAATAAAAGAAATATTTTGAGGGAGTTTGGATAAAAATATCAATGGGTTTGCACAATGATAATGTATCCTAGTTAAGCTTATTTTGTCATGACGCTATTGATTTGTAGAATCATTAAAATTCTATGCTTGTGTGCATTGTGCTTGTTTTGTTCATTAAGTTTAATTTTAATTGTCACTTGAGGCTAAAGCTTAGTTTGATAAAGTTTTTTGGTTTATTAGAACTTCTTTAACATATTTGAGTGTTTGGGTTATAATTCTTTTGATTCTAGTTCACGCCCATTCATTCCATTCCACATGTTTGGACACATCGATACTATGCTAGTGTGTAAAGCTTATATGTTTTGTGTCATGTTTGTGGACGTTTATACCTATATATGTGTGCCAAATTTTCTTTGATATATTTTGCATATATTATATATGGTATTGCACATTTTATGTGTGGAATTTGCATTTTTTTGAAAAATTAAAAATTTTCAAAAATAGTTGGTGTGTTTGTCTTTGAGATAACCATTGCACATGCTTGATTTACATATTTTTTGATGATATCTTTTGTTCATCGTGATGCTTTGCACTTAATCTTTATTTTTTCAATTTCTTTGTCTATTTCAAATAAAAATAACAAGGAAGAGCAAATTAAAATGGAGTTTTTTATGAGTTTGAATTATGGGGTAGTATATATTTATAAATTATATTTTTTTTCAATCTCGATGCGTCACGAGGGTATATGTTTATTGTCTCATGTGTGTAGGTACTTAAAGAGGAATTCATGAGCACATGAATGGAGACAAAATTTGGGAAGAAGAAGTGTTTAAAGACAAAGAGACGTATGTCATTCCGTTCTAGGGTTGGGAAGGGTGATAGTATCTTTGTAATAGAAGATTTTGATTTTAATTTGATGTTCGTTCATTTTGTTTGTTTTTTACCGGAATAGCCTAAGCGGGAGATTTGTAAGAACAATTTTTATCATAGCTTTAGACTAGTTTGGTGTATCTCGTTACAAATCATCACTCAACGTCAAGACAAACCGAACTTAAGCATCTCCAAGTCTTAAGACTTCCCGACATCCCCAAAGTTATAAAATAATTTAGAGTTTGAATTAATTCATGAATTGATGTTTGAGATGTTTAATTTTTATCATAAGACCAATATGACTGTTTTAGTTTCGAAAATATGTTATCTAGATACCTGTAGGTGGAGTTTAAAAAATAAAGTTTTTGACGTTTTTGTCGTTCAAACGATATAATAATGTCGTTCAAACAACATACCTTTGTCATTTGAATGACATCTCATGTCATTAATAACGACATCATCCAGTCGTTCAAACGACATGCAAAAATCGTTCGAATGACCCGCCGACTTAAAGTTTTTATAAATACCTATTTCGTTGACAGAATGTTTAAGAATTTTGTCAAGTACATTTCTGCATATCTGCTGCAAAATTTCTTCAAATATTATGTTGAAAAACACTGTTTTAATTCACAAAAAGCATCTTGCAATATTGTTCTTGTGAATTAGTTTAGATCCCTAGAAAGTTTTGTAAATTTGCATACACGAGAGGATATCCATTGCTAACTTATGATACCTGAGGGGATTCACAACTGATGACAAAGGCTGAGGCTGACGGAGGGCTACGGTCCATAGTGGTTCTCGAGGGAATCATTGTTGATTTAAGGCTACGATCTGTATAGATTTTATACGGGAGATTCATTGCAAATTTGTCCATGTAATTTGTAAGTTGCGATTTACGTTATATTGTGAAATAAAGGTTTTTACTCGAAAGTTTTTTTTTCCTGAAACTTGTTCTTGTCATATTTGCGTAATTTGATTTATCTGTTTTATCACATAGATGCATGTCTAGGATAAAAATATAAAATCAATTTAAAATTCGCTTCCACATTTAAAAGTGGTATTGCACTTTTTGTTTGTAATCACCCTTTGTAATTATTTTTCATTTACAAATTGGTATCAGATCTTTTAGTTTGGTATTTCTAGCTCTACTAGATGCTCACTGTGTGCTAACCTTTCCTTGATGCTCCAATCTTTCACATGCTTATCGGTATCAACCTCGCTTATATCAGGCTCCTGGATTTTGACACGAGTTGTAAGAACAAAGGGAGAAGAACATTAGATAGGGGGAAAGAGAATAAAAAAGTAATAAATGAACAGGCAAGAATGAAAAAAAAAGAAGTTACATATTTGGGCCTCTCCATAGTAAAAAATTATAAAGCCCGCCCGCAGCAGCAGGAGGACGGTGCCAGTTCCTAGCAATGAAACCTTGTTACCAATAATCCTATGGGAATCCAAAAGATTCACCACTAGAACCCGCTCATCCTTTCTAGTTTTCAAGTACAAAAGACCTTCCTTGGTTCTCTACCATACATAGCAGTAGTAGATCTCGGCACGACCTAATTTTTTTCCATAAAGGGTATTAACTATCTTCCAAACATTGGGGACACATTGTGCGGGAACGATTTCAAAATACTTGAAGAACTTGAGGAATAAATTTTTTGGGGGAAATGTTAAACCCATAGAGTTATTAGGAGGGTGGGAATATAGTGCCCCCTTCAATATCACAGACATTTCGAGGAAGAGGGGCGTAGTCGATGATCATCCAATCAGGAATATTGTAATGGAACCTAAATTCTTCTACTATTTTAAAGTTGTCTAGCATTGCCATGATTGTATGAACAAAGAAGAAAAACCCTAACTATAGCTACGCAATTAGTTCCAAACAAAAGCTTAGAAAATGGAAGATATAGACTTACAAAAATCGACGAAGCCCTTGGAGAAGAAGAAGAACTTTGATTTTGAAGCACATAACAAGAGGGGAAGCCTAAGAGATGGATTATGAGTAAGGATGACCAGAATCAGTGAACTGATGGTTAAGTTGCACACTAACCGGTTTCAAAAATCTCAAATGATTAGTCGCGCTTCCCCAGGAAAATCTTGATGCTTTAGTTTATTCTAAGGACAAGTGTACCCCTTTAGCCCTCACAAATTACAAATGCGCAACACCAGTTGTGGACACTGTTTCAGACATTGGGCCGACTTGTTTAATATCTTTTGGCCTAAAACTGTCAGTCCAAAGATTTTAGGGGCAATTTTGGGAGCTTATTTAATAAAATTTGTGAAAGTAGCTGACCAACCCAATTAACACGCTCCCTGGCCCAAATTGTGAATTAGTTTATACTTAAGTATTTTAGATACATTAGAACACTTATGGATATAGTCAAAGCAATTACCAATAATCTCGGAGGAGATATTGAGGTAATCTTAGATTTATCCAACGTGTTAATTGAGTTCTTTGTACAACTCAACCTCTATTTTGATACGTCTATAAACTGTACTCCTTGCCCTGGGGCAAAGGGATGTAACCTGAGTTCGTGGGAAACACTTAATATAAATAGTAACCTCTCTGTGGACATAGGTAAATTGTCGAACCACGTAAATCATTGTTGAGTGTGATCTTTGCATTCTTTTGATTGTTTTCGTAGATTTCTTTATTGTGATATTTTCTGTACTCACAATCCCTTTTACTGATTAATGACCAATTATACTTTCGCATGTGTTTCAACATAATAAAAGATAAGAAAAACAAGAACTCATCAAAAGAAATAAAGAAAAAACATAAAAAAATTAGAAAAAATAAAAAAAATGACTTTTATATAAAATTGTATTTTTATAAATAAAAATATATTTTTTTATAAAACTCGTATTTTTATTAAAAAATGTTTTTTTAAAACTACATGTTAAAAAAATAAATAAAAAGGAAAGATATAGATAAAAAGGAAAAAAATAAAATAAACATAAAAAAATATATTTTGAACATAAGAAGTAATTGAAAAAACAAAAACTCTTCAGAAGAAATAAATAAAAAAACAAAAAATATAGAAAAAGGTAAAAAAACTATTTTTTTTTTAAAACTCTATTTTTTAAAAATTATTTTTGTAACAACCCGTCCTTTTTGGAGACAATTAAATTCCATAATTAGGTATAAATTGGGAATTTGGAGAATTTCTCAGAATAGTGATTATTATGATTTTTGGGATTTTTGAGGATTAGATGATTTTCGATGGAAGTTGCAACTACTTTTGGGATTAAATATGTCAAAATATTTTAATTATATGTCGCCGTTGAGTAAAGCGACACGAGGTAAGATTTTATTGGGAATACCGCTTTTATTTATTTTGGGTTGAAATAGTGATTTGCGGTCAAGTACCTCGGATGGGAATTTCGACTGCGCCGTAAGTCTCAGAATGGCCGAGATAGTCGAAAAAGAGTGTCTGATTGTCGAAATTGAGTTTCGGGGAATTTTGGAGTTAAACGGGCTCGTAATTGAGTAAACGAGTCATTTTTGGGTTTTAAGGGTTAAAACCCTCTCTCCTTATATAAGGAGGGAGAGACGAAAAGAATAGAAAGAAAAGAGAAGGAAAAGAGAGAAGAGAGAGAGGAGGAGAGGAAAAGACGAGAAAATGGAGATTTTGGGCCAAACTCCGCCGGATTCGACTCGAGGTCGTCGGATTTCATCCTTCAAGCAAGTGTATACTTGCTTTATTTCATTTTGTCCACTTATTTCATATTATAGTTGGTAAACCATATGATTTTGGGTTAGAACCCTTAAAATAAATTTGGTAAAATTTGAATATGAGTTTACATATTGATGTAATGTAAACTCTAAATGATTTCTAGTGTTAAATCCATGTAAATGGAGGAAGAAATGGATTGAAATGGGTTAAAATCATAAGTTTGGGATTTTATGGTTTTAGGATTGAAATCTAAGAGAAATGGTTTAACACCCCAAATAAATTGATGTGTTAGTTGTAAAACATAGATTAGATGTTTATTGAGTTGTTGGATGAGCTTAGAAACAACAAAAATGGAGGTTTGGAAATTTTTTGAAGAGGATGAATAGTGACCTGCGTCTTAAGCAAATCGATTCGGCCAGGGAGAATCGATTCGGCTCTTGGTCAAAAAATAAAATTCGTAGATCTTTTCGATACGGTGGCGTGAGCGCCGATCGCGTATTTTTTTGATTTTTTTTGGATTTATAGTGATTTTTCTACGAAAAGCTGTCCGAGATCGAAATCGTTAGTTAGAAATTAAGGTTAAAATTAATTGGAGATAAGTATTAGGGGTTCTCAGATAGAGTGTTAGGACCTCTAAAGGAGTTGAGGAGGTATGAAATCTTTGGGTTTGTAGGAATAAATCCGAGTTATAATTTAAATGGTGATTGGATTGAATTTTGGGTTTTGGGGTTATATATAAAACCCTAGGAAAATTTGGGATTTTCGGACAAGACAAATCGATTCGGTAACAGATAGTTTGAAAGTAGAACCATTTAGAATCTATTCGGAAAGGCCGAATCGATTCGGTACCCTGCGAATCGATTCGGACAGGCCGAATCGATTCGGTACTGGCAGACTTTCGAGGTTTTCTCCTTTTAATGTTTTGGGAGATTTAAACTATGGTCTTGGAGATTATTATCGAGGATTCTAGATATGATATTAGGACTCCTAGATAATGGTATCGAGGGTGATTAAACCCCGGGATGAAACAAGGAACCTTGGATTAATTTAGTGTACGTTCTGGGGTATGGATTTAATGGATGCTTGGGAATACTTTTGGGTTAAGTATTGTGAGGGTGCGATTACTTAAATGTTATTATTAGTATAAATTGGTACATTCAGGTTTATGCACAAGTCCTTAAATAGCGACTTAGGTGTGAGTAATATTTAAGAGAGAGAATACTTAAATATTATTATGTGATTGGCAAATATGGCCATTTATATATATTCGAGGAGGAATATAGGGTATATATATACTATGTGATTAAAGTATATATATGATATGATATAAATGACATTTGAAAATGTAAAACTGAATATTTTCAAAATGGAAAAAGAAATGATTTTCATAAATGATAATTTATGGATACACACCTCTCTAAATCGCTATCATAAGGGAAGTTCGCGCGTGTGGTGAAGTCTCCTGGCTAGTGAATGCAGGGGAATATAGTCCCAGGCCATATGAGCGATTACATATGTTTTACGCGCTGGTGAGGTAATTCTGAGTGTGGTCATGACTCTCCCGCAGGCATATGGCCGCTTCCCGACGTCTTGCGTTGTAGGATCCCAGGTTGTCTTGATGATAGGCCCTTGAAGATGATAGCCATTTAGGGGCGCGCACAGTGGGAAAACCCGGACGGGCAGTCTTAGAACGCGCTATGTGATATGATATATAACTAATTTCAATAATGTGGGACATTATCGGTATTAGAGCAATTTATGATAATAAATTGGCTTTAATTACATTTCCTTGATGGAATAAGGGAAATAGGATAAACGAATTGGCTTCGGATACGTTTCCCGGATGGAAGAAGGGAAATGGAAGCATATGGTATGAAAAAGCATTTTTATGATAGTAAAATTGGCTTTTAAATACATTTCCTGGATGTAAGAAGGGAAATGGGATGTTATAAAACGGAAAAGCATTTTTATGATAATAAAACTTGCTTTAAATACATTTCTTGGATAGAAGAAGGGAAATAGAAAGTTTTGAAATGAAATTGGTAAACAGGTTGTAAATGAATTCTCATTCCGGGAGATATATCCGGAAGTGTAACATGTTATGAATATAAAATATGAGTAAATATGTATAAATTGAGTACCGAGGGCCTAATGGATCCCGACGATCGACCTTGCCGCGTAGTAGTGTATCGGGGGGGTTCCTTGTTTGGATTTCGCTTTGCGAGACACCCCACGCACGAACTTGGCACAGTGTTGAGACTGGGGAGAAGTTTAGCCTTTAGTACTTGGACCATCTAGGGTTGATAGTAGTTGGGTGATAGACTAGTTTAGCATGGTAGCTTGACTAGAATGTTAATTGCGTTAGGTGTGCACTATTAGAAAATAGGTGAGGCGTATCTCAAGGGAGTGTGATACTAATTTAAATATGAGATAAAACATATTTTAAAATAAAGCATTTATGCACTTGTAAAATATTTTCACAACTCGGGCTATGACCCGTTTATCTACTTTTCCCTCTCTTGCTATATGTATATATATATATATATATATATATATATATATATATATATATATATTAAATAGGTGTACAGACACAGGGATGTCTGGATGACACCTCTTTCGAGTCAGACGTTCGCTGCAGCAGCTGTGGATGCATGCAGGTTTTCGATAGCCGCTTCTATCCTTGTAATCTAGATAGGAGGTATTGTATAAACATTTGGTCCAATGTCCCAATTGTATTTATTTATTCTTTTAGTACGGCATTCGATATGGTTGTATAGTGTTCGGTTATTTTATTTCATTTCAGTTTCATTTACGCAAACTGTGTGGATGTTTTATTTGTAATTGTTTAAAAAGAGTAGTTAAGGAAAAAATTTTGACGCCAGCCTAATAGGTTATTAGTAATTAAATGGTTTTTCGACACTGATGCTAAGAATCATCCATATGAGACTCCTGTTTTAATTTGATATAGGAGTGATTGTCCGGTATTTTATTAGGCGGGTTGTCATAATTTTTTATAAAACGACATGTTTTTTATATAAAATTTCATTTTTTAAAAAAATTGAAAATACCATTTTACAAAAATACAATTTTTTCAAAATGCAGTTTTTAAATATTTATTTCTATTTTAATAAAACTATTTTTTTAAAAGTTATTTTTTAAAAAAATCTATGTTTCATAAAAAAGATATAGTTTTTTAAAACAATATTTAAAAAGAATAGTATTTATGTTTTTTCTTTATCTTTTTTCTTTTTTTTTCTTTATTTCATTTGAAGCATTTTTTTTAATTATTCAATAGGTCAACAATACATTTTCTTTATATATATATATATATCTATATAATAAAGTAGGAAACTTATGTATGTCATAAGCTTCAAGTATGATGTCATCTTGATTAATTATTTTTGAACTTCCTATTTTACCCCTCAAGTCTTTGATTTCCCCCTCTTTTTAACACACTCCAATTTATTCCCCTTTACTTTAAAATTCAAAATTGAGGGTAAGGTTGTAAACTTATCTAAACAAACTCTCTCTCATACTTTTCACACACCCAAACCCTCCATCCAATCTGGGAACAACACAAAACCCCCCCTCTCACTCATCCGCCCCATCTCTCTTTCTGGATGCTTCCTCACTTTAATTTTAATACACTATTACCAACACATGATACCCACTCCTCTCTCTCTCAAAATGGTAGACACTATAGGCTCGCAATCACAACTCAGAACTCCTTCTCTCTCTCAGGTAATCGCCATCTTACTATGTATTTCGATTTTGAGTCTCATTGATTTAGGTTTCTTATTTTGGGGTGCTTTGATTTTGATGTTGAGTCTCATCCACCTCATATCGTCATCTCATTGATTTAGGTTTCCATATTGATTCTCTCTCCCACCACCATTCAAGGTATCATCTTAGATGTCTTCATAGATGGGTAGTAAAAACGTAGTATTTGGGTTGTTTTAATAGCAGTTTTTTTTGTTCCTTTATTCTTCTATTATTTGTTCATTTATTCTTTTATTCTTTGGGTTGTTTTAATAATAAGGCTATTACATGTTTAGTGCTTAATTTTTTCTCTATTTAGTTGTTGACTAAAGGTACTAAAAACTAACACGTAATAACCAAAGATTATCTCTTTGTGGCATTTTATGCAGGTTTTGAAGAGTTCTTACTCTTAAGAGGACACAAAGGGTAAAGACTCTCTACTTTTTTTTTAATTTAAGTACATTTTTTTTTTGTATTGAGATTTTTGGCTGCAACTTTTATTTTTACTTTTATAATCTGAACAAATTCCATGTTTTGTCATATGTTTTTCACATTCTATTTATATTTTAGTTGCTGGAAGACACATGGAAATGCATACACTTTCTCATATGGGTTTAATGTCAGTGGTTGTTATAAATGTGAGAATTTTTTGTATTAACTTTGGGCTTTGTATTCAGGTGATTATAAGCAATGAGGTATATTGTAACCGACATTATGCGAATTGTACATACAACATATACGGTAGTTATCTTTACATATGAAGTGATATCTTTGCAATGGTTTCATATGAAAGTTGTACATACATCTTTAAAGTGTTTTTTTGTATAATGCCCGTGTTTTAGTTATCTTGACAGTATAGAGATTTGAAGTGACATTTTATTGCAATGGATATGAAACCATTGCAAAGATATCAAAGTTATTTGGCACTGCACTCATGTGGTAGTTACCTTAGTCCAGAGATTTGACATTGCACTCAATGTGGTAATTTTTACCTTTTCTCTCTTTAACATTGTCCTAAGTTCACTTTGTTCACCTTAGTTTTAAAATGTCCAAAATTAGTCCAAGGCAAAAATATCCAGTATCATAGTTATGATGACTATAGTTCATATTATCATCTCTTTGTATGGATTCAAACATGGGTCCTACTCCTACTTTGTTCAGTATTACTGCTACTTTAAAACTTGGGCCTCACTGCTACTTTGTGTGTATAAACACGTCACTAAACACGTGTCACCGATTGTATTTCATCTGACCCTGTCTTTTAAGTTAAAGGTGTAATTGTGAATTTTAGTTTTTTCTTCTCTGTAGTTTCTTTTTTTCCTGTAGTTTCTTTGTTATTGGATTTGGTTTTATCTATCTGTCTTTCATTGTTAAATTGCTACTGTATTTGGTTGTTCTTTAATATTGGGTTCTTTTAAAAGTTATTATTGATTTTTAAGTGTTTTAATTGTTATTGTTCATAGGTATACACTCTTATTCTTCAAGTGTGAACCCGATCATAGGATAGGTACATGGTGTTTTAGTTATAGATACGAGCAACAATGCTTTCCACTCGACGTAAACAACAACTTTTGATCAATTTGGATGATATCAATGGAATACCCAAGTACTTGAAGTTGGTGTTGGAAGCATTGAAACCCAACATGAAGGTGATCTATTTTACACATTTTGCGTTCACTCCATCAACTAAAATTGAGCTCTTTGCATTGTAGGCCTGTTAAGGAGTTGAAATCCTTCAGAACATCACGATTGGCTTGCATACTTCTCACTTAAAGGTTAGAAAAGATCACAAGGTCATCTATTTTATTGAACCAACACAGTTAATTCAGTCTTGAAAGTCATTAAGATTGGTGCAATTGATCATGGTCCTACCTTCCTTTTCACCTTATAAGAGAACATTGTTGAAATCCTCCCCAATCGCCTAAGGAGTAGCCACTGCCAATAATTGTGAAATCTATGTTTAAGACTTTGCATACGTCTTAAACAGGTGTGTTGGATACGTTTAGATTTTTTTGTTGCATAAGGTGTGTGCGTTTAATTTCCTTCGCACCTTAAGAACCCCAACACATTTTTTTAGTATAAAAATAATGTTTATTTTGAAAGATCAATTTTTAAGTTATATGTTTTGTATGATAAAGTACCCCTGTTTAACTTTTTGTAAAGCTTCCTTTTCAACCATATAAATGATGATCCATGGTTTTCAGGAGAAAGAATTAAGCTCGAAATAATGTTTATGTATAATGTAGTCGGTGTAACGAGAATGAACGTTGTATTGATAGGGAGGTTCCCCCTGTAGTGTTAGGATAGCATATAATTTCCATTTTTTAGTTCAATGGGGAAGATAGACTATCTAATATTGGTTTAGTGTAATGTATGCGACAACTTAGAGTTTAGATTATTTTCTTCAAACTCGACTAGAAAATGTGGGGAGTATAGACTAGCTAATGTAGTGTTATGCTATCATATGATTTTCATATTTTGGTTCATTTTACATATGATTATTTTTTTATGAATTAACTTTAATCTTTCAATCACAGTTGCATTGGTTTTAAATGGAATGAAAATCTCAGTTGATTCCATTGTGGCTGATATGGTGATTGCCACTTTAAAAAAGAGAGAGCCTAATCTCCGTAAGGTCATTCCAACTGTCACCATTAGGCAACGCAAACCTTGGTGCCGATATGACGATGTTTTCATGTATTTCGAAGATAATGATGGTGGTATTTTGTAAATCCAAAGGGGGAAATGTGAGCTATTTAATCCAAAGGGGGAAATTGATATCCCAATTTCAATCACATGTGCTAGGATGAATTATATGTGAGCTGCTTAATGCATTAACCACCAAGCTAGCTATGAATAGCTGAAGACCTACCTTTTTTTGTATTTTTTGCAACCCCCAAATCTTGACAGTTGTTGATACAGTTGATGATATAGTATTGACTTACTAATAGTGAAAATTTCTTCTCAGCGCGGTGAATGACTGAAACACAAGAAGTCTGTCAGATATTGGGGAGGCTATGTCCATCGAGAAATATATTGGGGAGGCAGACGTTGCCAGGAAAGAGTATTAGGAGAAGAGTTGGAAAGGCAGACCTACCTCATATATCATACTACTCTTTTTTTATCCTTTTGTGATTGATTTCTTATGTAGGAAAGTTTTAGAAAACTTGGACGAAGTTGCATACATGTGATGATTTTCAAATTTGGATAGAGGCCACAATGTAGTCTTCAGGTGTTTTATTATTTCTGAAAAATATTAAACTCTCTATCCCAATTTGGATAGAGGCCTTATGTCACTTTCATACTTTTTGCTGTTGTTATCGAATGTGCAGGTCGCTTATGGAAACCGTCAAATGGTGCTCACTCTACTCCAAACAGTTTGTGAAATATATAGTTCGTGAACAGTTTGGGAATTATATATAGCATATGGTGGATTATTTCTTCAACCAATATAAGGATGAATTGAATGTTGATTATTTCTTCAACCACCTATTTAAGGTATAAAAAACACTTTAAAAATGAAAACAGTGACTCATTCGTCACCTATTTAACAAGGAGAAGTTTGTTGCCCTAGTTATACATGATCCCATAATCACTAGGACAACCATTCATCGGTGATTAAGTTTCTTTCTATTATGCACTTTGTTCAGAGTTTCGAATTTATGAGTATTAGACATAGAATTACAACAATGGGAAGGATTAAAGTGATTTTGATTGATACTGTTTGCATTTTTAACATGTCGACTCTATGCATATATTTTTTGGATTTAAATATTTATTAACTTTTACTATATGTATCATGGGTTTATTGTATATAAGTTCAAGAAGTTAGAAGACATTTGGTGTGGCACTGAACAGAGCATAGATTGAGAAGGAATGGCCAAAAAGATAGTACACTATCTTCATTATTAAATAGGTGACGAATGAGTAACCGTTTTCATTTTTAAAGTGTTTTTTATACCTTAAATAGGTGGTTGAATAAATAATCAACATTCAATTCAGTCTTATATTGGTTGAAGAAATAATCCACCATATGCTATATATAATTCCCAAACTGTTCACGAACTATATATTTCACAAACTGTTTGGAGTAGAGTGAGCACCATTTGACGGTTTCCATAAGCGACCTGCACATTCGATAACAACAGCAAAAAGTATAAAAGTGACATAAGGCCTCTATCCAAATTGGGATAGAGAGTTTAATATTTTTCAGAAATAATAAAACACCTGAAGACTACATTGTGGTCTCTATCCAAATTTGAAAATCATCACATGTATGCAACTTCGTCCAAGTTTTCTAAAACTTTCCTACATAAGAAATCAATCACAAAAGGATAAAAAAAGAGTAGTATGATATATGAGGTAGGTCTGCCTTTCCAACACTTCTCCTCCTACTCTTTCCTGGCAACGTCTGCCTCCCCAATATATTTCTCGATGGCCATAGCCTCCCCAATATCTGACAGACTTCTTGTGTTTCAGTCATTCATCGCGCTGAGAAGAAATTTTCACTATTAGTAAGCCACTACTATATCATCAACTGTATCAACAACTGTCAAGATTTGGGGGTTGCAAGAAATACTAAAAAGGTAGGTCTTCAGCTATTCATAGCTAGCTTGGTGGTTAATGCATTAAGCAGCTCACATATAATTCATCCTAGCACATGTGACTGAAATTGGGATATTAATTTCCCCCTTTTGGATTAAGCAGCTCACATTTCCCCCTTTGGATTTACAAAATACCACCATCATTATCTTCGAAATACATGAAAACATCGTCATATCGGCACCAAGGTTTGCGTTGCCTGATGGTGACAGTTGGAATGACCTTACGGAGATTAGGCTCTCTCTTTTTTAAAGTGGCAATCACCATATCAGCCACAATGGAATCAACAGAGATTTTCATTCCATTTAAAACCAATGCAACTGTGATTGAAAGATTAAAGTTAATTCATAAAAAAATAATCATATGTAATATGAACCAAAATATGAAAATCATATGATAGCATAACACTACATTAGCTAGTCTATACTCCCCACATTTGCTAGTCGAGTTTGATGAAAATAATCTAAACTCTAAGTTGTCGCATACAGTATACTAAACCAATATTAGATAGTATATCTTCCCCATTGAACTAAAAAATGGAAATCATATGCTATCTCAACACTACAGGGGGCACCTCCCTATCAATACAACGTTCATTCTCGTTACACCGACTACATTATACATAAACATTATTTCGAGCTTAATTCTTTCTCCTGAAAACCATGGATCATCATTTATATGGTTTAAAAGGAAGCTTTACAAAAAGTTAAACAGGGGTACTTTATCATACAAAACATATAACTTAAAAATTGATCTTTCAAAATAAACATTATTTTTATACTAAAAAAATGTTTTGGGGTTCTTAAGGTGCGAAGGAAATTAAACGCACACACCTTATGCAACAAAAAAATATAAACGTATCCAACACACCTGTTTAAGACGTATGCAAAGTCTTAAACATAGATTTCACAATTATTGGCAGTGGATACTCCTTAGGCGACTGGGGAGGATTTCAACAATGTTCTCTTATAAGGTGAAAAGGAAGGTAGGACCATGATCAATTGCACCATTCTTAATAACTTTTAAGACTGAATTAACTGTGTTGGTTCAATAAAATAGATGACCTTGTGATCTTTTCTAACCTTTAAGTGAGAAGTATGCAAGCCAATCGTGATGTTCTGAAGGATTTCAACTCCTTAACAGGCCTACAATGCAAAGAGCTCAATTTTAGTTGATGGAGTGAACGCAAAATGTGTAAAATAGATCACCTTCATGCTGGGTTTCAATGCTGCCAACACCAACTTCAAGTACTTGGGTATTCCATTGATATCATCCAAATTGACCAAAAGTTGTTGTTTACATCGAGTGGAAAGCATTGTTGCTCATATCTATAACTAAAACACCAAGTACCTATCCTATGATCGGGTTCACACTTGAAGAATAAGAGTGTATACCTATGAACAATATCAATTAAAAGACTTAAAAATCAATAATAACTTTTAAAAGAACCCAATATTAAAGAACAACCAAATACAGTAGCAATTTAACAATGAAAGACAGATAGATAAAACCAAATCCAATAACAAAGAAACTACAGGAAAAAAAGAAACTACAGAGAAGAAAAAACTAAAATTCACAATTACACCTTTAACTTAAAAGACAGGGTCAGATGAAATACAATCGGTGACACGTGTTTAGTGACGTGTTTATACACACAAAGTAGCAGTGAGGCCCAAGTTTTAAAGTAGCAGTAATACTGAACAAAGTAGGAGTAGGACCCATGTTTGAATCCATACAAAGAGATGATAATATGAACTATAGTCATCATAACTATGATATTGGATATTTTCGCCTTGGACTAATTTTGGACATTTTAAAACTAAGGTGAACAAAGTGAACTTAGGACAATGTTAAAGAGAGAAAAGGTAAAAATTACCACATTGAGTGCAATGTCAAATATCTGGACTAAGGTTACTACCACATGAGTGCAGTGCCAAATAACTTTGATATCTTTGCAATGGTTTCATATCCATTGCAATAAACTGTCACTTCAAATCTCTATACTGTCAAAATAACTAAAACATGGGCATTATACAAAAAAACACTTTAAAGATGTATGTACAACTTTCATATCAAACCATTGCAAAGATATCACTTCATATGTAAAGATAACTACCGTATATGTTGTATGTACAATTCGCATAATGTCGGTTACAATACACCTCATTGCTTATAATCACCTGAATACAAAGCCCAAAGTTAATACAAAAAATGCTCACATTTATAACAACCGCCGACATTAAACCCATATGAGAAAGTGTATGCATTTCCATGTGTCTTCCAACAACTAAAATATAAATAGAATGTGAAAAACATATGACAAAACATGGAATTTGTTCAGATTATAAAAATAAAAATAAAAGTTGCAGCCAAAAATCTCAATACAAAAAAAAATGTACTTAAATTAAAAAAAAAAAGTAGAGAGTCTTTACCCTTTGTGTCCTCTTAAGAGTAAGAACTCTTCAAAACCTGCATAAAATGCCACTAAGAGACAATCTTTGGTTAGTACGTGTTAGTTTTTAGTACTTTAGTCAACAACTAAATAGAGAAAAAATTAAGCACTAAACATGTAATAGCCTTATTATTAAAACAACATAAAGAATTAAAGAATAAATGAGCAAATAATAGAAGAATAAAGGAACAAAAAAAAACTGCTATTAAAACAACCCAAATACTACGTTTTTACTACCCATCTATGAAGACATCTAAGATGATACCTTGAATGGTGGTGGGAGAGAGAATCAATAAGGAAACATAAATCAATGAGATGACGATATGAGGTGGATGAGACTCAACATCAAAATCAAAGCACCCCAAAATAAGAAACCTAAATCAATGAGACTCAAAATCGAAATACATAGTAAGATGGAGATTACCTGAGAGAGAGAAGGAGCTCTGAGTTGTGATTGCGAGCGTATAGTGTCTACCATTTTGAGAGAGAAAGGAGTGGGTATCGTGTGTTGGTAATAGTGTATTCAAATTAAAGTGAGGAAGCACCCAGAAAGAGAGATGGGGCGGATGAGTGAGAGGAAGGGTTTTGTGTTGTTCCCAGATTGGATGGAGGGTTTGGGTGTGTGAAAAGTATGAGAGAGAGTTTGTTTAGATAAGTTTACAACCTTACCCTCAATTTTGAATTTTAAAGTAAAGGGGAATAAATTGGAGTGTGTCAAAAAGAGGGGGAAATCAAAGACTTGGGGGGTAAAATAGGAAGTTCAAAAATAATTAATTTTGATGACATCATACTTGAAGCTTATGACATACATAAGTTTCCTGCTTTATTATATATATATATATATATATAAAATATGTTTTTATGTTTTTTCTTTATTTCTTTTTCAAAATACAGTTTTAAAAATAAAAATACTTTGTTTATTTAAAAAATCATTTTTTTAATAAAAATATGTTTTTTAAAAAAATAGTTTTTAATTTTTTATGTTTTTTTATTTATTTCTTTTGAAGAGTTTTTTTGAAATATTTAGTACATTGATACTTATGTCAGGGTATGATTGATTGCTAATTAGTCACAGGGTTGACCCTTAGTGCAATGTCAAATTTACCAAAATTTCTCTAACGGATGGCTAGGGATTATCCAAATTTGTTTAAAATTGAAATGTGGGTTTAACACTGGATAAATTGAAATAAGTAGTCTAAAGTTTAAAATCACACTAAATATTAGTGTAAAATTCACAATTAACCCATTTTTAAATTTATTTTTAGTGCATTTTTCTCAATAACGAGTGATCAAATTAAGTCATCACCAAAATTCTCTAAATAAATCATAACAAAAGTCTTACTATATGTATTATGCATAATTCACTTAACTCGATATGTTAATCAATAATATAATTCAAATAATAAAACTCAATTAATGTATCTTAAATCAAATATAAAATCCAAGCAAATTCCAAAAAATATGAGATTAATCCTCATAAAATCGGTGACGAAATATGGGTATTACATTCTTCTCCACTACGAAAGGAATTTTGACCTTGAGATTTTTCCAACACATATCCTTCAAATTCAAATCACAAAAAAGGTCCCAAAATGGATAACATAACGAATGAATAACCCCAAGCCTGAGAAAAAGTGTAACATAAGCTCTGATACATCATGTAACACCTTGGGCATATAAATTCCTAGACTACCACTCAAAATGTAAAATTGCGGCCAATTTAAAATATTTTCCAACATCATTTAGCAAATACCAATGACTAAATAAAACATGGGTGTAAGCATAAACCGTAATACCCCGTTATTTTGAGGGCTTATTTATGAATATTAAATAAGATTTCAGTAATACTCCTATTATTTTATTTATCGTGATATTTAAAATTAAATAAAAATATTTTTATTTATATTATATTAAAAATAACTTATTTTGGTTTGAAATTGAACCAAACATTTAAATATACATTTAAATGGTTTGGACATTTCACAATGGTTTAAAAATGTAAATTAAATATTTTTGAATTAAAAGGCAATATAATAATATGTGTTAGCCTAGGCTTCAAGATAGGGTTTGAAAGAGGGGTTAGATAAGAAATATTATGGATGATTATAAAAAGGAAGATGAAGAAGAGAGGCCAAAAACATAATCTAAAGAGTCAAAAACAAGAGGAATGGAAAGCGTCACTTTAGAGTATTTTAGATCTTCTTTTTTCATGCAATCGAATGAGATTTGAGAAAAAATCAAACGCATACCTAAACCTATTTTTCCATGTAGAGTCCAAATCCGAAGTCGGATTAAAAATTCAAATAATGCTACAATTGTGGATTTTGACTTTCTTGTGGTAGTTTCGTTCTCCCGTTCTTAATTACTTTGCTACACATATTCAAACTTGATTGTATAGTTATATCCATGATATGTGTTGCATTTAAATGTATTATATGCTCGTATATTATATTCATTAGTGCACCCATTTTGTATGTGTTATTTTCATACCGTGTCGTTTGAGGTAACGAAACTAATTGATTTTACGGGCATGTTGGGTTCTAGAAATTGGGTAGAATACATGTACACTTGATTTATGGGAATTGAAATCTGAAATTTATTTTAATTGAGAGAGTGATATTATGATTACTATTATTGTTCGAGAATGCATAGGCATTCCTTAGTCAAACCACCCTCTTGAGGGGTGTGTTATCAGTTACGATTTTGTTTATTCTCCAAAAACTAGGCCATGGATCTCGATTGAAAAGTATGCCAAATGCTATTATGGAGGTGATCCCAAGATTTTATGGCGGTGATTCCAACTTATGATGGGACGTATGCTCGAGTTATGTTATTAATTTTTGGGGGCCCAATGGATTATTCCAAGGATAATTAACAAGATAGTGGATGGTAGTCCATACCATAGTGTGGGAAGTGCATCAGAGATTTTAATATAGGCTCTTGGACTGTTTATTACCCATGGTGATATCCTAGATTATTATTATTATATTATTGGGATATCAGTTTGAGTGTTCATATTGGATACGCCCTTGTATATGATGCACACGCATACGAGTATGCATAGTTACTCTTGGAGCATTTATACGAGCTACTGAGTATTATGCATACCCCATTTAGTTTTTCCTATTTCAGATTTGATGCGAGTATGGCAGTGTTAGAATTAGGATCATCTTTAAAGGCACTAGAAATTTATTTTCAAAATTTAAATTTGCCGTCTTGATTATTTTAAGTTATTTTATAAAAGGATACATTCTAATCAGTTGATTTATGTATTTGTTCTTACTCAAATTTATGATATATCTCAATGGCATTTTTTTATAAAAAATTCTCCAATTTATCAAAATTATTCACTAGCACCTCCCAAGATGTTACAAAGTGGTATGAGAGCATAAGTTATTCATATTATCGGGCTTGGAGTTTTTTGGTTCGTTACGTTGTCCGTTGGGAGAGATTTTATTTATGTTGTCTCTTATTTGGGTGATCTCGAACTTTTTTGTTTGAATTAAATGGAAGAAAATTTTGAGAGAATTTCGAGGACGAAATTCCTTTTATAGGGGGTGGTGGAATGTAATACCCCATTATTTTAAGGGCTTATTTATACAAATTATACAAGATTTCAATAATAATATTATTATTTTATTAGTCATGATATTTTATTTTAAATAAAGATATTTTTTATTGATATTATATTTAAAAATAATTTATTTTGATTTGAAATCGAATCAAACATTTAAATTTAAATTTAATTGGTGTTTGGACATTTCATAATTTTTTAAATATGTAAACGAGATATTTTTGAATTAAAGGGAATATAGTAATATGTGTTAGCTTCGGCTCTAAACTAGGGTGTGATAGAGGGGCTATATAAGAAATATTATGGCTGATTATAAGGAAAGGAATATGAAAAAGAAAGGCCAAAAATGAAATCTAAAGAGGCAAAAACGAGAGGAATGGAAAGAGTCACTTTGGAGTGTTTAGATCTTCTTTTTGAGTGCTTTCGAATGAGACTTGCAAAAAACTCAAAACAAATGCCTGACTTATTTTTTCGCGTATAATCAAAATCTAAATTCTGACTGGCAATTCGAATAATGTTATATCTATTTTATTGTGTTTTTAAAATGACCAACAATTATGGATTTTGACTCTCTTGAAGTAGTTTCGTTCTCCCGTGGTTAATTTAGTATGGTATACCTATTCAACATTGATTGTATTGTTATTGTAGACATCCCATCCTAGGACCCCCATAAGCATATCCTTAGGTCCGTATCACCTATCCACTCATCATAAATTCTAGGTCACACTCCGAGTACCAATATAGAGGCCACATGCACTCTTGGGCCTCATTTGACTTCGATCAATCTTTAGGTTAAGAAAAGCTAAATGAATCTTTGAATGTCTCTGAATAATATTCCAATGGTCCATCCCATGCATGAATCGGCCTCACGGTCTGCACGAACGATTCATTTTACTCTGAGTACTGATCTAGAGGCTACCGGGCGCTTACGGGCTTCGTTTGACTCTAGTCAACTCTTTAACCTAAGAAAAGCTCAATGAATCCTCAAAGAGATCAAAATAGCCCTTCCAATAGTCCATCCCATGCGCGGATTGGCCTTAGGGTTCGGACAAACAACCCATTTTACTCCAAAGGGCCATCGAGCGATTTCGAGCCCCGTTTGACCTTGGTCAACTCTTTGATTAGAGTGAAGCTCAATGCAATCTCAAAAGGAACTTAATTAACATTTCAACGGTCCATCCCATGCATGAATCGATCATACGGTTCGGACGAACGATCCATTTTCCTCTGAAACCTCCCGTTTAAATACCATCGGGTGCTTCCGAGCCCCATTTGACTTTGGTCAACTCCAGAACCCAGAGTGGCTTAATGGATTCTTGAAGGACTCTGAATTACCTTTCCAATGGTACTCTTTGTATGCAATTCGAACTTACAGTTTGCATTATATGCCCATTATTATAAAAAATCGTTCTGGACTGCCTATAGGCACCTCAGGAACAATAGGCATGGTGTACTATTTCTTGCCCAAGAAGGAATGCCTTATGTCGATAGGTAAGCCAAGCATTGCGTCGATTGACACTCCCCTTGGCCCCTATAAAAGCTTCATGACCTCACCATACCACACGACCTTTTAACACTTCTATCAGAAAATTAAAGAACAATCTCCTTGTAATTAGAGTCTTTCCCTTTCCCAAAAAGTCGATTTTCCCACATTCTCTTACCCCCCTTGGTAATTCACCCCACCCCACCATACCACTTCAAAATTACCACACAAGCATTCCAAATCCATCAACAAGAATCCAGATTGGGGTCCATTTCTAAATGCCATTCTCTAGTTTATCCATGTTAGTGTTATTCATCTTGTTTCTATTTTGTGCCTATATTTCATTATATCATATCCACTAATGTTTACTCTTTATTATTAATATTTCACATAATCTATTTTAATAATATCCCCAAAAGATAAAAATAGGGTTTATCTATAACCTCCAAAAGTGGGACTTCCATTTTTACACTTTCACTGTTAAAATACATTTTCTTCACATACACATAAGAACAATCCCACACTTGGATTTATGGGTTGAACCCCACCCCTATGCTTTTTCCGAACTACGTGGACTTTGGTGCCCCTTTGGGATACGTATGTGTCTTGGGACAACCCCAAGATTCGAGTCCTCCCTTTTTCATTTTATGTATCTTTTATATCTTATTATATCTATTTTGTGAGTTTTAAAGTCCTACACTTGTGTCTTGTTCGACATGCACATTCACACCTTCATAGCGATTTATGATTCGGCGAACACTTACATCATATTTTTATAACTATTTTCGGGAACACTCCTATGAATAAGTTCTCTCTATCCATTCCATTATACGGGTTGGATGATTCCATTCTCCCATTACTTATATTATACATATGTACACACACTACGGAGTAAAAAAGGAGAAGATTGACATTAGCCCATGAGAGACCAAAGGGGTGGAATGGGTGCCTAACACCTTCCTATTCCATAACCTAGTCCCCAAACCTTCAAATTATTTGGTTTCTCCTGCATCGGTTTGAATTTGATGTCGTTCTCTTGAGGTGGCGATATTATTTTGTCTATTTTGAGCAAAATAGGATGGCGACTCTATCTTTTCGTGTTACCCCCTGGATCGCAAAAAGGGAAGAGAGAGAGAGAAAGAGAGAGAGAGAGAGAGAGAGAGAGAGAGAGGGATGGAACCTTATTTCCTTCCTTCTTCCTCCCCATCGTCATGACGTTGAGGGCCCGAGCCCACGCCAGAGGAATTAGTCCCTGATGACCACTTTGGCGACTCTGCTGGGGATTCTTATTTGAGGACTAGAATATATTTCTACATAGGCATTACTCTTTACTCTCCTGCTTTTCTACATGTGTACATATGTTCCCACTTGTATGTTACCTTTACTCCTTTGCTTACTTCTTTTATATTTATCTCATGCTTATTTTCACCATGCTCTCTTTTCATTATATATCACTCTTCACTAACTTATACATGCTCACTTCACACATTTGTACATATTCTCCATGCTCATTTTACACACTGACACTTGTATATGGTTTCACCACTACATATATGCTACACACACCACTTATAAATTATACATGCTTAGCTTCACTAGCACACACCCTCACTTATCTCACTTGTATATATCTCCATGCTCACTACACATCTTATACATCACTTATAGTTAACCCATGCTTAGTCTCAATATTACACACGTTCACTTATATATATTCACATGATCACTCACATTATTCCCATGCCACTCTCTTTGCACATATATCTCACTCACTTGTATATATTCACATGCTTCCCTATCAACATGCTTAGTATAGTCTTCATGCTCCATGCTAGCTCTACTTTTCATAATACATTTATATTCTCCCTCATAGTGGTAGTACCCCCTTACTTAGCATGCAAATAAAAAAATATCTTCATAAGATACTAAGCAAGACTCATGCATTTTTGCAAAGTATATCACCAGAGCATAACAATATTACACAAAATTTTATCCCATACTGTGGAGTCACTTCGTGATGGGTGCGGACTTTATTGTGGCATGGTTAACCTAAGCAATATGATTCTCACCTTCCATTGGACTCGTACCTTTGAAGCATATCGAACGGGTCCCCCTGCATTGTACCCCTTGAGCAAACTCACGATGGGAGTCCTATAGAATGGAACTCATTCACGTACATTGAGTATATTGAATTCGCTCTCACACGTACTATCACCATGAGGTATATCATGAGGTAATTCACGTACACACAGGTATATCAAATGGTTTATCCACAAGTACTGATGAATTATTGACCTTATAGGTAAGAGGTATATCGTAGAAGTCACGCCAAAGGTGGGAACCCTTCCATTTGCCCACCAAATTCATAATACTCATATAGGCATTAGTCTTACAACACTCATAATTAGTTTGCCAATTACCATGCGAAACTATATCTAAATTTTGGGTTGTCGTACCGCCCAAATTTTCACTCTATTTCGCCTATTTTTAAAATAGGACCCTATTTGTGAGACTAAAAAGAAGTCAAACCGTGTCTTATATAGTAAACCCTGTCTTTCCCCATGCTCGGATCATGTTCGGAATTTTTTCTTGCATGTAAGCAAACATAATACAAGTGAAAATATAATAATAATATTATTATTATTAATAATAATAATAATAATAATAATAATAATAATAATAATAATAATAATAATAATAATAATAATAATAATAATAATAATCATGCTGAGATTTCTCCCACTTTCCTTTCTTTTCAAAAACCAAAAATACCAAAAACATTTTTACTTTTTTTTTTCAAAAATACCAAGATACTCCCTTTTTCGTCCAAAAATAAACCCAAATAATTTTCCCTCTCAGGTCAATTGCATACCAACTTTGGCCTGGCTCCCTACTGGCTTCGATCTTCCGTCAAACCACCCCGAAGCTCTGCCGCTTATTATATTACTTGAACCGAATTTAGGATCTACCTCCGTAAGCTATTCATGGAGAATACCGACCAAGCACCGAGTGTTCACCTAGGTCCGATGGTCATCCTAGCTCCATACAATACCAACGCTAGTAACCTTGAGTTTGACCCTTCTACCCAGATTGTGCCATTCAAAGTACCCATCACCCCCACAATCTCACCCAACCCTCTCATGATTTTCTCATCCTTTGTTCTTTACCCTACATGTCTCTTCGATCAAGCTATGTCTTTCCTTACGAGAGCCTATATTACTGTTCGCGCACAATAGGGGGGCTTGAAACTACCTCCTGTGCTAGACCAACTCCAAAGGTTTGAGATGAAATTACTCGTAGAAATGATTATTGACTACCAGAGGTTTAGTGGACTATTCATGGAAGACCGAAAGTGGGTTCGAGAATCAGATGAGTGGGTGGTACCCTTTGAGGAAATTAGTTTAGATGAAATTGTATAGATCATGTTTGATGATAAGAGAAATCGCTCATAAGTCGTTCTCATATCAGCAAGCCAAGTAAAGAATAGAAATAAAAAAAGCAAAGAGATATGAACACAAAAGATAGAGTGGTTCGGCTATAAAAGTGCCTACGTCCACTTTGATGCCTCCCTGTCATTATATTCTGTTGTAACGCGATAGGGCCCCCAATTTTTAAAGTCTTATCAATAATATAATTTCAATTTCCTTTTGAAGATGCGGAATAAATATGGCTCAAAAAAAATTTCTTAAACCAAATTTTAATTTCTTTCAAATTAAAATTAACTTTAACTCAAAGTGAAGTTCAATAAATCAACAAATAAATTTTTCACTTTAACATATTAATTCAACTCAAGTCCTAGAATTTGCCTAAACCATATTTTCAATATTACTAAGAAAGGCCAAACAAAATTTAACAAATTAAATGATGACTTGAATTAAATTAATATCAATTTTACACAATAAAAATGATTTAGCATCAAATTAAACAAGTAGTGATTTAAACCAATTTTATCTTTTTACCTAAGCATGCGTTCTAGGTGATTTTGCAAAAGATAAAATAAACAAATAACCACTACACCACGATGTACGAGGAAAAACCCACGACGGGAAAAAACCTCGAACGACCCTAGCCTTAAGTCCACTAAGTATGGTATTTTTACAAGTACAAGACAAATGACTTACTAAACTCGACTCGACTCCCTTCAATCCCCTGATGCGTCTTCTTGTACCAAACTCCGCTTAGTTGATGATCCCGAACTCCACTGGAACCTTGGAATCCACCAATGAGACTTTAGGAACAACCGTCAACCACACATGGTGCCTTTCACCATGTGAGAATGCCGCAGCAAAACAACGAGACTTCTTCTTTGAGGGATGTAAAAGTAAACCCAAACTAACTCTTCAACTCGGTAGAGTAAACTCGGTGCCAAACACTCCAAGCAAGATATTTATATGGTAATTTGGAATAAACAAACTATGGGTGAAAACAAAAGTGTTTAACGATTTTTTCTTGAAAAATAAACAATCAAAACTTGAACCTTTTCATTTGAAAATAAACTCTCTAAAAATCTCTCTAGGAGATGAAGGAATATGAAAAAGTTAGCTCCAAAATGTTGGTTCCCACACTTAATAAGTTTGGCAAAAGATAGTGGGGAAAAGAAGTGGGAAAAGAGGGAGAATCGTCAAAAACTGCCAAAATACCTATTCCCGCCAATCTAGTTCGAATGAAGTCTCGTTCGAACGATACTTATAACGAAGTTACAGTGGCAGGTTGTTGGCAAACCTCGTTCGAACAAAATTCTCATTAGAACGAAAAAACTCGTTCGAACGACAATTTCGAACGAACTTCCAGAAAGGTTAAAAATTCAATTTTTAGCCCAGAAACTTTATTTTAAAGTTTTAAAGAAACCTTCAGAAAATAAACAAAAGTTTAAATAAAAAGAACACCCAATAAAAACTTGTTCCAATCTTCTATATAAATATGTAATGCATTCATACCTTTGGAGTAATTGGAACACAAGTTGTTGACGTAGAAACGAGGCACAACAAACTCGGCAGTTGATGAAACTTTATAATCTTGGCCGCTACGTCTTCAACTAACACGTCATAGGCTCGAATGGATAAACTTGAATTCTATGCTATGACTCAAATGTTTTTGTCCGGAATTGAGCCAACACAACATTGAGACTCAATCAGAGAGTTGTGTCCTTACAAATCTCCCCCTTTGGCTATTCCGGGACAAAAACCAACAAAAATCCTAAAGGGCCGTCAACCTCTACTAGAGTCAAACATCCCACCCAAACTTGACTCAAAACCCAAGGATCAATATCTTTGCCGATGAAAGAAAGTTTCCATATTTATAAGTGTTAACGCAAAAATTCTCCATCTACGAGGACCAATCAGAAAAGGACACATGTCATCCTACGTGGCAATATTCGACACCCGAGGAGTGTTGGTCGGCACCCGAGGAGTGTTAGTCGACACCTGAGGAGTTGGTCGGTACCCGAGGAGAATTAGTCGGCACCCAAGGAGAGTTGGTCGGCACCCAAGGAGTGTTAGTCGGCACCCGAGGAGAGTTGGCCGGCATATCAACCAGGAAGATCAAAGGATAACTATGCATTTAATGTGCATTAATGAAGATGGCAGAGCATTTAATGAGCCTTAATGTACATTTATACTGTATTAATAGATGACAACACATAGCATACCAAGCAATTCAACAATTAGATTCGTTGAATGTAGACATAAATGTCTACATACAATGAATCTCTTTATCTCCCATCACTATAAATACATGTATTCCCTTAGCCAAAAGGAAGAGATCCGGGAGAACCTAGAAACCCCATACACAAGATACACATCCTTTCTCTCTCTACACCCTATAGTGCTATTGTAAACCCCTGGGAATAAAATAACAGTGGACGTAGGCTTTATTCATAGCCGAACCACTTTAAAAATCTTTGTCTCTTATGTGCTTGATTGGATTGCTTTCATCAATTTATCTGTGATCATAAAAATGGGATTCGGTCCAGTTTTTTGCATCAACAGATTGGCGCCGTCTGTGGGAACGTGTTACAAGCATTGTTCTCCATCAAAAGGTCGACGATCATCTACTTCTTGATCGGCAACATATCAGTCTTGTTCGTAGGGTTCAATTTACTGGTCGGCAACTATCCAACCATCCAGTTTTTGGTCGATGACATCTAATGTTGTTCGGTGTTGTCAATGCACCATTTTTGTTGATCGGTGAAATCGCTCTGCTGGTCGGGGACCATTTGCTTCTTGGTCGTCATCATATATTCTACAACCTGAGACACTCCCAAATGTTGGTCGGCAACATCCATGCCGCTTGTCGGCATCAGTAGAATCTTGGGGTATTAAAAAATGCGAAGCACCCTAGATATTTCTTTAAACACGAGTTCAGCTTGGGGACAAGCAGGGGGCTTAAGTCTTTTTTAACTTGTGATCGCCCCAAAAATATTTTTAAAACCAAGTGATAAATAATTTTCAAACAGCAACTTATACCTGATTAGTTGTTGGAGATTAAATAACTCTACATCTTATTTATGATGCATATCTGATAAAAATTTGTCCATCTCACACACATTTGGCACAAAAATATTATTTCATATTTTGAAATTTTTATTATTTTATGCTGATACACATCACATATTGTTTGGCCGAATATTTATTCTCATGATAATAATTATTTTCCCTAGTCTCGACAGGTGCTCGGGCAGCCTATTAAAATTTCATAGCAACCTATCAGCGGCTGATGAACAAGGTCTTTGCAGAGCAAATCAGTTGCAATATGGAAGTCTATGTTGACGATATGCTGACAAAGAGCAAGAAAGTTGCCGATCTTCTAGTTGACTTAGGCCAGACCTTTGATCAACTGGATAAATATCAAATGAAGCTGAACCCGACGAAGTGCATATTTGGAGTACGAGAAGGCATGTTTCTCGATTACATTGTCAATCAACGAGGCATAGAAGCAAATACTGAAAAGATCAAAGTTTTATTAGGGCTGCGATCTCCAACGATGAAGAAAGAAGTGCAAAGCCTTACAGGACGAGTTACCGCGCTCAACAGATTTGTATCTCGAGCAACTGATAGATGCCTTCCATTCTTTAAAACACTTCAAAAAACTTTCGAGTGGAATGATGAATGTGAGAAAGCCTTTCAAGACTTGAAGAAATATTTGGGAACACCTCCACTGTTGTCCTGGCCATTAACGGGAGAAAAGTTGTACTTGTACCTGGCAGTATCAGAGAATGCAGTCAGCTCGACATTGATCAGAATGGAGAATGGAGTCCAGAAGCCAATTTATTACACAAGTAAGGCTTTCCGAGGTGCAGAGATCAGGTACCCAAAGTTAGAAAAATTGGCATTGGCATTAATTGAGGCAAGTAGAAGAATGAGGCCATATTTCCAGGCCCATACCATCATCGTGTATACCGACATGCCATTAAGACAAGCCCTTCATAAGCCAGAAAAGTCAGGGAGACTGATGTACTGGGCAATAGAGCTCGGTGAATATGATATTGTGTATGAACCCAGATCATCATTAAAAGGGCAAGCTGTAGCAGACTTTATAACAGAATTTACATATCCTGATACCCCCGAGGAACAAAAGTTGCTCGCTGACCGACCTGTGGATGTTACAGGACCAACAGACATAAGCTCAGATCAACTCCGATTTTTAAAAGAGCTTGTGGATGTAGAAAGATCATCAAATTCGATGAAGAATGAAAAATACAGGGGAGGATGAAAGGAAACAACAAATACTTCACCGAGGAACTCTGTCAGATAAGAAATTTGAAGACGAGTTACCTACATGGAGATTATATGTAGATGGGTCATCTTGCATAGCAGGTTGTGGAGCAGGAATTGTTTTGAACACCCCAGACGAGATTGACATGGAATATGCTCTGTGATTCCAATTCAAGGCCTCCAATAATGAGGCTGAGTATGAGGCCATGATAGCAGGTCTTAATTTAGCAGAGATTATGGAGGCGCAACAAGTGGTGGTATTTAGTGATTCTCAATTAATTTTGAATCAAACGATGGGAACATATGCAGTTAAAGGAGAAATAATGGTCAAGTAAAGGTAATGGAGTTGTTGGCAGAATTTGATGCCATTCAGTTGATCAGAATACCAAGAATAGAGAATGTACAAGCAGACACACTGGCCCGATTAGCATCAGCTACTCGTATCGAGCTGCGAAGAACGATACCAATTGAAGTATTAGAAAGTCGGAGCATAGATGAAGACCTGACGATGAATATTATTACCCTTGATTTAGGACCATCTTGGATGGATCCCATCGGAGCATATATTGAGGAGGAAGAATTACCGAAGGATAAGCTCGCTGCCAAGAAATAGAAGTTTAAAGCTGCTCGGTATGTACTAATTAATGGTATTTTGTATAGACGAGGAATTATGGCAGGTTTGCAAAGATGTGTACATCCCTTCGAGGTGAAAGAATTGATTAAAGAGATCCATGAAGGGTCCTGTGGAGCCCATGTAGTAGGTCGGACACTTTTACAAAAGGTGATGACGCAGGGATACTACTGGCCGACGATGAGAGCTGATTGTATAGCTTATGCCAAGAAATGTGACAAGTGCCAACGCTTTTCCTCCATCCGAAGAACTCCACAAACATTATTGACACCCATCACTTCCCCTTGGCCATTTGCCATGTGGGAATTGATTTGGTTGGACCTCTGCCGACGACCCGAGGAAGAACTATAACATTTATTATATGTCACCCCCAACGGATAGTTGGTCGGGGTAATTCTTATTTATATGCAGGCCCAGCAAAGTTCTCAGCCATATTCATATGTTCTGGAAAATATTATTCTTATTCGGCATTATGCAATTGTGCCTCGACAAGATACTTATTCAGCTTTGAGGAGAATTACAACATTCGTTGTATTTCACTCCCAACGGATAGTTGGTCGGATAATTCTTATTTATATTTAGGCCTGACAACGTTCTCGGCCATATTCTTATGTTCTGGAAGATCTTATTCTTGTTCGGCATTATATAATTCTACCTCGACAGATCAACGAAGCACTTTATTATTTTTAATTATTCTTTATATCTATTTGGATGTGTATTCTATTCTTATTTCAGCATGGAGCTCGACAAATATTTATAATCATATATTCATCTCCAAGGAGGTCTCCAGCATTTATTATATTTTATTCCCAACAATCTGTTGGTCAACGCTGAGGAGGTCTCCAGCATTTATTATATTTTATTCCCAACAATCTGTTGGTCAGCGCCGAGGAGGTCTCCAGCATTTATTATATTTTATTCCCAACAATCTGTTGGTCAGCGTCGAGGAGGTCTCCAGCATTTATTATATCTTATTCTATTCCCAACAATCTGTTGGTCAGCTCCGAGGAAGTCTCTATTATTTATTATCAAAACTATGTATTCCTAAAAATGCCAATTTATGTTGGTTAGGAAGTAAATGTATTCCTCCGGGAAGTAAAACTATGTATTCCTACGGGAAGTAAAACTATGTATTCCTCCGGGACGGGAAGTAAAACTATGTATTCCTCCGGGAAGTAAAACTATGTATTCCTCCGGGAAGTAAAACTAGGTATTCCTAAAAATGTCAACTCAGGTTGGTCGAAAATAAGAAGCTGTCAACTACAGTTGGTCGAAAACATTTTATGAGTATGTGAAAGCGATCAAGCAAAAAAGTATTCAAAGTTCACATTCCACACTTGGGGGCTTCTATTACAGATATATTTGTTCATTTGGTGGCACATTCTTATAACATCATGCAGCCGAGCATCCAATTCAACTCCACAAACTCACACGAAGGCTATTGAAGTTCAGGAGGTATATTCAGAAGTTAATGAGGTGCATTCAGAAGTTTAGGAGGCATATTCAGAAGTTATTATGCACATGCTATTGAAGTTCAGAAGTCAAAATCAGCATCTACACCACTGAGATCTTTACTACTACTGTCCCGACCAACATTCAAGAAGAAGTTATATGAAAATGTTTCGAAGTCCACCACTAGCTTGGTACTAATCAGATTGAAGAGTTGGGTTTAAAAGCTAGTATGTTACTCGACAAAGTAGTCAGATGATCATAAATCAGAAGAATCAAGCACGTTAAGTTAACACTCAGTTGCTCGGCACAAGAGGCAGTTGGTCGGCTAGCAAACCAATCAACACACTTGAAGATTATGACAAGCTACAAGCTGCATACTATGGCATGGCTGCATCCAAATTCCCAGGGGTAATACATAGCACACGGAGTTCCTCAAAAGAAAGATTAGCAACCATCGATCAGCCTGCATCATATGTCGTCCAGGAGATAATGCACTTTATGTTGAACAAATCAAGAAAGTAGATCAAGAATTTCCCGAGCACCGAGCAACACTGCAGAATAAATACTCCATCCTTTCAAGTAAACCATCAAGCATAGAGCATTGGGGGCTTCTGTTAACGCAAAAATTCTTCATCTACGAGGACCAATCAGAAAAGGACACATGTCATCCTACGTGGCAATATTCGACACCCGAGGAGTGTTGGTCGGCACCCGAGGAGTGTTAGTCGACACCCGAGGAGTTGGTCGGTACCCGAGGAGAATTAGTCGGCACCCGAGAAGAGTTGGTCGGCACCCAAGGAGTGTTAGTCGGCACCCGAGGAGAGTTGGCCGGCATATCAACCAGGAAGATCAAAGGATAACTATGCATTTAATGTGCATTAATGAAGATGGCAGAGCATTTAATGAGCCTTAATGTACATTTATACTGTATTAATATATGACAACACATAGCTTTAGTGGCATCAACAATAAGAATTCCAGCACACTTAAGAAAACTATTAAACGCATAGGGAATATCAAAAAAGTAAATGCAATTAAACTTAGTACTTCCCCAAAATTAATTCTCCCTTTATCAAATTTGATCTACCTAAGAAGGTCACGACTCCCCCTAAGTGAAATATCCTAAACTTAGATAAGATTACAATAGGATTAGATATCATTTCTCCCCCTATCATTCTCCCCCTTTTTGTTCAGGAATAGACAAAGGTGATAGAATTAATAAAAAAAAAGTGCATACAAAGCATAGAACATGAAAGCATATAGCCAACAAAGACATAACTAATCCATACAAGGAATAAAGGATACCAACTAAGATGCAAGAAAATGATACCAATATGATACATAAAGTATTAAGCATGTGATATCAACAAAGAATGCAACAACATAGATAACAATCATGAAGTAGAAGCATAGATGGACTAGGAAGCAATGCACAGACAAATAGAATACCTCGTATATGAGTACATAATTAATATCCTTAACGCACACGCACATATACTAGGTATTAACACCACACATGACACAAAATAAAATAAACTTTTCACACTTGTATGGCAAAAATGTGTTATATGGAAACGAAAGTGTTGGGGTGTGCACTAGTAACAATTAAATTTAGACCCAATCACTTAAAACATGTTCACGGAGTTCTCATTTGATTGCAAACTTTATCACATTTGAATATAACCTCATATGACAATATAGATTGAACCCAATGAACAAACATACACAATGCATACAAAATTAGAATTTTGACGATTCTACAAACCAATAAAGTCATGACATTGAAAGTACAACTAGGATAAAGGGACATTGTACAAACTGTTGATATACCATCCAAACTCCCTTCAATTTAAGCATATTATATTAATCTTTTGAATGAATAAAACAACTAAACAAAATAGGCCTTGGCAAATATTTTATTTTAATGCCACTATTCTATTTTTAGGCCTTTGGACCACATATTTCTTTTATGTCCATTCCAAACGGTGGCTTACCCGCAAAGGATGATATTTCCTTTCGGAGCCCTTCCCCGTGCACATTTATATATATTATTTTTTTATGTCTCACACAAATCTCACGTGCAACGAATTTTAACATGCACTAGTACTCCTAGGTCACATAATATGTAGATGACAAGATTGGAAGGAGAACACCTCACAAAGCTCAAATATACATATGTAGTTATAATTTCAAATGAGCTCGTGCACGTGTGAATTGAGGCATACAAAAATAGAATCTATTATAGCAACACAAAATCCAACTACTCCATGTAAGCATGGTAAATAACATTTTAAGGATTGGCAATCTAAACCAAAAGTTCTAGCCACGTGGAATCAAAAAATAAGTGATTCAAACTCAAGTATATGCCACATAGAGTGTGTCAAACTAAAATACACACAAAAAAAATCTTTTTGAGTTTTTGTAATTTTTAAACCAAACAACAAAAATATTTACTCCAAAAGACAAACAAAAATCATTTGTATTTTTTAATAAGCCTAAATTATAAAGAATGAAACACAAATGATAAACAAAAATCTTTTTGTATTTTTTCATTATGCAAACTAAAATGAAAGACCTATAATACAAAAGATAAACAAAGATCATAATTCTAGCATGTGACTAAGCATGGAACATAGACTAGAAAAAGATTAAGGAGCATACAATTAGCATGATAATATATCATGAAGCACAAAAGCTAAAGTATGCAAACAACTAACACATTCAACCTTTAGATTTAGCAAGGGAGGTATCATGTGAAAGTAAACAAGAATAAAAAATCCTATCTTGTAAAGCTACCAAGTCGGATATCCTAACCCAAACTAATGACGAATGACGATCTCGGGGAGTAGAAATCTTGGCTACCTCGATTTCCTTACGTTGCGATTTTCTAGGACCTCGTTTAAGATCAAAACATAATTTCCTAAGATGATCTTTTCGAACACAATGTGAGCACCTAAAGACTCAGCGAAAAGAATTACCTAAGGAGTGATCTAAAACATTTGTCCTAGAAAATTTTCCTAAAACATTGATTTTGTCTTTATGAGTTGACTCATTACAAGTATCGAAGCCTAAACCACACGTGTCATTTTTAATTTGGACCATTCCTAATATTTTATCTAATTTTGCCGAACGACACTCCAAATCAAATTTGACTTTACTAGAGTCTTTTAGTTTATTTTCTAAATCTACAATATGAGACTCTAATAAAACATTTCACTCTTCAAACGTGAGAAGCTCCTTTTTCAAAGATTCCATTAATCCCTTAAGGTTGTCTCTCTCGCCTTCTACATACTCAAGATTCTCTCAAAGAGCTCTCTCTCGTGTCCTAAGGTCAACAACTAACTCACTCTCATCGACAACCTTGGCACGCTCCTTTAAAATGGCTTCTAACTTCAAATTTGCTCTTTTTAATTTAATAAATTCTTCATACAGTTCTTAAAATGTAAATTGAAGTTCACTCACATCAACCTCTTATTCATTTTCACTCTCTCTTTCTTTTCCACTCTCACTACCATCATCTTTTATAGCTTCAAAAACAAAGGCCTAAAACGTGTTATGTATTAAGATGTCATAATTGGATGATTCCTCACTATCACTTAAATAACTGGCAATGAACGAGGTACAGTTGTGCTTAATGGGGTAATAGGATCCCTATTCCTTATCACTATCACTAAGGGTTGCATTAAAAGAAATTGGTTGCTTACCCTCTCTCCTTAGTTTAGTGGGGCACTCTTTTTACCTATGGTCATACCATTCACAACCATAACACCTATTTGACTCGTCCCTATTTAAATTATAATTAAAAGTTTTAGGGATCTTCTCGACTTTGTCAAACTTAGATTTTTCAAATTCTTGAAATCATTTTTAAATTTATCTTTGTTAAATTTTAGAAATTTTTAAAACTTCCTAGCAAACATAGCCATATCTAGTAACTCCTTCCCCAAGATAATATACAGCGAAAAAAATTAAACTCTTAAGATTCCATAGCCCAACACTTAGTGTAGTTAACTAAATTTGCTAAAACTTATATTAATGTTCTCAAACATTCTATTTCATTGTACCTGCCACGGCCTTCAGGATGCCTGTCTGATCATACTAGCTGCGGCACCTAACTGAAGACCATTTCTGCTTTTCAGGTTTTGCTGTAGCTATATGAGTTGGGATCCTGACAAATTTCTCAAGAACTTTTAGAACAAACATTTTGGAGTCTCTACCCCTGAACTTTCTTTTATGCGTTCTATAAAGGCAGTAGGGCCCTGCCAGCTCAAAGATTTCCCTAACTGTCTCGTTATAGACTCTGACTCCACAGATTCCGCTTGTAGGAAGGATTTTGAGACCCTGCCAATGGAAGAGGAAGCCAACTCTAGTAACAACCCAATGGATATTGATGCCGTAGCAGAGGGTCCATTTGTGGTTAGGGATGCACCATCTAGCACATTTGGGAGAGCCAAGGGATCTCCCGCTGCACTTGGTGTCCGCAGTATTATGACCCAAGAATGGGTTGATCAAGTGGCTGAAGCCTTCGAATTTCCTCTGAGTGTTGTCTGTACTACTCCTTTCGCAGACCAAAGGCCTTGCTCCATAGTTGCTGATGATGGAGTCTGCTTCCCATTCCACGCCTTTGTATATGGGCTGTGGCTTCCTTTCCCAGTCCCAGTTAGGAGAATCTTAATTGCCATGAAGTTGGCACCAGCCCAGGTGGACCCAAATGTATGGAGGGCCATACTTGCCGCGGTGGTTATCTGGAGTAATAAGTTTGAGAGGGACATTACTCCTGCAGAGTTCTTGCATTTTTATAGACCAAAGGAAAACTCTGTTAAATTTGCCTGGTATTACTACATGGATCTTCGAAAGGGTAGAGAGGAATTGTACACTAGGAGACCTTCTAGTGTAAAGAACTGGAAGAGAAAGTTTTTTTATGTTTTCGGAGAAGGGTGGGAATCCCATACAGAGGAGAGTGAGAGAGAGAATACATATAAAATGTCGCGATAATGGGGCTAGCCATCAAAACTATGTAAGGCTGCAGCCTTTGGATATATGTCGCGTCCTGTTTTATAATTTTCACTTCCCTTGACATTTTTTACTGTACTGTACTAATATTGACCTTTTGTGCAACTCTTGAAAGTTTACACCTTAGTGAGCGACAGGAGAGGAGAGTGCGAAGAGCTAAGACCGTTAGTGCCGAGGAGAAGAAGTTTAATACCTTGGTCACTTCTGCATCTATCTTTGACCAAGGCTACTTCACGAACAAATCTATTCCCAAAATAATGGCTGCGGGGAGGTGATAATCTTTCCGCAACACTTGTTATTAAAATCTTCAATTTTGACTGCTTTATTTCTTCTTCAGGTGAGGAGATAGATAGAGAGATTTTGAAAGATCAGTTACTAGAGATGGCTGAGGACGTAACTAACCTCAATAACGCTGCTAAGAAAGGAAAAAGGGAGAGAAAGAGGGCCCTTCTGGGGTTCCAAATAATATTGAGCCCCCTGTCGTTGAAGAGGCAAATGTGACAAATCCCACACTTGGGAGGGCTTCAGCGCATGAGGTATTTGTGGGTAGTTCCGCGGCATCACAAAGGGAAGACCAAATCAATGACGACATTGGTGAACATCTGGCCACGACAGGCTTACTGGCCTTAGAAACTGAGGACCATGGTGAACGTGGCCCTTCTCCTGTTATTTCTAACAATTTTTCCCCTCCGCACAATGTCATGGTTGTAAATGCCAACCTGCCACCTCCATAAGGCAGGCCAACCATTAGACCTGGTGGCCGTCCACGGCCTCAGCTTAGGGAAGCAAATCCCAATTCCTCTTAGTATACGACTGCGAAAGCCATTCGCAGAATAAGGAAGGTTACAGAGTCTGTGGACCTGAATCGTCTGGTGGATGAGGACCACGAGGATTTGAAAGATTATGCCCTTCATAGTTTACCGCGGGTAACAACTTCTAACACTTGGTTATTTTTTGAGTTCATCAAAGAGGACACGCTGCTGAGGTGGCCAAAAAAGCTGAGGGCTCCACCCCACAAGAGGACAAAGCTAGATGGTGCAGATTCTATCAGGACCACGACCATGATACTGAGCAATGCTATGCTCTAAAGAATGAAATTGAAAGGCTGATTGCGCAAGGAATGCTGCTGAGGTTCATGAAAGATGCTTAGGGGATGCAGCCTATCCAGAGGGACCATACTACCCTTATCTTTATGATTTAGTTTATATCTCCCTTTTATTTCTGTTAATAGTGAACATTACCTTTTATTTCATTCTGACCTCTTATGTCCATGCTTATGAGAATTAATGAATATAATATATTAATTTTTCGATTCCATTAAATAATCTCTTATGAAAGACTTCTTGTCTTAAGAAGATTCTGTATGGAGACACCAAATTACATTGGTAATTATTATATTCAAATAGGCTCACAATGCCCGCAATGACGCCTGATTATATGAAGTCAAATGATAATTGAAAATAACTAAAGCAACTATTGAGAGTAGCTATCTGAATTGGTCTGTAACAATCACTCACAAAAGACTATATCCCAGCATATAATGGCTACATTCTTAGAAGTAGTTATCAGAAAGCGTCAGTAGCCACGAGGGCTTACAATACTCGTTCTTAGCTTTTGGGATGCGTCATTAGAACGGGGAGGTTACTCCCCCGGCAAATATTATTAACTTGGTGGATATGAGAATACACATCATTAACTTGGTGATCTCGCATTAGCTTGGAGAAGCTTCATAATACCTAGCCCAGGAAGGCCTAAAAATAACCCACAGGGGCCGAAGACTTAGTTGTCTACGGATAATCCTATATTTGAAGGGGACAAAGACTTAATTATCTGTGGATAATCCTATTATATTATGGAAAGGCTTTATATATATCCACATAAACTTGGGGAAGCTTTATAATACCTAGCCCGAGGGGGCCTGATAATAACCCAATCGAAGCGACTAAAGGAAAGCCATGAAAGGCAATCGAAGCGAATAAAGGAAAGCCATGAAAGACAATCGAAGCGAATAAAGGAAAGCCATGAAAGGCAATCTAAGCGACTAAATGAAAGGCATGAAAGGAAATTGAAGCGATTAAAGGATGTTGTGTTACTGTCATCAAGAAGCATGCCAAAGCTACAAAGAGAGGATGGCCTTAGCTCAGCATGCTGTCATTAGTTTCCTAAAGGGCTAGAAAAATGCCGCAGACTTATCAGTATGGCTGCAGCTATTAAGTTCATTCACTCAAAAGATGCGGCAGATAAAGGTAGGCTTAATGGCAACATGCTGATAGTTGGATTTGGATCCAATTATAAAGGTACCGTAGAGGGCATTCAAACATTCAAAGTAGCCGCGACCTTGTTCAAGAAGTACTAAGGATCCATTCCTTATAAATTTGATTGAAAGAAGAGACTTTAGTTACCATCAAACATTCAAAATTGCAACAATATTCAATAACTGCAGATATATATCAGTAGTGCAGACAGTTACGAATGAAAGTAGCCTCATGGACTGCAGCCTATCCTCAAGTTCGCAAATTAATTTATGTGGCATCAATCTACAAGAATTCCAATGAAAGTCCAAGGGGAAGAAAAGTGGCTGCAACCCGTGTGAAGAAATTATTTGTACTTAGATGCCGCGACCTTAATCTATTAGTTCACACTCAATCAAGCAAGCAAGCAAGAATTAAAGTTTTGAAGCACTGGAAGTATAAAGCATGCAAATGATATATATAAACCATTAATTTCCAAAGGTGGCTGCAACCTTGATAATAAATTTAGAATCCAAAAATCTTGGCAAATATAAGTGCTAAGATTACAAACAAAAGGCCGCAACCATTCAAAGAGGCAACAAAAAGATAAAGAAGGACGCAACCCTAAGATTCACACTCAATAAAGCTACTCAGTATTGCGGCATCAAGACTTGGAAAAGTGCCAAAAAAATTAAGGTCAAAGGAAAAATGTATCAGGCCGCGACTTATTTTGAGTAAGTGCATCATTGAGGTGTTTTATCAAGAGCATTCAAGCACATAAGTTTTGAGCGCCGCCCTATCAATGTGACCGCAACCCTATCAATGTGGCCGTAATCATCAAGGTATTCAAACAAATTACAAAAGATGTGGCCGCAACCCTATCAATGTGGTCGCAACCATCAAGGTCCTCTATTTGGAAGAGAGCATAAAATAATGAATTGACAAGTGTTGCAAACTATCTGCAGCCCCTAAAATACAATGATGGTTTAGCAAGTGTTAAAAAAAATTAGAGAAGTTGAGACAAAGCTCCAAAGTCATTTTCCTTTGGCACCACAATTGGGGGACTCATTGTGTGAAATGAAAAATCATAAAAAATAATTGGCTGCAGGGCAAAAGGTAGCATACAGTTAAAAAGTTACAATTACAGTACAAGAGGAACGTAGACCAGAGAAAGAAGCATTGCAAAAATTATAAGCCTGCATGGCTGCATCATCCTCAACATCATCCTGGGCTCAAAAAGGCTGCAGAACTTTCTTATGTACTTGGCCGCCTCTTGGGCTCAAACAAGACACCGTATGGACTCAAACAAGCCACAACACCTTCTTAAGTACTTGGCCGCCACTTGGGCTCAAACAGGCCGCGACACCTTCTTCAGTACTTGGCCGCCGCCTGGGTTCAAACAGGTCGCGACATCCTATTAGTACTAGGTCACCGCCTGGGCTCAAATAGGTTGTGACACCTTAAGTATTAGGTCCCCGCCTGCTTAAACAGGCCACGACACTTTCTTAAGTATTTAACTGCCACCTGGGCTCAAACAGGCCACGACACCCTATTAGTACTAGGTCGCCACCTGGGTTCAAACAGGTCGTGAAACCTTCTTAGGCCGAGGCACCATCTGTAATACTTGGTCTCCTCCTGGGCTCAAATAGGCCACGACACTTTCTTAAGTACTTTGTCGCCACCTGGTTTCAAACAGGTCGCGTCACCTTCCTAAGTACTTGGCCATCGCCTGGTATCAAACAGGCCGCGGCACCTTATTAAGTACAAGGTTTCTGCCTGGGCTCAAATATGTCACGACACTTTCTTAAGTACTTGGTCGCCGCCTAGACTTGAACAGGTCGTGGCACCTTCTGTAATACTTAGCCTTCGCCTGGGCTCAAACAGGTCGCAGCACCCTATTAGTACTTGGCCATCGCCTGACATCAAATAGGTCGTGGGACCTTTTTAAGTACTAGGTCTCCACCTAGGCTCAAATAGGCCGCTACACTTTCTTAAGTACTTTGTCACCTCTTGGACTCGAATATGCCGCATCACCTTCTGTAATACTTGGTTGCCTCCTGGGCTCAAACATGTCGCAACACCCTATTAGTACTTGGCCACTACCTGGTATCAAATAGGCCGCAACACCTTCTTTAGTACTTGGCCGTCGCCTAGACTCAAATAGGTCGCGACACCTTCTTTAATTCTTGGCCTCCGCTTGGTATCAAACAGGCCATGACACGGATAGATACCATTTATGTAATAGGGCATGGGAAGATGAGACTTCACCTCGTAGTCTCCACGACAGTCACATAATTCATCTGCAACCCCAAAATCGCTATCTCTTGGCACTACGACTTGGGGCTTATTGATATGGTAAATATAACACCCTGCCACCGACGTTACTCAGGCATGCACAAAAGCTTATAGGCAGCGACCCTACTCAGCACAGGGTGCATCCCTACTCAGCACGGTGCAACACTCATAGTTTGTCATTCATACATGCCACAACCTTATATTACACAGGGTGCGGCACCCACGGCTTCAGCATCATATACAGGATGCAGCCTTATGCTATGCAGGGTGAAACACCCACGACTTCAGCCTCATATACATGATGAAACCTTCTACCACACTGGATGTAGCCTTATGTCATATAGGGCGCGACACCCACAACTCTAGCCTCACTAACAGGGTGTGGAATATACCACTGAGCCTTACATATAACCCGCAACATTATACTATAGGGTGCGGCACCCACAACTTTAGCCTCATGCAGGATGCAACCTTCTACTACACTGGATGCAACCTTATACTATGCAGGATGCGACACTCAATATGCCTGCCTTTTAGGCCGCATCCCCCTCATTCACAGATGCTCAAAACTTGATATATGTCACGTGCTCAGGGCACGTGACATATCTCACATACCTCCTATAAATAAAGGTCCACACCTCGAGATAGGAGGTCAGATTCTACAACACCTAGCGAAGCCTTGCCAAATTCTCTCTACACAACCTCAATATACAGCTTGGGGGCTACTCGTCGACTTCGCATGCATCTCTCCGGTACACCAGAATCTTCATTACTACCATGTATTCTCCTTTATTCTCATACGTGTTCGCCACTTTAGGCTTGATTATATTGTAATATGCAATGCATATATTGAGAATGGATCAACACAGTGGACGTAGGCCTATTTTAGAGGCTGAACCACCCTATTTCTTGTCTTTTATTTCTGTTTACTTTCTCTATTTGCTTATTATGCACATTATACTTGATTTTCTGGTACGAGAATGACAAGTGGACGATTTCTCATTTCATCAATGTCTGATATGATTATCTAGATAAGAGAATCTGTAGAATATTTGAGTTGCTCATAGCCTTGAAATTTTAGGGACGTCTGGTCCCTTCACTCCTGCACTTTCTCACGGACTAAGAAGACCTATATAATGAAAATGTATAGGTTTTCGAGTGTATTGATTACTCTTGGCAGAAAGACATCATCGCCATCAGATGGGGGGATGACTTCGATAGCTCAGATGATGAAATGAATCATGAAGAAGACAGTTTAGTTTTTAGCTTATATAAAATGATCTATTTCTAAGATTTGTTAAGGGAGATCAACAAAGTGTCCATTCAACGCAAAGTAGATGAAGCCACGGGGTTCTTATTTTTCCCCACCTTTGTGAACCACATGACCTAATCTGGGTGATATTAAAAAGATTCGATTCCTCGTTTATCAGGATCATACAAAGGAAAGGGAGTTGTTGGAGAGCTCCCAATGCCAGAATGACGATTGAAGAAAGTAAAGGTCTCGACCAACTCAAGAAAACTCAACCCAACATCACCTTATGGGGACTCTTTATGTCCTACTAACTACATCAAAATGCCCTAATAAATATCCTCATATGGCCTGCAATTTCTCCCTCTATAACTCCTGGAGAAGCTATAAGATGGTTATATCCTTAACCTCTACCAGAATCGTCACTTTCTCTAAAAAAAAATCCCCAAAGTTTGGCCCTAATCATAATTATGCTCTCAAAATCTCCATCGAAGTTTGGGGAAGACGGTCTGGCTATCACTTGTCGATAATGGATCTGCTCTCAATGTTTTTCCGCTCAGAACCTTCAATTACTTGGTATTGAAAGTTAGTGCTATTGCACCTACACTTTCCACCGTGCACTACTATGAAAACATCCATCGGGAACTAATGGGTTCTACAAAGCTTACACGAGGGTCTGGCCCTATCAACTCTTTGATCAAGTTCCAAGGCATTTACATACCCACCTATTTCAATTTTCTCCTTATTCATCCATGGCTCCATAGAAATCCGAGGAGTATGTTTTTCTCGTCATCAGAAACTAAAGTTCTTTGCTAAAGGTCAAGTCATCACGATTCTAGGGGACAATGACAATTCAGACAGTACCAACACCATCAATCCAGTATTGGAGATTCAACATGAGACCAATGATACATTCCTCTACGATTTTAAAATCGACTCACTCCTCATCCCAATAAGGGACAACTTTAAAGACCAGGTTTGTATAGGGTGCATCCCTCACGGTAATGTCAAAGTGATCCAGATGTTCAAGAATATGCACTTCATGCCCTAAATGGGGCCAAGGTGACGCTAACAAGGAATCTTTAGGCCTTGAAAATGAAAATACTATTTGGGGATACTCTATGAACGAAAGATTTATCAAGGAGGTTGAAGACTTCCTTTTCTGTGGATTCTTTGAACTGTGGTATTATGCCACTAAAAAGAATATGAAATCGGGTCTTGAGATCTTCTTTGAAGAAAATAACACTTGGGGCGAATAATGGAAGAATGAAGTAGAACCCTTGACCAAGGAAACCATCAAAGTTACTGAGACCTCCAAGGATAGTGACTCCGAGGAATCGTTTGACCTATAGACATTGGGACTGTCTGCCAGGTGGTCGACACATGGACAGTCTACAAAGAAGAAAATAAAAAGTCGAGCAAGTTAGTAAAGAGAAACAAATAAAGCGGTAAATAGGAAAAAAAGAGAAAAAATAGAAGTATACATTAGGCTGGAGCGCCTCATCAATAAGTCCTGTTAACCCGACTACCAACATATGAGGATGGTGAGGCACCCTCAACGTCTCCCCACTACTCAACCTGAAGTTATAAGAAGGAGGAGTGACCAAAATGAGTGGAGCCTCCTCCTCTCCTGTATCCATATCACCTCCTACGCTATGGGCCGCCGACGCCAGGGAGTTGATACCCCTCCTCGAAGCAATGGCAAGTGGAGGCATATTCTACACGTTATCAGCCAACTGGTCATGAAATCCAAGTACTCATAACCCATTGCCATATCAGTATAGAAAATATAGCGCTAGCGCATCATCGCTACCACCCTGACATCGTTCGTCATCTTTCTCACCCACCTCATGTACTCCAAGTTCTCCAACGGTGGGACTTACACCTCTTTCACCATAATGTGCCTTACAACTCTTTCTCTAAGAAAGCCGATGTACCCAAACTCATGTGCCAACAACCGCCTCATCTGCGTTCATACCCGTAACCCCCTTGGCCTTCGAAGGAAGACTCCAAAGGTAGAAGGTCACCTGTATCCAAAATAAAAATTCAGTATCTAATAAAAAATAAAGATGCCAAAAAATCCCTCGTCAGGTCATTCAGTGCCTTTTGTACGTCCTTCAAATATAAGGATTGGTTCGACCGTCTGTTTGACTTTGGCCACCAGTATATCCTGCAAAAGCCCCCCATCTCACTCTCCTTCAGGGACACCAACCCCGCGTTGAGACCTATCACCTCGTAAAACCACATCTGCAAGAAGACAAAAAAAAAAAAAAAAAAGCAAAAGTGCAAAAGGAAATAAAGAGGATTGGAAGAAAGTATAGGAAAATAAACATAAAGATTACCTCAAAAAGGTATATGGGTCATGTGAATATCTGTCGATAACACCGACTGAATGCATTCAATGAATCATAAATGGATACCAGAGTAAAGCTCCCCCAATCATATAGGTGTACGTCTAAAATAATCAGCAAAAATGGCAAAAATCAGATATGAATGGCATCGCCACTCATCGCCATCATAAATCGTCCAAGAAAAAGAAAAATAAACAAGAAGGATGCTTGTTTCAGAATTGTGACTCTTTAGCAATGTCTCCTTCAACATAAAAATACTGATATATTCCCCTAAAATGATTCTACTAATGTCCCCCAAGGCAACCCATACAGCTTCATCCATGACCCGTAGAGTACGGCCCACCAGAATATGATGCCCCTCACAATCTATCCTCATCAGCTACTGGACACCCAAAGGAGTAATTATAATCTCCCTGATCCCTAGATGGAATATGTGGGTCGTATCCCACCATCTCTCACCAAGTTCACAAAACACTACAGAAGAGCGCGACGTCTCGTCCAGTGCACCATCTCCGAAAGATGGTCCCTAATGTCCTTTAACCCAGTTGTCCCCCAGGACCGAATGCTTGATGTAAGGACAAAATTACCAATTGATTCCTTTATAATATTTGACTTATTTGTAGAACAAAAAATTATTTTTGAGTCATAGATAGATTTTTTATTGTCATGATCCCATACAGTCTATGACATAGAGTTTATTGAAGACGTTGCAGCCAAGTTCAAAGATTTATCATGTCGAGATTATTTTGGTACACGTTTCACGTCTTCATTGCATTTAGATCTCTCAGGTATGAATGCATAATGCTTATGGGACTCGAAAAATGTTTTGGGGTGTTATTTTTATTAAAAAAGTTTTAAAAACTTAACGTCATTTATTCTGAGATAATAATTGTTGAGAGTCGTATTGAACCTTCCCTTTTGTTTAGATGGTCCAAACGACATTCATTGTCATTCAAATGACATGTGGAGATTGTTCAAACAACATGGATTTGTCCTTCAAAAGACATTGCTATCTTATTCGAACGACAACCTCATCCCGTTCGAACGATGCACCGACTTAACTCTTCTATTTAAGGCGTGTTTCTCTCAAAATTTCGTAAGTTGTAGAACTAGAAAATCACTTTACATACATTACGTTTTTTGCATATATTTTTAAGGTTTTAAAAATCTAAAAGCATCCTTAGAGTTTTAAGATACGAGCTTTACTACTCATATGATATAGAGATTTTGGTTTGCACCATTAGAGTTTGTTCATCACTTTGAATGTTGGGTTTTGAGGTGAAGAAGCGAAGGAGTTCGTGTTCAACATCGTAGATGATGCCAAGTTGTATCGGTGGACACCGAGACATACGTGGACATATATGTTGTGGACGAGCATTGTTGAAGGACTTCTGTGTGGGCACTATAGAGGAGTGTTTGAAGGATCAGGGGAGCGTCAAGACTTATGGGGGATCGAGTCGTTGAGTAAGTCTATCATCTGTACTTTGTAATACCATCTCATAGTGATTCTCTGGATTGGGTCGTCCAAGGTTTTTTCCCTTAGTGATTTCTTTGTACATCCAACGTAATTTTTTGTGAACTTATTTATTTTACTTTCTTTAATCACCTAGATGCATTTTAAGGATTAATCAAGATAAAATTGGGCTTAACAAAAATTGGTTCACACACTTGGTGCGGTTTAAAATTTGGCAATAGTTTTTTTCAAAAAGAAAGTTGGTTTTGACATCCTTAAAACACATTCAAGAGAAAAAAGGGCCTACAAATTGGTATTAGAGCTAGAAACATATTTTTATTGTGTTGATCCCTTGTGTTTTTAAGGATGAACTTCAAAAACTATGGAAGTTTTAGAGCTCTTATTTTTTATGGCACTAACTATGGTTATTGGAAAATGCGAATAAGAAGTGCTTTGAAATCAATTGATGAGCGTGTGTGATTAGTGGTTGAAAAGGGTTGGACTCCACCGGTCACACGAGAGGGTGAGGTTACTACCTTAAAACCCGTTGAGTCATGGAACAAAGCCGAACACAGACTTTCACTTTACAACTCTAAAGGTCTTCACGTTATTTACTTACATATCACACCGGAATAGTATAATAGAATCATGACGTGTGAAATTTTGAAAGAAGCCTGGGATATACTTACACTTAGTCACGAGGGCACTAGCACGGTTAGGGCGTCTGAACTTCAAAACCTCACTACACATTTTAAGACGATTAAGATGCTAGAGAGTGAATCATTTGATGAGTTTTATACTAGTTTGTTAAATATTGTCAACTCGTCTTTTAACTTAGGAGAGAAAATACCCGACAAATGAGTCATAAAGAAAATTCGAAGATCATTGTCGAGTAGGTTTGATGCAAAAGTAACCATTTTGAACTCCTTGGGTATGCTTGATTCGATAAAACTTGAAGCGATTGTAGGTGACTTACAAACCTATGAACTCGATATCTTTACCTCCAATAAAGTGCTAAAGAAAGAAAAAGGGCGGCATTGCCTTAAAAGACCAGAAGTAGGAAACTAAAGTTTTGGATGATAATTCCCATTCTGATTTTGAGCATGTAGCCTTGTTGGCAAATAAGTTCAAAAAGTTTCTTAACTTCCAAAAGCAATCGAAAGATGCCAAAAGACTTGAGAAATTCAAGAACCGCAAGGTAGATCCCTCCCCTAAGGATAAGAGTGAGAATGTCAAGAGGGTTGAGTCGGATTGGTGTTATGGGTGTGACGGTTATGGTCACAAGGTTTCGAATGTCCCACTAGACTTAAGAAGGAGGGAAAGGAACCGATAGCATATAATGCCAACTTAAGTGATAGTAAACCGGAATAGGGAGAGTGTTATCCCATTGAGTGTAACTTTCTAACGTTCATGGCATGTCATGTGAGAGACGATAATAAATCTTCCCATGAATATTCTCATGTGCATGAAACTTTCGAGGCCGTTGAGTGTGACACATGAGTGAGTGAGGGTGAAGCTTGTTAAGACAAATTTCCAATCGAGTCTTTTGTAGTATTGGCTATTTCGTTGGACAAAATATTTTTGGGTCTTAACAAGTCACACATCTATCATCCATGGAGATTTGGGCATCCGGCTTTTCACGCTTCATCAAATCGCATTGCATTCTCTTTTCCCAAAAGGTATATGACCCAAATTCAATTTATGTGTTGGAGTTAGTTTTAATTCACTTAAAATATTTATGGAATTTTTTTTAATTTATTTTAAATCATTTTTTGGAGAAAATGAAACTTTCGTTCGAAGTCAGCGCAGGTCGTTCGAAGGACCTGGGTCTAATGAACCTGACCTGTTTACAGTGACATTTCGTTAGAAGGTTCGTTAGAATTGTGGTTCGAACAAATTCGTTCTAATGATATTTCTAATGGCTTGCCTAATATTGCACTGGGTTATCGTTATAAAACTTGTTCGAATGACCTCTTTCGAACGATTTAGTCAGTTATGATTTTTTTTAAAAATCTTCTCTGCAGTTATTTTGCATAACTTCTTTAGTCCACTACTTTTCTCAGTTTGATAAAGTGGACGAAAATACAGTTTTTCACAAGGAACTTGCACATTTCAAAAGAAGAATTCTTGTCTTCCTTTTTCATGAAAAACTTTCCAACACAATTTTGATTTTTGAATGAACCAAAATACCATGCTTTCAACCTAAATTCAATCATGGACATATGCGGTGGATTGTTGCGCCCTAGTTGATTGGAGATGGTACTTTGGCCTTCGGTGGATACTGAGACAAGAGTAGTGTCGTGCAACGCATTGGATCTTTGCATATTACAAACAGAGATAGAGGAGACAACGTCAGCATGTCTTAGTGAGTCAAGTCTATAAGTCTTTTGAGTCCCTTGTTAAACCTTTATTTGTAGTGGATTTGTCTAGGCCCAGTCGTCCGAGGTTTTTCCCATTTGGGTTTTACTCGTACATCGGCACGTTGTGGTTGTGATTTATTATTTTATATTATTTAATCACCTAGATGTATGTGTAGGATAAAAAGGATAAAATTTGGCTATATTTATATCGCTTAATCAAGTTTACAATCCCATCATTTTAATTGATAATTGTTCATGCTAACTTACTAATTTGCAAAGGATATTAAAATTGGAATATTTCTTTCTTTGATAAATTTTCTATAGTATAGTGTGTGTATTCTACGAAATAACCTTAGTTCCTATAACCTTACAACTTCAAATGGGTATCAAAGCTAGTCTCTAAAAGTTATTTAGATGAATCCTGGAGGTAATATGGATAGTTTTTCGTCGAATAGACATCCTATGTTTGATGGAACTAATTATACTTATTGGAAAGCACGTATGAAATCTTCACTAAAATCTATTGATGAACGTGTTTGGGTAGCTGTTGAAAAGGGATGGTCTCCACCTACTATAGTTGTTGGAGAAGAAACTGTTTTAAAACCCGTAGAGGATTGGAGTGAGGATGAATTAAAATTGTGCAACTTTAACTCTAAAGGTTTAAATGCCTTGTTTAGTGCTATGACTCCTAATGAATTTCGTCATATAATGATGTGTGAGATGTCAAAGGAGGCTTGGAATATTCTCCAGGTTACTTGATAGAAAAAACTTTTGCGTGTATCTTTGTCGTTGCTTGAAAAGTCCTTCTAATCAAAACCTCACATACCTACAAAATATAACAACTCAAGTATAGAGGTAAGTAAGGGTATCAATCCACTTCCTAGGGAGTAAGATAGAGACAAATTCAATTGTAATTCACTTTTTATTTTCTTTTTGTGCTTTTTTACTTTTCTACTTTTTTTTAGCTTTTTCAAATATTAAAACAATAGGGTGAGATGATGATGAAATAACACTAAACTAAAATAAAGATTTAAACAACTAACTAAAAAGTGACTAAAATGAAAACAAAGTTTAACACTAAAATAATAGATAAAGTGAGGTAAATAATTGTGAGAACAATCAAGGAGTGGGATTACACCACAAATTTAGTTATTCTAATTAATTAATTTAATTATTTGAATTCTCCCAAATTAATATCAAAATTACAAATCAACTCTCGTTGCAAATGTAATTTTAATAATAACATTTTAGAATATTAAGTTTAATACCCCACAACTCTAGAAAAGTAGATCCACACTCCTTTTAATTAATCACCCCCTATGATCGATCAATTAGAATTTATGTCAATCTTAGAAAATAAATTTAGAGTTGAAATTCAAGTTATAATACCCCACTTAAGAAACTCCTATCTCTAGTTCGAATCTAAAATGGGTATTATAATTAGAATTTTGATTTTCTCTCGAAAATTATTTACCCTCTCTCGAGGCGTAAATTTAAGGGTGAGGGATCAAAATTAACATTCAAAGGGAAATTTCAAGTAATTAAACTAATTAAAATAAAATAACATAAAATAAGGGTTTTACCCCACCCCTTGAAAGGGGTTTTAGCCTAACATGGTATGAAATATGACAAATTAATAATCAAAGGCATAAACAAATAAAATATAAGGGTAAGAGGACAAATCTTCAAACAAGTCTCCTTGATTTGCAAAATTGGACTCTAATCCTCCATTGAAATTGATCAACATCCATTCAAAATGAGCTTTCCACAATATTCAATTACATACAAACACTCATTTGAATCACTCAACAATTAATTTCTCACAAATATCTAAAAAAATAAAAAGAATAAAATAAAAATATTTACAAAGGATAATTTTCTCTACAATTCTCTCTCTAAAAATTCCTCTCTACAAGCTTAGATTTTTCATTTGATGATCTAAACTAAAAATTACAAAATAAAAATAAAAAGAATAGTGGATGAATTCATAATGGACAATTAAATAATATAAGAGATTTGCTAAAAATGCAAATCCTAATATTATAAAATTGTACATTAGAATTCACCCAAAGAAATAAATTCTATATCATTAATTTATATTGAGATAATTGCTAAAAATGCAAAATCTCAACATAAATGAATGGGTTAGAATTTATCTCCCATAAGGGATAAATTTCACTACATCAATTTATTATCAATAATTGCTAAAAATGCAAAAATTCATAATAGATGAGTGGGGTGAAATTTATCCTAGAGATAATTTTCACCACACACCTCTATATTGAGGTATTTGCTAAAAAGTGCAAATACTCAACATAGAGGAGTGGGGAGTATTTTATCACACTAAGCTTAAAACTAATTTTAAGATCTTTTGCAAATGAGTCTTCTTCTTCAATTTATACAAGGCATGGAGCATGTGGGTTAATTTGGGTAATTGATTAAAGTGTGAATGTGGTTTGGGTGTGTCATGTGGGTAGTGAGGTGAGAGAATAAAAACCCCCATATTGTTACGGGGGTATTTTTGGGTATTGGATAAAAAGTGGTTGTTGGGGGTATAGTGGGTAAGTTGGGTTTTATTTGGCACATTGTGTTATTTGGTCTTGGTTTGTGAGATTTGAAAATAGCAGATCACGTTTTTGGCTTGAAAGGGGAGAAATGGAAATGGGTCCTAGTTTGAAAGTTGGTTAATGGTGAAGTGGGTTTGGAGTTTACAGGGTTCTGGCAGGAGGGACGGGATCGGGTTAGGCCGCCGGTTGGGGAACGGATCAGGGGCAGTCCGGCGTCGCCAGAGGTGTAAGGAGAGAGAGTGGAGGTGGTGGGTTTTTTAGTTATGGAGGATAGAGATATGTTGTATGTTAATGGTGGTTTTGTGAGAGTGGAGAGAGAAAGTTGGGTTGTTGGGAAGAAGATGAAGTGGGTGTTTTGGTGAATGGTGGTGGAGTTAATGGTGGAGTAGGAGATGGGTAATGGGTATGGTGGTGTAAGTTGGGTGAGGTAGAAGAAGTGGGTTAATGGAGGATTGGAGAGATGAGAGAGAAAGGTGTATGGAAGAAGAAGGTTGAAGATGAGTAGGGAAGATAGTGTGTAGTGAGGTGTACAATAAGTTTGGTGAGGGTGAGGGTTTGGTTAGGTATAGGATAAGTGGTGTATGTGTGTGTGTTTAATTTGAACTCCTAAAAAATTAAAATTAATACTAATAAAATAAAATTAATAAAATAAAATAAAGACCTAATAAAATCTAATTCTAAAATAAAACAAAAACTCAAATGAAATAAAAATAAAAATAAAAATAAAAATAAAAATAAAAATAAAAATAAAATCTAATAAAACTAAAACTAAAATTCTAATTAAATGAAAAATCAATAAAAAACCAATAAAAGAAATTCGAAAAAAAATCTAATCCTAATAAAATAAAATATAATAAAATGAAAACTAAAACTAAAACTAAAACTAAAAACTTAATAAAATCAAAATAAAATAAAATTATACTAATAAAAAATAAAAATAGAAAATATTAAATAAATCTAAAATAAATCCTAAAAATAAAAATAACTCAAACTAAAAATCTAAAAAAATAATAAAATGACACAAATAAAACACACACGGCTTGGGGTAAATTTGGGCTAGGTTTAGGCTAGGAAAATTTGGTAATTAGCTCCATAAAACTGCAATTGACCTCTAAATGTAGCTCTTGATACCGCAACTGCAGTTACGCCTGCATGACAAACATTTAAGCACATAAGACCCATATTGTCGAGAATTAGCAACTAAAATACATCTATTCGGGGTATAAATTGTACAGTTTTGGGTGCTTATCATTACTCATGAGAGAACTCGTGTAGTTAAAGCTTTAAAACTTCAAAACTTAACAACCCAATTTGAAACCATCACCATGAAAGAAACACAAAATTTTGATGAGTTTTATTCTCATTCATATGATATTATTAATTCTTGCTTTAACTTATGTAATAAAATCCCTGAAGATCGTGTTGTTAAGAAAATACTTAAATGTCTTCCTAAGCATTTCATCCCAGAAGTCACAGTTCTGAATTCCTTAGGAAAACTAAATACTTTAAACCTATAAGAGCTTGTTGGTGATCTTCAAACATATGAATTAGATATGTTTCCTAAAGATAACAAAACCAAAGATAAGGGTGTAGCCTTGAAAGTAAAGAAAAAAGAAGTGTCTGAGTCCGATGAGTCTGATATCGATCCTGATGATATATCTCTATTTGCTAAAAAAATCAAAAAAATTCTCAACTTCAAAAAGCAAAACTCGAAATTTGAAAAATCAAAATTTGAAAAAAAAAAACAAAGGTAATAGAAGTTTTAATAATCAGGATCCTCAGAAGTTTAAAAGATACAACCCTGAAATGGATGATTCGGAGATATGTTTTGAGTGTGAGGGATGTGGTCATAGAGCCTTTGAGTGCCCCACTAAACTTAATAGACAAGGTAAAGAAAGGCTGTTTATAATGCCACACTAAGCGATAGTGATATTGAGTCTGAAGACTCCGACGACTCTACCCTGTCTAGAAATAATTTCACCACTTTTATAGCAAGTCATGCTAGTGATTCAAGTGAGTCACTTCCTAAAGTTGACAATTCAGAGCATGAACTTGAGGATTTATCCACTCAATCTGAAAGTAGTGATGTAGAAGAAAGTAAGAGCTATGTTTATGAAAGTGAGTTACAATCCGCCTATACCGAGAAGTATACCTAATCCATGCATATTCAAACGTTAATATGAAATTAACGCTTAAAGTGTTAACATTAGAAAAAGAGTTGAAACGCCTAAAGGAGAAGGAGTCTTTAGTTAGTCAACTCGAGGAAATTAAGATATCTCTTTCTGAGAAGCTTATCCTGATAGGTAATGAAAAATGTGACTTAATTAACTCCTTAAAATGTGTCAATAAAGATCTTCTTGAGTCTTTAGAGATTAGAAAATCTCTTAAAGCTAAAATTGTCCAAATTGAGAATGATCTCGGGTCCTCTCATGAAGTCAAAGTCACACTCGAAGATAATTCAGGAAGAATGGGAAAATTATTTCTAGGTCATGTTTTAGGATATAAGGAGAAAGGTTATCAAGAGAGAAAGGGAATAAGTTATGAGGAAGGTGAGTCATCCAACATTAATTTTGAACCCGTAGCTAAGTTTGTTACTAAAACAAACCCTCCAAAACCTAATCTGCCAAAAAGAAGCCCTCCTAAGCAATATACAAAAATGACTCCTAACCAGCCCTATCTGTGTACTTATTGTCACAAAAGGGGACATCTTAGAGATTTTTGTTACAATCTTGGGAAGAATTCCTATTTTGCTACTTCTAATCCACACTATAGCTCCTTTGCTAGTCTTAAGAACCAAGTTGAAAATCTAGTTATCACTTCGAAAGATTTAATGGAAAAATTTCTAAGGTTCTCTATGGATCAAGGAAATAATTCTAACCAAAAGACTAGAATCAACAAAGGGAAATACACAACTCAAGCATGGGTTAAGAAAGATAATACCAATAAAGATTTTGTTGTTCATGTTGCACTTAAGGCTCAAAATACCTCCCAATGGTACTTTGATAGTGGTTGTTTGAGACATATGACCGGTGATAAATCTTTGTTTCCCACTCTTGAAAACTATAAAGATGGTAAGGTCACCTTTGGGGATGGAAGAAAATTTCAAATTATGGGTAGAGGGTCTATTGAAAATTCTGGGTTTCCTAAACTTGAAAATGTCCTTTATGTTGATGGTCTTAAAGCAAATTTGACAAGTATTATCCAGTTATGTGTTGAAAACATTGATGTTAAGTTTAGTCAGTCGGAGTGCACTGTATATGATAAATCGGGTGAGGCTATTTTACAAGGTGTAAGAACTAGTGACAATTGCTACGGAATAGTTCCGAAGTCCTCTTTAGTTTGCAATAGTGCAAAAGCCTCTTCTTTCGATCTTTGGCATCAATGGTTAGGTCATGTTAACTTTAGAGATCTTGATCGTTTAGTGAGAAAAGAGCTAGTTTGAGGTTTACCATCTCTAGGAAAACCAACCTCCACTATTTACGGGCCTCGTCAATTAGGAAACAAAATTAAGAATCCACATAAAAAGTTGAACTCAATAACTACCTCTCATGTCTTAGAATTGATACACATGAAGCTTATGGGTCCCACTCATACTGAGAGCATAGGAGGAAAGAGATATGTTTTAGTGATGGTGGATGATTTTTCATGATACTCCATAGTAGATTTTCTAAGAAAAAAATCTGAGACTGTTGATTTTCTCACTGTTAAATGTAGAGTTCTTCAAAATCAACACGGTGTTACCATAAACGGCTTTAGGAGTGATAATGGAACCGAATTCAAGGAATCCGGTGTAAATGCCTTTTGTGATGAAATAGGAATTAAGTATGAAGTCTCAGCCATTCGAACACCACAACAAAATGGTATATTTGAAAGAAAAAATTGAACGATCCAAGAAATGGCAAGATCTATGCTCCTAGGAAGGAATATGCCTCGTAGGTTTTGGGACGAAGTGGTTAACACTGCATGTCACACCGTAAATAGGGTTTATTTGCATCCTAATACAAATAAAATGCCATATGAATTATGGACTGGCAAGAAACCTAATTTGGCCTATTTTAGAATTTTTGGTAGTTCTTTTTATATCCTTCGAGATAAAGAAATCCTAGGTAAATTTGACTCAAGGAATGATGAAGGTATTTTCCTAGGATATTCTCAAAACAGTAGAGCTTTTAGAGTTTTCAAATTAAGTAGTTTAAATATCATGGAATCAATAAATGTTGTAATAAAAGACGATGCTCCAACCACATTTATTGAAAATGAGGAAGATTTGTAATGTGAGTGTGATGTTGTTCCCAGTGTAGAAAATATTGAGTCTCACACTGACTTGGTTGTTCCCACTATTAAGAGAAAGGATCCTTCTCCTTGGGTTCGTAAAAGTCACGACCCTTCAAAAATTATAGGATATCCCGAGGTAGGTGTCAAGATAAGGGCTAAATTAGAAAATGAAGTTACCTATTTGTGTTATACTTCTAAAATCGAACCTAAAAATGTTAAGGAAGCTCTAAAAGATGAATTTTGGATAAATGCTATGCAGGAAGAATTATTTCAATTTAAGAAAAATGATGTTTGGGAATTAGTTCCCCGGCCTAGTGATTCTAATGTCATTGGCACCAAATGGATATTTAAAAATAAAATGGATGAAAATGGTGTCATTATTCGAAATAAAGCTAGGTTAGTTGCACAAGGATACACCCAAATAGAAGGTGTTGACTTTGAATAAACTTTTGCTCCAGTTTCTAGGTTAGATTCGGTTCGCCTTTTGCTAGCCATAACACATCACCTTAAATTTAAATTTTATCAAATGGATGTCAAAAATCCATTTTTTAAATGTAATCCTTCAGGAAGAAGTGTATGTTGAACAACCTAAAGGGTTTGAGGACCCGAAGCGTCCTAATCATGTCTTCTTTCTAAAGAAAGCGCTTTTTTGTTTGAAACAAACACGGCGTGCTTGGTATGAAAGGCTCACTTCTTATCTCCTTTATCGTGACTTTTTGAGAGGGGGAGTAGACATGACATTATTTGTCCATCATGATGATAAAACTATTTTAGTTGCACAACTGTATGTCGACGACATAGTGTTTGGTTCTATGTGTGATAAACATACTCAATTTTTTTTCAAAATAAGTGCAAGATGAATTTGAGATGAGTATGGTCGGTGAGCTAACCATATTTTTAGGTCTCCAAGTGCAGCAATTCGATCACGGGATATTTTTATCCCAAACCAATTATGAAAAAGACCTTGTAAAGATATTCAATTTAGAGTCTGCTAAGCATGCACGTACTCCAATGAGTTCACTACACCAAAAATAAGAATCTGACACGATTTAAAACTGTGCCAGATCAAATTTGGCACGGTTTTGAACTGTGCCAGAATCAGGTGTTCCAAAATGGCCAGTTTTTTCTGGCACGGCTCAAAAGTGTGCCAGATTTAATCAAACAGGAACACTTCTGGAACACTTTTAAACCGTGCCAGAATTTGATATTTCTGGCACACTTTTGGCACAGTTTTGAGGTGTGCCAGATTGAGCACATTTTGATAAACTTTGGCACAGTTCAAAACCGTGCCAAAAATTGATACACTTTTGGCACGATTTTGAACAGTGCCAAATTTTTGGATAAAAGAAAAAAAAATTAATTATTTGAAAATAAGAAAATTCACAAATTGCAAATCTCGAAAGTTGTTGATAAACTAATGTGCATACAAACTTCAAAATATTAAAAATAATAATAGTTCACAGACCAAAAAAATTGGGCAGAGTTTCCTCCATTTTTTGAACATTCTAAAACCTGTTAATATAATACATGTGTAATGTAAAGCCCGCACGGCCATAAAATATAACAATAAAATTACAAAACCCCGCACGACCATAAAAGCTAACAATAAAACTACAAACGTCCGCACGGACATAACACAAAAAAATATAATCCTGAATATTAACGACATTGAGTAAATAATCCTCTTGTTGTAGACCATTGACTTCATGTGTTCCACATGGATAAAAGCTAATGGCAAAATGTTATCCTGCAAAAAAAATAAGATAAAAAAGGAGATGATGTAAGTAACCGAGTAATTTAAGAAAAAATCTTATTCAAGCTGAAAATTTGCATTTATGAATAAAAATTATTATTCTATTCACTAATCGATATTGTTGTGACTACGAGGTCAGCTCCTACAAGTTACATTAGTCCCATGCGAGGTGTTAGTGCTTCTTACTGGGCCATTTAGGGTCTAATTTAAGTTTTCACCCTCAAACGACATGTTTTTAAACCTAATCTAGATATTTTCAAATTATAGTCATATTCTTAAACCGGGAGACACGTGACTACACGATCAGTTCCTACAAGTTATATTGGTCCCGTGCGAGAAGTTTGTGCCTCTTACGGGGACGTTTGGGGGATGGTTTAGGTTTTCACCCTTTAACGGCTTGTTTTTAAGTCAAAGTGTTGATTTTTGCAAATTATCATCACATTCTGAAATCGGGAGTCCCGTGACTACGCGGTCAGTTCCTACAAGTTACATTGGTATCGTGCGAGGTGTTTGTGCCTCTTACGGGTCCGTTCAGGGGCTGGTTTGGGTTTTCACCCTTTAATGGCTTATTTTTTAGCCTAATCGATATTTTCAAATTATCATCATATTTTCAAACCGGGAGACCCGTGACTACGTGGTCAATTCCTATATGTTACATTGGTCTCGTGCGAGGTGTTCGTGTCTCTAACGGGGATGTTTGGGGGATTATTTAGGTTTTCCCCCTTTAACGGTTTATTTTTAAATCTAAGGGTTGATTTTTGCAAATTATCTTCATATTCTCAAATCGGGAGACTCGTGACTACGAGGTCAGTTCCTATAAGTTACATTGGTCCCGTACGAGGTGTTCATGCCGCTTATGGTGACGTTTGGAGGCTGGTTTAGATTTTCACCCTTTAACGGCTTGTTTTTTAGCATAATGTAGATATTTTCAAATTATCATCATATTTTCAAACCGAGAGAACCGCGACTAGGCGGTCAGTTCCTACAAGTTACATTGGTCCCGAGCTAGGTGTTCGTGCCTCTTACGGGGCCGTTTGGGGGATGGTTTAGGTTATCACCCTTTAACGGCTTATTTTTAATCCTAATCTAGATATTTTCAAATTATCATCATATTCTTAAACCAGGAGACCCGTGACTACGTGGTCAGTTCCTATAAGTTACATTGGTCCCGTGCGAGGTGTTCGTGTCTCTTACGGGGACGTTTGGGGGATGGTTTAGGTTTTTCCCCTTTAACGATTTGCTTTTAAGTTTAAGTGTTAATTTTTGCAAATTATCATCACATTCTCAAACTCGGAGACTCGTGACAAGGCGGTCAGTTCCTAGAAGTTACATTAGTCCCGTGCGAGGTGTCCGTGCCTCTTATGGGGTCGTTTGGGAGATGGTTTAGGTTTTCACCCTTTAACGGCTTGTTTTTAAGTCTAAGTGTTGATTTTTGCAAATTATCATTATATTATCAAATCGGGAGTCCTGTGACTACGCGGTCAGTTCCTACAAGTTACATTGGTCCCGTGCGAGGTGTTTGTGCCTCTTACGGGGATGTTTGGGGGCTGGGTTAGGTTTTTACCCTTTAATGACTTGTTTTTAAGTCTAAGTGTATATTTTTACAAATTATCGTCATATTCTCAAATCGGGAGTCTTGTGACTACGCGGTTAGTTCCTACAAGTTACATTAGTCCCGTTCGAGGTGTTTGTGCCTCTTACGGGTCCGTTTAGGGGCTAGTTTGGGTTTTCACCCTTTAACGGCTTATTTTTAAGCCTAATCTAGATATTTTCAAATTATCATCATATTCTCAAACTGAGAGACCCGTGACGATGCGGTCAGTTCCTACAAGTAACATTGATCCTGTGCGAGGTGTTTGTGCCTCTTATGGGGATGTTTGGTGGCTGGTTTAGGTTTTCACCCTTTAACGGCTTGTTTTTAAGTCTAAGTGTTGATTTTGCAAATTATCATCATATTCTCAAACTGGCAGACCCGTTACTACGCGGTCAGTTCCTAAAAGTTGCATTGGTCCCGTACGAGGTGTCCGTGCCTCTACTGGATCGTTTGGGGGATGGTTTAGGTTTTCACCCTTTAACGGCTTATTTTTAAGTCTAAGTGTTGAGTTTTGCAAATTATCATCATATTCACAAATTGGGAGTCCCGTGACTATGCGGTCAGTTACTACAAGTTACATTTGTCCCGTGCTAGGTGTTCGTGCCTCTTACGGGGAGGTTTGGGGGCTAGTTTAGGTTTTCACCTTTTAACGACTTATTTTTAAGTCTAAGTGTTGATTTTTGCAAATTATCCTCATATTCTCAAACCGAGCATCCCATGAGTACACGGTCAGTTCCTACAAGTTAGATTGGTCCCCTTCGTAGTGTTCGTGCCTCTTACGGGTCCGTTTGGGGGCTGGTTTGGGATTTCACCCTTTAACGACTTATTTTTACGCCTAATCTAAATATTTTCAAATTATCGTCATATTCTCAAACCGGGAGATTCGTGACTACGTGGTCAGTTCCTACAAGTTACATTGGTCCCTTGCGAGGTGTTCGTGTCTCTTACGGGGATGGTTTAGGTTTCCCCCTTATAACAGTGTGTTTTTAAGTCTAAGTGTTAATGTTTGCAAATTATAATCATATTCTCAAACCGGGAGACCCGTGACTACGCGGTCTATTCCTATAAGTTACATTGGTCCCGTGCGAGGTGTTCGTGTCTCTAACGGGGACATTTGGGGAATGGTTTAGGTTTTGACCCTTTAACAGCTTATTTTTAAGCAGGATATTTTCAAATTATCGTTATATTTTGAAATCGAGAGAACTGCGACTACGCGGTCTGTTCCTACAAGTTACATTGATTCCTAGCTAGGTGTTCGTGCCTCTGACGGGACCGTTTGGGGGCTGGTTTAGGTTATCAACCTTTAATGGCTTGTTTTTAAGCCTAATCTAGATATTTTCAAATTATCGTCATATTCTCAAATCGGGAGACCCATGACTATGCGGTAAGTTCCTACAAGTTACATTGGTTCTGTGCGAGGTGTTTGTGTTTCTTACGGGGACGTTTGGGGGATGGTTTAGGTTTTCCCCCTTTGACGGTTTATTTTTAAGTCTAAGTGTTATTTTTTGCAAATTATCGTCATATTCTCAAACCGAGAGACCCTTGACTATGCGATCAGTTCCTACAAGTTACATTAGTCCCGTGCGAGGTGTTCGTGTCTGTAACGGGGACGTTTGGGGGATGGTTTAGGTTTTCCCCATTTAACGGCTTGTTTTTAAGTCTAAGTGTTAATTTTTGCAAATTATCGTCATATTCTCAAACCGGGATACTCGTGACTATGCAATCAGTTCCTACAAGTTACATTGGTCCCGTGCGAGGTGTTTGGGCTTCTAACGGGGACGTTTGATGGCTAGTTTAGGTTTTTCACCCTTTAACGACTTATTTTTAAGTCTAAGTGTTGATTTTTATAAATTATCGTCATATTCTCAAACCGCGAGTCCTGTGACTATGCGGTCAATTCCTACAAGTTAAATTACTCCTGTACGAGGTGTTTGTGACTCTTACGGGTCCGTTTGGGGGCTAGTTTGGATTTTCAGCATTTAACAACTTATTTTTAAGCCTAATCTAGATATTTTGAAATTATCATCATATTCTCAAAATGGGAGACCCGTGATTATGTGGGCAGTTGCTACAAGTTACACTGGTCCCGTACGAGGTGTTTGTGCCTCTTACGGGGATGTTTGGGGGTTGCTTTAGGTTTTCACCCTTTAACGGCTTGTTTTTAAGTCTAAGTGTTAATTTTTACAAATTATCGTCATATTCTTAAACCGGGAGTCCCGTGACTACGCGGTTAGTTCCTATAAGTTACATTGGTCTCATGCGAGGTGTTCGTGCCTCTTACGGGGATGTTTGGGGGATGGTTTAGGTTTTCACCCTTTAACGACTTGTTTTTTAAGTCTAAGTTTTGAATTTTACAAATTATCGTCATATTCTCAAATCGGGAGTCCCGTGACTACGCAGTCAGTTCCTACAAGTTACATTGGTCCCGTGCGAGGTGTTCGTGCCTCTTTTGGTTGCGTTTGGGGGATGGTTTAGGTTTTCACCCTCAAACGGTATATTCTTAAGAATAATCTGAATACTTTTAAATTATCATCATATTCTCAAACTAGTTAACCTTTTACTACGCAGTTCGTTCCTATAAGTTACATTGGTCCCGTGCGAGGTGTTCGTACCTCTTAGATTAGTGTGTAATAGAAAGTTCTTCCCAGAGCACCCTTCGTTGGACATAATCAGTACGGGCATAAATCGTGACTAGGCGGTGAGTTCCTACGTGTTACATTGATCTCGTACGAGGTGTTCGTGCCTCTTTGGGGTTGTTTGGAGGTTGTTTTGGGTTTTCATCCTCTAACGATATGTTTTTAATCAATTTAGAACGTTTATTGATTTTATAAAATTTTGACATAGTTTCATTTGTTTATTCGTTAAATCCAACATGTTTTAACATTTAAAATAAACTCAACAGTAACAGCAAATTCCAAAACCAAACCACCAGCAAATTAACTAAATAAGCTCATAAAGTAAGCCATTTTATGTTTGTCTACTTGTTGCCGCTATTTCAGGCCATTTTTTTATTTAATGCTGCAAATTCCCTAAGAGGCCTCTACTCACATTTTCATAAACAAACATTAATATTAATTTTACAGCCAGTTAGCATATGATATAAAATATACCTAAAAATAAATAAAAGAATATACCCTTTGGGTCGAGTGTGGGGCATATATATTGATTCTTTGAACCTCAAAATACTTATAGTTTGAAACTCAAAAACCTAAAAATCGCAAAAGAAAACAAAATTTACAGAAATATTCCATTTTACCACGATTAAATAATGAGCAAACTTGGATATCCTTCTCAGTGAGAAAGTTACCCGAAGTATAAGAAATATTCTACAACAAAAAAATTACAGGAGTGAAGCAAAAAACAAAATTACAGGACAAATGAGACACGATTTAAGGTTTGTATTTATATAGATACTAACTTTGATCATGGACTAATGTTTTGTAAGTTAACATAAATAGAGAAACAACCAAAAATAAAATGTAACCAAACACAAACATATATTGCAAATAGAATAAATCAAATTCATGATAAAGAAGAAGTGGAAAATTTAGTTTCTAACCAATAATCCACATATGTAATGAGATTGGGAATAGTTTTAATAGTTTCAAAAACCGAACGGGCCACTATATAAACTCCTTAATTTGGATAAAAAGAGTGTCAAGCATGCTCAAAAGGTAAAAGAAAATTAAGATCTTTACCATATACAACGCACACAAGATGATTTTTAGCGTAAGTGAGTTGTGTCATGTAAGAAATCTTAATCACACGGGGAAATGAATGGATATTTCAAAATAGAACATAATAAGGCTCTCTCTAATGAAGTATTTTCTTCTAATATTTCTTTCACATGTGTATCCAACGTATCAGGCTCTTTTAGAATTTTTTTAGATCTGCATGGCTTTATTTCTAAATTAATAGAAATCTTTATTAAATTTAATCTCCACTGCCATTCATTTCTATATCACTATGTCACCGATTTTCTAGTAACTTTATGGATAGAGAGAGAGAGTAGGAGCAAAAAATTATATTGATTCATAAGAACATTCCACGTCATTTAGAAATGGTTTGTGAGAATACAAATAGTGAATCGAAATTTCTATGCAACCGTTTTTCTAACTCATATAAGGAAACTCCAAGAAAGTTCCATTGGAGGATATTTTCTCTATTTTGAATTTCTAAAATAGAAATATGATCGGATAGAATTACTAAAGGAGTAGGCCTAAGGTGTAATACTACCTATAAGTACTGTATTATATGATGCCTATGTATGTAATACAACCCAATGATGCTTATAAGTACTCTAAAATTTCAAACATTGATAATGAAAATACATGTTTTAGTACCCATTTTAGTGTAATGAAAATTTACAACATAGTTAATGAAATTGCTAACAAGGATAATGTTTCGTAGAAAGACCAAAATCTTATGTATAATATCATTTTACTGTCACTTTAGCATCATAGATTCAAGGCCACCTATATATATATAGAAACCCGTTAGTGCGATAATGAGTCGCCATACTTGAACCAACAAAACAATCATATTACTAATAAAAAACAAACATTTCATATTACTAATACCAAACTTAATTTTTATTTACCTCATATGTTGATTCAATAAAATTGATAATACATGGAATATTCAACTAAGATATACCATAGTTCAACAAACAGGACAACAGACACAATAGACACAAAAAGTCAATCTAAGATTGAAGGAAGTACCTATAGACTTATCACAGAAAAGACCATTCAAACAACATCATCTTATTCTCTAAACCTACCAATCATGAATCGTCTTCTCATCCTATGATTAAAAAAAATTAAAAATAAAATGAAGCATCTTGGTAGCAATACAATCGTAACATCACATTGGTTAGGGATCTGCAATCAATACACATCGTACTGGTGAGGGGACAACAACATTATTGTAACATCTTGGAAGCAACACTATCACAACATCCAAAATTATTTTAGTAATATTTTGAGAACATGATATTACACCTACCAATGTTCCTATTTTAGATCAATATTTAGAAAATAAAAAATAATAGTAAACAAACTCATTTAGTAGCAAGAAAAAAAAAAGAAGGGAAAAAACATAAGAACACTAAATCCATTTTGTAAGTTATCGTCGTTGAGCGTTTTTAGTCCACTTTCAATATCTAACAGTGGTGTGTCTAAGTTTTCTCCTTTGATCACAAATTGATTTGCAACATCAAATAATAATAAAACAATAGTGCAGTGCAAATACATGTTTATTAGCCTATCATAGAAATGTCATTAATTAACAAAGTAGTGATAAGGACACAAATACATGTCTATTACATTGTCATAAAAATTTCAACCAAACAAATTAAATTAAAAAATAAACATAAAAATAAAATAAAGGTCAAAATGAGTGAAACCAATACATACACTTTAAATGACCCTCAAAATGGCATACACCAACACCATCACAACATCATCCCTGTTCACCCAAATTAACCACCTAAAATGCATAAAAATCCACCCAACATCATTGAACCCACATAATACACCACAATACCACTTTAACCTCCCAAACCACCAACCAACACACATCAACGAACAAACCATCTATTGAAGGAAGAAAACAAAATAATTATCATCAACTTAAGTCCATCTCAAACCACGACTAGCGACTTTTATCAACAAACTAATAGAAACCAAATAGCGAATGAAGTACACAAATAGCCCACATACTTAAAATAGATGCCAACATAGATGAAAAAACACCAAAGTACTCAAGGCATATCCCACAACAAATATAGAATGAAGATTCTATTGACAATCCGATAAGAATGTGGAAAGAAAGGCCACATTACAACTTTGAAAGAAAAACGTACGCAGACTAAGGATCTGCGCAACTAATAAAGGAAATTTTAACAAACAATAATTTATTTTAAATAGGAACGTGTCCCGTAATTTTATTAAGAGTCATAGGTGGGGAATCACCCCCACCGGTAGCTTAAATCAATAAAGAGCAACGTGAACACCTAAAAGGGAAAAAGACTTTAAAATATCAATACAAAATCTAGATTTTATGCCAATTAATGGATTGTTCTAAAAATCAATTTTAATCTCCCCACAAATCTGAATGAGAATATAAGATTCCTTCATTAGTATTCCCTCGTACATGTTTTTGTCACCTTTAGAATTCATACACCAAATCATTAAATTGCCACTAAAATTTGAAGAAGTAAACCTTAACCCAATAATATTATAAAAGCGCCTCTAAATAGATTGAGGAATAGAACTACCCCTAAAAATATGGTCTCTATCCTATTTACATGCCACCTTACAGCCTTTACATTTGGAAACAAGTGGAAGATGAAGTTTTTTTATGTTCTCATCTATGAAAATTCCCTTCTGAAGGAGAAGCCATATGAATATTGAAATGTTTTGAGGAATCCTTTTATCCCATATTAGAGAGAAGAATCATTAAATACAACCTTTCTCTCTAATCAAATGCCAAGATGACTTAACTGTAAAAACACCATCTCTTGTCAAAGTCCATCTCCCAAAAACAAAATCAAAATTTTTCGAAAGTCCTCCCAAACAATTTGCATTCGCCTCCACACCAGTGATGACACCAATATAGTACCTCAAAAATTTTGAGCCTCCAATATTTTATATTTAGAGTGCGTGATTCAAGACAATAAAGAATTGGAGTTAAAAAATTTCCACCATAAATTATGAGAATAAGCAAGAGATAAGTTAGTCATGGACCTAAAATTAAGCCCACCCTCTTCATTTGTTTTCCAATTATCATGCCAATTCACCCATTGAAATTTAGTCTTCTCTTCAAATTTTCCCCCTAAAAATTGAGCAAGAAAATTATATATATGATTGAGAACATTTACCGGAGGGTTAATCAAAGCAAGGAGATGGAGATGCATTGATTCTGCTATTGATTTGATAAGAGTAACTCTTCCCGCCTGAGATATATTATGATTCTTCTGGTAATTAATTTTCTCTTCCAACTTGTCAATATAGGGAGAAAAATAAGATTCCTTTTTTCGTCCTGAGAATAAAAGAAACCCCAAATAAATGATATGAAGAATTTTACATTTGAATCCAACGACATTTTTAACAACTTTCTTCATTCCATGTGACTCATTTCTCGGAAGGTAGAAAAATATTTTGTTGCAATTTACCACTTAACCCCAATTCTTTTCGTAGAATTTTAAAAATTCCATGAGGTGGTTAAGGGGACATCTATCTCCATTTGCAAAAATAAGGGTTTCATATGTAAAAGGAAAATAAGAAATAATGGGGCAGCCCCTTGTTAGTGCGAAATGAGACATTTTTCCACTTTCCATCATTTTTTAAATTCCCTAATTCAACACTTTCAAAGATAATACAAATAAATTTATCCCTTAACTCACCCTATTTTTAGATTTAAAGAAACCATAATCCTTCCCATCAACAAATATTGAGTACCAATAATTCGAAATCAACCTCCAAATTAAGTCGATAACAGTTTCTGAAAACCCAAATCTCCTAAGCATTTTGATGATGAACTACAAAGACATCCTATCATATGCATTATACATATCAAGCTTAATAATAAGATTTTAACCCCTCACTTTATTCTTAAACGAAGTCATCATTTCTTGAGATAGTAAGACATTTTCCAATATAGATCGACCTTTGATAAAATCGAATTGAGCTGGAGAGATTATTTTTGGTAAAATAAGTCCTATTCTTTTCGTAAAAATGTTAGAAAGAATTGTTGATGAGAAGTTACAAAGACTAATAGGATGTAAATCCCCACAAGTTTTAGGATTCTAATTTTTAGGAATTAAAACCACACTAGTTGAATTCCAACTAATTGGCAGTTCCTCACTAACCAAAAAAGAACCTATAGCTTTGTGAAGATCAACTTTGATAATATGCCAACAAGATGTACAAAAATTAGCATTAAATCCATCCGATCCTACTGCTCTGTCTTTATTCATATCGTATATAGCATCGAGGATTTCCTTCAAATCTGGTAAGGAACTAAACTGCTCACTGTCTTCGGCCAATACCGTTGAAGGTTTATTATCCCAAAAAATATTTGAGAAGCTATTAGTAAATCCAAAGCTACCAGCACATATGCTAGAAGTAGCATTAACATTAACATTACTGTTGTTGACAGTATCACTGTTCGAGATTAACATCTTGGAAAAAAACTAACAATCTCATTTTCCAACTCGTGTTCATCCGTTACCCACTGCCGATGGACATTTTGAATCCGATTTAAATTGAGAACAACCCTTTTTTCCTTCATAATGGCATGAAAAACTTTGTATTGGCATCTCCATCTTTGACACATCTAGCTCTAAACTTTTACTTCCACTAATCTTCCTCTCTTTTTAAACTTAATTGGTACTCATCTTACACCTTGTGGTATTTAACTTGGTTTTTTATAAAAGGATTCACATCAAAATCCGTTTCTATCCCAAACATATCGTCCTCTTCCTTTCTCGTCATTTGAAAAATATCACCAAATTTACTTCTCGAATTTTTTTTAGGAAGGATTTAACCCTCTTCAGTTTCTCCACAAAGACAATGAGTGGTCTACCCTTAATTTCGTAATTCCACGCTTGTTCCACCACTTGAAGGAAGTCGTCACTTTTCATCGAAAATAACAAAAAAATTAACGGTCCTAGAGGGTCTTTATTTGTTATATTAATTTTGAGGATAAAAGGAATATGTTCGGAGTTAGTCCTATGGAGATGATCCACCGAACTTATAAAACTCCCGTTAACCCATTCCGTATTACCCACCACTCTATCAGGATGAGCCCAAATACTAGAATTACAATCCCGATTATTACACCATGTAAATATAGAACCATTGAATTGAAATTCATATATCCCAACATTTAAAAGAGCCATGTTGAAATCCAAAATAGCTTCCTAATTGACTCCATTCCTACCAACTTTTTCTTCATTCGAATCCACAATATTGAATCTCATCCAACTGCCCAATTCATGTCTCTAAGAGTTGATAAGTATTCAAGGTCTTCCCACAAAACCAATCTCTCTTCTTTTTTTCATTTCACATATATGACTGGATTATCAAAAAAATTCTCTCTCAACCAAAGGGAAAGAGATTGAGGACCATCATGAGATAAATCCACCTTCCAATTACTCTTCCAAAAGATCCATATTTTATTAGAGTTATTAGCCATTCCCTCTTCGAATTTTAATTTCCTACAAACCTCCTCAAGTTTATTATCATCAATTTTTGGTTCAAGTTGAGCGGGCGACTATAGCGCAATAGAGAAATGTAGGGAAGTAAACTAGTGCTTAATAAACCCAAGTTACCTAAGAGTTTTATAGATTGTTAAGAGAGAACCAATTTAAACTTTTCCTAAATTGATAACTAAACTTCAAACTGATTTGAGTTTGGCAAGTTATTAAAAGTCCTAATTATTATCCTTAATTAAACTAGATGATTAAGAAGATGATAATAAATTTAGTTTATTTAGGTGTGTTTTTAGACACTAATACTACTTTTTTAATCTAGGTGATTAATGCATAAATTAAAGCACGCGGTGTTTATTTTACACAGCAAAAACCCTTCCCTGGGAAAAACGACGGACCCTCTACGGTGACCTAGTCTACGAAGTCCACTAAAAAAAATAAAAAATGAATGATTCACAAACATTGAACAGACTCAAGGCAAGATAAATTAGAACAAGCTATTACCTATCTCAAACAATCTTCTATTTGATCTGGTTGCTCTTTTGCAATTATCCTCACTAAAAAAATCTTATCCACTTTGCTTTCTTCATGTCTTAACCTCCCCTCTAGGTTCCTTAGCATAGATTAGCTCAGTGCCCATTGATTCCTGATAGTGACTAGTGGTAATGCAGTGCTTTTGTGATGTGTCTTATTCTATATTACACACTCACCCTTAATGTTATAACCCGAATGATATGCAACATTTTTTGGTATCCTAAATACCAACAATAATTCTTATGTTCTCTCTTTCTTTGTTTCTCAAGATATCTTGATTTAACACAACTTTCAACAATCTTTCTTTTCAAAATAAGAACAATAAGATTTGATTCTTGATATGTACACAATAATCAGTGCTTATGTGAATAGTGGTGTACAGAGTGATTCTCAAAGTGATATGAAAATGATGTATCAAAGATCCTGAAAAACCACTTAAGATCAAGTAATCATATAGTGTTTAACAAAACACACAAAAATAATATGACTTCAAATATATATACAATACAAGCACAAAGTCAAATATCAACGAACTGTTTTAAAAATTAGTTTAGAATAAATAAGATTTTAATCTAACAACCTATTAAATCAGGTTCAAACAGTCCAACAACTCAATAGTTCAATATTCTAGTTTTAGTCCAAAATTAGATGTATGTTCTTCAATTAGAACAAGTAAAGTGTATGGTTTAAACAATAGGACATCCAAGATTTTCAAGTTTATCAAATAAGTCCTATATAGGTTTAACTCTCTAAACCTAACATATGTAAATATAATTAACCAAGATTTCTTAGCTTCTATTTAAAAGAAAATGTTATAAATAAACACGGACTTAGAACCAATTAAGACAATCAGAATATACACAAAACAAATTTGTGTGGGTAGAGTTAAACTTAACACAAACCTTAGATCTAAGAAAATAGATCAACCAAGATAGCAAAGAAAATCATGCAAATCATTACCAACACTAAAAGAATAGTTGTTTTTGTGTGATGTTCGTTTTATACAATATAGCAACAACAATACTCCACAAATACAGATCTACAAAAAATAGATCTATAAGAACACATACAAAACACAACAAGAAAGAAATACTTATAACAATTTTTTCTCTTTGGAAAATCAAAATGGAGAGATGAGATTCTTGGTTTAATCATAGCAACCTCGAGAGTCTTTAGAAATGTTGAAATGAATAAATCTTTGTTCACGAAATACACACACAAAAAATATATCTTAGAAAATGCAAGTGTGTAAACTCTCTTTTTCTCTTTAAAAAATTCAACAAAGTTTTGGCTCTCAAAATGATTTTCTGGAATAAAAAAATGATACCCAAAGCCTTAATCTATATAGATATAAGGTGTGGTCTGATTGGATAAAATGTATAGGACATGGATTGCAAAAAACACACACACAATCGATGATTAAAACAAATCCAATTGTCATGAAAGAAACGCAAAGTAATCGTTTAAAAATTCGACACGTCGTAGCCAGCTCTAACCGTCTAACAAACAAAACCTGACATTACTATTTTTCAAAACAAAGTCATTTTGAACTAATAATGGAAGCCAACTATTAAAAACAAACAAATTTTATCGTTGAGAAACTAAACGATATTGTATCAAGAGAAGTGAATACCAACTTTGGTTTAAAGATGGAAACCGTGGGCGGTTAAAAAACTATGGGTTGGAAATTTTACCAACACGATGTCATTTAACCTATTTTGTAAGACAACTTTGATTCATTTATAAAAGTTACCATTTGAAAACTAGGCATGTTGTTTTAAACAATAGAATGCCAATAATACATATAGGCAAACTGACATATCAGAAGGCCTAGACATATAGATGTCAACAACTAAGGGATATAGGGCCAGGTAGTTCAAATTGGAGGCCGCTAAGGGTATGGCCTATGCCATGTTTAGTCAGGCTTGGGTTAATTCGTCTTAAAGGTGCAAGATCAAAGGCTATATGCCTAAACCTACAATAAGACTTTTCAAATAAAAAAATCTTCTATAGTCAGACCGCACAGAAGAAATGTACATACTAACATGCATTTTCGTACAAAAAAAAACATATTATATTATTTAAAATGAAATATTAAACCAATATTAAAACATTCAAAATTTAATTTTTAAAATTATTTTTAATAAAAATATTTAATCTCATAAATTCCAAATTAAATTTGGAATAGTTTTAAAAAGTCTTTTTAATAAAATCCATGCACCTCCAGTGTCATGTGGTGTCCTATGTGACAAACATAAAATTAATCGTATGAGCCAGAAGTATAGGTGTGAGACTACCTGAGTATGACTGTATTATGAATTTAATGTAGACTTGAGTAGAGATCTTGGAGAGCTTGGCGTAGGCATATAAACACGACAAAATTACAAATAAAATCTTGTCAAAATTTTAAGTCCAACTAGATGAAGGTCTATATAGCTACAAGAAAGAAAACTCCCCATAGAAGTGCTCTATATAGGTACCATCAAACTCCCCCATTGGACTAATTTTAACAAAATCCTTGAGTACATCAAATGAAATATAAAGGTAAAAATTCCTAGTATGTCCTATACAAAAGTCTTTATAACCACCCACCCATTCTACAAAGGAAAAGAATCAACTCAAGACGACCGACGAGAAAACCTGCAAAACAATAAACAAACTTTTCGTTGAGAAATCAAGTTAGTAGAATTATCTCTACCAAAATATTAAAAGACAAAATTAAATGTTCAAGAAAGATAAGACAAGATACTATGCATGAAATAATATCATAAAATGAATCATAAATATATACTCAACTCTCCCCCATTTTGACTAAATTAGACAATGATAAGAGATAATAATAAATGTTTATAAACTGCAAAATAAACGGCTCCTACATTTAACATGGTTTTAAGAGATACCGTTATTAGTAGGTGTTTTTATCCTAAAACCTCAAAGATTTAGTAATCAATATGCAGAAAAAACACAATCTAGTTTTCAAGTACAATCTTTCCAATCATATGTGGAAGTTATTTCTAAACAAGATTTATCGAAAGAAACATAAAGTATATAAGAAAATTGAAAATCACAAGCAATAGTAGGAACTACCCCAATTCATTTTGGAGTTTTTGGAGCAGTAAAATGGTAAGAATATCCATTATATTCACAATACTTGATAACTCTAGTTTCATTAAACTCACCTCACCCATCATTGAATAACGAGCAAGGTTTTTCATTCCAGATCCGATCCATCCAATTCCTACCAGCTAGGCCATCTCACTCTCTTGCATCCGAACCGGTATATATCCATCATTCGGTCCCAAACCTGGATCTATGATTCCTATTCCTTCTCCTTCCCCTTCCAGACCTAGGTTCGTTCAGTGGCGTTTAAGTCCCTAACCTTCTCGCGAGGAGACTTATAGATTTTCTCATTTTTTCACATGCCACTAACATTAGTAGAGCATATCTTTGATTTTAAAAAATTCATTTGAGGTCTCAAATCACAAGTCCTGATCCAAAAAGTCAAAGTTTTCAAAGGTTTTTGTGCCTTTTGGAATCTAGGATAGAATTTTTCTTTAGAAAATATTTTCTTGTTGATATGAGGCCTAGACTTATTGAAGAAACGATTCCGATTATTATTAGTACGTTGCCAAGGAAAATTTGTAAATCACTTCACTTTTTGGTTAAGGCCGTCAAAATGAGTACATTTCTTGCGATTACTAAGGCATTCCTAATTTTAGTGACAAAAAACATCACAAAAACTGCAATAGCAATTAATATCAGGCTGTTTAACATAAGTAATGGACTTTATAGATTTATATCCACCTAAGTCATGTTTACTAGACACGTTTTTCCTTTTAGGAGGTGTAATGTACTTGGGAGAACCAGCATACATTACAGAAGGATAATTGTGAGGAAGTCGAGTTTTAGAATTACTTTCATTCAAAATATGTTTTCCTTTATGAACTGTGGAACTACTCAGATTTGGTTTGACTTGGCACTATCCCTAACAAATATAGTAGGTCTAATACAAGGATTGTTTTGAATTTTTTTCTTTATAACCCAGTCCTTTGTATTAAAACTATATTTATGAGAGTCCAAAAGTTTATCCAAATGAAAATCTTCTTGCAATTCTTCTAAGTCCATTTTTCTAATCCTTTTAAAGTCATCGACACACATTTCTTTCAGGATCAACCAATGTGGCCTTATATTTTTGTTCAAAAATAGTAACCTTTTTGGTAAGATCAACGATTTTATTTTCAAAATCAGATTTTTTCTTTTCAAAATCACTTCTTTCTTTTTCAAAATCTTATTTGATACCAATTATCTCCTATTCAGTTTACTTAACTATCCCATATTGACTTTCTAAGGACTCACTAAGCATTTTAACCACATTCGATAATTTTTGTCCATTTTTCTTTTTTTTTTTATATATAGTTTTGAGTAATCAACATGGCCAACAAAGTTTTCATCATCCCCAGTGTTCGTGAAGTGTTGATATCATCACATTTAGTATCATACACACACAAAACATGTTTTGCATCAAACGGAGCAGTCAATTCAAGCATAGAAGGTTGTCAAGATAATAAAAATTTAGTAGTATGAATCGAATCAAGTACTTCATCAAATTCACATTCATCTTCGGAATTAGTCATTCCTGCTAAGTACAAATCTCCGCAACAGTGGTAAACATCTCCTTAAAATGCAAGGCAATTTGATTTAGAATCTCCTTGGTCATCTTCTGATTAAGAATCAGAAGATTCATCCCAAGGTTTAGACATGTGAGCATTGTGTGTTTTAGAATTCTTGGACTGTGTCTTACACCTACACTCAGTAATGAAGTGACCGAGTTTCCCATAATTATAACAAGCCAATTTAGATTTATAAGTCTTACTACTTCTACTATCATAATCAGAAGTCCTCTTTGAATTTCTATTATAGTGTCGGATGGATTGACTTGATTGATTATTCACTTACGTATGTGTTTTAGCAACATCATTTATATGCTTCAAAAGTTTCTTAAATTGTGAAGACATAACATCAAGTTTATTGTCAATCTCATCAATTTCATCCAAATCCACATCAGAATCATCATCTGAATCAAATTGTTATTTAATTACCTTATGCTTATTTTGATCAGGACAGACAGTTTTAAAAGAAAATTTGGAAGTATTGGTCAACTCATTCCTAGTATAAGATGTAAGAGTCTTCCTAAAGGCTGATTCAAGTTTCATAGTTCTTAATTTTGAGTTTAGCAATTCTGGTGTGAGAGAAGGATCATTAATCTCTTATATGATGTAATGTTTATAGTCAAATCTAGGGTCAAGGGACCTTAAAGTTTTATCACACACTTCTTTATGAGAATATTTAATACCATTCGCATGTAGCTGGGTAATTATATCAGCCAAACGCTTATAGAAGTCATCAAATGGTTCTTTATCATTCATTACTAATATATTGTATTGTTGAATCGATATTTGTGTTTTACATTCCTTTACCCTAGCGTCACCCTCACGTGCTATTACTAATGTATCCCAAGAAACTTTTCTAGTAGTGCAATGACATATACGTTTTAATTTTGTTTCACTCACAGTCATGAAAATTGCATTTTTGCCCTTATTATTGAAATTGCTTATGTTTTTATGATCAACACCTAATTTAGATGTTCTAAGTTTTCTAATAATAGTGCTACCTTATGCTATAGGAGTAGTGGGGTGCCTATAACCATTTTCAATTAAATCCTAAACCTCATCTCCAAATGAGACTTGAGTAAAAGCAATCATTCTAATTTTCCAGTATGGAAAATTTATACCATCGAAAATAGGAGGTCTATTGAAATTTCCTAACCTAGGCAACTGACTTGAATCGTCCATGAAAACGAGGTAAAAAAGATTTTAGCAAGAGTTTATAGAATATATCTTTTGTAAAGTCTAACTCTGATGCCACTTGAGCGGGCGACTATAGCGCAATAGACTAGTGTGCGGAAGTAAACTAGTGCTGAATAAACCCAAGTTACCTAAGAGTTTTATAAATGATCAATATAAGACCAATTTAAATTTTTCTTAAATTAATAACTAAACTTCAAACTAATTTGAGTTTGGCAAGTTATTAAAATTCGTAATTATTATCTTTAACTAAACTACATGATTAAGAAGATAATAATCAATTAAGTTTATTTAAGTGTGTTTGTAGACGTTAATCCTACCTTTTCGAGTTAGGTGATTAATACAGAAGTTAAAGCACACGATGTTTATTTTGCATCGCAAAAACCCTTCCCGGGAAAAACGATGGACCCTCTACGGTCACCTAGTCTACCAAGTCCACTAAAACAAAATAAAAAGGAGTGACTCAAAAACATACAACATGACTTAAAGGAAGATAAATCAGAACATGCTATTACCCATCTCAAACAAGTTTCTCTTTTCTCTGGTTGATCTTCCACAATTATCCTTACTATGCAACTCTTGTCCACTTTGCTTTCTTTATGTCTTAGCCTCCCCTCTAGCTTCCTTAGCGTAGGTTGGCTCAGGGCCAATTGATTCCTGATAATGACTGGTGGTAGTGCAATGCTTTTGTGATGTGTCCTATTCTATATGACACATTCACCCTTAATGTTACAACCTGAATGATATGCAACAATTTTTTATATCCTAAATATCAGCAGCAATTCGTATGTTCTCTCTTTCGTTCTTTGTTTAAATCAAGCTATCTTGATTTAACACAACTTTCAACAATCTTTCTTTTCAAAATCATAACAATCAGATTTGATTCTTGATATGTACACAATAATCAATGCCTAGTGGTGTACATAATGATTCTAAAAGTGATATGCAAATGATGTATCAAAGATCCTAAAAAATCACTTTAATCATATACAGTTTAACAAAACACACAAAAACAATATGACTTCAAATATATATACAATACAAGCACAAAGTCAAATATCAATGAACTATTTTAAAAATTAATTTATATTTAATAAGATTTTAATCTAACAACCTATTAAATCAGGTTCAAACAGTCCAACAACGCAATATTTCAATATTCTAGTTTCAGTCCAAAATCATATCTAAGTTCTTCAATTAGAATAAGTTAAGTATATGGTTCAAACAATAGGACAATCAATATTTTGAAGTTTATAAAATAAGTCCTTTATAGGTTTAACTCTCTAAACCTAACATGTGTAAATATAATGATCCAAGATTTCTTAGTCTCTATTTAAAATAAGATATTTTAAATAAACACGGATTTAGAACCAATCAAGACAATCAGAATATACAGAAAATAGATTTGTGTGTGTAGTGTTAAACTTAACACAAAACTTAGATTTAATAAAATAGATCAACCAAGATAGCAAAGAAAATTGTGGAAATCAGTACCAACACTACAAGAATAGTTATTTTGTGTGTGGTGTTCATTTTATACAATATAAAAATAATAATACTACACAAATAGCCGAATTGACCCAGGCTAAAATCGTGCTGGTAAAATTTCCAGCCCATAGTTTTTTACCGCCCACGGTTTCCATTTTTAAACCAAAATTGGTATTCACTTCCCTTGATACGATATTGTTTGGTTTCTCAATGGTAACGTTTGTTTATTTTTAAAAGTTGGCTTCCATTATTAATTCAAAATGACTTCGTTTTGAAAAATAATATTGTCATGTTTTGTTTGTGATACGGTTAGAGCTGGCTGCGACGTGTCAAATTTTTAAACAATTACTTTGTGTTTATTTTATGACAATTTGTTTTAATCATCGATTGTGTATGTATCTTTTGCAATCCATGTGCTATCCATTTTATCCAATCAGACCAAACATTATATCTGTATAAATTAAGGCTTTGGGTCTCATTTTTTTTTATCCAAGAAAATCATTTTGAGAGCCAAAACTCTACTGAATTTTTTTAAAGAGAAAAAGAGAGTTTACACACTTGCATTTTCAAAGATATATTTTTGTGTGTGTGTATTTCGTGAACAAAGATTGATTCATTTCAACATTTCGAAAGACGCTCGAGGTTGCTGTGATTAAACCAAGAATCTCATCTCTCCATTTTCATTTTTCAAACAGAAAAATTTGTTGTAAGTATTTCTTTCTTGTTGTGTTTCGTATGTGTTCTTATAGATATATTTTTTTGTAGCTTTGTATTTGTGTAGAATTATTGTTTCTATATTGTATAAAATGAACAATAGACACAAAACCACTATTCCTGTAGTGTTGGTACTAATTTCCACTATTTTCTTTGCTATCTTGGTAGATCTATTTTATTAGATCTAAGTTTTGTGTTAAGTTGAACACTACACACACAAATCTGTTTTGTGTATATTCTAATTGTGTCGATTGGTTCTAAATCCGTGTTTATTTAAAATATTTTGTTTTAAATAGAAACTAAGAAATCTTGGATCGTTATATTTACACATGTTGGGTTTAGAGAGTTAAACCTATAGAGGACTTATTTGATAAACTTGAAAATCTTGACTGTCCTATTGTTTGAACCATATATTCAACTTGTTCTAATTGAAGAACTGAGATATGATTTTGGATTAAAACTAGAATATTGAATTATTGAGTTGTTGGACTGTTTGAACCTGATTTAATAGGTTATTGGATTAAAATCATATTTGATCTAAACTAATTTTTAAAATAGTTCGTTGATATTTGACTTTGTGCTTGTATTGTATATATATTTGAAGTCGTATTGTTTTTGTGTGTTTTGTTAAACTATATATGATTAATTGATCTTAAATGATTTTTTAGAATCTTTGACACATCATTTGTATATCACTTTTAGAATCATTGTGTACACCACTAGGCACAAATGTTACCATCTAACCGTTTAACAAACAAAACGTGACATTATTATTTTTCAAAACGAAGTCATTTTGAATTAATTATTGAAGCCAACTGTTAAAAATAAACAAATCTTACCATTGAGAAACTAAACGATATCATATCAAGAGAAGTGAATACCATCTTTGGTTTAAAAATGGAAACCGTGGGCTGTAAAAAAACTATGGGCTGGAAATTTTACCAGAACGATTTTGACTTCGGTCACTTTGGCTTGGGTCCATTCGGCTATATTGTACCAAATCGTTGGGTCAATTCGTCTTGAAGGTGTAAGATCAAAGGTTGTACGCCTAAACCTACTAGAAGACTTTTGAAAAAAAATCTTTAATGGTCAAATCGCACAGAAGAAATGTACATACTTTCTTTTCAAATCTTGGAAATTTTTTGGTTATCCCTTTTGAAAAAGTTTCAAAGTCATCGTTTATTTTTCGTACCAAATTGAATTCCTAATTCAACAACAAATTTATCAGTGGATAGACTTTGTGATCTAGGAGAGATGAAGTATCTTTTTATTGTTGTAGGGTACAATAGAACTTTTTTAAGGATTAGAACATCGTCCATATCATAATCCCATTCATTAACTATGTTAGCCTCCAAATCACCTGGCATGGGAGAACCATCCCCATTCAACTCTTGCACTACATTAATCTCACCATCTTCTAGCTCCGATTTACCCATAACCAAAATATAAAATGGGTTTGACAATGCCTTAAACTATTTGAAAATTGAAATTTCAGTTTCAGCACCATCTATGTGGCTATCTGTTGTCCCCTTATCAACCTTTGCAGAATTAGTTTTTGCTGAACTCACTGGACCCAATTATACCCTACTCAAATCAATTTTACCCTATCAATTCTGTGGGTTTTAAATTTTTTGAGATAGTTTCCAAATAAGTTTCCTCACGAGTTGTTTTAGTTGGGGAGCCTTTTTTACCTCCACTAGTTTAGCAACAAATGCTACCTCTTTCTTCTTGCAATCTATAATATTGCGACCCAATTAAGAGAAAAAATGGAAATAAGGTGGAATATCCTTATACTAAATGTTTTGCCAAAAACTCATGTCGGATGAACCTAACCAGATCCTTTTAGGTAGCTGCTTCAGCACATTTACCTCTAGACAAACCCTAGCCATGATAGGACGAGGGAGGCCTTGTAGCTTCTTCTAGTTTTATGGGGTTTCCAATTGCGTTCGCAATGGAAAAAAGAGCTAGCTTGGAAAAAATGGATAGGAAGGTATGGTAGATTAACCTAAGCAGGAACGAGAGGCCTGTCCACATTGGCTATAAAATTCGTCGACCATTTAACCACACGCATAAGGAATATATGATTTTACCAATGATCTCTCATCCACATACGATGAAAATCTTCTTCACGTTGGAGATGAATCAAAATGTGTTTAGAATCCAATAACCTAAATGAGAAACATATTTTGAGAAAGAAAGTCAAGAACGTCTTCCTGATCATTTCAAGTGAGGGTTGACCATGATTAAACTGGCCGATCAATGCGTGTTTGAAAGGGGCTTCCATAGAGTTGATTTCTTCATTAGAAAAACGTAGGGAGACCTCCCCTTTGTGTTGTGATGTAGCAAAAATTGGAATATGAGGTTTTAAAGAAGTTTTATTTGTGAGAATATCTGCAAAGGATTTGATAGCAATTTTGTCAGGTGGTTTTGGGTTTAGAAAGGTTGTATCAGCAAGCATGTCACAATTCAGTGGGCTACGTCGTCATGATGGTAGGGTTTCCACGATTATGGGAGAGATAGAGGAGAGAGAGATGAGAGGAGAGGAATCATAAATCTTGGCTAGATCTGCACAAATAAAGGAAGTTTTTCGTGGGCCATAAATCCAAGAATTTTTTATTAGAAACCTTAAATTTAATTTTTCAAGACCCCCAAACCCAAATCCATTAAATGCAAATAGAAGAAAACCTAATTAGAAAATAAAGAAAAATAATTGAGTCATAGATCATGAAAACGTAAGATAAGAGCAAAATGATCCAAAAAAGGGGACACACACATAACATATGACTAATGTAAGATTATTGTTAGGCTGTGTGGGTTGTCTGAGACTATTATTATATATTTTGAAAATTAGGACATGAGTCTAATGAACCTTTATAATGATGGACTTAATTTTTGAGCTTATATATCTTGAATAAGTGGAAGGGAATTAGTGGTAGTTTGGTGGTGTATTTTGTTATTATTGTTGAGTTTATTTTAATGTTAAAACACGTTGGATTTCACAAATAAACAAAGGAAACTCTACCAATTTTTTTTATATTAATAAGTGTTTAAAATTGATTATGTCGAATAGATATGCATTGGAAAATTGGGCACTGGTCAATGAAAATGTAAAATAATTAATAAACATACCGAAAAGAGGTACAAACACCTCATAGGTGATAAAAATAATTTGTACAAACAACCCGTGTATTTACGAGTCCCATGGATTCATATGTTATTCTAAATTTCAAACTTCTAAGTATAAAACATTAGAATTGGGGGTTGGAACGTGAAAATGCAATATAAAATGAAACCGGTCAGAAAAGAGGGACGCACACCTCACATGGGTCTAATATAAGATTATTGTTAGGTCGTACGGGCTGTGTGAGACTATTATTATGTATTTTTAAAAATTGAGCATGAGTCCGTTGAACTTTTGTGTCGGCGAACTTAATTTTTGAGTTTATATATGTTGAATCAGTGGAAGTGATTTATTAGTGGTTCAGTTGTGTCTTTTGTTGTTGCTGAGTTTATTTTAATGTTAAAATAGGTTAGATTTCATGAATAAACAAAGAAAACTCTGTCAATTTTGTTTTAAATTAATAAGTGTTCTAAATTGCTTAAGTCGAACAAACGCACAATTGACAATTGGGCATTGGTCGACAACAACGTATAACAACTAATAAACATACTAGAAAGAGGCAAAAACACCTCTTATGTGATCAAAGTAACTTGTACGAACAACTCAAGTAGTAATGGGACTCGGGGATTTATGTTCTACAGTTATTTTTATATTTTAAAATAAGAGTTTTAACATTTTTTTGTATCCTATGCATATTGATGATGGATTTTGCTTGGAGTTATTATATTCGCGGCGGCTTAGAGTTGCATTTTCTTTTTGTGTAGTGGAGCCATATTGTCGTTGTTTTAATTTTCATGGATTGATTTTTCTTACATCTTTTGATGTGTAAATGCATTAGGAATTATTTTGTTCTTATTTAGGAGGAATTTCTTTTCTTCCCTTATACTTAGATTGGGATAAAATATTATTTTGTAATCCGTATCTATGAGATTTGGTTAAAAATGTAATACCCCATATTTCTGTATAGTTAAAATTAAGAAGTAAAAATACATTTTATTTAAATTACGAGAGTAGAGCAATTTAATGTGAAAATACGTTTTATTTAAATTACGTGAGAATAGTAATTTAATGTGATACGTTTTAGATTAAATTACGTAAGTGGAGTAATTTAATGTAACGTAATAATAATTATGATTATTAAGTGATTAATTAATCATTATGGCTATTAGTCATTAATTGAGAGTTAGATAATGATTAATATGTCGATTAAAAGAAAAATTTACTAAGTGTGAATAATAAATATTGAAAGTTGATATGTACGGCCTAGCGATTTATATGGACGTACCTGAGTTTATCTCGACCGAGTGTCGCGCGTAGACAAAATTGAAGGTGAGATGAGAAACATATTTTAAGAGACTCGAAAGATAATTTAGAGTCCAGAGATGATTCCGAAAGGGAAATAGTGTACCCGGGGGTACTAGTTGAGTGTCGGGTCATTTTTTGGCTAAACCGGGACCATACGAGGGCATTTTGGTCTCTATACATTTAAGGGTGAGGAGACCTACGAATTTTGGAACCCTAAGTCAGATTATAAGAGTTGAAGGTTAGGGTTAGAGAGGAGAAAAATACACCATAGCCATTAGAGAGAAGAGATAAACAATTTCCTACGGCAAAAGAAGGAAGTAGGGAGAATTCAAAGGAGATTTCACTACCAACTTATTGGGAAGAAGGATTGAAAGATAAGAATCATCAATCATCAATCATCAACAACAACCATGAAATCAGACCCTACAAAACATAAGGCAAGTGGTTATTTGCAAAATAAATTGAGTTTTAATACCCATACATAAGTTTTAGGAAGAACATGATTTTTATGATATTTTTGGGAGCAAACACTTGAATATGATCCATGATTGATAGGAATTTCATGTAGAATGTTTTTGATCTCCAAATAATCTGATATCATAGAAGACTTGATGATTAAATCGAACTAAAAATCTGGACTTATGATGAAAAGATGGAAGGATTGTATATTTAGGGTTCTTGAATAATAAGAAGATTTTTAGTTAATCTGGATGAAATTTGTAATGATTTTGTTGTTTTAGAACGTTAGTAATCATCCCAGAATATGTAGGAATGATTAGAAATTGTTAGTTGCAAGTATGGTGAATTATCATGGGAGATGGATAAATGAAAATGGTGTAACCCGCATGAAGAAGACGATCTGGGTCTGTCACTGCTCGATCGATCGACCGACCCTTGAATGTCGATCGATCGAGCAATCGATCGATCGACCATATCCCATCGATCGATCGGCCCCGGCTGTACTTGAGAGAATTTTGTGGATAAATTTCTTTTCAATTATCGTCACTTAATGGGAACCTTAGTGATGACATTTTACCTATGAAGGGACTTAATATATACCAGTAGGTGTATCGTGAGATTTCTTTATAAATGATGGAGTGTAAAATTTGGAGGAATGGACCAACGGGAAGGTAACCGATTGAGTCGTGTGTCAGGAATGTGAGAATTTAGTTACGAAAAGAGTGAGAGTCAATTCCGGAAAAATACCAGTAGGTTAGAGATAGCTTAACTACTGAATCAAGGGAGAGGTAACTAGGACCCTTAGAGTTGCGTGAATACTCGAATAAATGCGATAGTGAAATAAATCATAAATTAATGAGTACGGTGAATATAAGTAAAATATATTACGTACGGGCATGATTTGATAGGTCGGGTGTGTACCTACTAAATTATATGAATTTTTGGGTTAATAGAATTATACCTAAATTAATTATGTTAGGGTCGATGAGTTATTCCGAACTAACATAAAGTTACTATATGTTTGGGGTCGATGTAAAATGCCGAACCAAACCTTAAAACTGGTGTCGCGATGAAAGAGTCCCGAACCAGAATATGTGTGTATATATATAAATAGTTGGGGTCGATGGATCATTCCGAACCAACTCTCACTTGGGGTCGATGAATCATTCCGAACCAAGAGTCCTTTATGTGTGTCAAAAGGATATGTTAGTGATAACTAATATTTAATACATGTTGCGTGATAAAATGTATTCCATATGTATAATCTACTGACTTAGGATAGTAGATAATGAGATGGATTGAAAATATCTTACGAATAATTAAGTAGCATGATGTTATTATTATAAGAATAAGGATAACAAGAAGTAAGTAAGTTATCTACGTTTATAGCATATGAAATATGGATTATTAAAATACTGCGCTTATGTTATGGGGACTTAGCAAGGGGGTATATGCAGTGGGGTATGCTGATCTAGTTAACCGGGGTAGTATAACTAGGTGAACTAAGTACCCTCGTTAGACATGCACTATAGAAGAGAGGTGAGGAAGCTCAAAGGAGTGTGCGAAATCTTAATATGTGTAATCAATAACTCAATAACTCAATTATGATAATTGCTTGCAAAATATTTTTAAATGTTTTTGAGTACTAACTCTTGCTATGTAAAAATTTTAAAAACCTTTTAGGTACCCAGCCACAGGGATACCCAGCATGATTTCATTCCAGGGATTTGGGAGCTGCAGCACGTGTGGATGTTGCAGGGATTGTTTAGACGTTTTCTCTTTTTCAGATCTAGTCCAGGATCTCAGTTGGGACATGTTGTCCAATCTTTACTTTTACAGTTATTCTGATTTTGGATTTTGAGTTTTTTTTTTGCCGTGGTTTTCGGCAAGACTTTATTTGTATTCAGTTATTTATGCGAATTGTTTTAGTATTGCTGGAATTGTATCATTTCATATGGGTTGTTTATTCTGCTTAAGGAAGATAAAATTTGGCACTAACTTAATTTCACTTAGGTGGTTAGTAATTTAAAAAAAAATCGGCAGTGATGCTAAGAATGAACCATTTAAGAAACCTGTTTAAATTAAATTAAGGCTTGATCACCCAAGGTTTAATTAGGCGGGGTGTCAAAAAAAATTATGGAACTTTGTATTATGTATGATTATATCATAAACGCGCAATATGATTTTGAATTATAAGCTTGCACATTTTATGTTGTGTGAGTTTTGGAAAAAAAATGTACATGTTTATAAGTGTTTCCAGTTACGAAGAAATAATAGTTGATAAATAAAATACAGTATGTTTAGCAACATAATTTTTTTTGCCAAAAGTCATTATCTATATATTTCACTTGAGATATGGTTGTACATGTTTTCTTGCTGAAAGATAACTTTTGGCGATAAGAGACACATGTTATTGAAAGATATACTTTTGGCAACACAATAGTTGTGATGCCAATGGTATACTTTTTGGAAACTCAACTTTTTTATTGCCGAAGGTTATTCTATGTCATTTTCCTTACATTCTGCAATATTAAGTCGCTAAAAGGTTTCTTTTTGTCAACATATTATTTTTGTCATTATAGAGTGACCTTTGGGAATAAATAATATGTTTTATTATAAGCTCGAGAAATAATAAAATAATTTTGCGACATAAATGTGTGTTGCCAGAGGTATACCTTTAGCAACATGATCCTTCTTTGTAACCAATGGTTTTCCCAGATAAGCAATGGGCAACAATCTGGCGACAAAGAAAAATATGTCACCGATACCGTTTAGCAACAAATTTTTAACTTTTAGCAACATAACTTGTATGTTGTGCAAATTATTTTTTCTTGTAGTGTGCGCTTCATTATATATCAAAAGTATTTTGTGTGTGTGTGTATTGGTGTAAGTTCATGCATGATGCTCTTTATTGGGGCATGGTTGATTTGTCAAATAGGATTTTCGTGGTTGTTTAATGATGGCATGAATGATTCACAAAAAGTAGGGTGGTTAAAATTAACACGATTGACATGCCATAACGAGGTAATTTATCGAAGGTAATGAGATTAATGTAAGAGTCATTAGAGATTCGTAAGTTATTAGATCCAGCGTTCAATTAGGTAAGCTACAAGTATATACTTGTATTTCATTATTTCAATTATTCGTCCTACATATGAGTTCCTACTAGGGGTTGTGACCTTGATCCAATAGCCTAATGTTTCTCCTTCTTTGACTATGTGAGAGTTTATAAAGTGTGGAATGCGTGCTATTTAAGCGGAAAATTTTGAAGATGAAATTTTGTAGGGGGAAAGAATGTAATACTCTTAGACCTTAAATAATATAATTTAAGTAAAAATTTTAAATACTTACTTTTAATTGTATAATTTAGAATTTTAATAAACTAAATTGGGATTATTTTTGAAATAAAATTAATTTGGACATTTTAATCAGTTGGATTTTTTTTATAAAAGTTAATTGGATAATTTTTTTTGTTTAAAGTGCACTTAATTTATTAGGTAACTTATGTTATGCTTCAATTCGTAACTTTGGTTTGGTTATTTGGAGTCTTAAATAGTGCTAACATAATGGGAAAATGAGTATATGGTTAGGGTAACCAATTGGGGGCGTTTGGGCATATTTGAGTTGGGTTTTAGAGTCTATAGGCCCACATAAAATTAGGGCTAATTGGAATATCGGGATTTAACATATAAAAGGAAAGTCAATGTAATCATTGTTTATTTTAACACTTCTCTAAACTCTAAAACCAAACCTATAAACCTAGTAAGAGGTTAGAGAGAGAGACATATAGGATTTTTGTAGGGTACTTAGGAGATAAGATGCAAGGATTAATGATAGTAATCTTGGGAAAAAAGAAATTACAGAGAAATATTTGGAGAATTATAAGTCAGATGTAGGAAGGTCAAGTTATACATTATATTGGTTTCGTCTCTAATACCCAAGACAAGAATTCTTCTCTTTAACAACTTTGATTATATTAGCGTATCTTAGACTGCATGAAAATTATTTAAATAAATGAGTGGGAAGATTAGGATGTTAAAATATGATTTTTATAATGAAATTATCATACCGAGTTGTTGGGTATTGCTCTTGGATTCTAATTGTTACTTTAGGAATTCTGAGGATAATTAGGACTTGAAATTATGAATTTTTGTGTACGCCCATAATTGGGGATAATTTTTTATTAGAGGTATATGTTTGATTATGTAGTCAAATGATAATTGTATGTATATAGCAGGAGAATTTAGGTAAACCAAGGTTTTTGTAACCAAATCGGGTAATTTGATGTTATTGAGATCCAGGTGTGGAATTGAATATTATTACATGTTGATTTAAAACCTTCATTTCGATTCATCTTCATTTGAATTTAGAAATATAAAATTATCCCTTAAAGAGTTAAACGCTCATATGTTAAGTCATGATTCTCTTTTATTGGAACTTGTGTTAAGATTTAGGTTAAATTGGGTTTCATTGAATTTAATGCCAATTAAGAAATGGGTAGAATTGTATGTTAACTACAAAATTAAGAAGTTAATCATCATTAATGATTTATACATTTGGATTACCTAATAAATTATGAAATTGAAATCATCAAATTCAAGTTAAAATAGTCTAAGTTCATATGTGTATTCTTCAGGTTTTATGTGGTCTTATGGTGATTTGATTAGTGTTTGTATGTAGTTTTGAATTACATGTTTTAGACCCTTGTTAAAGTTAGTTTGAAGCACCTAGAAATCTATAAATCTTTCTAGAACATATTCAATTACAATCAATTGGAAATTGAGTTCAAATTTTAGTAATACCCGTAACAAACTTTGAGATGATTTTTTGATGGCTACGGAACTTGATCAAGCTCTCTTTGGGCCAGATCAAGTTGACCCTAGGATGTTGGAACAAGTTGTTTGGGTCTCGGATAGGTGCGGTTGACTTAGAGAGTTCCTGAATATTATAAACATAAATTTTAATCATAAATAAAGGGTTTTAAGAATCTAATTGGTAAATGGAAGTAATATCAAATGTATTAGTGTAAATATATTAATATGTTACAAAAGACATAAATGAGTAACTTAAGATGAAGTAATCATACCAAGAATTTTGAACATTAATAACTATAATTCACAAGTAAAGAGACTTATAACAATGTTGCGAATAATTTAAGACTATATATGTATAAAATAGTTATGCGCATAATATGTGTTTACTATGTGGATTGTGTATACTATGTGTTGTACATGAGGAATCTCTATATCATGTGTTGAATCAAGATTGCGATACACTATGAGGGAGGGCGATATCCCTGTGGGTATTTGTGAACACCCCGATTTGCAATTGGGGTGTTGCTCATTCATTCCACCCGATAAAATACCCAACACCACCTAAGTACCGGAGGTAGAACTACCCAAAATGATTCCAAAAAAGGCAAAGGACACGCAAAAACAAAACTTGCAAGTTTCAAACTGTAAACTAAAAATATTCATAAAAGCTCTACTAGGACCTGTCGATCGGGAAAAGGCCCTCCTAGTACTTTTACCTATTGGTAATTCGCCTCCCCCCTAATCATTATAAAATATTACCAAATATCTTCTCCACCATACATTTGGAACCTCATCCAAATCAAAGGTTCAAGACCTTTTATCAATTGGTAAAAGGACTAACCCAAACCCCTATAAATAGAGGTCCCCACCATTCTCAAAAAGGGCACAAAACTCAACTTCGATTCGATTTTCTCACTTTCTTCTCCATCTAGCATTCGAGAAACTTGATCTCATTCTGAAAATCCTGAAAGAAGTTCATACGTTGGAGAAATATCTTTGCCTTGGGAAAGTTCGTACTTCTAAAAAGTCCCTTTGGCCCCAAAAGAGGTTCGTACTTTTGAAAAGTCAAAATAAAAAAAGAGGAAAACATTTACGCACACTCTGTGAACGTCGACACTTCTAAATGAAGTTCCTTCCGACTCAAACGGAGCTCTGCCCACCTCGAGAACCTCAAGTGAGGACACTCCAATGAAAAACTTCGGTTCATGTTACAAGGGTAAGGAAACTTTGCCCCAATTTCGAGTCAAACACCCCCTATATACTAGAGAAACTCTGCCCACATTTTGGATCATATACCCCATATATATTATGATAAATTATCCATACCTGTTTATCTATTTTAGCCCAACATCTGATTAGGAGATCAGGTATGCACTTTAGAGCATTTATATTTTAAAGCCTACCCAAGACCTCTATTAATTAACTTGAAAATATCATATGTTAAAATAATGCTAATCAAAGGCCGCAACAACCCTCACAAAACATGAAAACATACTTTTCAAAATTATTCTGAGAAAGTGTCCATGACCCGAGTGAGTTTGAAACTTTGCAATAATTAAAAGTTTAAAATTCGACTACTCCCATTGCTTCTCCAAATAAACAAAACCCCTCCCGACGGAGGCACCACGATTATGTGTTTTCATATCAAATACTTGTCAAATTTTGGCCTCTAATCATATATATTGTTAATACATAAATATATCAATCTAGCACAATGAAAAGGCTATATTAAGGACTAGGCTACATAAATATGCCCCGTTTGTCGAAACTACATTAACTTTGATCCCAAGTCTCCTTGGGTACGTAGGTGCTATACCAAGGTAAACTCATGAAGCCCAAGCCTCATAATACATATCTTGACATATTATTTCTTAAGGATGCATCCATCCCCAGTCCCTATAATGGAGTAACCAGCCCGAGGATTATGACACTCTCAGGATTTCAACCATGTTAATAAGGGATACTTAGATCTCTATTGGTGGCTGTTGGTCCACTCCAATACTAAACACACTCTCCCCTCTCTCTATATACCTACAAACTAGCCCTAAGGTTTAATAATTCCGTCGAGTTAGTGATGAATATCTTTATCGGCGACTTCTATAGACCACTCCCATTATAACCCTCCATACAAACTCGTTCCCTTTTCTAAGCCAAGTCCTAAACTTTCTTACATATCACGTTGGAATACATGCATGACCAAAGTACATAGAATTTCATCCCAGGTCTTGTTAGGTACGTAGGATAAATACAGAGTCTTTTCATGAGATTGAGCCTTAACAATATATCTCTTAATATGTTATCGCCATCAGATGCACCCATATCTCGGCTTTCGTCCATTACACCTAAGTATCTAAAATGAGATATCAAACTATGTCAAGGAAGGACCTACCAATCATATACCGACATACAAGTGTGCAAACATGTATACATCAATTAAACACCCGAATTACGTAGACTTTAATCCCATGGCTACACGAGTATGTCGGCACAATATTGTTTCCTTATAGTGAGATCGAACCTCGACAATATGTCTTGCAATATATGGTACCCGTAGAGATGCAACCATCTCTTATATCCATCTTACCCTCTCTATAGTATATAGTAAGGATAAGATATCAAACTATCTCAAAGACACAATCTCTCACGCACCCACATAAATGCTCAAATGCACAAACAAAACTGAACTACGTAGGCATGATACCGAGTCCTTATTGTGAGAACGAGCCTTGACAATATATCTATATATACCCTATCACAATAGAGATGCACACATCTCCCAAATCACCTTTATATCTCTCCTTAACCTGGAAAAAGATATCAAACTATCTCAAATCTGAGCTCTCTCGCACACTTGCATACATACTAACGAACACTCATTACACTGACACGGATTCATGTACAAGCTCCCTTGTGTACCTACACTGGTTGAAGTGAGGTCCTCACATCACTCGCTGATACCATTTTCATATATGGGCACCTATCTACGTTTAAGGGATTGTCAACCTAAGGTTTATAAACTAGTTCTAAAAATAACTAAAAATTAATCTATTAATGTTATGAGAAATAATAAGCATATTATTAAGTAAGAATACAGAACAAGTGGTGTGCCTAATACCTTCCTCACTCATAACCCAGTTCCAAAAACTCAAAAAAGAATCTCTGGACCAATCGCATACTAAAACCTACCTTAGGATTAACACCGAAAAGGATAATCCAAATATTTTGTTTTTGTTATATAAAATAAACTGACGAGTCTAAATAAACTAATCGAACCCCTAATCACACAAAACACACTTAGTGCTAGGCCTTAAACTAGGGGTATGCAACTCAAACTGGACATGGATTCAAACATCTTCCAGGGTAAATTCATCGAGTCCAACCTTGGATCGATAACTAGACCCTAGGGGAAATAAGTAGACTGGGAGACAAGCACTCCCCATGTTCACATTCTATTTCCCCCTATGCGCGTTCGACTGATGCTCGAGGCCCAAAACGCCACAGTGGATACATCATTGGGGGCAATTTTCTATCATCATAAATCAATATTTCATGCCATAGTTAGATTCTCCGCTATGTGGCAATGGAGACTTCACTGAGGAAAAATTAAGAGAATCAAACTATCTTTATTCTTACTTCATAATGTACTTAATATCTCTCCCATGAATGACTACATAATGAAAATTTTAGAACTATTTAGGGGGGCCTTAGTTTTAGAGTACCTCGAAACATAGATACGTGTTTAGGTTCCCACGTATAGGATTGTACATTTTTCTAACATATTGGTACGCACGAAGGACCTCATGATAAAGTAAACATCAAAAGTATGTAAAAATAAATATTACTTGTTTTAAATTACGCACTTCATAGTCTTCATTTTCATATTGTTTAAACCCTATACCCTCAAGACCAAAAGTGGTTAACCAAGCGGAAGTTTATATCTTAGGAAAGTTGCTTCGCACAAAAAGAGTCTCGTATTTTAGAAAAGTCACTTCCTCCTAAAGTAAGTTCATACTTTCAAGAAATCACTTCCTCGATTAAAGTTTGTACTTTTCAAAATTCCATTCCTCAAAAGGCTAATTCTTCTGGTATATTGATTAACTTCTCTCTTGATCCTAAAGTCTCCATGATATCAATCATTTGAAGTTTGTTCAGTACTGGGGTATATCGAATAGGCTTTCATAGCTATTCAATACTAGGGTAAAGTAGTTTCACACGTACCTTAAAAGTTTTTCAAACCAAGAAGCCCGGTATATCGTGATCCGTGGCAATAAAAAGTGATCCACCAATCACCGAGTCACGTTTCCCTTTTGCATATAGAGAAAGGATCTAGGAAAACACCCCATTGTAGAAAAATAACAAATACTTGCGGGCCATTCTCTTTGAAGAAAATTCTAAAAAAATTGTTAAACGGCTAGAGGCAGGTCCAAAACCCCTCAGATTCTAGGTCGAATATCTTGACTTTCTATAAGGAAGATAAACAATGTGAATCTTAAGTCATCGCCAAAATATAGGTCCTTCATTTTGGATTCCCCTACCCAATTATTTTATTTTTATCAAGTAGTAGATTGTAGTATGTTAGTTCCGGGCTCCTCGCACAATAAAATGAGAGCCTACCCATGTTCACCTGAATCTAATGGGACTGTAGGAACCCCAATCTAATACCCCCTAACCTCTCCTTAGGTCCCTAGAACCTCCTTTAATTATTGCAAACCCAAGTCATACCCCAGGTACTGACCTAAAGGCCATTGGGCAATCCCAGGCTCCATTTGACCGAAAGTTAAACTCTTCAGCTCGAATGAGACTAAATGAATCTTCGAAGGGCACTGAAACCCCTTTCCAACGGTCCTCTCCGTGTGCGATTCTGACTTACGGTGTAGACGAATGACCCGTTTTACCCCGAAACTCGATCAGGAGGTCACTGGACGCTCCCATGCACCGTTTGACCAAAGTCAACTCTTTAGCTCGATAGAGACTGAATGAATCTTCGAATGGAACTAAAACCCCTTTCCAATAGTCCATACCATGCGTGATTTTGACTTACAGTACGGACGATCGATCCGTTTTACTCCGGAAGGTCACCGAGCGCTTCCAGGCCCCGATTGATCAAAGTTGAAAAAGTGTGTATATGCTACTGTGTGATAATGATTTAAATTAAATTCGCAAGATTCCAAGTAAACCTTATTTAATTAGAGTCTATTTTTAAATCAAATAAAATCATCCCTTAAACATGCATCTAAATCAACCCATCAAAAATAAAGCATACGACACAGTAAATATGCTAAGACACAGATTTCTGGAAAAAACCCCTTTCGGGTAAAACCTTTATTTCTCTATGAATATACAAATTGCAACTTACAATTACATAGTGAAATCTGCAATGGATCAACATGCAGCTAACCCACAAAGACACGCAGTCTTGAACTTAGTAAGATAATACACGCAGTACCCTCTAAGGACTCGCAACCCAATCAACAAAGGAAGAACCGCAACACTCCTCAATGACATGCAGCCATAACACTTTGGAGAGACTCCCTCAGCAATGCCACGTAACCCTCGGTTGCAAAGATCTCTCCACAAAGGTTTGAATAGACACAAGGTTGTGTTCTTGGGTTACCAAAAAGATTCACAAAGGTTTGGCAAAGATGTGTGAATCAAAACATGAGTCTTGGGACTCAAAAAGGTGAAGACTTGAGTAATTGGGACTCTCAAAAACGTCTTCCAAAGTCTTGCAAAACAGCTCCCCCGAAGTTGGCTTTTATAAGGAAACCAAAAGAGTTTTAAAACTTGGGGACTCTTGCAGCGTCAGGTACCCCAAACCGGTTCTGGTGTACCCCGAACCGGTTCACCATGCGGTTTGCGGTACCTTTCTGGTTTGGGGTTAAAAGAAAACAACATTCTTCGAGGAATTTTCTCCATCTTCAAAAGGTCATAACTCCTTCACCGTAGCTCGGATTGAGGTGCCGTTTCTTCTAGTATCTTTGTTGCGGCAAGCTCTTCAACTTTCTAGTTGACTAGACTTCCAGAATATGGCTGTAAAATTATGAAAATTCTCTTGAACTTCCATATCTTGCCTTTTTTTCACTATTTTGACTTCTCTTGCGTACCACTTGCATTAAGTCCCTAAAATCATGGAACGTGAAGTTATTGAGGTAGATGTGGGACACATTAATGGAGATAATGAATGCTTGATTCTCGAAATTCGGATTGAGGCTGTCGTGTGAGAACGTGAGGTGACGTGCCAAATGTAGCGGTGTACGACATACACAAATATAACATGTTGGACATGAGAAAAATGTCCTTACAAATCTCCCCCTATGTCTATGCTAGTACATACATAAAAATATCCGAATTATCAAATAACAAAATTTCCTATACAAATCTACCCTCCCATGAACCCAAAACTGGAAAGATACAAATGAATAAGTCTTCATCGTTTGTTCTTCAAATCTTCAGTTTTCTCCAAGCTTATCTCATCAGGATGTGCAATTCAATGATCATCAACGTAGTACCTACACACATGAGATAAAGCAAATACCAGGTGACGTATCGAGTTTGAAATGAGATAAACATAGATACCAATTTATGATGAAAGCATAAGTCAAATCTCAAACCTCCCCCAAAATTCAAACTCCCCCATAAAATGATAATTCTTTCTCCCCCTTTTTATTATGTCTCCAAATAGACAAATAAGAAGAATGAATCAAACAAGAAAAATCGGGGTGTCACAGTATTCAAAACAAAGGATCAATCAAATGGAAAACGTGCTCTTGCAAGGAGATGCTCAAACAAATCTTCACAAACTATTTTTGAATTTATCAAATTTTTCGAACAAAAATAAGCTACCAATTTGAAAAAAAAATATGATACAAAAATCACACCATGGAGTTAAACTAAAACAACCAAGTCATGGAAACGGAATGTATGGCTGTGAACACATTCGATAGTTAAATCAACTCAATCAATCATACATGCACGATGCATACGTGTACTCCTAACGAATGAACATAAAAGGTATTCTTAGGTGTAAAAATTTGTTGAATTTAGATGACATCGTCTTATGAAAATCAACAAGTCAAAGTCAAATGATTTCCAAACCAATAACATCCAAAAATATTTAGCACTTTTCAAAGATTTTCAAGGACGTGCAAACCCGTTATAAAATCTCCAACCAAACTCCCTCATATATATTTTCTTTTTAGAGGTGATCTAAATTCTCAAACTTTGGAGAATTGGTGCAAAAACCTAAATGGCCCATAATTGGCATGAATTTCTTTTTATTGCCTTAAAAAACATTCGGGCTCTTTTAAACCTCTTTGGACCTCGGATAATAAAATTCCTCAATTTTTTAGGTCCAATGTAAACGGTGGCTTAGTATTCGCAAAGGTTAAATGAACCTTTCGCAGCCCTTTCCCGTTTTCAAATAAAGCACACAAACTCACAAAACGGTTCTTATATGCACAATTTTCTTATTAAAATTTATCGCACTTGGTTCGTTTTAAGGACAGGATTGAAGTGAAAACACCCAACCAACATGTGATAAGACTAGCACAATAATCAAACAAATCCGTGCACGTGTGCAATAAAGGAAAACATGAGTCAAACATGTAGGAAGAAACACTTAATTGCATCTTAATGACTCCAAACATTATAAAGCACAATGATGAATTGACCTATTGTCTCAAAACACTATCAAATAGTCACATGAAAATAATGGAATGTTGTTGTGACTTGGTCATCCTAAGTCTCCATCCATAAACAGTGCAAACAAAATGCAAAAATCTTTTTGGATTTTCAAAAATTTTATCAAAAATAAAATCTTTTTGTATTTTTCACAATTTTTCCAAAAAAAATAAAACATACAAAAAGTACATGTCAACACACTAGCAAATATATAATATAAAACCTCAACTAGTGCATGACAAACATGCAAACACAATCATCTATATGATTTGGCAAGAGAAGAATCATGTGCAAGCAAACGAGAATCAATTTGTCTAAAATCTAGCGTATCCAAAAGTGATTTCCTAACCCAAATAGATGTGAAACGTCGTGTAGGGGATTTGGGAACCACGGAAACACTAGACATAAATTTCCTAGGATATTTTCCAAGATCAAAACAAAAACGCCTAAGGTGACCTTTCCAACCACAATATGAACATGTGTAAACGGGTGGAACGACACCTATGGGTTGATCTTTTCTAACATCATGAAAATTGGTTGACCCTCTAAAACAAATAATGGTTTTGGCTTTAGCATTAGAAGCATGAGAACAAGATGAGCCATTACCATCACTATCAAAACTACTTGAGTCTGTCAAATCATTTTTTAATTTCAAAATTTTTGACTCAAGCAAAAAGAATTAGACTCTTCAAAATTAAGGGACGCCTTTTTCAAGTTTTCAATAATTCCTAAAAGCGTATCTCTCTCTCTCTCAATTAAAGAAAACTTTTTTCTAAGAGTCTTTTCACGTGCCACAAACTCATTGACTAAAATATTTTTCTCCTCTTTGGCACAAACACAAACCATCGAATTTTTAAGGTCCTCCAATTCCTTTTCTAAAAATAAGACCCTATCATCACTCTCCTTTTTGGCAATTTTCAAAGAATCAAAATCAATACACAAATTACCAAAGTGCTCACGACAAATATCACTATGAGTTTGGAATTCTTGCAAATATTTAATCTTAATTTTAAAGAGAGAATTTTCTTTTTTCAAAACTTTAATTCTTTTGCAAAGTTTCAAATTCAAACTTTTTAAATTTTCAGCATGGTCGTGAATTTTTTCAAAAATAGGCTCCTCATTAAATGGGCGTTCCATTGGAAAAATTGCGATTTTTCACAAAACTGATTTAAAAAAAAATCAATACCACACAAGTTTATGCGGAAAATAGGAATACGCGATAAATTAGCGTAACCTGCTCTGATACAAATTTGAAAAATTGTGTATATGCTACTGTGTGATAATGATTTAAATTAAATTCGCAAGATTCCGAGTAAACCTTATTTAATTAGAGTCTACTTTTAAATCAAATAAAATCACCCCTTAAACATGCATTTAAATTAACCCATCAAAAATAAAGCATGGGACACAGTAAATATGCTAAGACACAGATTTCTGGAAAAAAACCCTTACGGGTAAAACCTTTATTTCACTATGAATATACAAATCGTAAATTACAATTACATAGCGAAATCTGTAAGCAGCCCAATCAACAAAGGAATAACCGCAGCACTCCTCAATGACACGCATTCATAACACTTTGTAGAGACTCCCTCAGCAATGATACGCAGCCCTCGGTTGCAAAGATCTCTCCACAAAGGTTTGAACAAACACAAGGTTGTGTTCTTGGGTTACCAAAAAGATTCACAAAGGTTTGGCAAAAATGTGTGAATCAAAACATGAGTCTTGGGACTCAAAAAGGTGAAGACTTGAGTAATTGGGACTCTAAAAAATGTCTTCCAAAGTCTTGCAAAATAGCTACCCTGAAATTGGATTTTATAAGTGTAGACACCTCATTCCGTTACCCCCTAACTCTCCTTAGGTCCCTAGTACCTCCACTCATCACTGTAAACCCTGGTCACGTCCCGAGTACTAACCTAAAAGCCATCGGGTACTCCCCGGCTCAGTTTGAACCAAAAGTCAAACTCTTCATCTCAACTGAGACTCAATGAATCTTTGAAGGGCACTGAATACCCTTTCCAACGGTCCACCTCGTGTGCGATTCCGACTCACCATGCGGATGAATGTTCTGTTTGCGTTCGAAACCCTACCTAGAGGCCACCGGGCGCTTCCAGGCTCTGTTTGAACCAAGTCAACTCATCATCTCGATGGAGTCTGAATGAATATTTGAAGGGCACTGAATACCCTTTCCAACGGTCCATCCCGTGCGCGATTCTGACTTACCATACGGACGAACGATCCGTTTGACTCCGAGAGGTCACCGAATGCTTCTCGGGACCGATTGACCAAAGTTAACTCGCCAAACTGGTCCAAACTCTTTGGAATGTCGAAGTACACCTCCTAACCTTTCTAACGGTACATCCCGTACTCAAGTCGGACTTACCATGCGGACGAACGATCCATTTGCGTCCGAACGATTCCTTGTCCAACGGACCGACAAACGCTTCCGAGCGAAATTTGACCCAAAGTCAACTCCCGAACTCGGTAACGGTCCAAAGGACTTTCGAAGGTCTCTGAAATATCTTTCCAACGGTATGCCCCGTGTACGATTCTGACCAACGGTTTGCTCTCGGCGGCCAATTTTCCAAAAAAGTCTGAAACACATTGCCAAATGGCAGGTCCCAGAACTTGCCTATCGGCACCTTCCTGCCGGCAGGCAGGTAGGGATCTAAGCCGATCGACAGTCCCCTGGAGCTATAAAAGGAGGCATTGGCCTCATTTGCAAGGGAGCTCAGATCAGAGGCAAATCACTCTCAGAAAACCCCCAGAAACCTCTCTCGAAGGCAGCGTGATTTCAACTTTCAAATCCCTTTTTCACTTCCACTTTTCATCACCCCTTTCATCAAACTTGATGAATTAACCACTCTCCATCATCATCCAAGTGCAAGGGCTGCCTTTCAACATTCAAGATCAAGCTCAAGGTCTCGAAGAAGGTCCAACTTTCTCAAACTCTCTCCTAAATTCTCTTAAATTTGCAATAACTTCTTTTCTTACTTAGCACTTTTATTATCTCATCTCACACATCATAAATATACTTTTTATCTAGTATTATTTCACATCTCCTATTTTCATATAAATAAAAACCCAAAAAACAAAAAAAATAGGGTTTGCTCATAAATTCCAAGTAGGGATTCTCACACCTTGTCCACACTTTTCTCACAACTAAAACACTTTTTCTACACACACACACACTTACAAATAAGAGATTTATCCATTTGGATTTATGGGTTAAACCCCACCCATTTTTTATTTTCGAACTACGTGGACTTTGATGCCTTTATAGGCTACGTAGGTGTCTCGGGGTAAAACCCGAAACTCGAGTCCTTTTCTCACTTTTTCTCTTATTTCTATCTTCTCTTTATCTCATTTTCCATTATATTCTATATACTTGTTCTTAGTAACGTATTATTCCATATGCGTTATCGTTCCTTTATAACGGTCAACGTAGGGGTAATCACGTAAATCTTATTTTCTACACTAATCTCACATTCCTACGGATGACTCGCTTTGTCTTTTCTATGATACAAATCGAGGATTCCTACCTCCATTCTATATATACACATGCACACATATCACAGAGGGAAATATAAAGGAAAATAGAAAATATCCATGAGAAACCGAAAGGGCGGAATGGGTGCCTAACACCTTCCCATTTCGTAACTAAGCCTCCGAACCCTTCTCGAATCATTTGGTTTCGCACGCACCAGTATGTCTTTCTATGACATCCTTCGGGGTGGCTTCCCCTCTTTCTTTAGTCTGTTTTGAGTAAAATAGACTGGCGATTCTAAATCTCTCTACATCTTCACACCTCACAAATCGACGCCGGCCGAAGCGCTCTCCCGAGAGGGGACGCGCGGGACCCGAAGGATCCCTTCCTCCCTCCGCGACGGGGATCGAGGATGGCCACAGTGGCGACTCTGCTGGGGACTTGTTTTTATTATATTTTGAGGGCTTGATTATATTTACATGGATGCTATATTTGTTTATGTCCCCCCCCCCCATATCTTCCTATCCCCCTTTCTCACATGTATATCCCATGCCTATGCTTATATTCACACACTTGTAGAAAATTCTCCATGTACACTTCACACCACGTGCACCTAGGATCACATGTATATCCCCATGTTGCACGCATCACCCATCCATACTTGGTGTACCTTTTGGGGTACTTGTATATTGGCTCCATGTTTGGCATAATCAAGAAAATCATTATCATCCTAAGATACTAATAAGAGAATCATGCATGATTCACACGATATCACCAAAGAGCATTGATATTTACCAAATTTTACCCAGTAACTGGAGGGTCACTTCGTGATGGGCACTGGTCCGGAAGGTCGCAGTTAGCCTTAAGCGATATGACTCTCACCTTCCATTGGCCAAGTACCTTCGACGTATATCGAACAGTTACCCCGCATCGTACCGCTTGACTGAAGTCATAACGGGAGGTATATCGTAGGGAATTCGTTCACGTACGCTGAGTATATCGAATTTGCTCTCACACGTACCGTCCCCACGAGGTATATGGTGAGGAAATTCACGTACACTCAGGTATATCAAATGGCTTGTCCACACATACTGATTGCTCGTAAGAGCAAGACGTATATCGTGGAAGTCACGCCAAAGGGGGGAACCCATGTCGATTCACCTAACCAACTGCATACCCGCATATAGGTGTCAAACCTAGGACACGCACTTTAGATTGCCGGTTTCAACCCGAAACTCTGCCAAAATTCCGGGTCAGCCTGCCGCCCAATTTTCGTGCATTTTTTAAAATGGGACCCTGTCCGCGAGCCTAGTTACAAGTCCAAACCGTAGCCTTGCATATATTAAAAACCCCACTTTTCTAGGCTCGGGTCCCGTCCGACATTGCATTTAGGAGAATTAAATACAAGTGAGAACATAATAATCATAATAATCATGCTGAGTTCCATCTCCAAAAACATTTCTCCATTCTTTATTAAAAATCCAAAAACATTTCTCCCTTCTTTATTAAAAATCCAAAAACATTTCTCCGTTTCTTTATTAAAAATCCAAAAACATTTCTCCTTTCTTTATTAAAAATCCAAAAATATTTCTCCCTTCTTTATCAAAAATCCAAAAATAGTTTCTTTCCTTTTTTCTCAAAAATAAATCTTATCCTACGCCTTCTCAGGTCGATCGCACGCCCTTGGCCTGGCTCCTTATTGGCTTCGGTCTTCAGTCAAATCACCTCGGAGTTTTATTCGCTCCTCTACTACTTCTTCCGAATCCAAAATCCATCCATCTTCCATGGAAAATGCAGATCAACCACCAGTCATACAAACGGATCTGCCTACAGTCCTAGCTCAGCTCGTGGCCAAGATTGACAACCTCCAAGATGAGGTCCGAGAAATGCAACGAAACCAAGTCCCTATTCCTCAAGAGCCTGAGGCCCTGTTCCCTCGTGCTATGGGTCCACCCGAGCCCATCTTAGTCCCGGAGGAATATCAGCACGCTCCACGTGCCCCTCCAGCTAATGGGCCGCTGCCTACCCAGCTTCCAATGTCAAATATTTCCCAGCCTGTGGCTAATCTGCCTATGGTCACTGATCCAAAGGAGGAGGAGTTGAACAAAGTCAAAGAAGATCTTAAGATGCTCACTAAGAAGTTCGACCAGGTCCGAATCTCTGGTAATTACATGGACTACACCCATATGTCTCCTTATCCTAAAGAAAGGTTACCCGAGAAGTTCAAGATGCCAAGCATCGAGAAATTCGGAAGGAGTGGTCCCCCAATTGTTCATTTTCATAGTTATCATCATTCCATGACTCTCCTAGGGGCTTCTGAAGAGGTGATGTCCCAACTGTTTCAACAAACTTTGAAGGACAGTGCTCTCCGATGGTTTTTATCTCTTGAGGAATCCAGAATCCGTAGCTGGGAGGATATAGCCCGATAATTCATGTCGCAGTACAAATACAACGAAGAGCTCGAGGTCACCCGCCGTGATTTAGAGCTGCTCAAGGAAAACTCTGGAGAATCAGTCAGTAACTTTATAGACCAATGGAGGGAAAAAGCAGCTACCATGACCAATCGGCCATCCGAGGAAGAACAAGTTAACATAGTGAAGAATAATTTCTTGCCCCATGTCCGAGCAACCATGGGAGGACAATAATACCCCCACTTTCGAGCTCTGAGAGAAGCAGGAGTAGAAATCGAGGAAATTCTTGCCAAAATAGAAGTTGAACCGAAGAAGGTGATCGAACAGTTCACCCCCAGAAAATATGACAAACCTTTCAGTGCCGTAGTCTTAACCATCAACAACATCTCTCAACCAACCACATCATGGGCACTAGAAAGCCGCCCTGCCCCCATCCGAAGGGAATACACTGAGCTTCATGCTCCCCTCTCCAAAGTTTACCAAGCCCTGTTAAGCCGAAACCTTATAAAACCCTTGGATCCCCGTCCGTTACCAAACCCACAACCAAGAAACTTCAAGACCAATGCTCATTGTGCCTTTCACCAAACAGCTGGCCATACCACCAACTAATGCTTTCACCTTCGGAACGTAATCCGGGATCTCATCGATCGGGGTACCATCACCCCACCAGCCAATCCTAAACCAAACACTACTCATAACCCACTCCCAAATCACACCAATGCCATCTTCTTGGAAGAAAACCTGAATTTCGATCCATCAACTCAAATCACACCCCTATACCCTCCTAAACCTCTTCGAATTTGCCCATATTTCCTCCTATACCCTATTATCCCCGCTGATCAGGCACTGTCACTTCTTACCAGAGCGTGCATCACTGTCCGGACCTGTTCTGAAGGTAGAAGTATGGAATTATCAGAGGTATTGAATCAACTCCTAGAGTTCGGGCTGAAATTGCCCTCACAGATGATTATCGATTGTCAGAGGTTCATCGCGCTATTTTTGGTGGCATAAAAATGGGCCCGAGAATCAGATAGGTGGGTGGTACCAACCAACGAAGTCAGCTTAGATGATGTTATCCAGATCATGGCGGAAGCATTCAGGCAAACCAACAACATTTGTAGTATCACCGAGTTACTTGGCACTTTGAAGCTACAACGGCGCCTGATCCCTTCACCTTTACACATCCCCACAGAATGGGAAGACCTATATGAGGAGGCCGTTGAAGTTGTGGAATGCATTGATTTCACGAGGGAAAATAGAATTGTTGCCACCGGATGGGGGGAAGAATTTGAAGTTTTAAATGAAGAACAAGCTTCAGGAGGAAATGGCCCAGTAGCCAACATATGTGTGATGATATCATTTGAAGAACTCCTCGGAGAAATAGATAGGGTGGCAGAACAACCTGAGATTGACGAGGAAACTGGATTTAAGTTTTTCCCTTCTTCAATAAATCACATGACCAGATCTGGGAGACATTATCAAATTCCAAACTCACTACTAGCAAATGATAAGGGGAAGGGCGTTGAAGACCTTCCTATGCCAGAAATGACCCTCGAGGAGAGCAAGATCCTCGATCAACTGAAGAAAACTCAAGCTAACATCACTCTATGGGGGCTTTTCATGTCTTCCCAGCAGCACATAAATTCTTTAATCAAGTTTCTCACATGACCCATAGTTCCTCCTTCTACCACAGCAGAAGAAGCGGTGAATTTGGTCGGGTCCTTGACCTCCACCCGAAAGCTGTCATTTTCTGAAGAGGAAATCCCCAAAATTGGGGCGAATCACAATCATGCACTCAACATGTCCATCGAAGTTATGGGGAAGGTGGTACCGCTTTCGATCGTTGATAACGGATCCGCTTTGAATGTCTGCCCACTGAGAACATTCAAATGTCTAGGCTTAAAAGAAAGTTACCTCGCTCCAACCTCCGCTGTCGTGCACGCCTATAATAATACCCATCGGGAGGTGATGGGATCCATAAAACTGGCAATAGGGGTTGGACCTATAAACCCTGCCGTCGAATTCCAAGTCATTGATATCCCGGTTTGTTTCAACCTGTTGCTCGAACGACCCTGGCTCCACAGTATAAAGGGTGTCTCTTCCTCATTCCATCAGAAATTGAAATTCTTCGTCGATGGGCGATTCATCACCATCTTGGGTGACGATGATAACGCCGAGGGTGCAGGCACCAGCAGTCCAATTCTTGAGATACAACATGGGTCAAATGATATGCTCCTATCAGGATTTTGAGTTGAGCCACCTCTACTCCCGATAGGGGACGATTTCAAAGAAAGGGTTTGTCCAGAATACGACCCTCATGGCAATGTTAATGTGATTCAGATGTTCAGAAACACGCACTTCATGCCCGAAATGGGGCTAGGACAAAGACAACAGGGGATACTGGAGCCCATCGAATTGAAGAAAGATTTCCCTCCTTGTGGCTTGGGATATAAACCATCAGAACAAGAGCTCAAAATTATCAGCTAGTCTCCATCAAAGAAAGGGTTAGGCTGCGTTCAAACTATCTCGGGAGATTCTCTAAATGGATGATTCATTAAAGAGGGTGAAGACTTATCCTTTTATGGCTTTCCAGAATCGTGGTATGACCATACAGATAAGAAAATGAAGCATGGAATGGAGATCTTCTTCCAAGATAGCTACCCATGGGCCTAAAGTTTCCCACATCGCGTACAACCGCTCATCAAAAATATCGAAGAGACAGAGGAAAGTGATTTTAAAGATTCCTTCAACTTGCAGACGCTGGGGCTGGCACTCTGCATGGTTCACTCAGACACTACATCACTGGACCCTTCTCATCTGATCAAAGAAGTTGATACACCTCTCCTCAACTGGCATGCTACGCTAGTTCTACCTCTTGAAATCTCCCCTAACCCCAATGTTTACCCCGTTTCTTCTACTGTTGTCCATCCTTGCTCAAATGTAATCGAGACCTCTTTTGATGAGGTTCTCAATGCTGTTTTTCCTATCAATGAAATAAACAAAGATTTTGAGTATCTTGCTGTGCCTTACATTAACTGCTTGGATTCTAATCAAACTTTTGATGATGATGATTTTACAAATGAACAATTCTTAACTGGTTTACATAAGGTTAATAACAAACAACATAACCGCGTTCAAGTTAATGAAGAAGAGAGTGTTGTTGTTAATCTCGTTCTAGTAGCCAACTGCGCGAGATTAGGATAGGGGCCACCCTTGATGAGCATGAGCGCGCAGAACTCGAAGAATTGCTAAAGGAAATCGTGGATGTCTTCGCACGGTCCTACGACAACATGCCCGGTATTGATCCCGAAATAGCTCAGCATGAGATCCTCACTCTCCCAGATTCCAAGCCAGTTAAACAAAAGTTGAGAAAGCTCCGCACCGAATGGTCGCTCAAAGTCAAGGAGGAGGTGTTCAAACAGTTAAACGTGGGTTTCAGTCGAGTGATCGAATATCCCACGTGGCTAGCCAACATTGTACTTGTACCAAAATTAAGAGGAAATGTTCGAATGTGTGTGTATTACCGAGATTTAAACAAAGCCTCTCCGAAGGATGATTATCCGCTACCCAACATCGATATGATCGTGGACAACACAACTAGTCATGCTCTCAAGTCATACATCGACGGGTTTGCCGGATACAATCAAATCAAGATGCACCCCAACCACCAAGAGAAAACCGCATTCATCACCCCATGGGGAACCTTTTGCTACACCGTTATGCCATTCGGTCTCAAGAATGCTGGGGCTACCTACCAAAGGGCTGCCACAACCATCCCGCACGACCTGATTCACAAAGAGGTTGAGGTTTACGTGGATGATATGATTATCAAGTCCAAAACTAGAGAAGGTCATGCTCCTGCTCTACGAAAGTTCTTCGAACGACTGCGACAGTATCAGATGTGACTTAATCCACAGAAATGCATCTTCGGCATTACAAAGGGATAACTCTTAGGATTCATGGTCAGTGAGAAGGGGATAAAAGCAGATACCGCCAAGCTTAAGGCCATACTTGAGATGCCACCACCCCAAACAGAGAAAGAAGTCCGAGGATTTCTTGGGAAATTACAATATATCAGCCGGTTCATCAGCCAGCTAACCTCCATCTGTGAACCAATCTTCAAGATCCTCCGAAAGGATTCAACCAAGGTTTGGAAAGAGGCCTGCCAAGAAGCTTTTTAACCGAATCAAACAATATCTGACCCAACCTCTAGTTCTCATGCCACCACATCCTGGTCTCCCTTTGCTCCTATACCTAACCATAACCGACACTGCAGTTGGGGCTTTGCTAGCCCAATACCTTGAGACTCCCACAAAGAAAGAAACATATTATGCCAGTCGCAAATTGGCCGGGTACGAGGTCAACTACACTGTTTTAGAAAAAGCATGCGTCGTGCTTGTCTGGGTCACCCAAAAGTTGCGACACTACATGCTCGCCTTTCCCATTAAGCTTGTATCCCGAATGGATCCCATCAAGTACCTGCTTGAAAAACCCGCCTTATCCAGTCGAATGGCTCGATGGTTGATGCTCCTAACCGAGTTCGATATCGTGTACGTCACACAGAAAGCCGTTAAAGGAAGAGCCATCTCTGACTACCTCGCTGACTACCCTATAGAAGAAACAGATGTCTGGATCTCCGAATTCCCAGATGAAAATTTCCTCTGCACCACTCAAGACTACCTCCGATGGAAAATGTTCTTCGATGGCACTGCCAACAAAAAGGGATATGGCATTGGGATACTTCTGGTCACCGTAAATGACTCCCACACTCCCATCGCCATAAAATTGGATTTCCCTTGCACCAATAATATGACAGAATACGAGGCATGCACAGTGGGACTCAAGGTCGCTCTCAAGAAAGGTATTCAATACCTTGATGTATATGAGGATTCTTCCCTCATCATCGGTCAAGTTCTCAGAAAGTGGAAGGTCAAGGACGAAAAGCTCCAACCCTTTCATGCCCAATTAGAAGAGTTAGCCTCCCAATTCTGAGATATCACCTTCCATTATCTGCCCCGAGCAAAGAACAACCTAGCCGATGCTCTCGCTACCTTGGCCTCCATGGTCGACATGCCCGGGGGAATAAGAATGACCCCCTTCCTAGTTCAGAAGCGGGACAAACCGACCCATTGTTACCATATTAATCTTGTCTCCACAGAAGACCCCGAACTAGTCGATTGCTGGTACTATGATATATGGTGCCTCCTCAGGTACGGTAGGTATCCCGAGGCTTCCAACAAGAACGACCGAGCTACCCTCCGAAGGCTGGCCGCTCAGCACATCATCTGTCATAAAGCACTACTCAAGAGGAATTTCGATGGAACTCATTTGCACTATATCGCAGGGGCTGACATTGAAAAGATAATGCAGAAAATCCACAGCGGGGAATGCGGGCCCCACATAAACGGTCACATGCTTGCCAAGAAGATCATCCGACAGGGCTACTACGGGACCACCATGGCCCAGGATTGCACCGCCTATGTTCGGAGATGCACTAAATGCCAACAGTTCTCCAATCTGTAACACTTGCCTCCGCAGGAATTATACAACATGACTTCTCCTTGGCCGTTCTCCACCTGGGGTATCGACATCATAGGAAAAGTTACGCCAAAAGCGTCAAACGGGCATGAGTTTATCCTGGTTTCCATCGATTACTTCACCAAATGGGTCGAAGTTGAGTCATACGCAGTATTAAATGCCTAGAAGGTTGCCAAATTAATCAAGAAAAATATCATCTGTCGATATGGAGTCCCGCACGAGCTAGTGTCAGATAACGGTTTGCACTTCGAGGAAGAAGTCACATAAGTTATCAACGAGTATGGGATTCAGAGACATAAATCTTCTCCCTACCGACCTCAGACCAATGGTGCAGTTGAAGCCGCCAATAAAAGCCTTAAATCCATCATCAACAAGATGACCAAAAGTTATAGAGACTGGGCCGATCGGATCCCATACGCCCTTTGGGGCTATCGAACCTCAATCCGAACCTCTACTGGGGCTACCCCTTACTCCTTGGTCTACGGCATGGAGGCAGTCCTACCTGTGGAACTAGACATACCCTCGCTACGTGTCATGCTCGAAAGCAAGGTTAGTGAAGAAGACTGGTGCCAAGGACGTCTTGAGGAGCTAGCCCTTCTGGATGAAAGAAGATTAAAAGCTCTTTATCACATACAGGGATACCATCGCCGAATAGCGCGTTCATTCAACAAAAGATTCAAGGACCGTGGTGTCCATGTTGGGGATTTAGCCCTCAAGGAGATAATAGAACCCATCTGGGACCTCAGAGGAAAATTCAAGCCCAATTGGGGTGGCCCCTACATTTTGAAGAAGATCTTGTCTGGCGATCCCGCCATGCTCACTGACCTGGATGGGGAGGAGATGACTCGTCCAGTCAATATGGACCGTCTCAAGAAATTCTACCCTTAGTCTGAAATCTCGGCGCGCTATGACTCTTCTCATCCTCCTTCTATTCTAAAAAAAAATACTCTTCATTTCCCTCTACCCAGAACTACGTGGGCCTGATCCTCTACATAAAACTATTTTAAAACTTTTCAAAAAAACCCCAGAGGTACGTAGGCAGCTCATACATCCGACATGAGCACGGCCCCTTATTTTTCACAAAAATATATTCTTTTCTTATCTCCGAGAATGACAGTTCATTCTAAACATCTACTTGAACAAAAGGATTATGTATGCCTTAGCGATTGGTATAGATAATTCAAAACATAAAATTCATCGAAAAGCACAGCTGGATGATCAAAAACTTGTTTATTTCATTAATAAGAAACTACAGTACAGATTACATAAGAAAAAGGAACGGATAAATCCCTTCTCCCCACTACCATAAAAACCAGATAAAATCCCCCACGTCTATTACATAAATAAACTCCCCAGGAGTCCTACCCACAGCTACCAGAAGAGCCTGCACCCTCATCATCTACATCCTGAGGACCCCAAGTTTCTCCTGCCTGAATGGAGTGCCGCAAACATTCCATGGATCGATGAGCCTTAACCATCTTCGAAAAGACCACAACACCCCCTTCCATGGAGTCAGATAAAACAAACTATCTTTGACCAGTCTCTACTACTAACATCTTGTTGACTACTTTCCTTCACAACCACCTTAAATAATCTTTGGGGACATGTCAAACCTTCCCGATAGATTGAGAGGGACGGGTCGACGGATGTCAATTTTCCCACAGATACCCAAGCAACAGACGCAGACGCTCAGTCAAATCCTCTACTGAAAAGAAATTTGAGGTCCGAGGGGACACGACCTGTGCCCAGCCGAATTAGCGCAAAAGCCATAAAGGGAAATAAAAAGAGGTCGGTCTGAGACCAACCAGCCGCACATATGAATACTCTCCTAGCTGCAGAACTGGCTGCAACTGCCCCCACCAAGGCACTGACCAATACAGCCCACAAGCCCCATGCTCCACAAGCCAATTCTCCCAGTTCTCAACATACAGGCCAATGCAGATGAAGTAGCGTGAAAAGAAATTGGGTACAACCGACAAAGGATATTCTGGAGGAGTTGACAAGCAGAATATTTCGGACAACCACATGAACAGCATCACAGGGCTACCCCTCAAAAAGTCAGAACGACCTTCTCTCTTGGCATCCAGGCCATTAAGAGTCTCCGCCAATATTACCGTCGCAAGATTGCGACGATATGACATCCATGAAGTAATGGTTGCAAGTTATGGGTCCACTCGCACCTCCCTGGTCACCAACATCAATTTTTAGAACAGACCCAGAAAAATGACTCCAGCATAGCCAGCATCACCTACTTCCCGCAAATGCACGGAGTGAAACACCGCCGGGAGGGAGATTATTCCTCCAGAAACCAATGACCTGGCCGCCGAGGGCTAGATATGAAGAAGCCTGGCCAACAAATCCATAGGGGAGAGGGAAAATTTGGGTAAAGTCGCAGCAACACTGGGATTCACACCTACTATGGCGGAAAATTCCTCGTAGGTAGGACAAACTTCTTCCAACCCAAAGCGGAATACGTGGTCTTCGGGATACCAAAATTGTACTGCCGCTGTTAGCATATTCCACTCAAAAGGCCGATTGCGCCACAAGGAGACTCGACGCATGTTGAAAGCATCATAGTCGACATTATAAGAGCACATAGCTTCCAAGGCTTCGAGGTAGTTGACAAACTCGGTGCTACCAGGGAGAGCCATCTTGTAGGGCAAAGAAATAGTAGGCAAGTGGATAAGGATGAAAGGTGTGATGAAAACACTCCACACTCACCCCGTTTTATACTTGAGAACTCTCACAAAAGACATAATCCCTGCAGAAATCGGAGGGAATCCTACCCCATAAGGTACCAAAGGCTGAAGAGGGTACCATTCAAAGCTTTCAATTGATGGGACTGGACTGAACTGCCGATAGGCAGGCCAGGGTGCTTACCGATCGGCAACCCCCCATTTTTGGAAATTTCCTCCTTTCCTTTTTTTGTCAAACCAGAAAACTCCATAAAAATAAATTGATATTCTCAAAAGAATTTCAAGAATCCTGTTTCTCCTTATGGGATTCCCCGTTTTAAATAAAACATCTTTCCTTTGAAAAATTCTAAAAAGACACCTGTTTTACGGTCTCAGTAGCAAATTAAAAAACGCATGTGCATGCATTCATTCATCATTAAAATAAAAGATAGTCAAAAAATTACATTGCATTGCATATATCTGCTTTCTGTGTTACATCATCTTGCAGGAAATTGAAAGAAAAAGCCAAAAACAATGGGACTCAGCCTGAACCCACATTTTCTCTATCTCTCTCAAGAGCTTCCACCCCTGCGACGCGCTCTCTTCCCCCTACGGCGAGACGACGCACCCCCACTACCCGAGCCAGAGTCTTCCCCGGACGAGGCTGACGGCACCAAGCAAGAAGGAACAGGGACAGCATCCCGAATGTGGGCAGTCACCGATGATATCCAATCTCTAATGTCCCTGAGCCAAGTGGTTGACACCCGAATTTGCTGTAAGGAAAAGGCAGAATCAGTATCAAGCAAAAGAAATCAAAAAGAGGAAAAGGACCGAAAGGTTTACTGCAGGACGAAGGATCTCCTCTGTCAAACCCAGCTCCTCTGGATCCATCGCAAGGGGACGGTGCAACATCGGCACTATCCCTCCATTAGACCGCCGGATGTTGTACGAAGGAGTGTGCAACCGAACGAAAGGGACCTCCGATGTCGCCGCCGCAGGTGCCGACGGACCACCACCACTGTGGGAAGACCCCACCGCCTGACTCGAACCAGCAGGATGGAAAGGCAAAGCGTCATGTATGCTGGGTGCCATGAACTAGCTCGTCACAAAGTCCATATAATCATACGGCATGTCCGTATCAGTATACAAAGCATAGGACTCGCCGATCATCACCGCGATCCTCTCATCCTCCAACAACTGTCGTTCCCTCCTCATAGACGTAGAAGGATGCGCAGGTGGCACCACCACCTCCTCCTCAGCGATCTGATGAATCACCCTCTCCCCGAGGTATCAGGAATGGTCGAACTCATGCGCCAACAAGTGCCTCATCTGCACGTTCATCCCAGTCAGCCCCGTGTCCTGAATATCTGTCTCCCAAGGATAAAAGGTCACCTGAAAATCCCCAAGCAGGCATGAGTCGATACAAGATCAGAAGGTGCAAAAACCAAGACTGAAAACGAAAAGACCTTACTCGACCACTAGTCAGGTCATTCAAGACCTGACGCACCGCCTCCAGGGAAAGAGATCCCTTCAACTGCCGGTTGCCCTTATGCCATCGGTATAGTCGACAGAAGTCCCCAACAGTGTCATCCTTCAAAGCAATCAGCGGGGTGTTGCACCCAATCACCTCATAAAACCACGTCTGAATTCACAAGCAAAAAGAGACGCATAAGGAAAATGTGAACGCATGAAAGGAAAATGCCAATGCATGAAATGAAAATGCGCAAAATAAAGAATACCTCAAGGAGATACGTGGATCCAGTAAAAGTCTGCCGGCAGCACCGGCTGAATGCATCCAGAGAAGAGCAAAGGGTCGCCAAGGTCAGACTCCCCCAATCATAGAAAGGGATGTTCGAAAACGTCCTCAAGTATGGCAGAAGCCACAAATGGACGACGTCGCCGCTCGACGCCACCATGAAACCTCACAATACCAACAAAATGAATAACCGAGCCATCTGCCTCACTTGCAGCCCGTCCTCCACATCAACCACCCTGCTCAGCAAAACATCCTTCAGCAAGGACAGCCGGATGGAATCTCCAAAAAGTATCCTCCTCACATCACCAAGTGCCGCATGCACCGCCTCCGGCCTTACCCGCAAGGAGAGATCCACCTCTATTTGCTCCCCGTCACAATCCAAGCCCAACAGTTGTTGCACATCTATGGGAGTCACCGTCATCTCCCCGAAACCAAAATAAAAGGTGTGGGTAGTGTCCCACCACCTCTCCCCCAAGGCACAAAAAACTGCTATCGAACGAGGCGTCTCATCCAGCGAAGCCACCAACCTCCCAAAACACGGTGGAAGATGCTCCCAAACATCCTTAAGCCCCGTCGTCCCGCGGGCACGCATGTTCTTCAAAGAAATATTCGACTGGCAAAAGGAAAAATTCAGTCAAAGGTCAAGAAAAAGGAAAAATCACCCAAAAGGAAAGGAATGCCAAAGGTCAGGTTACTTACATAACCGTCGGGAATCACTCTCGAAGAGCGATGACTCGACGGCTCCCGCAGCAAGGTCTGCTCATCCATAACCGACTCGAATGCATCAAAGTCATTCTCATTCCCCAAAGCAAGGGACACCCTGTCCCTTCAATCCACATTCGCCCAGTCATCAACGGTCAACCACTCTCGGTGGACAGCGGTGCTCACAAAGGCGACCATCTCTTGAAGATCGGAACGTTAGAACAATTCGTAGAGAGAAATCGCAGAAAGAGAGAAGGCAAGAAGCTGTGAAAAATGAAAAGGATTCGCCCCCTTTATATAGGAGGTCAAGCGCCATGCCGATCGACACAGACCACTGCCATACCGATCGGCACTGTCTCCTCACCTTCTCGAGGGAGCCTAAAAGTCCGTGCCACTGCCGAATGGAACCCCTCAGTCTATGCCGGCCGGCACCCCCTTAAAATTTCGTACAAAAATTCCCAAAAAATGTCAGAAAGCCTAAAAAAATCCCCGGAAAATCCCCAAAAATCCCAGGATGGATTTTGAACATTTTCATTAAGAAAATTTTCGCATTTCTTCAGGTGAAACCTCTTTTTCCCTAGCGGAACCCTCAAAATCCAATGACCTCTCGAGCGATGTGCCCGGACCCCCTAATTACCTCCTCAGCAAAGTTTACGACCTCAAACCGGTTATCTCCCCAACGATCAGCTCCTCCGCTCAAATCAAAGGTAAAAGGCCTCCCCAGTCATCGGCTACCCGATGCAAAATAATATCTCAGGGTATTTTTCCCAACAGAATTCAGAAGAATCACTCTCCCCAGGCGATCTCTCCCAAAAGACGATCCAAATCTTCCCCAACTCATTCATCGTTCCCCAGCAAAACCTCAAATCCAATTCTTATTCCCCAGCGGAACCTAAAATCCAATTCTTATTCCCCAGTGGAACCCTTTTTCTTTTCCCAAAGGAAATGCAATCACTCTTGGGCCAGAATTGGCTCCGGTCTTGGATCGTCACCTGAGTTAGGTCAGAATTGACCTTGGTCCTCGGGCGTCACCACTCTTGGGTCAGAATTGGCTCCGTTCTTGGATCGTCACCTGAGTTAGGTCAGAATTGACCTCGGTCCTCGATTGTCACCACTCTTGGGTCAGAATTGGCCCCGGTCTTGGATCGTCACTTGAGTTAGGTCAGAATTGACCTCGGTCCTCGGTCGTCACCACTCTTGGGTCAGAATTGGCCCCGGTCTTGAATCGTCACCTGAGTTAGGTCAGAATTGACCTCGGTCCTCGATCGTCACCACTCTTGGGTCAGAATTGGCCTCGATCTTCGATCGTCACCTAAGTTAGGTCAGAATTGACCTCGGTCCTCGGTCGTCACCACTCTTGGGTCAGAATTGGCCCCGGTCTTGGATCGTCACCTGAGTTAGGTCAGAATTGACCTCGGTCCTCGGTCGTCACCACTCTTGGGTCAAAATTGGCCCCGGTCTTGGATTGTCACATGAGTTAGGTCAGAATTGACCTCGGTCCTCAGTCGTCACCACTCTTGGGTCAAAATTGGCCCTGGTCTTGGATCGTCACCTAAGTTAGGTTAGAATTGACCTCGGTCCTCAGTCGTCACCACTCTTGGGTCAGAATTGGCCCCGGTCTTGGATCGTCACCTAAGTTAGGTCAGAATTTACCTCGGTCCTCGATCGTCACCACTCTTGGGTCAGAATTAGCCTCAGTCTTGGATCGTCACCTGAGTTAGGTCAGAATTGACCTCGGTCCTCGTTCGTCACCACTCTTGGGTCAGAATTGGCCCCGTTCTTGGATCGTCACCTGAGTTAGGTCAGAATTGACCTCGATCCTCGATCGTCACCACTCTTGGGTCTAAATTGGCCCCGATCTTAGATCGTCACCTAAGTTAGGTCAGAATTGACCTCGGTCCTCGGTCGTCACCACTCTTGGGTCTGAATTGTCCCCGGTCTTGGATCATCACCTGAGTTAGGTCAGAATTGACCTCGGTCCTCGATCGTCACCACTTTTAGGTCCTCAGAATCGACCTCGACCCTCTGAATTGGTCATCCTCGCTTCATTAGCTCCTCAGAATCGACCTCGACCCTCTGAATTGGTCATCCTCGCTTCCTTAGGTCCTCAAAATCGACCTCGACCCTCTAAATTGGTCATCCTCGCTTCCTTAGGTCCTTAAAATCGACCTCGACCCTCTAAATTGGTCATCCTCGCTTCTTTAGGTCCTCACAATCGACGTCGACCCTCTAAATCGGTCACACTCTCTCAGAAGCATCATGCGGTGTCTAATCAACGGCTATCATTTGTTCCAAATTCACCCATCGAGGGGCTCTATAGACACCTCATTTCGTTACCCCCTAACTCTCCTTAGGTCCCTAGCACCTCCACTCATCACTGTAAACCCTGGTCACATCCCGAGTACTGACCTAAAAGCCATTGGGCACTCCCCGGCTCAGTTTGACCCCAAAGTCAAACTCTTCATCTCGACTGAGACTCAATGAATCTTCGAAGGGCATTGAATACCTTTTCCAATGGTCCGCCCTGTGCGCGATTCCGACTCACCATGCAGACGAATGTTCCGTTTGCGTCCGAAACCCCACCTGGATGCCACTGGGAGCTTCCAGGCTCTGTTTGACCCAAGTCAACTCTTCAGCTCGACGGAGGCTGAATGAATCTTCGAAGGGCACTGAATACCCTTTCCAACGGTTCATTCCGTGCGCAATTCTGACTTACGATGCGGACGAACGATCCGTTTGACTCTGAGAGGTCACCGAATGCTTCTCGGGCCCGATTGATCAAAGTCAACTCCCCAAACAGGGCCAAACTATTTGGAATGTCGAAGTAAACCTCCTAACCTTTCTAACGGTCTGTCCCGTGCGCGATTCGGGCTTACCATGTGGACGAACGATCCATTTGCGTTCGAACGATTCCCCGTCCAACGGACCAATAAACACTTCCGAGCCACATTTGACCCAAAGTCAACTCCCAAACTCGAGAACGGTCTAAAGGACTTTCAAAGGTCTCTAAAATACCTTTCCAACGGTATGTATTATACGCGATTCTGACCAACGGTTTTCCCTCGATGGCCAATTTTCTGAAAAAGCCTGAAACACACTACCAAACGGCAGGTCCCAGAACCTGCCTATCGGCACCTTCCTGCCGGCAGGCAGGAAGGTATCTAAGCCGATCGACAATCCCCTGGAGCTATAAAAGGATGCCTTGGCCTCATTTGCAAGGGAGCTCAGATCAGAGGCAAATCACTCTCTGAAAACCCCAAGAAACCTCTCTCGAAGGCAGCGTGATTTCAACTTTCAAATCCCTTTTTAACTTCCACTTTTAATCATCCCTTTCATCAAACTTGATGAATTGACCACTCTCCATCATCATCCAAGTGCAAGGGCTACCTTTCAACATTCAAGATCAAGCTCAAGGTCTCGAAGAAGGTCCAACTTTCTCAAACTCTCTCCTAAATTCTCTTAAAATTGCAATAACTTCTTTTCTTAGTTAGCACTTTTATTATCTCATCTCACACATCATAAATATACTTTTTATCTAGTATTATTGCACATCTCCTATTTTCATATAAATAAAAACCCAAAAAACAAGAAAAAGAGGGTTTGCTCATAAATTCCAAGTAGGGATTCTCACACCTTATCCACACTTTTCTCACAAGTAAAACACTTTTTCTATACACACACACACACACTTACAAACAAGAGATTTCTCCATTTGGATTTATGGGTTAAACCCCACCCCTCGTTTATTTGCGAACTACGTGGACTTTGATGCCTTGATAGGCTACGTAGGCGTCTCGGGGTAAAACCCAAAACTCGAGTCATTTTTTCAATTTTTCTCTTATTTTCTATCTTCTCTTTATCTTATTTTCCATTATATTCTATATACTTGTTCTTAGTAACGTATTATTCCATATACGTTATCGTTCCTTTATAACGGTCAACGTAGGGGTAATCACGTAAATCTTATTTTCTACACTAATCTCACATTCCTACGGATGACTCACATTGTCTTTCCTATGATACAAGTCGAGGATTCCTACCTCCATTCTATATATACACATGCACACATATCACGGGGGAAATATAAAGGAAAGTAGCAAAAATCCATGAGAATCCGAAAGGGCGGAATGGGTGTCTAACACCTTCCCATTTCGTTACTAAGCCTCCGAACCCTTCTCGAATCATTTGGTTTCGCACGCACCAGTATGTCTTTGGATGCCATCCTTCGGGGTGGCTTCCCCTTTTTCTTTTGTCTGTTTTAAGTAAAATATACTGGCGACTCTAAATATCTCTACATCTTCACACCTCACAAATCGACGCAGGCCGAAGTGCTCTCCCGAGAGGGGACGGGCGGGACCCGAAGGATCCCTTCCTCCCTCCGCGGCGGGGATCGGGAATGGCCACAATAAGGAATCCAAAACGAATTTTAAAATTTTGGGACTCTTGCCAGCGTCAGGTACCCCGAACCGGTTCTAGTGTACCCCAAACGGGTTCCCCCCCGAACCGGTTCACCATGCGGTTTGCGGTACCTTACTGGTTTGGGGTTAAAAGAAAACAGCATTCTTCAAGGAATTTTCTCCATCTTCAAAAGGTCATAACTCCTTCACTGTAGCTCGGATTGAGGTTCCGTTTCTTCCAGTATCTTTTTTGCATCAAGGTCTTCAACTTTCCAGTTGACCAGACCTCCGGACTATGGCTGTAAAATTATGAAAATGCCCTTGAACTTCCATATCTTGCCTTTTTTTCACTATTTTGACTTCTCTTGCGTACCACTTGCATTAAGTCCCTAAATCATGGAACACGAAGTTATTGAGGCAGTTGTGAGACACATTAATGGAGATAATGAATGCTTGATTCTCAGAATTCGAATTGAAGCTGTCGTGTGAGAACGTGAGGTGACGTACCAAATGTAGAGGCGTACGACATACACAAATATAACAGGTTGGACATGAGAAAAATGTCCTTACAAAAGTCAACTCCCCAAACAAGGTCAGAATCTTTGGAATGTATAAGTGCCTCTCCTAACCTTTCCAACGGGTTACCCCATGCGCGATTCTGACTTACCATGCGGATGAATGATCCATTTGCGTCAGAAGTTTCCTCGTCCAAACGACCGACGAATGTTTCCGAGCCACATTTGACCCAAAGTCAACTCCTGGACCCGGGAAAAGTAGAGAGGTCTTTCGAAGGTCTCTGAAATTCCTTTCCAACGGTTCACCCCGTGTGCAATTTGGGTCAACGGTTCGCGCTCTACGACCGATTTTTCGAAGGAACCTGAAAGAGACTGCCAAACGACAGGTTCCAAACCTTGCCTATCGTTAGTGTGCCTAAACCCACCTACCGATTGGTAGGACCAGGGCTATACCGATCGACAATGCCCTGGGCCTATAAAAAGGAGGGCCTAACCTCATTTGAAAAAGAATAGGAAGATCCGAGATCCATTACTCTCGACAAGCTAAGAAAACCTCTCTCGAAGTCAGCGTGATTTTCACATCCAAATCCCTTTCCAACCTTCACCTTTCATCACCCATTTCCTCAAATTGGTGAGTCAAGTATCCTCCATCATCACCCAAGTGCAAGGGTTGTCCCCAACATCCAAGATCAAGCTCAAGAGCTTCAAGAAGGTCCAACTTTTTCAACTCTATCTTTGAATCCCCATAAATTTGCATTAATTCATTTTATTACTTAGCACTTTTATTCTCTCATATCACATATCTTAATATACTTTTTATCTAGTATTATTGCACCTCTCTTATGTTCATATAAATAAAACCCAAAAAATAAGAAAAAGAGGGTTTGCTCATAAATTCCAAACGAGAATTCTCACAATTTTCTCACAACTAAAACACTTTATTTTACAGACACACATACACACATATAAGAGAAGTCCTCGATTGGATTTTATGGTATAAATACCACCCCTCATTTTGCATACGAACTACATGGACTTTGATGCCTCTATAGGCTACGTAGGCATCTCGGGGTAAATCACGTGACTTGATTCCTATTCCTACTCTTCTCTCATCTTCTATTTTCTCTATATTCTTTAAACCCAATTCTCTTAAATTCTATATATTTACATATACATATATTTGTTCTTAGTGGCGTATTATTCCACGTGAATTATCATTTCGTTATAATGATCAACGCACGGATAATCGAGTAAATCCTATTTTCTAATATTATTTTTAGGAACATTCCTATGGATGACTCACTATATCTCTTCCCTGATACAAGTCGATGATTCCTATCTCCACTACATATACACATGCACACATATCACGGGAAAATAAAGAAAAATAGAAACAACCCATGATAGACCAAAAGGGCGGAATGGGTGCCTAACACCTTCCTATTTCGTAACTTAGTCTCCGGACCCTTTTTCGAAGCATTTTGGTTTCGTATGTATCATTATGTCTTTGGATGCTGTCCTTCGGGATGACTCCCTTTTCTTCTGTCTGTTTTGAGTAAAATAGACTGGAGACTCCATCTCTCTACATTTTTCACCTCACCAAACGACGCCGGTCAAAGCGCTCCCAAGAGGGACACGCGAGACCCAAAAAAGGGATCCTCTCCCGCCACGAGGATCGGGGATGGCCACAGTGGCGACTCCGTTGGGGATTTCTATTTTTGAGGGCTAGACTCTATTTACCTGGGTGTTATATCTGTTTATATTTTCTTCTATTTTCATGTTACCCCTTTACTATTCATGTGTACCTCATGCTTATACTTCAATTCACACACTTGTAGAAAATTCTCCGTGTACACTTCACACCACGTGCACCTAAGATCACATATATCCCCATATTGCATGCATCACCCATACTTGGTATACCATTGGTACTCATACTTTGCTCCCTGGTGGGAATGATCAAGAAAGATACTCTCATCATAATATACTAATAAGAGAATCATGCATTATTCACACGACATCACCAAAGATAATTGTGATTGACTAAATTTTGTCCAGTAACTGGAGGGTCACTTCGTGATGGGCACTGGTCTGGCAGGGCGCAGTTAGCCTAGGCGATATGACTCTCACCTTCCATTGGACAAGTACCTTCGACGTATATCGAACGGTTCCCCCGCATCGTACAGTTTGACCTAAGTCATGATGGGAGGTATATCGTAGGGAACTCATTCACGTACACCGAGTATATCGAATTCACACTCACATGTATCGTCCCCATGAGGTATATAGTGAGGCAATTCATGTACACTCAGGTATATCAAATGGTTTGTCCACATGTACCGATTGCCCTAAAAAAGAAAAACGTATATCGTGGAAGCCACGCCGAAGGGGGGAACCCTTTACGATTCACCCAACCAACTGCATACCCGCATATAGGTGTCAAGCCTAGAACAAACATATTAGATTGCCATTTTCAACTCGAAACTCTGCCAAAATTCTAGGCCGGCATGCCGCCCAAATTTCCGCGCATCTTTAAAACGGGACCCTACCCCTGAGCTTGGTTACAAGTCCAGCCATAGCTTTGCATATGTTACAAACCCAACTTTTCCAGGCTCGGTTCCCGTCCGACATTTCATTTTTCACTTAGGAAAATTTAATACAAGTGAGAATATAATAATAATAATGATAATAATAATAATAATAATAATAATAATAATAATAATAATAATAATAATAATAATAATAATAATAATAATAATCATACTGAGACCCGTCTTCCAAAAATATTTCTCCTTTCTTTACCAAAAATCCAAAAATATTTTGTCTTTCAATCTCAAAAAGAAAAAAATGTCAAAAATATTTTCATCCTTTTTTTTCAAAAATAAATCCCATTTTACACCCTCTCAGGTCGATCGCACGTCCTTGGCCTGGCTCCTTATTAGCTTCGGTCTTCAGTCAAATCACCTCGGAGTTCCGACTGTTCCCCTGCTACCTGTTTGGAGTCCGGTATCCATCCGCTTTCCATGAAGAACATAGATCAAGTACTAGTTGCACAGTCAGATCTGACGGCAGTTTTAGCTCAGCTCGTGTCCAAGATTGACAACCTTCAGACTGAGGTCCGAGAGATGCAACGAAACTAGGTTCATATTCCTCAAGAGCATGAGGTCTTATTCCCTTGCGCTATGGGTCCACACGAGCCTACTTGGGTTCCCGAAGAGTATCAACACGTTCCACGTGCTGCTCCTGTTAATGGGCCACCGCCTGCCTAGCTTCTTATGCCAAACCTTGCCCAACCTGGGGCTAACTTGCCTATGATCATTAATCCGAAACAGTAAGAATTTAACAAGGTCAAAGAATATCTCAAGATGCTAACTAAGAAGTTTGACCAAGTTCGAATCTCCAGAAATTACATAGACTACACCCATATGTCTCCTTATCTTAAGGCAAGGTTACCCGAGAAGTTTAAGATGCCAAATATCGAGAAATTCGGAGGAAGTGGACCACCGATTTTTCATCTTTACAGTTATCACCGTTCTATGACTCTCCTAGGGGCTTATGTGATGGCCCAATTATTTCACCAAACTTTGAAGGATAGCGCTCTCCGATGGTTCTTGTCTCTCGAGGAGTCCAAAATCCGTAGCTGGGAGGATGTAGCCCGAGAATTCATGTCGCAATACAAATATAACGAAGAGCTTGAGGTCACCCGTCGTGATTTAGAGATGCTCAAGCATAAATCTTGCGAATCGGTCAATAACTTCATAGATCGATGGAGGGAAAAGGTAGCCACTATGACCAATCGGCCATCCGAGGAAGAATAAGTCAACATAGTGAAGAAGAACTTCTTACCCCATGTTCGAGCAAATATGGGAGGATAATACTATCCCCACTTTCGAGCTCTTAGAGAAGAAGGAGTAGAAATCGAGGAAGGTCTTACTAAAACAGAGGTTGAACCAAAGAAAGTGTCCGGACAGTTCACCCCCAGAAAATATGACAAACCTGCCAATGTTGTAGTCTCAACCATCAATAACATCTCTCAACTAACCACTTCGTGGGCACCAGAAAGTCTCCATTTCCCAGTTTGAAAGGAATACACCGATCTCCATGTCCCCTCTCCAAAGTTTATCAAGCCATGTTAAGAAGAAACCTCATCAAACCCTTGGATCCCCGTCCATTGCCCAATCCACTTCCAAAAAACTTCAAAGTAGATGCCCGTTGAGCCTTTCACCAAACTGTTGGTCATACCACCGACCAATGCTTTCACCTTCAAAATGTAATCCAAGGTCTAATTGACCGGGGTAGCATTGCCCCACTAGCCAATCCTAAGCCAAACACTACTCACAACCAACTCTTAAATCATACCAATGCTATCTTCCTAGAAATGAACCCAGAATTTGATCCCTCAAATCAAATCACACCCATAAACTCTCCCAAACCTCTCCAAACTTGCCCATATTTCCTCTTACACCCTATTAGCCTCGCTGATCAAGCACTGTCTCTCCTTACCAGAGCATGCATCGTTATCCGTACCTGTTTTGAAAATGAAAGTATGGAATTATCAGAAGTGTTAAACCAACTCCTAGAGTTTAGGATAAAATTTACCTCACATATGATCATTGATTTCCAGAGGTTCAGTACGCAATTCTTGGAAGCACGGAAATGGGCCCGAGCGTCAAATAGTTGGGTTGTACCAACCGATGAAGTCAACCTAGATGACGTTGTCCAGATCATGGAAGAATTATTCAGGCAAACCAACGATATTTGCAGTATGACCGAGTTACTTAATAATTTGAAATTACAAGGGCGCCTGGTCCCTTTACCCTTACATATCTCCACAGAATGGGAAGACCTGTATGAAGATGCCATTAAAGTTGTGGAATGCATTGACATTACATGGAAAGACATAATTGTTTCCACCAAATGGGGGGAAGAGTTTGAAGATCCGAATGAAGAATAAGTTTTCGAGAAAACTGGCCCGATAGTCGACATGTGTGGGATGATATCATTTGAGGAGCTCCTCGAAGAAATAAACAAAGTGGCAGAACAACCCTAGATTAACGACGAAATAGGGTTCCTGTTCTTCCCTTCTTCAGTAAATCACATGATCAGATCAAGGAGGCATTACCAACCAATGATAAGGGGAAGGGCGTTGAAAACCTCCCTAAGCCATAAATGACCCTCAAGGAGAGCAAGATCCTCGATCAACTAAAGAAAACTAAAGCTAACATCACTCTATGGGGGCTTTTCATGTCTTCCCAGCTACATAGAAATGCTTTGAACAAGTTGCTCACTGGACCCACAGTTCCTCTTTCTCCCACACTAGAAGAAGTAGTAAATTTAGTCGAATCCTTGACCTCTACCTGAATACTATCCTTCTCCGAAAAAAAATCCCCAGAATTGGGCCAAACCATAATCATGCACTCAAAATCTCCGTCGAAGTTATGGGGAAAATCGTACCACTCTCTCTTGTCGATAATGGATCCACCTTCAATGTCTACCCATTTAGAACCTTTAAATGCTTAGGACTGAAGGAAAGTGACATCACTCCATCCTCCGCTGTTGTACGTGCCTACGATAATACTCGTCGAGAAGTGATTGGATCCATAACTCTTGCAATATGGGCTGGACTTATAAACCCTATCGTTGAATTCCAAGTTATTGACATCCCAGCTTGTTTCAATTTATTGCTAGGATGACATTGGCTCCATAGTATCAAGGGCGTGTCTTCCTCACTCCATTAGAAATTGAAGTTCTTTGCCGACGGACGATTCATCACCATTTTGGGCAACGAAGACAATGTTAGGGGTGCATATACCAGCAATCCGATCCTTGAGATATAGCACGGGTCAAATGATATGCTCCTATCAGGATTTCGAGTTAAACCACTCCTACTCCCGGTAGGGGACGATTTCAAAGAAAGGGTTTGTCCTGAATATGACCCTCATGTCAATGTTAATGTGATTCATATGTTTAAAAACATGCACTTCATGCCCGGACTGGGGCTAGGACAAAGAGAACAAGGGATACTTGAGCCCATTGAACTGAAGAAATCTTTCCCTCCTTGTGGTTTGGGGTATCAAGCATCAGAACAAGAGCTCATAATGATCCGCCAGTCTCAACCAAAGAGAAGACTAGACTGCATCCAGAACATCTCAAGTGACTCCTTGAATGGACGATTCATCAAAGAGGGTGAGGACTTCCCCTTTTGCGGCTTTCCGGAACCATGGTATGACCATACAGACAAGAAGATAAAACTCAGAATGGAGATTTTTTCCAAGATAACTACCCATGGGCTGAAAGTTCCCAATAACATGTACAACCGTTCATCAAAGATACCAAAGAGACTGAGGAAAGTGACTCCAAGGACTCGTTTAACTTGCAAACACTGGGGCTATCACTCTGCATGGTTCATTCAAGCACTACATCACTGGATTCATCCCACATGATTAAATTTGTTGATACACCTCTCCTCAACTGGCATGCTGTGCCCGTTCTACCTGCTGAAATCCTAGCTAACCCCAATGTTTAACCCATTTCTTCTTCTGTTGTCTATACTTGCTCAAATGTAATTGATACCTCCTTTGATGAGGTTCTCAATGCTGTTTTTCCTATGAATGAAATAAACGAAGATTTTGAGTATCTTATTGTGCCTTATATTAATTGTTTAGATTCTAATCAAACTTTTGATGATGATGATTTTGCAAATGAACAATTCTTAACTGATCTAAATAAGGTTAATAACAAACAATATAACCGCGTTCAAGTTAATGAATAAGAGACTGTTATTATTAACCTCAGTTCTAGTAGCCAACTCCGCGAGATTAGGATAGGGGCTACCCTTGATGAACATGAGCGCGCACAACTCAAAGAATTATTGATGGAATTTTTGGATGTCTTCGCATGGTCCTATGACGATATGCCGAACCTTGATCCTGAAATTTCTCAGCATGAGATCCCCACTCTTCCAGATTACAAGACGGTTAAACAAAAGCTAAGAAAGCTCCGCACCGAATGTTCGCACAAAGTCAAAGGAGAGTTGGTCAAACAGCAGAACGTGGGTTTCATTCGTGTGATCAAATATCCCACATGGCTAGCCAACGTAGTGACTGTGCCAAAATCAGGAGGGAAAGTTTAGATGTGTGCAAACTACCGGGACTTAAATAAAGCCTCTCCAAAGGATGATTACCCACTACCCAATATCGACATGATCGTGGATAACACATCCTGTCATGCTCTCAAGTCATTCGTCGAAGGGTTTTTTGGATACAACCAAATCAAAATGCACCCATATCATTAAGAAAAAACCACGTTCATCACCCCATAGGGAACCTTTTGCTACATTGTTATGCCATTTGGTCTCAAGAATGCCGGGGCTACCTACCAAAGGGCTACCACAACCATCCTGCATGATCTGACTCACAAAGAAGTCGAGGTCTATGTGGATGATATGATTATCAAATCCAAAACTAGAAAAGGTCATGTTCCCGCTCTCCAAAAGTTCTTCGAACGATTGTGATGATATCAGATGAGGCTGAATCCACAGAAATGTGTCTTCGGCATTACAAAGGGAAAACTCTTGGGATTCATGGTCAGTGAGAAAGGGATAAAAGCAGAACATGCCAAGATAAAATCGATACTTAAGATGCCACCTCCCCTAAGGGAGAAAGAAATATGTGGTTTCCATGGGAAATTGCAATACATCAGCCCATTCATCAGCCAACTCACCTCCATTTGTGAACCGATTTTCAATCTCCTCTGAAAGGATTCAACCAAAGTTTGGAATGAGGCATGCTAAGAAGCCTTCGACCGAATCAAACAATACCTTACTCGACCTCCGATACTCATGACACCACATCCTGGTCTCCCCTTTACTCCTATACCTAACCATAATCGACACTATAGCTAGGGCTTTACTAGCCCAATACCTTGAAGATTCCCATAAAGAAAGTGCCATCTATTACGCCAGTCGTAAATTGGTCGGGTACGAAGTCAACTACACTTCTTTGGAAAATGCATGCATCGTGCTTATTTTGGTCACCCACAAGTTGTGAAACTAAATGCTCGCCTTCCCCATTAAGTTTGTATCCCGAATGGACCCCATCAAGTACCTGATTGAGAAACCCGCCTTACCCAACCGAATGGCCCGATGGTTGATGCTCTTAGTCGAGTTTTATATCGTTTACGTCACACAGAAAGCCATGAAAGGAAGAGACATCTCTGACTACCTCGCTGAATACCCCATGGAAGAAGCTGATGTCTGGATCTCTGAATTCCTAGATGAAAATATCTTCTATGCTGCTTAAGACAACCTCAGATGGAAAATGTTCTTTGACGGGGCCGGGATACTTCTTATCGCCCTAGATGAATCCCACACTCCCATCGCCATCAAGTTGGATTTACTCTACACCAATAATATGACTGAATACGAGGCGTGTACGGTAGGCCTCAAAGTTGCTCTTAAGAAAGGTATTCAATGCCTAGATGTCTATGGGGATTCTGCCCTCATCATTGGTCAGGTGCTCAGAAAATGGAAAGTCAAGGATGAGAAACTCTAACCATTCCATGTCCACTTAGAAGAACTAGCCTCCTAATTCTAAGACATCATCTTCCATTACCTACCTTGAGCAAAAAAATAACCTAGCCAATGTCCTTGCTACCTTAGCCTCCATGGTGGACATACTCAAAGGAATAACAATGGCCCCCTTACTGGTCCAAAATCAAGACAAACCAACCCACTGCTACCACATTGGGCACATCACCAAAGAAGATCCCAAGCTAGAAAATTGTTGGTATTATGATATCTTTCACCTCCTCAAGCATGTTAGGTATCCCGAGGGTTCCAACAAGAAAGACCAGGCAACCCTCTGAAGACTGGATGCCCACTACATCATCTGTCACAAAGCACTATTCAACAGAAATTTCGATGGAACCCATCTACACTGCATCGCAGGGGTTATCATTGAAGAGGTAATGCAAAGAATCCACAGCGGGAAATGCGAACCCCACATGAACGGTCACATTCTTACTAAGAAGATCATACGATAATGCTACTACTGGACCACCATGATCTAGGATTGCACCGCCTATGTCCGAAAATGCATGAAATGCTAATAATTATCCAATCTTCAACACGTGTCTCCTCATGAATTATACAACATGACTTCTCCCTGGACATTCTTCGCTTGGGGCATCGGCATTATAGGAAAGGTTACACCTAAGGCCTATAACGAACATGAGTTCATCATGGTTGCCGTTGATTACTTCACCAAATGGGTCGAAGCTGAGTCATACGTAGTTCTGAATGCTAAGAAAGTGGCCAAATTCATCAAGAAAAACATCATCTGCCAATATGGGGTCCCACACGAGCTAGTGTCAGATAATGAGTTGCATTTCCAGGCAGAAGTCAAAGAAGTGGTCAACGAGTATGGGATCCAGAGACACAAATCTTCTCCCTACCGACCTCAAACCAATGGTTCAATCGAAGCCGCCAATAAGAACCTCAAATATATCGTCAATAAGATGACCAAAAGCTATCGAGATTGGGCCGACTGAATCCCATACTCCCTCTGGGGCTACTGAACCTCAATTCGAACCTCTACTGGGGCTACCCGTTACTGTCTAGTCTATGGCATGGAAGTAGTCCTACCCGTGGAGCTAGAAATACCCTCATTACGTGTCATGCTTGAAAGAAAGGTCAGTGAGGAAGACTGGCATCAAAGCTTCCTGGACGAGCTGTCACTCCTGGACAAAAGGAGGCTGAAGGCGTTGTATCACATACAAGGCTACCATCGCCAAATATTTCAAGTTTAGCCTTCATTTCATGGAAATTTTCTTTTTCACTTTTAAAAGACACATTTTGAACATTTGCATGATTTTCCTTACGCTTAAGTTCTAAAATAAAAAATTCTTTTTCAGTCAACGAATAACCTTCCACTTTAAACGTTTTGATTTTGCTTCAAATTTTGATATTAACTTTTTCAATTTGAGCGATTCATGAAACAAAATATTTTATGCACGGTTAATTTCACTAAATTCCTCATCACCATTCCTATCATTTTTATTATGGAAATCTCACAACTAAACTCACTCGATGTTAGTGAAATGTTCTTAGATAATTAAGAATGTGATGATGAATGTCTAAAACCAACCTACAGGGGGTGAGTAGGTTTGTTAAGTCAACGTACCAAAATTTTAGGTTTCTAATAATTTCTTTTGCATTTTTAAATTCATAGAATTCATGTAATCCAAGTGTCTTGTTGAGACCACACACACAAGTAAATACACTAGAGTGCTTAAGTGAAAGTGAAGGCTTATCAACCATATCATAATTCCATGATGGCCTTTTTGGAGCTTATTAAGATACCCAAATATGAGATTGGTGTTAAGGAGGCATGGATTTATTGTCCATCCAATTTGAAAGATTGCATTGAATTTGCAAAAGGATGTCAAAATGTCCACTACATGCTTCTTTCAACCATATGCCTATAGTTGAATTAAAATATGTGGTAAATCCTTGTCCACTTAGAGGATGGGAAATTGATGTGTTTGGTATGGTATATCCCCTATCATCAAAGCTATATAATTTTGTTTTGGTTGCAAATGGTTTCTTCGTTATATGGGTAGAGACCAAATCTTTGAAGTCATTCACCCAAAATTAATGAGTGGAACTCTTGCTAGACATTGCATATAGGTTTGGGATTTCATAATCTGTAACCTCACATAATGTAACTATCATTGAATTAAAAATGGTGTTAAATCAGAACGATACTATGCTCAATCAAATGGCTAGACTGAGGCCACTAGAAAAGTAATCAAAGGTAATTTGCGAAAAAGTTATTAAAAATAATCCAAGAGATTAGAACAGTTTGTTGCTGGATGTTTTTGGGGATTATATGACTCCTAAAAGGTCAATACTAGGATAACTTCATATGCCTTAACTTGTGGGCTTGATGATGTACTACAAATCGAAATCACTCTAAATTCATTGAGAACTAACAATTGAAGGCTATAATCAAGAAATGTACATCAAATGGGAAAACATAGATGAATACAGGGTGAGAGATTTGAACAAAATCTTAATCCAAAAGAAGAAATTAGTTGACATCTCTAACAAGAAGATGAAACAAAAAATCTCTAAATAGGGGGATTTAGTTTGGAAAACAATCTTGCCTATAGGTTCGATGGATCTTGATTATGGAAAATGATCTCCAAAATGGGAAGGACCATTCCAAATTCATATAATATTTAAAAGAGGATCATACCATTTTAGAAATATTAAAGGTTATGTTCACATAAGAAAGACAAATGTCGGATTCCTTAAGCCTTATTATATAACTATTTGGGAAGAAAGGAAATATGATTAAAATGCATTATTTTATTAAGATATTTGCGAAGTTACATATTACGAAAATGTTCAAATACATGAGACCTAAATTGGTTTAACTGTCATTAGCAAGCCTTTGGGATTTTATCTGAGTTTCTCTAGCTTAGAAATGATCATCTTCATTCGTAGAGACTTTCATTTCTCATACCATCTGGACAATTCGCTACTGATAGTCTCCTTATTCTATGAGGGTTGCATCCAATTCGGCATTTACATGGGCCAACTAATTATCCAGTTCCTCATTCTCAAATAAAAGGGCAGATTTCTTGCTTCAAATGGATCCCATGTCTTGCAAACCCTTGGCAAATTTAGTTTTTTAGCTTGAAAATTTGGATTTATCTCTAGATATATTATTTTTTAGCCATTAATTGGGCCATAGTTGAAAGGTGATAGTTGAGTGAATGAATTCCATTAAGTATTACATTCATAACAACTACCCCCAATCCCTCCATTTGAAACACCCATGAGCAGGATGCCTTACGCCCACAAACGTGAAGTGAGTAATCTATTGAAATAGTAACATGATAAAGCATCTAAGGAAGTCAAAGAATTGAGAGGTTTCCAATTTCTAAGAAGGTGGATTAGGATGGGCTTAGATAAGACATTTTAGCCGATATTCCATGGTTCTATAACTAATTTCCAAAGTGTGAATTTCATCTTCAATCATGATTTTCTCTAATTTTCCATGGAAGGAAAACATTTCATTTGGACTTATCAATCTTGGAATTCCTCAACCATGGGATCTTTCTCTCCGATAGGGGCCACATTCCTTAAGGGAGAATTGTTCAATGCATTAATAGCTTCATAAAGGGAAAAATCGACAAGAGTTATTGAATCAATGGTAGCCATTTGGGCATTCTTAAATTTTTTTATCTCCTTTTGGACCGAGGCTTCACTTGCCTTACCTTAGGTCAAAAGTAAGGGCATGGAGATATTCACTGCCTCAGAATCTGTATCCTTATGCAAAATTGGACTCTAAGAAGGCCAAAGTGGAAAAACGAATATACCAATGGGCTCAACCACAGGCTCATCATTTGGAGATACTAGCATTGGTCCTCTACCAAATCATAAACAAGACCTATAATGAAGAAAAAAGAGACTCAAAGTCAAGGTTAGTGGTGAGAACAACAGTAAAAGACTTTGAAACATTATAAGTAAGAAATGGCTTACCTACAAACAATATTGTAGTAATAGTCCTCATGGCTCTGCTTTTCATTTGTTTCCTTAATGAGATAATAAATATAGTAAGAATAGGAGTCTCATCCATATTCGAGAGTCGCTAATAGGATTTTCATAAGAGGATTTTTCCTTCTTGATCCTCACAAGAGGAATATGTTCTTTTGCTTCCTCTTCCAAGTTTTCTCTAGAAATTTCCTCTTTTAAATCCTCCTTCACTTAAGAGTGAGGTTCATATTTTTAGAAGAAAAACAATCCTCAATAAGAGGAGATCCTATAAGTAAATCAAATGGTTTACTCAAGGCCAACATAAACATAAAATAGAGTTACAAGATATGATTAAATCCTTGCCAGAATATGAAGGCTAAAAAACTATTGGCAATGGTCTCAATAATAATTAAATGTACCAAGAGAACCAATCCTTGATAGATGGAGTTACCCTAACATTGAACTCAACCTCTATAATGTAAATTTTTTTAAAAGCCTATGGTATTCATTTATGCCATGAAAAATGGTTATTTTAGGAAGATGATAAGTCCTATAAAATAGATGGGATAAGCTTGACTTCTCATAGGAATATGAAATTATTGGTAAAAAATAAATACATTTCCCTAGATAACTAAGAATTAGAGAGAGTATGAGCGAGGTATTGAAATACATATCTATAGGGATTGAATACATGAGGTAATAAAAGATGATCCCTCGGAATTAGGACTAACCAAAGGGATGACTTAATAGGTTCCAATAATGGGTGAAGAAGAAATCTTAGTCTATCATTTAACAGACTACTAAACATGGCAATACGACATTTGCAGCTTCTATTCCCTAGCATTGTGTGATAGTAAGCACTGTAATGGCTATAATTATATCCATACATGATATGACCAATCTCTGGAAAGTAAGCATGTAGACATATATGAAGAACCCATAATGGCCCATTAAGTTTGGCATTAATTGGGTACTTAACAAGATCAGCACAACTTTGGAAGAAGGAGCCCAAAAAATGCGAAGCAGGAGAAACCTCCTTACCCTTCATGATATTGGAAGCCATTAAAGAGTACTATAATATTACTCTTTGAAATTTAACACAGAAAACATGCCTTAATAATTAGAACAAAAGAAAACAGTAATATTCCAAATCAATTACAACTAGAGTATTTTTCTTGTGGGAACACATGAAGGTATATTAATACATATTATAATTCTTATGCTTTAAATTAGCAAGAGAATCAGTTGATGACATGAATAGGTGGACCTCTTTTCCTAAATATTTGAAGCTAGTCAACTGACAGATTTCCAAAATAATGGGATCTGTCATCCCAAATTTGAATTCGAAGTAATAAAACCCTCATTACAAAAGAAAATGGCACTTGAGATCACAAAGGGGTCCAATTCAATGTTATAGAAGCCCAACTTAATGACGTCCAAGATGCCAGACTTCTCCATGTCACTCCCTCTAAAGGTAGCCATCGTATCTGCCCATGCGACCCATTCCTTATCCGACACTATGTGCTAAAACCTAAACCTGAAGGTGGCATGTGTTTCCAGTTGCTCAATTTTTTGAACATGAAAAGTATGGCCACCGAATTTAGGGGAATAGGGAGTCACAACCATTTCAGGTTTTGGTGTAAAATAGGGATCCACAGTGATGCGTGGTATCACGCTTGAGGATTTTATGGGACAAACAATGCTACTACTAGTAACAGAAGAATCGACCATAAGTCAGTTGACAATTTCATCAAATGAAAGGAACTTATTGACATTTGTAGAGCTAGGAACTATTTTTTGGAAAAAGGTTAAGGGTTTTTTTAGAGATAAGTGAACGGTAAAAAGAAAATATGAAAATAACTAAGCTTTATAGATCAACATCATTTAAAATGCCAAAGAAAATTAAGCAGACTCAACACATGAATTTGTAAAAGTTTTCTTAAAAAATAAAGTTACGGGGAAGTGGGGAGACATTCAACATGTTTGGTGGCTATAATTCCCAAAATTTTCTCATGATAGGTTTTTGGTGCAATAATGACTAAAACTAACTCAGAAATCAGATGGAGACTTTCTTAAGATAAGCCAAACACATTAAATAAAACAAGATCACAAAAAGTTATCCATATTTAAATAAATGATCCATTTTGGCAACTAAAAGTCATCTTTTAAATAGTTCTACACTTGTTGAGATTCGGTGGGCCCTCTGCCAATAAAAATTCATGTATATGAATAAACTTTAAGTCTTAACTTATTTTAGAGTTTTAAAATTTGAAAATTATTGTACCAAGTTTGGTTCTAAGTTTGAAGTGGTTGAAATTATTATTATGCCAGAATTAATTAAAATTAGTTAAATCCAACAATTATACAAGTCTAAAGTTTAAATTAGCAATGCAATTGGTATGATCAAAATAAAGCCACACACATTAGCAGCCGAAGCAAAAGGATTTCTTCTATTAATAACCAAAAAGACATTCAGAAAAGATGGAAGACCAAAACAGAGAAGGAAATAATAAGGAAATCCATAAGTGACATGTTTATGGAAGGTACTCCATAAGAATAAAATTTATCCCTGCCCTGAATCTAAGTGTGAAAGCTCTCTAACCACCTTAAAAATAATGGATGGTCTCCCCTTAGCCTTTGAATAAGTCCATTTACATCTTTATATTCTATATTATATCAAACGATTAATTACCCTATAGGAAAGGTCATTAAGATTATATTCTCCTCAATTACCCCATTGGAAAATGTAAACATAGGAGAATTCGTTCCAATACTCCAAAGAGAAATTAGACTATACAAAAAAGGATCTCTTGGAGTACCCTATAATTTTGTTTCTACTTTGGGGATCCATGGACGATTATAAAATTGAGAGAGAATGAAAGTGAAGAAGACGATAGAGTTCACAGTTAATGGGCAAAATGACAGTTGATTAGAATTGTGACAACCTCTGGGTAAAAAGATCTATATTTATGCAGATTATAACTATGATTAATCTAGTATCATGGATTTGATAAGCCTAATAGTCCACTAATTAATATTCACCAAAAATCAATTGGTGTGGTGGGTATGTTTACACCATATTAACACAAACCAATGGGGTATTACCACATAATAATTAAATCGAAAAAAATAACCATATTATCATGTACAAATATAAATAGTGGAAAATATGCGTGTGTGGAACTTGGAAAATGTGGGGTGTGTTATTCAAAAAGGGAACTTCCTCCAATTTAGATTAGTGCACTAAAGCGAAAAAACTCGTATGGGTCAGTAACCACCCAACAGTTACAATGAGCAGTTATGTTGTATTGGAAAGAAACACTATAAATAAGCAACAAACCCATTAAGGAAGAGAGGACTCCTTCACCAAAAATGCATTTACGTTCCATGTATCCTATTTATCCTTTTCTTTTATTTTTTTTCTTTATTTACATCATTTCTTTTATTTCCACAGGTAGATTGTAAGGTAGTTGTAATTTTTCTTTCAAAGTTTATTTAAAGTTTCTCGCTTCAACATTTCTTGTCATTTACTTTCTTAAAACTATTTACTTTAATCGCAATTTAATTTCCTTTCATCTCATTTTCCATTCTCTATTTTACAAAGCTTTACTTGTCTTTCAGTTCATATAATTTACTATTTTTGTCTTAGTTAATTACCAAAACTTAGCATAAATTTTGAAGTATTACCTAAGGGTATCAAAAGTCCTCTTAATTATGGTACCGACTTCAGCACAATCTCTTACTAACTTTCACTAGGATAAAATATTTGGTTTGCAAGACCACCAGTCTTTCTTGGCATGTTCGCAATCCTAATTAACTATCAATCTAGTGAAAGTAACCCAAAATGTTCATATTTTGAAACTCCTTTCACAAAAGTTAGGTTACATTGAGAAGAACAAGGCATAAATTTGTAACAGCCTAAACCACACTTGTCATTTTTAACTCGAGTCATTTTCGAAATCATGTTGTTAATTTTCTTTGAATGATCTTTAAGATCAAATTACATTTTTTTGACAAGGCTAATTCATTTTTAATTGAAGAAATTTTCTTCTCAAAATCACAATTCGATACTTGAAACATTTTAAGTTCCTCCTTCACATTTTCAAGTATCAAAATCAAGTCATTTTTCTCTTTTTCAAATAAATCAAACTTTTCAAAAAAGCTTTTACTTTCATTTTTCAACGAATCATTTTCCTCTTTCAAAGTGTTCATCTACTTATTTAAAACACAAGACGAGGCTAATAAACCTTTTATCTCAAGGCACATCTTTGTGTGATAAGTTAGCTATAATTTTCAAGTTTCACAATATAAAATGCTTTTCATTTTCAAATAACTTCACTTTCGTAGCCAATTTTTTCATTTAATTATTATAATTTGAAATACTTTTTCATGGGTTTGTGATAATCCACACTCAAAATTTTATAATCTTCCTCATTAACGTGAGATTGTCAACTGCCACTGCTAGAGTTCCTATGAGAATAAGAACTACGATTCTCTTCAATTTTGAAAATAACGCATTTTGATCAACATATCCTCATATGAGGCCTATCATTAGGTGGACTAGTTTAATTAAGAAAAACAAATGATGGCATATTATAGTTTATAGGCACTTAAAAAAATTGATTAGTTATTCACATTAGAAAACTAGCATAACCAATAAGCAAGTAAGTCACAAAATCGAAAACTTGCACAAAATAACACACAAGGATCCAACTCGGGATGTTAAGCCCAAAAAAGGCAACCGTGGTCAGATACCAATTGAAAATTCATAATTAGGTGTGATAATATCCCGGGGGTGAATAGGACATTCTCATAATTAATTTTCAGTTAAAACTGTGATTGATTAAAAACGTGACACCAATAATTGATTTGCACAACGGGATTCAAACTGACACTCATTTTGGAAATTTATCAAATTTTTAACCTTAAAATAATTATATCAAATATTAGTTTCACACCCCTCTTATTAAAATAACGGGTTTCCAACCCTCTAATAAAATAAAACAAAAATCTCATATAGTTCATTCTTAGCATCACTTTCGAAACTTCAATAAACTACTAACCACCTATTATGAAATCAAGTCGCGTGTCAATTTTTTTTAATTAAAATCCCATCACATAATATTGTAAAAATCATAACTCTTTCAAATAAATAAACCAATCAACAATCACATAACTAGTCTGAAGCCTGAAATCTATTACATGCCAAAATTTACAGAATAAACCATATATATAACATTTATATAATAATCCCCATAACTAAAATGAAATCAACTAGAATAACCATTTTTGACATTGGCAACGTGCCCGAATATTAAAGAGACTAATCATGTCTAGAATAAAAATAATGGAAAACGGCTACATCAACTCCGTGCAATACTCCACAACTATTGTATCTCCGCTAACCTAGAATAGAGACTCATGCTTGGCGTCCCTATGGATGGAAACCTGAAAGAATTTTAAAATAATTTTGATACCGGTCAGAGCCCAAAACATTTTAAAAAAATTTAACAAGTAATTAAAATGCATAATAATTATGAATATTTTCTTCCATATTTATATTGGTGTCGCACTCACATGAGATAATACTTGCCCCTTAACTATAATGCGCACCTAACATATGCATTTTAACATCTTAGTTATGCTACCCATCATAACTATTCTAAATATACCCATAACTCCATACGCTACCCTATGTCTCACGTATTTGATCTATTTAGCTAAAAAAATTGTAAACCAGTATAATTCTTAATTATAATATATAAGTTTTTTTCAAATAACTTTCACTAGTTATTTTTTCACTATTCACACTTTAATGTCTTATGCCCATATATTTTTTTCTTCACACACACACACACACACACACACACACACACACACACACACACACATATATATATATATATATATATATATCTTCAATATCACATTAAGCACACACATATATATCACTCGCAAAATACGTATAACCGCTATCCCTTGGAGTAATAACTCACTGGATGCGAATATCTAGCATGTTATCATGCTACAGGGCATACACACATCATCCTAAGACACCAGGTTGAAATTTCACCATTAAACCCAAAACTTACACGTAATTGGAGGTAGTCATAGTATTAAGTCAGTGGGTCATAACCATACCACGTTACTCCACTTGGACTCTAACTTCACATGGAGTGGGCATGAACAGACCTATGACCATGGGGACCGATACTACACCTATTGGGATTCACCATAAGAGATAGCCCATGGTGTGCAACATCCACCGATAGCATATCCATTAGAGTGATATATATATATATAGGGTAGCCCGTGCCTGAAGGCACACTGATAATTGCAAAATGGAGAAAATTTCTTTGTTTATGAGAAATTTTGAGGTTATACTTTTATTAAGGGTGCTGAAATTCGCACCCCAAAAAGATCTCCTTAACACCAAAAAGAAAAAAAGTCATTTTTTTTACTATTAAACCCAACAAATTCTCACGGCTAACCTTAACCGTGGTATCCATTTTCATGGACAACCTTGGCCGTGGTACTCATTTTCACGGCTAACCCTGACCGTGGTATCATTCTAACGGCTAACCTTGGCCGTAATACTCATTTTCACAGCCAACCTTACCCGTAATACTCATTTTCATGACCAACCTTGGCCGTAGTATCCATTTTCACGGTCTGTGGTGTTAAGGAGATAAAAGTGAATTTTTTGTGGTGTTTTGGAGTGAATGGTGTTTTAGAGAACTTTTTGGGGTGCGAATATCCCCACCCTTTTATTAATGCTAAATCTGGGTCAATAACAAAATTCAACCCCTTCAACCACAACAATTTACTCACATATGTTATGCCACATGAACTTTTTAACATGAATATAATTTATTTCTACTTTGTCCCAATATAAAATGAGGTAAAAATTTAAGAAAGGACAATAAAAACGTGCACAAAACATAGAGATAAATTCCATATGTCTGAGGTACGCAGTCTAGGTTTTATATCGGTGCACGATAATCACTTGAAGATAGCCACTGAACTGAAAATTTTGAAAACTACATAACGTCATTTGATCGGGCTTGGACTCATATAAGTAAGATAAACTATATTAAATTTCAACAGCGTGGAAACAAGGTAAGCTAAATTATATTGAATGTCAATGTTCCTCTTAGGTAAAACTACTGCTTAGAGTAGAATGTATTCAAAATAATCGCAATATTAAAGTTCCATTGATATGGATAAGTTGATATTTATATCAACTAGCAACTGGATTGAGTGTTTGGGATGGAAAAACTAAATAAATCATTAAATCATCCGTGATATTTTAACAACCGGGTTTGGGAAGTAAGGAAACAAAACAAACATAAATTGCAAACCATTTGTGACTTGTGGAGCTTACACAATTTTACATTTGTTCTCGTGAATTTGGTACATTGTGTCGCACTTACATAAACTTTCATAACATCATAGCATGAACTTTGGATACATCATTTGTCCACTTTGGTCTTTTTCTGGAACTATTACAATAATTATGCGTAATCCTATTGCCCCTTGCATATGTAACTCCCTCTAAGATAATAATTATGTGTAATCATGCTTGCCCCGTACATCCATCATATGTGTAATCATGTTTGTCCACTCACATGTTTTCCCCTGGGCCATGAAACTTTTTTCTGCAAAACAAAATGGAAGAAACTATGGAAAATATCAAATATACAAACAATTGTTTCAATAACAAACCCTTGAATAAATATAAAGTTATTGAGGAACATAACACAACTACGCAATAAAAAGAAATTTAGAGCATTGAGGTATACTGACCAAGATGCACATCCTCAATGAAGTCTATGGTCCTTTGGTTAAGCAAACAAAAAGCAATAGCACTCGTTGAATATTCGACATGGGCTTAACAAAAAATAAAACACCAATCCTAAAACTGAGTTGAAAGCACTGTCCCCGCAACTTTTCCCGAGGCTGCCTCACATGCGTGTGTGGGAATATGAGGTTCAACCCCCGTACATACCTATCATAGATTTCACTCTTCGGCATAAGAAATAGAAGCACCGTCCACTTGAGATTACCCCGCCTCAATTGCAATCGACGGAGCCTATCTTGGATGTCTCTTCCAAGTAAAAGAGGGTCGGAGATATTTCTTCCTACCTTGATTTGAAAAGTATACTTGTTAAAAAAACTCTAATGGAGATTGTTAGGACCTTAATAATTATAAAGAAATAAAATGATGCATGTTCACCATGATTAAAATATTAGAAATACACCCACAATAAAAAATCTCAATGCTGGAAAGAATAATAATTTTGACAATATAATACAGTGTACATTCCAGATTAACTCTAAATGAAATTATCCATAAAAACTATCAAAAACTAAATATACTATGAATATTCAAAATTATTTCTAATCTCGCACTCCAACTAAAGTGGAAATCTTTTTTTCCCAAAATACAAAGACCAAAATGAAATATCTGAGAAAAAAAAGGTGTAAGCTCATATAGACAATGAATCGAACGATGTAGAAATATTTTTTCTCCAAAATATAAAGACCAAAACAGAGTATAAATTATCATAAATTACTTTATGGCATTAACCTTGGTGTAACGTTAACCTCTGTGCAGCGATAACAGCGGTCAACTTATAGTAAATAGTATATGAGCAACGATAACAGTGTTATGAGCAGCGATAAAAGTTATAATAGCGGTAAGAACCGATAACATCGACAAATTTGTACATATACTAAACAGCAATAACTGCGTACTCAAGCCTCTTGACTACTGCAACCATATACTTTCCTTGATGCTCTGCAAGTGCGATCTCAATTTTCGTCGCTTGTCTTGTGCCATCCCCAACAAACACTCCAGCACTATATGGAGAACCCCCTCGGATATAGTCCATTTTGAACATACCATCTCCAAAGGTATACCCTATGGGAACAAAGAGCATTTCATGGTGAGCTAGCTGGGTGATTGTTGTCCAAGCTGTAGTCTCTTGTCCGCCTCCTTATGTACCAGTACTCATAAAAAAAGTCGACCGGTTTCCCAGCAAGGCTCTGTTCCTTCCACAATCTTAATCCTTGATGTAAAGTATGGAAACTCAGTCTGCTCTAACTAAATATAAGCACACTCATAGACATCACCGGCTCCATTGAGAGCACGCAACAACAACTCAACAAATCTCTCCGCTACATATGCCATTGAAAGGGTATCGAACACTACACCAAAAATAATAAGGAATAAGGAATAAAATGAAGACTAAGGAGACTTTCTTTCAATTAAACAAAGATGACAAATATATAACAATCACTCATTTGCGCTGCATCATACCCCATAAATCATTCGCACTTACCTCATGATCTGCCCTAAACCAATAATCATCATAAATCTACAAAAAGGTCAGATTTATATTTTAAGGAGCATTTTCTTTATTGTGGATAAGATAACTAAAAAAATTTGTTTTTCCAGTACGTGAGAACTAAAAACTACTCACTCCATCCCAAATAAGAGTCTCCGCTAAAATTTCACAAACTGTTAAAAAAAATATTTTTTTACATAAAATTAGCTTTCTTCCTGAAACTCACTAAACATTATTTGGAAAATATGGGTGTTGATGAAAAAAACTGGATCGAATCCCATTTTTATGATCACAGATAAATAGATGAAAGCAATCCAATCAAGCACATAAGAGACAAAGATTTTGAAAGTGGTTCGGCTATGAATAAAGCCTACGTCCACTGTTATTTTATTCCCAGGGGTTTACAATAGCACAATGTGGTGTAGAGGGAGAAAAAGGTGTGGATCTTGTGTATGGTGTCTCTCATCCTTGTCGGATCTCCTCCCTTTGGCTAAGGGAATACATGTATTTATAGTTATGGGAGATAAAGAGATACAATGTCTTTAAACATTCAGAAATTTATGTCTATATACAATGAATCTAATTGTTGGTCTTCTACGATGGTTGATCTTCCTTGAGTTGCTTGGTATGCTCTGTGTTGGTTGGTATGCCGACCAACTCTCCTCGGGTGCCGACTAACTCACCTCAGGTGCCGACCAACTCTCCTCGGGTGCCGAATTAGTATAAATATTGCCACGTAGGATGACATGTGTCCTTTTATGATTGGTCCTCGTAGATGGAGAATTTTTGCGTTAACAGAAGCCCCCAATGCTCCATGCATGATGGTTTACTTGAAAGGATGGAGTATTTATTCTGCAGTGTTGCTCCGTGCTCGTGAAATTCTTGATCTACCTTCTTGATTTGTTCAACATAAAGTGCATTATCTCCTGGATGACATATGATGCAGGCTAATCGATGGTTGCTAATCTTTCTTTTGAGTAACTCCGTGTGCTATGTATCACCCCTGGGAATTTGGATGCAGCCATGCCATAGTATGCAGCTTGTAGCTTGTCATAATCTTCAAGTATGTTGATTGGTTTGCTAGCCGACCAACTGCCTCCTGTGCCGAGCAACTGAGTTGTGACACCCCGACTAATTAAATACCGGGTAGCTACTCCTTTATTAAATCAATACAAAATGCCAAGTTGGTTCAGTTAATAGCATCACTGTCGAAAAACATTTTAATAATTACTAACACCCTAGTAATTAAAAAGTAAGTTGCCAAATTTTAAGTTAAGTCTGATTAACATGCAATAAAAGAATAATGGAAGAACAACCTAATCCATTCACCATAACGAAGTAATGAAATAATCAACAAATAATAATAAGCCCGGAGGAAAACTCCTCACAATAATTCCACAACTGAAAATAATATGCCAAGTCTGAATCCTGAATTAATTACATGCCAAAAGTATGAATAACTGAAATAAATGAAATGTCTCTAAGAGGAATGGGCGACATGCCCTACAACTGATAAAATTCTGAATATAGAGTCAAGGTAGATGAAGCGTCTACAAGCAAAGTCCTGTAACTTCCACAAACAGCTACAGGTCGTCACCTGAATCAAGATCCTAAGCATGGTGTCCTTGTGGATGGGCACCTAAAATGGTTTTTACAAAAATATATTTGAAAGCAAATGGGTCAGAGCCCGAAAGTGGAAATCATTTTCAAAACAACAAGTGTTTTAATAACATTAAAACATTAAATGCAAAATACATGTTAGGACGTGCACTCACATGAAATTCTCACCTCTCGACTACATGTGCACTCCTAACGTACCGTACCCATCTAAATAACATACATATCTAACCAAACCGTAATAAGTTCTACCCATTACTACTCGATTCCCATATCACATTCTAACGTTATCTATTAAATAGAGGGCTTTACATACACTTGGATTCTCAATTAGTAATACAATTTACTATCAGTTAACCCGTTATGTTTTCTCAAAACATTACCATAATTATATTCACAATACTAACGTGAAAGTTCCCATTTATTAAGTGTATATTATTCACGTCATAGATATACAATACAAGCACTCCGAGATTTAACTGCGGTGCACACATACTCTGCTATCCATCCCGGTACATCACGTACATAAGGATCACGCATTCCGAATCTCTCAGGAATCGTTCTCAGATAACAACATCACAAATAATGGAGGCGAACACAGTCACATCACATGGGTCACGCACATACCTGCGCTCCCACGATCAGCAGACTTATAAATATTCCAATAAGCCCTTCTCTGACCTATGTTCAACGAGGTAACCAATCTAAATCCGGGCAACACAAGGATTAGAAGGCCCTAAGCGAACGTAAACCTCCCGTGATAGCAAGTATGGTAGGTATGTCATACACATAAAATCAATACATATACTAAGTATTCACACATCTTAGTAATCACCATAGTTTATATTAGTGGTACACTTCTCATTCTCATACCGACATATAATACTACACAATTTATATGTTCCCGGTTAAAATAATAAATTAGGCCGTCAATAGTTCTCGCTTCGTAATAGACACTCACGTCCTACTTCATATTTTCCCTTAGGTTCAAACTACACATCTAGGTTTGACTCCTCATTATATCCCAAACATCCCAAATATATCAATTAATCCTCAAGGGAAGGTTATCTCTACATATACACAAGGTTACGGGACACTCGGGATCAAAACAGGCTAAAAAGCCTAAACTGTCAACTCGTTCGAAGTCTCGTTCGAACGAGAGTTCGTTCGAACGAAGTGGGCTTTCTAACGAGGTCTCGTTCGAACGAAGTCATCGAACGAACTTCACCCTCGTTAGAAGTCAAAGGTCAACTCGTTAGAAGCTCGTTCGAACGAGCTCGTTCGAACGACCTGTGCAGGTCTTCTAACGAGTGGCCAGTTTCGAGCCCAGATTTTCCTTTTTTCGTTTTTCCAATTTTCTTCACTCCTAATCCCACATAAAAATCGTCTCAACATCATTTTAAGGTTCCTAATTCGTACTAACCATTCATAGGTCATAATCAAACGTTTATATAGGACCAACTCATCTTAAACATCATCAAATCTTCAAATCCCTTCATTTATCCCCAAATTATATGAACATGAACCCTAACATTTTTAAATCATCAATGAGCCTAATAAAATCCGTTTTTGTTTCATCCAAGATATTATTATCATCAGAATAATCGCCTACATACAATTCTACATGCAATTCCTCATCAATATGCAAGATTCTAGTTCTAATTTTTATGGGTTTTTCATCTAACTCCCAAACAAATATGATTATAACAAATTCCTACGCATGGAAGAAGCATTCTCTGAAATTAATTGGAATTAAACCACTTGCCTTATGTATAACTCTGATTTTGATGTCAATCCGATGAATGGTTCTCTCTCTCTGCAGGATTCTCCTCTTTCTCTCCCTCTACAAGCTCTTCTCTAATGGTGGCATTGGAGGCTATGGTTTGTCTTAGGAACTTTTGGGTCTAATTCTAATAACCCCCGTAGCCCTCTAATCAGTTAATGGTTGGTAATGGGTTAGTGGGTCTTTTAATTTTCCATTTAAAACTCCTAAAATTCGTTAATCAAAAATCCCAAAATTCTAAAATTACCAAACTGCCCTTTTTGGTTGCCGGTGTGGCCTAAAAATACCCCGGGACCCAAACCAAACCCCCGGCTAGTATTTTCTGACTATTTCGACCCTTCCAGACGCGTTAGCGCACTCAAAACGACCATACGGTTAATAGAACTAAAATTCACTTTTTAATTAAAATAAATATTTCCCTGACGCGACTGTCACACGCGTCTCAACAAAATTTCCAAATTGCCGTATTTCAATCTCACGACAAATTTCATAATTCAATATTCATATATAATCATATAAGCACATTATAATCAAATACCAACTCGCATCTCGTTAGTATTTTAATCCGGATTAATTTCCAATTAATACACATTTAATTCAATTAATCCCATAAGTAAATAACACAAATATACGGGGTATTACATACTTCCCCCCTAATAACTGAATTTCGTCCCGAAATTCGGAACTAGAAAGTACCTGGTAAGAACAACTCTGGATAACGTTCGCGCATCTCATCCTCGCGCTCCCATGTGGACTCCTCGACATTATGATGTCGCCACTGAACACGCACTAACAGAACTATCTTTGACCGCAGTTTCTGCTCACTTCGATCCAAAATAGCAATCGGCCCCTCCTCGTAGGAGCTATCAGGCTGGAGATCTATGTCCTCCAAAGCAATGTGAGAATGAGCCAAATCGTCTCTAAGATCTTTCCTTAGCGAGGAAATATGAAACACATCGTGAATCCGATGCAAATGTTTCGGTAACCCGAGTCTATACGCAACCGGTCCAATCCGCTCAATAATAGGAAATGGTCCCACATATCTCGGTGCCAACTTCCCTTTCTTCCCGAAACGCATAATCCCCTTCATAGGAGATACTCTGAGCAAAACCTGGTCCCCCACTTGGAACTCCCTGAAGGACCTCTTCGCATCAGCATAGCTCTTTTGCCGATCTTGAGCTACCCGAATGCGACTCCGAATCAATTCTATCCTTGCCGAAGTATCCTGAATCACTTCCGGCCCAAGTAGTTTGTTATCCCCCACCTCCAACCAACATGCTGGGGAACGACAAGGTCTACCGTACAACGCCTCAAATGGATCCATGGCAATGGTGAACTGGTAGGAGTTGTTGTAAGCAAACTCCACCAGTGGAAGATACAGCTCCCATCCACCCCCAAAATCAATGATACTCATACGTAGCATGTCCTCCAACATCTGGTTTGTACGCTCAGTTTGCCCATCGGTCTGCGGGTGATATGCCGTACTCAACCACAATTCCGTGCCCACGGCCTCCTAAAAACTCTCCCAAAACCGCGAAAAAAATATCTTGTCTCGGTCAGACACGATATTTAGGGGCACACCGTGAAGTCTCACTATCTCAGAAATAAAGAGCTGGGCATACTGTCCCGTAGTGTAGTCTGTTCTTACGGGTAGAAAATGAGCAACTTTGGTCAACCTGTCCATAATTACCCAAATGGAGTCGTGACCTCTCTGTGACGTAGGCAACCCCGTGATAAAGTCCATGGAGATGCTCTCCCACATCCACATCGGGACCTCCAACGGCTGTAGCAGTCCTGCCGGTCTCTGATGATCCACTTTTACTAGCTGACAAGTGGCGCATTTAGAAACAAACACGGCAATATCTCTCTTCATTCCGCTCCACCAATACTGTCGTCTCATGTCTTGGTACATTTTGTCCCCATCGGGATGTGCCACGAACCGTGAGCCGTGCGACTCTGCCATCACCTCGTGCCGCAATTCCTCCCCTTCCGAAACTACCAATCTCCCATTGAAGCATAATCCCCCGTCTGAGCTAACGGTATAGGACTCGGCTCCCTCTGCTAATAATCGAACTATCTGCTCTTGACAGAACGAGTCATTTGCCTGTGCCCTTACTACCTTCGTGACAATCTGCTGTGTAACGGTCATCACAGACATGAACGATCGGGCCACTGCATCCTGGTGTCCTAACTCCTTCCATTTGGCCTTCCACACCCCTGCCACTTCATCTGCTGGCCTACGGCTCAACGCGTCTGCTACCACGCTAGCCTTCCCCGGGTGATACTGGATATCAAACTGATAGTCCTTCACAAACTCAAGCCACCTTCGCTGCCTCATATTCAACTCCTTTTGCGTGAATAGGTACTGTAGGGACTTGTGGTCCGTGAACAATCAAAACTTCTCCCCCAAAAGGTAGTGTCTCCAAATACGAAGGGCAAATACAACTGCCGCAAACTCCAAGTCATGAGTGGGGTAATTCTTCTCATGAGGCTTTAGCTTACGGGAAGCATAAGCTATGGCCTGACTCTCCTGCTGCAAGACACCTCCAAGTCCTTGTAAGGACGCATCGGTGTAGACTAGATACTCAACTCTCGGTCTCGGCAATGCTAACACAGGTGCTGAGGTCAACTTATCCTTAAACTCATCGAATGCCAACTGACAGGCATCACTCCAAATGAATGGCACACCCTTACGAGTTAGATGTGTCAAAGGGCCTGCTATCTTTAAAAATCCCCGAATAAACCTCCTGTAGTATCCTGCTAGACCCAAGAAACTACGGATTTCCGTTGGTGTCGTGGGTTGTCCCCACTCCCTCACCGCGGATACCTTCCCCGGATTAACAGATATCCCCCGGTCGGAAATAATAAGTCCCAAAAACTGAACCTCCTTCAGCCAAAACCCGCATTTCTCATATTTTGCATACAACTCGTTCTGACGTAGCGTCTGCAAAACTTGCCTCAAATGCTCTGCGTGCTCCTCCTCTGTCTGGGAGTAAACCAGAATGTCATCAATGAAGAAAATGACAAACTGATCTAGAAAATCTCTGAACACCCTATTCATCAAGTCCATAAACACGGCTGGAGCATTGGTCAAACCAAAAGGCATAACTCGAAACTCGTAAGAACCATATCTCGATAAGAACGCAGTCTTCGAGACATCCTCCTCCTTGATACGCAACTGATGGTATCCCGATCATAAATCAATCTTCGAGAAGAAAGAAGCTCCTCTCAACTGGTCGAATAGGTCATCGATTCGAGGCAACGGATACTTATTCCGTATCGTGACCTTGTTCAACTCTCGTTAGTCCACACATAATCTCAGTGAACCATCTCTCTTCTTCACGAACAACACAGGAGCACCCCACGGCGAAGTACTCCTCCGAATAAACCCCTGACCCAACAACTGCTCAATCTGATCCCGTAACTCCCTCATCTCAGCCGGAGCCATACGGTACGATGCGCGTGCTATAGGTCTCGTATCTGGTAATAAGTCTATGACAAAGTCTATCTCTCGACTGGGAGGTAGGCCTGGTATCTCCTGAAACACATCGGAATACTCCCTGACAACTGGGATCGAATCTAAAGGAATCACAACTTCCTTAGAGGTATCCTCCTCTAGGTAATACAAATGAGCGGTCGAGCCTCCCTCTGGGCGAGGCATCGCCACTACAAACATCTCTTGCCCCGGAATGGCAAAAACAATGCTCCCACCGAAGCAATCAATCATGGCTCTATAATATGCGAGCCAATCCATACCGATAATCACATCGTGCACATGCATATCTAATACCAACATGTCTGCAGGTAATACCAAGCTACCAATCTCTACCCCCACTCCCCGGCATATAAAGAAAATAAGTGACCCACTCCCCAATGGTGAGTCTACACACGTCACTGTGCTTTCTGCTCTGGCTAACAACCCTAAGGCTTTCGCAAAATGTGTAGCTATGAAACAATGCGTTGCCCATGTATCAAACAAAACCCGACCCATAGTACCGTGGATAGGAAACATACCCTCAATCGCGGGTGGTGCCTGTGGAGCTGTTGCCTGGTGAACGTTATAGACACGTCCATACTGTAACTGCCCCTGCTGCACAGGAACTGCTGGAATGGCTGGTAGTACTGGCACCTGGGCTGGAGCTGGGAGAGCAGGTGGAAAAAGTGGCTTATGTGGCTCATGTCGAGCACCCTGTTGCTGCTGCGGGGCCCTGCCCCTATCAGGACAGTCCTGGCATTTATGGCCAGTCTTGCCACAAACGAAACACTTCCCCGAGAAGTTCCCCCCCTCTGTCCCTGCTACCCCCGGCCCTGGTGGCCATTACCGTTCCTCCACTGGCCCTGCTGGCCCTGCTGAAACTGTTGTTGGCCATTCTGACCCTGATGGTTCTGATGGCCGTTCGGACCCTGATGGCCCTGCCGAAAACCTCCCTGTCCGTGCCTGAAATTTCCCGTCCTGAACCTCTTGTGATCCCCCTGCTGGGAACCCTGATCACCCTGTCTCTGCCCCTGAACAGATTGTGCCCCACTGGCACCATTTCCTCTAGTCCTGCCCTGATGGCTTGACTCTCCTGATCGCTTGCCCTCAGCCATGTGAAAGCGATGATCCTGGCAATGGAGCAATGCAGCGTTAACCACATCAGAATAAGTGGCCAACGATAGATTCCCCAACAAGTGCTGACGGATCCTCCAAGTCAATCCATCTATGAATTTCTGAATCTTCTTCTCTTCCGTCGGTATCTCATCCGGTATAATGTTCAGAAGATTAGTGAATTCGGCCTCATACTCGGCCACAGTCTTACCCTCATGTCAAAAGCTCATCAACTTCCTCCTCATTTCCATATGAACAGCTGACGGAAAGTACTTACGGTCGAACCGCACCAAGAACTCCTGGATAGTGAGAGTGTCTCTCTCCTCCACGGTGGTAATAGACTCCCACCACTGCAGTGCAGACCCCACTAGCTTAAAGGTATCTGGTATCTTCTTCTGGACATCTGTGCACTCATACATCCTCAGGTGCCGCTGAATGTCCTTCCTCCACTGACTCGAAACTACCACATCGGAGCTACCAGCAAACTCTAGTGGATGTGCTTTCTGAAAAGCATCATGTACACATTCCCAAGCAGACGGGAATGCAAGTGTCTCAACTGGTGCGGCTATCGGCGCCTGAGGTGGTGCCTGCTGAACTACGGCAAGTGCGGCATTTACCGCTTGGGCTACTATGGCTGCAACCTCAGCGGCGTTCATCGTGCCCTGAACTGGTGCGGGCTGTGGTTCTGGCGTTGCATTCCTGGGAACCCATGGTGCATGTCGTGGAGGCATTCTGAAATAAGAATAAAGTCTATAAGTTCACAGTTATAAACTTAAAATAGCTGAAGAACGTAGCATATACAAAAGAATACAACAGTCCTAAAATATAGGGCTCTACATCAAAGAAAGCTCAGCGGAAACATTATAAGCCTTACAGATCCTAAAAGACACTAGAACCTGATGCTCTGATACCACCTATGACACCCCGACTAATTAAATACCGGGTAGCTACTCCTTTATTAAATCAATACAAAATGCCAAGTTGGTTCAGTTAATAGCATCACTGTCGAAAAACATTTTAATAATTACTAACCACCTAGTATTTAAAAAGTAAGTTGCCAAATTTTAAGTTAAGTCTGATTAACATGCAATAAAAGAATAATGGAAGAACAACCTAATCCATTCACCATAATGAAGTAATGAAATAATCAACAAATAATAATAAGCCCGGAGGAAAACTCCTCACAACAATTCCACAACTGAAAATAATATGCCAAGTCTGAATCCTGAATTAATTACATGCCAAAAGTCTGAATAACTGAAATAAATGAAATGTCTCTAAGAGGAATGGGCGACATGCCCTACAACTGATAAAATGCTGAATATAGAGTCAAGGTAGATGAAGCGTCTACAAGCAAAGTCCTGTAACTTCCACAAACAGCTACAGGTCGTCACCTGAATCAAGATCCTAAGCATGGTGTCCTTGTGGCTGGGCACCTAAAATGGTTTTTACAAAAATATATTTGAAAGCAAATGGGTCAGAGCCCGAAAGTGGAAATCATTTTAAAAACAACAAGTGTTTTAATAACATTAAAACATTAAATGCAAAATACATGTTAGGACGTGCACTCACATGAAATTCTCACCTCTCGACTACCTGTGCACTCCTAACGTACCGTACCCATCTAAATAACATACATATCTAACCAAACCGTAATAAGTTCTACCCCTTACTACTCGATTCCCATATCACATTCTAATGTTATCTATTAAATAGAGGGCTTTACATACACTTGGATTCTCAATTAGTAATACAATTTACTATCAGTTAACCCGTTATGTTTTCTCAAAACATTACCATAATTATATTCACAATACTAACATGAAAGTTCCCATTTATTAAGTGTATATTATTCACGTCATAAATATACAATACAAGCACCCCGAGATTTAACTGCGGTGCACACATACTCTGCTATCCATCCCGGTACATCACGTACATAAGGATCACGCATTCCGAATCTCTCAGGAATCGTTCTCAGATAACAACATCACAAATAATGGAGGCGAACACAGTCACATCACATGGGTCACGCACATACATGCGCTCCCACGATCAGCAGACTTATAAATATTCCAATAAGCCCTTCTCTGACCTATGTTCATCGAGGTAACCAATCTAAATCCGGGCAACACAAGGATTAGAAGGCCCTAAGCGAACGTAAACCTCCCGTGATAGCAAGTATGGTAGGTATGTCATACACATAAAATCAATACATATACTAAGTATTCACACATCTTAGTAATCACCATAGTTTATATTAGTGGTACACTTCTCATTCTCGTATCGACATATAATACTACACAATTTATATGTTCCCGGTTAATATAATAAATTAGGCCGTCAATAGTTCTCGCTTCGTAATAGACACTCACGTCCTACTTCATATTTTCCCTTAGGTTCAAACTACACATCTAGGTTTGACTCCTCATTATATCCCAAACATCCCAAATATATCAATTAATCCTCAAGGGAAGGTTATCTCTACATATACACAAGGTTACGGGACACTCGGGATCAAAACAGGCTAAAAAGCCTAAACTGTCAACTCGTTCGAAGTCTCGTTCGAACGAGAGTTCGTTCGAACGAAGTGGGCTTTCTAACGAGGTCTCGTTCGAACGAAGTCATCGAACGAACTTCACCCTCGTTAGAATTCAAAGGTCAACTCGTTAGAAGCTCGTTCGAACGAGCTCGTTCGAACGACTTGTGCAGGTCTTCTAACGAGTGGCCAGTTTCGAGCCCAGATTTTCCTTTTTTCGTTTTTCCAATTTTCTTCACTCCTAATCCCACATAAAAATCGTCTCAACATCATTTTAAGGTTCCTAATTCGTACTAACCATTCATAGGTCATAATCAAACGTTTATATAGGACCAACTCATCTTAAACATCATCAAATCTTCAAATCCCTTCATTTATCCCCAAATTATATGAACATGAACCCTAACATTTTTAAATCATCAATGAGCCTAATAAAATCCGTTTTTGTTTCATCCAAGATATTATTATCATCAGAATAATCGCCTACATACAATTCTACATGCAATTCCTCATCAATATGCAAGATTCTAGTTCCAATTTTTATGGATTTTTCATCTAACTCCCAAACAAATATGATTATAACAAATTCCTACGCATGGAAGAAGCATTCTCTGAAATTAATTGGAATTAAACCACTTGCCTTATGTATAACTCTGATTTTGATGTCGATCCGATGAATGGTTCTCTCTCTCTGCAGGATTCTCCTCTTTCTCTCCCTCCACAAGCTCTTCTCTAATGGTGGCAATGGAGGCTATGGTTTGTCTTAGGAACTTTTGGGTCTAATTCTAATAACCCCCGTAGCCCTCTAATCAGTTAATGGTTGGTAATGGGTTAGTGGGTCTTTTAATTTTCCATTTAAAACTCCTAAAATTCGTTAATCAAAAATCCCAAAATTCTAAAATTACCAAACTGCCCTTTTTGGTTGCCGGTATGGCCTAAAAATACCCCGGGACCCAAACCAAACCCCCGGCTAGTGTTTTCTGACTATTTCGACCCTTCCGGACGCGTTAGCGCACTCAAAACGACCATACGGTTAATAGAACTAAAATTCACTTTTTAATTAAAATAAATATTTCCCTGACGCGACTGTCACACGCGTCTCAACAAAATTTCCAAATTTCCGTATTTCAATCTCACGACAAAATTTCATAATTCAATATTCATATATAATCATATAAGCACATTCTAATCAAATACCAACTCGCATCTTGTTAGTATTTTAATCCGGATTAATTTCCAATTAATACACATTTAATTCAATTAATCCCATAAATAAATAACACAAAAATACGGGGTATTACATGAGTGCTAACTTCACGTGCTTGATTCTTCTGATTTATGATCCCCTGAATATTGTGTCGAGTAACATACTAGCTTTTGAACCCAACTCTTCAATCTGCTTAGTACCAAGCTAGTGGTGGACTTCGAAACATTTTCATACAACTTCTTCTTCAATGTTGGTCGGCCAGTAGTAGTAAAGATCTCAATGTTGTAGATGCTGAATTTGACTTCTGAACTTCAATAGTATGTGCATAATAACTCCTGAATATGCCTCCTGAACTTTAATATGCCTCCTGAACTTCAATAGCATGTGCATAATAACTCCTGAGTATGCCTCCTGAACTTCAATAGCATGTGCATAATAACTCATGAATATGCCTCCTGAACTTCATAAGCAAAATTAGCTCCTGAGCAAGAAATATAACTTCTGAATGATAATTAGTTGGGGCTGAATCTGATGCTTGACTGCATGATGTTATGAGAATGTGCCACCGAATGAACAACTGGATTTTTAATAGAGCCCCCAAGTGTGGAATGTGAACTTTGAATGCTTTTTGCTTGATCGCTTTCACATACTCATAAAATGTTTTCGACCAACTGTAGTTGATAGCTTCTTATTTCCAACCAACTTGAGTTGACATTTTTGGGAATAGATTTACTTCCTAAACAACATAAGTTGGTATTTTTAGGAATATATAGTTTTACTTCCTGTAGGAATACATAGTTTTACTTCCCGGAGGAATACATAGTTTTACTTCCCGGAGGAATACAAGTAGCTTTACTTCCCGGAGGAATACAAGTAGCTTTACTTCCCGGAGGAATACAAGTTTTACTTCCCGGAGGAATACAAGTAGCTTTACTTCCCGGAGGAATACAACTAGCTTTACTTCCCGGAGGAATACAAGTAGCTTTACTTCCCGGAGGAATACAACTAGCTTTACTTCCCGGAGGAATACAACTAGCTTTACTTCCCGGAGGAATACAAGTAGCTTTACTTCCCGGAGGAATACAAGTTTTACTTCCCGGAGGAATACAAGTAGCTTTACTTCCCAGAGGAATATAAGTTTTACTTCCCGGAGGAATACATTTTTGATAATAAATGATAGAGACTTCCTCGGATCTGACCAACAGATTGTTGGGAATAGAATAAGATATAATAAATACTGGAGACCTCCTCGGAGCTGACCAACAGATTGTTGGGAATAAGATAATATAAATGTTAGAGACCTCCTCAACAGATTGTTGGGAATAAGATAATATAAATGTTGGAGACCTCCTCGGAGCTGACCAACAGATTGTTAGGAATAAGATAATATAAATGCTGGAGACCTCATCGGCGCTGACCAACAGATTGTTGGGAATAGAATATAATAAATGCTGGAGACGTCCTCGGAGCTGAATATGATAATAAGTATTTGTCGAGCTCCATGGTGAAATAAGAATAGAATATGCATCCAAATAGATATAAAGAATAATAATAAAGTGCCTCGTTGATCTGTCGAGGTAGAATTATATAATGCCGAAAAAGAATAAGATCTTCCAGAACATAAGAATATGGCCAAGAAAGGCCTGAATATAAATAAGAATTATCTGACCAACTATCCGTTGGGGGTGAAATACAACAAATGTTGTAATTCTCCTTAAAGCTGAATAAGTATCTTGTCGAGGCACAATTGCATAATGCCGAATAAGAATAATATTTTCCAGAACATAAAAATATGGCCAAGAACTTTGCTGGGCCTGCATATAAATAAGAATTACCCCGACCAACTATCCGTTGGGGGTGACATATAATAAATGTAATAGTTCTCCTCGGAGCTGAATATAATAATAAGTATTTCGCCGAGTTCCATGTTGAGATGAATATACAATATGAATCCCAAGGTATATAGAATAATTTATGCTTGAGCCGATATCTCCGAGTGAAATGATAATAGTTTCCAGATTGTTTTCGAGCATTCGTCGGCGTTGAGCCTTGTACCTGTAAAAATTAATATCTTGCTCTACCATTTGTGTAGGCTGAATTGATTAGTCGTGAGAATAATTTAATCATTCAATAAATATATGATAGGTATATGTTTGAGAAATACAAATATTAATTTTAAAAAATGAAATAATATATGTTGGCTGATATGTCGAGGCACAACTGCCTGATGTCGAGCAATACTACTTTTCCAAAGGTTTACGAGAGCTTTCATCGGGATTGAATCTCGTCCCTATGAAATTTTAATAGGCTGCCCGAGCACCTGTCGAGACTAGAGAAAATAATTATTATCATGAGAATAATTATTCAACCAAACAATATGTGATGTGTATCAGCATAAAATAATAAAAATTTCAAAATATGAAATAATATTTTTGTGCCAAATGTGTGTGAGATGGACAATTTTTTATCAGATATGCATCATAAATAAGACGTATAATTTTTTGTAAAGTTATTTAATCTCCAACAACTAATCAGGTATAAGTTGCTGTTTGAAAATTATTTATCACTTGGTTTTAAAAATATTTTTGGGGTGATCACAAGTTAAAAAAGACTTAAGCCCCTTGTTTGTCCCCGAGCTGAACTCGTGTTTAAAGAAATATATGGGGTGCTTCGCATTTTTTTAATACCCCAAGATTCTACTGCTGCCAACAAACGGCATGGATGTTGCCGACCAACATTTAAGGATATCTCAAGTTATAGAATATATGGTGCCGACCAAGAAGCAAATGGTCCCCGACTAGCTGAGCAATTTCGTCGATCAACAAAAATGGTGTATTGACAGCACCGAATAATATTAGATGTCACCGACCAAAAAGTGGATGGTTGGATAGTTGCCAACCAGTAAATTGAACCCTCCGAACAAGACTGAGATGTCGCCGATCAAGAAATAGATGATCGTCGACCTGCAATTAGTTCCACCGAGCTACAATATGGGGCTCCGACCAATAATAAGATACCTCGTAGTTGGATAAAATTATTTCAACGTTGCTGATGGATCTTCACATCTTATCTCCGACAAACAAAAATGGTATGGTTAAGCTTCCCTGTAATAAAAGATGGCTCAAGATGATGCCGACCAACAATATAGATGGCTTACCAGAATATCTCGAATCCTTAGATCAAAAAAATAACATTTGATGTAAAATTTTAGAATGTTAATTAAATGAATAATTATCTAATCCACTAGATCGTGTGATTTCGAAAAAGAAACCCTGTGATGTGATGAACGAGGGGCCAACATATCAAATTTGTGCCCAAAGTCTTGATATGGTCATGATTGTTTTACTAATCATCTTTTACAAGAGGTGGGTAATGATTTTTCAGGTGACAGAAAACTATTTTTTAGTATTGATCCCTTCCTATTCCCTATTTGGAGAGATAAAAATATGGTGAATGATCGAAGTTATTACCAAATTTATATCAAAAATCAATCAATTTGACTTTATTGACATAGATGGAAGATGAACCAAATTAAGTATATAGTTCATAAAAATGAATGCAAAGAGACTCAAACTTAAAGAGAGAGAAAGTAGATCTGGGTCATGATTTCCATGAGAAAACTTTTTATTGTCTTTAACCTTTTCTCACTCTCTGATTAAAAATGTAATGGGAATTTGAATAGTCATCAAAGATCTTACAAAATTTATAATGAAAATTATCAAATCTTACCACCGTCATATATATTGGTATATGTAATCATTTAAAATATTTATTCCATGATATAAAATTGAAACTTGAGAATCAAGCAAACAGTTATGATTTATGAAATCCATTATTTTTCAGATTTCTAATAAGAATGAATCTAACAGTTATGATTTAAAAATCATGAAATGCAACATTTTGCAGATAAAAATTGGACAATTAATTTATGTATATAAACATAAAAATCATGATTGAAACAAAAGACGTGTGTATAATTGATTATACGTAGAGAAAATAAAAACTTAGCTTTTGATGGAGAATGATGCTTGTAACACGTTCCCACAGACGGCGTCAATCTGTTGATGCAAAAAAACTGGACCGAATCCCATTTTTATGATCACAGATAAATAGATGAAAGCAATCCAATCAAGCACATAAGAGACAACGGTTTTTAAAGTGGTTCGGCTATGAATAAAGCCTACGTCTACTGTTATTTTATTCCCTGGGGTTTACAATAGCACAATGTGGTGTAGAGAGAGAAAAAGGTGTGGATCTTGTGTATGGTGTCTCTCATCCTTGTCGGATCTCCTCCCGATCTCCTCCCTTTGGCTAAGGGAATACATGTATTTATAGTGATGGGAGATAAAGCGATACAATGTCTTTATACATTCAGACATTTATGTCTATATACAATGAATCTAATTATTGGTCTTCTAGGATGGTTGATCTTCCTTGAGTTGCTTGGTATGCTCTATGTTGGTTGGTATGCCGACCAACTCTCCTCGGGTGCCGACTAACTCTCATCAGGTGCCGACCAACTCTCCTCGGGTGCCGAATTAGTATAAATATTGCCACGTAGGATGACATGTGTCCTTTTCTGATTGGTCCTCGTAGATGGAGAATTTTTGCGTTAACAATGGATTCAAATGCGTACTTCATGTGGCCCCTCTTAGCATAAATGATGTCGGGTTGAATGGAGTTTGCTGCCGCATAAAGTTCCCACCTGGCAGCTTTCATCATATTGATCAACAACCTTTAAAAACACGAATGGCTCTAGATGTAGCTTCTATAGTTGACTTAAAAATATCAGGGGTCAAGTCTAAAACCCGAAACCCCTCCTTCAGATCAATGCTCCACTTACCTGCTCGTGACACAAACACTGTTATCTGCAAAACATGGAATTCCTTTAATCTATACGATTTTTTGAACATACGATTAAAATCAATAAGCTATAATTTGAAAACATTCGCAACAGTTTCAATGTTAAGAATATGAGCGAAATTTTTGAGGCCATAAATTCGTTTTGTTCTGAACATCAAATTAGAAATACACATTCAACAATACTAAGATGGACAATGAATGTTTTTCATCTTTCTCAAATACAAACATAAATATTAGAGAACTGTACTATTTCTGGAGCTTCTTTGCCCTGGAGCTGCTATGATTCAGGTCAACATTGGAATCATGTTTTAACTATCAAAATTTAAACCAAAAAAATATGAAACGCTATAAAACATTTTTTATTGAATACATATTATTGATAATAAATAGTAATGTTTGTAAATTAACAATCAAATAATGAAATATAGTTAGCAAATTAAACTGAAATAGTATTACTTCTCATCTCCGTGACTTGAGAATCACCAAGAAATATATTAGTAGCCTGCATAAAGAAGATCACACGATATTAAAGATTCATGGAAAATAAAAAAGTATAAAACGACAATAACTTGAAGGTTTCAGTAAGTTGAAGGTCTCTCCACCTATAGCGTAAATAGAATACAACAAAGAAACAACCCATGACTTTAGTGCAAATTAATGAAATAGACAATTTTTCTAAACCTCTCACATGATATTTCAATGTAGACTCACCCTCTGAGTTTAATTAAATACTTTCACTAAACCTTCAAAGTAGCTGAGCTCCTAAACACGAAATTATGCCTCAAACAGTATGGAGCATTTCTCTTTCAAAATTACACAATATTTAAGTTAAATAGGAACTAAAATCATTGATAGATCGAATTATACTAACACTGGTAGCATAAATTTAACACATGACTGATTTAACACTGGACTGATTTAACACCGGTAGCTCAAATTATCGCACAAATAAGAAATAACAGTAAATCTCAACATTTATACAAAGCCATAAGATAACCAACTTTTACTAATCATCGCAACTTAAAGTGGAAAAAAAAAGATAATATGAAGGACATAGATTTGGCATAAGAAAAACCTTGAATAGTGTTAGAAGAGAGATACCATGAATGGGATTGATATCCTTTCTACCAATAACCACGGACAACCCCATAAAACATTGTTGAGATAATAAAAACATGGTTAACAAAGCATCAATTGAAAAATTACATTTGTGTTCTATAATGTCTATGCTTTTATATTTATATTAGTATAAATATGCTTGCCTCGTATAGTCAAGTACAAAAATTAGAGATGACATTTCACTGAAATATATATAGCAACATATATGGTTGTTTTCAGGAGACAACAATGGGATTTCAAGGTTTAGTGTATACTAACAACAGATGTAGTTTTTTCTAGAGAAATACTACAATGGATAACATGCTACATCTTGAATATAAAAATGTGGGGGCGAAGGAAGCATTAGCCCATCTTACCTGGAAAATAAGATTATGATAGACATTGTGCATCAGTATATATATAAAAAAAGATGATAGCTTAGCCTTAAAATAATCATTTTCGACAATAAGTTACACCACAATAAATTCAAAATTAGTTCACTTGGATGCTATATAATCAAGTGCTTGAGGTAGTCCACTTGATATATCTAGAGTTGCTTCATTCAACTTTGTTTTCAGGTTCTCATTTTCCAGGCAAAACACTTCAGATTTCCTTTATTTCTCTTCTAACTTGGCTTTCAACATACTTATCTCATCGATTTTCAAAGCCAATTCATCAAATAATGGCTTCTCCAGTTATGGTGGTTCAGGTGATTCCATTGATATGTTGCTCGTTGGTTTTGCTTTGAGATCCTCGCCTTCGTCAGTTGGTTCAATAAATTCAACCTTAGGCTCCACAGTGAGTTCTTCAACCGGAACCTCGAAAACATCAATTTCCTACTGGTGGTTATTGTCGTCATTAATCGCATGACCATTACCTCTATTAGTTTTGTTAAATTTTTTATTTTTAATTGGATGATAATGCTTCTCGTTAACTGGCTTTGTGGTTTTCTTGTCCAGTTGTTCTTGATCTTCTCTTTGTAAAATCATTCTTAAGAACACCCTAATATTAATCATGAACACATTAATATGATTAAAGTTTAACATACAATTGTTCTTAATAAAAGGATCTTAGATCTTCATGTTTTCACAAAATACTTCTAAAAGATAGAAAATAAGACATACCTTGATCATAGATCAATCTTGATTAATTGCTCCACCAATCTGCCTTCTTGGAAAAAATGCACTCTAATGGAATCTCGGAGTTTCTCTCCCACCTCAGAAATAGTGTGTTATGAGATTACTCTAGATGGTGTAGAGGTCTCTATTTATAAGGGGAAGAGGGCCGGAATCCTAGTCAAGGTGGGACTCTTTCAAGTCTCTCACTAATGCCACTAACCATCATGTGACTAACGGATAAGGTTTACCCAAATCTTTTAATATCTTTATTTATCACATTCCTAATTAATTATCTGACATTTATTAAAACCACATAAATGGAAAATTCGGAATTTAATACAATTGAAATTAAATAATTAATTTCGTCACTTAACATTAATTTCCAACAGTCTCCCACTTGGTCTTAATAATTCGCATAATTAGATTAGGTATCATAAGGTGCACAATCATTGATAAATTTATTTTGCTGAATCAAATGATTCACGGATGCGAGTCATGGCGGTTCCATACTATTCAAGAGCATGGTTCCTTCCATGTACCACAACACCAATGTTTCATTCAACTAAGCCTTTAATATTGGGTATCATAATGGCCTCATAATGTCCTTTTCAATAAGGACTATTTCTGTCAACAATAATTCATAATTATATGCATGCTTTCTCAAAGGACAGAAATAATTGAAATCAGAAACACTTTTATTGAATTCAAGTAATAGTGTCAAACAACTAAGCCAAAATAGCAATCATAGTCTAACTAATCGAGACCCATCTCTTTGACATGTTCCATAAAGGTCTTCGGAGATGGTCCTTTCGTCAGAGGATCTGCTATGTTATCACGCGTACTGATGTGATCAATTGACACTCTTTGTTTCAGAATTTCTTCTTTAACTGATAGGTATTTCATTCAACGTGCTTAGTTACTTTAGGAATACCTAACATTTCTTCATAAAGAAGATTGCAGCGACATTATCATAATATTTCAGCGACTTGATAATAGTGTCGACAACTCCAAGTCCCGAAATGAAGTCACGCTGCCAAAATACATAAGTTGTAGCATCAAGCATACTACAAACTCATCTTTCACAATACTTAATGGATGGTTTGTGTTGCACTCCTTCATTATATTGGTTGATAAACCAAAACAAACATACTTAAGCAAGAGTGAACTTCGTACCATCCGCACAAACAGTAAATCTGAGTCACAATAATTGTTCATATTTAAATGAACACATACATCATAAATGTGAGCATATAGTCCTTTAAGTATCTCATTACTTCATACACAACTTTTAAACCCATAAAATTATTTTGATTCTCTACTTTCTAAATCCGTGCTTGTATATAGAGAAAATATATAAACTTACTCCCACTGATCTTAAGGTGTATACAAATATACAACGATTAAAAAAAATAATGATATTATTTCTTAAAATGCGTCATGTGGGAAACTTATGTTTATAAAATTATCTCCTAAACATATACGCATGGTTTATTAGAATTCAAAAAGTAATTTTCACATCCACTTCATGTAACTCTCAATCATAATGAGCTACTAATGTCATAGGAATTCCATGTCCTTACATATAATTGAGAAGGTTCATTTATAACCTTTTCTTCATTAATAGTGAAATATTTTACTACAATTTAGCTTTATCTCGTTTAACTACCGTTAGTGTCGCGTTTGGTCTTGATGACCCCCTTATACCCGACTTTAGTGCATCAATTATGTAATTCAACGAGATTTCAACCTTAGTTGTAGTCCATTAGTTTCACTTCTTATGAATTTTGAAAATAAAACCATGTCATTATTTATTCGTTCGTCAAATTCATGTTCATGCAGATACCCCACATAATCATTTAGGATAGTAGACCTTTTAGGATCTTCTTAATACTATTCCTTATGATTTCATCTACATTTCTCTCACGGTGACACTACTATCATTTAGTGGTTGACCATTTATTTGTTCTTTGTTGTTTAGACAATCTAACAACTAAAAGAACAAGGATTCAAGAAGGTTATCGTTAATGGGATAAGTACCCTACCTTCCTTTATAACCTCAAGAAGGTTATCGATAATGGGATAAGTACCCTACCTTCCTTTATAACCATATTTCATGATTTTCTAACTACCACTAATTTCACCTTTCATAATGAATTTGACTTTAATGCAATAAATACTTGTCAATGACAATTATATGATCTATGTAGGTCCACTTTAAGGGAAGTTTCTCATAATCTCCCACTTGGGCCACATAGGTCATCCTTATATTAGACATCGTAATACCTTAAGAGCACAACTCGACTATCAAAATTTGTAAGAGACATTACAAAAATCTTGTCCACGAAAATTATGAAAAAGAGTCTAGATTTAATTTGGTACAAGATTTAAAGAGTTTCATAAAAAAAAACGCTACGATTATGATGCGGGATCAAACAAATCTTTAAAGAACTATGTCCAAACTTTATTTTGTACAAAACATCAAAACTAAAATCATAACCGTTGAAAAAATATACATCAAAAGATTCTTTAGAACATATCCCTCACGATCAAGTTTAGACAAACATTTTCCAAAAGAAATTGAGGGTTTATGAAAACAAATGGCGATTTGATTCCCCAAGAACAAAAGAAAAGAATCTTATTAGCATTTCTAGTTTGTTTTGTAAGAAATCCTTGCATCAAAAGTAAATACTTTCTATAACATAGTAAGTATAACTTGAAAACTCTACTGAGATGAAAAACTCATTTCAAATCATAAAAGATACATATTATCTTTATCATTATTAGTCCGAGTGTGCAATATGTAAACAAACTTAATTTGTTTAACCAAATTAAATATGAAATTTTAGAGAAATAAAATGGGATACAATAATATGTGATAAGATAATGAGATAAATTGCTCACTTCATTAATGCTTTGATTTAACAACACACACATCGATTACATGATAAATTGAGTGCATAACCGTGAGTTTTTGTCAGTAGTAACCGTGAAATATCGATTATATGATGCTTGTAGATTACTTTATTGGGTATAATGTTATTTCATTATATTGTACACGACATTTGTGCACAACTTATTTTCACATATTATAATAACGTATGTGATCTATGATGTTCATTCAATCACTCAAAATTGATTCCTTTTAAGGAATAACCTTGCTTGAAGAAATAAACTCAATATACCCCATTAATATCTTTACAATTATAAGCATCATGAGTTACTACTACCATCATATTTACATTTAATATTCATTGCCATTCTAGTTGGGTCACTGTAGTGACTACCAAACATTTCATAATATGAATATTACGTTACGTAAAGACTTACATACACAAGTCAATAAATTTTTCACTTATTTTCATTAAATATCGCATGATCAATAAGCTAAATTATTCATGTTTATGGTTTTCATAAACTTAATTGGTGATATGATAGTGACAGAAATTATGGCATCTATTTTTGATGACCATTATTACCTTCCCAATATATATCACCACTAACATTTTGTTCAATTATTGTAATCACAATAAATGAATAAACAATAATATGTATGCAACATCATAAAGTATCATCATCCTAGCATTCAATATCATACATGGACCCGTAGGCAACCAAAATATGCATGATATTAATGCATTAGTCCAATATTTATATCTTCTGGAATGGAGCACTTTAATGAACACCAAACCATATATTATATAAATATAAGAGATACGCATACATGTGCAAAATACCCGTAATACATGAATAATTATATTATTGTCTATTCCTTAATTTGAAATTCACGAAAAATTAGACATAATGTGAAAATCAAATAGACAAAGAGTTTACATGAGATATTACACAAATAATAGTAAATGGAAGACATAAATCATTTACTTTCTCTTCATCACTTATGTATGAGTAACAAATTAGAAATATTGACCCAAATCATTCATGGTCATACTAATGCACAATATGGTTATAATCACAATTATCATACTAGTGACATATGTAAATATGACTTTTTAACATTGATGTCAATTATTTAACATTTGCAAAAATTCCAATGTTTATTTGATTCAAATATCAGCATATGTTGCGCTTCAATTTAACCTTATACAAACATTAGGATAATCTGAAATGACTACAAGTATAATATCTTCACATGTAATCTTAGCCTGTATTTGGCATTTGATTAAACTGAATGAATACCTACTTATGAGTCTCAAAATTTGCAAGTCATGCATTCAAATATGCATGCATGCAACGAATAAATCTAGTATCCGCACATATGAATTGTAGCCTGTGTTTGGTATTTAATTCAACTTAATGGGAGTACTAGCCTTAAAATAAACAATAATTCTGATTTTCAACCACATGAATCGTTGGCCTGTGTTTGGCACGAGACTCATTAAAACATGGATATCATAATATTCAACAATATGAATCATTGGCCTGTGTTTGGCACGAGATTCATCAAAATATGAATATTAACAATAACACAAGTCTAATATCCGACCATATGAAATATGTTGGCATGTGTTTCGCACGAATATTCAACTAAAAAGGATCATTAGAGCAAGGTTTTATCACAGTTCTAGATAAAACATACATGAAATATGGGAAAACTTAAATTTTCACACACAACAAAAATTGCAAGGGCGAATATTGAATTGTTGACTAAAATTTTGGTATATTTCATCTACATTCCGAATATCACGGAATCTGTGTTAATCATCACATAATATTCAGATTGTAAAGATATATTACCCTATAATTCATTTATCATGGTCCCATAATTTTGGCATCTGTGTTTGTTGCCTAATTCATTTAATACCATGATTAATGGACTTAATGTCAACTATTCTGTTTTTACAAAACTGGTTCTAATGTGTTCAATTCAGATATTAGCATGTGTTGCGCCTCAATCCAATTTTATAACTAACATTAGAATAAGTCTTTAATGAATGTAAGTATATTATTCGTACATGCAGTCTCAGCCTGTGTTTGGCATTTGACTTAACTCAAATGAATAATTGTTTACATGTCTCAACTTAAATACAGTTAATCATGCATTAATATTAACTATAATATGTAATCTATCAGTAATCACAAAGATACCAATAGTAGCTCGAATGCCTCAAAAACATAATTGCCCAGGTATAAAAACACGTAATACATGAATTTTGCCAAAAATGGCAAAAATGAGTTTTCACCATGGAATTGAAGTAAAACATGCCAGAAAATCAAAACTTTTTGCGGAACGTTAATATCAATTTTCTGTAAAGAGTTATAAGCCCCGAGATTATTACCTAAAATGGCAAAAACGGGGTTTTGAGGGTCTTAACGACGTCAAAACGCAAAAGTAAGGTGGTGCCCATTGTTTACAATGGGTTTTGTTTATTTTGACGTTTCCAGTCGACCACGTCAGTTTCGTAAAATTCCGAGCAAGTTTTGACCTTTCATTCTCACCAGTGAGTATTGGCGACAGAAGAAAAACGTCACAGAAAATCTCAGACACACTTTAAGAGCAGATTTAATGACAGAAAAAAAGACGTCGCAGAAGGTCTCAGGCACAAAAACAATTTAATGACATAAATAAAATGTCGCAGAAAGTCTCAGGCACATATATCATTAAAGACGAACATCAATAAGGAAAATCATGAGATCTTAAACTTTAGCTCTGATACCACATGTAAAATCATTCTTAAGAACACCCTAATATTAATCATGAACACATTAATATGATTAAAGTTTAACATACAATTGTTCTTAATAAAAGGATCTTAGATCTTCATGTTTTCACAAAATACGTCTAAAAGATAGAAAATAAGACATACCTTGATCATAGATCAATCTTGATTAATTGCTCCACCAATCTGCCTTCTTGGAAAAAATGCACTCTAATGGAATCTCGGAGTTTCTCTCCCACCTCAGAAATAGTGTGTTATGAGATTACTCTAGATGGTGTAGAGGTCTCTATTTATAAGGGGAAGAGGGCCGGAATCCTAGTCAAGGTGGGACTCTTTCAAGTCTCCCACTAATGCCACTAACCATCATGTGACTAACGGATAAGGTTTACCCAAATCTTTTAATATCTTTATTTATCACATTCCTAATTAATTATCTGACATTTATTAAAACCACATAAATGGAAAATTCGGAATTTAATACAATTGAAATTAAATAATTAATTTCGTCACTTAACATTAATTTCCAACACTCTTTTTGCAGCCTCAGTTGAGGTTAACAGCTCCTTAAGAATCTTGAGCTCCACTTGCACTTGATCGAGTTGTGTCTCTATAACTTGGATACAAATTATCAATACGTGTTAAATAGTAAAAGAGATTTGAGTCGCTATAACTTGGATACAACTTATCACAACTGCACAGTGCTTCTCGGCAAAAGATTGATCCACAGTTAGAAACTTCAAACCTTTCAATGTGAAGTCTCCCAATGAAGGTCTGTTGCATCTCTCTCGTGTGAAGTCTCGATTGGAGTGGCAGGTATTGAAGAAGCTGGGTGAGAAAATTCTACTGAGCCAGGTTTTAAAACAGGACTGTAAACTCAACAAAAATGTCGCAACACAATAGAGAAAATTTAGCCCAAAAAATTTAATAAAACAGGACTGAAAATACATAATAAAACAGGTTTTACAACAGGACTGGAAACTTAACGGTGGTGTTGGTGGTGTTGGTAACCCATAAAATTTAATAAAATAGAAAATTACAACCAGGGACGAAGTCAGGATCTAATTTGGGGGGGGGGGGGGGGCAAATAAAAATCTAAATGATAATATATATATATATATATATATATGCAGTAATTAAATAAATATTAATCTATGTGAAAGAGGAAAAAAACTTACAAACTTTAGGCGTTTGATAGAGATTTTTTTTATGCAGCAGGTTTTTGACAGGAGGTTTTTATGCAGTAGGTCTTTCTTTGATAGGTTTTTTTTTATGCAGCAGCAGGTCTTCTTCTTGATAAAGAAGAAGGAAAAAAAAACTTCAAATAAGTTAAAATATGAGAAACCTAAAGTGGTGTGTACTTTCACGTATGGTTCCATAATTTTAGGCCTTACAGATCCAGCTGGCCAAACTACCCTCATCCTACTTCAATTACATCTCATGGTCAATAACAAATCTGTTGTTATTTACAACAAGCCGTCTCACATATACGCCTATAATAAAGGAAAATTCCGAGTTTTTTTTTTGGGGGGGGGGGGGGGGGGGGGGCATGGCCCCCTTTGGCCCCTACTTGCCTTCGTCTCTGATTACAACCCTACTATTATAGAAACAACCCTACTGTTGCGGGAGTGGTTGACAGCACCAGTAGAGTCGAGAAAAGAGAGGATGGAGGTCGGCAGCACCAATAGGAAGGTTACTGTCTTGGAACCTTTATTACCTTTGCTTTGCTTTGCAAATGTCACAACTGCAAATTCCAAAATTTAAATAAAAAAGATTAGTAACTAATCAATTAATCGACATAAAGTAAATAAAAAACATCACCCAAATCACATGTTTTCTGTCAAAAAAATACTTATGCTTTACAATAGATTTGTATGACAACAAATAATTATACTAAAATATTTGCAAGCATAACCAATCAACAAATAAAATTCAAGATAAGTTGAATAAAAGAGAGTATGTTAAAGGACATCATGGACCCTTTATCTGATTCAAAAAAGTCTAGTACACATAACATAAGCTCCCTAAACAGTAAAGGAGCAACAATGCATACTCCATAAATAGTAAAGGAATAATAGCAAGAAATCAAACAAAATAAAAAGATATACCTGAGAATGTGAGAGACAAAAGACAGGGTACCTTCTAGTAAAGAAACACAAAATAAAATTAGTAAAGAAAAGTTATTTAGAGGGGATTAATGGTTTGAAACCACACACAAAAAAAAAAATTCTCATGTACGAACTACAAAAGAAACCCAAATCTTTCCTCATGAACTAAAAACGATTAAAATTATAAACTAAAAGAAGATTTTCTTACATCAAACAATCATTTCTAATAAGATTCAAAGGTAACACGCCTAGAAAAATAACACAGATCTACCTATAATAAGATTCATTTGTAACACATAACTATTACATGTTCATGTTCATGTTCATCTACTATCTATACCTGAAAAATTGAACCAAAAAAATGTTAGATTTACAAAATAAAACAACAGATGAACAGAAAATGAATCCTAAAAATGCTTTAGGATGTTGAAACCATGAATGAGAAATCATGAAAGAGAAAACATAAATAAACCATAAAAATGAGGGTTTAGAAAACCTAAATTGAACCACAAAAGCTCCAAAAAAACATAAATCTGAAGAAAAACCTCACAACAAATGTCGGCAGCGTTGGAGCTCAAGTGGCTTTGGTGGAGAGTATGGAGAGGGTGAGGGTTTTGCCGAGGGAGGATGTTTCGTGGCTTTGTGTGTTTTGTTGTTGGAGAAGAGTATGAGAGAGAGTCTACTTTAGCTAAGTTTACTTTTTTACCCCTGATTTTGAATTTTGAAGGAAAGGGGGAACAAATTAGAGTGTATCAAAAGTGGGGGAATCCAAATTTGTAAGGGGAAAAATAGGTAGTGCAAAAAAACTTATAAGGATGACATCATCAATTAAGCTTATGACATACATAAGTTTTCTACTTTATTATTATTATTATATATATATATATATATATATATATATAATGTCCTGGCTAACCATGCCTATTACTCGTAGCACTAGCCTATAAATCCCGAGTCCAAACCCGACATTAAATTATTATATATTCCCTTATTTAATAAATTTATCCCTTAAAATAACATTCTCGACATGAGTTTAATCTCAACTAGTTCGTATCCCTTTTCTCCTCAATTTTCATCACAATTAATTATGTAATTCCCCGAGTATTATTCATCCCCAAATACTCCAAATCTCACCCCAGGTATATTCCGATCATTCCAAGGCATATTATCAGTGTTAAATAATTTTTCCAGAATTCTTAACTTCACAGGCATCAAAATTTTAATCTAAAATTAAGTCATTAACAAAATCGTTCAAATAACCAAACCTGGCTATAAGAGGACTGCCAAATCGGTTCGACTTGAGGGTAAATTGGTTTGCCCTTATAGAATAACCCATTTGTTCATGCCGAATTTCAATAATGTTTAACCGATCTAAACAAACCATAAGTCCTGAACATGTAATTAATCCATTTTGATATCTAATGCATCTACGCATGATCAACTACTTGGGATTTATCCTTATATTCCAAAAACTGTGAAATTCTCAACACTATCACAATAATTCATAATTTCTCAACCTTTTTAAATCATAATTTAATCTTTCTATATGGGATCCTATTTTCATATTTCAAATCATATAATTGACATATATTCTATGAAATCATTTGTCAAAAAACCCATTTGCATATGAATCCCACCTAAAATAATCTCCTCTAATTACGATATGAATTGAAAACTACACATAACTATTTAGCAGGTTAATTACTTGCCTTAAAATTTGTAGGGTCTTATTTCTGGTAGAAAATTCTCCAAAGTGGTGATAATGTTTCCGCAGATTACTTCCCTTCAATCCTCTTTTGCCTCCTCTTACAATTCTTCCTAGCCTTCTCCTATTTTCTCTTCACTTTATCTCTAACCTTTGATATAAGTCAATGAAAACCTTTGTTGTTGTAAAATGACTAACCATATCGCCCTAACCTTTGTTAGTCCCGACTAGTCTCCAAAGTCCCCAGAATCCAATCTCTACCCTCGAGTACTTAATTCTAACTATTTTGACCTATTCCGGATCAACTGTGTACTCAAAATCATTATCCGAGCCACCTATCATAATTATTTCATCTCAACCTAATATAATTTGCATACCTGTCCCGGTTGAGACTGTCAAATTTAGCCGTGTTCACTCACTTAATACGTAAATACCATTTGACATTGATTTATTTACTTTATCACAATAGTAAATACTAAAATCACATAAATATTAATCCATGTTGCGCTAATTAATATTTATTTGAAATTCACATTATTTTCCAATTTATTTTAAATTACACACACGTGTAATTTAAATGCCAAATTATAAATACTCAAAATTACGGGATTTTACATTTGCTTCAAGGAAAGTGTAATGATTTTATTTAATTCTAATTCAAAATCATTTTCGATCAATTTCAAGTTAGAAAGATAATAAATTAACACTTGGATCGAATTAGGTCCAAATTCAAGTCTATTAATGATTATGTGAGATTTAGCCAAACTAGTTCAGTTTAATTGAAATTATGTGAGATGTAAACATATAGAAACCTAAATCAATTATAGTTCGTAGATTATGTGAAGTTGTGTGTTGTGAATAAAATGCGAAAATGAGCACAACGTTGTTATCTACGAGGAAAAACTCCACATATAGGAAAAAACCTGAGGATGCTACAACTAATCCACTAGAAAGTTAAAGATGTTATAAGAGATCATCATTTACTTAGATTGAGTTCCCTTAGAAGCTCTCGTAATTCACTAACAGTGAATATTCCAATAATCCAATTCTATTAGCTTTCAGACGTCCATTTTAAAGAACACGTCTCCAAAACATCGGATATACCTCCTTGTTGAACTCTTAACTGAAGATCTCTAATAGAAAGTGAAGGAAAAATGTTTTCCTAGCTTGATTTGATGAAATATCTCAAAAAATGTTCTAACAATATGAAGGAAAAAAAAATCTCGCTTGGTTTTCTAGGGAGAGAAATAGAAGTTCTTAAATCTAAAAATTTCGTAAAAAGATGAGCAAAGGTTCTATAAAACAATGAAGCTGAAATCATTTTTATAGTTAAAAAAATAATTTTCCCGCTTTTGCAAAGTCTGTTCACACAGAGTCTTCTTTTGCGGTGTGTATAACCATAAACAATATGGACCTTAGTGGTGATATCTGAGCTGGGGGGCATTTTTCATCCATGCATATGATTTTGGACATAATAGAAAACCTTCTATAATTCTCCCAACTAAAGGCATCATTTGCACACGTTCTCAAAATATGACTTTTTAAGGATAAGAACAAGTGAAAGAAATATGGGGAAAACTGTACGGGTAAGGAGACAACATCCTAAAGTGGGTCAAAGGTCATATACCATATCCAAAAAGGTCCAAAATTCCACCAAAGTCGTTGAGTCAATAAATAGATGCAATGCAAGCCGACCCATACATGTATGGAGGCATGTAAGAATGTAAAGCATCTAGACACACAAGGATGGTCAAGAATATGTTCTCAAACTTAAATAAAAACTCCTACACATTCGACAAATAAATTATTTAGACACGGAATAAGCAAAGAAAAAATTATATTCATTTTTATTCTCCATCTTTGGTTGTTCCGTATCAAAATCCCAAAGTACATTCAAACTTCACTATGTACAAATAAATTCCCAATAAGCAATCTACATCACCCACACCCTAGAAATAAAACATAGATTAATACTAGACAAAAAAAATACTAACACTATGTGTTGTATTAAATTATTAATAGTCTAAACCAATGATGAGATACCTATAATACGCAGATACCACAAAACCATAAAGCATGTAACCTTAATATGAACTTAAATCTCCCCTTGCATATGAACTTCCTAAAGAAATGAACTATCGTAGATAATCTCCTACCTCCCTTTTTTACACAAATAAACAAAGGTACAGAAGATAATACAAGAATAGGTAAATCACAAAAGATACGAGAAATAAAACATATATAACATAGACAAGAATATTATAATCAATCTCATGCATGATATACACGAAATGTTTTCCACCAAATTTCATGTCGAATATTCAAAATATCATTTTCCCCCTAAATCACATGTCGGGTATATAAAAAAATCATAAGATATTTAGGGTAAAAGGATATTGTCAATGATTAACAAATAATGACCATATGATATCAATAGATTAAACATACAAGAACCATTTTCTAGCATAAAATAATATGTATAATGTAGAAGGGTAATGTGATTGGGGTCTAGTAAGATGCTGAAAAGGGTGAGGTGTGACCCAATCCAATGGACTCCATGTTCAAGGTTTTCAGATGTTTCAAGAGCAGCTCCTGGTAAATCCTTCATTTTCTAGTGACAATGGAGTCAAAGAAAGAACTAGTCCTTACAAGAAGATGATCTTCATAAATAATAATATCAACTTTCCTCAAGAGAATCTCCTGAGAATGATGGCTATGAGTGTTGGACTTAAGAAACAGGAACTTAGCACATAGAGAGAGAGCAGGCAGAGAATAGTAGGTGGTCTGATGTGCTTTTGACAGAGTAATGCTATGGATTAAGTTTTTGCTGCTGATTTTGACCTCACCGGTGGTCCTATTTATATAGGTGAGCATGGGGTTGGTTTGGGCCTTTTTGGCTGCCAAAATCAAGAGGAAAAACTTAGAGGGACAAGATATGAAATGTACCATTTGCCCCTACTAGGTCTGCAGCCATCTGTCCCCTACGACGGACGACATCTGCTGTGAACCAAAGTGAATAAGAAAATATCTCCTACTGGAGACTAAATATCTGATTTGGTAAATATCTTTTAAAAATGGTAACTTGTGGTAAAAACTTTGTAAACTTGAGAGGGGGGCCTCAAGGACCACCTCCTCTAAAACCACTAAACTTGAAGGGGTGGGGTGGGGGGGCTTAAAGACCCCCTTCTCTATAATAATTTTATAAAAAGTTCATTTCTTGTGAGATTCTCTTTGACTACTCACTTCAGTTGTGACTAAGTGTGAGCTACGTAAGGACTGGGTGACCCCTAGGGTCTTTCTACTAGTATTATCTAAATCTTAAAGTGCTATATGGTTGATCTTACTCAATAAACCTTGTTCCTCAACCACCAAGCCAAACTCCCAGGAGATCCCATCTGGCCTATTTGATCCCTGGTTGCTCTAGGCTACAGGTACATGAAAGTAAAATATGAATACTTTAATATTTTTTGGGTAACAAAACATGGAGAGGAGGTCACTCTAGGTGGACCTCCTCTCCCTGTATTGTTTATGTGGTAAGTCACTTGGGAGTATATTGATCACTTATGGGTAAACTTCTTTATGCTTCTTCCATTTATGATATGTTAACTGGGACAAAAGGGGCTTCTCACAATGAGTCCCATTGCCTTGGACTTTTTTTGTGGTCTCAATTCCTTTCGAAGGGTTGCCCATGGATGTTCTCCTCGAATTTTCCTTTTTCTGTGGCTTGAGCTTTGAGGATGAGGAGCTTCTCGTGGTGGTCCTCCTCGTCCTAACTCCATTTATGTGATCATTAAGCTTTGGGGATGAGGGACTCCTCATGGTGGGCCTCCTCTTACTGACTTCATTTATGTGATCTTTGAGCTTTGGGGATGAGGGTTTCCTCATGGTGGGCCTCCTATTCCTATCTTCATTTCTGTGATCTTTGAGCTTTGGGGACAAGGGGATCCTCCTGGAGGGCCTCCTCATCCTATTAAATTTTTTCTTTGCCAGAGCTTTCTTTAGAGGGGGCGGCTCTTGATGGCTCCCTACCATGTGGCTTGATCACCTATTTATTTAGGTAAATGAGTGAGCACCCGTTTACATTAGTTCCCTTGTATAAAAAAACTTTGTGTTGGGTAGACCAAAGGTTTTTGTACGCAATGATTCATTTTGTCTTGGAATATGAAAAGTCTATTTCAATCTCATCATGGAACTGTGGGCATTTAATAGGCATGTCAGATCACGGAAATGATTTCTTTCCTTTTTATTAGCAGGAGCATGCATGAATTAATAGGGTATAAAAGGCCCTTTTAAACCCTTCGTCATTTTTCACTTTATCATTTGTGTTCAGACTTGAGTTTTTTTAGAGAGAGAGAAGAAAACATAAATCGCCATTATGACTGCCTCTGACCATTATCTTCTTCCTCTATCGACACCCTATTCTTCCTCTTCTGTGAAACCTATTGGAGAGATCTCCACCACCACTGGCTATCCCTGTCTCCGAAATAATTTCGACGGTTTTAGCTACTGGAGAAACTACCATCACGTCTACTGTTATGGGTTCTGCCACTAATATTTTGGTTGATTCTTCTATTGTGGTACCTACAAGGGAGGGCCCCTCGTTTACTACTTACATGAAATCCCAAAGGTAATATCTAGCTGTCGTGCAAATAAGGATTTTGGCCTTTATCGCTTGGCGCCTTACTTTGGCGATGAGGAAACCTTCATGTCCTCCCCTGAAAATTTTGAGCAGGAGTTTATGGAAAAAAATATGAGCAGCCCCGTGTGGGTCTAGATGAGTCATCTGATCTTTCCTATTATCTCGCCTAATTCAATTCTTACGGTGAGAGTAGATAGGGATGATTTCACTCATTCCAACACTAAGGTCAATGCTTGTGGGGGTTCCATAGAGGAATGGAGACTTTGGGTGGATCGTGTCTTGTCTAACCCCTCACACAAGGCTATTATCGAGGGGATAGGTCTTTTAACTACTATCAACAACCTTAAATCTCGCTATACTGACAAACAGATTCCCATATTTACTTTATTGGCTTCCCATTGGAGTAGGAACTCGTACACTTTTGTTATTGGTTGGGGTGAGTTTACTATTACCATGAAAGACATGTGTGAGTTTCTCACCCTTACTTACTTGGGAGATCATGTACTTACTGATGGTTTCGAGGATGACGTTGAGGAGAGGATGGTAGGGGAACTACACTTAGCTCTAAGTGAGTGATCCAAATATGTTTCCATTAATTAAACTGAGACAACCAAGCGCTCCTTCAGCAAGTGGCAGAAGTACTGATTCAAATATTTTGAGTAGCCCCAAGGGTGAGAATTCGAGCAGGGCTTTGAGGAGCCAAGAGGGCCCAAAAATTAACTCCCCTTCACACTTAACAGCATTTTTTATTTCTTTTCTGAGTAGGTTCCTACTTCTAGCGAGGCCAAATGAATCCCATCGCAAGCTTATTTTAAATATGGATGTGAGACTTGCTCAAGGGATGGAAGTCCCCCTTGCTGCTCTAGTATTGAGATCCCTATATACTTTTCTTGATAGAGCTCATGTAGATGTTTAGCATTCCTATGGACGTTATGATGCAATTTATTTTACCAATACTTTCATCCTTATGTCTTTTTTGTTTGAGAGGTTTCCAAATTTTGCTCTAGAGGCCAAGGCTTGCCAAAATAATGTTGCTCATTCTCCAAGGTGGCGTAAAAAGACTCCCAAAGCCCCCTAGGGCCTTTGATTGATAATATTGATAAGTTCTCTTTTAGACCGTGCTACAAGATAATATGTGACATTTTAACTTAGAGCTCCTTCTCTGCTTCTTGGGGCACCTTCGATTACCCTGCTGATGCTGAGTCCGCTTCCACTTCCCCTCACATCCATGTAGTTGTTACGCTTCTGCCTTGCACTTTGCCTTCTTTGACTGATCTAGGCCAAGGTGTGGTGTTTTACCAATCTGAGAGAGTGAGGAGATCTGGCTATAATCAAGGTTTTTATTCCTCGTTCTATCCTTTGAGTAATTCCCGATCCGAGCTATACCTTGAGGCCTTTGCAAATTTTACCCTTGAGGGGGTCGTTCACAAAGTTATTAATTTGGGGTTTATTTGTGCCTTCTCGAGATTACTTGCCTGCCTTTACTCATTCATGGTTTGCTCTCTGAAAGAGGTATGCCCTCCTCATTCAAAACTTTGTAAAAGATGTTCCACATGAGACTATTTCTACTAAAATGCCCAATAATGATAGGTACCTAGGCAAAAGGACCCAAAAGAACTTATGGTACTAGAGCACTATCTCTAAATCCCCTCTCGATCATGTCACCCCTGTCTTGGTGAGGCTCTTGCTCAATGAGTCCATTTAATTTAAACAACCTAAGCCCCATCCTGCCAAGCCCAAGGGAAAGGGCAAAGCAAAATCCCTTACTGCTTCTACGACGAAGCATCCTGATGTGGATTCTTCCAACTTCATTCTAGACACTTCTTCTCCATCTACTATTGCTACCACTACCACTGCTGCCCCTACTCCCCCTCGCCGATAATTACTAGGGTCATAAAGAAAAATAAAGAAGCACCTGCTAAGGCTTTTGCTCCTCCGTCTACACCATATCAGGGGTCAGACATTGATGAACTTGGAGTGTGGGAGACCTATCGCACTGTTCATGAGCAAGGCTATGAAGCCTTGGAATTGTCTTCTAAGGAGCCTCCTACTATTTCTATTTCTATTGGTGAAGGTACCATACCTTACTCCTCTTTACTTAGTGAACTTAACTCCCACGAGGTTTCACTTGAAGGTTCCCTTTCTCTATCATACTGATACATCTTCTTTGTTTGTAGTTTCGAAAGAGTCCTTTAGTGAGGACATCATGATAGATTCTCCTTCTGTCGACAGTCCTACCACCGAGCATTTCCTATACGGGAAGACTGCTTGTACAACCACTGTAAGTCTCTTCCTTTTCTTTCTTTTGTATGACTTATTATATGGCTATCATTTCATAGTTTTCTTTTTTAATTCACCTTTATCTTTGTGACATTTGCAGGGAACTTCTGTTGCAGCGAGCGACCAAAGAGGTTTTTTGCCTCCTCTTTACTTTAGTATTATTGTCCCTTTATACTGTTGTTTGCAGCGAGCGATTATGCAAAAAAAATTATTTCACCCTTATTTGTTATACTTGTCATTCTATCCTTTTTTATGTGCCTTAAAATTTTATTTTTGAGCTTCTTTTAACATATCTATAGTTGTGGTCCCCTTACTTACGAGACCTGTACTTGGGTTCTCAGGTTAGCAGTGTGACAGCTCCTGTGATGGTGGAGACCTTGGATAGAATTCCAGAGGTGATAGCTTTGGTACGCATAGCACCATGCATTTTATTTTTTATTGACTAATGTTGCATCTAAAAGAATTTATTAACACATTCCTACTTTGTTGTTCCACATGTTAATATAGCTCCTGTTCCTACTACTGTAGGATCTCTGGGTGGTATCTCAAAGGAGAGATCCTAGGTAAGTACTTCGTCTACTTATACCTTTTGAACTTGGATTTTCTATGCAAGTGCTTGCTGACACTAACCCGTTTCTTCATTTTTAGGTTAGCTCCACAGTTGTTCCTATGATTGTGGAACGTCCAGGGAAGGTTGCTGCAAGAGAGGTATTAGAATGTCATACCATACTTTCTTTTCTATTTACCCTTGCTTTTTTCCTTTAACTGTGCAAGTAGTCTCATCCTCACTCCCCTGTTTCCTTATTTTCATATTAGCAAGGTGGCCATCCCTAATTTTGCGGGACATACTATGAGTGATATACTGCGCACTCCCTAGGTATTAGACTGTCATACCCAATTTACTTTTGTTTGTTAAAGTTAGTACATTTTTTTATTTCCATTTAGCGAAAGGAATACTTACTCTTGCCCATCTTCTACTAGGCCGATGCCCAGAGTCACATGGTGCCTCTTCGATTTGGCAATAATATACTGACCCCTCTAGGCTATGGGGTAAGATTTTTTAACCCTTGTTTGAATTTGAGTATGGATGTTCCACCATCTACTCCTTTCTTTTTCTATGAATTATTTATTTTTATTTCTCCTTTTACATGATCCAGTTGGTGAGCCTACTGAGACGACTGGTGAGGTCGATCAGAGTTCTAAGGCCACTAGCGATGCCGGCTCTGGTGATGATTCCTCTATTCATCTTTTGGAGATTGAGTCTCAAAACATAGGCTATAATGATATAGTAGTAGAGCCTTATGGAGCTTTCATGAGTCATGGATCTCAGATCTCCCTTTTAGGTTTCAGGCGCATGAGCGGGAAGTGCTGAAGATGATATTGGAGCACCACCCTAATAATTTTACGTCTCAGTGTGTGCTGAACATTGACAACCTCACGGTCTTCATCTTGAAGGCCCTTGCTAGCCATCTTCATGACTTGCCATCTAATTCCCCTGCTGACATGACCACTCGGAGGGCTACACTATTCCTCTAGACTCTTCTTGGCCTCCAGCGCTGCTATCACTTCCATCTAGACTAGCTCGACACTTTAGTCCATCACTTTATTGGCGTTACTTTTAGGAAGATGATGAAGCTCCATACTTATAGACAGCCCAGGGTGTAGAAATGCCAGGCCGAGGCAGCTCAGATAAATCTTAGATTCATCCAGGATGGCTAGGCTAGAGGAGCATCTTGTTGAGGAGGCAAGCCCTTCCTATGCAGACCTACACTCCTGACATGACTTCTTTTTCATTTTGTTTAGTGGGTAGCTTGTCTTGTTGTGTTGGCCTCATTTTGTATATTTTTTCCATATATAAAGAACTACTAACTTATTAATGAAAAACACCTCCGTTGGCTTCTAGCATAATGTTTATTCTTCACTTCTATCTGGATTTTAATATCTACTTACTAAGACTTTCTCTATTTTTTTATGATAAATTTGTCTATTTGAACTGCCCTGTGTATTGTAGAATACTTGCTTATTATATGAGCAAGTGAAATATTTTGGAACTTCCCCTTCTAACTGTGGGGTACCTGCATATTCTCTGAGCAAGTTAATATTTTAGAACTTGTCCTTCTAACGTGGGGTACTTGCATATTATTTGAGCAAGTTAATATTTTATAACTTTCCCTTATAACTATGGGGTACTTTACTATTCACACTCATTTGTTCGGGAATAACTGGGACAAAATAATTAGCTCTTATCCTTCCTACAAACTTTGAATATAATTCGTAAATAAAAATGACAATCTTTTTTTAATAACATTGCCCCTAGTCTGCGGGGTCCTAAATTCAAATAGTTTGTTAGGAAAAAAATTTCCTTAAAAGAATTTAGACCGGAGGTGGGGGGGGGGGGGGGGGGGGGGTGTAGCCCCCCTTTTCTCCACAATTTCCGAGAACTGGTTAAGTAAATATTTTCTTTGATAACAATGGTTGAAACTTGTTCTCTAGGCTATAAATCTTTTTGGTAGAAAATTAACAATTTTTTTTTCTATTATTACTTGGAGGATGTCCCCCTACTAGTCTAGTCATAAGGATAAAGCTAGTTGTTTGTTATGTCTCGAATGACTTTTCTCAATATAATTTTCTTGTATGATTGATTCACCCACCCCCCAAGTGTAATCAAAAAAGTTCTTTTTACCTAGACCCTCTTCTAGCTTAGTAGAGACTATTTCTAAGAAAATATTCTGGTAGATCTACCTTATGCAACAAGTAAGGAAAAAAGGTAAGAATCATCATGAAATGATAAAAAAAGGTTGTTGTTCATTTCTTTTCATAGTGTATATTATTTACAAGACTATGATGCTCTATCATTTAAAAAAAATCTGATGTTAGAGCAATCCACTCAAATTCTTCAAAAAGAAATGGACTTTAACAAAACTAGGCATAATACCTCTTCAGCTACATGCAATTGATGGATTGGAAACAATCACTCTCTAGCTTTGATATCTGGCAGTATCCTGATTTTCCTACCCCTTAACACAAAGGGTCCTTCCCAATTTGGTTTGAACTTTAACTTCGACATACTGCGGAGGTGATGCGTGGATGCACGGAGGGTCAAGTCTCCCACCTGAAATTCTCTGGGCTTGACTAGGTTCTCGTAAGCTCTAGAAAGCTGCTGGGTATAGAATTCGAATTTCTCTTTTTCCTTATCTCTATGCCCGTCCAGTGCCTCCAACTGCACATGTCGTGGGTGAAGAATTAGTCCATTGCTTAGAGAGGACCTAGCTGATGGTACTACCAATTCCACCGGTAAGAGAGCTTCGGTCCCATGCAGAAGCGAGAATGGAGTAAACCCGACCTTTTTTTTCTTCAAAGTATGGTTGGCCTATAGTACCATGTGTATCTTCTCATCCCACATTCCCGACATGTTATCTAACATCTTTTTCAGGATATTGATCAAGGTCTTATTCGTGTTCTCTGCTTGGTCATTACCTTTAGGGTAGGAGATAGTTCAACTGTTGTGCACAATTTTATACTTATATATCAGAAGTGCCATTTCCCCTCGTATGAATTGTTTACCATTGTCTGTTAGAATCACCTGGGGTATACCATATCTGCATATGATATACTCCTCATTAAACTGGGTTACCACTTGGGTAGTCACTCTTCCGAGGGGGATAGCTTCTACCCATTTGGTATACAATTCTGTGGAAAAAATAATGAAATCTTTACCATGAGAGGTTAGGCTAATCTTTCCTACGAGATAGAACACCCATGTGTGGAAGGGGTAGGGAGCTGCTAGGATTTATAAACTAACAGAAGAGGCATGTACCATGTTTCCATGTACTTGGCAAGCTCCACACTTCTTCACATAACTAATGGAATCAACCTCCATGGTTGTCCAATAATAACCCAATGTCATTAGATGGTTATACAGTTTGGCCTCTCCCATATGGAAGGGCTCATGGGACACCTTCATCACTTTCCCCACATCTTATTTAGCAACGCATTTTAGTGTCTTCTCATTGTATCCCTTCTTGTAGAGCTCACATTCTACTAGTTAAAAGTGGCAACTCTCTTCCGTAGATAAATCTCATCTACTCTTTCTGCGGGTAATTCACCATCTCTCAAATAAGCTATGTAGGGTTGCCTATAATCTTTAAAGGCCTTTCCAAAACTAGCTTCTACTGGATGGTCAAATTGGGTTTGGAACTTTAAATTTCCATACTCCAGATGATCAACTTACGTTCTCGTGGTAGGCAAAGAATAGCCCACCTGCTGTAGCCGACGATATAAAAGGATATCAGTATCACCGCAATGCTTCTCCTACATTGATGTCAATCTCTCTATTTCCTCCTCTTTTCCTACACATCTTGATAAGAACACACCGAGACTCTTATAATAAAGTGTTTCATGCAGTAGATAGTAGTTAGCCAGCTCTAACATCTTCATCGTTCCTTTCCTAGTTTCTAGCTGCTTCACAACCAAGTACCTCTAGTCCTCTAGATCATCACATGGGAACAAGGACCTCACTGTAGTAGGCACTTTTCTCTGCCACTCTGTGACGGTCACCTCCGACTCATCCATGTCTAATTTCTGGGCTATTGTATCTAGCGCGTCAGGATGCCTTTTCATTGTTCGTGCATGCCTCTCAACGATCACTTTCAACAATTGCCCCAACAAATTATGTAAGATGGATATGTAGGTTGACAAGTTAACATGTTTGAGGTCAAACTCCCTATTAAATTGTTTCACCACAAGGTTAAAGTCCCTTCGTATACACAATACTCTGATGCCTCTTCGGAGCGCTTCCAATATTCCCAAAATGAGGGCCTCGTACTCAGCCTCATTGTTGGAGAATTTGAAGTCTATCTCGAACGAGAGAGTTATTATCTCCTTATAATTTGAGAGGATAATGCCTGCACCTTCTGTTCCTTGTGAACTACAACCATCAAACTCCATCTCCATCTCTATCTCTTCTGCCAGTAATGATTAGAAATTTTCTCCAGATAACTCTTTACTAGGAGGCTTAAAATTTTCGCTTGGGAAACAAATATGCTATCGCTTGACTTCTGATAGATTTGGGAACTATTCACTTTATATCATACTCTAAAAAAATTAAGAACCACCTTTCTGCTCGTCCTACCAGGACTATTCGTGATAGGAAGTACTTGATAGAGTCACACTTAGTGAGTATATGGATTGTGAAGGCTATTAAGTAGTGTCTTGACTTTTGAGCCACTAAGACTAGGGCAAGAGAGTGTCTCTCAACATTTGTATATCTTGATTCTCTACCCGAGATCACCCTTGATAAGTAATACACCGACTTCTCTACTCCTTACTTATATTAAATCATCAGTGCTCGTATAGACCTTTCTGTTGAAATGAGTTAGAGAAGCAGTGGTGGTCTTTATTATGTTCCTCCCCATAGATCCGCTTAGCTTTTTCCTTCATCATGGGTGTAAATGGGTGGGTTACCTCCTCCAGTTCATGTATGAACCTTCTTAGGTAGGATAATTTTTCTAAGAAGATCTTGAGGTGCCTCTGACTCTTCGTAGTTGGCATCATCATGATGGCCTTTTTCTTTTCTGCATCAACATGCACCCCCTGCCGATTCACTAAAAACCCTAAAAATATCCCTGTGTGACCATGAAGGCACACTTCGAGGGGTTCATTCGCATTTTATACCTAGAACATCTCATAAACACTCTCCAAAGAACCTATATATGATTGTTTTCTCTCTTAAACTTTACCACTAGATCATCCACATAGAATTCCAGTATATCATGAAAAAAATAATGGAAGATTTCCATCATGGTCTGCTGATAGGTGGCCCCAGCATTCTTTAACCTAAATGGCATGACCATATAGTGAAAGTTTCCTAATGGGCCATAGAAGGCAGGCTTCTATAAATCCGTCGGGTTCATCTCAATCTGATTATAGTCGATGTACCCATCCATAAAACTATATATTTCATGACATGTGGTAGCATCTACTAATCTATCTACACTGGGTAGGGGAAACTCATGCTTGGGATATGCTCGATTTAACTCACGAAAGTCCACAAAAATTTGAACTTGACTCTTGTCCTTTTTTACCATAGGTAAACTGATGGAGAGCCTCACAGCGTGCTGGATGGGTTTGATGAACCCTATCGCCAACAGTTTCTCTACTTTTTCTTTTATCTTGAGGTTGAGCTTAACTTTGTCCTACATAAAGGTTACTTGCCTGACTGGAAGAGCATTGGGAAAATCATTTAATTTGTGGGAGATCACTTTTGGGTCTATCCCTGGCATTTCTGTGTATTTCGAGGCAAATACATCAGTGAACTCCTTGAGAAGGTTGATGATCTCTCCGATCTGATTTGGATTCAAACTCTTAAAAATTAGGACATGTTTACTTTCACCCCCTTCTATTCCTAAGTTAATTTCCTCTAGCCCTTGTAACTGCTTCTTGGATCCATCATGCATGCACTTTGAAGCCTCTTTTAGTTCGTCAATATGTTCAATGATGTGGGACTCATCCACCAAAAATCATTCTGGTGTCGAGTCGACGCTCTCATCCCAGAATGACGCCCACGCATACCGTTATAAATGGTATATAACTTTCACATCAGGTAGAACCACCTTCTTACAAGTTGAAGGAGGTTTGGCTACCTCCTCTAACTTATTCTTTCCTTTTTCTATGTGGGGAATAACCTTCTCCCTGAAACGATCGTGCACGTACTTATTTGGTTGTGCACCTCCTTCAACCACTTGCCTTTCCTATAACTTTCTTACATAAATCTTCCTCTCTTTATCTAGCTCTGTATAAAATGCCACATCCACCCGATGGGCCACCTCAATAGAGAATGGTTTTTGTGTTTCTTTGATTATGATCTCCATTCCTAAAATGTTGGCTTTTGCACATTGGTGGTATATGGAGGTTACTATTCCATGAGTATATATCCACACCCTTATGATGAACAACTGGTGGCTACTATTGGCATTGATCATGTGGAATTTGATGTGGGATGTCAAATTCCCCAACTTAATACCCACGTTCACATATCTTAGGGATTGCATGTCGTCACTATTGAACCCTAAAATCACTAACATCATGGGTACTATCTTATATCATACAACGTATTGATTGGCATAATATAAATGGACGCCACTCCATCCATCAATTCCCTGGGGAAGGACATCCCTTTGATCATAGCAGTCACGTACAGTGGGTGGTTGTGGAAATAAAGAACCTGCCTATCTGCCTGAGAGAGGACCACTTCAGAGGTGTATCTTTTGATTAACCTCCCAATTGGTCCCTGCCAATTTAATGAGTGTTGCTGCATCGTTTCCAAAACCTTCCTTATGATGAATACTCTGGTGTCATAATTTACTCATATCTCGTCAAAGAACCATTTGAACTTAGGACTCGTTGCAATGGCCTCACACTCAGAGTCTAAGTTAACTTCATAAGTTTGGCCATTACAAACATATTATGCTTCAGATGTCCCACCTTTATTCAGAGTAACGATGACATCTAGTTTGTCTTCTAGGGAGTTCACTTGCTCAACCAGCTTACCTCCAGTCTCTTCTTGGTCAGGATTGATGAACTACCCCTTGCGCCTCCTTTCTTTCTGGATTTTTTGTTCACTATTAAGTGTTATCCTCTCCTCGTATATTTTCTCGTTACCTTCCCATTCCATATATTCTGGAGCTACCTCTTCATCATATGCTTGTAATTCCCCATAATTTTTAATGATTTTTAAATATGGGATTAATTTAAATAATGGATAAATAATAATTGATAATTAGTCCGGATTAAAATAAATATTAACTAGAAAGATAAGGGTTAATATTTATTAATGAGAATAATATTTAATATTACTGAGCAATATGAAAATTGTCATGAGTGAGAAATACGATAATTACAGTAATTAAGTCGGGACGCGCGTGTCAGTCGTGTCGAGACTCAATTAATGGAGTAAAAAGAAAATTATTTATAAGTCACCCAAATGATCATTTCGAGTGTGCTAGTTTTTGAAAGGGGCGAGATAGTCCGAAAAGTCTACCTAGGGGTTTAGTTTGGGTCCCGGGACAATTTTAGGCCAAACCGACATCCTAGGAGGGCATTTTTGTAATTTGTATTTTTGGAGTATAATTAATGACTAAAATTAAAGGAATTAAATATTAAGTACGTGGGTTAGATTAGGGATATCAGTGTTAGACACAAAGAGTCCAAAAGGGGGGAGGAGGAGGAGAGGTTTCTAGATCTAGAACCATCCCCAGTGCACTTTTTCACTACCGAGACCACCACCGCGTAGATCGGAGAGCAAGGATCGCAAACATACCATCTATGTCAACAGATTAGACCTCTTTAATGAGGAAAGTGTTTAATTGTTTCAAATCTATAGCAATAATCATGTTCATATTAGTATAGGTGTATAATATCCATGTATTGTTCATGATTTTGATGAAATTGAAGAGTTAAAATAACCAATTGAAATTTGAAATTTAATTAGGTTGAATCCCTCATGTATGTAGGTTAGAAATCATGAATTGATGATTGACAGTGATGAACGAATTTGAAATTTTTATGTTCTTGAAGAGAAATTTGGAGAACTAGGGTTTATTTTGTTAATTTGGGGATTTTTAGAGTTTTCAAGGTTTATGCATGATTAAATGATTCTAGGTCGTTAGGAATCATCCCTATATGTTGGAATAATGATTGGAATTAATTTTTGGGAGTTTGGGAGAAATCAGTAGAGGTTTTTAGGGTTGTTAATGGAGAAAAAACGCAGCAGGCAGAGGTAGGGGACGAAGTAGTGACATCTTATTCATTTAAGATTGGGCCTCGTTCGAGAATGATGGCATCTCGCAAGAAGAGGTCGTTCAAATGACATGCGATCTCATTCAGATCAGACCTGGTTCGAAGGACGTGTCTAGTTTTTGGGAATTTCTTCTAGCTTCCATTTGTGTGACGTAGTTAGTTCAAGTGAGATTAAATAGTGTGGAATTCATTTCGGTATAGGGCAGAATTAAATAATGTTATTTGGAAATAAAACTTTAAGGTGTTTGGAATGATGAACTGTCCTTGAGAATTATGAAAGAGAGAGAGTATTCATGATTCAATAAATATATCACAGGTAGTAATGAGGGTAATATTACGTATGACCTCAAATAATTGGGTTGTGTGTATGCCTAATGATCTTGATGGGTTCTGTGAATACCCATAGTACTATCTATTATGTGTATGATATAACTACCATACTTGATATCACAGGAGGTCTTAAGGAGAGGACAGTCTTATCTTAATGAGCCTTCGGGGGATATTAGATTGGTACCTCAATGCATAGAACCCAAGAACAACTTATCTGTGAGTTGATAAGTTGGCGGTCATATGGGTGCGTAGGTATGTGTGTAGCCCATCGTCTTGGAACTATGTTTGCCTCCAATATGTTTGACTTTCATTTATATGGTTCGAGAGTGATTCTGAACTGATTGTCCCTATTCAGTACAAGATGTACTGGGACTCGATTGCAGACTATGCCCACACCACAGCTGATTCTAGCGGTTCTGTATTAGTATTTATTTATAGTAGTGTGATGTAAAATAAATACTTGTGATATAATCTACCGTATGAATATGTAGATGAGCATGTTAATGGAATCAAATCAATTATGTGAATTCTTAACCTTATTATGGAATTTTACTTGGGATGGTAAATGCAGAAATATTTAATAATAATTATATGTGGGGAATATGGGTTTTTGCTACTAGTGAGTATTAGAAGGTTTATGTTTACGACCTAGTTAGGTGTGAAAAAAATAATTAGGACATATTAAAGGTACATTAGGCGTTCACTATAGTTGAGAGGTGATAATCTCAAGTGAGTGCTCGAAAAGCTAACATGCACATAATATTTGCTTTATTGCAATTTTTAAATACTTGCTAAATTGTTTTAAAATATTTTACACTCATGCTCTGACTAGTCTCTTGGAAAATCTCTTCTTCTTGTGAAATTATTTTAGGTGTCCAGCCATAGAGGCACCAAGCTTATACTGTTGGATCTTTTGACGTCCTGCAGCTATTGTGGGAGTTGCAGGTCCTTGTATTTAGATGCCTCCACATCTACGACTTCAGTTCTTGATTTAGGCTCCTCAGGTATGGCATGTATCGTTCATCTTCATTTTTACTTATGTTAGAGAGACACTGTACTCATTTCATCTCAGTATTTCAGTTTCAGTTGGATTTGGTATTATTACATTTGATGGTTTGGATTTTATTAATTGGAATGATTATGCCAGTTTTATCATATTCAGTTAGATGGTGTTCAATCGTTAATTGTTCATTCATAAAAATAGTGAATGTGTGTATGGTTAAATTAATTGACTTTAATTATTGGAAAAAATGTTTTGACACTAGCTTAATTAATTATTAGGTGATTAATAAAATAAATATTTTCGAAAGTGATGCAAAGACTGAACCAACCGGATACTTTGATTTAATTTAATAAATGACTAATCACTCGGTATTTAATTAGGCGGGGTGTCTCAACGCTACTGTAGTGCTATAATGATGCACTGGGAATGGTTTCTCGTTGACATCTATAAGGGGTATTTACAAAGTACCACTGGCCACCTGCTCATCAATGATCCTCCTTAGGTAGTAATAATTTTTGGTGGAGTGTTTCACCCTCTAATGTAATTCATAATACTTGGGATTAGCTTTTTCTGCTCTTATTAGATTTTCCCTATTTAGATGATGAGGGCCTGCTACCCCCTCTCGTACCAATGTATGATAGCAGTCCATTGCTTCTGCTATGCTCCACGGCAGCGGTGGTAGGGCATCATTTCTGAATTTCTTCTTGCTAGCTGGGTTGTTATTTTTGGATCCAAGGCCTCCTTTCTTGCCCTTGGAACCCCCATCCACATAATTAACTGCTTGCCTCCTCAAGACCTGAAATCTTCTAGAAGTCAGTGAAATTTGCGTCCTCCAACTCAAGGACCTAGGCTTGATTATCATGGTTATATCATTGGCATCCGTGGTGAACTATCTAAAAGTTTTATCTCTTGTCTCATATGTTTGGTCATTGAAAACATACTCTGCTTTATATGCCCCCTTCATCCAGAGCAAGGATGACCTTTACTTTGCCTTCTTGGGGTTCACTTGCTCAACCCATTACCTTCAGTCTCTTCTTAGTTCGGATTAAAGAACCACTCCTTACACCTCCTATTACCGTTAGTCTCTTCTTGGTATAGATTGAAGAACCACCCCTTACCTCCAGTCTCTTTATTCACTATTAAGTTCTAGCCCTTCCAGATCCTCACATATTTCTCGCTACCTTCCCATTCCTTCATGTCTTGAGATATTTATTCATCATATGCTACTCCCATATTGGCAGTGCCAAAGTGATTTGTTGGGAGTGGATTCTCATTAACATCTGTCGGAGGTATTTACAACACACCATTGGCCACTATCTCGCCAATGATCTACCTTAGGTAGTAGCAGTCCTTAGTGGATTGTTGCACCCTCTAATGTAACTCACAATACTTAGGATTATCTTTGTCAGCTACTGTTGGAAATTCCTCATTCAAATGAGGCGATCCCGCTACCCCTTCTCATACCAATGTACGATAAAAGTCCATTGATTCTTCTGAGGGGCATCCTCTCTAAACTTTCTCTTGTTACATGGGCTATTATTTTTAGATCCGGGGCCTCCCTTCTTTCCCTTTGAACCTCTATCGACATACTTGATTTCTTGCCTCCTCCAGACTTGAAATCTTTCAGAAGTCAGTGGCACTTGTGTCCTCCAACTTGATGACCTAAGTTTTATTATCATGGCTATATTACTGGCATCCCTGGTAAATTCTTTAAAAGTTCCATCCCTGGGCTCATTGATTATCACGGTTGTATTTGTCCAATATCCCCTCGACACATATTTGTAATAGCCTTGCCACAGTTACATCCTCATGGACATCCAGTGCCCTTTCAAGAAAATGCTTAATATATTGCATTAACTCCTCACTAGGCTTCTGCACCTCCCGTGCCAAATGTCTCAACGTGAAATCATCCTCTGCTATAAATTTTTTGGATCAACTGCTTATACATTTCCTCCCATGTGGGGATACTATTGGGTGCCAAGTGGGAGTACCATGTGTAGGCCTTCCCTGTAAGAGTCGTGGATAACTCCTTCAACCTAAGATTTTTGTCATTCCCATGAAAACTTAGGTACTCGACAAATCTCTTCACGTGCTCTGTTGGATTCTCCCCTTTGGAATTGAACTTGATAAATTTTGGTGCTTCTCGTTCACACCTTGTGGGTAGGGGTCCTACAACTCCTTGTATATATGAGAATCTTACCTCTGGAAGGATAAAAGAAGCTTCCTCATTTAATCCATGGTAATAGCTTTGGAGGGAGATTCCTCCAAACCCATGCCCTTTACCGCCGGTGAACTTAATGGTGTCACAACTTGCTCTAGCACCACCTTTCGTAGTGCAGCCACGTCAACTATCGTTGTTGTTGCAATGGTTGCCCTTCCTGAGGGGACTTCTATTGGTGTCACACAACTTTAGCTCAAGCTAGACAAATCCACATTTTTTTCTTCAGAAACTCAAAAAACATACACATGAGATTCATTCGTTATATTGGATTTGGTGTTGCTGCACTAGTCTCCCCTCCTTGAGGAGCAGGCACTCTAGGGCCGATCACCACCTCTTGTTATAAGGTCTGATCACTTTGAACTCCAATTCCAAGTGGAATTTCTTAAAAAATCAACTTCTTATAAATGTTAAAACCTTATTTGTCCATGAAAGTGAGGATACCTCCCCAACAAAGTTGCCAAATGTAGGAGGGTAGTGTGACTGGGATCTGAAACTAGTGATGCAACACCCACTCCAATGGACTCTGCCTTCAAGGTCTTCAGATGTTTCAAGAGCATCTCCTGGTAAATCCTTCCTTTTTTTTGGTGATAATAGAGTCAAAGATAGAACCAATCCCTATAAGAATATGATATTCACAAACAATAATAAAAACTTTCCTCAAGAGAATCTCCTAATAACGATGGTTGTCAGTGAGGGAGTGAAGAAACATGCACTTATCACTTAGAGAGAGATCAACGAGAGAATACAAAGTGGTCTGGTGTGATTTTGATAAGGTAATGGTACATCTTGAGTTTCGGATGATGATTTTGACCTCATCAATGGTCCTTTTTATAGGTGAATGTGGGGTTGGTTTGGGCCTTCTGGGGAGCCAAAATCAAGAGGGAAAACTTATAGGGACAAGGTCTGTAATGTAATTTTTGTCCCTACTATGTCTACAGTCGCCTGTCCCCTCTAATAGACAACATCTAGTGTGATCCAAAGTTAAAAAAATATATCTCCTAATGTAGGAAAAATATTTGATTTGGTAAATTTCTTTTAAAACGGTAACTTGTGGTACAAACGTTGTAAACTTGAGAGGGGGGCCTCTAGGACCACCTCCTCTAAAATCATTGAACTTGTTTGTGTGTGTGTGTGTGGGGGGGGGGGGGGGGGGGTTGAGGACCCCCTTCTCTAAAATCATTTTATAAAAAGTTCATTTCTTATGATCAGCCCTTTGTCTACTCACTTTAGTTGTGACTAAGTGTGATTTGTGTAAGGAATGGTCGACCCGTAGGGTCTTTCTACTAGTATTTCCTTAATCTTAAAGTGCAAAGTGGTTGAGCTTACTCAACAAACCGTGTTCCTAAACCACCAAGCCGAATCTCCCAGGATATCCCCTCTATCCTATTTGAGACCTTCTTACTCAACTAGGCTACTTGTACAATAAATTAAAATATTAGTAATTTAATATTTTCTGGGTAACAAACCTTGGAGAGGAGGTCACTCTAGGTGGACATCCTCACCCTGTATCATTTATGCGGTAAGTCAATTGTGAGTAGAGTGATCACTTGTGGGTAAACTGATTCACCCTTCTTACATCTGTGATGGCTAACTAGAGTAGAGGGGGTTCTCGCAATGAGTCCCCTTGCCTTAACCTTTTTCTGTGGTCTTAATTCATTGGGAGGGGTTGCTAATGGATGCCCTCCTCGAATTTTCCTTTTTTTGTGGCTTGATCTTTGAGGAGGAGGAGCTCCTCGTGGTGGGCCTCCTTATCCTAATTTCACTTATTGTGATTTTTAGCTTTAGGGACGAGGGGATCCTCGTGGTTTTTCTCCTCGACCTAACTCTATTTATGTGATCATTAAGCTTTGGGGACAAGGGGTTCCTCATGTTAGGCCTCCTAGTCCTGACTTCATTTCTGTGATAATTGAGCTTTGAGGACGAGGGGTTCCTTATAGTGGGACTCCTCATCCTAACTTCATTTATGTGATCTTTAAGCTTTGGGGATGAGGGGTTCCTCATGGTGGGCCTCCTCGTTCTGTTAAGTTTTTTATCCAGAGCACTCTTTAGATGGGGTTGCTTGTGATGGGCCCCACCCTCACCATATGAGACTTCTCGTCTATTTATGTAGCCAAATGGGTGAGCTCCCCTATACATACAATGATTTCTAAAAGGTGTGATGACAAAAATCCACAAATGAGTCATATATCAAGAAGAGAAGCAAATACTCCCCATAATAATTATCTTTCCATTTAAAATAATCATAATTTCCCTCAATTAAAATATTACTCACCTTAAAGCTATGCATGTAAAGAGAGAATGATGAAAAGCATGGCAAAGAAAAAAACATAAGAAGTATGTGAAGCATGTGAAACATGTTGGGAGTAGGAGGACTATGAATATATACGTCCAAAACATGTGAGAATAGATATGTAACATGTGATAAAATATGAGAATCTATGAAACGAAACACATATTTCCAAAATTGACATGTCAAGAAACGTGAAAAATAGATGAAGATGAAACATCTCAACAAAAATTAGATCGTATACCCAAGAAACATGGTATAAAAGGAATAAGCAAGTATATACATCATCAACATCACCATATTTAGCGAAACCATTATAATGTACCACAAGAAATGTCTCAAATCACATAAATTTAGAGAAGATAGATGGTAAGATAAAACACCAAATACCAGCCAAAAATAAACACAAAAGTGTCACACGGGACAAGAAAAAATACAAAGAGCTAAATCATGTCTAAGGTTGAACTAGCAAGACACTACCATGATAAGAGTCGACACTATTTATTAATCGAAGACAAATCTAGTACAAATCCAACCATGAAAAGTCCTGTAATATGGAGTGGTCTAAATAAATTCCACTTTTTTTAAATATTTTTAACCCAATTAAACCTAAGCACCAATTTTAAATCAATTGTTGTGAAAAACTAATTAACCAATTTTATCTTTATCCTAAAGCATGCATTAACGTGATAATAGATAAAATAAATAAATCAACTGCAACGTGTAATGTACGAGGAACACCCAAATGGGAAAATCTCGAATGAACCAGCCACATAAAATCCACTAAATATGGGATAACATAGGACACAAAAGAAGACTTACAACATAAAATGTGAGGCCCTCGCAAGACTTGACTCTCTTCGTTCCTCAACTCCGCCTAGTGTCAAACAAATTCCACTCGTTCACTGCCACAATGTGTGAGTCCACACATTCCTCGATAATTACCTAACATCTCAGCAATCATCAATGGATTGGAACACGAAATCCACCACTTAACCACCATAACACCACACCACCGAGTCCCTCATGTGTAAACAACAAATACGAAGTCTGTCGTGTGTAAATAGCAAATACGGAGTCCACCATATGAAACGATTATTAATATATTTAGAGAACAAAACTTTGGTTCCCAAAATAGGATCTTCAAAGAGTAATAAGATGAAAATTTTGACCCTAAATATCTTGGATGGAAAAAATGGTTTTGGAGATCTTTTTGATAGAGTTTGAGAACCCAAAACGTTAATTTTTGCCTTAAAGAAAACTATTGCTCCACACTTCTATCTAGAAGAGATCTTCTAAAATCGAGATAAGGATGAAACATTTTGAATAAAATCTTAATAACTTGAAAAAAATATCGACTCATTCAAATGAGGTACATCTCGTTTGAATGGAGGCCTTTATTTCGTTCGAATGGTTTCCAATGAATTATCAAATGAGAAAACAAAGTGATGTGAAAAATGGTTTGTTCGATATCTTGTTGGAATCCAAATATAATGAGTTAAGGTAACTTGTTCGAATGACATACCAAGTCATTCTAATAACCTCACGAAAAAAATTCTGCTAAAAATTTAAAAAGGAAAAAATCGTTTAAAAATATTTTTAAAAAATTATAAAAACCTAACACACAAAAAATAAAGGGAGCTTGACAAATAAGTCATGTTTACATAAGGCATTTCCTAATTGGTCTTTTCATAACAGTTTTTTTTCTCAATAGGTTCTATTTATACATATATTGAATAATCAATATATGTTTACAAATAGGACCTATTGAAACAAAAATATTTTTTCGTGGGACCAATTGGAACAAAAAAAAGATGATAGGACCTATTGAACTACATACTTAGTAAATGGGAACCCCCAAAAATAAATACCCAACGGGACTAATTGGTAAAAAAAACCAAAAAAAAATATCCAAGGCTCATTATAAATACACATTCATACCTGAGAGATACTTGTAACATGAAGATGAAAATGAGCACAAAACATGACATATGATTAAGATCTTCTAACTTGGTCATTATGCCTTTAAGAAATCATGTCATAGTCTTAAAAGGTCAACACACTCAAATCCTAAAATATGTTGGTTATGTCCAAACACATAATAAGCCAAAACGTATAAATTGAATCAATTAAGAAACTTGTCCTTACAAACAAAGATCTAAGATAAAGTCAAAATGTACAACTCTCAATTGAAGTACAACAAAAGATGATAAAGGCACGCAAATAATGTATTCATGTCAAAATCGAACTACCTAGGGGGAGATAAAATGGTAGAAGATAAGAATCATAGGGATAACAAATAGATATCTAGCAATGAAAACTATTGCCCAATACACCAAAAAGAGTCAGAAAAGGACACACACAAAAAGAAATTAGAGATGCTCTAGAGATGTGTAAACCATGAAGGTATACAACAAATAATGAAATAGATACAACCACGATAAGAAAACCATTAATATTAAAGTACAATAAGATAACTACCCATAGAGAGCACATAGTCACTGTGAGTGACTTAAAATCAATATCATGCGAAAAATATCAGGTAGAATTCCTTTGCAAGGAAAAAGACAGGGTCGTGTGTATGGCGAAGAAACGGGACCGTGTGAACGGTGTGGGGTAGTATACTATCCTCTCATAAAAACTCAAGCCACCGCGAGAACATGGAAAATAAAAAATTGTTCAACGATTTTTTCCTCTATTGAAAGACACAAATATTGGGATCCAACTATTATCTCCTAAATCATCTCATTAAAAACACTCCCATGTTCAAGCAAACAAATTTCTCCATAAATAAATAAAACTCAGCACAACCAAAAAGGACCCAAGCATGAAAAAATATGAAAAGTAACAATCAAAACCTTAATATTAGATTAATACCTGTAATGCCATATATTTTTATAGCCACTAACTTAAATTAAATTTTTTTAATTATAATATTTTTATAAATTGTCGTATTTGCCTGAAATGACATGTGACATCACAATTTTTTTTTTTCATATGTTATATATGTTACCTAATTTTATATTATTAAAATTAGACTTAATAGACGATAAATTAATAATTAATTTAATAAATTATTTTTGACTCGTACGGGCAAAATAAGTTGTTGTTTTGTCTCATAATTTGGGTGGATGTTTGGGACTTTTATAATGTTCATTTGGAAATTAAAATAATGGGTTTTAAGCCCAATGGTTTGGTATATGGCTTGGGTAAGATTTTGGGCCTATTGGGATAGTATATGGGCTCATTATGTTTTGGTTTATATGGGCCCTATGACTAATTTCGTGGTTAAGTAGGTTAGGGGACCATTAGACTTAATCGAATTCATCCTAAAGGTTAGAGAGAGGAACCCTAAAGATAGAGAGAGAAAGAACCCAAGATGAGAGAAGGATTTTGATGACTTTGGATTGGATTCATCCTAAAACACCATGGCAAGTGTACCTAGACTAAAGATTGAATCTAGTGTTCGAGTTATAATAAGGGTTATTCATTTGAATCTATTAATTTAATGATTGAAATTTTGATTTTGATTAATTTATTAATTTAACTAGTCTAGGAGCTTAACCATTTCTTTGTTTAATATGATAAGAACATTAGTGTTGAATCATTTGACATCGGATTAAATTAACAAAGGATTCATTAGATGAACATCCTTATTCATAATCAATTAAAAGACCATTGTTAATTTCACAAATCGATATGAAATTGAGGTTAGATGATGTAATTCATATTACTAGGATTACTGAACAAAAATATACAATTAAACATCTAAATCATTTTATTTAGAGTCAAAAAATTTAGATGTTGGGTTGTAATGATGCTATATTGCTTATTGTTATTGGATAAGGTTTACTATTAACTTTAGAGGCTATTATGGTGAATTGGGAATTGGTTCGGCTAACATTATTGATGAATGAAGGTTTGGGAAAATACCAAGGGCCAAATCAATTTTCGAACAAGTAGAATAAATTCATTTGTGCTTGCGAATCAATTCGGGTTAGGACTCAATCGATTCGGTTGTGTCAGAATCCTAAAAAATTGTTCATAAGGGTATGGTTTGGAACCTAATTACATTAATTTAATATTTAGTTAATAATTTAAAGATATTAATTAAATTATGAATTCAGGCTTATGACTAATTAATCTGCGATAAATTATGCCTAGTATTATGTAATTTTATGTGTAAGCATACCACTTGTAAGTACGTGTCCCGATCATACTTATCTGGTTGTTAGTTCAATTTTTTTGTGTGTTGGGATCATACTTACACGCATATTAGTTCGAATTTCTTGTACGTGTTGGGATCGTACTTACATGTATATATTGTAAATCTCTTGTATGTGTCGGGATCATATTTATATGAATATTTGATTTAGGATGATCTTATTCTTACTTGATATATTACTTGAGACGAGTAATATAGTATACCCAGATTGGAATTTTATTTATGTTTGGTAAATATGGACAATAATTTAATATTGGGTTCAGATAAGACTGGGTTTAGACTCAAGTGATAGTTAGGGGGTTTTAGGTTGGGATAAATTCTAAACAACTAAAATATGGGAAGAAAATGCATAGTTAGTTATTTTTCCCCAAATTAAGTTAAATTGTTTTTCTTCGTAGACTTACTATTTACGTTGTTGTTGATTATATTTTTCAAGACCCAGGTCGAACTGCCGCCTCATCCCTTATTCATCTACTGCTCCTTCTTTAGTTGTTGCTCTTCTAGGACGTAGGTGTCGAGCCTGCGTGCTCACTCTTTTATTTACATTTGAATTCAGTCGTGTCAGTTTTATAGTAATTGTTATTTCATTATGTGTTTGTGCTTATGTTGAGACAATAGTACTTTGCAGTGTAGGAGTTTATTATTATAATGGTTACAATATAATAATTTATGGGTTTACTTTTATGTTGTATTCCGTTAGCATCTATATGTTTTAGTTTTATGATTTAAGTTACTCTTAGAATGATATTCAATTGTTCACACTCCTGTACTATATATTTTGGACCTCATCAATCTAGTTTAGATTTTATACGGTGTCACAGTTGGTATAAGAGATTATCAAATTCTAGTATTCTAGGGATCTTGATTGTGTCCATTATTTTCCTTGTAGTGTTTTTAATACTTTATATCTTGTCATTTAGATTTTGTTAGTCTATTTTTTATACGTGTACGTATATGCTTTTGTTCACCATCTTTCAGATAGTGAACACACAATAATTGGAAGCATGATGTGTAGCAATCGTGAGTGCCAAGTCTGATGTGGTGGAACCTCGACAACTCCTATATTAGTCGCATCCATCATAGCAGTGATAGGATAAATCTATAAAACCAACCGAATTAGATACCATTATCACCAGGCTATGATAGCAACGATTGCATAACTGTGCCAGGAGAAGAAGTCACCATCACAATTTTTGGCCAGAAAATGTACCTGTTCCGACAACATTTTTAAGTTAGGAGCGCGAGGAATGACTTTGTAAAGTCAACCCACTAGAGTTTTCAGGGTCTACCGATCCAGTTGTCGCATTATAGTGGAGGCACAAGATTGAGCGATGCGTATGCCTTCAGGGCGAACTGAGGTACTGAAGCAGATGCTAGCTAGTTGGCGACTTATAAGGAGTGTTTAAAACTATTGGGACTCTATTATCACTTAAAAAAAGTAGGGGCAATTGACTATAGAAGAATTTTGGTAGAAGTTTGAAGGGAATTATTGCCCATTGAATATAATACAAATCATCACTACACTTATGGATGTAAGAACCACAATGGATCAAACCATGTAAACCTGGTTTCCATCTCTTTTCTCTCATCATTTCTCTATTATACTTACTCTAAATAAGCATTTTCATGATTATTCTCTCTTTATCTGTTGCAAATCTAAGATTAGTGTATTTAGCTTAGATATAAACCCATACACCATCTTTACGCATTAACAGATTGGCATTTTTCTGTAGGAAATCATTGACAAGACCGTCATTATTTTTTACCGATATTTCCACTTACTATGGAAGGATTCTCAATCATGGTTTACTATTGTTTTGATAATTTACACCCCATTAATTATAAGCACTCTTTCAATCCCACCTTAACTACAGATCCATAAGCGAATGGGTTTCCTCCAACATGTAGTTTGTTTCTCACCACAACTCTTGTTATTACCATCCTCTCTGATACGATACAGTGAAAATGAATGAAAATCTAGAGAATAGAAAGACCACAAAAGAAGTTCTACCTTCTATGCCTACAAGAATAAAACAATTGGAAGGAATACTATAGAGTCTGGAAAGAGGCCAATTGGCTATGCAATAAAGTGTTAGGAAACTAACTCAAAGCATCCTGACCGGCAAAATGAGGTTGTATAAAATCCCAACGACCCCATTTAAGGGTGAAAATCTTGATCGAAGGTAGGTAATGCCTACACCGACCACATATATTAGTAGAAGACAGATATACCAAGAGAGGGCAATAGAAAACCTTAGACGACTGGATTGGGGCCGATGGAGAAAAGTAAGCAGGTTCAAATATATTGGATCTGAAAGAAGTGAGGCGACTTACAGTCCAGGGGACACTTCCACCATCCGAACAGGTGGATATGTTGACGACCAAACATATTAACTTGAGCACCGAAGAATTTTGGAAAGGATAAGCAGAGGGTCCTCATCCGATGCTTGGGCCCAAGAGCAAAAAGATCTCATTAACATTGGGGGACTAAGGGATATAGGGAGGAGTAAAGGAAAGATGGAACTAGGAGGGTAAAAATCTCAAAAAGTTTAGACTAAGTGTTTAATAATTAGCTAATGCTAAAAAGACATCGTAGTAAGAGAGCTCAGCCAAAAGTTGAGGACAAGCAGGAAGGACATTGTCATTTAAAGCTGGCAGGGAGGAGCAACCCTGGAGAGGATCAATCCAATGATTATAGGACCACATAGGCAAGATCATCAAGAATAAAAACACCAAAAGATAGGTCTCATATAAGGATCCCATTTACATCATCTATTGTGAGCTACCCAACGCTCGCAAAGTTCAAACCACCAGTCACCACTCTGAAATATGATGGTACATCATATCCTATGTTGAATAAATAGTAGTACGAAGTTTCCTCGAGCATTTACTCCATCCCTGAAGAGATGCATTGCTAAGTATTCTCCAGCATAATTACAGGTTAGACCCAAATTTGATATAACTATCTACTGAGAGCTAAAGTTTCTAACTTGCCACAACTCGTTGATCTCTTCATTAGTAATTTTTATTTTGGTTCAAGACCAGGAAAGTGAGTTGCACACTTATGAAATGTTTGTTACGGAATAAACGAGATGACAAGGGAATTTATTTCCCGATTTAATACTCTAAAGCTTGAAGTCATTGACTATGAGGAGAAGACATCAATTGCAGCTGTGATGGGGTAAGGAGTTCTTAAAATTATCCAAAGATCCACCAAACACAATGTGTAATCTATTGACCAAGGATGGAAAAATTATTAATTTTGAGGTGGATACGGCAGCAAACGAATCCAACCGTTCCAAAGCCTACATTAGCAAAAGCTTGGAGAGTAAGAGGGAGTTCTGGGAGAATAAAAAGATTGATAGATAGAGGAAGTTTGATGAATATACCCAATTAACTGTTTGGTTACACCATATTCTTGAGGAGATTCATGGGAACAATGACTTGAAATGGTCAGGAGAGTTAAAATATCATCTTAATAAAAGAGATAAAATAAAGTATTATGAGTTGCATAAAGATCATGGTCATAACACGGATAGTTGCATGGCTTTGAAGAATGAGATTGAGATCCTCATTAGATGAGGAAAATTGACGATGTTTATTGACAATGGTGGTCGATCAAATTAGCAGGATGAGAAAAAACAGAAGATGATTAAAGTCCCCTTGTAGGAAGGTTGACGAGAAGAAAAGAGGTGAGGATGATGATTCGAAGGTATGCCACCAAGAGACCTAAATTCATTTTCCACGAGCTCAACATAATGAAGGATGCAAAGCCTACAAAACTGAAACACCATGTGTTTAGCCACGATAAGAATATGTCAATTCGGTAAGAGGTGGACAAATTATAAAAGGTAAAGTTCGTCAAAGACATGACATATACAGAATGTCTCTCGAACGTCGTCATGGTCAGGAATAAGAATCATAATATGCTACCCGGGATTGATCAATTATTCAATGACACAGCAAGGAAAGAGCTCCTCACCTTTATGGATGCTTATTCGGGGTATAACTAGATAAAGATGAAGTTGAAAGATCGAGAGAACACCTCACTCATCACTAGTCGAGGTACATATTCATACAATGTTATGACTTCTAGAGTGAAAAATACAGGACCAATATACCAAAGGCTGGTGAACAAAGTCTTCAAAGATAAGATCGGTAAAACCATGGAAGTATACATGGATGACATGCTAACAAACAGAAAGAAAGATATCGATGTAGCACCCTATATTTATAGTATCTCAAATTACACGTGTGCACATAATTTAATTAAATCGAGAAATAAAGTGACTTAAATAAACTCTAATTAGTGAATAAAAGTATTAATATTTATGTGTAAACATATTTACTTGTGTGATAAAAAAAATGAAAACATGTTAAAAATATGTTACGTCATAACTGAGTAAAAGCGATAGGTTTAACATTATCTCATTCGGCACACGTGGATAGATTCGTGTTGGGAATGAGATGAAAATTAATGTCAGATAACTCAGATGTTAGTTTTAAGTGAGCCAATAGTCCAGAATAGATTAGAATAGTTTAAAATTGGTACTCAGGGTTATAGTTAGGTTTTGAAGGCTTTTTAGGATAAACGAGAGTCATAAAAGGGTATTCATATCATTTTGTACATAAAGGCTGACTCAATTTTGGGATTTGGAGTCTTTTGGTTTATATTTAAGTAAGGTGGATAGAATGGAAAGTTATCTAACCATTCAAGGGGCTAGGGTTTTGAGAGAGGAGAGAAAAGAGAAGAAGAAAATGGAGAAAAGTGACGAAAAAAGGGATTCGGGTTGGAGATCAAGTTCATCCGTGTTGAAGATCATTACCAAAAGAGGAATTCAAGAAGGAAATATAATAAATTCATATCTCTCAAGGCAAGTAATTAACTTTCTTTAATCTTATTTATCATTTCAAATATTCATGTAAAATTTGTGTAGGAAAAACACAAGTTTTTGGGATGGGAGAACCATGTAAAATAGGGTTTTGATTAAAAATTATCCTTGAAGAGGAATCTTGTAATGATAGTACAATAGATATGATATGATTAGAATGAAAAATATGAGTTCTTGATTGATTTATAAGAGAAAAGATCAAATCTTAAAACTAGGGTTTAGTATTGCATGATTTGTTAATTTAATCGATCAACTGTCAAAATTTTTAACATCACGTAAAATACATGCCATTTTATCTACACTTTGTATTAGAATATGATACATAGATTTAAATAAACATATGGATCTTAAATTTTCAATGACCCTTAAATCAAGTCATATGGACTTCTGTGGAGGGAGTAATAGCCGTTTTAGTAAAAGGTGTTTAATTTGTCAAAATATTAGGTTTATGAATTCTAGTGGGATTACCTATTTAAATGGAGATCGTGGGAGAAATTTTTAAAACTCATATACATACCTATTCTAGCGTTGGAGGTTGCACATAGTGGGAGGTCCACCATGGCATGACCAACAAGTGTTGGATTGTTCCCCAAATCATAATATTGTTGCACAACCACTACAGGTGTGAGGATAACTGAGTTTCGAGTTTGGTTGGGGTAATGTCGAATGGTTATGACCCATGTATTTATGCTTGTGATAGCCTCCATTATGCATTTGTGATTTTGGAGTCGGTGATGAGATTCTAACCCAGTGGCCTAGGGATGGTATGGAACTACCTAGAGCCAGATAGCATACTAGGGAATGCATCCGGGAAGACAACTCGAGGATGATATTTATATAAGTATAAAAGAGTGTTATATGTATATTTGTACTCAAATAATTGTGTGAACATTAAATTATAACTAGTGTGTAGTTACGTGACTATGAAACGGTATGAATATAATTGAGAAATAATACGTTATAGCTTATGTGATAGCTACGTGATAAATAAAGTAAAGTAATTAAGATACAAGTAACACAATTAGGCTAGAGTATTATTATATTGGATTATGCTAAGGGTGACTAGACTAGTTAGGCAGGGTAGCATAACTAGGTAATTAAAATACATGCATTTGGTGTGGAATATAGATGGGGGGTGAGGATAATCGCATGTGAGTATGACACCAGATGAATATGAATAATTCGTGTCGCATATTTATTAATGCATTTAAATACATGCAAGTGTTTTTAAAACGTTTTGGGCATGAACCCATATCAAAAAATATTTTCAAAATCTTTTAGGTGCTCATCAATATAAATGCCAAGGTTAGCTTGCCATTCCAGTCAGACGATGTTGCAGCAGCTGTGGATGCATGCAGGATGTGCATAGATGCCTATTTCTATTATATCTAGTTAGGATGATTATTCCAATATTTCTTTTTGGCATGTCTCCCACAGTTGAACATCTTTTATTATAAGACTTTGCTATATTATATCATTTATTAGTTGGATCGTTGTACTTGGGTTTTCTCGAGAGTTGATTCAGTAAATTATATAATTTTTCTATCAGCATTTATTATGTTATGTGGTTGTGATGAAGGTCTATCTTATATGGTTTAATGGTTTAATAAAGCATATTAATAAATTTTTTAATAAGTTGACACTAGGCTTAATAGGTTGTTAGTAATTAATTAGTTTTCAATAATGATGCTAAAAAGGAGCCAGATTGAGATTCCTCTTTTATTTTAGTATAAGATTGGTCGTCCGTTATTAGAATAGGCAGGGTGTCGCAACCAGCCACATCAGTGATCTAGGATGAATTTTTGATTAATTAGAAAAATACCAAATGAAGATCAACCCAACAAAATGTGTCTTCGGGGTTAAAGATTTCATAGTCAACCATAAAGGTATTGAAGAAAACCCAGACAAGATACAAGAACTGATAAACATGCAGTCTTCGATAAGCAAAAAAGATATACGGAGACTAGACGGACGAGTGGAAGTGCTGAACAGATTTGTATCCAGTGCCACAGACATATGTCTCCCATTCTTTAAAATTCTAAAGAAGTCATTTAAATGGAACAATGAATGTGAGATAAACTTTATAGAATTGAAGAAATACCTAGGATCCACACCTTGTCTAGTCCAATCGAAGGCACACACCTCTATTTATACTTAGTAGTCTCAGAGTTAGCAGTCAAATCAACACTGGTTCGACAAGAGACCGGGGTGCAAAAATTGACTTACTACACTAGCAAGGCATACCATGGAGTATAAATCCGATGCCCTAGGTTGGAAAAGTTATCCTTGGCTTTGATTGAGGCCTCCAAAAAAATGAAATCATATTTCTAGGTGCATACCATTATCGTTTATACAGACCTTCCCCAATGCTAAGTTGTTCACAAACCTGAGAAGTCCGGTAGACTAGTGTCTTGGGAAGTAGAACTAGGAGAGAATGACATCCATCATGAGCCCAGAAAAGTAATTAAAGCCACACACTTAACAGTTTTATAACTAAGTTTACTTATGAAGAAAAAACAGCAAAGAAGATTTTTAAGGAAGAGGGCTCAGTCCAGAAGCATACCGATCAGACTTACGTGGATGATGGATTAGTATCAACACCAACATAACATACTTATATGGAATATAGATCTGCTCCGAGTAGAGTTATATGGAAGAGAGATTTTTACAAAATGCAGTCAACCAGGTTATCGAAACACCAAAATCAACAGTTAGACAAGAAAGAGCTCATGACCTTAATCAAATGAAGAAACTATTTAAACATGGGTACTTAGTGGAAAGAAGATTCGAAAGATAACCATCGATGTGGCAAGTGTTTATAAATGAATCTTAATGTGAAAATGGGAGTGGAGTAAGTATAATAGTCACAACACCAGATGGGGGTGATGTTGAGTATGCACTCGATTCCATTTTGATGTTTCTAATAATGAGGAAGAATATGAAGCCCTCATAATTGGTCTTAGACTAGCACCATCGCTTAGCGCCCAACAGTTATCAGCCCACGGTGACTCCCAACTTATAGTTAATCAATCTCTTTGAGTTTATAAGTAGAGAGAAGAATCGATAATGAAATACTTGACAAAGTCAAAATCAATATTTTTAAAATTCTTCATTTTTTAGATGGTTATAATACCAATAATTAATAATGATCGATTTGATACACTAGCCTGCCTAGCTTCAGCCATCAGAACTGAAATATGGAGAACAGTGCTCGTAGTGGTCTCCATGTATTGTAACATAGACGAGGAGAGTGTACTAGAAATGGAGATATACTTAGGGCCCTCGTGAATGGACCCTATCCAAGCATATTTGGAGTTAGGAATAATTCCATTAGACCCAATGGAGGCAAGGTGACTTCGTTAAAAAATATTTAGGTATGTGCCAGAAAGAGGAATCCTATTAAGAATATAATTCATAATATCACTGTTCAGATGTGCTCATCTGGGCAAAGTCAATAACAATATCAAGTAAGTACACAAAGGATCGTGTGGAGATCATTTGACAGTTTGGTCACTAGTAAAGTGAGTAGTAACTCAAGGTTATTATTGGCTAATGATGAAATAGGATTGTACAAACTACACGAAGAAGTGTGATAAGTGAAAAAATTTATCGTAATCCACAAAAGCACAAGATCAACACTAGCACTGATCACACCCCTATGTCCCTTCTCCACATGGGGGATCGATCTGGTTGGTCCATTATCGAAAGTAAGGGGTAGGTTTAAGTAAATGGTCGTAGTTGTTGATTAGTTCACTAAGTGGGTTGAGTCCGACCCATTAGTGGAGATACCGTTATAGAAATTCTTCTACTTCATATGGAAGAACATCATATGATAATATGAAATGCCATATGCCTTCAACACAGATCATGGCACGTAATTTGATAATAAAGGGTTCAAAGACTAATGCGTGCGTTAAAAGACTCAAAAATTGCATTTAGCAGCTGGTCAACTGTAGTGTAACGAGAAAACAAAAATAATAAATAGGACCCTGCTCGGCAGTATGCAGAAGAGACAAGACGAGGCTAAAGGAAACGAGATTAATGAGCTATAGAGCATGTTGTGCACATACCGAACAACAATAAGGACAATAACATGATAAACCAATTTCATGTTGGCATTTGGTACTGAAGTAGTGGTGCCCACTGAGATTGGTCTGCCCAGCCATCGAGTGCCCAACTTTGACTCATCGAGGAGTGATCTGATAAAAAGTCTATATTTTGACCTAGTTAAATAAGTCATGGAATGTGTTGCTCTATGAGTTGTTTCGTACTAACGAAGAACTACACAGTTTTATAATGAAAGAGTAAAATCGAGAATTTTAAATAAAAACTACTATGTGTCGAAAAAGGCTATTAAAAAAACGAACAAGATGGAACCCAAATGGCAATGCCCACATCGCGTATATATTATTTTACAATCGGGGACCTACAGAATTGAAACTTTTGATGGTGAGTAGTTCAAAAATCCTTGGAACTCTAATTATCTGAGGAGGTACTACCAATAATAATGACAACATACACCTGACAGAGGAGAAAGTGATGTACAACTTCTTTTTTCACCCATTTTGTAATTCCCCTCGACAATTAAAAGAATTATGTTTCTTTACATATGTACTCATTTCAAACTCTTTGTACATTATTCAAAGACCACTTATTCGGTATAATAGGTCTATAAAAAAACCATGGCATAAGACACTTAAGAGACAAACACATTAAGATCAATGATAAAAATAAAGTTTCATAGTTTAATCAACACTTCATGTACAATCTCGTCTTAGGACAGGTCGTGAACAAGAAGTCCCTTTAAGTATGGGAAATCCATTGTGGTGTTGTGGATGTTGAGATTGGACCACAATTTCTAATGAAAGGATATATCCTAATAAACATTTATGACTCTATTAACCTATGCTGATGCGTGGTCAAGATGAAAAGATCCATTCATACGACCAATAAGCCAGTACAAGCATGGGTAGAACCTAGTTCCGGATAACTTAGGTTCATCCAAAACTTATAACCGGTAAGACCGATCAACTTGAAAACCTTGTATGATTATAAGCCTAAACTGCTAGCAGGGCCACTCAAAACACTTCATGTACGATCTTGTACTAAGAAAGATCGTGAATAAGAAGTTCCCCCAAGTATTGGAAATTTAGTGCAATGTTGTGGATAATAAGATCCAATCACAATTTCCTAACGTGAGGATAAATCTTGATAAACTTTGATGACTCTTGTAACCTATGTTGATGCATGGTCAGGATGATAAGATCCATTCGAATGAATAATAAGTCATCATAAGCATGGATAGAACCTAGGTCAGGATAATTTGGGTTGGTCCAAAACCAGTAGCTAGTAAGGTGGATCTAGTTAGCGTTAAGTTAACCATGCGATTACACGACCAAACAACTGGAAGGACCATTCCAAATGTAAATGATAGTTAATAGAAATATAATTCTGTCACACCCCAAACCCAATATCCATACTAATCATTTATTATTAGAATAATTAAATCATAATCTTGAGCCCATTGGAAATATAATTTATCTATCCATATTTTACTGCATAATGTGCATAATCAACATAATATTATTCTTGTGCCATAACGAAATCAATATCAGAGTCATAATTAAGCGGACATACAATACTATGATTAACTACGATAAAATTTCACAATCATCAACTCAATCCATACTAACGCAAAATATACAATGTGTGAGTAAATTAAAATCTTCAGTGTGACAATGATAAAATCCCCATATTTAAACCCCGGCTCTTTCCAACGGTGCAACTCTCAAAGTTACCGGTCATATGGTATTCTAGTTGGCAGCATAGAAACCTGAAATTGTTAAAATATAAACTGTAAGCATTAAGCTTAGTGAGGTACTCCTTCCCTACAATGTAATAACAATTCTATATAGAATATGTGGATATAAAATCCGAACAATCCTGCCCATTGGCAATAACAAATCCTGGATCATAAGATCCAAATAATTCTGCCCATTGGCAATAACAAATCCAGGAACATAAGTTCCAATTAATTCTGCCCATTGGCAATAACAAATCCTGGAACATAAGTTCCAAATAATTCTGCCCATTGGCAATAACAAATCCTGGAACATAAGTTCCAACAAATCATTGGATCTTTGTCCAATTCCAATCCTGGATCATAAGACCCAACCAATCCTGGATATTTTAATATCCAAACAAATCCTGAATACCGAAGTATTCAAACAAATCCGCTCTTAGAGCTATATTCATATTTATATATGAAACAAATCATAAGTACACTCACCTTGACAGTTTAACTGGCTTTTCCCTTGCCTTTATCATGTACTTGTTCAATCAGCTCTTCTTCCCTTCCTATCATTCTTACAATATTAGTATCATCATAAGAATATTAATAGTCTAAAGAATAACTTCAATCATAACTCAATTCATAAGCATCATATTATTCAATTCAAATCATTCATTAAAATGAAGTCCCATCTAGACTCAGGTTCTGATATCTAACATATTCAAATTACAGCCCAAACCCTTTTTAATTATTCTTGGTAATCCAATCCTTATTATATCATGTTTCCAAAACAAAAGACGGCACATCATTCCGAGTTTCCTAGAGCAAAATAAGCCTATTTCTTCACTACATAGCAAATTTCCCCTATAGGCTCTCTTATCGTTCATTCAACTTCCACGAATTTCCATAATTTTTCTACATCATACATTTATGTGATATTTCACCCAACATAAGTAAACATATTGAAAAATACAAAATTAAAGTTTCATAATTTTTAAGATTCGTTTGCTATGTCAAGCAAAACACCGAACACATGGCGGGCATACTTTCACCCTTAGGGCAGATTTCATACCCGCACTTCAAACTCTCACCAAAGACTCATTTCTTGGTATTGTATCATGATTTTCGGATATGTCATACATATATGAGTCCAGGTTAATCTCCAATTGGAATCAATAAATTCCAGTAAGTACACGAAAATATATGGATGTTTGAATAAACAGAGTTTCTAAACAAAGCAATTTTAGGGTTTTGTACATTCAACTTAACTTAAACTTGAATATATCCATACATATGCACCCAAGAATGAAAGGTCAATAAAAAATCAAGGATTTATATCATATAAATCGTAAATGAAAGAGAAATAGCAAGATTCATGGTTGGAATTACCTTAGGGGCTTTTACGTAATTTTCTATTAATTGTTTTGAATGTTTCTCCTCACTTTCTTCTTCCTAACCCTCACAATTGTTTTTACTAAACTTAAAACTCTCCCCAAACTGAGTTTTCTGAAGAAAGGAGGATATCTCAAGGGTTTAAGTCGGCCAAAACAACCTCCACCTCCAACCAATCAATTTATAACATGTGGCATCATATAAAACAAAATATCATTTAAGGCTAAATGACTACTTTAGCCCCTGTTCGTAAAAAGACAATATCTTCCCACTCAGATGTCCGTTAGATGGACCGTTTGTTGTGTTAAAACCCCAACTCATATATCTACAAGTATCTAGGTTACTCCTCAAGTCAATTGTTATGTCATAAAGGTCAAAACTAGTCTTAAACTTGAACATTTCTACCGAAAACTTCAAAATTTCACATTTGTAACTAGTTCGATTCTTCATGTTTTATGAAGGTAGGATTAGGCTAAACATAATGAATTAACATTATATATACTAATAACATATTATAAATATCACACAAGCTAATCATGATTTAAATATAATTTATCATAATTATATTCGGGTTGTCACAATTCTCCCCCAGTTAAGAAATTTCGTCCCCGAAATTGACATACCTTGGTTCTCTGAATCAAACAAATACGGATAACGCATCTTCATGCTATCCTCACTCTCCCATGTAGCTTCTTCCATGGAATGCCTTCTCCACACAACTTTCACAAGTGGGATCACTTTTGATCTCAATATTTGTTCTTTCCTATCGACGATTGCAAGTGGTTCTTCCACATAGCTCAAATCTTCCTTCAACTCAATAGGTTGTTCCACCAATACATGTGAAGGATCTGCTACATACTTTCTTAACATAGAAACATGGAAAACATCATGTAACCGAGATAATTCTTGTGGTAACGCTAACTTGTAGGCAACCATCCCGACTTTCTCAAGGATTTCATAAGGTCCAATGTAACGTGGACTTAATTTCCCTTTCTTTCCAAACCTCATAACTCCTTTCCATGGAGATATCCGAAGAAACACATAATCCCCTTTCTGGAATTCCAAATCTTTTCGTCGTTTATCCGCATAACTTTTATGTCTGCTTTGAGCTATTCTCATTCTATCTTGAACAATCTTCACTTTTTCAGTCGTGACTTCAATTAATTCTGGACCCTCTATCTTCCTTTCACCAACTTCACCCCAACATATCGGTGTACGACATCGTCTGCCATACAAGGCTTCATATGGAGCCATACCAATAGTAGACTAAAAACTATTTTTATATGCAAATTCTATCAAAGGCAAATATTCATCCCAATTACCTTTGAAATCAAGCACACAAGCTCTAAGCATATCTTCCAAAATCTGTATTATCCTTTCAGACTGCCCATCTGTCTGGGGATGAAAAGCCATACTAAACTTCAAGTTAGTACCCATAGCATACTGCAAGCTATCCCAAAATCTGGATGTAAAAGAAGGGTCCCTATCTGAAACATTAGATACCGGTGCTCCATGCAATCGAATAATTTCATTAACATACAATCTAGCATAACTATCAACTGTATACGTAGTCTTGACTGCTAGAAAGTGAGCGAACTTTGTCAATCTATCCACCACTACCCAAATCGAATCTGACCCCTTCTGAGATCGAGGAAGCCCAACCACAAAATCCATCGTTACATGATCCCATTTCTATTCCGGTATCGATAATGGCTGAAGCAGACCAGTAGGTTTCTGATGCTCCACTTTCACTTGCTGACATATAAGGCACCTCGCAACAAAATCAGCTATTTCCTTCTTCATATTATTCCACCAATAATGCTCCTTTAAATCCTTATACATTTTAGTGCTACCAGGATGCATAGTATAAATGGAATTATGAGCCTCATCTAAAATTTCCTCTTTCAATCCACACACATTAGGCACACACAACCGCTGCTTATACAATAAAGTGCCATCATTCACAATACAAAAATCTTCAGACTTACCATCTCGGAGATCTTGTCGTTTCTTCTCAAGGAAAGGATCTTGACTTTGCAAATCATGAATACAGGTAGCTAACAAAGGCCTCACGCTTATATGAGCAAAGAATTTGTCCCCATCTACTAGCTGCAATTCCACTCCCATCAATCTCAACTCCATAATATGAGCAACTCTAGCACATCGAATACAAGATAACCTGCCTGAAGCCTTTCTACTCAAAGCATCTGCAACTACATTTGCCTTTCCTGGGTGGTAGTGAATTGTACAATCATAATCTTTAATTAACTCCATCCACCGCCTCTGCCTCAAATTCAACTCCTTCTGAGTAAACAAATACTTAAGGCTTTGATGGTCAGTAAAAATTTCACATACCTCACCATATAGATAATGACGCCACAACTTCAAAGCAAACACAATAACAGCAAGTTCCAAATCATGTATAGGATAATTACGTTCATGTGTACGCAACTGCCTAAAAGCATAGGCAATAACTTTACCATGCTGCATAAAAACACAACCCAACCCCTGATGTGAAGCATCGGTATAAACAACAAAACCATCTCCACCATGCGGAATAGTAAGAACAGGTGCAGTTACCAACCTCTTTTTCAATTCATCAAAACTATTTTCGCAATCAGAATTCCATTCAAACTTAACATCTTTCCGGGTTAGTTTAGTCATTGGTAAGGCAATCGAAGAAAATCCCTTAATAAACCTTCTATAATACCCATCTAAACCCAGAAAACTTCTCACCTCAGTCACATTATTGGGTCTCTCCCATTTCACAATAGCCTCTACCTTTTTAGTATCAACATATATACCATCTCCAGAAATAACATGGCCTAAAAATACAACTTGTGATAGCCAAAATTCACACTTGCTAAACTTAGCATACAACTTCTTATCTTTCAACAGATTCAAAATAGTTGTGAGATGCTTTTCATGTTCAACCATATCACGTGAATAAATCAGAATATCATCAATACAAACTATCACAAATGAATCAACAAAATGATGCAGTACCTGGTTCATAAGATCCATAAATACAGCTGGAGCATTAGTCACCCCAAAAGGCATCACAAGAAATTCAAAATGACCATACCGAGTACGAAAAGCGGTTTTAGAAATATCACTTTCCTTCACCCTCACCTGATGATAACCCGATCGCAAGTCTATCTTTGAAAACACTTCAGCACCCTGTAACTGATCAAACAAATCATCTATACGAGGTAAAGGATACTTGTTCTTAATTGTGGCTTTATTCAGTTGCCTATAATCAATACACAAACGCATAGTACCGTCTTTCTTTTTCACACATAAAACTGGTGCACCCCATGGAGATACACTGGGTTGTATAAAGCCCCTATCAAGTAAATCTTGCAACTGGATCTTAAGTTCTTTCAACTCAGTAGGTTCCATTCTATACGGTGCCATAGAAATAGGGGTTATCCCTGGTGCTAATTCAATACTAAATTCAACTTCTCTTTCTGGAGGTAACCCTGGCAACTCACTAGGAAACACTTCAGGAAAATCCCGTACAATAGGAACATCGACTAATTGTAAAGCCCCCTTCCTAGTGTCAAGAACATATGCAATAAAACCCTCACAACCCTTACTCAATAATTTCCTCGTCTGAATAGCAGAAATGATGCAACTGGGAACAATTTTCCTTTCCCCCACAAATTTAAATTCAGGCTCACCAGACATATTAAAAATAACTTCCTTACGGAAACAATCCATGGATGCATGATATTTGGATAGCCAATCCATTCCCAGAATTATATCAAAATCAGAAATATCCAATGGAAGTAGATCTATAACCGTATCTCTAGACCCCACAGTCAAAACACAATCACGAAAAACATATTCGACTACAATCATATCCCCCATAGGCATGGAAATACCCAACCCCACCTCTAAATGAATACATGGTCTATTCAGATATATGGAAAATGCAAATGACACAAAAGAATGTGTGGAACCAGGATCAATCAAAACTTAAGCACTTCTATCAGTAACAGAAAGTGTACCTGTCACCACATCTGGAGTAATCTGAGCCTCTTTCATCGTAAAGACTCGTCCACCTGGCCTGGAACCACTGGCTTGTCCTTTGCCCATACTTTTCACTGCACTGCGTGGAGATAACACTCTGCTTGCTGCTTCGCTAGGTGGTGCTGTAGTCTCTGCCAACTGCGGACAATTCTTCCTAACATGGCCCACTTGATGACAATGGTAGCATTCCACTCCTTTAAGCTTAAGACACTCGGATTTATAATGCCCCTCCTCTTTACAAAAGAAACATGTAACAACTCTCGTCGGTGCCTCACCTCTCCCTGGCCTCCTAACCAGACTAGAAGATTCTCCACCCCTAGTATCTTTGCCAAATCTCCCTTGGCCTCTACCACTATATCCACCACCTCTCTGAAATTTATGAGGTTCCACCTTAACACTTCCACTCTCACCTCCCCTATACTGAGATGCGTCGAATCTACTTTTCTTAAAACTCTCTCTGCTCGCAACACCTTGGTTCATTTGCCTTTCTGCTATCGTGGCTTTATTTACCAGAGAAGCATAATCTTCTAACTCATAAGTGGCCACTCTATTTTGAATAGGCCAAATCAGTCCATCTTGAAACTTACTACATTTATCTCCTTCATCCTGCACATACTTAGTAGCAAATCTAGACAAAGCAGTAAATTTAGCATCATACTCCCTCACGGACATTTTCCCTTGGGTCAAATTTATAAATTCCCTCACCTTCTCCCTCCTATAAACTTTAGGGAAATAATTAACGTACAAAGCTTTAATAAACTCATCCCAAGTAATAACACCAGTACCTTCCATTCTGGGCACCAAATGGTTGCTGGCTTCCCACCAATATTTGGCCTCTCCTTTCAGCTTAAACACAGCTAGATTCACTTTCTGGTCATCCGGAACTTTCATAACTGCAAAGATGGTCTCTATATCTCTGACCCACATCTCAGCTTCTATAGGTTCCACCGACCCTGAATATTCTGGAGGATTCAGCTTCAAAAACTTATCATGCATGGAATCTTTCATTTCCTTTCTCGCCTCTCTCTCAATTCTGGCCACAGTCTTTGATTCCAGATATCTAGCCTGTTGCTCCGCCATTTGCGCCATATTTCATTCTTGTTGCTCTGCCATCCTCAGTATTGCCTGAGCCATTATTTGCATCTTCGTAGGCTGCTCTTGCTCTCTAGCCCTTCCAGCAACACTTTGCTCTACTTCAGTATTATCCGTACGAGAAGCTACTCCCTCTTCTCTAGGTTGTCCACTCCCAGGTTCCATCGGGAATTATCTGTAATACAATAAAATTCTAACAACCAATATAAACAGTTTACAGTACTAAACTATTGGTTAGTATATAAACAATTCAACAATATCAAATCAATCAATAACTGCCATCTAATCGTCACACACGTCCAGAATTAATAACCTAGACGCTCTGATACCACTAATTGTCACACCCCAAACCCAATATCCATACTAATCATTTATTATTAGAATAATTAAATCATAATCTTGAGCCCATTGGAAATATAATTAATCTATCCATATTTTACTGCATAATGTGCATAATCAACATAATATTATTCTTGTGCCATAACGAAATCAATATCAGAGTCATAATTAAGCGGACATACAATACTATGATTAACTACGATAAAATTTCACAATCATCAACTCAATCCATACTAACGCAAAATATACAATGTGTGAGTAAATTAAAATCTTCAGTGTGACAATGATAAAATCCCCATATTTAAACCCCGGCTCTTTCCAACGGTGCAACTCTCAAAGTTACCGGTCATATGGTATTCTAGTTGGCAGCATAGAAACCTGAAATTGTTAAAATATAAACTGTAAGCATTAAGCTTAGTGAGGTACTCCTTCCCTACAATGTAATAACAATTCTATATAGAATATGTGGATATAAAATCCGAACAATCCTGCCCATTGGCAATAACAAATCCTGGATCATAAGATCCAAATAATTCTGCCCATTGGCAATAACAAATCCAGGAACATAAGTTCCAATTAATTCTGCCCATTGGCAATAACAAATCCTGGAACATAAGTTCCAAATAATTCTGCCCATTGGCAATAACAAATCCTGGAACATAAGTTCCAACAAATCATTGGATCTTTTTCCAATTCCAATCCTGGATCATAAGACCCAACCAATCCTGGATATTATAATATCCAAACAAATCCTGAATACCGAAGTATTCAAACAAATCCGCTCTTAGAGCTATATTCATATTTATATATGAAACAAATCATAAGTACACTCACCTTGACAGTTTAACTGGCTTTTCCCTTGCCTTTATCCTGTACTTGTTCAATCAGCTCTTCTTCCCTTCCTATCATTCTTACAATATTAGTATCATCATAAGAATATTAATAGTCTAAAGAATAACTTCAATCATAACTCAATTCATAAGCATCATATTATTCAATTCAAATCATTCATTAAAATGAAGTCCCATCTAGACTCAGGTTCTGATATCTAACATATTCAAATTACAGCCCAAACCCTTTTTAATTATTCTTGGTAATCCAATCCTTATTATATCATGTTTCCAAAACAAAAGACGGCACATCATTCCGAGTTTCCTAGAGCAAAATAAGCCTATTTCTTCACTACATAGCAAATTTCCCCTATAGGCTCTCTTATCGTTCATTCAACTTCCACGAATTTCCATAATTTTTCTACATCATACATTTATGTGATATTTCACCCAACATAAGTAAACATATTGAAAAATACAAAATTAAAGTTTCATAATTTTTAAGATTCGTTTGCTATGTCAAGCAAAACACCGAACACATGGCGGGCATACTTTCACCCTTAGGGCAGATTTCATACCCGCACTTCAAACTCTCACCAAAGACTCATTTCTTGGTATTGTATCATGATTTTCGGATATGTCATACATATATGAGTCCAGGTTAATCTCCAATTGGAATCAATAAATTCCAGTAAGTACACGAAAATATATGGATGTTTGAATAAACAGAGTTTCTAAACAAAGCAATTTTAGGGTTTTGTACATTCAACTTAACTTAAACTTGAATATATCCATACATATGCACCCAAGAATGAAAGGTCAATAAAAAATCAAGGATTTATATCATATAAATCGTAAATGAAAGAGAAATAGCAAGATTCATGGTTGGAATTACCTTAGGGGCTTTTACGTAATTTTCTATTAATTGTTTTGAATGTTTCTCCTCACTTTCTTCTTCCTAACCCTCACAATTGTTTTTACTAAACTTAAAACTCTCCCCAAACTGAGTTTTCTGAAGAAAGGAGGATATCTCAAGGGTTTAAGTCGGCCAAAACAACCTCCACCTCCAACCAATCAATTTATAACATGTGGCATCATATAAAACAAAATATCATTTAAGGCTAAATGACTACTTTAGCCCCTGTTCGTAAAAAGACAATATCTTCCCACTCAGATGTCCGTTAGATGGACCGTTTGTTGTGTTAAAACCCCAACTCATATATCTACAAATATCTAGTTTACACCTCAAGTCAATTGTTATGTCATAAAGGTCAAAAGTAGTCTTAAACTTGAACATTTCTACCGAAAACTTCAAAATTTCACATTTGTAACTAGTTCGATTCTTCATGTTTTATGAAGGTAGGATTAGGCTAAACATAATGAATTAACATTATATATACTAATAACATATTATAAATATCACACAAGCTAATCATGATTTAAATATAATTTATCATAATTATATTCGGGTTGTCACAAATTCACTCAATCATCTCTGAATATCTTTAATGATAACAGAGTAAGCATGCACACACAAATAATAAGACAGGCAAACAAAAATCTAATCATTTTAACAAAAATAAATATGTTCATAAAAAATTATAAATACAATCGGAAATATATTTGACATAAATTACACAATAGCTTCATAAACAGGTAGGAAAATACGGATCATCAGGCTTCAAGAGCATCTATCATTGGGGCTTCGACAATGATGACAGGATTGGCATTGGGAGAACTAGGATATCCAACAGCTACCTCAACCTGCTCGGCAACAGCTTCATCGGCATCCTCCTCAACCTCCATAGACTCAAGTTCGGCAACTAGAGACTTAGACTAATCATTGTCACCTTCCCAGTCCTGAACTGTCTTGATGATGTCCGAGAAGTGATTGATGACCCTCTTCTTGAGCTCATCATAGCCCTCCATGAAAATGGTCACCAGGTCCACATTGTATTCTCCAGAGGACTTAAACCTACACACTACCTCCTCCTTAGAAAATTATAGGGAAAAAGTAGACTTTTTAAAGGTATCAGTAAGTCTTTTCAATTCTTTTGTCCCCTTGGCAAGGGCCTCCTCTGAAGACTTCGCTTTAGCTGCATAAATCTCTACTTGGTCCTCAGTCTCTGAATGGCCTCCTTAGCTTGTCTCAGGGCACCCACATTAGACATTAACTGGTCATCCATCATTTTCATCTTTGAGAAGGCCTTGTCACGATTAACTTTGGCATCCTTTAACTCAATGGACAGGGTGAAGAGCTCATCATGATCGACCTTCAACTCATCGTAGGTGTTTTAGTAACAGGTCACCTCCCCCCCCTCCAATAATGGTAGCACTCATGGAACCCTGAAATAACGCGAAAAACATATTGAAGAGATCAAAATAATAAGAGTAGAAATAAAAACACAAGTCTAGTCTGGAACTTACCACTATCATACTGTGTTGCGCCATATTCGAGAGCTCACCAGCATTAAATTTCCTAAGGTGCTGGTAGTCACAACCATAACCATGATATCCCAGAACGTCAGCATCATTATCCCTATGATAGAGAATGGAATCTTTTTCTGCCCTTAACTGCTCCCTCATCACAGGTTTTTAAGGATCCCAAGTAAAGGGGTACACCTGCTCACAATCGAACCAACTATCGAGAAGGAGATCATATGATCGTTACTCTCTTAACCCTAACCCTAGTCCTCTTCTATTTAGGACTCGGGTGAGAAGGGTTCTAAATCAACCTCATCTGATGAGTACCCCTATCTTCGGGAGCAATGCCCTTCCCTTTGCCCTCGGCCTTAGCAGTAGCCTCACTACCACCTTTCCTTTTCTCATTATACTCAACATTATTCAAGGCCACTGTGTTGGTCCACTTGTTAACATATATTCTCTTCTTCTCCCTACTCCTAATAGTAGAAGGGGCATTTTCTTTATCACCTAAGCTTCTAATTTCATCTTCATGGTGATCTCCATCATCGTATGATCAAGAGATGGAAGCACCATTGAATTTTCTGACTCAGGTTAACTGGAAGAAGCTGCATAGAAAAAGAAATAATCAGAACTAAATCATGGGGTATAATTTGAGTAAAAATTCTCAACTAAGACGGCCACAAGTTAAATGCCACCTGCTGCGACCTTCTCCACACCAAAACCCTCTTAAATATGATGATCAACAGAACAGTTAATATGCTCATCTCTAGTAGGGGCACCACCTAAGAGGATGTATTAGCCTAAATCGATGAACTTTTGGTTTGAGAAAAGTTTCTCAAATTCCATTAGATTGGGAGTGAAAGTGTTTCTAACCAATTCCCTCAGAGCGTGGGAATATTTGGGAGCCTTTGTTGCAGCATTAAGATGAACAGAAATGTGGTGAGTTAACATATGCAAAAATAGAGAACAACATAAATATACGCTAAGGTGTGTACTAGTATGGTGGGGAGAGCACTTATCACGAGGGATACTGCACGACCTATCCCTCTAGTCAAATCATAATTCTCAATTTCATTTTAGGAAGACAAATTAGTTTTCCAACTGTGTTTTCTCGTCTCCACAACCTGCACCATTTTTTCATTGACCTATTGAGGAAAAAAGTAATAATAACCATTGGCCTCGGCATTATGCATGACACCATAAACTAGACAAAAAAATCCCCGATCAGGTCAAACCCAGTATGGATCTACTTGTACACTATCGATCTAATAATGGACCTATAAGTGTTCAGTGGGAGCTGGGTAGGAGCGACACCATAACCCCATAAAATTGACCTTCTAATGGGGTGAAGGGGAAGTCAAACTCCCACCTGTAAGTCCCATATGGGGAAAAATATCCTCATTATCACGTCAATTATAAACCCTCTCCTAGGGATTAAGGAGTCTAAGAGAAATTCTTACAGGGATATCATATCTATATCTCTAATCATCCCATCCATCCTCTAAATTATCACAGCTTTTGTTAACGGTATTACAGGAAGCTTGGTCTTAAGAATCAAAGGCTCCACATGTCCCCTCATCGATAAGGGGCACCACAATAGGAAAGGTTGAGTCCATCTGATCGTTAGGATGAGGATAAGAAGGATAATGGTCAAGATCCATTATAGACATAGACAATGTATTAACAAATCTCTTTTTATCAAGAGGATGATCTACAAAAGTGGTATCTATTTCCATGAGAGACTCAATTCCTACTGATGAGGGATGTGAAGCATACCTAATAGAAAAATAAACTCTAAGGGTAAACCTAGGATTTTATGGGTCATACTCATAGTACATAACTTGAAGATGGTTTGGTAATCTCCTGGCAGTTATGACAGGGCAGGCTGGCTCTAATTCCTCCAAGATTTTGAAAGTCACTGGATGTGGAGAGGGTAGTTCATCAACGTGAAAAATGAAACCCTAAAGTTGGGGGCTACTTTCAAGTGCATAAACAACAAATAATGGCATATGGGGAAAACCCTAGCCAAAATGGAAAACCTAGGCCAACTCACTCAATGGTCATCTAAATAGCCTCAAAACTCCAACAGGTCAACAATTTTCTCAACAATCCAAATGATGATAACAAAAACCAAAAGAATAAAAAGGAGTTTTCCCGGAATAAAACCCTAAATTGTATAGATATGATGAAAAGGTGTACTTGGAATCCCTAATAAGTTTTCAAAGATGAATGAAAGAAGCTAAACCATAAATAAGGAAAATAAAATCTTGGATTATCAGACGGTTATGAAAAAAGCATAAAGGAGTTCTAGGTTAAAGGAATATTAGAACTTGAAGGTTTTGGGGGAGATTTCATTCTTTCTCTCTCTAAAATCTCACACGAAGAGCAATAATTTGGAAAAAAATAAGAAATCTTTTTAATGGATTATATTTAAAAAGGGGTGGTAATGTTCAATTATGACTTGTGCCTTCACACCTGGAAAGGTGAACGAATGAGACACCTGAAGTGCACGTGCACTGCCCAAAGCGTTCATGATGATTATGCTGGGCATAGGATCCCAGCTAATAACACGCGTAAAATTCCTCCTTAGAGCAAAAATGTTACAAGTCAATCTTTTCGGTGTGCGTCGAGAAGATTTTTTAAGGATGATGACATTCTCTTCACTTACTCATATTTACTCAGCAGATACTTCCGAGGAAAATAATTCCATAGGATCTACCTCACCCCTCATTCATTAGAAAAGTCTTAGGGGATTCTGTTGTACCATAAAAATGGTGTGCTCAAATGAACATATGGCTCACGGGACATTGACAACGTTAATTAACACTATGAATAGGCGGATACCTACCATTTGAATGATGTCAATAGAACTCAAGGGACAATCATGAGGAATTTAAGGTTTATTATTTCTCAATTATTGATAAGCAATGTGTACCCTACCACTTTTCCATAAAGACATGTTACAAGGTATACCTTCCTAATCTGTGAAGGCTAGTCGCATGTCACCCAACATTATTTTTAGCTCTTATAATTTTTCTTTCTCTCTCTAGGCCCACACATGGCATGTATAAATAGTACACCTTATCTCCTAGTACAAGGATTTATCGAGAGTTTATTTCCCTATTTATATGCTACCTAGGTCTAGAGTGAACTAAAGAAGTTGCAAATCTCCATCCATCCATTGCTATTGACCATTGAATCTAATACAAATCATCACTAAACTTGTGGATGCATGCATCGTAACGAGCCGAACCACGTAAACCTAGTTTTCTTCTCTTTTCTCTCATCTTTTTTCTATTACAGTTACGCTAGATAGGCATTTTCATGATTATTCTCTCTTTATATGTTGCGAATTTGAGATTAGTATATTTATCTAAGATATAAACCCATACACCAATTTAAGGCGTTAAAAACTAATATCACACTAAAAAGTATGTTAGATTGAGAATAGCAAGGAAAAAATTTATAAAATCCTAAACCACATTTGTCAACTTAAGTCATTTCCAAAAGCATTATGTCAAATTTCTTTAATGATATTCAAGATCCAATTCAACTTTCTTTGAAAAGTCTAATTTTTTGTCAGGTGAAGTAATTTTCTTCTCAAAATAACATTTGGAGACTTCACAGATTTAAAGTTCCTTATTCACATCTTCAAGTGTCAAAACTAAGTCATTTTTCTCCTTTTCAACCAACTAAAAAATTTCCAAAAACACTTTTAACTTTCAATTTTAAACTTTTCAAGGATTAATTTTTCTCTTTATAAGTGTTCATATCATTCTTCAAGACATAAGTCAATTCTAATAGCTAACATTTTTTTTTTCAACATGTTTGACATTTTTTCTTAAGTAATCTCTTTGAGTGGTAAATTGTTTATGATCTTCAAGGTTCTTAATGAAATATGCTTTTTTTTTCCAAATAACTCAAGTTTATTACCTAATTTACAATTCAACATTTGCAATTTGAAACAATTTTTTATGAACTTGTGGTACTCTAAACTTAAAATTTTAGAATCTTCGTTATTAAAATAATCATAATTAATAAGAGAGTTTAAAATACCAAAGCTAGAGTTCTTATACGATGAAAAACTACGATTCTTATAAATTTTGGAAATAAAGCATTTTGATCCATTTATACTCATACAAGGCCTATAATGTGATGGAATTGTATAATTAAGAAAAACAAAGTCAAAAATGCTAGAATCCATAGGCACTTCAAAATAATGATCAAGTAGGCACACAAGAAAAAATGTCAGGCACAAACTTACAAACTAGGACAAAATAACACACAAGGATATAACTCAGGTTGTTAAGCCCAAAAGAGAAAACATTGTTTCATATCATTTAAAAATGCAAAATTCGGTGTGATAATGCCCTAGATGGGGTTTCAATAGGATATACTCATAATTAATTTTCAATTAAAATTTTTCTTGATTAAAAATGCAACACTAATAATTGATTTGCACAATGAAATTCAAACAGACATCATTTAGTAAATTTATCAAACACTTTACCTTAAATTGATTAGATCCAATTTTAGTTCAAGAAAATTTTAATGATATCATTCAATTCCAATTCGAAATCCGTTGTGATTAATTGCATAATAAGATGATAAATCTACATCTAGATCCAAACTCAAGTCTAATTGGGATTAGGTAATATGTAGCCAAATTAGTTTAATTCAATTACAAATATATGATAACCAAACATATATGAACCTTAGTCAATATTAGATCTTAGATTATATGAGGTTGTGTGTTGTGGATAATAGTAAGTGTGAAAATTAACACAATACCAAGAACTTTAAGGAAAATTTTCACCTATGAAAAAAAAACATGGGACGCTACAATTAATTTCATTAGAAAAATGAAGATGCTATAAGAGATTAGTCATTTACCAAAATTTATTTCCCTTTCAAGCTCTCATAATCCACCAAGCCTCAATACTCCTGATAAATGCATTATTTCTTATCTGTTATATCCAAATTTATGTTTTGTTCTGACCATTTTTTATTTGATAAGGTCTTAGGGTTATTTTGGTATACACAGAAAAAAATACAAGAATAAGTAAATTTAGGATCAAAACGGTAATTTTAAGGCAAAAGGGGGGATTTCGATAATTTTATAAACTTATTTTTCCAAAGGTTTTAAAAAATATGCCAAATGGAATTTGGAGATAATTGAAGACCAATTGGAGAATGCCACTAAAAAAATTGATTTTAGACTTATTAGAAAAAAGCCGATTTTTCATTCTAAAAAATAGTATTTATAAGGATTTTCATGGGAAGGAAGAATTCTCACCTGTATTGGATGAATTTTGATTCCACTAAGGACGAAATCAGATTTTATTGAGTTTAACATTCTCTTGTAATATAACCCTCCACCAAATGCCATAAGAATATACTTTCGTAAAATTATTCCACAATAATCAGATTCCACCCAAATTTACCTCAAACAAACCAAGAGGGATCCAAGTTTTTTATCCAAACCTTTTGTTTTAGGTAGTACCAAATATCATATGGAAATTTTATTTTTCACGTGAATTTTGTTTCGAAATGATGGTATTGTAACTGAGGTGAAGTTTGTTCCTTGCATGTTTGCGATTAGTGGATCTTGGCAGTGCTATTTATAGTATTTGTTTTTAATATAAAGGGTGTTCCCTCTCAGTTCATCTTCCACGCATCTCAAATAAATTTCTCCACCCTAAATAAGGCTTTACAAAAAAGGAATAATTCTTGCATTTCGTGGCCCCATGTTTTTGTCGGAGAGGGGAATCAAACTTATGACCTTAGGGGGTAAGTCCATAGTCATGGATGATCAACCATTCAACCAACCCTTGAGTCATTTCTAATATATTTTTAATGGTTAGAGAGGGTAGTGGGCTTAATTATTTATTATAAAACCCCTTATTTTCCACTTGCATGTGATCAGGAAGACACGCCAAAGATAGAGCACACTAATCAATTTATATCATTCTCACCAATGACTGTAAATAAAAATGACTGTAAATAAATACCATCTTAGGCATTATTAAGAGTGTGCACGATCTTAATGAATGATTTGTTTAATTAAATACCTCCAAACATACAAATCCAATTTTTACCAAATTTTAATTCTTTGATTAAATTAGGTTTACGTGTGATGATCATTCCAAACATAAAAAATAAACTACGCATGCAAGTACAAACAAATATGAGGAAAAATACCTTTTTTCAAGGAAAAACCTTTATTGATGCACTTTAGATAGTTTTAGAAGACAACTTACTTACAAAAATATCTAAAGAAAACCACTCAAATCTAGAGCAATCCACTAGTGGCGATCCACCCTCGGTATTCACTGATTCCCATTATTTTAGCCTTCTCTTCAGTAGTGACCCCTTGGGTCACAATGGTCAGCAGTAGAGACCTCTATCCATAAGTATAATTAGGTTCGAAACTATTTAGCGTTTCTAAAGGATTAACAATTATATTAGGGAGGTGGTTTTGTGAATCAAAAGGTGTTATGACCACAAAAGGAATGAGGACTTTTGCAAGAGATATCAAAATTCTCTGATAAATTCTTTATGAGCAGCTATTTATAGGCCGTACACAAATTTCGATGCATAGAAATTCGTTCGAATGAAAGTAGAAATCATTTTAATGAGAATGTCATCTCGTTTGAACAAAAATAGAGTTCGTTTGAATGAGACTCCAATCTCGTTAGAACAAGATTCTAATGAACTTTAAACGAATTGAAACATAACACCCTAGTTGGATGTTCGTTTGAAAAAAATAACAAATGAGCTTTCAAATGAAATCGCCAATTTGTTCGAATGAGATTGACATCTCGTTTGAACGAAGTCAATAAAAAATTAATTTTTAACTTAGAATTTTTTTCCTCGATTTTTATAAACACTTTTATAAGAAGTATCCCAAAAATAAATATATATAAATTAAAAAATTCTAAACGATTTATACCTTCATAATCTGAAGAAGTCTTGAACTTTGGAGATGTTGGAGATTCATCTCATCGTGTCGGCATCACATTGTAATGAAATACGCCATATGTACCAAAGTGGTAAATAAAATAAATATTATGCCTAAGATAAACTATTGGCCCTTACAATAATAATATTAATGGAAAACAAAAAATTATAAAGTAATTATAAAATTAAACTCTCCAAGAAAACATAATCTACTAAAATATATCTCCAATACACAATAGTTTCAATCTGAAATGAAAATAAACTAGCACAACCTAGGTTCAAATATAAAACTCCTGAATATAAAATAATATCGAAACACCAGCTAAAATGAACCAACAACTCCTACACTTCTCTAATCAGTACAACTTTGATTGCTCAATTCAACCCATTCTACTCAGTCTTACTTTTCATGTATAACAGCAATAATACCTGGGTTGGGGGAAAGATTTTATATATTTAGGATATGGACCAAAAGTTTTGATAAATATTTATATTACTTAACAATATTAAATGTGACCAATTTACATCCTAAGCCATCATCCGATAGCATGCATACAAAATACCGCACCTCAACTCTATCCCGGTAGAGTTCTAACTAATCATACCAAATTCATACCTTACCATATCAAGGTTATCTATCCATATAAGTAACACACATAGAATAAATCAAATATCTATAATCAGTAAGTCTTAAGGATAACATACCCAACGAGCTCCTAACTCCAGATCGAATAAGAGTACATGCATGGGATGTCTCTAAAAAAAACTCTAAACAAGTAAGACCCCGATAAACTTATGTCGAGCTGAATCATTCATTCAAGATAATAGTAAGAGAGTCCTTAAGAAAATACCCAAAACCAATATACATGTACATAAATAAATACACATATTTCGTCGTCCCAGAGAAATAAACCATTTCGGACCGACCTAACAAAGATTATTTACCCAACTCATGTTATCTATCAATCTCACGGATAGACCAAAACAAAGAGTATTTACCCAACTCATACCATTAATCATCCAACGGATAGACAAAAATAAGGAGTATTGAGCCAACTCAACCATTTATCATCATTACATATATACCACAATAAGGACTATTAACCTAACTTAAACATCTATCATCTATATAGACAGACCAAAACATAATCGTCTAACGGAGGAGCGATAATCCAACTCAGTCCTTACAAATAATCTATTCAAATAGTTTCATTACCCTAATAAATACATAATAAATAATATACCATAATCACATCATCTTAACCATTCTTTACTTGTTATGATAACTGATTTCAGGTGTATTTTACATGATCAATAGTTATTTACACCTCCATTAATTACTTTTTACATATACCAATGTATTTTCAAGTTAGCCTCATTGATATAACTGATGCCTGTATATACCTATACGCGACATACCAAATATATCAATAATTGCAAAATCACAAAATCACCAATGTTAAACTACCCACAACCCATCATATATGAATTTAACATTCATTTATCATCCTCACAATCGAACTTTATATCCACACATGGACACACACTTTGTATTTAACATTCATGTACCAAAAGTCAATTTTGCACAAGATCTTCTTGGTTAGTGTGTCAAGTATAAATTTTGTGGTGACTTAGACCCTGAAGCGACTACTCAACACTATATGAGCATGAAACCTATAATTTGAACCCATAAAAAATTTAAAAATAAAAAATTCTATAAGTTGAGGTGTTTTCTTCTCCTTTAAAGAAAGCGTGAGGGATTTAAAAAAATACTTTTGCTGATCAAACCATTTAATATATTTTAGAGGATTTTATTTTCAATCATCTTCTCTGACTTTTTTTTCAAGCCATTTTTTTCTAATAGAGATATATTTTGTGTTCAAAAGATAATTATCATTTGTAAGTAAATATTTTCCCTTCCTTGGCTTGGAGAAAATTGTTTTAAGATTTAAAGAGCCTTACTTTTGCAAACACGGCAATAAACACACACACACACATGTAGAGAGTTATGTGTGTGTGTGTCTCTCTCTCTCTCTCTCTCTCTATATATATATATATATATATATATATATGGTTCCTCAAAGATCCTCGGTGCAACATTTTGTTTGCTTGACGGTTCCGTCCTGGAACAAAGTTGTTCTTCAAACTTTAAACAAAAAAACTGACTTCTACTGGGTAGAAGAAATATTTGGCTAGAGGATTCATGCGAATTGGTTGCGGACCAAAGTCGGTCGTAATTGTATAGCATTCTCCAACTGTTGGCACTCTCTGTGGAGGATATCCTGGGAAAAAGTGTATAGTCGGTTATAGAATTATGAGGGTTTTAAGTCTATTTCTTCTAGTTATAAAACTCTACCACAATTTTCGCTAGTGTGTTTTTCGCTCGTACATCTAGTCTTGTGCTTATTGTACTCTTTTCACATATTTTGGAATCAATGTAATAATTAAGAAGAAAAAATTTTAAAGTATCTAAAATTTAGTAAAATATTTGCCACATTTACTTTTGGATGTTTTAAACCTTTTGTAATAAATTGACAAACCTTTTTCTTAATTTAGGTGAATTAATTTATATTTGGGTAGCTACCACCGAGAGGCAGACTTTCAATTGGTATGAGAGCGGGTCTTTAAGTTTTTTCCAGGTTTAGATCCTTTTGTGTGTAATTAATGGAAGTTAAACCCTCCAGCCTCCTTCATTTGATGGTAGCAATTATTCCAACTGGAAATCCTGTATGACAACTTCTTTAATCTCTATGTATTATCACGTTTGGAATAGTATGCGTATCGTATGGACTAGTTCGAAAACCATTTATGGTGACGTTCAAATTTATAATATTATATATAGTTGGGGAGACAATGATTTAAAGGAGAGTGGTGGAACATGAATGGACTTAACGCCATATTTGGTTGAGTATCCCCTCATGATTTTAGGTGTATATCCACATGTACAACGTCTACGTAGGTGTAGGAAGTTTTACAAATGACCTAAGAAGGCACCTCAACCATGAAGAATTCCAAGATTCAATGACTTACCACCCATTTTGAAATTCTTACCATTAAGGAGATTGAAGATTTTGATGAGTTCTATGGAGAGTTTAACGACATAGTTACCTCTATATTTTCTTTGGGGAAGACTGTAAAAGATAATAAAATTTTGAATAAAATCTTATGATTTCTTCCCCTTTACTTTCATGGAAAAATGGATGCCATTAAACAAGTTAGAGAAAAACTTTTTAAACTAATGCATGTAGACGAATTGGTTGGCTCTCTCCAAACCTATGAGGAATTATTTTTGTAAGGACATATTTTATAAGTCCTGTTCACATTAGTGTTGTAACAACCCTCTCTTTTAGGAGGCTAATTTTATATTAATTTACCGCATAAGGTAATTATATAAAATGTTGGAACTGGAGTAAATATTAATTTAGTGAGTTAGAAGTTAATATTTACTAGATTGATGTATATTTACTGTATGTGAAAGTAAATATCATCAGGTTGTATGTTTTATAGTGTCATCTATTTTTAAAAGACACTATGGTTTAAATGAAATTGGAACTGGAAATAATTTATAGAATAACCGGATGCCAGTTTAGAGGGTGTAGTTAGTCCCAGAACGTTCGAGACAGTCAAAATAAGTGCCATATTGTATTTTTGGGTTTCGGGCACTTTTACCTAGTTTTAACTTAAACGTGTATTGGGAGTCATTTTAATGTGGTATTAACCACTTAAGTTGGATACTTTAGACTTAAGCCACGATTTTAAGTCTTGCCCTTATTTCATTTCCTCATTTCATGTCTTAAAACATAGAGAGAGTGAGAGAGGAAGAGTTTTTGAGAGAAAAGTGGAGATTGTGAGAGAGATTGGAGATTGAAGATTTGGGATTGCTCCTACTACAAAGAAATATGAGATATCAACCCTAAGGCAAGTTTTCTACTTGCTAATATGTGATTTAAGATGATTAAATTGTATGATAGTTGTGTATTTGTAATTATGGATCAAAAATGCAATTTAAGTGATTTAAAACCTAATCTTGGTTCTTGATGATAAAATTTTGGATTATAGTGGTTATACATCATGTAGGATGACTTGGGGTAGATTTATGATGTTGGTTGTGGGTAAAATGTAGTAGGATCTAGTTTTGGGGGGAAATCTAGGGTTCACAATCCGTAAGCCATTCTTGGAAATTTCTCAGGCCGAATCGATTTGGCCTTCAGGGCGAATCGATTCGCTAAGGGCCAGTTTCCAAGTCTGCTTGGACCGAATCAATTCGGACTCAAGCTGAATCGATTTAGCAGTTGCATAATCCCATGTCTTCATATCCGAATCGATTCGCTTTTTGGGCGAATCGATTCGGCCCTAGGCGTAATCGATTCGGTTTCTTGCTATTTTTGAGTAATTTTATAACTCAATTCTAATTCTTTTTCTTTAAATCTAGGGCCTAGGAACCTTCTTGAATGAAGTAAACATAGAGTCCTAGAGTGTTAGATGAGTTAGTTGACTACCCTTCATTAGGAATGGGTTATATGGGGACTTTTCCGAGGTTATGCCTATTGATGCTAGGGCAATCTTTCTTCTAGTTGATTGTTATGAAACTAGGAGATGTAGTGTTATGTTTGGGAGACTTTAGAAGCTCAATTGAGCTATATTAGTTTTGATGGGTTATATTATCTCCCTAAAAGAATGTTGGGAGATTTTAGAAGCTCAATTGAGCTATGTTAACCTTGCTGGTTCTTAATAACGCCGTAAACGAATGTTGTGAGAATAAATTGAAAGATTATTCATTTCTTTGAGGTATGATAGTATTGGGGTTTTAAAGTAATACCCCCAAATTTTTGAAGATAATTAAGAGTTTATTCACTCCTTTGAGGTTATAGTTACGATATAATTTATCGTATGGCTCCGGATAATAAGGTGAATTAATTACAATAACGTAAATAGAACGATTTCAAATAAAATGAAACATACATGTATAAATGGAAATGAAATGGATATGGTAATGATGATGGTAAATGATAATTTACTTAATCATGAATATGGTAATGATAATTTACTTGATTTTTGAAAATGGTAAATAAAATGGTTGGAATACACCCTCTCTAAATGACATCATAAGGGAAGTTCGCGCGTGAGGTGAAGCCCCCTGGCTAATGAATGCAGGGTGGATATAGTCCTAGGCCATGTGAGCGTTTGTGTTGTATATTTTCTACGATGGGTAGGTAATTCTGAGTTTGGTTATGACTACCCTGCAGGCACATGGCCGCTTCCCGACATTTTGCGTTATAGGTGCCCAGGTTGTGTTATGATAGGCCCTGGAAGATGATGGTCATTTAGGGGCGCGCACAGTGGGAAAACCCAGACGGGTGGTCTTAGAATCGTTATATGTATATAAATATAACTATTCATAATCTAGTGGGACTTGATGGATTATTTGCCATAAAGAGCATAATGAAGTGCCACAAAGAGCACATATAAATGCCACAAAGAGCATTTGAAAATGATTATTTTCCTGATTAGGAAAGGATTTTTACAAAATGTAAAAGTGAGATAAAAATGCCATAAAGAGCATAAAATTGTGATTATATATATATTTCCTATTAAGGAAAAGATATATGAAATAATTGGTGCACATGATGAAGTTTTAGATTAATGTTACTCATTTTATTTTTCTGCTTAGCTTATGTTTTAAATTGTATAGGTAGATTTTTATTTCTCTTTCAGCATGATTTGTCATTCATAACTGTCATACTCTTTATTCATCTTATAATCATATAGAACCGGTCCCTGACCCGTTTATATTTCTTGTTGTGCTTGCATCTTGTATCCTCTCAGGTACTCCGCCGCAAGGATGCCTGATCTAATTTCCTATCCCGGTGTTTTTGGCGAGCTATGATGCTTTACAGGTATTACGGGACATTTTGAAATATACGTCATCATCTTTGCACTCTAATTAAGATCGGGTCTTTTTACTCGGGCGAGAGGCCAAAGCTTTTGTAATTGATTAATGTAATGTAATATGTAAATAATTGAACTTGTTAATATTGTTGTATGAGTCTGTGGCCGACGGCATATTCGGTCCCTTATTGTATATTTGTGCGTATGTAATATAATTTAATATGGATTTCCACTTTCTTTTTTTTAGTTGGGTTGTTTAAATTATTTTTTATAACTTTAAAACCAAATTTTTTGGCAACCCGTTTTTCTGAAATAAGGAGTGGTTATCCTGTATACTTATTATTTTGTTGTGATGCTGAGAATGATTCCATCCATGATTCCGTTATTTTGGAGTATCGGGTTGGCCACCCCCTATTTCGGATGGCGGGTTGTCACAGATGGTATCAGAGCATCAGGTTCTAGAGTCCTTAGGAATCTGTGTGAACGCTTTATGCTTTCGGCATTACTTTTGATCGGACGTAGAGCCTTAAGGTTAAGGTCGTTGATTTCTCTTGTGAGATTTCGTTCTTCTTCCATGAGGTATAACCCCTAGAATATTTTACGTATTCGTGTGAGATTAGTAGGTGGATTAGAGAAGGACGCCAGGGGAGGTTGTGGTGAAGGCGTTGTGAGAAGGATTTCTAAGAACTATAATTTATGGTAGGGGATGAGGGCCGATTTGGAAGTCGCTCCTTTTTATAGCACTTTCTTGTCTTGCTACTGCGACCACTGATTACAGTGGATATAGTTTTCTAAGTACCGCTGGAAGTAGAAGCTAACCATAATGCTATGGGCCTACCGTAGTTCGAAGATAATTGTAATACCCCGTATTTTTATGCTATATTAATTTGGGGATTTATTAAATTTAATGTGAATGATTTATTTAATAAAAATCTGGAAATTAATTATGTTAAAATTATTAACGTGACGAGAGTTAGTAATTATGGGAAATTTGTTGAATATTACTAATGAGCAAAGTAATATATTATATTGGTTATATTGAATGTCATGAGTGAATTAAATGACGATTTCGGAAATTTAAGTCGGAACGTGCTCGTGTCACGTCGGGACTAATTTGGTTAAATAAAAAGTGAATATTTTATAAGTTGTCCGTATAATCGTTTTGAGTGCTCCAACGCGTCCGGTAGGGTCGAGATAGTCAGAAAAGTGTACCCGGGGGTGTAGTTTGGGTCTCGGGGCATTTTTAGGCCTAATTAGTACCCCGGGAGGGCATTTTAGTCATTTTAAATAATTGGGTAATTAAACCCACGAATTTCAGCAACCTATATCAGCCATTAGGTTAGCCTTTTAGGGTTAGAATATCCAGAAAATCAAGTGACGGCCATTGGAGAAGAGAGGAGAGAGCTCCAAGGCAATTCAAGGCCAAAAAGCCACCGGATTGCACCGCCACCACCACCACCGCGTAGATCGCGAGACAAGGAACGCAGCCATACCAAAATCAGCCGTGAATCTGCATACCACAAATCCCAGGCAAGTATTTGACTTGTGTATTTTCGTTAATGCAATCTTCATATTAGTCTAGGATTGTTTAGAGATGGAAACTATGGAAGAAAACTCAATTTGTGTTAGGATAATGCATGTACTTTTGATTATATGGAAATTCTGGAACCCTTGCCATGTAGAAGAATATAACCCACGAAATTTTGATGATATATTAGAAGGAATTTCTGGTAAAAACAGATTAGAACCTTGATTAAGGAAAACTCTAGGGTTCTTGATGATTAGATGGGATTTTGAGTTAATTATCCATGTTTAATGATAGTTATACACATGCTTTACGTTATAAACACCTGGTATAATGTTATAATGATGATAGTAGGATTTTTGGGACAATTGGAATGGAAAAACATAGTTTTGGATGAAGAAGTTTAGTGAAACCCGTAACTGCATTCTGCAGAATTTTACCCAGACCTGCTTGATCGATCGATCGAGCCTAGAGCTTCGATCGATCGAAGGTTCGATCGATCGAGCCCCAAGCTTCGATCGATCGGCCCCTCCTGGAAGACTCCTAATTCCCTCTTTAAATGAGTTAAATTCAAATTGTCGTGAAATAATTCTTGGGCCTTCTTGATAAAATGATTTGGGAGACATTGAGGACCAGTAGGGCATATGAATGAATGTTGGGACCTTTAATCTTCAACGAGAATGGTATTTATGGGACATTTACTTTAGGGTTGGTAAACTAATAAATTTAGAGGGTGAGGTGCGTAAGAGAGTTACGTTGGAACCTAATAAAGACACTTACTGAATTTCAGATTTGTGAGGATATAGCCACGAGTGTTAGGTAATAAGTGAGAAAACCCTTCGAGTTAAGGTTAGGAATGAAACCTTATACGTAATTATAAAAATGTGAAATTTAGGATAAATGGTATAATTATGGGTGACGAGAGGAACCTATATTAAAATGATAAAGTGGTATATTTATATGATTGTGTGTACATATATTATATACTTGTGAAAATCATGCCCACGCTACTTGCTATCCCTGAGGTTACCGCGCTGGGACAAGTCTTATCTCGATGGGACCTTTATGGGGGATATTGACTTGTACCCTAGAAGATAGATATCCTTGGTACAGGCTATCGATGTGATAGTTCAGACGGTCCTAAGAGACGCAGGCATGTGCCATCCTCTTAGAGACTTGGAATCTATGCTTCGCCTCAATATTGTTTGTGTATTTATGTTAATACAATTCGAGAGTGATTCCGATTGTATTCCCCTTAATATGAGTGATATGGGGTTCTGGATAGTAGAGTATGCACGCACCATAGTTTTTATTCGGGGTGCTGATATATGTATATATATTATACGAGTAGTTAATATATATTCATGAGATTATGAAATTTTAAACTGCCTACTGTGATTTGATAAGTAGGACATGGTTGTTGACTCAAATTATAAATGCTTGTTTTGAGAAAGTATAATATGACACCGGAAAACTTTTTTAATTTTATAAAGTTAAAAATAGAGCCCTTTGGTTGCAAATTGGAACTTTTTAAAATGGAATCGTGAATTGTAAATCTTACGTGTAATCTAAGATAAGTTAAATATTTTAGAAAGACTAGTGCGAAATGTTAAAACAAACCGTTGGGAAGGTTAGTGCGATAGGTGTGCACATTAGAAGAGAGGTGAGATTTTATCAAGAGAGTGACGCACTAATATGTTGTTGCATTGGCCTGTATCAATTTAAATACTTGCTAAACGTATTTTAAATCAAACACACTTTCGGGATCTGACCCGTTTCTTTCTCTCTCTCTCTCTCTCTCTCTCTTGTATATATATGTATATATTTCAGGTGCCCAGCCACAGGGGCGTCTTGCTTAGGATTTATTGAGAGGAACGTGCTGCGGCTTAGGTGGGAGTTGCAGGTCACTTGCGTAGACGGCTTCTTTTACTGACTCCACTTTTAGCATTCTCATTTATTGGGCACGTGTCGCCCTTTCCATTATTTCATTTGTTGTTGGGACATTTATATTTCCGTTATTTCCAGTATTGTTCTATGGGATTTATTCAGTATGGATTAGTGACTTTAGTTTTCATATGTTGACATTCGATTGACGAATGTATTATATTATTTGGTTTATTGTGGTGTGATTCTTAATTGTAGAAATGTTGTTAATAAATAAATAAATAAATCTTTTCTATAAATAAAATTTGGAAAGTTATGTATGAAAATGGTTTTGACACTTAGCTTAATTATTTAGGGTGTTAAATTGGAAAATCTTTTTTTTTATCGACAGTGATGCTAAGAATGAACCAACTGTTTACCTTGATTTAATTTAATAAAGGAGTGAGCGCCCGGTATTTAATTAGGCGGGGTGTCACAGGTGGTATCAGAGCATCAGGTTCTAGTGTCCTTTAGGATCTGTGTGGCTTATTATGCTTTCAGCGTTGCTTACTTTGATATAGAGCCCTAATACTAGGAATGTTGTGTTTATCTCTATACATTGGGAATTCGTACTTCTGCGATTTGTTTATTTGAATGATGAACTCATCCAAATTTACTTAAATTTTCAGATGGATCGTCAAGAATAACTAGCTAAGACTGTTAAGGGAGTCAACGAGCAAGATCAACTCACACCTCAGGTATCCCCAGGGAGAATATCAACCGCCGAGTTAGCAGGTATCGTGGCACAAGCAGTTACCACTGCAGTCCTACAATACCAAGAACGCAGCCTACAACTTAAAGGAGGCAAAAGACCTAGAGAGGTTAACCAAATGCATGTGACTAACGTTGAGAATTGTGCGAAGGCACCGAATCTGCAACAACAAAACAATCAAGCTCGATTCAGTCTCAGAGGTAACGAGACTTATGTACAGGGACAAAATTTTCAAGGCCAACGAAGTCAGGTTCAGGGTGAAATCACGAAGAGGTGTTTCGGTTGTGGAATGGACGATCACAAACGTAAATCTTATCCGAATCAGACTGGGGATAAACTACAAACTGACCAGCGAAGGATTTCGAAACTCTGCTATAAATGTGTACAACGGGGTCACAAGTGGATGGATTGTCCTCGCCCTGACATAGCTTTTCCGCAGATTTCCCCTCAAGGCCAGCAAGACCAGGGAAAAAGTGAGACTAGTCAACACCGTAATAAAGTGAAGCAGTTCCGAGGGAGATGTTTCCAATGTGGCAGTAATTGCCATAGGCGTCAGGATTTCCCAGAGAAGAATAGGGCCCTCCGACAGGAATGTACTAACAATAAACCCCAGAAGCCAGCTCCACCACCCTTTCCAACAGCCACAGTTCAGCAGAGAAAGCTACAGGGCAGATGTGTCTACAACTTCCCATAGGCAGTATCTCCGCAATCATCACCCGCGATTGAGGGTATGTTTTTCTATCCATGTTACTATAAGTAGAGTTTTGTTTAATACTGGGGCAACGCACTATTTTATAGCTACCTATTTTGCGAAAGCCTTAGGGTTGTTAGCCACAGCAGAGAGCACCGTGACGTGTGTCGACTCACCACTGGGGAGTGGGTCACTTATTTTTCTTTATATGCCGGGGAGTAGGGGTAGAGAGTGGTAGCTTGGTATTACCTGCAGACATGTTAGTCTTAGACATGCACGAGCATGATGTGATTATTGGTATGGACTGGCTCGCAGCTTATAGAGCCATGATTGATTGCTTCGGTGGGAGCATTGTTTTTCCCATTCCGGGGCAAGAGAGGTTTGTAGTGGCGATGCCTCCCCCAGAGAGAGGTTCAACCACTCATTTGTATTACATAGAGGAGGATACCTCTAAGGAGGTTGTAATTCCCTTAGATTCGATCCCTGTTGTCAGGGAGTATTCCGATGTGTTTCAGGAGATACCAGGCCTACCGCCCAGTCGTGAGATAGACTTTGTTATAGATTTATTGCCAGATACGAGACCTATAGCACACGCACCATACCATATGGCTCCGGAAGAGATGCGAGAGCTACGAGATCAGATAGAGCAGCTGTTAGGTCAGGGCTTCATTCGTAGGAGTACCTCACCTTGGGGCGCTCCAGTCTTGTTTGTGAAGAAGAGAGATGGTTCACTGAGATTGTGTGTGGACTACCGGGAGCTGAACAAGGTAACGATACCGTTTCCTCGAATCGATGATCTTTTCGACCAGTTGAGGAGAGCAACTTTCTTTTCGAAGATAGACCTGAGGTCGGGGTAGCATCAGTTACGTATTAGAGATCAGGATGTTTCAAAGACTGCCTTCTTGTCGAGATATGGGTCCTATGAGTTCAGGGTAATGCCGTTCGGACTCACAAATGCCCAAGCCGTTTTCATGGACTTGATGAACTGAGTATTCAGAGAGTTCTTGGATCAGTTTGTCATCGTCTTCATAGATGACATCTTGATATATTCACACTCCGAGGAGGAGCATGCCAAGCACTTGAGGCAGGTTCTTCAGACTTTACGAGAGCATCAGTTGTATGCTAAGTACGAGAAGTGTGGATTCTGGTTGCGAGAGGTACAGTCTTGGGCCATGTTGTTTCTGAGCGAGGGATAGCAGTTGACCCGAGTAAAGTGTCAGCGGTGAGGGAGTGGGGACAGCCCACGACACCGACAAAAGTGCGTAGTCTCTTGGGATTAGCCGGATACTACAGGAGATTCATTCGGGGATTCTCCAAAATAGCGGGTCCATTGACGAATTTGACTCGCAATGGGGTACCATATGTTTGGGATGACGCTTGTCAGTTGGCTTTCGACGAGCTGAAAGACAAGCTTACTTCAGCACCAGTCCTTACCGTACCGAAACCGAGTGTGGAGTACCTGGTTTATACCGATGCGTCTTTACGGGGACTTGGAGGTGTACTCCAGCAGGAGGAGAAGGCTATAGGTTTTGCTTCCCGCAAGCTTAAGCCGCATGAGAAGAATTACCCCACCCACGACCTGGAGTTAGCAGCGGTCGTCTTTGCATTGAGGATATGGAGGCACTATTTATTGGTGGAGAAATTCCGTTTGTTCACAGACCATAAGTCACTGCAGTACCTGTTCACTCAACGAGAGCTGAATATGCGTCAACGCAGGTGGTTAGAGTTAGTGAAAGACTATCAATTCGAAATACAGTATCATCCGGGGAAGGCCAACGTAGTTGTTGATGCGTTGAGCCGTAGACCGGTAGACGATGTAGCGGACGTCTGGAAAGAAAAGTGGAAGGAGTTGGGTCACCAGGACGCAGTGGCACATTCTTTCATATCCGTGATGTCAGTCACACCCGAGACTGTTACGAGGGTGATACAGGCACAGACCACAGACCCATTTTTCCAGGAGCAGATTGTGCAACTTCTAGCCGAGGGTGCTGAGTCCTATACTGTTAGTTCTGATGGGGGTTTACGGTTTAATGGGAGATTGGTGGTTCCAGAAGGAGCCGAACTACGTCATGCAGTGATGACTCATTTTCATGGGTCCCGATTTGCAGTACATCCGGGAGGCGATAAGATGTACCAGGATATGAGGCGACAATACTGGTGGAGTGGGATGAAAAAGGACATCGTCGAGTTTGTGTCCAAGTGTTCTACCTTCCAACTAGCAAAGGTGGACCACCAGAAACCGTCAGGATTGCTTCAGCCATTGGAAGTACCCGCGTGGAAGTGGGAGAGTATTTTCATGGATTTTATTACAGGGTTGCCTACATCACAGCGGGGCCACGATTCTATCTGGGTGATTGTAGATCGTTTGACCAAGGTGGCTCATTTTCTACCAGTGCGGACATATTATACTACGGGTCAGTATGCTCAGTTGTTCCTTGCTGAGATTGTCAGATTACACGGGGTGCCCCTGAATATTTTGTCAGATAGAGACAAGATTTTTGTGTCACGTTTCTGGGAAAGTTTTCAGGAGGCTATGGGTACTGAGTTGAGGTTGAGTTCAGCTTACCACCCACAGACAGACGGACAGACAGAGCGCACTAATTAGATGTTAGAGGATATGCTACGCATGTGTGTTCTCGATTTTGGAGGAGGTTGGGAGCCACATCTTCCACTGGTAGAGTTTGCTTATAATAACTCTTATCAGTTTACGATTGGTATGGCTCCATTTGAGGCTTTGTATGGCAGGCCTTTTCGTTCTCCAACCTGTTGGATCGAGGTGGGGGACAACAAGTTGCTAGGACCAGAAGTGATTCGGGGGACCTCCGCGAAGAGCTACGCCGATGCGAAACGGTTCTTCCGGGAGTTTAGTGGGGGAGACCAAGTGTTATTGCGTGAGTCTCCTATGAAGGGAGTAATGAGGTTTGGGAAGAATGGGAAGTTGTCTCCGAGGTACGTGGGACCATTCCCCACCATCGAGAGGATTGGACCAGTTTCATACAAGTTGGGACTGCCAGAACATTTACATCGCATCCACGATGTATTCCACATCTCGTCGTTGAGACGATATCTTCGGGATGATATGGCCCATACTCATATTGCGATAGATGAGATCGACTTACAGCCTGATAGCTCTTACGAGGAGAGATAGGTGGCTATCCTAGACTATAGTGAGAGGAGATTGAGGTCGAAAATAGTTCCACTTGTGCGAATCCAGTGGGAGCATCATAATGTGGAGGAATCCACTTGGGAGCGCGAGGCAGATATGGGCGAAAGATATCCAGAGTTGTTTTTACCAGGTATGCCTTATTTTCCGAATTTCGAGACGAAATTTCGTTATTAGGGGGGGAGTATGTAATACCCCTTATTTGTATGCTATATTAATTTGGGGATTTATTAAATTTAATGTGAATGATTTATTTAATAAAAATCCGGAAATTAATTATGTTAAAATTATTAACGTGACGAGAGTTAGTAATTATGGGAAATTGGTTGAATATTACTAATGAGCAAAGTAATATATTATATTGGTTATATTGAATGTCATGAGTGAATTAAATGACGATTTCGGAAATTTAAGTCGGAACGTGCTCGTGTCACGTCGGGACTAATTTGGTTAAATAAAAAGTGAATATTTTATAAGTTGTCCGTATGGTCGTTTTGAGTGCGCCAACGCGTCTGGTAGGGTCGAGATAGTCAGAAAAGTGTACCCGGGGGTGTAGTTTGGGTCTCGGGGTTTTTTTAGGCCTAATTAGTACCCCGGGAGGGCATTTTAGTCATTTTACATAATTGGGTAATTAAACCCACGAAATTCAGCAACCTATATCAGCCATTAGGTTAGCCTTTTAGGGTTAGAATATCCAGAAAATCAAGTGACGGCCATTGGAGAAGAGAGGAGAGAGCTCCAAGGCAATTCAAGGCCAAAAAGCCACCGGATTGCACCGCCGCCACCACCACCGCGTAGATCGCGAGACAAGGAACGCAACCATACCAAAATCAGCCGTGAATCTGCATACCAAAAATCCCAGGCAAGTATTTGACTTGTGTATTTTCGTTAATGCAATCTTCATATTAGTCTAGGATTGTTTAGAGATGGAAACTATGGAAGAAAACTCAATTTGTGTTAGGATAATGCATGTACTTTTGATTATATGGAAATTCTGGAACCCTTGCCATGTAGAGGAATATAAACCACGAAATTTTGATGATATATTAAAAGGAATTTCTGGTAAAAACATATTAGAACCTTGATTAAGGAAAACTCTAGGGTTCTTGATGATTAGATGGGATTTTGAGTTAATTATCCATGTTTAATGATAGTTATACACATGCTTTACGTTATAAACACCTGGTATAATGTTATAATGATGATAGTAGGATTTTTGGGACAATTGGAATGGAAAAACATAGTTTTGGATGAAGAAGTTTAGTGAAACCCGTAACTGCATTCTGCAGAATTTTACCCAGACCTGCTTGATCGATCGATCGAGCCTAGAGCTTCGATCGATCGAAGGTTCGATCGATCGAGCCCCAAGCTTCGATCGATCGACCCCTCCTGGAAGACTCCTAATTCCCTCTTTAAATGAGTTAAATTCAAATTGTCGTGAAATAATTCTTGGGCCTTCTTGATAAAATGATTTGGGAGACATTGAGGACCAGTAGGGCATATGAATGAATGTTGGGACCTTTAATCTTCAACGAGAATGGTATTTATGGGACATTTACTTTAGGGTTGGTAAACTAATAAATTTAGAGGGTGAGGTTCGTAAGAGAGTTACGTTGGAACCTAATAAAGACACTTACTGAATTTCAGATTTGTGAGGATATAGCCACGAGTGTTAAGTAATAAGTGAGAAAACCCTTCGAGTTAAGGTTAGGAATGAAACCTTATACGTAATTCTAAAAATGTGAAATTTAGGATAAATGGTATAATTATGGGTGACGAGAGGAACCTATATTAAAATGATAAAGTGGTATATTTATATGATTGTGTGTACATATATTATATACTTGTGAAAATCATGCCCACGCTACTTGCTATCCCTGAGGTTACCGCGCTGGGACAAGTCTTATCTCGATGGGACCTTTATGGGGGATATTGACTTGTACCCTAGAAGATAGATATCCTTGGTACAGGCTATCGATGTGATAGTTCAGACGGTCCTAAGAGACGCAGGCATGTGCCATCCTCTTAGAGACTTGGAATCTATGCTTCGCCTCAATATTGTTTGTGTATTTATGTTAATACAATTCGAGAGTGATTCCGATTGTATTCCCCTTAATATGAGTGATATGGGGTTCTGGATAGTAGAGTATGCACGCACCATAGTTTTTATTCGGGGTGCTGATATATGTATATATATTATACGAGTAGTTAATATATATTCATGAGATTATGAAATTTTAAACTGCCTACTGTGATTTGATAAGTAGGACATGGTTGTTGACTCAAATTATAAATGCTTGTTTTGAGAAAGTATAATATGACACCGGAAAACTTTTTTAATTTTATAAAGTTAAAAATAGAGCCCTTTGGTTGCAAATTGGAACTTTTTAAAATGGAATCGTGAATTATAAATCTTACGTGTAATCTAAGATAAGTTAAATCTTTTAGAAAGACTAGTGCGAAATGTTAAAACAAACCGTTGGGAAGGTTAGTGCGATAGGTGTGCACATTAGAAGAGAGGTGAGATTTTCTCAAGAGAGTGACGCACTAATATGTTGTTGCATTGGCATGTATCAATTTAAATACTTGCTAAACGTATTTTAAATCAAACACACTTTCGGGCTCTGACCCGTTTCTTTTTCTCTCTCTCTCTCTTGTATATATATGTATATATTTCAGGTGCCCAGCCACAGGGGCGTCTTGCTTAGGATTTATTGAGAGGAACGTGCTGCGGCTTAGGTGGGAGTTGCAGGTCACTTGCGTAGACGACTTCTTTTACTGACTCCACTTCTAGCATTCTCATTTATTGGGCACGTGTCGCCCTTTCCATTATTTCATTTGTTGTTGGGACATTTATATTTCCGTTATTTCCAATATTGTTCTATGGGATTTATTCAGTATGGATTAGTGACTTTAGTTTTCATATGTTGACATTCGATTGACGAATGTATTATATTATTTGGTTTATTGTGGTGTGATTCTTAATTGTAGAAATGTTGTTAATAAATAAATAAATAAATCTTTTCTTTAAATAAAATTTGGAAAGTTATGTATGAAAATGGTTTTGACACTTAGCTTAATTATTTAGGGTGTTAAATTGGAAAATCTTTTTTTTTATCGACAGTACCATCAGCTAGGGTTGCTCTAAGCAATGGACTCATCCCCGACCCACGGCACATGAAGCTCGAGGCGTTGGATGAACACAGAGATAAAGCGAGAGATAACTTCAAAGTTTACACCTAGTAGTTGTTAAGATCTTATGAAAACCTAGTCAAGCCTAGAGAATTTCAAGTGGGAGACTTGGTCCTCAGAGAATCTACTCATCACCTTCACAGCATATCATCATCAAAGTCCAAACCCAATTGGGAAGGTCCTTTTGTGGTGAGAGGAGTGGGGAATTTAGGATACTGCCAGATTTTGGAGCCCGAGAGTGACTGTCTCCAATCCATCAATTCCAAATGGCTAAAGAGGTACTATGCCTAGTTTGGTTCAATAATTTCTTTTCGTTTATGTAGTAGAATTTGAGGTTTTCTCTTATACTAGAACACCTTCTTTTTGTGAAAAAATTATTGAGCAATACCATACTGTAAATAGTAACAACATTAAGGAAGTGAAGTAGCAACACTTTTGACCATTGTTGATGCTTGCCTTGACTACTCATCTGTATGAGATAGACTCAGTAGAATATATATATGTATATATACTCTCTAGTAGGCTAGAAGAGGGTGCGCAAAAAGTAAAAAGAGGAACTTTGCTCACTACACTTGGAGGGTAAGTCCATCCTAAAAGAAAGTATACTGAGGAAAGTCCTCCCAGACACAACATAAATGTCATGATATTTAGCTACCTGACCAATAGGAGAACAACCTCCAAGTAATAAAGTTGTTTTCTCATAAAAAAATGCTTTAATTGACTATATTAATAGAAATGTGAATAAGGGGGTCAAATTCCCCCTCTCTAACATTTTGAGAACATGAAAACTTTTATAGAAAATATAGATCAAGGACCCCATAGACTAGGGGATAGCTAGTTTGATTTCTTTTAAATAAAACAAAACTTAAAAGAAGGAGATGGGGTAATCCCCCCCTCCAATCTATTTCTGATGAACATAAGTAATAAGGCGTATGAGCACCCCCACAGATGGGAGGGGTGGTCCAAAATAGTAACATGAAAACACCTCGCCGCCATAAGAGGTGTATTTAAAATAACAATGCATACATATAGATAACTTGATCAGATTAATGCAAGTACCCCGCAGTATACGGGGAAGCCCAAGCTGACAAATTGGAGCAGATCTTGCTAAATAAGTGCCAAAAGCATAAATGGGGAGCAAGATAAAAGGAAAATACAGGAGAAACAACATATCATTTTTCTCATTCACGAACGATCAATGATGTACACATAGAAGCCAAAATACTACAAAGAAAGAACTATCCTATCCACTAGAAATAATAAAAAATAAGTCATCACGGGTAAGGGTGACGACATATGAGGGACTAGCCTCCTACAAAAACTCCTCCTCCAGCCTAGTCGGCTTGGCCTCATCTTCCTGATCACCTCAGTCAAGCCTGTCAAGTCGGGACTGAAGTGATTCAAAATGAGACTGAAGTGATGTAATCTGACCCCGAATCCTCTCAGCCTCAGCTTGTCGCTGCTCAGTCCTAGATTGTCTAGAGGTGTGAAGTCTCACCATCTTCCGAAAGGGAATGCTTAAAAAATGATGAACTGCAGCATCAAGACAATCCAGATGAAAATGATAGAACTGCTTCAAGTCACGAAGAGCATCCAAAAACAACAAGGTAGGGATGCTAGTTAGCTCAGCGGGAGAAGTAGTTAAGAACTCGTAAACATGGATAGCAAGACCCTTCAGGTTGAACACTGTGAGGCTATCAATATGAAGTACACTCTACGGAGTAAATGTCTCAGGATGATGCTCCAATATCACATCCAAGACCTGGTGCTCATGTGTCCTGAAGCATCCTCATTGCTCCTCACGCCACAGTCTACTCATGAAGGCTGGAGGGGCCTCTACTTCAGCATCACCATTAGAATAGTGTGACCCTATCTCATAGGGGGAAAGAAGACTCCCCACTGGAATCAACATCACCGGACATAGGAGTGGCCTCATAACTATGACCTCCATCAGCAGCTACCCTGACGGACCCGTCAATAAAAGCCTGAAAGGAAGTATTTACGATAAGTCAAAAAGAAAAGAAAGGCAATTATAGGTTATGCCCGAGCAATGACTATGACATAATCGTACCCCAAAACTTAAGGGGGTGACCATGTTGTCGCCAGTTTGAAGGTGCTCAACCAAAGGGGGGGAACCAGGCTAAACATAAGGAATATTAATAAGTATATCAACATAATCCACAAATCAACAACTGATGAATAGTAATGTGTATGTGATAGTCAAATACCTGATAAGTGTGCAACTCGGCACTATCACCGGAGGAGCAACCTCATTCACCTAGAAATAATTATACAAAGGTGAAAATGAGAACACTATCACAGTATACGCAAGAAGAAAAAGGGGAATAGTTGTCGACATCCCCGATCCTCGCGGTGAGAGACAAGATATGGTGAGAGAATCTCGATCCCGCACATCCCTCTCGGGAGCGCTTCCGCTATCGTCGACGATGTGTGAGGTGAAAAATGTAGATAGATGGAGTAGCCAGTCTACTTTACTCAAAACAGACAAAGAAGGTGGAGCCATACCGAAGGACAGCATCAAAGACATACTGATACATACGAAACCAAAAATGATTCGAGGAGGGTTCGGAGGCTAAGTTACGGAATGGGAAGGTGTTAGGCACCCATTCCACCCTTACGGTCTCTCATGGATTTGTTGTTATTTTCCTCTATTTCTTCGTGATATGTGTTCATGTGTATATGTAATGGATATAGGAATCATCGACTTGTATCATGGAAGAGATAGAGTCATCCGTAGGAGATTTCCCAAAAGTAATATTAGAAAATAGGATTTACTCGATTAGCCTTGCGTTGAACGTTATAATGGAATGATAATGTGTATGGAATAATACGCCACTAAGTACAAATATACGTATATGTAAATATGTAGAATCTAAGAGAATGAAGTTAAATAATTAGGAAAAAAAATAGAAAAAAAAAATAGGACTCGAGTCTTGAGTTTTACCCTGAGACGCCTACATAGCCTATAGAGGCATCAAAGTCCACGTAGTTTGCATGCAAAACGAGGGGTGGGTTTTATCCCATAAATCCAACCGGGGACTTCTCTTATGTGTGTGTGAAGTGTGAGAAAAAGTGTGAGAATTCCCATTTGGAATTTATTAACAAATCCCCTTTTCTTATTTTTAGGGTTTTTTATATGAAAAATAAGAGATGTGTAGTAATACTAAATAAAAAGTATATTAGGGTATGTGAGATGGGGAGAAAAAGTGCTAAGTAATAAAATAAGCTAATGCGAATTTAAGAGAATTTAAAGAGAGAGTTGAGAAAGTTGGACCTTCTTAAAGATCTTGAGCTTGATCTTGAATGTTGAAGGTATTCCCTTGCACTTGGATGATGATGATGGGTAGTTAATTCACCAAGTTTGGTGAAAAAGATGATGAAAAGTGAGGGTTGGAAAGGGATTTGGATGTAGAAATCATGTTGACTTCTAGAGAGGTTTTCTGAGTTCCCTCAGACTGATAGATCTCAGATTTTTTTGGGTCCTTTGCAATGAGGTCAGGCCCTCCTTTTTATAGGCCCAGGGTATTATCGATCGGCATAGGGTTGGTTCTACCAATCGGCACGTATCTTTAGGCACACTATCGATAGGCAGGATTTTGAACCTGCCGTTCGGTAGTCTCGTTCAGGTTCCTTAAGAGAAATGGATGTAAAACGCAATCCATTTATCCGAATTGCGCGTGGGGAATACCGATGGATAGGTACTTCAGAGAAATTTTAAAGTCCTTTGGACTTATACCAGGTCCGGGAGTTAACTTTGGGACAAATATGGCTTGAAAGCGCTCGTCGGTCCTTTGGATGGGGGATCGTCGGACGCGAACAGGTCGTTCATCTGTATGGTAAGTTAGAATCGTGCACGGGGTGGACCGTTGGAAATTTTATGAGATGTACTTCGAATTGCAAAGTGTTTGACTCTGTTTGGAGAGTTGACTCCGATCAATCGGGGCTCAAAAGTTTGATGACCTTTCGGAGTAAAACGAATCATTCGTCTGTACTGTAAGTAAGAATTGGGCCCAGAGAGGACCGTTGGAAAGGGGTTTCGGTGCCCTTTGAAGATTCATTCAGTTTTGATCAAGTTGAAGAGTTGAATTTGGTCAAACAGAGCCCAAGAGCGTCCGGTGGCCTCCTGATCAAGTTTCGAGGGAAAATGGGTCATTCGTCCACACCGTAAGTCATAATCGTGTAGGGGCAGACCGTTAAAAAGGGATTTTAGTGACCTTTAAAGATTCATTCAGTCTCGGTCTTGCTGAAGAGTTTGAGTTTTGATGAAACGGAGCCTGGGAGTGTCCGATGGCCTTTAGGTCAGTACTCGGGGTATGACCTAGGTTCATGGTGATGTAGGGGTGCTAGAATGAGGTATCTATAGAGACCCTTAACGGGTGAGTTTAGAACAAATGATAGCCATCGAATAGACACCGCATGATGCCTTTGAAAGGGGTCAATTCTGCGGACCTGAGGAAATGAAGATGACCAATTCAGAGGGTCGAGGCCATTTTTGAGGACCTAAGGAACGAGGATGACCAAATCTCAGGGTCAAGTCCGATTCTGAGGACCTGAGGATGAGGATGACCGATTTAGAGGGTTAAGGATAATTTCTAAGACTTAAGGGGCGTACTGAGGATGGTATAAAAAAGGAAGTCATGACCAAAGATTGAGGTTAATTTTGAGGACCTAAAATAATGCTGGGGATGACCAATTCTGTGGGTCGAAGCCAATTCTGAGGGCTTAGGTTGTGATGATAAATTCTGTGATTCGAAGCCAATTCCAAGGGCTTAAATTATGATGACAAATTTTTCGAGTTGAAGACAATTCTGACGGCTTAGGTTGTGATGACCAATTTTGCGGGTTGAAGCCAATTCTGAGGGCTTAGGTTGAGATGAACAATGTTGCGGGTCGAAGTTAATTCTGAGAGTTTAAATTGTGATGATCAATTTTGTGAGTCGAAGAAAATTATGAGGACTTAAATTATGATGACCAATTCTACTGGTCGAAGCCATTTATGAGGACTTAAATTGTGATGACCAATTCTGCGGGTTGAAGCCAATTCTGAGGTCTTAAATTGTGATGACCAATTCTGTGGGTCGAAGCCAATTCTGAGGGCTTAAATTATGATGAACAATTCTACAAGTCGAAGCCAATTTCGAGGGCTTAAATTGTGATCACCAATTCTACAGGTCGAAGCCAATTCTGAGGGCTTAAATTGTGATGACCAATTATGCGGGTCGAAGCCAATTCCGAGGGCTTAAATTGTGATGACTAATTCTGCGGGTCAAAGCCAATTTTAAAGGCTTAAATTCTGATGCTCTCGAGGAACTCAGCCGGGGAAATTACCTCATGACTTTTATTTAAGCTGGGGAACTAATTGTTGGGGAAACTTTTGTATCTTCTGAAGACTTTGCGGGGAATGGCTAATTTAATGTTGTGAATTCCATGGGGAAGTGATTAGGTGATCCAGGGTTTTGGGCGTTTTGTTCGGGGAAATTTGAGACTTTTGTTGTAATGGTTTTTGAGGATTCCACTGGGGAATAGGAGATAGGCTGAATTTTGGGATACTTTAGGGGGTCCTCTGAGGATGTTGCCGGGGAGAGATCCACTTGCCTTTGAGGGTTTCGCTGGGGAAGTAGGGGTTCAGCTGGAGGGAGTGAGAGAAAGATAAATTTTCTTAGTGAAAATATTATACATCTTCTTTGGGATTTTTAATAATTTTTTGAGGATTTTTCAGGGTTTTCTGGTATTTCCTGGGAATTTTTGTTCGAAACTTTAAGGGGGAGCCGGTCGGCATGGTGTGGAGGGTTCCATTTGACAGTGGACGGAGGGAGTGCAGGCGACGCTAGGTGATGTGGGGATGATAGTATTTGGGGACTTTATCCGTTTGTCTCTACTGAGGGATGTTTTGCTATGTATGGTGATTGATGTGGAGGACGGGTTGCAGGTGAGGTAGATGGCCCGATTATTTTTTTACTAGTGTTGGGTGGATTTTTGGTTGTGTCGAGCGGCGATGTCGTCCACTTGTCATTTTTTCCATAGTTGAGGATGTTTTCGAATATACATCTCTATGATTGGAGGAGCCTAACTTTGGAGAGCTTTTATTTTTCTTTGGATGCATTTAGCTAGTGCTACCGGTAGACTTTTACTGGAGCCATGTATCTTCTTAAGGTATTCTTTAGTTTGCGTATTTTCCTTCCATGCATTCGCATTTTCCTTGTGCGTCACTTTTTGATCGCGAATTCTTATCTTTGGCAGGCGTGGTTCTATGAGGTGATTGGGTGTAATACCCAGCCAATTTCTTTGAAGGACGAGACTATTGGGGAATTTTTTCAGTTATATCAGTGGCAGAAGGTCAATCGGTAGTCGAGGAAGTCTCTTTCTCTGGAGGTGGTGCGTCAGGTCTTGAATGGCCTCACTGGTGATAGGGTAAAGCCTTTTTCGTCTTTAGTCTTGGTCTTGGTGTGCTCTGATTCCATATTAACTTATATATGTTGGAGATCTTTCAGTCGACCTTTTACTCTTGGGGGACGGCTGTTCAGGACATGGGGTCGACTGGGTGAATGCGCAGATGAGGCGTTTGCTAGCGCATGAGTTTGGCCTTTCTTGGTATCTAGGGGAGAGGGTGGTCCGACAGATTACTGAGGAGGAGGTGGTGGTGCCACCTGCGACGCCCCCTATGTCTATGAGGTGAGAGCGGATGTTACCATAGGATGCGAGGATTGCGGCGATGATTGGCGAGTCCTATTTGTTATATAACGACACGGTTGTGCCATATGATTATAAGGAGTTTGTGAAGAGTTGGCTGATAGCGCCCAACATATATGATGTGTTGCCTCTCCCTCATACGGATTAGAGTCATCCATAGGGGACCACCCACAGTGGTTGTGGTCCTTCAACATCTGCGGTAGCGGTGACTTTGGAAATTCCCTTTATGCGGTTGCATACCCCTTCATACAACATTCGACGGCCTGATGGAGGGATGGTGCCTCTGTTGTATCGTCCTAATGCGATGGACCCGGAGGAGTTAGGATTGACAGAGGCGGTCCTTCATCTTGTGGTATAACTTTTTGTCCTTCTCTTTTTTCTTCTTTTGGTCTTCTTTGTTTGATACTGATTCTGCCTTTTCTTGCGTCAAGTCCGGGTGTCCACCACTTGGCTGAGGGACATTAGGGACTGGATATCTTCGGCGACTGCCCATATTCGGGACGCGGTTCATGTTCCTTCTTTCTTGGTGTCGTCTACCTCATCTGGGGAGGAGTCTGGTTCAGATAGCGGTGGTGCGTCATCTCGCCGCAAAGGAAATAGAGCGCGTCGTATGAATGGAATCTCTTAGAGAGTGGAAGGTTAGGTGAGATAGAGAGAGACAATGTGGGTTCGGGCTGAGTCCCGTTGTTTTTTTGCTTTTCTTTATTTCCTGCAAAACTGATGTAACAAAAAAATATCTATGCAATGCAGTTTTCTAATACCTTTTGTTAGTAATGAATGAATGAATGCATATACGCTTTTTACTTTGATGCTGAGACCATAAAAAGAATTTTTTTAGAAATGAAGGAAACTTTATTTTTTTAAATAGAGAAATCACATAAGGATAAAAGGGGATTTTGAAATTCTTCTGAGAATATCAATTTATTTTTATTGAGTTTTCTGATTTTGACAAAAGAAGAAAAATGAAAGTTTTTAAAATAGTAGGTTACCGATCGGTAAGCCTCTTGTCCTTCTTATTGGCAGGTCAATCTAGCCCCACCAACTCAAGGACTTGATTGGTACCCTCTTCAACTTTTGGTTCCTTATGGGGGAGGATTCCCTCCGATTTCTACAAAGGTTGTGTCTTTTGTGAGGGTTTTCAAGTATAAAAACGGGTAGGGGTGGATTATTTTTCATCACACCTTCACATTCTTTCTTACTTATTTTGTGAGATGGCTCTCCCTGTTAGCGTTGAGTTTGCCAACTACCTAGAGACTTTGGAGGCGATGTGCTCCTACAACGTCGAATACGATGCTTTCAACATGCGTCGAGTCTCTTTATGGTGTAATCGGCCCATAGAGTGGAACATGCTGATAGCGGAGGTATAATTTTGGTACCCCGAAGAACATGTATTGCGATTTTTCTTGGAATAAGTTTGTTCGACTTATGAAGAAGTTTCTACCATGTTGGGGGTAAACCCTAGTGTGGCGGCTGCTATGACTGAGTTTTCTCGATCTCCTCAGGAGCTGTTGGTTGGACTTCTCCATGTCTCGCCCTCGGCGGGTAGACCTTTAGTTACTGAAGGAATAATTTCCCTTCTGGTGCTGTTGTGGTCTGTGAATTTGCAGGAGGTTGTTGATGCTAGATATGTCAGATCTATTATTTTGGGCTTGGTTTTGAAATTATTGCTGGTGACTGGGGAAGTGCTAGTGGACCCACAACTTGCATCCATTACTTCATGGATGTCATACCGTCGTAATACTGCGGTGATGATATTGATGGAGACTTTGAATGGCCTGGATGCTTGGCGAGAAGGTCGTTCTAACTTTCTGAGGGGTAGCCCTATGGCGTTGTTCATGTGGTTTCCTGAAAGATTTTGCTTGGTGACTCCTCTGGAATATCCTTTGTCGGTTGTGCCTAACTTCTTTTCGCACCATTTCATTAGTGTTGGCCTGGATATCGAGAGCTGGGAGAATTGGTTTGTGGAATATGGGTCTCTAAGTCTACCCCAGTCAGTGCCTTGGTGGGGATAGCTACTACTTATTATAGAACTGGGGGAATACCCGTACGTTCAGCTGGTTGGTCTCAGACAGACCTCTTTTTATTTCCCTTGGAGGCTTTTGTGCCAACTTAGCTGGGAGCAGATTGTGCCACCTCGGGCACTGGATTTCTTTACGATAGAAGATCTGACAGAGCATCTGCGCATGCGGCTTAGCTCTTTGTGGGAGTGTCGACGTCCAACGAACCTTCCTTCTCAGTCTGTTGGGAGAGTCTGGCATATCCCCGGGGATTATATGAAGTGGTTGTGGAGAAGAGTAGTTAGCAAGATGTTGGTATAGGAGACTGGACAAAGGTATTTTGTCTTATTCGATACCATGGAGCGAGTTCTTGTGGTTTTTCTGATGCTAGTTTGAGCTTATCGGTCTATAGAGCATCCGCGGCACTCTATTCAGGCAGGGGAAGCTTGGGGACCTCATTTTGTAGATGATGATGTAGAGGGATCCTCTGGTAGCTGTGGGTAGGACTCTTGGGGAGTTTATTTTGTAATGGGGAATAAATTTGGGACTTTTTTTGGCTCTTTAGAAGGGTAGGGGAGCTATCCGTCCCTTTTCTTATGTACTTCCACTATAATTTCTTATTAGTGAAATAAATAAGTTTTTGATCATCCAACTGTGCCTTTGATGAACTTTGTATTTTGAATTATCTATACCGATCACTAAGGCATGAATAATCCTTTTGTTCAAGTGTATGTTAGAGTGAACTGTCGTTCTCGGAGATAAGAAAAGAATAGTTTTTTGTGAAAAAAGAAAGGGTTGTGCTCATATAAGATGTATGATCTGCCTACGTACCTTTGGGGGTTTTTGAAAAGTTTTAATATTTCTGAAGGTAAATGGTTTTTGTAGAGGATCAGGCCCACGTAGTTCTGGGTAGAGGGAAATGAAGATTTTTTTAGAATAGAAGGAGATGAAAAGAGTAATCGCGCATCGATATTTCAGACTAGGGGTAGAATTTCTTGAGACGGTCCAGGTTGACTAGACGAGCCATATATTCTCCGTCAAGGTTGGTGAGCATAGCGATACCTCCTGACAATATCTTATTTACAATGTAGGGGCCACTCCAATTGGGCTTGAACTTCCCTCTGGGGTCCCAAATGGGTTCTTTGATTTCCTTAAGGGCTAAGTCCCCTTCTCGGACACCGCGGCCCTTGACCCTTTTATTGAATGAATGTGATATTCGGTGATGGTACCCTTGTACGTGATACACCACTTTCAGTCTCCTTTCATCCAGGACAGATAGCTCATCGAAATGTCTTTTATGCCAGTCCTCCTCACTGACTTGGTTTCGATCATGACATGAAGTGAAGGCATTTCTTTCTGAACGGGTAGGAATGCTTCCATGCATTAGACCAGAGAGTAAGAGGTAGCCCCAGTAGAAGTTTGGAATGAGATTTGGTAGCCCTAGAGGGCGTAAGGTATTCGATCGGCCCAATCTCGATAGCTTTCAGTCATCTTACTGATGATGGTTTAAATTTCTTATTTGTGGCTTCGACTGCACCATTGGTTTGAGGTCGGTAGGGAGAATATTTGTGTCTTTAAATCCCATACTCATCGACCACTTCTGTGATTTCTGCCTTGAAGTGCAACCCGTTATCTGACACTAGTTTTTGTGGGACCCCATATCGACAGATGATGTTCTTCCTGATGAATTTGGCCACATTCTTGGCATTCAGAACTACATATGACTCGGCTTCGACCCATTTCGTGAAGTAATTAATGGCAGCCAGGATGAATTCATGCCCGTTGGAAGCCTTGGGTGCAACCTTCCCTATGATGTCGATGCCCCAGGTGTAGAACGGATAGGGAGAAGTTATGTTGTATAATTCTCGTATAGGCAAGTGTTGAAGGTTGGAAAACTATTAGAATTTGAGGCATCTCCGGACATAGGTGGTGCAATCCAGGACCATGGTGGTCAAGTAGTATACTTTTCGGATGACCTTCTTGGCAAGCATGTGACCATTCATATGGGACCCTTATTCCCCGCTGTGGATTTTCTGCATCATCTCTTCAATGTCAGCCCCTGCGATGGAGTGTAGGTGGGTTGCATCGAAGTTTCTTTTGAACAGTACTTTATAATAGATGATGTACTGAGCGACCAGTCTTCGGAGGGTTATTTGGTCTTTCTTATTGGAACCTTCAGGATACCTACCATGATTGAGGAGGTGCCAAATATCATAGTACCAGTAATTGACTAGCTCGGGATCATCTTTGGTGATGAGCTCAATGTGGTAGCAGTGGGTTGGTTTATCTTGCTTTCGGACTAGGAAAGGGGTCATTTTTATCCCTTCGGGCATGTCGACCATGGAGGTAAGGTATCAAGGGCATCATCTAGGTTATTCTTTGCTCGAGGTAGGTAGTTGAAGGTGATATCTTGGAATTGGGAGGATAGTTCTTCTAAGTGGGCATGGAAGGGTTGGATTTTCTCGTCCTTGACCTTCCATTTTCTGAGCACTTGATCGATGATGAGGGAAGAATCCCCATAGACATCTAGGCATTGAATACCTTTCTTGAGGGCAACTTTGAGGCCTATTATACACGCCTCATACTCAGTCATGTTATTGGTGCAGGGGAAATACAACGTGATAGCGATGGGAGTGTGGGAGTCATTCGGGGTGATCACAAGTATCCTAATGCCATATCCCTTTTCGTTGGCAGCGCCGTTGAAGAACATCTGCCATCAAAGGTCGTCTTGATCAGTGTAACGGATGTTTTCATCTGGGAATTCAGAGATCCAAACATTAGCTTCTTTCATGGGGTAGTCATCAAGGTAGTCAGAGATGTCTCTTCCTTTCATAACTTTTTGCGTGACATACATGATATCAAACTCGGCTAGGAGCATAAACCATCGGGCCATTCGGCTGGATAAGGCGGGTTTCTCAAGTAGGTACTTGATGTGGTCCATTTAGGATACAAGTTTGATGGGCAAGGCGAGCATGTAGTGTCGTAACTTTTGGGTGACCCAAATAAGCATGACACATGCTTTTTCCAAAGTAGTGTAGTTGACTTTGTATCCGATCAATTTGCGACTGGTGTAATATATGACTCTTTCTTTACGGGATTCTTCAAGGTATTGGGCTAGTAGTGCCACAGTTGCAGTGTCGCTTATGATTAGGTATAGGAGTAAGGGGATACCAGGCTATGGTGGCATTAGTATCGGAAGTTGGGTCAGATATTTTTTGATTCGTTCAAAAGCTTCTTGGCAGGCCTTATTTCAAACCTTGGTTGAATCCTTTCGGAGGAGTTTGAAAATAGGTTCGGAGATGGAGGTTAGCAGGCTGATGAACCGACTGATGAATTGTAATTTCCAAAGGAATCCACGGACTTATTTTTACGTTCGGGGAGGTGGCATTTCAAGTATGGCTTTCAACATGGCATGATTTGCTTCTATCCCCTTCTCACTAGCTATGAATCCCAAAAGTTTACCCTTGGTAACACCGAAGACACATTTTTGTGGATTGAGTCTCATCTGATACCGTCGCAGTCGTTCAAAGAACTTTTAGAGAGCGATAACATGACCTTCTTTAGTTTTGGATTTAATAATCATATCATCCACATAGACCTCGACTTCTTTGTTAACCAGATCATGCAGCCCCTATCCTAAGCTGGCATGGTTGGCTACTAAAACAGAGGTTAAAAACAATAGTTTCTTCTTCATTAACTTAAATGCGGTTATTTTGTTTGTTATTATCCTTATTTAGATCAGTTAAGAATTGTTCATTTGCAAAATATCATCATCAAAAGTTTGATTAGAGTCTAAACAATTAATGTAAGGCACATCAAGGTACTCAAAATCTTTATTTATTTCATTGATAGGAAAAATAGCATTGATAACCTCATCAAAGGAGGTCTCAATTACATTAGAGCAAGGATAGACAACATAAAAAGAGATGGGGTAGACATTGGGGTTAGGTGGGATTTCAACAGGTAGAACTGGCGCATTATGCCATTTGAGGAGAGGTGTATCAGCAACTTTATTCAGGTGGGATGGATCCAGAGATGTAGTACTTGAATGAACCATATAGAGTGCCAGCCCGAGTGTCTGTAAGTTAAATGAATCCTCAGATTCACTTTCCTTAGAATCTTCGGTATCTTTGATGAGCGGTTGTACATGGTATTGGGAACTTTTATCCCATGGGTATCTGTCTTGGAAAAATATCTTTATCCCAGGCTTTATCTTCTTGCATGTATGGTCATACCATGGTTCCGGAAAGCCGCAAAGTGGGAAGTCTTCGCCTTCTTTGATTAATCGTCCATTCAAGGAGTCACCTGGGACAATCTGGATGTAGTCTAGTCTTCTCTTCGATCGAGACTATCGGATCATTTTGAGCTCTTGTTTTGATGGTTGATACCCCAAACCACAAGGAGGGAAATCTTTTTTCAGTATAATGGGCTCAATTATCCCTTCTTGTCTTTGTCCTACCCCCAGTCCGAGCATGAAGTGCATGTTTTTGAAGATTTGAATCACATTGATGTTGCCATGAGGGTCGTATTCTGGACAAACCCTTTCTCTAAAATCGTCCCCTACCGGGAGTACAGTGGCTAAACTCGGAATCCTGATAGGAGAATATAATTTGACCCGTGTTGTATCTCAAAGTTGGATTGCTGGTACTTGCACCCTCGGCATTGTCGTCATCGCCCAAAATGGTGATGACTCGTCCGTCGACGAAGAAATTTAATTTATGATGGAGCGAGGAAAAGACACCATTGATACTATGGATCCAAGGTCATCCAAGCAATAGGTTGAAGAAAGATGGGATGTCAATAACTTGGGATTCAATGGATGGGTCTAGCCCCTATTACAAGTTTTATTGATCTCATCACTTCCCTACGGGTATTACCGTAGGCACGCAAATAGCGGAGGTTGGAGTGTGGTCACTTTCCTTCAGTCCTAAGCATTTGAAGGTTCTTAATGGGAGTACATTCAAGGTGGATCCATTATTAACAAGAGAGAGTGGTATATCTTAGGCTAACTGTGCCCTGCCGGACTAGTGCCCATCTCGAAGTGACCCTCCTGTTACGGGACAAAATTTGGTCAATAGTAATACTCTTCGGTGGAGTAGTGTGCAAAATGGATGATCTTTTTATCACTATCTTATGAAGTCACCAACAAAGTCTCCACTGTGGCCATCCCCGATCCTCGCAGTGAGAGAGAAAATATGGTAAGAGGATCTCGGTCCCTCATATCCCACTTGGGAGAGCTTCAGCTGTTGTCGGCGACATGTGAGGTGAAAAATATAAAGAGATGGAGTCGTTAGTCTATTTTACTCAAAATAGACAAAAGAAGGTGGATCCATCCCGAAGGACAACATCAAAGACATACTGATACATACAAAACCAAAAGTGATTATAGGAGGGTTTGGAGGCTAAGTTATGGAATGGGAAGGTGTTAGGCACCCATTCCGCCTTTGCGGTCCCTCATGAATTTGTTGTTATTTTCCTCTATTTCTTCGTGATATGTGTTCATTTGTATATGTAATGGATATATGAATCATCAACTTGTATCATGGAAGAGATAGAGTCATCCGTAGGAGATTTACCAAAAGTAATATTAGAAAATAAGATTTACACGATTATCCTTGCGTTGAACGTTATAATGGAACGATAATGTCTATGGAATAATATTCCACTAAGAACAAATATATGTATATGCAAATATGTAGAATCTAAGAGAATTAAGTAAAAGAATTAGGAAAATAGAAAATTAAAAAATTAAAAAAAAATATGACTCGAGTCTCGAGTTTTACCCCGAGATGCCTACGTAGCCTATAGAGGCATCAAAGTCCACGTAGTTCGCATGCAAAATGAGGGGTGGGGTTTATCCCATAAATATAACCGGGGACTTCTCTTATGTGTGTGTATGTGTGAAAATGTGTTTTAGTGTGAGAAAAGTGTGAGAATTCTCGTTTGGAATTTTTGAGCAAACCCTCTTTTCTTGTTTTTAGGGTTTTATTATATGAAAAATAAGATATGTGCAATAATACTAAATAAAAAATATAATAGGGTATGTGAGATGGGGAGAAAAAGTGCTAAGCAATAAAACAAGTTAATGTGAATTTAAGAGAATTTAAAGAGAAAGTTGAGAAAGTTGGACCTTCTTCAAGATCTTGAGCTTGATCTTGAATGTTGGAGAGATTACGTTGAACTTGGATGATGATGATGGGTAGTTAATTCACTAAGTTTGGTGAAAAAGATGATGAAAAGTGAGGGTTGGAAAGGGATTTGGATGTAGAAATCACGCTGACTTCTAGAGAGGTTTTCGGAGTTCGCTGAAAGTGATAGATCTCATTTTTTTGTGTCCTTTGCAATGAGGTCAGAGACTCCTTTTTATAATCCTAAGGTATTGATGATCGACATAGGGCTGGTCCTTCCAATCGGCATATGCCTTTAGGCACATTGTCGATAGGAAGGATTTTGAACCTGCTATTTAGCAGTCTCATTTAGGTTCCTTCGAAAAAAATAGATGTAAAACGCACTCCGTTGATACGAATCGTGCATGGGGTGTACCATTAGAAAGGTAATTCAGAGACCTTTGAAAGTAATTTAGACTACTCCCAGGTCCGGGAGTTGACTTTGGTAAAAATGTGGCTTAGAAGCGCTCATCGATCCTTTTGACGGGGGATCGTCGAACGCAAAAAAATCGTTCATCCTTATGGTATGTTAGAATCTCGCACAGAGCGGACCGTTGGAAAAGTTATGATATGTAATTCGACATTCCAAAGACTTTGACTCGGTTTGGAGAGTTGACTCCATTCAATCGGGGCTCGGAAGCGTTCGATGACCTTTCAAAGTAAAACGGATCGTTCGTTTGTACCGTATGTCAGAATTGGACCCAGAACGGACCGTTGGAAATGGGTTTCAGCGCACTTTGAAGATTCATTCAGTTTCAATCGATCTGATTAGTTGAATTTGGTCAAATGGAGCCCTGGAGCGTTCGGTGGCCTCCTGATCAAGTTTCGAGAGAAAACGGTTCGTTCGTCCACACCGTAAGTCAGAATCGCGCACGGGGAGCACCGTTGAAAAGGGGTTTTAGTGCACTTTGAAGATTCATTCAGTCTCGATCGAGCTCAAGAGTTTGAGTTTTGGTTAAACGAAGCCTGGGAGTGCCGGATGGCCTCTAGGTCAGTACTCGAGGTATGACCTAGGTTCATTGTGATGCAGGGGGTGCTAGAATGAGGTGTATACAACAGTAAGAATAGAGGGAATGTCAGTTTAATACCTCTCTTACACCCGCCCCACCATCAAACTCCACAGTCTCTAGAGAAACCTCATTCACATGGAAATAATGAAAAAAGGTGAAAATGAGAACAGTTGCACAGTATACGCAAGAAGAAAAAAGGGAACAGTAAAATGAGGGGGTATGCCAATTTGATACCTTTCTCGTAGCCACCCCACCATCAAACTCCACGATCACTGGAGCAACCTCATTCACCTGGAAACAATGAAGCAAAAGTGAAAATGATAATTGTTGCACAATATACGCAGGAAGAAAAAAGGGGAACAGTAAAAAAAGGGAGTATGCCAATTTAATGCCTCTCTCGCAGCCACCCCACCTTTAGACTCCACAATCACTGGAGCAATCTCATTCACCTAGAAACAATGAAACAAAGGTGAAAATGAGAACACTTTCACAGTATACGCAAGGCGAAAATTAGGGGGTATGCCTATTTAATACCTCTCTCACAGTCATCTCGCATATAGACTCTACAGCTACCGGAATAACCTCACTTACCTGGAGACAATAAAATAGGGTGGGGATGAGAACATTCGCACAGTATACGCAAGAAGAAATAATGAAGAAAAAAAATATGCCGGCGTAATACCTCCCCCGCCAAGATCCCTCCCATGAGTTTTGCCGTCACTAATATGATAGCAGCACTAACCTGAGAACAAAAGAACAGGTAAGTACGGATAAACATTTGAATAGTATAGGGATAGAAGAATGACATAAAGAAAATGACTACTCTCATATACGATACCTGAGTAACGCCCTCCGTGGTAAATAAGGGAAGAGCTGCAGGTGCTCCTAAAGGGCCTGTCTTAGCTGTAGGTGCTCCTAAAGGGGATGCCTCAGCAATAGGTGCTCCAAAAAGGACTGCCTTCTAAAAGAGCTACCTCAGTAACACTGGTCGCAGTGGATAACAGAGCCTCTACATAACTAGCCTGCAAATAAAAAAGGGGGTAGGAATCAGTAAATCACCTACCTCATAAAGGCAAAGTTTGTAGGAGAGAACTCAAAACTACGTGACAAAAATGGTTACCTGGAGGGGCATAGTAACAAGGCAAGGTGGCCTGCATGTAGCAGGGGATGCTGAAGAAGTGTAAACAAGAGCCGCCGATGAAATAGCACCCAGGGACAATTGTAAATTAAGAAGAACGGGATTTATTAAGTTCAGGATGGGTAGAGAAATGGACAATAAGAAGACAATAAAGTACCTAGGCCCCATCCAAAGAGGAAGAGTGAAAAATGATGACAGGTGCAGCATGGGCTATGCTGATGACCTATAAAAGTTAAAGCATGTTATTATCATAGCCCTAGAAAGAGAATTTATCGACGCTAGAGCAAAGGAAGAAACTTGAGGTGTGGGCTCAATAGTCACGGCCACAGTAAATACTGGGTTGTGAGAGATGGACTGAATCAAAGGCCTAACATCCTTAAATATGTGGACTCAAGGAACAGAGATCCTCCCTGGAGAGGAAAATCCTGGGATAGTAACATCGGGAAAGGGAAGAGTCCCTCCCATGGAGGAAAAGCCAAAATGTTTCAGGCCCTGAGAGATGAAAAATGTCAAAGGGCATAATGTGCTTACTGTTTAAGCAAGAGAACCTATGAGATACATACCTCATATGATGGGGTAACCAGGGGCTTAACTGTAGAAGTCCCTACCACTGAAGAAATAGAAGATGAAGTGGAAGGGCTCGAAGGCACAACCCTCTGCAATCATAAATAGATAAGGAAAAATAATAAAGAAAGAAGAAAATAGAACGATGAAAATTGAAAAAAATTATAGAGCATACCTGAACAGAACACGAAACCACATAAGCGGCCCTGGTACTAGTAGGATGCACGGATGAAAGCCGCAAGAAAGTACTAATGTATAACATATAATCAAAATATAATTGGTGGCCAGTAAATTACATTACATAGAGTTCCTCTCTCGTCAAAAAGGTTCCTATGATAATTGGGGTAGTGGAGGACTACTCGCCTTTGTGGAAGTAACCTCCAGAAATATGGCAATTTTTTTATAAATAAACCAATGATGAAAGGGCACGAAGATCACATGCATAAAACTTCCAATAAAATAAATATTTACAGCAATGGGATGCATAGTCTGACCATAAGGAAGGGGTCGGGTAGTGGAGATAACCCCCGCAAGAGAATGGGGTGACTTATCATCACTGGAAGACTCCTTAGAAATTGATAACAGTTCATAAGTGGTAGTTGTGCTTTCACTACGTAGATCCAAGCCACCCACATCACCTGAAGAAGAACTATGATCATCATAGGAAGGAGTGCTTCCATAGTTAACTAGTTCCTCTTCTAGTAAGGTGGAGGGGGAACCAATAGTGAAACTCCGAGAGAACTAGTTCCACTAAGTAAATAATGTTTGGATATAGTACCTTCTGTAATAGGGATAGATGTGACTTGTGCCTCCCGAGAGGAAAGGCCCAATGCTTCATAACCCCTCTCCTTCATAATTCTATAAGTATCCTCAACCCCAAGATCGTCGGTATCAGACTCCTGGTCCAGCAAGGAGGGAGTAGCATCGACAACATTACTCTGCTTCTTTTTCTTCTCAGCTCGGGTCCTCAGAGGAGAAAAAGGTGGAGAAACGATGGTAGTAGGAACGAAATTGGACACATCCATGTCAGGGTGCTTCCTCTTGCCTGCTACAGGGTCTTTTGCTTTTCCTTTACTCTTAGATTGGCCTTTAGACTTTATAGACGGTAACTAAGTTGATTGGAGATGAGGGCACTCACCAAGAAAGGACTTGACTAAAATAGGGGTTGTCTGCTCAAGTGGTGGCCTAGAAGTGGTGCTCAGAAACCAAGTATCCTTTTACATCCGCCCAACCAAATATTTGGTCTTTAACATACTTAACAGGGTTGGTCTCATGAGGGGGACCGATTATGCAACCTTTGATTAAAAGAACCTACTACTGCCAGCATAGGAACCAAGAAGTAGTGAATAGTGGCCTATAATCGTGAAGAGGCATATAAAGCACCCCCCCAAATCATTTAATATGTGGAACAATCCCTGGAGATCAAATTTGGTACATGCCTCTAAAAATAGCTCAGAAGGATCGGTGCATGAAGAGGGAGGATGGGAGTGAACGCCCTAATCATAGCCAAATTGCCTTCTTACCCTCTCAGAATGATAGAACTCAGCACATTGGCCTAACTCTGTCCAAGAAGGAAGGAGGCCCGGTAATAGTATCGTTACTACATTAATATGAGGACAAGTAGAAACATACTCTACATCAGAAGGTCAATGGAAGGTCTCACCATCACCAAGAAAAGAAATCCAGCTAAAGAGGCCGTCGGGACATTTGTTGTAAGGCCAAAATTGAAACTCTTCAATATTGTCATTCAAGGCCCCTAGGGGTTTTTTAGGGACTTTCTTGTGCCATCTTAGGAGCCGAGCAGCATTAATATGGCAAGCTTAAGCCTCAGAAGCAAGGTGGGGGGAATGCTCAAATAGAAAGGCCATAAAGAGGACAACATTTACAAAATTAGCAACATCATAGCGACATCAGTCTCTCTCTACATCTACATGTGCCCGGTCCATCCAAGTATAAAGGGAACCAATATTAAGAGCGTCTATAGGTACCGACCTACCGCGAGATAATCTTACAGCCAATTTGAAAGAGGAGCTCATAAGGAGAATCTTCGGGCTTACATGATAGTAAGAATCGAGTCAAAAAAGTAACTAGAAAATCATTTAAGTGTGAAGGAGAGTGGAGCTTAGGGCCATCCTGGCTCTTGGGGCCTGCGCTAGAAGTCTCCCCAATCTGCGGTTTCTTAAAATTCCTAAACCATCACCTCTTCCACTTGGAAAAGGAGTGCTTGGTATAACCTGTTAAGTTTATAGCCACATATTTCAAACACTCTGCGAAGGCTGACTGTAACTCCTCCACCATCTCCTGCTCCGAAGAATCTTCATAGTCATCAATAAAGACACGTTGCCCAAATAAATGAAGGGAATATAACTTACCCACGTCCTCTAAAGTGACAATAAATTCGCCCCAACCCATCACAAATGTTTGAGACTACCTACTCCACCGAGACAATAAAAGATTGAAAGAGGATTTTTGTTTAGAAAAGGTAAAAGACCTCAGGCTGTTGATGGTAGTAAGAAGACCCACCTACCTAAGGGTATCCACATAAGTAGGAATACTCAAAATATAATCAACCCAATCAGCCCACTCCTCCGTGGACCCCCCTCCTACAGCCTTGATTTCAATGTTAGAGTAAGGAAAATCACCGCAGTCGACCCTGACACTGAGGATAAAACCTGGAAAATAACGAGAGAACCAGTAGACTCACCTAACCCCACATGGGGTCGCTCAAGAACAGTTTTGGCAAAATTCTCTTCGAATTGGTAGGCATGAAATTTTCAATAGGTCCAAAGAAGGGCGCGCGGTGATAGACACCAAATTCTCTCCCTCGGCGAGTGCGCATATAATTTTCTCAAGCTTGGGAAGAAGATGCAGGGGTGGAAGAACTGCCAATGGCTAAGGGTTCAAGTAAGGAACCTAATGTCAATAAATGCTTAGGCAAATGCCTCATGCGAGGAACCCACAACGCATGAGAAACCCTCAGTGACTTCGATAGAAGGTGATGGCATCATAACAGAAAATCCAAAAGAGGGATAAGGTAAAATAGCGGGCGAGGAACCCGTAACTCGCAAGAAACCCATAGGGTGCAAGCCCTCAGCATCATAGGTTTTAGATGAATAACCCGGGGCCAAATGCAGCTGCGAGGAACCCACAGTATCCAATGAATCCCTAGTAGTAGAAACTATAGGCGAGGAACCCCTTGAGATGAAAAGGGGAGAGGAAAAACCACTCGCAGTCAAGAATTCACATGAAGACTCCAAAGTCACAAAACAATCTGACGAGGAACCCTCAGATGCAAAACCAACACACAAGGAACCCTCAGATATGAAACCAATATGCGAGGAAATCTCAGGCACAAAACCACGTGAGGGAACCTTGGATAGGAAACCAACCCGTGAGGAACCCTCGGGTGAAAATCCAACCCACAAGGAACCCCGGGTAATACTCGTCATTAATGAAGAATTTTTGACATCGGAACCTCTAGTCAAAATATCACCAGGTAAGGACATGAGATTGACACACAAGGAACCCTCGTTTATAAATTCGAAATCACCTGACACATAAGCTGCCGACGAGAGACTCGTCAAAAGATGAGGGTCTGATGGACCTTCCGACGAAGAACCCATTACGGGAACTCGACTTTGTCCCATTAATAAAAACATCCAATGAATCACTGGATCGCGAGGAATCCTTGACGATGGTGACCGAAGATGATTCACCGATGCAAATGTCTGACACGGATGAGGAACACCCAAAAATTCAAATGTCAAAATGGATTTCGCTATTAACAATTGATGAGATGATGAAACCGTCTGGGACGATGGATATAGTGGTCGAGTTTGGATAAGAAATGGAAATAGAAGAAGGTATAGAACCAAAAACAAGAGGAACAATGATGGGGGAAATGTTGGAAGAAGTGTTTGACGGTGTTGAAACCATAAATTGTGTATTTGAAGGGAACTTGAAAAAAAGTGGGGGATATGGTGTATTTGATTTTTTTTCCTTCTCCCTCTCTCTCTAATTATAAGCTTTAAACTCTCTTAGAGTGTTTTGAAGAAGATGAAAGATTTTATTCAAAAGTAAGAGTTTATTTTTTACATAAAAATGGGAAAATGTGAAAGAATGCTAAAAGGTTATAAAAGATTTTCCCAAATGATCAGATGTTAGTTCCCACACTGATGCGTGGAGTCTCGAAAGCCCAAAAACCTAGTATGAAGGGATAGTACATTTAATGACACTAGGGGTAGGGTTGAGGAGACCATAGGGTCCCTCAATTTTTTTTTCTTTTGAATTGAAAATTTGAATTTATGGCGTACGAGCCTTTTGGTCTACATAACACAAAATATTCTGCACGACGGGTTAATGTAGAAGGGTGCTTCAGGTTTGGCTGTTATATTTTGGGGATGAGGTTCCTCAAATACACCCCATTTTTATCCTACAGAAAAGATGAGGTTGAGGAACCCCCAGGGTCCCTCTACGGTATAAATTCATATTGAGAAGAAACCCCCCAGGGTCCTAGAAGAACTTCATATTGAGAAGGAACCCCACCCAGGGTCCCGATATAAATTCATATTGAGAAGGAACCCCACCCAGGGTCCAGACAAAAATTCATATTGAGAAGGAACCCCCAGGGTATCGGTGGAAATTCTTACTGAGAAGGAAACTCACCCAGAGTCCCGGTAGAAATTCATATTGAGAAAGAACCCCAGGGTCCCGACCGAAAATAATATTAAGAAGGAACCCCACCTAGGGTCCCTACATAAATTCATACTGAGAATGAACCCCAGGGTCCTGGAAGAAATTCTCATTGATAAGGAACCCAGGGTCCCGGTAGAAATTCATATTAAGAAGGAACCCCAGGGTTCCGGCCGAAACTCATATGGGAGAAGGAACCTACAGGGTCCCTCAAACCCCAGAAAACATTTGGTCATAGAACCCTCAAAGTCCTCCCCCTCAGCTTCTAGAAAATACGTCGGGATGAGGGAGTGGCTACCATGAGCAACCCCTCACCATGAAAATTCATTATTTAAAAGAACAAAAGTACTAACACTTAGTTTCTTGTACAGGTAGCCTAGTTGAGTAGTCATAGCTCAAATAGTCCAGTGGGGATCTCTTGGGAGTTTTGGTTTGGAGGCTGAGGAACAATGTTTGTTGAGCAAGATCAACCTCTTAGCACTTTAGGATTGATAGAATACTAGCAGAAAGACCCCAGGAGTCACTCAAGACCACACACATCTCACACTTAGTCACAAGTGAAGTGGACAGCCGAAGGGATGCCCATAAGAAATAAGCTTTTACAAAATGATTTTCCTAGAAGAGAGGGCCGCCAGGGCCCCTCTCAAGCAAAAAATGATTCTAGAGGAGAGGGGTCCTCAAGACCCCCCCCCCCCCCCCCCCCCCCTCAAAATTGAAAGTTTTAGAGAAGGAGGTCTTCAAGGCCTCCTCTCTCAAGTTTACAAAGTTTATACCACAAGTTACCATTTCAAAAGATATTTACCAAATCAGACATTCTGTCTCCATTAGGAAACATATTTTCTTTTTGACTTTTGTTTGCCCCAGGTGGCACTTGTCTGAGAGGACAGACTGCTACACATAGCTGGGGGCAAATGGTACATTTCAGACCTTGTCCCTAACCCTCTCACTTTTGGTTCCCAAAGGTGACAACTCAGCCCTAGTACCCAAGTTTAAATAAGACCCATGGGCAAGGTCAAAAAGGGATAGAAAAACTCAATAGACATGTTACTCTGTCAAAATCACACCAGAAATTCCTACTTTTCTCTCCTTGCTCTCTATCTAATGATAAGTGCCTTGTTCTTTAACTCCTTACTGAAATCCATCATTCTCAGGAGCTCTTCTTTAGAAAATTACTATTATTTTTGTGGAAGCTCATCTTCTTGTAGGGAGGGAGTTCCAGCTTGAGATCCATTTTGACCAAAAGGAGAAGGTTTCATCAGATGCTTCTCCAGACGTTCTTGAGAACCTTGCAGACATCGTCCATTGAAGTGGATCATGCCTCACCCTTTCCAGTTATTCATGGACCCCAGTCTCAGTACCCTCCTATAGTTTTCAAAATCACTTTTTATTCCATTTCCATAAGTGTTAATTTCCCCAAAACACTATTAAGTCATCTACATTAACATCTTAAGTGTTTTAACACATTAACACTGCTATAACCTTGGAGTAATATTCTTCTTAATTGAAAACACCTTTATCCATCATTTCCGTTATAATTTTATAAGTGGTAATCATTTATAACATTACTAAATTATACACACAAACTTTCCTATTTTTACCCATCAACACTTATTAAATGACTTTATTCACAATTTTCCAAGTCACAAATTTCTTTACTTCTCCATTTCAAGAAATCCATTTACACTACTTTTATAAGAAAACACCATTTCTTTTATTTTACACATAGTCTTACAACTTTGTGCTTTTTTCACACACTTTAGAGATAAGAATTTATACTTTTCTTATTTCATGTTTAAACACAACAAAATCTTCTTTAAACTTGTTTTACACTTAGGTCCAAAATACTACAAGTTTATATGCACGAGAAAATGCATTTTAAACCTTAAAATCCTATTGAATGATTAAAACACATATTTCATTCTAGAAATTCATCATACTTACAAAAAATACATTTTTAATGAATAAAAGGCATTTAATTTCTTCAAACTCGCATATTGCCTATTTTTCATAAAATCTTCATTTTTTCTTGAAACTTTAAAACGTTATTTCATAAAATGTTTAACAACAATCTTTCTAGAAAATACACTATTTCCATGAAATACCAAATTTTAGCATTCCAAAACCTTGAGATACTTACTTATTCTTTATTTTCAATAAAAGAAATTTTTTTTCAAAATTTTTATTTCATAAAAATATTTATTAATTATACACATCAATTTCATCATTCATTCAAATGCACCCTACTCATGTAATCTAACTGCAAGACTACAAATATGAAAAATAAAGTCTTAATATTAGGAGTAAGGTTTCCCACCTATAATGGCTCCAATGGTGGTAGAAATGTTAGTGTAGGAGGATAAATCCACACCTCCAAAGGTGACTTCAAGAGGCATCCTCCAAAAAAGATCCAAAATGTGCTCTATCCAAGCTTTCAAGCAAGACCCACTTCAAACTCCATAAAAACCATCTTCATTTTCTCGAAAATTCATAGCTCTTGTCATCCATAGTGGAAATGGGTGTATGATATTTAAATATGGTGGAATATATAGCAATATGGTGTTATAATGTGAAGGGGTGGTGGTAGCATGGTGGTTTATGGTGGAGAGAGGTCGAGGAATACACAAAAATGGTGAAAGGCCCACCCATCTCTCCTTATTCCAACCCAAAATTAACTCAAATGAGCCAAACACCCGTTATAAAACTCCCCCAATACTTCCAAATCTCATTTCTTCCCATGTGGGCTAGCGAGATTTTGGCAACTTGACAATCCAAGGGCAAAAAATGTGACAGCGTGCAATGGCAAGTCAGATTTAAAAATTTCGATTTACGTCATTCGAACGACAAACCCAAGTCATTCGAATGACTTCTCCATCACGTTCAATGTCTGGATCGCGCGACATACCACTGTAAACAAGTGGCATTTCATTTGAAACCCTGCATCTCGCGAGATCTATCTCACTTCTAATGACGATGTGATGTCATTCGAACGACCCCTTATAGTTGTTCGAATGGCCCTTAATACATTACATTCTTTTTTTTTCTTCAAATTTCAATCCACAATTTTCCCATAATTATCACCAATCCTCATTCCATCATAATTTATATAAATTTTAATTGAATTATTGGGACAGGATATTACAAGCTTCCCTCCTTAGGGAATTTCATCCCCAAAATTCTCGATCCATTAATCCTCAGGAATATGGGGTCCACCAACTTCTATTATAAGTCCTAGAAATCCTATAAGACAATTCATCGAAGTCCTCAATATTAAGGTCATTAAATACTCAATATGCGACATGCCCTAATTCTCACTATTTCGCTAACCATGACATCACATAATCGACTCCGAGTCTCTACCCGCCTTATGATCAAATCCGAATCATTTCTATCATCATTGATGCTAGTACCTAAGGCGTACTGATGTCCCTACGAGAAATCCCTTTTTCTAGCAGTTGACACTCACCCTATGTGAATCATAATACCACCACACGCCGCATTTGTCATCAAAATCAATTGTAGCTTAGGAACGTACATCTTGTGTTGCAAAAATTCTCAGGTTATCCTTACTACACAACTCGGATGAGGTTTTCGATAGCCATCATATGCTATAATCACGCTCCAAGGAGTAATATTCTCATCAAGTCATCACTGTGTGCTCGACTCACACCTTTCGCTGTGTCACTCTGATGAACCTAATGCTACCCCAGGTGTCTTATCCTTGAGTGCTGGCTAAAGTCTCACTCTAAATCACCCATCATGGCAAAGCAAAATCGTATGCTAAGTTTTCTCGATTTCCAGCACTACACTGTATCCTCAAGTCATTATCCCGCTCTTCACAACTCGATCCACTGACTGTCGAGCTAGCCAGTCGAAAGCCCACTAGTCCTAAGAAAGATCGATACTACGAGAAAATCATGTGGCTGAAAATGCAGCCATCCATTTTCAGAACTTTATGCGATAGCAAGAATACCTCATATGGGTGGACCCAGTTATCGAGTTGCATTGACAAAACCCTTTCCACTACGCTATCTCGGCCCCAACTGTGTCGTACCATGACATGGAAATAATTCGATTCACCTCATAAGTGATAATACCGATTCCCAATTACCAAAACCGAAAGGAACACATTAGAGTCCGGAAGAACAAGCAATTTTCCCAAGAAATTTTATTTGTGGGAGTTCGAATATGATTTACGAAAGTAAACCTATGCCATACACTTGAGATCATGTTATTCATTTCCAAAGTTTTCATCGAGCACAAATCCTAGTCATATACCTTGGCTTGGGTCACTAGCCATGGCGAATTAAATCATAACCTTCATTCTCGCAATACGAAAGTAATTTATGAATCGGTAGTCTTTTAGGAAGTCAACGCTTGAATTCCCTCCTTCAAAGCGAGGCCCTATGAAGTGACAAATACCCCCAATTTTAAATTTATCAAAAAGTAATTTCCTTTTATAGATGTGGAATAAAAAATGGCTCCACACAACATACACAACTAACAAATTTTAATTTCTTTCAAATTAAAATAAACAAAACACAAAGTGAATTTTAAATTAGACAACACAAAATTTTCACTTAAATCTAATTAATTCGACTAAAGTCCTAGAATTTGCCTAAACCATATTTTCAATATTACTAAGTTAAGCCAAACCAATTTCAGCAAATTAAATGATGACTTGAATTAAATTAATATCATTTTTACCCAAAATATTATTTAGCACCAAATTAAATAAGTAGAGATTTAAACCAAATTTTATCTTTTTACCTAAGCATGCATCTAAGTTGAATTTTGCAACAGATAAAATAAACAAATCACTACGTCGCGATGTACAAGGAAAAACCCACAACGAGAAAAACCTCAGATGGCTCTAGCCTTAAGTTCACTAAGTACGAAATTACAATTACAAGATAGATGACTTACAACACTCAACTCGACTCCTTCAAGCCCCCACGCGTCTTCTTGCAACAACCTCTTCCTAGCCGACAATCCCGAACTCCCCTGGAACCTTGGAATCCACCAATGAAGCTGTAGGAACAACCGTAAACCACACATGGTGCCTTTCACCATGTGAGAATGCCGCAGCCAAAATCGAGACTTCTTCTTTGAGGGATATAGAAGTAAACCCAAATAGACTCTTCAATTTGGTAGAGTAAAACCCGGTGCCAAAACACTCCAAGCAAGATATATATATGGTAACTTGGAATAAACAAACTATGGCTGTAAACTAAAGTTTTTAAGAATAACGTTCTTAAAAATACAAACAGTTTAAAACATGAACTTTTGAACTTAGCAATTTCTCTCTAAAAAATTTCTCTCAAAAAAGTGTTTAGAAAATGTCAAAAGTTGGTTTTTCAAACTTGGTTCCCGCACATATATCTTCTATCAAGAGTTAGTGGGTAAAGGTAAGTGGGAACGTGGGAAAAATTGATCAAAACCGCTAAAAAAAATTCCTTCTTGAAATCTCGTTCGAACGAGATTTTCGTTCGAACGATACTTCTAGGGCTCATTTGGTTCGAGGTTTGGCAAGGGAATGGGAATTCATAATTTCGGGAATTCATAATTCCAGGAATTCTAAGTTCCTGGAATCTTCAATTCCTTTCCATTGTTTGGTTCAAGCAGGAATTCCTTTTTCCCGCCATCTAAAATCCCTTCTATGTAAACTGTTAAAAAGATATTAAATATATACTATTTTTTGAAAAAGTTTAAAAAAACGTGTTTTGTTACACTTTTATTTAAATATAAACTGTTTTTAGTAAAAAAAATTAATTCTTTACAAAAAAATAAAGTTGTAAAAAAACAGTTTTTAAATAAAAACAAAAAAAGTTTTTGAATAACTTTTTTTATTAATCTTTCCTGAAAAATAAAGTTGTAAATAATGGTTTTTTTTTTCCATTTTTTTCCTTAAGCAAAAAAATAATTTTTTTTGTTGTAAAAATACAGTTTTTTGAATGTTTTTATATCTCTAATAAATAAAAAACAGTTTTTTTAATGTTTTTATTAGAAATATAAAAACATTCAAAAAACTATTTTTGTACAACAAAAAAAAATGCAAAAATAAAACTGTTTATATATATAAACTGTTTAACAAAACACAATTTTTAATGTTTTAAACAAATAGCACATATTTAAAACATTAAAAAATGTGTTTATTAAACATTAAAAAATGTGTCTATATAAATAAAAATGTGTTTATATATTAACATATTAAACAGTTTTATTTTTCATTTTTTTGTTGTTGTACAAAAACAGTTTTTTGAATGGCGAAAAACATTTAAAAACTGTTTTTTATATATTAGAAATATATATTAACATTTTATTTTAGAAAAATCAGTTTAAAGAAACATTTAAAATATATTTTTATAGTTTTAATCTATAAAACAGTGTTAATATATTAAAAAAATGTTTATATATGAAAAACAGTTTTAAAAAACACGTTTTTTAACTTTTTAAAAAAATAGTACATATTTAAAACATTTTTAATAGTTTATATAAAAAATTATTTTTTAACTTTTTTATTTAAAAAAAAAGAGTTTTAAAAATATTTAAACATTTTTGTAATATTTTTATATATAAAAAATGTTATTAAAGAAAAAATGTTATAGTATAAAAATGTCATTCTTTTTTTATATATAAATTGTGTAAACTATTTTATTTCCTATTAAATGAAGCGAGAGAACATCACTTGAATATGAGATAATGAATCATTAAATGAAGTGAGAGAACACTTCTTAAAAAATCATGTGATTGGACGACATCAAAACTTGATGTCGTTGAACACATCAAAAAAAATTCGAGAAAGAGTGTGTATGTGTATGTGTATGTGTGTGAGAGAGAGTGTTTATGTGTGTGAGAGAGATAGAGAGAGCATGTGTGTGAGTGAGAGAGAAAGAGAGTGTGTATATGTATGTGTGTGCGAGAGAGAGTGAGTATGTGTGTGTGTGTGTGTGTGTGTGTGAGAGAGAGAGAGAGAGAGAGAGAATGTGTGTGTGTGTATGAGAGAGAGAAAGTGTACTTATGAGTTTATGTAAAATGGTATTTTTGTCACACCACAAAAGTAAGGTAATATGTCCGGGAATATAGGATTACCCCCATTTTAGAGGGGAAAGGAGAATCCAATTTCGTGGGAATTCTAAATTCCAGGAATTCTAAGTTCCCCCTTAAATCTCCAACCAAACATTGTAATTCTAAATGAGGGGAATTCTAAATTCCAGGAATCCTAAATTCCCTTTCCAAACCTCGAACCAAACGAGCCCCTAACGAAGTTCCAGAGGCAAATTGGAAAATTTCGTTGGCAAACTCATTCGAACGACATCCTCGTTAGAATGAAAAACTCATTCGAACGATAATATCGAAAGAAGTTCCAGAATGCTTAAAATTCATTTTTTAGCCTAGAAACTTTATTTTAAAGTTTTAAAGAAACCTTCTGAAAATAAACACCCGTTTAAAATAAAATATCACCCAATAAACATTGTTCCAAGATCCTATATATATGTAATGCATTCATACCTTAGGAGTAAATGGAACAAATATTGTTGATGTAGAAACGAGGCACAATAAACTCGGCATTTGATGAAGATTTGTAATCTTGGCCGCTACGTCTTCAACTAACACGTCATAGGCTTGATTGGATAAACTTGAGCACTATCCTATGATTCAAATGTTTTTTATCTGAAATTAAGCCAACGCTACACTGAGACTCAATAGGAGACTTGTGTCCTTACAAATCTCCCTCTTTAGCTATTCCGGGATAAAAATCAATAAAAATCTTAAAGGGCCATCAAGCTCTACTAGACTCAAACATCCCACCCAAACTTCACTCAAGACCCAAGGATTAATAGCTGTGCCACTGAAAGTTTCCACCACTTAGAATAATTCATGCACACTTAAGCAAACTATCAAACACATAGGGAATATCAAAATAGTAAATGCAACTAAAATAATTACTCCCCCTAAATTAATTCTCCCCTTTATCAACTATGATCAACCTAAGAAGATAGAGCTCTCCCCCTAAGTTAAATAGCCTAAATTAGATAAGATAAGATTATAATAGGATTAGATACCATTTCTCCCCTATCATTCTCCCCCTTTTTGTTCAGGAATAGAAAAAGGATAAAAACTAATTTAAACATGATGAATTTTAGAGTGACAAGAGCATGAAAGTATATAGGCAACAAAATTATAACTAATCCATACAAATAATAGAGGATACCAACTAAGATGCAAGAAAATGATACCAATATGATACATGAGATATTAAGCATGTGATATCAACAAAAATGCAACAAGATAGATACCAATTATGAAGTAAAAGCATAAATGGACTAGAAAGCAAGGCAAAGACAAATAGAATACCTCGTATATGAGAACATAATAAATATCATTGACACACACGCACATATACTAGGTATAAACACCACACATGACACAAAATAAAATAAGCTTTTCACACTCGTATGGAAAAAAAGTGTCATATGGAAACTGAAGTGTAGGGATGTGAACTAGTAATAATTAAATTTAGACCCAATCACTTAAAACATTTTCATGGAGTTCTCATTTGATTGAAAACTTTATCACATTTGAATATAACTTCATGTGACAGTATAAATTGAACTCAGTGAACAAACATACACAATGCATACAAGGCTAGAATTTTGATGATTCTACAAACCAATAGAGTCATGACATTGAAAGTGAAACTAGGATAAACAGACATTGTGCAAACTGTTGATATATCATCCAAACTCCCTCAATTTAACCATATTATTTTAATCTTTTGAATGAGTAAATCAACTAAACAAAATAGGCCTTGGAAAATATTTTATTTTAATGCCATTATTCTTTTAGGCCTTTGGACCACGTATTTCTTTTAAGTCCAAGCAAACGGTGGTTTACTCGCAAAGGATGATATTTCCTTTCGGAGCCCTTCCCCGTGCACATTTATATACAATATTTTTTATATTTCACACAAATCTCACGTGCAACGGATTTTAACATGCACTAGTCCTCCTAGGTCACATAACATGTAGATGACAAGATTGATAGGAGAACACCTCACAAAGCTCAAATATACATATGAAGTTATAGTTTCAAGTGAGCTCGTGCATGTCTGAATTGAGGCATATAAAAATATAATCTATTATATCAACATAAAATCCAACTACTCCATGTAAGCATGGTAAAGAACATTTTAAAGATGGACATTCTAAACCAAAAGTTTTAGCCACATGGGAGAGAAAAAGAAGGGATTAAAACGCAAGTATATGCCACATAGAGTGTATCAAACTAAATTACACACACAAAAAAAATCTTTCTTAGTTTTTGAAATTTTTAACCAAAAATAAAAATATTTACTCAAAAGACAAGCAAAATCATTTGTATTTTTCATAAAGCCTAAATTACTAACAAAGTAAAACACAAATGATAAACAAAAATCTCTTTGTATTTTTCATTTAATGCAAACTAAAATGAAAGAAGTATAATACAAAAGATAAACAAAAATCATTATTCTAGTATGTGATTAAGAATGGAGCACAGACTAGAAAATGATTAAGAAGCAAACAATTAGCATGATAATATAGCATGAAACACAAAAGCTAAAGTATGCAAACAATTAACACATTCAACCTTTAGATTTAGCAAGTGAGGAAGCATGTGAAAGTAAATGAGAATGAAAAATCCTATTTTGCAAAGCTACCAAGTCGGATCACCTAACCCAATCTAATGATGAATGACGATCTCGGGGTGTAGGAATCTTGGCTACCTTGGTTGCCTTACGTAGGTATTTTTTAGGACCTCGTTTAAGATCAAAACAAAATTTCTTAAGATGACTTTTTCAACCACAATGTGAGCACCTAAAGACTTGAGGAAAAGACTTATTTAAGGAATGATCTATAACATTTTTCCTAGAGGATTCTCCTAAAACATTGGTTTTGGCTTTATGAGTTGATTCATTACAAGTATCGAAGCCTAAACCACAAGTGTCATTTTTTATTTGTATCGTTCCTAATAATTTATCTAATTTCTCCGAACGACACTCCAAATCAAATTTGACTTTACTAGAGTCTTTTAATTTATTTTATAAATCTAAAATGTTAGACTCTAATAAAATATTTCTCTCTTCAAACTCGATAAGCTCCTTTTACATTGACTCCATTAAACCTCTAAGGCTATATCTCTCGCCTTCTACATACTCAAGCTTCTCTCGAAGAGCTCTCTCTCTCGTGTCCTAAGGTCTTCAATCAACCCACTATCATCAACGACCTTGACACGCTCTCTTAAACACGCTTCTAACTTCAAATATTCTCTTTTTAATTTAAAATATTCTTCATATAATTCTTGAAATGAAAATTGAAGTTCACTCACATCAACCTCTTCTTCATTTTCACTCTTTCTCTTCTTCATTCTCACAACCATCAAAATCAAGGGAATTAGAAACTTTGACCTCAGAATTGTCATGTGTTTGTATATCTTCATGGGAAGATTCATTATCGATGCTCACATGAGTATCCATAAAAGTAACAAAGTTGGGCTTAGTGGGAGAGTTGGGTCCCTCTTCCTTATCACTATCACTAAGGGTTTCATTATAGGAAATTGGTTGCTTACCATCTCTCCTTAGTGGCCATACCCTTCACAACCCTTCACAACCAAAACACCTATTTGACTTGTTCCTATTTAAATTTTCTTTAAGAGTTTTAAGGATCTTTTCGGCTTTTTCATTCTTAGAATTTTCAAATTTCTTAAAATCATTTTTAAATTTATCTTTGTTAAATTTAAGAAATTTATGAAACTTCCTAGCAAACATAGTCATGTTATCCGAGTCACTATCACTTTCACTCTCTACTACTTGTTTTTCCTCCTTTTGGGCTTTCAAATCAACGCCATTTTCTATTTTCTTTTCAGTTTTGGAGGGAAGCATGCCTAGTTCATAGGTTTGTAAATCACCTACGAGGTCTTCTAATTTCGTAGAGGCTAAAGTGGGTAAAGAATTTAACACGGTCACCTTATGAATAAATCTATCGTGTAGGGACCTTAAAATTTTCTTTACTACTTGATTGTCAGGTATTTTCTCTCCTAAGTTAAAAGATGAATTAACTATATCGAAAACTCTAGCATAAAATTCATCAAAAGTTTCTTTTTCATTCAATTTGATGATTTCAAATTGAGTGGTGAGGTTTTGGAGTTTTCAAGCCTTGACGACACTAGTTCCTTCATGAGTGAGTTGTACAATATCCCAAGATTCTTTAGTGGTTTCACACGTCATAATGCGTCAGAATTCATCCGGTGTGACCGCGCTAAACAAGGCATTTAAACCACGGGAATTAAAATTTGGAAGTTTAAATTCATTGTCACTCCATCTATCGGTGGGTTTGGGAACACGCTCATTATCTACCAAATGTGTAGGTGGGGACCACCCATTAAGGACTGACAACCAAACCCTCTCATCGATAGACCTAAGTGTCGATTTCATTCGCGCTTTCCAATACGCATAGTTGGAACCATCGAAAATAGAAAATTTTGAAAATGGAAAAATTCCATTTTCGTCAAAAATATTTAAAAGGATCTTAAACCCAATAATTTAGCGATCCCGCTCTGATACCAATTTGAAGTGATAAATGCCCCCAATTTAAATTTATCAAAAAGTAATTTCCTTTTATAGATGTGGAATAAGGATGGCTGAACACAACATACACAACCAACAAATTTTAATTTCTTTCAAATTGAAATAAACAAAACAGAAAGTGAATTTTAAATTAGACAACACAAAATTTTCACTTAAACCTAATTAATTCAATTCAAGTCCTAGAATTTGCCTAAACCATATTTTAAATATTACTAAGTTAGTCGAAACCAATTTCAACAAATTAAATGATGACTTGAATTAAATTAATATCAATTTTACCCAAAATATTATTTAGCACCAAATTAAACAAGTAGAGATTTAAACCAAATTTTATCTTTTTACCTAAGCATGCATCTAAGGTGAATTTTGAAAAAGATGAAATAGAAAAATCACTACATCGCGATGTATGAGGAAAAAGCCACAACGGTCCACTAAGTACGGAATTACAATTACAAGATAGATGACTTACAACACTCGACTTGACTCCTTCAAGCCCCGACGCGTCTTCTTGCAACAACCTTTGACTATACGAAAATCTCGGACTCCACCGGAACCTTAGAATCCACCAATGAAGCTGTAGAAACAACCGTCAGCCACATATGGTGCCTTTCACCGTGTGAGAATGCCGCAGCCGAAAATGAGACTTCTTCTTTGAGGAATTTAGAAGTAAACCCAAACAGACTCTTCAATTTTGTAGAGTAAAACCCGGTGCCAAAACACTCTAAGCAAGATATATATCGTAACTTGGAATAAAAAAACTATGGGTGTAAACTAAAGTGTTTAAGAATAATGTTCTTAAAAATACAAACACTTTAAACATGAACTTTTGAACATAGCAATTTCTCTCTAAAAATGTTCTCTCAAAAAGGTGTTTAGAAAATGCCAAAAGTTAGATTTTCAAACTTGGTTCCCGCATATATATCTTCTGTCAATAGTTAGTGGGTGTTGATGCAAAAAACTGGACCGAATCCCACTTTTATGATCACAGATAAATAGATGAAAGCAATCCAATCAAGCACATAAGAGACAAAGATTTTTAAAGTGGTTCGGCTATGAATAAAGCCTACATCCACTGTTATTTTATTCCCAGGGGTTTACAATATCACAATGTGGTGTAGAGAGAGAAAAAGGTGTGGATCTTGTGTATGGTGTCTCTCGATTCTCTCGGATCTCCTGGATCTCCTCCCCTTTTGGCTAAGGGAATACATGTATTTATAGTGATGGGAGATAAAGAGATTCATTGTATGTAGAAATTCAGATATTTATGTCCATATACAATGAATCTAATTGTTGGTCTTCTAGGATGGTTGATCTTCCTTGAGTTGCTTGGTATGTTATGTGTTGGTTGGTATGCCGACCAACTCTTCTCGGGTGCCGACTAACTCTCCTCAGGTGCCGACCAACTCTCCTCGGGTGCCGAATTAGTATAAATATTGCCACGTAGGATGACATGTGTCCTTTTCTGATTGGTCCTCGTAGATGGAGAATTTTTGCGTTAACAGAAACCCCCAATGCTCCATACTTGATGGTTTACTTGAAAGGATGGAGTATTTATTCTGCAGTGTTGCTCGGTGCTCGTGAAATTCTTGATCTACCTTCTTGATTTGTTCAACATAAAGTGCATTATCTCCTGGACGACATATGATGCAGGCTAATCGATGGTTGCTAATCTTTCTTTTGAGGAACTCCGTGTGCTATGTATCACCCTTGGGAATTTGGATGCAGCCATGCCATAGTATGCAGCTTGTAGCTTGTCATAATCTTCAAGTATGTTGATTGGTTTGCTAGCCGACCAATTGCCTCCTGTGCCGAGAAACTGAGTGATAACTTCATGTGCTTGATTCTTCTGATTTATGATCCTCTGAATACTTTGTCGAGTAACATACTAGCTTTTGAACCCAGCTCTTCAATCTGATTAGTACCAAGCTAGTGGTGGACTTCAAAACATTTTCATACAACTTCTTCTTCAATGTTGGTTGGGCAGTAGTAGTAAAGATCTCAGTGCTATAGATGCTGAATTTGACTTCTGAACTTCAATAGTATGTGCATAATAACTCCTGAATATGCCTCCTGAACTTCTGAATGCCTCCTGAACTTCAATATGCCTCCTAAACTTCAATAGCATGTGCATAATAACTCCTGAGTATGCCTCCTGAACTTCAATAGCCTCCTGAACTTCAATAGCATGTGCATAATAACACCTGAATATGCCTCCTGAACTTCATAAGCAAAATTAGCTCCTGACCAAGAAAAATAACTTCTGAATGATAATTAGTTGGGGCTGAATCTGATGCTCGACTGCATGATGTTATGAGAATGTGCCACCGAATGAACAACTGGATTTTTAATAGAGCCCCCAAGTGTGGAATGTGAACTTTGAATGATTTTTGCTTGATCGCTTTCACATACTCATAAAATGTTTCTGACCAACTGTAGTTGACAGCTTGTTATTTCCGACCAACCTGAGTTGACATTTTTGGGAATAGATTTACTTCCTAACCAACATAAGTTGGCATTTTTAGGAATATATAGTTTTACTTCCCGGAGGAATACATAGTTTTACTTCCCGGAGGAATAGATAGTTTTACTTCCCGGAGGAATACATTTCCTAACCAACATAAGTTGGCATTTTTAGGAATAGTGTTTTTATAATAAATGATAGAGACTTCCTCGGAGCTGACCAACAAATTATTGGGAATAAGATATAATAAATGCTGGAGACCTCCTCGGAGCTGACCAACAGATTGTTGGGAATAAGATATAATAAATGCTGGAGACCTCCTCGGAGTTGACCAACAGATTGTTGGGAATAAGATATAATAAATGCTGGAGACCTCCTCGGAGCTGACCAGCAGATTGTTGGGAATAAGATAATATAAATGCTGGAGACATCCTTGGAGCTGACCAACAGATTGTTGGGAATAAGATAATATAAATGTTGGAGACATCCTTGGAGCTGACCAACAGATTGTTGGGAATAAGATAATATAAATGCTGGAGACCTACTCAACAGATTGTTGGGAATAAGATAATATAAATGCTGGAGACATCCTTGGAGCTGACCAACAGATTGTTGGGAATAAGATAATATAAATGTTGGAGACCTCCTTGGAGCTGAATATATGATTATAAATATTTGTCGAGCTCCATGTTGAAATAAGAATAGAATATGCATCCAAATAGATATAAAGAATAATTAAAAGTAATAAAGTGCCTCGTTGATCTGTCGAGGTAGAATTATATAATGCCGAACAAGAATAAGATCTTCCAGAACATAAGAATATGGTCGAGAACGTTGTCAGGCCTGAATATAAATAATAATTATCCCATCAACTATCCATTGGGGATGAAATACAACGAATGTTGTAATTCTCCTCAAAGCTGAATAAGTATCTTGTCGAGGCACAATTGCATAATGCTGAATAAGAATAATATTTTCCAGAACATAAGAATATGTCCAAGAACTTTGTTAGACCTGCATATAAATAAGAATTACCCCGACCAACTATCCGTTGGGAGTGACATATAATAAATGTTATAGTTCTCCTCGGAGCTGAATATGATAATAAGTATCTCGCCGAGTTCCATGTTGAGATGAATATAGAATATGAATCCCAATGGATATATAGAATAATTTGTGCTTGAGCCGATATCTGGGCCTGAATATAAATAAGAATTGCCCCGACCAACTATCCGTTGGGGGTGAAATATAATAACTGTTGTAGCTTTTCCTCGGAGCTGAATATATAATGAGTATCTCACCGAGCTCCATGTTGAGATGAATATAGAATATAAATCCCAATGGATATATAGAATCATTTGTGCTGGAGCAGATATCATAGCAATAATAAAATCAATAGTTCCTCGCTGAGGTGAAATTTCATACTGCCGAGCTATGATAATATTTTTCAGAAGAGTAAGATTATTTCCGAGCATTCGTCGGAGTTGAATCTTGTACCTGTAAAAATTAATATCTTACTCTACCATTTGTGTAGGCTGAATTGATTAGTCGTGAGGATAATTTAATCATTCAATAAATATATGATAGGTATATGTTTGAGAAATAAAAATATTAATTTCAAAAAATGAAATAATATATGTTGGCTAATATGTCGAGGCAAAATTGCCTGATGTCGAGCAATAATAGTTTCCAGAGGTTTAAGATTGTGGCTGAGCTTTCGTCAGGATTGAATCTTGTACCTGTAAAAATTAATAATTTGCTCTACCATATGTGTAGGCTGAATTGATTAGTCATGAGAATAATTTACTCATCCAATCAATATATGATATGTATCAGCATAAGGCAATAAAAATTTCAAAATATGAAATAATATGTTTTGTGCCAAATGTGTGTGAGATGGACAAATTTTTATTAGATATACGCCATAAATAAGACGTAGAGTTTTTTTGTAAAGTTATTTAATCTCCAACAACTAATCAGGTATAAGTTGTTGTTTGAAAATTATTTATCACTTGGTTTTAAAAATATTTTTGGGGCGATCACAAGTTAAAAAAGACTTAAGCCCCCTGTTTGTCCCCGAGCTGAACGCGTGTTTAAAGAAATATCTGGGGTGCTTCGCATTTTTTAATACCCCAAGATTCTACTGCTGTCGAGAAGCGACATGGATGTCGCCGACCAACATTTAAGGATATCTCAAGTTATAGAATATATGGTGTCGACCAAGAAGCAAATGGTCCCCGACCAGCTGAGCAATTTCGCCGATCAACAAAAATGGTGCATTGACAGCACCGAACAACATTAGATGTCACCGACCAAAAAGTGGATGGTTGGATAGTTGCCGACCAGTAAATTGAACCCTCCGAACAAGACTGAGATGTCGCCGATCAAGAAGTAGATGACCGTCGACCTGCAATTGGTTCCATCGAGCTACAATATGAGTCTCTGACCAACAATAAGATACCTCGTAGTTGGATAAAATTATTTCAACGTTGCTGATGGATCTTCACATCTTTTCTTCGACAAACAAAAATGTTCTGGTTAAGCTTCCTTTTAATAAAAGATGGCCCAAGATGATGCCGACCAACAATATAGATGGCTGACCAGAATATCTCGAATCCTTAGATCAGAAAAATAACATTCGATGTAAAATTTAAGCATTAAGAATGTTAATTAAATGAATAATTATCTAATCCACTAGATCCTGTGATTTTGATAAAGAAACCCTGTGATGTTATGAACGAGGGGCCAACATATCAAATTTGTACCCAGAGTCTTGATATGGTAATGATTGTTTTACTGATCCTCTTTTACAAGAGGTGGGTAATGATTTTTTTTTTGGGCTACATAAAATTATTTTTTATATTGATCCCCTCCTATTCCCCATTTGCATAGATAAAAATATGGTGAATGATCGAAATTATTACCAAATTTATATCAAAAATCAATCAATTTTGACTTTATTAACATAGATGGAAGATGAGCCAAATATAGTTCATAAAAATGAATGGAAAGAGACTCAAACTTGAAGAGAGAGAAAGTAGATCTGGGTCATGATTTCCATGAAAATTTTTTTATTGTCTTTAACCTTTTTCCCATTCTCTGATTGAAATTATAATGGGAATTTGAATAGTCATCAAAGATCTTTCAAAAATTATTTCAAAATCAACAATGAAAATTATCAAATCTTATCATCGTCGTATATATTGGTATATGTAATCATTTAAAATATTTATTCCATGATATAAAATTGAAACTTGAGAATCAAGCAAAAAGTTATGATTTATGAAATCCACTATTTTTCAGATTTCTAAATAAGAATGAATCTAACAGTTATGATTTAAAAATCATGATATGCAACATTTTGCAGATAAAAATTGGACAATTAATTTATGTATATAAACATAAAAATCATGATTGAATCAAAAGATGTATGTATGATTGATTATACGTAGAGAAAATAAAAACTTAGCTTTTGATGGAGAACAACGCTTGTAACACGATTCCCACAGACGGCGCCAATCTGTTGATGCAAAAAACTGGACCGAATCCCATTTTTATGATCACAGATAAATAGATGAAAGCAATCCAATCAAGCACATAAGAGACAAAGATTTTCAAAGTGGTTCAGCTATGAATAAAGCCTACGTCCACTATTATTTTATTCCCAGGGGTTTATAATATCACAATGTGGTGTAGAGAGAGAAAAAGGTGTGGATCTTGTGTATGGTGTCTCTCGATTCTCCTGGATCTCCTCCCCTTTTGGCTAAGGGAATACATGTATTTATAGTGATGGGAGATAAAGAGATTCATTGTATGTAGACATTCAGACATTTATGTCCATATACAATGAATCTAATTGTTGGTCTTCTAGGATGGTTGATCTTCCTTGAGTTGCTTGGTATGCTATGTGTTGGTTGGTATGCCGACTAACTCTTCTCGGGTGCCGACTAACTCTCCTCAGGTGCCGACTAACTCTCCTCAGGTGCCGACCAACTCTCCTCGGGTGACGAATTAGTATAAATATTGCCACGTAGGATGACATGTGTCCTTTTCTAATTGGTCCTCGTAGATGGAGAATTTTTGGGTTAACAGTGGGTAAAGGTAAGTGGGAACATGGGAAAAACTGATTAAAACTGCCAAAAAAAATTCCCGCCTGAAATCTCGTTCAAACGAGATTTTCATTCGAATGAAGTCTCGTTCGAACGATACTTATAACGAAGTTCCAGAGGAAAATGGGAAAAGTTCGTTGGCAAACTCGTTCGAACGACATTCTCGGCATTATCAAACGAAGTTCCAAAATGCTTAAAATTCAATTTTTATCCCAGAAACTTTATTTTAATGTTTTAAAGAAACCTTCTGAAAATAATTATCAGTTTAAAATAAAATATCACCTAATAAACATTATTACAAGCTCCTATATATATATATATATATATATATATATATATATATATATATATATATATATATATATAATGCATTCATACCATAGGAGTAAATGAAACAAATGTTGTTTATGTATAAACGAGCCACAATAAACTCGGCATTTGATGAAACTTTATAATCTTGGCTGCTAGGTCTTCAACTAACATGTCATAGACTTGATTGGATAAAAATTAACACTATCCTATGACTCAAATGTTTTTTGTTCGTAATTTAGCAGCACTACATTGAGACTCAATCGGAGACTTGTGTCCTTATACCATACCCTTCACATCTTGGCATACATGAACCATCTCGTTGGCAGATACCTCACACCCTAGTCTACATTGACCTAGTCCAATCACTAGTGATGAAGTCATCAACCTACTACACCTAGTTGATATAACAAATTGTGATCGAATTTCCATACTCCCATCGACAATAGTTAGTCCAAGGGAGGCACTCACCTAACCGTGTTCTTTTGATCACATGAGATTTCCACCAAACATACCTTCGGTTTCTACTCACATAAAATTTTAGCGACGACAACACTCGCCGCCATTGACATTCTAAGGATAGTAAATACCACACTACGATACATCTTCTAACCTTTATTATCTTTGCACAACGTGCCAAGAACTAATCCTTTCTTTTCTAAGGCTACCCTAGTGTATATTGTTGACACGTCGACATAATAATCAATTTCTAATGTAAACCCACCTCGGTTGCCATTTTCAAGTCTTCACATGGTTTCATCACTCTAAGTATCGAATACATTTCCTAGTACATCCCGAAATTGAGTATCACCACATCCATACTAGTAATTCCATCTGAGCCTTGCTTCTATAATGACACAATCTATTATCCTACCTCGGGGATTACACCACCCATATGTGTCAATTTGGGAAGTCACGCCCCCACGTACACTACATGACTAGTAATATGGGATCATGACCTAACCCTTAACACCATCGTTAGTAGAATGATATTGCGTCTTTTTACCATACTTAGTTGGTCGCCTAAGAACACCAAACACATCTCATGTAAAAGTCCCAAAACCCGACAAGATTTTATCATTCACACCTTTATCAATATAGGTGTGTTCTATAAACATTTCAATACCCACGTTGTAATTACTCAGTGATCGCAAAGACATTAGTCTACGAGCTTCTATCTATAGTGAATCTTAACCATTAAACACCTCAAGGCATCACAATATTCCATCTTTATTCCTAATGATGCCACACGTAATTTTTCTTATGGGCACCTCAAATGGCTAAGAACTACTCTCACACTAGGATTACCTCACACCCAGACATTACCTTGACGGATAAAACAAGCCTCAACACTTAGATACTAATCTTATATTCCTTCTAAAAGGCTGTGAGAATAAGGCATGTATAACCATAACTAATTCTACAAAGGGTTTTGACAAGATAAAAGGCGTCGCCTACAACTTATGAACCTCAAGATCTGCTTTCCCCAATCCTTAATGAATGTTCAAATAAAGCAACTAAATTACCTCACTATAAAAAATATCGCACCATGGATTAACCTACATTATTATACAGATCTTGGTAGTATACGGGACATCGAGTATTACCTAAAAATACCAAGGTCTATATCTCTGATGACACATGGGATCCTATTCCTCAATACCACGTTATAATCAAAGTACACCCAAACTAAGTCCTTAACCAAGGAAACTAATACGTTATCACCACACAATCAATACGTGTGAATGCTACTCAATCATCTAAACTCCATAAGTTAAACATACAACCTTTACAGTTAGGTCGTAACGAACATTACTCACTATATCCACTACCAAGGCTACTCTCATCACCAAAGTCATCACAAAAAAGATCAGGGTGTTTTCTCTATTATCCTAAACAACTTCATATGCTCACCAAATTATCATTAATTGCGATATCACCCCAAGAATCAAATTTGTCTAATTACGTTATCGGCGTTAACCACTCGTAAGTGTCGCACCTAAGGGATATATACCTTTTAATCACAAATCATTAGTGTCTAGTCATGACACCCTAACCATCAACCTCTACTGTGGACTATATGCAACTCATTCCACTTGTCCAATGGGCTTCATTCCATTCTACCGACATCTCAAATGATTTTATGTCATTAAAATTCAACACAAGCACATCACAGTAACAACCACAGTGTCTCCACTATAGGCTTGCATGGATACTCGTAAATTACTACATTTTTAATCAGAAGCACGAAAGCGATTAATAACTATCAACTAATTAGTGTGCCACTTGGAACTAACTTACTTGTCGTGCTAACCTCTTTGACTTTACCGTCGAGGACACAAACTAAACCGACACCAAACTAGCATTACCAGGTCAAACCACACTGATGTCGAAAGATCCAATACCAACCTCACCACGTCACTCCCGAAAGGAACCTTGAACCTAGAGCTCTGATACTATTTTTAGCTCCCTGACCTGTATTTATGGGTTACCAGTAGTCAACCCAGTTCTACCTAAACATTAGGTGTGAAGTGCATTGAAACAACCTATATAATGTTGCTAGTTCAGTTTTATTTTAATTAACATTTCTTTTATTTAGCATGCGATTATAGTTTCAAAATAAACTACGTGAGGGACCCATGGGGAACACCCCAAAGTCCAAGCATACAGAACTACTAACTTAAAATAAAGAAATACTTACTTATATAACGCTCTCAAAATACGAAACCGCTCCCAACCTCCCATAACAAAGTGAGGGCGTGAGTCGATGCCTAGTGGGAAATATACAAATTTAGTATAGAATCTAATGGCAGAAAGGAGACTCAACACGTTATGCCTACGTGAACATGCAATTACATTGTATACATACATATACCTATACTGAATGCGTGAAATGGTTTTACTTTCAAAAACCTTATTTATCCAGATTAATTTACCTTAATCTTATAAAAGACTCCCTTTCTACTCATTTTATCATTTCTCGCTTTATTTAACACCCATGGCTCAAGAATTGAAATGCTACATTTGATTTACCTAGAAACATTCCTTAACCAGATTCACCGTTTTTATTCTATAAAACACACTTTAGTATTTTCATGAAACTCACCCTTTCAACACGTGCAAAATCGTGTTAGAAGATACTCATTCAATTTTTGAGAACCTTTTACTACACATTCTCGTGTTAATTATGAGTTTACCCATTTAGGTTGCTTAATCGCCAATTTACGCACTTACTTTACCCTTTTCCCTTAATTTATGGAAATTAATCAATTTAACATTTACTTGTCCATTTAAACCATTACTACAACAATTATTAATTCATTCAAGTTGTATTAACACATTATACCACACAACCCATTTCTTGACATGTTCCTTATTCCATAATCTTTTCTCGGAATCCTCCTCTACTGCATACTTTAACGAGCTCCACACTGCCGACTATGCGAACCATATGCTATGGCCAGTGGTTTTGCGCTTCTCATCCTAGGACTTAGGTTCCTTATTCTTATTTCGGTGTCATCTGAGCTCCTTTTAATATTTTACAAATGTCCACATTAATTCACTTTTCCTTTTTACCCAACCGAAGCCAAAACCCAGGATTACACCCCAACTTGTGTTACACTTTGAAGTTTTAGTATTTCATGTCCTTTACACTTTAACCTTGATTTTATTTTAAAAAATCATATTCATTTAGGACCATTTTGTGTAACACCCTTTCTAGTATTTTTATTTCATAAAAATGTTCCACTTTAAGTAAAATTACCTGTTTACCGATTTATTTTCAAAATCACATTTTACACCATTTCCACAAGTGTTAATTTCCCTAAAACACTATTAAGTCATCCACATTCAATTCTTAAGTTTTTTAACACATTAACCTCCTTTTAACCTTGGATTAATATTCTTCTTAATTGAAAACTCCTTTACCCATCATTTCCCTTCCAATTTCATAAGTGTTAATTCTTTACAGCATTACTAAGTTATACACACTAACTTTGACATGTTTACCCATTAACACTTATTCAATAACTTTATTAACAAATTTTCAGGCCATACATTTCTTTACTTTTTCATTAAAGAAATCCATTTATACTTAAGACTACTTTTATAAGAAAACACCATTTCCTTTATTTTACATGTAGTCTTACAACTTTATACTTACCATATTTTTAACCCCTTTTTCACACACTTTAGAGACAAGAATTTCTACTTTTTTATTTCATGTTTAAATTTAACAAAATTTTCTTTAAACTTTTTTATACACTTAGTATCAAAATACTACAAGTTTATATGGACGTAAAGATGGACTTTAAACCTTAAAATCCTATTAAATGGTTTAAACACATATTTCATTCTAGAAATTCATCATACTTACAAAAAAACATTATTAATGCATAAAAGACATTTAATTTCTTCAAACTCACAAAATGTCCATTTTTCATAAAATCTTCATTTTTGCAAGAAACATTAAAACATTATTTCATAAAATGTTCAACACTAGCCTTTCTATAAAATACACAATTTTCATGAACTACCAATTTTTGACATTTAAAAACCTTGAAATACTTACTCATTCTTTATTTTCAATAAAATAATATTTTTCCAACATTTTTAACTCATAAAAATGTTTATTAATTCTACACATCAATTTCATCATTCATTCGAATACACTCTACTCATGTAATATAACTACATAACTTCAAATATGTAAAATATAGTCTTAATACTAGGAGTAAGGTTTCCCACCTATAATGGCTCCAATGGTGGTAGAAATATTGGTGTGGGAGCAGAAACCCCCACCTCCAAAGGTGGCCCAAGGGGTTACCAAATGCATCCTCTAAAAATGCTCCAAAATTTGCTCCATCGAAGGTTTCAAGCAAGACCCACTTCAAACTCCATGAAAACCCATCTTTATCTTCTCTAAAATCCACAAACAGTTCTCTAAAATTCGTATCTCTTTTAATCCATGGTGGAAATGGGTGTATGATGTTTAAATATGGTGGATTATGTAGCAAATATGGTGTTACAATGTGGACGCGTGTTGGTAGCATGGTGGTTTACGATGGTACGAGGTAGAGGAACACACAAAAATGGCAGAAGACCCACCCATATCCATCTCCTTATTCCAACCCAAAATGAATCCAAATGAGCCAAACACACCCAATCTTTACAAATCCCATTTTCGTCTGTCTTGCCATAATTCGAAAACTCAACAATCTAACGACCAGAAATGTGATAACGCAAAAGTGCAAGCCATATCTAACAATTTTGAATTTATGTCATTCAAACGATAAGCCTAAGTCGTTTGAACGACTTCTCCATCTCGTTCGATGTCTGGATCGCGCGACCCTATGTGAAACATTCCACTGTAAAGCAGTGGCATGTCTTTTGAAGCCCTGCTTCTTGTGAGATCTATCTTGCTTTTAATAACGTTGTAATGTCGTTCGAACAACCCCTGACAGTCATTCAAACGACCCTTAATACTTTTCATTCCTTTGTTTTTCTTCAAATTTGAATCCATAATTTTCCCATAATTATCATCAATCCTTATTCCATCATAATTTATACGAATTTTAATTGAATTTTTGGGACAGGGTATTGTAGTAACATCAAGGATATGACATGTAAAAGGTTTTAATCATAAATCGCTATTTGAAGGAGAAAAACGATAGTTAATTTTTTTTTGTTATCAAGGAAAATCGAGGCTTTCTCTTAGTTTAATAAACTCGAAAAAATTCAAATATGAGTTCAAACATTGATTTTGATTTCTCAATTTTATGGTTTGATGTTCATTTTATTCACATTCTATCACGAGTTATGTCTTTAAATCACTCTATCAGTAATATGTCTTTAATTTGACCTTAGGCAATTTTAGTGCAAAAATCACTCCTTATAATGAGTATTTGATATAACCAAAGACCATTATATCATCTTTCTACTCTTTTTTTGTTGTTTAATATGGTATTTTGGGGATTAAAATGTAGTTTCTTTATAGCTATGAAACCATTTGTACATTTTCCCCTTTATTAAAGATGGTGCTACATAGTTTTTTACACGCTAGAAGCTAGTACAAGCTACGTTACCGAAGCTTCGCAATGATAAAATATGGCATGGCCAGTGAGAGATTGTCTCATTATGGTAACATCACCGGTTATGGTCTTAAATTTCCAATCGGGGACGTTTTGGAATCTTTTCCATTTCTACTCTCAAAACCTCTTTCACACTTGAAGAAACTTCTTTCCTTCCTGTCAGGTTAGATTTAGGAAATATTTTAGGTTATTTTCCCCTCACTTAAATGTATTAACCATCACCTTGGTAAGTTGTAGTTCCATAGATTCGCTGATCTACTGCTTTCTAAATTTAGGGCCTGGTGATTGTTATTTTGTGAGATGTTGAAGTCTTCTCTATGATTGATGAGTTACTACTTATCTAATGTTTAGATTACACTCTTGAGTAGCTATTTGATAAGTAGAGATTTGCTTTATATTTTTTGGGTTACTTATTCATGTTTCATAGGATCTTTGGTTTTCATTTCGATATAATGTAGGATTTGTAAGCATATGCCTTAGTATGCAATTTCAGGCTATCACGCTCACATCCCACAACTTCATCCGGTCGCTTTAGATTTAATGAACTATTCACGACACATTCCGTGCATTGGTAGAGGTCAATAGACTTGGAATTTTTTTCCATCATGTGTTTGTACAAATTTTTGGATAAAACAAATTTTATTAGTATGTTGCTCTCAAATCGGACCATGTTACTCAACTTGGCGAGATAGTTTTATTTGACTCTTGTTGATGGTAAGGATAACATAGGAGTTGGATTTATTTCTACCATATCATGGGGAATTCATTTTAAAATTTATTGAAAGTGGATTAGCAACCACTTTCGAGTCCTGAAAGAAGAGTGTACCTAATATCCTTATAAGTCGATTATGAGTGAACCTTGTAAGGAATGCCATCACTCTTTTAGGTGACAACTATCGTTAGGTTTTGAATGAAAAGAACTTTTCCCATGAACTGCTTACTAAAGACTTCTATATTTTAAACGTTGTTGTATGCTCTTGTATTTTCAACGCACACCACCCTCATAACTCAACCTTTAAATGTGCAAGGCTGTTGCACACCATTTGTTCGGGTGTTGGTATATGTTTGTATGAAATGATCTTATACATGATCTTTAGTCACACTAGGAACAATTTGAATGCTCATTCCATGCCCTATAGTCATTTGATAGTTCATTTTGTTTGGAAAACGGAATACCTTTACTTCCAAGTGATTTTGAGGAAAAGCCAAAATATATATTGGTTATTCATTAATATTTCATGTCAATTACTCATCTTGGCATATATAATGACACTCTTGGTCCACCACATGTTATTCATTATCTACGTCCATGTCTTTCTTTTATATCACAAGCATTTAGTTCATTCCCTCTAAATAAAAATGAGTTATATTCCACGATTTCACATATAGCAACTTAATTGGGTTCTAGTTTGCTTTAATCATTAGGTTTGATGAACTATTCCTTCTATGACGACACCTAACAATAATTTGACACGCATTTGAAAAATGTTAGGGACATCTGTGCTTGTTCATTTATGCGTCATTGTAATGATAAAAAGGGAGAAGAAGTGATGTAATGTGTTTTTGTTTGTTTAGAGTTGTAAGGATTTTATTTTTAATTAATCACATTTATTGTAATCCTTAAAACTCTTAAACCATTGAAAGAAGTCTATATATCTTTATGTGGTATATTTTATCTTCCTATGTACAGTTTAACTTGTTATTCTTAGGACTTTAATCTCATGCTTATATCTTACCTTGACTAACATGTTAATTATTCATTCATTATATGATTCTTCTCTATTTGTTTGTTTAATTAGCATGTTTTTAGTCTCTTACAAATGATTTGAGAATCACACATCATTATGTTCTTCATTATTTCCTTTGTCGTCTTTTATGACAGAAAGGGGAAGAAGTTTATAGATAGGAGGAGTATGGTTATCTTGGCATATTAGGTTGCTTCGATTTTTGTTGCTATATCAAGTTTATTGAGAGGAATTATATAATTTAGGGGGAGTTATTTTAGATAGATATGATGTCCATGTCCACACTGTTATATTCACATTTTCATATTTATCATATATTCTTATTATTTTTATCACATTGGTGCTTTAATGAGTTTGCTAGTTTGTGACAAGCTACTCTGAACATGAGCTCTTCAAAGATGGTATATGTATCTTTTAGCGATTAGTTACCTGAAAAAAATGTCATTTTTTATTTTTATATTTTCCCTTGTCCAGGTAAATCATAAAATAATAGAATTTTCTTTATTTTCTTGTAATTTTTCCTTTTATGTTTCGTCTCTCAATTTGACAAAGAGGGAGATTGTAAGAATACAGTATCATCTATGTGATTCATAAAATAGATTTTCTTAATTCCTTGACTAAAAAATGTTTGAGTCTCTATTCGAGAGGTCATCAAAAAATTTCATCAACAAACCACATTCACTCAATACCGAACCACAAGCGTACCACTTAGGAAAAGGTAGAAGACTTAGCATACTTAGATTCACCCTGGTTAATTTGATTTATAAAATAAAAACATCTTATTATTAACCTTCATTTTGTAATTTTGTCAAATACACATGCAAATATACTATTCATGTAGAAAAATATATTTTACAAAGAATTGTATTTTGATATGTATTTTAAGTATGTATGTTCATGAGAGAAACACAGATACTTGCAGTTTCCCTCAAAGTGTATTTCAAAAAATCCTTTAAGAAAAATTGGACAAAATCTTTGGACACAAATGAAGCTTACCTCGCCTCAGCTTCACCACAACGACGACTTGCCTCCATGCAGCAAAACTTATCTCTACCATTTTTTGTCCACATATTAAAATATCTAGACAAAGGCACAACTTGATCCACCTCAGTAATGCTTATCCTTGCTGCAATGACACTATCTCACTGGTCGTTTGTGTCCTCATGCAAAAGTCTAGAAAATTATCTAACCTAGATCACCTCAAGTTGTAAGGACATATTTTTATAACTCCGTTAACAATTAATTATGTCATATACCATTACAATCGTCGAAGAAGTTCAAGATCAATCTACATCAAGAAGGATCCGAATATATCAAGGTTCTTCATCAAAAAGACTCCGCAAAGTTTACTTTGGTAAGGTTATGTTTTAAATACCTTAACTTTGCACTTAGAGCTTTTTGGATATTTTTACAAAATATTTTCTAAGTGTTGGAGCGGAATTTTTCATCAAAATTTGAGAATGAATAATTTTTCTATGTCCTGTAGCGTACCTCGTTTTTTATGCCAGGTCGTTCAAGTGAGATGTCATCTCATTCGAGCGACATTTTAATGTCGCGCGATGTCGTTCAAACGACACGTGTACGTTGTTCGCGTGAGATACCTATTTCATTCAAGCGACTGAGGCGACGTGTTTTTCTATAAATACTCATTAAACGGTTTCGTTTTCATTAAGAAGTTCCAGCATTTTGAAAGACAGAAAACTGCAAAACTGCAGAATCCTTTTGACTTCTTCTTTGAGGGTTTAATCCCTTTCTGTTTTCAATTCATAAAAATCCCATATACTTTGGTGAATTGTTTGGTGTTCAAGAACACACTTTGCTTTTGTTTACCTTTGTGGGAGAACTCTACAACCGGAGAGCTGCGTGCTATTGTGGAGGGAGTCTCTATGAAGTTACCCTTGTGGGGAGGATAACCTACATCGTGAAGACTGCGTGTCCGGACTGCCTGTCCTTGTGGTATAGCTGCATGTGAACCACTGCTGATTTCTAGCCATTGCTTTGGAGGTTTGACGAAGAAACCGTGTGTTACTCTTGTAGGAGAAAGCAAGATGGTATATAAGTCAATGGTCTTGTAAACTTGTCAAAGTTCTAGAAATAAAAGGTTTTTCCTTCGGGGATTTTTCCTGAAATTTGTGTCGCATACTTTATTTATTTATGGGTTGACACACGAACACACGTAGTTTCATGTTTAGGGGCTGAATTAATTTGGTTTAAAAATAGACTCTAATTAAATAAGTGTGCCAAAGTGGAAGTTTGCGAATTTAATCAATTATCACACCGTCATACTTTTTACAAATAGATATCACAGCTTATCTAAGAGATCACCAATTTTACAAATTGGTATCAGAGCAGGTTGCGCTAATTTATCGCGTATTTCTATTTTTGATAAAATCTAAATGATATTGATTTTTTTTGAAAAAACAATTTTGTGAAAAATCGCAATTTTTTCGATGGAACACTTATGTAATCGGATGCCCCCCTTTTATGACACGAGTCAGAGTTGTGATGATATAAATCATTTGAATTTGATGTTTACTAAAATAATTGATTTTTTGGAATAAGAAAATTCTCATTTTAAATCCGCAATGGATCTTTTGCAAACGGTTCAAAATCAAAGAGATTTTTATCGAGATAAATTTGTTTCCTTGGACCATGACTTTGTTGCTTTAAAATTGTCCAAGAAGGAGAGTGATGATAGGGTCCTATTTTTAGAAAAAGAATTAGAGGGCCTTAAAAATTCGATGGTTTGTGTTAGTGCCAAAGAGGATAAAAATATTTTAATCAATGAGTTTGTGGCACGTGAAGAGACTCTCAGGGAAAAGTTTGCTTTAATTGAGGGGGAGAGAGATACTGTAGGAGGGTAGTGAGACTGTTTTCTATGAATAACTGGAAAGGGTGAGGCATGACCCACTCCAATGGACATTGCCTGCAAGGTCTTCTGGTTCAACTTCTGAAGAAACTTTATCCTTTTGGTAACAATGGAACTCAATCTTCAACTCACTCCCAGCAAGAAGATGAACTTTCTCGTAAAAATGGTAATTTTCTCAAGGGAAACACCTGAGAATGATGGTTGTCAGTGGGGAGTGAAAGAACAAGGCACTCAACACTAAGAGAATGAGCAGGGAGAGAATACTAGGTAGGTCTGGTGTGGTTTTGGTAGAGTAACAGTGTAATTTCAATTATGTGTCCTATTGACCTTGCCCAGAGGTCTATTTATACTTGGGCATTAGGACTGAGTTGGCATTTTTGGGCGCCAAAATTTAAAGGGTTGGTGGGGAACAATATCTGAAGTGTACCATTTGTCCCTACCTGTAGGCATCCCTGCCTGTCCCCTCCTGCAGGCACCACCTGGTGCTAACCAAAGTCAAAAAGCACAATTGTCTCCTAATGAAGACAAGATATCTGATTTGGTAAATATCTTTTAAAACGGTAACTTGTGGTGCAATTTTGCAAATCTTGAGAGAGGGGGCCTTAAGGACCCCTCTTTTCTAAAACCGTTATTTTTCTTGAGAGGGACCTCGAGGACCCCCTCTTTTGGAAAAGTCATTTTTTATAAAGAGTTTATTCTTTGTGAGCAGCCAGCTCTTAGGATTCTTACTTCACTTGTAACCAAGTGTGCAGTGTGTGTAGTCTTGAGTGACTGCTAGGTCTTACTAATTGTATTCTCTCAATCCTATAGTGCTAAGTGGTTGAGCTTACTCAACATACCTTGTCCCTCAGCCGCCAAGTCAAAACTCCCAGGAGGTCCCAACTGGCCTACTTGAGCCCTACTTGCTCAACTAGGCAACCTGTACAAGAAAATAAGTGTTAGTAAGTCTGTTCTTTTTTAGGATGAGGGGCTGCTTATGATAGACACCCCATCATCTTAACTTGGTTTTTTGGGAGCTAGGGAGAATGACTTTACAGGTCCCTCCTCCCATGTAAGTTTCTATTATGAGGCACCCTAGTGGGGGGTTCCTTCTCAAACATCATTTTTGCTGTTGAAGAAGCCTTGGGGGGTTCCTTCTCAAATGTCATTTCTGTAGTGGTCCTTGCAGGGTACTTTTTCAAATATCATTTCTGTAGTGACCCTCGTGGTGGAACTTCTCGAATGTCACTTCTGCAGTGACCCTTGTCGTGGACCTTCTCAATCTTGGACTTCTGTAGTGGCCCTTGTGGGGTATTTCGAATGTCATTTCTGGAGTAACCCTTGCGGTGGTACTTCTCGATTATCATTTCCACAGTGACCCTTACGGCGGCCCTTCTCAATCTTGGACTTCTGCAGTGGCCCTTGCAGGGCACTTCTCAAATGTCATTTCTACAGTGACCCTTATGGTGCCACTTCTCGAATTTCATTTCTGCAGTGACCCTTGCAGCGGCCCTTCTCAATCTTGGACTTTTGCAAAGGCCCTTACGGGGCACTTCTTAAATGTCATTTCTGTAGTGACCCTTGCGGTGGCACTTATCGAATGTCATTTCTATCGTGACCCTTGCGTCGGACCTTCTCAATCTTTGACTTCTACATCAAATGTCATTTCTGTAGTGACCCTTGCGATGGTACTTCTAGAATTTCATTTTCGTAGTGACCCTTGCGTCGGCCCTTCTCAATCTTGAACTTCTGCAGTGGCCCTTGCAGGGCACTTCTCAAATGACATTTCTGCACTGACCCTTGTGGTGGCACTTCTCGAATGTCATTTCCGCATGGACCCTTGTAGTGGCACTTCTTGATTCGGGACTTCTGTAATAGCCTTTGCGGGGAACTTCTTCAAATGTCATTTTCGCAGTGACCCTTGCGGTGGCACTTCTCGAATGTCATTTCTACAGTGGCACTTCTCAATCTTGGGCTTCTGCAGTGGCCTAGGTGGTGTCCTCCCAATATCCTCAAAAAAGTATTTTAATTTTTTTTATCGGTAGACACCCTTCTACAGATACCCTTTTAGGAATTGTTGAAAATTTGAAAAAGAAATTCCTGTCTTTGGAATAGTCTAATTTGTTGCTTGAATCAAATATTTTGACATTGAAAAATGATTTAAACGATTCAAGTACGCTTGATAGTGAAGGTAATGGCTCATCCTATTCTCATGCTTCTAGTGCTAAAGCCAAAACCATTATTTGTTTCAGAGGGTCAATTAATCCCAAGGACATTAAAAACGATCACACTTTAGGTAACATTCCACCCGTTTACACATGTTCATATTGTGGTAGGAAAGGTCACCTTAGTAGATTCTGTTTTGATAAGAAGTCCTTGGAAGTCGATGTCTAGTGTTTTCTTGGTTCCTAAATCCCCCACACGATGTTTCACATCTATTTAGGTTAGGAAATCACTTTTAGAGGCACTAGATTCTGGACAAGTTGATTCCCGTTTGCTTGCACATGATTCTTCTCTTGCCATATCATATAGATGATTGTGTTCGCATGTTTGTCATACGCTATTTTTTGTTTCATGATATTTATATTTGCTAGCGTTGTGACATGTAATTTTTGTATAAATTTTTCTTATGAAAAGTTTTGAAAAATACAAAAGATTTTATTTTGATAAAATTTTTGAAAAATCCAAAAAGAGTTTTGTATTTTGTTTGCAACGTTTATGGATGAACACTTAGGATGACAGAGTCACAACATCATTCCATTTTTTCATGTGACTGTTTGATAGTGTTTTGAGACAATATGTCAATTCATACATGTGATTTATAATGTTTGGAGTCATTGAGATGTAATTAGGTGTTAGTTCCTACATGTTTGACTCGTGATTTCCTTTATTACACACATGAACGAATTTGTTTGATTATTGTTCTTGTCTTATCACATGTTGGTTGGGTATTTTCACTTCAATCCTATCCTTAAAACGAACAAAGCGCGATAAAACTTGTTAAGAAAGTTGTGCATGTAAGAGCCGTTTGTGAGTTTGTGTGCTTTATTTGAAAATGGTGAAGGGCTGGGAAAGATTATCATTTATCCTTTGCGATTAATCCGCCATTTAATTGGACCTAAAAAATTGAGGAATTTTATTATCCGGGGTCCAAAGAGGTTTAAAAGAGCCCGAAAAATTTAAAGGCAATAAAAAGAAATTCATGCCAAAAAGGGACCATTGGGATTTTGCACCAATTCTCCAAAGTTTGAGAATTTAGTTTATACACCTCTAAAATAAAATATATATGAGGGAGTTTGGATGGAGACTTAAAACGGGTTTACACGTCTTTGAAAGTCATGAAAAAGCATTAAATAGTTTTGGACGTTATTGGGGTGGAAATCACTTTGACTTTGATTTGTTGATTTGGATAAGACGATGTCATCTAAATTCAACCATTTTTACACCTAAGGATACTTTTGATGTTCATTCATTAGGGGTACACGTATTCATCGTGCACATATGATTGATTGAGTTGATTTACCTATCGAATGTGTTCACACCCATACATTCCATTTCCATGACTTGTTTTTTTTAGTATAAATCCATGGTGTGTGATTTTTGGTATCTTAGTTTTCCTCTAAAAAAAATTAAAAAATTCAAAAATAGTTTGGGGAAGTTTTGGGGATATTCATTTGCACGCGTGTAGTTTGATCCTTGTTTTCTATGCATTTTATCATGACACTCCATGTTTTGATTATTTCTTCTTATTTGTCTATTTGGGGACATCATAAAAAGGGGGAGAAATAATTATCATGTTATGGTGGAGTTTTTGCATTATGGGGGAGATTTGATTATATTGATTGATTTATTCTTATATCATTTCAAACTCGATGAGTCACAAAGGTTTTTTCTTTATCTCATGTGTGTAGGTACAAAGAATAAAGATCATTATGTTGCTCACCCTGATGATAAAAGCTTTGAGATTTGACGATGTTTTTGAAGAACAGTTTGAGATGTTGTAAATTTATTCATGGAAGGGTAGATTTATATAGGTCATTTAGTTTTTTATAATTCAGATGTTTTTATGTATATACCGGCTTAGACATAGGGGGGTATTTGTAAGGACATATTTTTATAAGTCTGTTAACAATAAGTCCGTTAATAATTAATTATGTCGTATACCGTTACAACCGTCGAAGAAGTTCAAGAGTAATCTATATCAAGACGGATTCGAATATATCAAGGTTCTTCGTAAAAAAGTCTCCACAAAGTTTACTTTGGTAAGGTTATGTTTTAAATACCTTAACTTTTCACTTAGAGCTTTGGGGATATTTTTACAAAATATTTTCTAAGTGTTGGAGCGGACTTTTTCGTCAAAATTTGAGAATGAGTAATTTTTCTAAGTCCTGTAGCGTATCTCGTTTTTTACGCCAGGTTGTTCAAGAGAGATGTCATCTCGTTCGAGCGACATGTTGATGTCGTGCGATGTCGTTCAAATGACATGTGTACGTCATTCGCACGAGATACCTATTTCATTCGAGCAACTGAGGCGACGCGTTTTTCTATAAATACTCATTAAATGGTTTCGTTTTCAATAAGAAGTCCCAGTGTTTTGAAAGATAGAAAACTGTGAAACTGCAAAATCCTTTTGACTTCTTCTTTTAGGGTTTAATCCCTTCTTGTTTTAAATTCACAAAAATACCATATGCTTTGGTGAATTGTTTTGGTGTTCAAGAACACACTTTTCTTTTGTTTACCTTTGTGGGGAGAACTCTATAACTGGAGAGCTGTGTGCTATTGTGGACAGAGTCTCTATGAAGTTACTCTTATGGGCAGGAGAACCTACACTATGAAGACTGCGTGTCTGGACTGCGTGTCCTTGTGGTATAGTTACGTGTGAACCACTTCTGATTTTTAGCCGTTGCTTTGGAGGTTTGACGAAGACACCGTGCATTACTCTTGTGGGTGAAAGCAAGATGGTATGTAAGTCAATGGTCTTGTAAACTTGTCAAAGTTCTAGAAATAAAAGGTTTTTCCCTTCCGGGATTTTTCCTGAAATTTGTGTCGCATATTTATTTATTTATGGGTTGACACATGCACACACGTACACACGTAGTTGCATGTTTAGGGGATGAATTAATTTGGTTTAAAAATAGACTCTAATTAAATAAGTGTGCCAAAGTAGAGGTTTGCGAATTTAATCAATTATGACACCGTCATAGTTTTTACAAATTGGTATCAGAGCTTATTTAAGTGATCACTACTTTTACACAAGTTCACTATAGTGATGTAAGAGCTCACTTCAATGACCTTATGATGATACGAGTATGACTGGAGCCGAATGTCATTTTTACACAAGATTTTTCTTAAATACCTTCTTAGTTAATGTGTCCAGTATTGATTTTTGGGTGATTTAGACCCTGATGTGACTATTTAACACATTAAGAGCATGGCATCTAGCACTTGGACCTTTAAAATCTTCCAAAATGAAAAGACTATAAGTTAAGGTATTGTCTTGTCTTTCAAACCAAGAGTGAGAGCTTAGAAATATATACTTTTGCTAATTACACCATTTCACATTTTCACTCCTCTTATTTGAATTTTTTAAAGCCATTGTTTCAAATAGAGGTATATTTACTCACCATGTGTTCAAAATATCTTTATCATTCGTGAGTAAATATTTTCTCTTCCATGAATTGGAAAAACTTTTTTTTTATATTTAAGGTACCATACTTTTGCAAACAACCCAACGTACATATCTATGAGGTTCCTCAAAGATACTATGTGTAGCATTTTAGTTGCTTGAAGGTTCTGTCCCAAAACAAAGTTGTTCTTCAAAATTTAAGAAAAAAAGTGACTTCTATTCTGGGCAAGAAATATTTGGCCACAAAATTCGAAGGCATTGGTTGAGGACGAAAATCGTTCACAGTTATACAATGTTCTCGAGCTGTTGGCGCTCTCTATAGAGGATATTTTGATAAAAGTGTCCAGTCAGTTATAGCATCGTGAGGGTTACAAGTCTATTTCTTCTACTTGTAAAACTCTATCATAGTTCATTTGTCATTTTTATCGGTCCGAGGTTTTTCTCATTTGTGGGTTTTTCCCTCGTACATTAGGTGTTGTGCTTATTTTACTCTTTTTGCTTCATTTAAAATGTTTGTCTTAATTAATAAGATAAAACATGTAAGGCTTCAAAATTTAGTAAATATTTTCTGCATTGACTTTTGGATATTTTAACCCTTTTGTAATACATTAACAAACCTTTTTCTTAAATTAGGTGAATTAATTTGTATTTGGATAGCTTCTTTCGAGAGGCACACTATCACACACAAAAGATATAAATAACATTAATATACGTAATGCCTCACCAAATCCTCAAACCGGATTTCATTGGTAAAAAAAGAATTTATACACTCAAAACCTAAATAAAACCCCACATTTTATGCCCTTTTAGTTTATCACTTTATAAACTATAAGGTCAGCCTCAAGTGCAAACTCAAGTGGTGCAGAATGGGTACGAATATATTTTTGAAAAATAGCAAAAAAAAAAAACATTTTTTGAATTCATTTTTTATGAGTTTTTAGCATTTCAAGGACCCCCCCCCCCCCCCCCAGCCAAAAAAAAAAAAGAAATATCAGATCAAGATGATGTTTTTTTCTATTTTTAAGAAATAGATAAAAATATGTGAGTTTTTAAGTAGCCTAAAAAATGACAGATTTTGACCTATTTTTTTCTGAAATAGTAATAAAATCCTTTTGAGTTGATGATTTAGGGTTCATTGAAATGTTAAAAACCTATATAAAAAATCACCTCAAAAATTATTTTTAACTATCTTTTAAACATAGGTTTGCACCAAGCCTGCACCATATTGACTCTCTCTCTCTCTCACTCTCTCTCTCTTAAAATGAAACAGGGTTTCCTTTCGGTTTATATATTTACTCCTCCCAAAAATGCCATCCCTATTTTACCCTTAACCCTAGGTTGCTCCCCAAGTATATTCCACTTACCAATCTACCTATGCTCTAAAGTGAAAATTTCACTTTTGGTTTAATTGCTATTTTAATGAAACTTTAAATTACAATATAATTTAATAATATTAACAAATTACAATAAAATCCCAAATAATTGTTCCAACTTTAAAGTTAATTATAAAGGTTTATTTCTAACTCAAATATATAAAATTTGAGTTTTTAATTAAAATAATTATTTAAAATTCACCTATTTTCAAAATTATTTATTTAATTAACTAATTAAAAAACCTTTAAAATTATGGGGTATTAAAATATTCGCACTCATAGAAAGCTCTCTATCCTCGAAATTTATAATAATTTTCTTACTTTATTGGGTCAAAATTTTTATTACCTCATATAAAATGAGTCATACTATCTCATCGTATAAAATGTGTCAAACTTTCTTTTCATATAAAAAAAAATGAGTCAAATTATCTCATCATATGCATATCAATCAAAATACCATCTCCTCATATAGAATGAGTCAAAATACCAACTCCTCACATAGAATGAGCCAAAATCAATTACTCACATGTGTATGAGTTAAAATAATCACATCATATATGAATGAGTAAAAATGAATTACTCCCGGGCATAGGAGTTAAAATAATCCCCCTCATATACGAATGAGTAAAAATTAATTACTCCCATGAGTAGGATTTAAAATAACCCCTTATATACGAATGAGTCCAAGTCAATTACTCACATGCCTAGGAGTTAAAACAATCCACTCGTATACAAATGAGACAAAATTACTCTCATGCGTATGAGTTAAACTTATCTCCTCATATAAGATTGAGTAAATATCATCTCCTCACTTGTGTGTGAGTCGATATAATATCCTCATATAAGAATGAGTCAAAATAATCTCCTCACATGCATGTGAGTCAATATAATCTCCTCATATAAGAATGAGTCAAAATAATCTCCTCACATGCATGTGAGTCGATATAATCTCCCCATATAAGAATGAGTCAAAATAATCTCCTCACATGCATGTGAATCAAAATGATCTCCTTATATAGAATGAGTACAGATGAGTAAAAATATTTCTCCTTATATGCGGATAAGTCAAATATACTAAACATATTGGTTAATGTTGCATCATTAACTCCCTGCTATCCAAAGTGGATCCCTCCTCGTTGTGGAGTACCACTGCACTCGTACCGTCAATATTCCATTGGAGCGCAACTTTTATAATCGTATATCCAAAAGACTCACTGACTTCTCACTATATGACTCATCCGGGTCTAACTCAATCAACTCTAAATCAATATGTTGATATGCATTCTTAGGGTGAAAAAAATGGATGTAGAATGAAAGCATGAAAGACATTATGAACTTGATTGAGGTGGACAGGAAATGCAATCCAATATGAAATCTTTCTCACTTTTCCATAATCATGAATAACCCAATATAACGAGGGGTTAAAATACCTCTCTTTTGTATCGTCATCACCCCTTTCATGGGGAAACACCATGTAAAATTTACTCCTCCACCTAAAATTCCTTTAGTTTTCGATTTTTATTACCTTAGGTATTTTGTCTATCCTGAGCAACTTTGATTCACTCCTTAATTAACTTGATTTTTTTTATCGTCAATTAAATGAATTTCACTCACAATTATTTATCTTCATCTGTTGTTATATGTCAGTTCAACCAATGGTAGATGGCCGAGGCTCTACAACAATCTTGTATCAACTTCATACTACTAAAGAAAAACTTCCTAACTTATAACTCTGAAATTCGCTATTCATACCCTTTCTAGACTACATGCATGGGCAGTCTCGTAAATGAAATATAAACAACAAACCATCTAATATACTTCTATCTATATTGGCAGTTATTGGGGAAAAACTAAACTAATCCTTCAATACATCCTTTATTTCCCATACTAGTAACTCCAAATGTACCATTATAAGATTTTAAGCACGGAAACTCCCAAGTATAAATATTATAAGTCCACGTCTGTTGTTAATTTGTTCTAACAACATAACCTCTATATACACGCATCATCATCTAGTAAATGAAATTAACATAATTTATCCAAAATATCAACTTCCTTTATTTGAAGATAAAAATTCTAAATCACAATATTACCATTGCACAATTCAAGTCCCATCGATACCAAAGCCTAAAGATAATTCAATCAATCAAATGTGTAATTATTTACCTCGACATACTGTCCATAAGCATTTGTCATTTATAGATAATAAATATTCAATTAATTTTTCTATATATGATCACTACGAGTTTCCACTCTAATAACATAAACTAAATTTTTTGAAATTTTTTTGCACAATATTTCCAGTACTATCAACTAACCAACTCCTAATTTTCAAATTTTATCAACCTAGGTTTGGCAGTAAAATGTCTTCTTTTATTTAATAAATTTATGAATTCTAATGATGTTTCGTAATCACGTTTCATAATCACATTTTATAATCATGTTTCATATTCATTACAACCTAATAATTATTATTAAAATTTCACTGAACTGATCGTACTCATGTTTAATATTTCATATTTCAATTCTCAAAAGAATCATAAGTCCACCTTTTAAAATTGTTGTCCCATTAACATACAAATCATTTTTTCATCACCACTTCTTAAACAATTTAACTTATATACCCATTTCATACGTATTATTACATTCCATAGATCTCAACTTTCAATACTATCAATTTTTGACCTAATTAGATCTTTAATTTCTTTTAGATCGATTCATAAATAAAATTAAACAATATCTAAATCATTTACTTTCTTCAAGTGATTTTACCTGTTAATATTTCTTTCATTCAATTTCTCAAAAATTTCCTACTAGATAGTGATGGAATGCCACAACTCTTTAAATTCTTCACCATACTATGTTTCTCTACAACTTCCACTGCAAATCCTCTTATAATTAAGCCACCAAGCTCATGGTGATTATCTATTATCTACCTCATAGAATACCTCAAAAGTTATTCATATTTGCCCATAATAATAGTCCACGGCTTGAGTGCCCATAAACTCAAAATAGAATCTAGAAATTATAATATGTGTAATCACAAGTGATAGGACACCCTAATAATATATAAAAATATCTTAAGCATCCTATTTAAATTTACATTTGAGTTATAGGGCAAATGATCCATTTTCAATATGCAAATGGTACAACATTTTATAGTGTCTTCTCAATTGTAAATATCTATTCATAATTATCCCGGTTTCTAAGACATATCGTAATGTAGTGTCCTTTCTTTAAAATGTATAATAAGCACTTTAAAAATGGTTTCGTCGCGTAACTGACACTAGATATCCCGATTAGGATCCTTGATCTCGAACTTGAGTAAATATAGGTCTTCATTATCACGCCTCTAATCATATTCTACTCAGTTCATCTTATCATAATGTTTCTCATGAGGATTCTTACGATCCACTAATTTAATCCTATAATTAATTATCCACATCTTGATCATATCTAGACCATTCATTTCACCTCTTGGATAAATTCTTATTATAATTTACCAGATACTGCCAAAGAGTTAATTCAATATTGATTACTTGTGTATAATTAGTGAAAGCCGAGTTTCCTAATATAAAATTCATACTTTACCAATTTAAACCTCGAATGAAACAATCCTTCTTATTATTCTCAGTGTCCACTTCTTCGGGGACAAGTGTAGATATATTTCTGAATTGTTGTTCATATTTGACCATATTACGTGATCAAAATTTTAATAGTATACGAAGAATATTAGATTTTGACATAAATTTTCCATAAGTGAATCGGTCGCTCTCCTCGGGAGTTGTAATATTCTCCCATCTTTATTAAGAATTATCGTTTAGCTTGAAGGTATCCAACCTTTATGTCCATACCTCCATTCATTCCACCATCCTAAGGTACTCTCCAAGTCTCACCTCCAATGATGAGTTGTCATTTGGTCATTTTCCATAAAGAACGTTGCTAGATTAGCTTAGTGAAAACTTTCCCTCACCTTGTCTGAAGATGATAAAAAATGCCTTATTTTGTGCACTAGTCGAGTTCTAATTATCTGGATTTCTATATCAACTCTGGTCGCTGTGGCAACTAGAATGATTATTACCAAATCCTTGGTTCTTATAATAAACTGACCTTATTCGGTATATTCTGCCAAACCCATTGTTGCATGAATCATTGTTGCTCTCCTAGATTTTTCATCCTAGTGTTCACCATCCAGATAGATAGGAACAAAATGTATATTAAACTCAATGTCTAAAGAGATTAAAACGCACAAAATATATCAAATAATGTTACACAAAAAATTATCATAGACCTATAACCTTCTAGACATATGAAAATGCTTTGATACCAACTGTGACACCTCGTGTATTTTTAAGAATTAGGTTGATCAAATCATTTTACTTAAAATTAAACAGGTCACCTAAAAAATTATATATCAGTCTTAGCACGTAAAAAGAACTAATAAAGATACATCAAGATGAAGAAGGATATTAGAAATTCTCAATTCTCAATATATAATGAATAAGAGTTGATTACATTGCCAATTACAACATATCCTACCTAGTAACAACTAATGCATGCAACCCTCTCAAATACATACTATCTCTACTACCGAGTACAATTATTATGAACAAAATAAACCTCAGATCTCTCAATATGAAATAAATCCAAATGTAGTCATAACTCCTATATCTTCAAAGGTCCACAACGACTGGAATAGGAGGCAGTCTAGTAACAAAAAAAAGTCAGCGAAACTATAACACCTGAACCAGCACGATGGGTCAGGCCCGCTGCAATAAGACAATATCTACACACTCGGGTAGTGAAACTAATCAATCATGAATAAAAATAGTAAACTCTTTAGTTATTAGAATTATAGCTACTCCCTACTCGTAACGGATTCAAATCGCATCTATTATATTATGCATTATTAATACCCGCGCATAAGAGTCTTCCATCATTTCTCATATTAAAACAATTCAAAAGTAACATATACATAATTGAAGTTTAAGTAACAATGTATAAAGGACTATTGTGCAAGACCTTAATAATATAAAAGACATTTCCTAAATCTAATGTAGCTGTGCGATCGATAATAATAATAAGCAGTGTGAACAACACAGTGCACACGGGAACTTAATGCATTCATGCGGACGAATGACGAAGATAATTCTTCCTTGTTAGTTTCTAGTACAACCCACAACTAAAAAAATATGAATTCTCCACTTAAAACCAATTCCTAATGTTACCAATCCGAAAGTATGGACTATGATCATTTGAAGGGTTCATTCCTTATTAAAATGATCATTTTCTCACAATCAAAGGGAGAAATTTGGAATATATAAGATCCTTTTCAATTTCAATGTAAGACTAGAGAGAGGCATACTCAATAACATCCAAAAAGAGTAAATTAAAATATGAGTTCATGTAGATAGGCCATTCTACCGAGAAAATTATAGTTCTCTTAACATAATATTTTTTTTTGAAAAGGACCAAGTCTTAGAGGAGAAAAATCCTCTACACGGATGCACTTACAACTCAATGAAACCTAGAACAACATATATGGGAGGGATCAACATGACTACATAATGACTAGCCTATATCGTGAATGAACGAAATATAATCTCATTTAATGATTCAAATATATCAAGTTCCACATTTATCTAACTTGCATCCACCTTTGGCCCTCTTGGGAAGGTCCCTGAATATTTCAAAAGTGTTCAAAGTCTCCACCCCTTCACCTTCGATCGTCAATCAATCAACAAGCATATCCAATTATCTATAATGGTGAGTGACATAGACATGAAGGGACATGAGTAATTGTATGATATCTAAGTAGGAAGATCTAAGCTGATTTCTAGGACTTATTTATCATATTAATAACCAACAAAGAATCTGAATTAATTTGAACTGGGTTGATATTAAATTTGGAGTATATAAAAATACCCACCATAGGACCATATGATTCCATATAACAATTAGAGGATATAACAAGTGGGTTGACAAAAGCAACCACCATATTATCATGATGATCCCTAACAATACCCCACAAATACTAATAGCAGCGCTATATTTAGAAACCCCATAAATATACAATTTAAACCAATTATAAGGGGGGGTATCCAGTTGATTACTTTTCACACAAAAGACTTGTGATGATAGCATAAGGCAAACATAGCAATGTTTGTACCATCAAAGGGATTTCCATGATCAATGAAGTTAACACATATGCAAATGTAAGTAAACATAGAGAAGAAGGGGTAAAGCATTTTGGAATGTTCAAAACCAGATATGTTCATTGCCTTCCAGATCTCCTAACAAATAACAGATAGAATCACCTTGCTTAAGTTTTTTGGAAGTCCTTATTCATGTCCCTGCACCACTAGCTCATAAACATCTCATTAAAACTACTATTTATAAGTGGGGTACCCATAACGTTAGAAAACAAGGACCATATATTTTTAGCACTTGCACACCAGGCAAATAGGTGGTCACTAGATTCTGGCTGACAAAAAAAGGATTTTGCAAAGAAAAGACATTCTTATACCAAGCTTTTGAATAGTTTCTTCAACTGCGAAGAAATTATGGATTATTCTCCACAAAATGGATAATTTCCTAGGGATGCGTGGGATCCTAAACAAATTCCATCAACCTGGAATAAGAATGATTACCAAAAAAATCATTAACAACTAAAGACAAAGTGAACAAACCTTATGGGGAAGGCTTTAAGATCCAAAGGTTATCTACATACTTCATTTTGCTCAAGAAAATATCTTTCATACGTTTCATTTTGGTCCACACTGATGATCCTTTATCAAAATATGAGAGCTGCCTTTGATACTTATTCTACATAAAAATGGGCCACAATGAGTCTTTAGTTTTTTTTATTTTTAGAAAATTATTATATTGGAAGCTTTAGATACCAATATTAAATCAGAGAAGGCAAGGCCACCCTCCATTCTATTTATTCATAGATTCTCCCAACTTATCCATTGATACTTCCATCCCTAAGGTTAATTTACTACCCAAAAGAATTTATTCTGGATGACATGCATCTAATTAATCACACCCTTTGGTCGTAACAAAGAGGCCAAAAGATAGGTAGGTACTGAGGAAAGAACATATTGCAAAAGAATACATCTTCCCCCACTAGACATAAGCGTTAACTGTTAACTTGTAATTTTATTCCTCAAAGTATTTACTAGTCTCGAGTAGTAGCTGATCTTGTGTTTACCCTTGAATATACGGTAATCCAAGTTATTTATAGGAAAGGATATTGAAGGCAAATAGATTTTGCTTTAGACTTCTGTGTTCACAATGCAATCTTAGATTCAACAAATATATTGTGCATTTATTGAGATTAATTTTCTTCTCAGAACCTCCAATACAGTTATTTACAAAGGACTTTAAATTATTTAATCATTTTTTATTACCTCTCGAGAATAAAATCACATCACCTAAAAAGCTTAAGTGGGAGATAATCCCACTTCCACAAGGATGGTAGTAAGGATTCACTTTACCAATTTATATAAACTTTTCTAGTCCTTTACTTAATGTCTCTGCAGATAGAATGAATAGGCTTGGGGAGATAAAATTACCGTGTTCAATCCCTATGATGAAAGCGAAGTAATAATAGGATATGCCATTTATACCAATTGAAAACCAATTATTAGAGACACATATCCAAATAAGGTCATTCCATATTTCACCAAAGCCAAATCTTATCAACACCTGCATGAGAAATCCCTGGTATACTCTATCATAGGCCTTTTCCATGTAAAGTTTAATGATTTCATTATTACCATGAGTCTTTCTCCGTAGATTTTTGACCATTTCTTATGATAAAAGCACCTTATCTTGAATGCATCTCCCTTCGATTTTGAGAGATCAAATTGGTAAGAAGTGTGCTTAGTCTGGCAAATATAGTCTTTGAAATCACCTTGTATGAGAAGTTACATAAACTCATAGGTTTATAGCCTTCATATCTCGTTGGTTACTAAATTTTGGGGATCATTACAATGGAGGTGTCTGACCAGCTTTTAGGACGCCCCTAACCTATAAAAAAATATTAACAGCCCCAATAATGTCATTCTAAATTATGTTTCGGGATTTTTTATAGAATTCTCCCCTAAAACCATTGGATCCAGAAGCGAATCCTCACTCAATGAGTGGACAACTTGGAAAGTCTTATCTCAAAAGGGAAAATTAACTTGAAATAATTATTATTTGCATTGATGATGAAAGTGATGATACTAATAAGTCATCATAATTAGTTTTGGATTCTGTAGAAAAAAAGCTTTTGAAAGTGGGACACTATAAGAGGGTAGTGAGACTGGGGTCTAGTAAAATACTATAATGGTTTAGGCGTGACCCATTCCAATGGACTCTGCCTTTAAGGTCTTCAAAAGTTCCTACAGAAGCTCCAGGTGAAAACTTATTTTTCTTGTAAAAATGGAGTCCAAGCTCGAACCACTCCCTGCGAATATGAAATTTCACAAATTAGAATGTCAACTTGTAGAAGAATGATCTCCTGATAATGTTGGTTGTCAAGGTGGGAGTGAATAAACGAGCACTCATCACTTAGAGAGGGAGCAGGGAGAGAATACTGGTGGTGTGGCGATAATTTGGCAGAGTAACGGTGCTGTTGAGTTATCATCTCCTCTTTATGAACTTTCTCGGGCGTCCTATTTACACTTGAGCGATATAGTTGAGTTGGCGCTTTGGGTGCCAAAAATGAGGGGAAAACTTAGAGGGACAAGGTATGCAACGTACCTTCTGTCCCTACTGAGTCTGCAGCCGCATGTCCCATCTGACAGACAGCAGTTGGTGCAAATCAGAGTCAAAAAGCAAATGTGTCTCGTAATGGAGACAAGTTATCTTATTTGGAAAATGTCTTTTAAAACGGTAACTTATTGTATAAGCTTTGTAAAATTGAGAGAGGCCTCAAGGACCACCTCCTCTAAAATCTTTGTAAACTTGAGTAGGGAGGTCTCAAGGACCACCTCCTCTGAAATCTTTGTAAATTTGAGGAGGGAGGTCTCAAGGACCACCCCCTCTGAAATGGACCACCTCCTCTGAAATATTTGTATATTTGAGGAGGGAGGTCTCAAGGACCACCTCCTCTAAAATCTTTGTAAACTTTAGTAGGGAGGTCTCAAGGACCACCCTGGCTAAAATCTTTATAAACTTGAGTATGGAGGTCTCAAGGACTACCTCCTCTAAAACCTTTGTAAATTTGAGGAGGGAGGACCTCCTCCTCTATAACCTTTGTAAATTTGAGGAGGGAGGTCTCAAGGACCACCTCCTCTAAAATCTTTGTAAGCTTGAGTAGGCAGGTCTCAAAGACTACCTCCTCTAAAATATTTGTAAATTGTTCATTACTTTGACACTAGTTTTCGATTGTGTAAGGATTGGGTGACCCCTAGGGTCTTTTTACTAGTATTCTCTCAATCTTAAAGTGCTAAGTGGTTGAGCTTTCTCAACAAACCTTATTCCTCAGCAGCCAAGCCAAAACTCCCAAGAGATCCCAACTTGCCTTTTTGAGCCCTGCTTAATCACCTAGGCTACTTATAAAAGAAAGTAAAATATTAGTACTTTAAGTACATATCTGAGTAATAAGTCTTGAGGAGGAGGTCAATCTAGGCGGACCTCCTCACCCACTAGTTCCTTTTTAGTAATTCATTTGGGAGTACAGTAATCACCTTGAGCAAGCCTCTTTATTCAAGATACATTTCTGTGATTTTTAGTTTGTTAAGGACGCGGAGCTCCTCCAGGTGGGCCTCCTCCCCCAAAACTCATTTTCTGGGATTTCTTGGCTTTTGGGAACGAGGATCTCCTCAAGGTGGGGGCTCCTCGCCCAAACTAATTTTCTGTGATCTCTAGATTTTTTGTGGACAAAGATCTCCTTCAGGTAGGTCTCCTCACCCAAACTCATTTTCTGTGATCTTTGGACTTTTGTGGACGAGGAGCCCCTCAAGGTGGGGCTCCTCACCCAAACTCATTTTCTGCGATCTTTGGACTTTTGGGGGACGAGGAGCTCCTCAAGATAGGGATCCTCACCCAAACTAATTTTGTGCGATTTATGGACTTTTGAGGATGAGGAGTTCCTCAAGGTGGGGCTCCTCTCCCAAACTCATTTTATGTGATCTTTTTACTTTTGAGGACGAGGATCTCCTCAAGGTGGGGCTCTTCACCCAAACTCATTTTATGTTATCTTTTAAGCATTTTGGGGATGAGGGGATCCTTCTGGGGGACCTCTTCGCCTTAACTCTCTGTTTGTGATTTCTTCAGTTTTGGGGACGAGGGTCTCCTTCTACTGGACCTTTTCACCCCTTTTGACCATTTTGGGATGAGAAGCTCCTAGTGGTGAGCCTCCTCATTCAAACGTCATTTTTATGACTGTTGAGCATTTTAGGATGAACAGATTCTTATGGTAAGTCTCCTCGTCCAAACTTCATTTCTGTGACTTTTGAGCATTTTGGTGACGAGGGGCTCTTTCTGGGGGACCTCCTCACCCTAACTCTCTTGTTTGCTAACTTTGGAAGGGGATCCCCTTTAGGTGGGATCACTCGCCCTAGGATATTTTAGGATAGAAGATGGACACCCCTCTACATTTGTCCCCTCGTATAAAAGTCTTTGCATTGGGTAGACCAAAAGGTTTTGTACGAAACAATCACTTCATATTGGAATACAAAAGTTTCATTCCATCACATCATTACACTGTTCGATTTAGAGTGACTGAGGGGTCCCTAGTGATGGATTTCCTCATCCTTAGTCATTCTCTCTTTGCATTACTTTTGGGCAAAGGGGCACTCGAGGTGAGTCCCCTCGCCTTAACTTATTTTACCTTGTTTCCAGTTTATGCAGTTAAGGGGGGTCCATTGGGGGAAAACCCTCTCGTTTCTATGTTTCTCTTTGGTATATGGGTCACTTATCTTGGACTCCATCGCCCTAGGTTTTCCTCTTTGTATTTGCCTTTGGAAAAGGGGTTAATCGAAGTGAACTCCCTCTCCATAAACCGTTCATGCCTTTGATTGTAGAAGAGGGGCCACTCGTGGTGGACCCCCTCACCACTAGCTGTTTTGTAACATTGCTCTTGGTCAAGGGTCCACTCATGGTGGACTCCCTCAGCATAAACTATGGTTTGTTGTAATATTGACTGAGGGGCCATTTGTGGTGGACTCCCTCATTCTCAAACTGTTATCTGTGTTGGTCTTGGTAGAGGGGCCACTCGAAGTGGACTCCCTCTCCATAAGTTATTTTCTGTAGCATCAAGTTTTGGAATAGGGGACACTCAAGGTGGATCCCCTCGCCCTAGGCTACTTTTTGTCAATCTTACAATCTTGGGCAGTGGAGCACTCTAAGTGCATCCCATCTCCCTAGGCTATTTTATGTCAAACTTGCAACCTTGGGAAGGTGGAGCCACTCTAAGTGGATCCCCGAGATCCAGGATATTTAACTATTTGTTCACTTGCTTGAGGACTTCTCAATGCCAGTCCCCTAGTGCATAAATGTCTTGTAGTGTCGAGATATGTGTGCACGAAATATAGTAATCAATATTTCATTATTTGTAAACAGGCTTGAGGACTTCTCAACATTAGCCCCCACCCCTCGAGAAAAATACTGGTTAATAGTATGAGCGCTCCTATTCCTTAGGAGCCCTAGGTACTAAACTGACGCACCTTCTATTTATGCTTGGCAGTTGCTTAATACTGTGAGTTTTCCTATGCCTTTGGAGCCTGAGGTATTAAATTGTCGTACATTTGTTACTATTTTATTCATACTCGGTACTTGCTTGACTACTCAACCTGTTTCTTTGTTCTCATGTTGATACTATGAGCTCCCCGGTGCCCTTGGGGCCTTAGGTACTAAACTTCATACCTTATTGATGTGCCCTATATGTACCCGACAACTCAGATACATCAACCTCAACCAGGGATATGGCTGAGGTTAGAAGGGCCCCAGATTGTCAACCAGCGGTCTGGTCCTAAGCAAGGTCGGCCATGGCCGACGTTATTAGTTGCCTTGCATTCAGACAACAACCGAGGTCTTCATGATCCATGGGGGCAGTTATTCTTCAGGACGTCCAGAGCCGACATTGAGTATTAACCCCTATAGAAACCTCAGATGAGTATAAGCCGAGGAAGCATAGACTACACAATCATCGTAATCAGCCTCGGATGGGAATGAGCCGATGTTCCAATTACTCCTACATAACCCCGGACCAAGCCGATGTTGTAACTCCATTTATCTTATCTCGGTCTACCTACTAGGCCGAGACCATCATGAGTAACCTCGGATTTCTCAGCTTCCAGACTTCACTAACTTCGTATTCTTCCAGGCCGAGGTTGGTGTCCATCGAAGACAGCCGAGCCTGTACTTGCATATGTGTGGCTGGGAACACGTGTACTAAAATTAGTTGTAACAAATCCATCCCCTCACGTGGAGGAATATTTCATCATCATTCTCTACATGTGATAGTGACGGATGTCTTCATCAGATTGGCTAGATCAACATACACATGCTCATGGCATGCAGGGGGTGCACTACACCCCCCACACATTATATATACTTTCCTTCTCCTACTTGGATAAGGATCCGAAAATAACAACCCTAGCTGAAACTATGTCAAATTACACAGTAGAGAGAGAAAGCTTGAGAGATTGTATCCATGGACATTACTGCCTTATTTCGGTGACCTTATTCACTCACTTGCACAGTGGACGTATGCCTAATTGGCTAAGCCACTTATATATTGGTTTTCATCCTCTTCTCCTCATCTCAATCTCTTATATTTGGTATATATTTGAGCTGACATTGTTATCACTGATTTGGGCTTACAAACACCTAGAAGGGTGGTGCTATTTCTAGAATCATCATTTTGGTGCCGTCTATGGGAACGAGAAGCTATCTCTTCCTCATTTTCTGGTTGACCTCACCAGAGACTATGGTGGTGAACCAGGCATCACCCTTTGTGTGGATCTGTTTCACCATTGAAAGAGGTCCAATAAGTTGCAAAGCTCATTTACTTCATAAGCTCTTTAGTGTAAATGTATGGCACCGGAATTACCACCACCTCTTCCACCGCCTGGTACTGGAGGACCTAGTTCCAGCCAGGCACCCCCTCAGTTCGAAATGGAGGAGGTGGTAGCAGCCTTGAGGTCTTTGGCTGTAACGCGATAAGCAATGAAGGATCAATTTGCATAACTTAGTCAAAACATGATGAGACCACCTGGGGTCTCACCGGAGATTATTACTCCGGCGGACGCCCAGCATCATCCTGATGCCAGGGGACCACCCCAAGCATCGCAGAAAGTCCAACCTACACCTCAGCGGAGGAGGGACATTGCTGACCCTAGGCGTTTGTGTCTCGGGAGGCAAGGACACCCTTACCCTGAGGATAGGTATGATGATCTGGAGGCAGAAGATGCTCGAGAAGATTTTTGGGAGCCATATGAGGTTTCGAATAACACAGTGCTTCCTATCCAGTAGAGTCGAGGTTGTGGAGGCAGAAGAGGTGAAGGAGCCCAATAAAGAGGATCAGCTTTTGATCGATTGAGCAGAGGGTCGGCCTTTGAAAGGCTCGGCCCAGTAAATGACCTAAGACAGAGGTTGTCCAGGTCAAAAAGTGCAGCCGGCTCACAAAGGGAAGAGGGTGAACATCATCCTCATCAAGGCCGACCTAACCCAGGACGTGGTAGGGACCAGGAAGAGGTCAACAGCCGATGTTGTGTTGCGGCTAGGGAACCCTCAATCCACCCCTTGGAGGTGGCTGGGGACAACCTCGGCTAGGCCGATGTTGTAAGACCATGGAATGACTCCATCCAACGCCTTGAGGAAAAGATAGGAGACCTCATCAAAAGTCGAGACCCACTGCAAAGGGGTTTCTCAAAGGGCTCTCCGTTCGTGGCTAAGATAGTGAGCTTCCCAACACCTGCCAAGTTCAAGCCACCTACGGTGTCTCCCAAGTATGATGGTAGCACCAACCCTATACATTATATTGAGATGTACTATTCTATGGAGAACATTTACTCAATACCAGATGATATGAAGTGTCGGGCCTTCTCCTGGACTTTGACGGGAGCTGCACATATCTAGTTTACCTCTCTCCTGAAGAACTCAATAGCGAACTTTAAGGGTTTGGATGAACGATTCATTCACAATTTCTGTTTTGGGGTAAGACCTCAAAAGAAGACCACCCATCTGTTGTATGTTAAGCAAGGTAAAAACAAAAGTCTAAGAGACTACATTGCTAAATTCAACAAAGAAAAACTGGAGGTGGAAGATTACGAAGAGAATATAGCTATGACTGCTCTCATAGGAGGTCTCTAGAAAGGAAAGTTGTTGTGGAAGCTCACAAACGACCCTTCCAAGTCCATGGAAAAATTATTGGAAACTGCAGGTAAGGTCATGAACGCTGAAGAGGCCATGGAAGCAAAGTATGAGGATGAGAATGGCAATGGCAGCGGGAAGTTCCAAAGAAAGAAGGACGGAAAGAAGAGGTCAGTTGACGACAAGTTTGCACGTTATACCCCTCTAACTATGAGCTGCGAACACATCCTCAATGAGATCAAGAATGATCGTTCTTTGAGATGGTTGGAGAAGTTAAAAGCTCCTCCACATAAGAGGAACCAGAGCTTGTGATGCGAGTTCCACCAAGACCACGGCCATGTTACAAACAAGTGCTTCGCCTTAAAGGATGAGATCGAAAAGATGTTGAAATCCAGAAAGTTGAGGAAGTATGTTGATGGCAAGGCTCCTAAGAGGGGAAGAGATGACCCTAAAAAGAAGAGAAATGACAGATGTCGCGACGATACTCCAACAAGAAGAGACGAAGACTCGGATGATGATAAAGACGATCCATACCTCCCACCAAAAGATGACAATGCCCAAGTGAAGAGGGTTGGTATGATATCCTTCGGTGTTAACACCATATGCGGAGGACCAGTAGGGGGTGGCTCTAAAATGGCTGATCGAAAAGCTCATGTGGCAGAGGCCAAATCAGTGGCCAAAGTAGAAGTGATAAATCTAGCGTCTTCAGAAACCAAACAGAAGAGAAAGAAAGTGGATATGGACACTCTTATACTTAGGTTTTCCCGACTCGACTTCAAAGGCATCTTAGCCCTACATTATGATCCTTTGGTAATTACAACAAGAGTGCATGGGTGCGAGGTACAGATAATCCTTGTAGATGGAGGAAGTTCAGCAGATGTGATGTTCTGGCCTTGTTTCAAAATCCTAGGCCTTAGCAGATCTAGGATGCTACCCTATCATCATCCATTAATGGGCTTCAGCGGAGAAAAAGTCCATTCGTTGGGCATATATGAGATGGACGTGCGAATGGGAGATGAGTGGCCTAAGAGGTTGACCCGGAAGATCAATTTTTTCATTATGGACGAAAATGTCATCTCGAACTATAACCTCATCATTGGAAGAGTAGCCCTTAAGGAGTTTTAAGCCATGCCGTCGATGATCCACTAGATGGTAAAATTCCCAACCCTCTATAGGGTAGGGGAAGTGCAGGGTGACCAGACCATAGCACAAGAATGCTACTTTAACTCAGCCGAAGAGAGAGAGGCCCATAAGAGAGAAACTACCATGTATAACATTGATACACTTGACCCTAGAGATGAAACAAAATTGAAGAAAGGAGAGGCCGCGGAAGAGGTAGAATCCATCGTCCTCAATGAGGACAAATCGGAAAAAACCATCGAGGTCGGCAAAGCCTTAAAAGCGGAGATCAAGGAAGAGCTGATAAACTTCTTAAGGAAGAGGCAGAGTGTCTTTGTTTGGATCCACGCGGACATGCCAGGCATCAACCCTGAGGTTTTGTGCCATAAGCTCAATGTGACTAAGGATACTAATCCCATCAAATAAAGACGAAGAGTTTACTCTAGGGAGAAGTACGAGGTAATCCGAGAAGAAGTCAGAAAGTTTGAAGAGGCCAAGTTTATCAGGGAAGTCATATACCCGAAGTGGCTATCAAACGCAGTCATTGTGCCCAAAGCCAACGAAAAATGGAGGATGTGTGTAGATTTTACCGACCTGAACAGGTCTTTCCCAAAAGATAGCTATCCCTTACCTCAAATCGATCAGATGGTAGATGACACTACAGGGCATGAGCTCATGAGATTCATAGATGCGTATTCAGGATACAATCAGATCTTCATTGACACTGAAGACTCAGAGAAGATAGCCTTCATAACTGACAAAGGGATATATGTGTACAAGGTTATGCCCTTCGGATTGAAAAATGTGAGGGAAACGTATCAATGTCTTGTGAATAAGATATTTGAAGATCAAATAGGCAAGACTATAGAGGTGTATATGGACGATATGTTGATAAAGAGCTTAAAGGCCTGCACTCACGTGACAGACCTAGAAAAGACCTTCGATACCATGGACTTATACAGAATGAAACTCAATCCCGTGAAGTGTGTCTTCGGGGTAGGAGCTGGGAAATTTCTTGGATTCATTGTCAATCAGAGGGGAATAGAGGCGAACCCTGAGAAAATCAAGGCATTGCTCGACATGAAGAAACCAAGAAATATTAAGGACGTGTAAAGGCTCACTGGAAGAGTAGATGCACTCAACATATTTGTTTCCAGAGCGACGGACAAGTGTCTTTCGTTCTTTAAGGTGCTCAAAAAGGCCTTTGAATGGGACAAAGAGTGTGAGGTGGCTTTTAACCAACTCAAGTCTTACCTCGGATCTCCATTGCTCCTATCTCGGCCCATAGTGGGGGAGAAGTTGTATGTTTATCTAGCAGTCTCTCAGCCAGCTATAAATGCAGCAATAGTACGAGAAGACGTCGGGGTTTCAAAGGCCTGTATACTTCAACAGTAAGGCCTTTCAAGGGTCTGAACAGAATTATCCCCGGATGGAAAAGTTTGCCTATGCCTTGATACATGCTTCTAGGAAGATGAAGCCCTACTTTTAAGCCCATTATATGGTCATCCTCACTGACTCCCCACTAAGATAGGTCCTCCACAAACCTGAGAAGTCGAGTAAATTGATGACATGGGACATTGAGTTGGGAGAGTATGACCTTACTTACCAACCCAGGGTGGCCATTAAAGGGCAGGCACTTGTAGATATTGTTGTTGAATTCACATGGGAAGAGGCCGAGGTTGAGAATAACCTAGAGACTGCAGAGGGATCAAGCAGCAATGTCTTCCGAGACCCGAAAGAGGTTGTATCCAACCGAGCCGAAAGCGAAATAGCTGAGAATGAGGAAGATCGGTACCTCTTCAAGAAAGGAATCATGTTAGAAGGGGGGTTATCATCAGATAAAGACGTTTGGAACCTTTTTGTTGATGGGTCTTCCTACAAAAGTGGAAGCGATGCAGGGATGATACTCTCAGCCCCGGATGGTACCAATGTTGAATATGCCCTAAGGTTTAACTTCAGGGCATCAAACAACGAGTCAGAATATGTGGCCATGATAGAAGGCCTCTACTTGGCAACGACCCTTAGGGTAAGACGACTCCTACTTCACAGTGACTCAAGGTTGGTTATTAACCAAGTGTTGGGGGTTTATGAGGCCAAGGATGAAAGGATGGACAAATACCTGAAGAGTGTAAGAGTGATATTAGAAGGTTTCGAAGAGGTAAAGATGAAGATAATACATAAAAAAAATAACAGCCACGCAGATGCACTAGCAAGGTTGGCTTCACCAACAAGGACAGACATCAGAAGGACAGTTCCAGTCGAGATCCTGCCTAAAGAGACCATTAAAGAAGAAGAGGTTAGTAACCCTTGCCTCGATTTGAACCTAGGGGACTCATGGATGGACCCCCTTATCAGATATATCAGAGAGGGGGAGTTGTCGGGATTAAAGCTAGAGAGGAGGAAACTGAGGTACATAGCTGCAAAGTTCTCAGTAATATGAGATGTCCAACATAAGAAGGGTTTCCTGTTACCCCTCCTCAGGTGCGTTCATCCCACAAAGGTCCCCCGCGTCCTGCAAGAGGTACATGAGGGTTCTTGCTCCAGTCACATAAGAGGAAGACCTTTAGCCAAAAGGATTATCACGCAGGGATACTGGTAGCCAACCTTGGCCAAGGATGCTGCAGTATATGTGAAGAGGTGTGACAAATGCCAAATATTCTCCACTATCTCGCATCAGCCACACCAGCCTATGACGTCAATAAGTTCTCCTTGGCCATTCACAATATGGGGAATTGACTTGGTAGGTCCCTTACCAAGAGATGTGAACAACTACAGGTTTTTTATAGTTGCCATTGAGTACTTCTCCAAATGGGTAGAGGCTGAGCCGATGATCATGATTACGGATCCCAAGACCTTTCAATTCATTTGGAAGATCATCATATGCATACATGTCCTTCCAAACACCCTCATCTCGGACAACGAAACCCAGTTCAAGAATTCTTCCTTGGAAAAATACTGGAAAAAAGTTGGGATCAAGTAATTTTTCTCTTCTCCGAGACGGCCTCAGGAAAACAGTCAAACCGAAGTCACAAACAGAACAATCCTCGATGGGATCAAGAAGAGGTTAGAAGAAGCTAAGGGGAGATGGACTGAAGAGGTTTATGTTGTATTATGGGCCTACAGAACAACGGCTAGGACACCAACGGGGGAAATCCCATTTATGTTAGTGCATGGCTCAGAAGTTGTCATTCCAACAGAGGTAGGGCTCCCCACTCACAGGATTCAGACAATGACCCTGAGAAGAATGGGGAGGAAAGAAGACTTGACCTGGATCTGATTGAAGAGAGAAGGGAAGATGCAGAGATCAGATAGGCAGCCTACCAACAGAGAACAGCGAAGTTCTATAATCAAAGGGTGAAATCAAGACCCATAGTCGTGGGATACCTGGTGTTGAAGAAGACGTTGCAAAAAGCAAACAAACTTCACCTAAATTGGCATGGCCCTTACAAGGTGATCGAAGAAGTTGTACCCAGGACCTACAGGTTGGAAAACCTTGAGGGGAAACCTTTTTCCAATCCATGGAATGCTGATCACTTGAAAAAGTATTACATATGATGTTGCAATGATTCCTATGTAAATGTGTCAACTTATGAGGAGATTATTAATGATAAGATCAGTTCCCGTGTCAACTCTTAGTTCATCAATATAGTAAATATATTATGAGGATAACATCTTAGTTGATCACCTCAGACCTTAAACATCATAATTTAGTGACAAGGTCTAAGGTGAACATCACACTTGGATGACCTCAGGCCTTTAACAACATTAATTTGGTGAATATATTATTAGGATAACATTTTCATAGTATGACCTCATACCTTAAACATTATAATTTGGCGATAAGGTCTGAGGTGAACATCACACTTGGATGACCTCAGACCTTAAACATCATAATTTGGTGACAAGGTCTGAGGTGAACATCACACTTGGATGACCTCAGACCTTGAACATCATTAATTTGGTGAATATTTTATGGGGGTAACATCTTAGTAGATGACCTCAGACCTTAAACATCATAATTTGGTGACAAGGTCTGAGGTGAACATCACACTTAGATGACCTCAGACCTTGCACATCATTAATTTGGTGAATATTTTATGGGGGTAACATCTTAGTAGATGACCTCAGACCTTAAACATCATAATTTGGTGACAAGGTCTGAGGTGAATATCACACTTGGATGACCTCAGACCTTGAACATCATTAATTTGGTGAATATTTTATGGGGGTAACGTCTTAGTAGATGACCTCAGACCTTAAACATCATAATTTAGTCATAAGGTCTGAGGTGAACATCACACTTGGATGACCTTAAACCTTGAACATCATTAATTTGGTGAATATTTTATAGAGGTAACATCTTAGTACATGACCTCAGACCTTAAACATCATAATTTGGTGACAAGGTCTGAGGTAAACATCACACTTGGATGACCTCAGACCTTAGACATCATTAATTTGGTGAAAAAAAATAATTATGGGAATAACATCTTAGTTGATGACCTCAGGCCTTATAACATCATAATTTGGTGACAAGGTCTGAGGTAAGACATCGTACTCGGATGACCTCAGAACTTAGACAATGTTATAAGGCTCACGAAGACACCATTATATTGAGACTTCAGGCCTTAACCCGAACACATTGCATGACATAAAAAACCATTCAAAGAACATTCAACAATTAAGAAAGTAAGACCTCTTCAGAGGTTGATAAGCATGAAGTTAAAAGTTATAAGCCAAAAGGTAACAGAATTTGTCATCAGAAGAAGTTATAGATCAATGTTAAGAATCACAAGGGGTTCACAAAACTGATTTAAGTATCTGCAATCTCAGGGTTAGTAGCTATGCCCCCATCTCCCTGGCTGAGGTTGGTCACTTATGTCCCATCATACTGAGGACTAACGTCTTCAGTCCTGGTATCCTCTTGAGGAGCAGTCTCGGTAGGTGCGGCACCTCCTTCCTCCTCTACCTCTTACAAGGCCTGAGAGAACCGAGGATCGACGTAACCCAGACCAATGATGTCAGAGGCTGCCAGGATCCCTGACTCTTTCTCCTTCATTGCAGCCCATTTGCTAGTGGCCTTCACACCCCTTTCGAGGTACTCGAAGTCAAAGCTGACGAATTCATCAGAGACCTTACAGTCCTTCAGGATCTTCTCTGAGGCATCCTCCAGAGCATCCTTCACAGTAACATCAACCTTGTGTTGGAGAGAGTCGACTTGAGTCTTCAGAGCAGATATATGATATTTTTTAAGCTTGCCCATGTCTTTCTCCAACTGCTTGACATTGGCCTCAAACTTCTCCAAGGAAGCCTTCAGACGCTCCACTTCATCATTCAGAGCGACCTCGATCTTTTGGGCCTTTTTGCCCTTTTCAATTAGAGGAAGTTTCCTCAGAGTCCATTCCATAAACTGGTGCATGATGAGGAGACCCTACAAAACATGTGAAGAGATGTCAGTTCAAGATCTGGTATAATTCAAAGACAAGGTTACGCTTATTCAGCAAAAGTAAAAATCTTACGTGGATGGATCGATGGAGGGCAAACTCGGCTAACATAGGGGTGTCCAGACAAAGGAAGAATCATTTGTCAGTGTCGGTCATGATCGAGCCGATAGCGTCCAGAGCCTTCAGACTCTGGCCGATAAGACTGTCTCCGATCTTCAGTTGCTCCAGATGAGCAACTAACGCATCCTCAGAAGAGATGTGGATGGCACGATCCCCCTTTGAAGCTTTCTTCTTCTGCCTCTGATCCTCAGTGGTAGGGTCAGCAGATCTCCTCTTCTTGGAGGCCTCAGCCCTTGAAGTAGTTGGAGGAGGAGGAGGCGCAGTTAGACCTGCTTTCTTTACGAGTTTGGTAAGACTGGGGGCTACCATTTTCCAAAGGCCGTCAGAAATTCCTTTAGGGGGCTCTACAAACAAAAAATTCTGAGTTAGAAAATCAGAGACATAACAAGATCATAGGTATAACTTATTGAAATGATAAATTAACTTAGGAAGCTCGGTCAGAGGACTTCCCCCAAGGCTAGTTCCAGAGAGGTAGTAGGGGGTCATCAAGTGCTTATACTTAACCAGGAGACTATGTTCCCCCTAATCTTGAAGATATTTTACCTTCTAAAGGTTATTTTGTCTTAGCCCAGGGTCGTCCTTAGTAGCCATTGACACCTTTCCCTATATCATGGGTATTGTCGGCTCTAAGGATGAAGAGGGGACGTAGGGGCCAAACTCCCATGGCCCTGACGCGAAGAAGTATCATGGTTTACAATTGTGGTTCGAAGTTTGGGTAGCCTACAACATCTTCTTATTAGACTTCCGACCTAAAAAGTGGTAGTAACTCGAATGATTCCTGGCAAAGGAAGGGATGTAGCACCCTGTGAAGACCTGGATGGGAAGGTCTGAATGGTGGACTGGCCTCCATAAGACTATAGCTCCAATTATCACCCTCCAGGCATTGGGTGATAATTGGGAAGGAGCCAAGTTAATGTAGGACAATATAGCGCTAATTATTGGATGAATGGGAAGATGAAATCCTAACTTAAACATCTGCTCATATAAGCAGACCTCACCATCTTGACCGTCGAAGGCCCTCTCGTCCCTCAAAGGTCTCCTATGTTTTATGGATGGACTTATAGAATACAGATGTCTGAAGGCTAGAAGGTCGATTTCGCTGACAGTGCTCTTTATCAGGGCTGCCTCCGAGGTGTCAACATTGCTTTCTCTACCGTTATCCTCATCCCGGTCAACGTCAGCTTGAGCAGATGAGGGATCACCACCAGGGAACCTCTGATCAAACTCAGCTCATGTGGCGGCCGATAGGGGAATAGCATCAAGGATTGGGGGAACAGCCACACTAGGTCCTATAATCTCGATGTCAGAGGAAGAGTGCGAGGTTTTAGAACTCTTATGAGATGAGGCACGACTAGAAACCTCGGCTTGTTTAGGGGTTTGGTCTATCCAGATGGAATAGTCCATGGCCTCTTGGAAAGAATCCACAGACATAGGGTCTGAGGTTGATGACTCAGACTCAGACATCGAAACAGGTTCTACTGGGACCTCTGCAGACACAGATGGCTTAGGGTATATCACTTTCAAAGGGGGTGAAAATATAGGCCTGAGAGGGAATGCCCCTGCCCTACAAGCTTCCTCTTAGGCTCGTTCTATTTGCCAAATCTTCTCTAAGGTTTTCTCCCTAAGAGAAGGGAATTCCTCTATGAGTTGATAAAGGGGCCTGAGCATATGGAGACGACCTTACACTTGTAGACTCAAGCTAAAAGAAAACAACTTGATCCAACCTAACTAAGGATCAAACTGGGATTTTGAACAAGAACAACTAAGAATAGTAAAGAACAAGGGCCACTGGAAAACTCAAACTATCACCAAAAAATCTAAAAAACTCATCGAAAAATGAGGAAATAAGAATTAAAGGCTAAAAATGGCAAAGTATAGTGGAGATAATACCTGTCGAAGTTTAAAATGAAGGATAAGAGGAATGGAAGCAAGAAAACCTCTAAAATGCAGCAGCCAAGCTCTTGTAGAGATAGAAAGTTGCAGAGATAACCAAGGCGAGGGAAAGAGAAAAATGGGACTTAAACCCTTAAACTTGATCGCATGTGTCCCAAGGCCCATCATTTCCTTAGGAGCCCAAAAGACAATCAATTTCAGGCACGTTATCCACTTCAGTAGTTGACACTTGTCAAAAAAAGTATTGCCACTTAAAGAAATCCAGCCTCGAATATACATACCCCTTAGTCACCTGTTCACATAGGAAACTAAGATCTAGGGTGTGATTGATGTGCCCTATATGTACCCAACAGCTCAGAGACATCAACCTCAGCCAGGGATATGGTCGAGGTTAGAAGGGCCCCAGATTGTCAACCAGCAGTCTCGTCCTAAGCAAGGTCGACTATGGCCAATTTTACTAGTTGCCTTGCAGTCAGATAACAACAGAGGTCTTCATGATCCATGAGGGAAGTTATTCTTCAAGAAGTCCAGAGCCGACATTGCGTATTAACCCCTACAACAACCTCGGCTGAGTATAAGTCGAGGAAGCAGAGACTACACAATCATTTTAATCAGCCTCGAATGGGAATGAGCCGACGTTCCAATTACTCCTACATAACCCCGGCCCAAGCTGATGTTATAACTCCATTTGTCTTATCTCGGTCTACCTATTAGGTCAAGACCATCATGAGTAACCTCGTATTTCTCAGCTTCCAGACTTCACCAACCTCGTATTCTTCCAGGTCGAGGTTGGTATCAATCGAAGACAGCCGAGCCTGTACTCGCATATGTGTGGCTGGGAACACGTGTACTAAAATAAGTTGTAACAAATCAATCCCCTCACGTGGGGGAATATTTCATCATCATTCTCTACATGTGACAGTGACAGATGTCTTCATCATATTGGCTAGATCAACATACACATGCTCATGACATGTAGGGGGTGCACTACACCCCCCACACATTATATATACTTGCCTTCTCCTACTTGGATAAGGATCCAAAAATAACAACCCTAGCTGAAACTCTGTCAAATTACACAGTAGAGAGAAAAAGCTTGAGAGATTATATCAATGTCCGTTAGTGCCTTATTTCGGTGACCTTATTCACTCACTTGCACAGTGGGCGTATTCCTAATTGGCTGAACCACTTATATATTGGTGTTCATCCTCTTCTCCTTATCTCAGTCTCTTATATTTAGTATATATTTGAGCTACCATTGTTATCACTATTTTGAGCTTACAAACACCTTGAATGGTGGTGCTATTTCCAGCATCATCACTTATATTTATACTTTGTAGTTTCTCAATACTGTGAGGGCTCCTATTCCCTTGGAGCCTTAGGTACTAAACAGTCGTACCTTTTATTTATACTTGGTAGTTTCTCAATATTATGAGCGCTCTTATGCCCTTGGATCCTGATGTACTAAACTGTTATACCTTTTATTTATTGTTAGCATTTGTTTATAATGAGTTGCTTATTTTTTGTGAGAACTTCACGGTTGAACTGCCCCGTAGTCTGTGGGGTACTTACCTATGAGCTAAGGGAGTTATCATTTCAGAGCTACCCCCTCTTACTATGGAGTAGTTGCATATGAGGTGAGAAAGTTATTGTTTCAGAGTTGCCCCCTATAACTGTGGGGTACATACATATTTTCTGAGCAAGTGAATATTTTAGGGCTGCCCCCCTCTAACTGTGGGGTACTTGTTTTTGAACTGTGGGGTATTTGAATTTGGGCTAAGAAAGTTATTATTTCAGAGCTTCCCCTTCTAACTGCGGGGTACTTGTATATGAACTGAGCAAGTTATCATTTTGGAGATGCTTGCATATGAACTGAGCAAGTTATCATTTCAAAGTTGTTCCCTCTAACTGTGGGGTACTTGCATATTTTTTTAGCAAGTTAATATTTTAGAGTTGCCCCCTCTAACTGTGGGGTACTTGAATATTTTCTCGGCAAGTTAATATTTTAGAGCTGCCCCCTCTAACTGCGGGGTCCCTGCATATTTTCTAGGCAAGTTAATATTTTAATCCTGCGTAGGGTACTAGCATAATTTCTGGGCATGTTAATATTTTAGATATGCCCCCTCTAACTGTAGGGTACTTGCATAATTTGTGAGCAAGTTATCATTTTATAGTTTCCCCCTCTAACTGTGGGGTACTTGCATATAAGCTGTGCAAGTTAATATTTTAGAGTTGTCTCCTCTAATCTGTGGGGTATTTTTCTATGCACATTCATTTATTAGGGAATAACTGGGAGGAAAACGTTAGCCTTTCTCCTTCCCACAAATTTTGAATATAATTCTCAAGTAGAATATGATTTTTTTTAGAAACCTTGCCCCTCTTCTGCAGGGTCTTTGTTTCAGACACTTTATTGGAAAAGCAGATTGAGAGCAGGGGATGTAGACCCATTTTCTCTATAATTTCTGAGAACTGGTCGAGTAAAGCTTTTCTTTGAAAATATAGGTTATCACTCATTCTCTAGGCTATGAATCTTGTCGTTATATATATTATTACTCGGAGGATGTCCTCCTATTGCCCTGGTGACATGGATAAAAATCATTTGTCTCATATGTTTGGAAAGACTTTTCTCAATATACTTTTCTCTTGTGATGGATATTCCCCCAAGTATAATGAGGAAAGAACTTCATGTCATGAATCCTCTTATAATCTAGTAGAGCTCTACTATTCTCTTAAGAAAGAGAAAGCATTAGTCCAGTGTACCTTTTATTTACCATTGTCATTTTCTCATCTACTTAACTTATTTATTTATTTCAGTTTAATATTGTGAGCACTCATATGCCCTTGGGGCCTGAGATACTAAACTTTCGTAACTTTTATTTATACTTCGCACTTGCTCAATACTGTGAGTGCTCCCATGCCCTTGGAGCCTGAGGTACTATTATACCTTCTATTTGTACTTGGAGCTTACTCGAGACCTTGAGCGCTTCGGTGCCCTTGGGACTTAGGTACTAAACTATCGTACCTTTGTTACTACTTTATTCATACTTGTCACTTGCTCGTCTACCTAACCTATTTTTTTTTGTTCTTAGGTTGATACAATGAGCGCTCCTATGCCCTTAGAGCCTGAGGTACTAAAATGTCGTAGATTTTATTTATACTTGGCATTGCTCAATATTGCGAGCGTTCATTTGCCCTTGGAGACTGAGGTACTAAAATGTCGTACCTTTTATTTATACTTAGCATTTTCTCAATACTGTGAGCGCTCCTATGCCCTTGGAGGCTGAGGTACTAAACTATCGTATGTTTTACATATGTTTTTATTTATTCTTGGCACTTGCTCAATATTGTGAGCACTCCCGTTCCCTTGGAACCTGAGGTACTAAATTGTCGTACCTTTTATTTATACTTGGCACTTGCTCAATACTGTGAGCGCTCCTATGCCCTTGGAGACTGAGGTACTAAACTTTCGTACCTTTTATATAAGTTTTTACAAATACTTTTTGTGTTCTCACACCTATTGCCTTATTTATTAGGTGGAGATGTACAAGCAAGTAAAAAAAATGGATTTGGGCAACAATATTTTTTGTGCACCCAAGTGTACAAACTTGGATTGCAAATTAGACCAACCCTATTCATGCATTCAGGGCACCTTTTTTTTAATATAAAAGAACACTCGTGTTCTTCTAGAAATTTTATACTAAATATATTCTTGGACAAATATTATTTTATGTCCCAGTTTGAAATAATATCAACTAATGACAAGTGTAGATTAATCACACAAAATATACTTGGAACAAATTTCCAAAAAAATACTATTGAGAAGGCAATTTTCACTTTAATGCCACTCAAATATTTTTAAGAATGTACTTTGCATCTAAATAAATAAATATATTTGTACATATATGATGCAAGGACTCCAGTAGAGTGATACTCTCAGATCGACTCAACTATTAATAAACTTGACATAATCAATCTGAATAGTTGCTCAAATATTAGTATGCTTGACACGAACATTATACCTTTCTATAATGCTCGAAAGTGAGATTATTTTCTGTACACGAGCACTTCCGCTCAATCTAAACCATTTTTTATTTTATTTTATTTTAACAGAAACATTTAGTTTTCGAGTGAGTACCTCTATGTACATCTCGAACATTCGTATAAAAACGGCTAGGTCATATTGGACATAGCAACTGGAGAGAAATCATTGTCTCACATTATTGTGCCACGTATGTGGTTAAAATAAAGCTCACTTTAACATGCTCTTTTCTATTTTTGATTTTGCGATCAACAAGGTGTTTACTCATTCCAAAGGACACCTTTCTCCCAAGTACCAAAGAAGAGAGGTCTGGTGGCAGACAGGACGAAGCCAGGATTTTCAGAGAGGGAGGGTTAATTTAATAGTGATATCTGGAGGTTCAGGGGCGGGAGCAACCCGAGCCGAATTTTTTGAGTTTTTTTTAGTATTTATCAAAGTACTACTAAAAAACGTTACCCAAACTAAGCCCCAATTTATTGACAAACATTATTATCTACTTCCATATGGAGTTGGTCATTTGTTATCTGGTTGTTTGGAATTGTGAATGGATCTTCAGTGTCTGTCTAAGACACAATGAAAATATTTCCTCTACATAATCATCTTTGTGCTGAAATATCATTGTTTGTGTAAGACCCTTACATGTGGAATTTTTTTTTAGATAAGTTGGAGGGCTTCAACCCCCACTCGGCCTAACGTGGCTCCATTCCTGGTGGTGGAGCAGTATATATATATATATATATATATATATATATATATATATATATATATATATATATATATATATATATATATATATATTTGAGAGAGATCTTCTATAATTTTTTCCCTATATCGTGGGAGATTTCAGTTCTAAGAAAACTTTATTTTCTTTTTCCTCTATTTTTTTATATCGAGCGGTTCACCCAATGTTTTCACAAGTGGGTATCAAACTTTTCTCTCTCCTCAGATATATCTCTAGTGGACTAACTTGGGATAGATTTTCATGCTACAAATCCATCGTACTGTTCTTCCTCAATGTCGGTTCCTCGTCTGGTTCTATTTTTTTAATCTCTATTCTAAAGCCTTTTCATCTAGGTTTGAACGATCAAACAACCAAACCGTTTGGAGATAGTCATCGGGCTCTTCAAGTTCATGAAATATTTGAGCATTCAAATCTCAAACCCTTCTTCTTCGCAGCATCTTTGGGTTCTGGAAAGAAGTATTCGTTTGAGATTCGGTATATAAACAGGGATCTGAGATTTGGTGTTCGGATAATTAATAGAAAATTTTCGTAAATTCACTTGCTTGTCCCCCCTTTTTCTTATGGATTATGTAATTTTAGGACATAAAATAATATTGATTATAGATATAGGACAACAAACATTTCATTTCCATTTTTATTCCCTATTTTCAAATCAAATGGACACGTGGCATGCTATGATTGGTCGATGTTTTATGAATATGGGTCCACGCCAGCGTCTTTATTCAAAAATAGGGACTAAAACCATAAATAAAATGTTTGTTGTCCTATTTCCAAAATACATATTACAATAGGTCCTAAATTTACAAAGCTCATTTGTCTTATTACTGTTAAGAATGAGGGTCTCCGAGTCAGACTTTATGGTTGACGAATAATCAAATGAAGTTTCTGTAGGTAATTTTGCCTTTGGTTTATGAAATCAAGTGGGAGTTTGGTACGTGATTTCGAGCAACCGATCTCGAGATATCTTTTCTTGATGTGTTGCATATCTTGATGTTGGATTTCTGATTTTGAGTAACAGGTGCTTGATAAAATTCCCATAAGAAACTATATTTTTGTAGCAAATCAATTTATTTTTCAATAAATCTAAACAACTACTTGACGGGTTCCTCGTGTATTTTTTTTTGCTGTGTGTTGGAGCTTCAAATAAACTATACATATTTTTTTTTTAATTCGAGAGGGTCTTCCAAATACTTTTGGTCGGGATGAGCAGGTTTCAAAATTCTGTTGCATCAAGTGGATCTAGTTAAACTGCTGACAACTAAAGCCAGTCGTTTTTTATTTGTAGAAGTTCTGTTATACATGTGGAAGGAGTCTATTTAAAAGAGAAATTGATGGGAAAAATTTATTTCCCTTTGTTCATTTCCCTTTATATATATATATATATATATATATATATGGATGTCGAGCAACGAAATCTAATTTTTGTTCGCTTTTAGTCTTTGTTTTGTGAAATCAACCACCTTTGATACATCATTTATTTTTTTGTAAGGACTTGTGAGTTGTACAAGTTTTCATATCTTTTTTACATCTTGCTCGTATATGCAAAATTGGTTTGGAAGTATTTTTGAGAAATGACCCGATTTAGTATTGTTTGTAACAGATATCCTGTAATCTCTTGGATCTGATGATATTACTATGTCTATGTATTTATGGGTTTTAAAAATGAGTAACCCCACGTGAGACCTATAAAATTTGAATCGAGCAACAAAAATAGAGGTGCTCTTACTTGTCAAGACTATTATATTAATGTACTTTTCCTTGATGTTAATAAATAACAAATCACAAGTGGGTTACTATGGCCTAACGAGTGCATCACTTTAACAGTTATTAGGCCAAGTAACACTAGATGTAACATGACTTTTCCATGCAACTTTTGATAAAATAATAACTAAAAATCAACGAGTAAGTGTAATTTTTCATCTTTTATCACTTACTGTTTCGAAAAATTATGTGTGATTTTCTTTATCAACTAAATCACTTAGCATATATATGAAATGATAGTAAAATGTAGACCAAGACTTGCAAAATGAACATATTCAACAAGAAATAAAACAAGACAGTTTACTTAGTTGATATGAACATAATTGTTGAACACTTTATTTTCTTCTTCTTCGGAATCGATATTATACAAGTGAGTAGAGTCTCCTCCGAGGTGACTTTGAGGTTCCACCTCCACTTTATTTTCTAGATAGTTACTCGACCATTACATTTTTATCGACGCCACCTTTAGCGCCATTTCTCACTCTTGCGAGAATCATCACTGGTGCAACTATTTTCTCCCGCACCGCCTTCCGTAGCGGAGCCACCTCTACTATTGGTATTGCTACAACGGATGACCCTCTATAGGGGGTTGATGCTATCAATGGAGCAACTATTAATGCACTAGTATGTTCTCCTTGAGGAGGAGGTGCTCTAACTTAGATCATTACTACCTCCTCTTGGGTGGTCTGGTCACTCTGAACTCTATTTTCAGCTAGAGTGTCTTCAAAGACCAGCTGCTTAGAAACATTACAATCCTCTTTATCCATGATAATGAGGATACCTCCCCAGCGGATTCGCCAAATGTAAGAGGGTAGTTAGACTGGGGCCTGGTAAAATACTGAAACGGGTGAGGCTTGACCCACTCCAATGGACTCTACCTTCAAGGACTTCAAAATTTCCTAGAGCAGCTCTGGGTGAAAACTTCATTTTCTAGTAAAAATGGAGTCCAATCTAGAACCACTCCTGAAAATACAAAACTTCATAAATAACAATGTCAACTTTGAGAAGAAGGATCTCCTGAGAATGATGTATGTCAAGGTGGGAGTGAATAAATAAGCACTCAGCACTTAGAGAGAAAGAAGGGAGATAAAACTAGGTGGTTTGGTGATAATTTGGTACAGTAATGGTGCTGTTGAATTATCTTCTCCTCCTTATGACCTTGCCCCGGGGTCCTATTTATACTTGGGCACTGGGGATGAGTTGGCACTTTGGGTGACAAATATGAGAGGGAAACTTAGAGGGACAAGGACTGCAATATACCTTCTATCCCTACTGAGTCTGCAGCCGCTTGTCCCCTCTGACAGACGACAACTGGTGCAAATCAGAGTCAAAAAGAAAAAATGTCTCTTAATGGAGACAAAATATCTTATTTGATAAATATCTTTTAAAACGGTAACTTGTTGTACAAGATTTGTAAACTTGAGCCAAGGACCACCTCCTCTAAAATCTTTGTAAACTTGATAAGGGAGGTCTGAAGGACCACCTCCACTAAAATATTTGTAAGCTTGAGGAGGGAGGTCTCAAGGACCACCTCCTCTAAAATCTTTATAAACTTAAGGAGGGAGGTCTCAAGGACCACCCCCTCTAAAATCTTTGTAAAATTGAGGAGGTAGGTCTCAAGGACCACCTCCTTTAAAATCTTTGTAATTTGTTCATTACTTTGACACTAGGTGTGGATTGTGTAAGGACTGGGTATTCTATCAATCTTAAAGTGCTAAGTAGTTGATCTTTCTCAAGAAACCTTGTTTCTCATCCATAAAGTCAAAACTCCCAAGAGATCCTAACTTGCCTTTTTGAGCCCTGCTTGTTGAACTAGGCTACCTGTACAAGAAAGTAAAATATCAGTGCTTTAAATAAAATTATGAGTAACAAATCTTGAGGAGGAGATAAATCTAGGAGGACCTCCTTGCTCACTAGTTCTTTTTGAGTAAGTCATTTAGGAGTAGAGGAATCACTATGAGTAAGCTTCTTCATTTAAGATACATTTATGTGATTTTTAGTCTGTTGGGGACGAGGAGCTCCTCCAGGTGGGCCTCCTCGCCCAAAACTCATTTTCTACGACTTCCTTTTCTTTTGGGAACGAGGCGCTCCTTAAGGTGGGGCTCCTCACCCAAACTAATTTTTGTTATCTTTGGACTTTTGGGGACGAGGAGGTCCTCAAGGTGGGGTTCCTCACCCCAACTCATTTTCTGCAATCTTTGGACTTTTGGGGGACGAGGAGCCACTCAAGGTGGGGATCCTCGCACAAACTTAACGAGGATCTCCTTAAGGAGGGTCTCCTCACCCAAACTCATTTCCTGTGATCTTTGGACTTTTGAGGATGAGGAGCTCGTCAAGGTGGGACTCCTCACCCAAACTCAATTTGTGTGATCTTTTAAGTATTTTGGGGTGAGGGGCTCCTTCTAGAGGACCTCCTCACCCTAACTCTCTTTCTGTGATTTCTTCAGTTTTGGGGACGAGGGGCTCCTTCTGGTGGACCTCATCGCCCTAACTCTCGTTTCTATGACTTTTAAGCATTTGGGGTTGAGCAGCTCCGTTTGTTGAGCCTCCTCATACAAACCTAATTTATGTGACTTTTGAGCATATTAGGATGGGCAGTTTCTTGTGGTGAGCCTCCTCTTCCAAACATCATTTTTGTAACTTTTGAGCATTTTGGGGACGAGGGGATCCTTCTTGAGGACCTCCTCGCCCTAACTCTCTTGTTTGAAAACTTGGGCACTGGGAGCCCCTCTAGATGGACTCACTCGACCTAGGCTATTTTAGAATAGCAAATGGACACCCCTCTATGTTATTGTATACATTGATGATGAAAGTGATGATACTAATAATATCATCATAATTAGTTTTGGATTCTGCAGAAAGAAGCTTTTGAAAGTGGGACACAATGTGGTTATGGATTTCATCTTTTCTCTCTATCCACTTGTCATGATAATCTTTAATTCTATGGATAAATCACTTTTCCTGATTGGATTTTACTTTTGAATTAATAACTTCGACTTAGAGTGAAAATATTTTAAACACTTTATCGAAGATTTCAATCTCTAGTAAACTTTTTGATTATAGAGAACCTTGCTCAGCATAGCTTTGCTTTGGTTAAGGCCAATTATGTTTTCTTCCCCTTTGTCCAATTTGTATGCCAACTCCTTTTACAAAACCACATCCTCCAAGTCAGTAATATCTTGAAAAATATCCTCAAAGTTTGATTATTCTAATATTTCATATCTCCCTTAAGTCTTATTCGGTTTCATGGAAAATTACTTTACTTTGTGTGCATTACACTCCCCGTTCCAAGAAGAAATTTTTAGATCTTCGAAGTTATTGTAAGATAACCATATGGATTGGAATTTGAATGGATTAGGGACATTATCCTAGGTCATTTTGAGGTTGAGAAGTAGGGGAGCATGGTCTACAAGATCTGTTAAGGTGTTTGAAGGAAGTGTTGGGAACTTTATGGCCCACTGATTGTTAACAACCCCTTTAATCACCCTAGACATAATTAGAATTTGCTTAGCTCTATTTGTACACCATGTTAATATAGTTCCATCATATGATCATATCCTAAGTCAATCATCCCATAACCATCTAAATCCTGGGTTAAATATCCAATTAAGTGAGTAGCTACATCAACACCCCCTAGCTTCTCCTCTTGAAAGGCCACAACATTAATGATGGACACATGTGTGACATGCGGGTGGGGTACACAGGTGGGGGGGTGTAAGTTGTGTGTATTAAAAAACACGCGTGTCCATTGCCGCTGACGCGGACCAATTACAACATAAGAATTAAATTTAATGGGTTATTAAGGTGTTTTTTATTAAGATTCATTAAAATGTTCATATTTTATGTTCACTTTTGAACCTCTAACTATATATATATATATATATATATACTAGCGGAATGCCCGTGCCTGAAGTCACGACGAAAAATTTGAAAGCCCGTAATTACAAAACGTAAATTTTTTTCAAAGTTCATAATTGCAAAACGACAAAAAGATCGTTCCCAACAAAACAAAGTGTAATTTTAAAACAATTGGAATATTCTCCTTTGTTTATAAAACTATTCACCCTACTTAACAAATAACAAATAGTCCAACAACATTCGAATAGTCTAAATTCATCAAACAAATTCACATATAATATGAAATATATAATATTCATCCATCGATTTCACATCGTGTCTAAAAAAACAGAGTGTCGAATTTTTAAAAAAATGGTCATAATCTCCTTTGTTTATTGGACTATCCACCCCGCTTAAGGGATAACAACAAATCCAACAATATATAAAAATCTCAAATTCGTCTACAAAAATGAAACAAATTTCTTAAAAAATAATTATATATCAATTGCGACCGTCCCACATGTTCCACTATAATGATTGTCCGTTCTTTTCAAAATGCGACCTGATACAAAATAGAAAATATAGTTAGTCAATTGAAATAGAAAGTCAAATATTAAATAAACAAAGCTAATTATTAATTATATAACAAATACACCGTGTCTCTAACATGTCTCTAGAAAGTTACCATAGGTGATTAAATAATAACATATTAGTATTAAAATATGTGCTTTTATGATAATGTTGAAGTTGTGCCAATCACCATATTATATGTGGATATGTAAATATTATTAAACATGGCAATCAGCATATTGTATATAGATAATGGAAATATAGTCATTCGTTCATCCCTCTACTTAAAGTGTGCCACTATCATTCAATGACTTTAATAATTCTATCGAAGTTTGACACTGTAAAGACTTGGATATGCAAACATTAAGAACAAAAACTAATGTTTAACAACATATAAATACCTGAAGATCAATTTTAGGCTATTTCTTTTGCAACTACTGGAATATCTAAAGATTAATTTTAGTTTGCTTGTAGAATCTTGATCCTCTCCGGATGTAACATTGCTAATTGAGTCTCCTATTCCAACCTCACTCGCCATCTCCAAGAAGTAATTGTTCCAGTAAAACCAAATTGTTCAACTTCTCAACAATTTATAGGATGAAATTCAGAATAGTGGAAATTACATATACCATCGAGTGTCTATAGTAACTGTGCCTGTCAAAAATCTTCTTACTACTTGATTTACACATGAATAGATCCAAATATATCCATTATCCATAATAGTTATTGAAAACAAATATTTGACTGCGTAAACAATTCATATGCGCACGTCTCGACCAAATAATACCAAGTAAAACAAATTCATTTATAAATTAAAAAGTCATTAAATAAAAAGAGTACCCGAATAAAAAGATAAGTAACAGAAGATACCGTGTTTCTTCAAAAGAACTTATAAAAAACTTGAATAGAAAGTAACAGAGTACCTGAATAAAAAGACTACCTGAACAAATTCATTTCTAGACATAAGGAAAAAAGCACCTGAATTAAAATAACATATAGGAAAACGGGCGATCTTATTCACACCGCATAAAATTATTTGTAGTCCCTTGGATTTTAAACACGACACATTTAAATGATACTTTTGAAAAAGTCAAACAGCTTGTGCAGAAGAATTTACGGAGTATAAATCAAGCAGCACCAACAACCAGTACTACATCATTAGGAAACAAATCGAAGTAAACCATCAAATAACAAAATAGTTTCAAACAGACAAATGAGAACGTAGTAAGAAAAAAATCTTCTCCCAAACACAACTTATACACATCAAATAACAACTAATTTCTATAGAATTTTCCATAGTTTACTATAGGATTTTCCACAGCTAGCGGAATATATGAACTGCTAGTTAAACGTATGAACTTAACAGAAAACAATGGCCTAGTGCCTTCTCCTGTATGGCACTAATCTGTTAGTTAAATATATGAACTGAAATAAAAACAATGGCATCTTAGATTAAAAAACTGTTTAATGAGTGAGGATGTGTGTTATAGCAGCTAGCGGAAGTTTGATGTGTGTAAAAAGAAGTGAGGATGTGTGTGTGTGTGTGTGTGTGTGTGTGTGTTTGTTATAACAGGTGCGTGCGTCTTTTTTAGCTGGGTGTATTTATATGTATATACCAACGATGACAATAACAGGTGTGTGCGTGTGTTTTAGCTTTGAATAATACTATATGATACTACATGACAAACTCGCCAATAATACCAATAGAATATAACTTTGAAGAATACTAAATGATATTACACCACACTAACAATTGTTTTACTCTAATTACTCTATAACTATATAAATTTGAAATAAAAACATTATAGCCCCAAAAAATTACTCTATACCTCATTACTCTATACCCCAAAAAATTTGAAATCAGCTACCATCTTGTTTGTTTACTACATATAATTTAAGACAGTTTATTGATTAATTACTCTTAATAACCATTCCAAATGAGCCAATAATAGTTACTGCATAGAACAAAATTGCTGCATTTTGGTACATTTGTTGAATACCTGTATTGTTACTTTAGTGAATAAATATCAGTACTCTTGCTTTAAAGAATAAATATGTGTAATGTTGGACTTTTTTCCCTTATAATTTACTGATAACAGTTACTGCATAAATGATTAACTCATATTAGTATTTTACAATCTTTTCAACTTCCCTCCCTATCCAAATAGCAGAATAATGGGTTCATATATTGCGCCTAAACGAAGATGACTTTTGAATCTAGAAAATAAATAAATAGCAGACTAAATTGAAGACTTGAAAGTATCACAAAAATTGAAAATTCCAAAATCTAAATAAAAATGAGAGATCAATATTCAATACATAATACATCTATACATCATGCATACTCACGTAACGACACACCTAATGTTTTTCTTTTTCCGAAGCAATATCTAACTTTCATTCCTTAATTTTATGGTGTATATTCAAAACCATCTGCTTCTGTGTTACTGCATCCTTTTTTAAATCCAAACTATGGCATCAACTGTGCTTTATTTTTTTTATCAAAACCATAGCATACTCCTGTAATTGTAACTCGATTGAAATCAAAACCATGGCACACTCCTGTAATTGAAATCAAAACTATGGCATCAACTGTGCTTTAGAGAGAACATAACACACCACAATGCAACTGTAATTAGAAGATTGAAGTATATTATTTAAAAAAACCAAGGTAAAAAGAATTCCCATCAAAATATAACTCAGGAGGAAAGAATCCAACAAATAACTTTAGAGTATATGGAGACTTACTCTAATTCTATATTTAGATTTCCAATAAATATTACCTAGCTCATTATAACATGATGCAGAGATCCAACTATTTTAATGGTGAATAATCAAACACACAGTAATAAATATTAGCATAAATCATCAACTAATATATGGATGGTCAAATAAAAAAACTTAGTTTCATGTTTAAAAAAAATCAGATCTTACCCATGGTCAAATAAAAAAAAACTCAGTTACATGTCCCAAAAAATAAAATTGAACCAATTGTCAAGTCCAAAAAAAAATCTCAGATTCATGTAAATAAACATCAGATCTTACCCATGGTCAAATCAAATAAAAACATAGTTGCATATCCAAAAACCACTTAGTTTTTTGTCCCCCAAAAAAACACTTTCTTAGCCTTGGTCATGTCCTCGAGATGACATATATATAAGGAAACAGTAGTGATGGATGCTCTGCAAGAAAAAAATGATTTTAACAAAAAAATGAATGAAAAAACTTGTAGTCGGAAAAAGGATATTGCATACATTTGATTGAATCTCATATATCTAAATAGATATAGGTTTAAAAAAAAGAGGTATAGAGTTATACCTGATCTGAAAGAATGGAAGTGGTGGGATTGGAAGAGACTACTAAAACCCTTGCAATATCCGATTTGAGATAAAAGTTGGGTTTCCAAACTTAGGAGAGAAATTTTTATTGATAGCCTTCCCTCCATGTCCAACGTGCATATGAGATCCATATATTCACGATTATAGATTCAAACATCGGTGGCCGAATGGTCTCATGATCTGAGATCCAAAAAAAAGGAAGTACATGTTAGATGCAAAATCAAAACCAACGTGGAGCAAAGAAAAAAGAAAAAAATACCTTACCAAGGTGTGAGTGCTGGAAGATTAGAAGATTATTGTTTGAACAAATTGAATATGAACTAAGTGAGGATTTTTGTTGATTGACGGTGGTAGAAAACCCGATGAGATTTTAGTTTCAGTCTAAAAGGATCATGCCGAGAGAAGAGGATGTGACATTGGGAATGGTGTTTTCAAATTAAAGTAAGAGAGAGAAAGTAAAGCGTAGGCATCCACATGCACCGTGGCATTGTCTTTTTGACGAACAACATAAAAGAGGGGGAAAGCATGAAATATGTTTTTGTACATTTACTAATTTAGCCTTTGATTTGAATTAAAGTAAAAGAGAGAAATAAATTTACAGTGAGGTAAAAGAGGGAGAAACAAAAAAGTATAGGGTTAAATGAGGAAAATATAAAAATTAATTTCAACCCTTCATTTTTAGCATTGTTGGTTCAATCCTAGCATCTGATTAAGTTACCAACTTATGGAATAGTGTTTACACTTATACTCCTTATATATATACTAGCGGAATTCCCGTGCCTGAAGGCACGGAAAAAAATTCCGAAGTACGTAATCATAAAATGGCAAAAATTTCCAAAGTTCATTATGGTAAAACGCAAAAAATTTCGTTCCCGAACAAATTATAGTATAATTTAAAAAACAATGGTAACCTAAATTATTTATAGAACTACTCACCCTGCTTAACAAATAACGAATGGTTCAACAACAATTAAATAATCTAAATTCGTCAAACAAATTGACACATGACATGAAAACTCTTCCCTTTTGGGTTTGAACTCAAAATCATGCCCTTTTGGGTTTTAAAAAGTCAACTTCATTCTCCAAACAATTTTTATAATATTTTTGGAGATGGTGGGGATGCTTGAATCAGTTGGGACATATTGTTGTATATACATAACCTGCTTAACAATATTACAAAAACATATTTCATGTAATTAATATTTAGAACCAACTATGTTTAACAATTAAATAAAAAATCTACATAAATTATTTCAATGCTAAACAAATTGAATAACTATAAATTTTTATTGATGATACTTCAAAAGTAATTCAAGTTTTTCTAAGTGACTCATAACAGAGTCATGAAGTCCATTAAATATCCTTTGGCATAACATAGCCACTCTATAGCAAGTTTATTCCATAAAAGGAAGGTACCTTGTGAAAGAAGATCTCTTCCACAATAACACTTAACAATCTATATGACCAAAAGCTCAAGTACACCAAAACATTATATGACACTAGGAATGTGACTTCAGCAAAAACTCTTAACACAACTTATCAAAAGTTAAAGAATTTTGACAAAATAAAAAGGCATAATAACTTTGAACACTAATTTTATTACATAGCCACTGTATTGAAATTGCATTCCAAAAAAGAATTTGTGCACAGTACCACAACAATTGGGTATATCAAAAGCTCACACACACCAGATTAACATCTTCATTAACCTTTATCACAGATCCAATTGGAATGCCTGCAAACCAACTACAAAAACATTAGTATAGGATAAAGTTTGAAGGCAATAATATATTTACGTGTTAACACCCATGAACTGAACCCATTCTTTATAATAACCCACTTAAATGCATAAACATTCAAATGCATACCCACTTTAAAAGTCCGTGTATACCTGTCCATTATTGAGAATTTACTTTGAACATGAATCTCGAGTCTCTGTTTTGAATGTAACACCCAACTTGGGAAAAAGAGATATATCTTTTGACTACAATTATATACCACACTTCACCGAGGCAAAACATAAAATAACACGCCAAATTATTTCACACCCTAACCAAAAAATTTTAAGAGTGAAATTTGGAACTAAAACGTAAGAAACAAATTTAAACAACTTTGTCATAACATCCCCCCAAAAATTCCAAGGCTCTAATGAAATCTAAATTTCATTAAAAAAAGTAACATATCTCAAGTCCCGCATTCGAATGCAAAAAACAAAAGAAAATTCTAAATAGTCAATCGGGAAAATAACTACTGATAAGTGTTAAATAGAGACATTAAGTTTTCTTTCTTCATCAATAAAAATAAGAAACAACCATATATCTGTTTAGTCCAAGATGGAGTTAATAAAAATTGAATTATAATCACGGTGAAAGAAGTGACATAAAAATTGAATAAGAAAAAAATTCAGTAAAAGTTGAATCATAGTGCCTAAATGAGCTTGTCCCACAAATTACCTCTAAATTAATGACGCCACCATGGGACGCTGCACAAAACACAAAAACATAAAAAGTGCCTAATCATGAAATGTCCACTTCAATATATGTCCACTTCATTATATGGAAATTTTCATGAGATGAAATAGCAAACAACTTTACCATAATTTATATAAGCTATACCCCCCCCCCCCCCCCCCCCCCCCGCTAAAACAAACAATATATAACTGGGAAAAAAAACTCACCTAAATTAAATCAGCAAACAAACTTATTGTTCAACCAAATTCATCAAACCACCCATATTTAGTTTAAGTGGGTTCCACAATCAAAGCAAGTAACCACCCCAAGTTAAAACATTGTGGTGTGTGGGCCGATACAGACATGCAATTGAAGCATCTATAGGTCACTAAGGATTTTGCCCAAAAATCAAAACATTTTTACATAAAAGTGAGGGAATGTCCAACAGAGTTGTTAGCAACCACAACAAACTATAGAAGGGAATCGTCATGATAAAGATAACACAAAATCTAATCATACATATATGAATTGCCTTTGAGACAGAATTATGAACCTTCCTTTTATTATAGTTACCAAATAGGTCCTACTAAATTGAAGAACTGGGGTCTAGCATACAGTATACCTAACTATTTAGAATATACCTATGGTATGTTAAACTGATCATCTATATACAACATGAATCACCGTCCGAAAAATGAACAGGCCTAAGTTGTACAATAAATTGCATAAACATCCAATACTTGTCTAATAGATATTAAATAGTTTTTTATGGTAAAAAAATTACGTAGCAAAACAAAATGCCCAAAATTCATCTCAACTACTAAACTGAACCTTCTTAGAGGGAAAAACCCCATCCTGGCTTTAATTCTGCTCCTGCTAACAGAACACCTATTGAATTGTGAACCCCAGGGTCATATACTCGTGTTGGGTGTATCTTGCATAAAAAAACCTACTAACAATCATCTCTGAGTATGATTTAGAGTGCTAATTAAAAAGCTATTTAGAAGGGCTTTTCCATATCTCTCTTCGTATTGTGTTCCCACCTCTTTAGGGTGTTGACAACCGCACTTCTTGTAGATCACGTTCTTTCTGTAATTCTAGAAATTACATGAGGGGAACTCGCACCCCCCAGGATTCAGCTGCCTTTTGGGGCGTTGCGCTCTGCAACGTAAACATTGCTAGCGAAATTCATGAACCCACAATGTGTGCAATTCTAGTCTGCTTTCTTATTAAAACAAAAATGATGACTAATACTCTGAGAACAATTCTTTTTAATAATAAATAAGCTATAAACGCCTAAATTTATTAATTTATTTTTATTAAAAAAAGAGCTATCCATTTTCTTCAAGTGCGAATTTCTCTTTTACAAAAAATAACATGATGGACTGGGAGAAGCAAAATGTATTAATCAAGTAACCACATAGTTTTAGTATTATAAATAAGTACAACCATATTTTAGTACCAACTAAAATGTTTAAAACAAAATTTGTTTCAAGCTTTGCATTTCTCTTACTCTTGTTCCAAATGGATATCTAAAACTATTTTCAGCAACAAAGTCTGATGTTTCCTAAGCTAAAGGAGAGAAAATGGAAAATCTGAACTCACTTATATATAACCTAGCATGTGACATAATATAATATCTAGGTACTATACTAACATAACATAAGGGATAATATTTCAGTACACTCGATGAATATAATGAAAACAAAAAATTAACAACAAACATGTACCTCGTAAGGATAAGTTGCATCTGGTCTTAATATCAGTTGCATCTGGTCTTAATAGCAGTTGCAGTTAACAACCAACATGTATCTAATAGCACCTCATATGGTCTTCTTTTGCTCTCTTCATGGTACTTTCCAATATGATAAGTAATCATTTAACAATTGATAAATTATTAGTATCATAATGCAAAGAAGCCTAATGGAATGCATCATAACTACCCCAAAACCATTTCAAGACTAACCTGACAAAAAATAATGGGTCCAACTTGGGATGCATAGTGATTTTCTTGCTTCATCAAGTCCACAATCTTGGCAGTGAATCGCTTCATTTCTGCCTAAATTATGACTTTCAAACTATTATACACGTATTGAGCCAGCAAATTAAAATTAAAATTAATAATTGAGCCAACCAATATTATATAGGATTTTTTGAAGTACAATGAATCTCACCAGCGTGAGTAACTATTCGTTCATATCGGCCAATTCATAATATAATTGATTCAGACATTTCTCAGATAAAGAGTAGTCAAGTTAAAATTTAAAGAGTAGTCATGTATAAAATTTAAAGGATCATGTAAAATTCAAACATTTATCAGAAGCACCGTGTGATTTATAAAATTTAAAGGAATAATTGGGAGCACCATGTACTTGAATTCAGACATTTCTCATCCTCAATCTACAAAATAAATATACCATTATGGTACCAATCAAAATCTACCATTACAAATATACCATTACAACCAAAATTTAACACCACCAAGTTCTCGTGATATGGTACCAATCAAAATCTAACAACACCAACATAGGGTTCATTCAAAAGGAAAAATAGCTTGAACTTGTGACACGGTACCAAGCAATAATACATGTGAAACTGGAAAGGGTGAAAGAATGGATAACACCAAAATATTTAAAAGAACCAAATGATGAATCATTATTTTGGAGATAATGGAAAATATTAGAGAGGCATCTTACATTTGTATAGGTACCAAAGAAAACGAATATATTAGAGAGAAATGGAAGGCATATCTGTAAAACCCATATACTGCAAAAAACGTGATAGAAGAGAAAAGATGTGAGGATGACATAAACATTTTAACGATTTCATAAGATTCAAAAATTACTTACATACTTTCATTGCGTATGTACTTGAAAGAAACTTATCAACAAATTTAGTGGATAAACTTACCTGGCCGTGGCCATAGCTGTTAGTGTCACAGTTCTTTGCAGCTGTCAGTGTCCATAAGCTAGATGGCGGCTTCAGCTTTGCAGGGGTAAAAAATGGTATCCAAGGGTCTGTCTACATCGTCAGCACCAATCCTTAACTGGTCCCACTGCCTTAGCCGAATATTAGTTAAGATTTGAAATGGGGTTGAACATATAACTGCTTCATTAACTTTTCTAACTCTATTCATGAGGTAAACAGGATGACAGAACCGCGTTGAGATTGTAACCGGATCTGTTTTATGTACTCTTGATACATTTGCACCAGTCGTCTGCTGCTCGTGTAGTAAAAGATCCTTGTGAGAGACGAAGAAAGTGTCAAGTTGCAGTGAGCAGCTGTTCGGTGTCATGCGAATGTGCAGCGAGTAAATGCAACAACATAGCATCAAACAATAACAGCTTGAAAGATAAAAATTCTGACCAAATAAAAAGCATATAAAACAATAAATTGGCTTCTGCAGGCCTCAGGTAGATGTTATTGCTATAATGTGACCAAAATAACAATTAAGGATCCAGAATTAGAGAGGGTCAGTAACTAATGAAGGAGGTTATTCAGGTAGATGTTATTGCTATAATGTGACCAAAATAACCAGCTCTACAGACCACATCAAAACTTCTAGTGTCCAAAACCGACGGATCTCAAAAGTAAGCGTGCACCTGACACATATTGGCTTCTGCAGGCCTCACTCTATTCATATTCTGCAGGACTCACTCTGTCTGAGTGAAACAATTCTGTAGGCCCCAGCATAAAGAACTTTATTCCTTGATAAAACTGCACAAAAACTGATGTAAATGAGCCATGGTACCAAACTTATACAATGTAGGCCATATTTACAATGCATTTAGAAAAAAAAAAAAGCAAGGCTGTAAAAAAGGATCAAAACGACAGCAAGATATCAAAGAAAAAACTTTAGCAATTGCTAAATGTAGTATTTTTACAATAAGTATAACGAATAAGTATAATGGCTTATCTTACTGTAAATAACCAAACCAAGCATAATGAATTCAGTTGCATTGAAGTTTCCAGAGTTTTTTTGTAAAGCATACTGCTTTAGAAACATATTACTCACCTTTTGTTTAATATACGTCGGCCGAAAACCCAACACACAAACAAACTAACATGTTCGCACACAAAGATGATTGAGTAATTAAACACAATACAAAAATTGATCAATTGAATGAAGCAGAAATTATATTAAATTAACAGAGATGCAACACTAAAAATAAATGGGGAAAATGGATGGAGACTCCACAGGAGACCTAGAAAACCAAAGACATTGATAGATTTTGAAACACAGACTATGATTGAACAATAATTTTCATGGGTTTAACCACGGTATTAGATATTAAATAAACTGTGAAAAACACATAAATAAAGGTACAATGGTGAGCAAAGTAATAATTTGTAAGAAATAAATATAATTTTCCTCTAGTGTATGTCCCTCAAAAACACAAATGTGAGGTGTTTACGACATGTCATAGGCATCTCGTCAACAATGCACGTGGTTCAAATGAAAATAAAACTCATGTATCACGCTTATCGTGGGATAGCTTGGCGTATCTATAGAACGCCACTTACATTACGCTTAAACTAAATCTCCCATAACAATATCTAAAATCACGCCTTCAATTCATCAATATCACTAATCTAACCCCAAACAAAACATGCATAAAAATTGGAAGTTGAATTAAAATGGATGCATGTTTGTAGTCCAAGACTTCTTACCAACATGTAACTCCTAATATAAAACAATTCATAATATTTCTAATGAGGTCACCTCATTAATATATATGATTCCCACATCCTATACAATGTCAAATATTATTCATATAATCAACTCTTGAAATGATTCAGAATAATGCAACAAACATGGGATAAAACAATCAACTCCTAGCAAACATTGTTCAATTTAACAAAAAAGAGGAACATAGAATAAGGAAGACTACAAAACTATAATTCAAATAAATTACAAAGTAAAATAGGTATATTTTGAGATCTAGAGGGCATAATTTCAAGTAATACATGAAATTCCGTAAGCCAAAGAAATATTCTATGAGAAGAACTACCTAGATAATGAAATACCATAGATTGGTGTAGGTGAACCAAATCTTCAATGAACCTTTATTCAAACAAAAAGATAGCTGTTGTAACTTTGTTCAACCCCATTTCAAATCAATTAACGAAAGCTTATACTGTGAAAAATAATAATAGAATTAGTAAATCAAATGGCTCAAGCATTTAGAAACAAAAAATGAACAATACCTCAGTGTGAAAATCTACAATATCTGCGTGTGTGAGAAAAAGACGAAATTCCTCCAAACTGCATCAACAACCAAAAAAATTCCTAAATCATCCAAACCCGACCAATTCCAATACCCTTCCATATGAAAGAAAAAAACCAAACAAAATAAACTAACATCATTTTACCCAAATTCGTGCGACAAATAGAGAGATTTTACCTGTGTTGAATATGTGGTTTCAGAAATACACGCATGCACAAATCTTTAATTGCCTTAACATCATCATACCATCCACACTACTCTTCACACCACCTAACAAACACAATATAAAGATGAAAATCAAAATTAAAACCATACGTAACTAAAAGGTCAACAATAATTACCATATATTTCACTCTATTTTATAAAAAGACATAAACAACATAAAATTCCTCAACCAATCTTAACACCCGTAAAACAACATAGTCTCTCAATAATTTCATCAAACATGTTATATACCCTATGTAAACAACATACACTTCCAATGATCTATGGAAAAATAAGAAAAATAAGCACATGAGAGATTAAGTGAGACATATATACCAGAAACCATCTACAAAAATGGATGAATACCATAGTAAGACAACAATTTAAAATAGTAAATGCCTACTGCAGGTCATTTAATGTTTAATCATTAAATTTAGATAAGCCAAAACTACTTGATCATGAAATCTCCCCGTATATCATCTCTATAACGTTAGGAATGAAAAATGTCCAGGGATCAAAATCAACTCCCACAATTTTTCAATCAAACTCATATACGTGTAAAATTGCATTATAGACATTGTAGAAAACACATTACACAGAGAGTTATAAGATGCATCAAGTTTTCTCACATATATAAAAAATATACACATGAATTCAATTTGTTGTCTATATGAGTGTTATTTCTAAAATCCATCCCATTACATTATTTGAATCATAAATTCCCCCTAAAAAACTAAAACGACATGAATACAAAAATATTTATAACATATCACACCTTTCTTTGAACCCAAAATTGGGTATTGAAACCAAACAACAAAATGGAGTCCATGAACCATGAAACCTCTCCCAAGATGGAAAAAAGTAACTTGGATAGGAAAATGTTATGGTTATGACTTTGTATATTATCTCATAGTTTGATGTGAGAACCCTATTTACTAAACACTTACACAACTCCAAAAGTTTGAACCCTAAACCATAAAAAAACAGGGCATAGTGAAGAGAAACATGTAGATAGAGAAAGAGAAAGAGAAAGATGAGTATACATGATTTTGAAAATATCTTCAAAACAAAACAATGCAACAAATTATATACATGCACAACCAAATTAAACATCAGAGAGAGAGAGATTACAAAAAACTTAATACCTCATTTAACACTCTAACAATCAAAAAGAAAAAACCATTATTTGAATACAATGAGTAGTTAACTGTACATATCAACTAAACACACTGACATATAATGATACTTCAAACTCCTTGAGTTTTAAGTATATACCAATATTGTGAGTTAAACAAAGATCGTGAGACTAATTACCAATTAGGGATCAAACTATTCCTAATAAAAAATGAACAAATAACCAAAAGCCCTAATTTAAATGAAACAAAGATTCAAAATAAAATCGAAAAACCCAAGATACCTAACAAAAGCCCTAAAAAAATAAACAAAATCATACCTGGAAATGGTGTCTTTCCATGGGGAAGAACATGCCGATTTGTGAAGATAGGGTTTCAAAAAATCCCCCAAAAGAGAGGGGAAACAAAACAAAGAGTGAGATTAGGGTTAGAAAAGAAATCTGAAGAGGGAGTTTGTGGGGGCTGAGTGCGTGTAAGAAGAGGGAGGAAGAGAGAGACGAAGGCGGATGAGGAGGCTAGAGCTAGAATGTGAGGTCGTGGGTTAGCGTGGCTGAGAGAGAGAGAAAGAGAGAGAGAGTAGATGCACAGTCTGAGAGCTGAAAGGGTTGAGTTGAGAGGGTTTGCGTGTTGTGGGGGGGGGGGGGGGGGGGGGGGGGGAGTAAACGGAAGAAATAGAGATGGTGTGTCACCATCAAAGTACTTTTTGCGTGTGTTACCAAAATACCCTCTTTGTTTGAATCATAATAAAAAATCTAGGAAGAAAATGAGGGGGGAAAGTATGTTTTGATGAAATAAAATTGTAAATACCATATAAATTATAAAATCAAGTGTGGTGAGTTGTATGGCTTAGGGTGTGAATTGTGATCTCACCCTCAATTTAGTGCCTTGATGGTTCAATCCTCACCTCTACATAGCTTATCATCTTATGAAATAGTAAAACTATTCTACTCCTTATTATATAGATATACTAGGGTGTACCCGTGCCGATGGCACGACGATAAATTTGTTCTCGTAATATTTTGTACTCGTGCAGATATATTGTATCTGTGCCAATGGCACGGTAATAAATCAGTCCGTGATAAATCTATACCCATGATAAATGTGTTTCCTTGCCGATGGTATGGGGAAATAAAAACTCAAATTAAAAATAATTCAACTCTATTGCATTGTATCGCACCTCGCTTCGTCCGACCCATGGGACATAATAGCGATTAGGTCTTACAAAATAAGACCCAGCACGATAACAGTGTTTTGTGTGCAAAGTTATAATGGAGGTGAATATATAATGAAATGAAATAGGAACCAATCTACTTGCACAAAATACGAAATATGATATATATATATATATATATATATATATATATATGATGATGATTTCTTAATTGATAAACTTTTATTTACATTATGTTTGGGTTTATAATTTATACAACATTTCTACTACTGAAGAAAGGAATAAAAAAATTCAGGCTAGTGTGTGCCATCAATGGCACGATTAAGATTTTAAACCAATCTATTATTTTTTACACATCAAACTTGATATTGGAATAAGCTTATATTAATTAATTTCAAAAATTCATTAAGCAACAATGACATGAAATATTAAAAAAAATCAAAATCAACTAAGAAGCACAAATTTACTTCATGGTAACTTCTCCCCAAAAAATTTTTTACTAATTTATTTTTTTACTAATTTTTTTACAAATCTATTATTTTTTACACATCAAACTTGATATTGGAATAAGCTTTTTTGAACGTATGTGATTTTTGGTATTTAAGTTTATAATTAAAAATGTAAGTGAAAAATTATATTATTAATTTTTAAAAAACAAATTTAAAACAGAGAAATTAGTTTTTATCTACAAAATAATTGATTTAATGCAAAGGAATTCAATAAAAAAACCAATTTCAGAAATTCAATTTCTCTCGTTTTCTCAATATGTCCACTCATACGGGCCCGTTCCTAATCTATACCTGTGCCAATGGCACGATGAAAATTATAGTGTCTAGCCAACGGCGCAAGTTGTGCTAATAAAAAATTTGTCTCACATTTATGTTGTATTAGCTCGTCGATGCAATATCATCGTTTAATTGAGCCTCAGTAGCACTTTTAACTGAGTAGTAATAGACACATTAAAAACTGAAATAATTAGTATAATACAGTTGCAACCTTAGGCTGAGAAGACACTGTGAAGTCGAAGCAAGGACTATAAATACGAAATATGATAAAAATACACCAGTATCAAATTCCCTAAATATGGCCAGAACTGCCCATATTCACTGTCCGTATGTCAAAAAATGCAAACAGCTAGAACTGTCCATTAAAAAAATGCAAATGGTCAAATGGCAAACATGAAATCATAAAATGGCAAAGATATGCCCGTTAAAAAGCTTCACTTTCTCTCTATATATACAATGGCCAGAACCAAACAAATAGATCAAGAAAGTAGCTGATGGCCAGAACCAAACAAATAGATCAAGAAAGTAGCTGGCTACCAGGAAGTTAGCTCCGGCCAACAGAGGACTAAAAAAGACCCATCGTTTCCGCCCAGCACTGAGCTTTCGATTCGAAAGATCCCGTTCCAAAGCAGTGGTGTTGCATATCCGAAGCAGCCTGTAGTTAAGTTGGTAATGGGGAAAAAAAAGATCAGAGAGAGAGAGAGAGAGAGAACAACTTACAGCATCTCACACTAATGTGATTTCAGTACCAGATCTGAACAATAAAACTCCGGGGCTGCCTGTAGTTAAGTTGAACATAACCCACTTTGTGAAACACAAAATGGCGTGAACAATAAAACTCTGTATCAAACACCACTTTGTGATAATAAGAGAGTTGTGTGTGCGCGTTTGTGAGATATTGAGACGATCATGGATTGAAGATAAAATTGGGGGAAAAATATAAAGAAGAGAGCTCACAATTAGACAAACCTCCTTGAGCCAAGTGCTCTGACAAACCTCCCTGAGCCAAGTGATAATATCTCGAGACATGACCATTTTGCCCAAACTAAACTCACTCATTTCTTTAAAAAAACCATTGCTTACTTTGACAGATCTCCATCTCTGAGGTGTAGCGTTTTAGCACAAAAAAGTTCGGAGAGAGAGAGAGGGAGGTAAAAGTGACTTCGAGAACCCCTTACCATCTTTTATCTGTTTTGTCATGCCATCAATCTCAAGGTATTTCTCTATATATGAAAATAAATAAAACGAACTAACCATTTTGGTGAGAGGCAGAGTCCGGTGGTTTGGTTCAGTTGATGGGATTTTCAGCAGGTCCGAGTTGAGTTTTGAGAAAATCCAGTGTTTATCTTGAGTCCTTGAGTTGATGTCGAGTTAAGTAAATTCAACTGAGGGTTTTGAGATTTGAGTAGGAAGCAACATGTTTTGAGTTGTAATGTCTGTGACGGGAGAGAGATAGAGTGAAAGAAAACATCAAGAAATACCTTCATTGAAAATGGAGACAATCTTTGTAGATTGCGTGTTGACAGAGGTAGGAGTGGCTTGACAGTCTTAGTAGCCCCTCTAGCCACTTTTAGGTGGCGTGTAGGATACACAAATGGTTTTTTATTTACACTTGACGTGGATCGGGTAGATGGCAAAAAGATACTCTTCCTTTTATTATGTAGATAAATACAAAATTTGTTTATAAAGATTATGTCTACAAAGTTATATGATGTGGCAAGTTGTTGTATGATGTGGCAAAAGTCCCTCCTGATTTATTATATAGATATATATATATATATATATATATATATATATATATATATATATATATATATATATATATATATATATATTGCAAACATTCCTTTTATTGGACAATCAGACCAGTTTGAACCATGCAACATTCGTAAAAAAAATCTCCTAAACTAAATTTAATATACAAAAATTCATGAACTATACATTCTGTCGAAGTTGAGTTTGTCATAAATCCTTCAAAACTTTTAATTTTAAGATGCATGAAAAAATTCATTCGACAGTAGATCCTTTGGACCAAAACACCTATCATGTAGTCCCTTTCAATTATTGTCATAAAATTTAAAAACATTTGATGTGGAAATTTATTTTTCAAAAAATTTATGCATTTAGTTTATCAAGCACGATCAAGCATAAACATATGGACTTTCATTTTACAAATACTTCGTACGCCAAGAATTATTTCTAGACGTGATTTTTTGTCACTAATATTATTGTCCAAAATAAATTAATGAAACGTGAATATTTCAAAGTATGAATATATAAATTTAATAATATGTGGATCTTAATAATGTCAAAGATGTTAGTTTTATTTCAATTGAAAAAAAAAATTAAACACGTGAATAAATTTATTGATAACTAATTTAGAAGTTTCTCATTCAATTTGGTGTGAACCGTAAGAAAATTATCATTCAATTAGGTGCAAAACATAGAATACCTTAGTATTTTACAATGAGAAATTTAAGAATCTCGATTAGAAAAGACTAACTCATCTATATATGTGTTTCATAAAGACTTCAATTTCTTACTCAATTTTCAAAGGAATTTACAAAATTTAAAGCAAAAAATATTGAAAAATTCAAGAAAAACTACCAATAAAATTTAAATTTCTCATTAAATATGATGAGAAAATCGTAAGATTTCCCATCTAGTTTAATGAGAAATTTATGTTTGAGGAAGTCCTCATACTTTTGATTTGGGTTTAATTAATCCCTTATTATTTTGTTTATTTCAATTGTGTCCTTAAATTATTAGATGTGTTTCAATGTGACTCTTCTTATTATTAATCGTATTCAAGGTTCTAACAAACGCGGGGCATGATCGATGCGTGGAGGCAAGCCTTAAGCCTTAGAAGCCTAGGCGGGTCTTTGGCGTAAAAAGGCGTGAAAAGCCCTACAAGAAAAATGAGTATTAGGGACGGTAAAAATCCGTCCCTAAAAGTACAAAAATGGTCCCCAAAGAGTATTAGGGATGGATTTGCAACGGTAAAAATCCATCCCTTATACTAGGCATCACAAATATTTTAGGGACGAATTTTTTCGTCCCAAATGGTATTCTCGTGAAAAAATTCCCGCTCCCGCCAATAGTATTAGGGACGGATAAACCGTCCCTAATACTACTCAGATTCTGGCAACCCAAATAGGACGGTAAAAATCATCCTAAAAGGTAATTTCAATTGATGCAAAAATGGGTATTAGGGATGGTAAAAACCGTACCAAAAGGTATTTTCAATTAATACAAATAAGTATTACGGATGGTTTATAACTGTCCTAACTGATAAATAAAAAATTGTCATAAATAACTACATTATTATATGATTTATGTTGAAATAATAAATGACTTCTAATTTGCATTATAAATTAAATCATCCGATCATAAACGCAATATATCAACCACATTCATGGAAGCACGTATCCCATAACAATATCTTCCATTAAACTACATTGAAGTAAAATATATTTAAATGTGTACAAAATCATACTAATTTAAAAGATATACAATTGTTAAAAAAATATCATCCCTAAATTAAGATGATAAATATGGTTGTCACGCTTCAAAAACTTCTCTTAATGTCACATATAGTAGACACACTAAAAAATATGTCTCTTCAACTTCTTGTGCACAACCTGCAATCAATAAATAATCATTTTATCAAAATAATATTATAGTAAAATAAAATATCCAAATATATTAGTTAATCGTATCAACAACTTTTTATAATTTTTTTAAAAAATTCACAGTCTCCTTTGTTTATACATGAAAACTAACCTGTTTAATCAATACAAAATCCTGCACGGCCATAAAAAAATAAAAAATAAGAATCTCGCATATAAAAAATTCTTTACAATTTAAAAAAAAATCGGCAGAGTCTCATTTGTTTATACATGAAAACCAACATGTTTAATCAACACAAAGGCCGACACTACCATACAAAAAATTGAAAAATCTCCCATATCAACAATTCTTTATAATTTTTTTTTAAAAATCGACAGAATCTCCTTTGTTTATACATGAAAACCAACTTGTTTAATCAATAAAAAAGGCCGCGCGGCCAGAAAAAAAATTAAAACAACAATCTCGCATATCAACAACAATAATAAATAAACAATCTACCTGTCGCAAACCATTGCTTTGTTAATGTGTTCCACGCGAATAAAATATAACCCTAAAATGTTATCCTGAAAAAAAATATAAGAAACAAAGCAAAAAAGATATCAGTAATCAAATAATGTTTAAACCTATGTAAAAAAGATATCAGTAATCAAATAAAAGTCTAAATGTTCCAAATTCTCGTCGTATACTCAAACCGGGAGTCCCATGACTACGCGATCGGTTCGTATGAGTTACAGTTCTCCCATTCGAGGTGCTCGAGCCTCTCTCTGGACCGTTTTGTGACTATTTTACGTTTTCATCCCTTGACGCCGTGTTTTTAAGCCTAAGTCTAAATTTTATAAATTCTCGTTGTAAACTCAAATTGGGAGGCCGGGGACTATGCGGTCGGTTCGTACGAGTTACATTGGTCCTGTGCGAGGTTATAGAGACTCTCGCGGGACCATTTTGTGGTGTTTTTATGTTTTCACCCTTTGACAACATGTTTTCAAGCGTAAGTCTAAATTTTAAAAATTCTCGGCGTACACTCAAACTGAGAGGCCTGGGACTACGCGATCGATCTCTATGAGTTACATTGGTCCCGTGCGAGGTGATCGTCCTTCTTATAAGACCGTTTTGTGATTGTTTTACGTTTTCACCATTTGACGCCATGTTTTTAGGCCTAAAAATCTAAATGTTGCAAATCTTCATCGTATACTCAAACTAGGAGGCAGGGGACTACGCAGTCGGTTCGTACGAGTTACATTTCTCCCGTGCGAGGTGCTCGAGCCTCTCACTGCACCATTTTGTGATTTTATTATGTTTTCACCCGTTGACGCCATGTTTTTAAGCCCAAGTCTAAATTTTTGTAAATTCTCGTTGTATACTCAAACTGGGAGTCCCGTGACTATGCGATCGGTTCGAAGTTACATTGGTCCCGTGCGAGGTGATGGCGCCTCTAACGGGATCATTTTGTGATTATTTTACGTTTTCACCCTTTGACGTCATGTTTTCAAACCTATGTCTAAATTGTACAAAGTCTCGTCATATACTCAAACTGAGAGGCCGGGGACTATGCAGTCGGTCCGTACGAGTTACGTTGGTCCCGTGCGAGGTGCTCGTACCTTTTACGGGACTGTTTTGTGGCTGCTTTACATTTTTAACCGTTGAGGCTATGTTTTTAAGAACAAGTCTAATTTTTTGCAAATTCCCATCGCATACTCAAATCGGGCTATGCCATTGGTTCGTATGAGTTACATTGGTCCCGTGCGAGGTGATCGTGCCTCTTACGGGACCGTTTTGTGGCTGCTTTATGCTTTCACCCTTGACGCCATGTTTTTAGGCCCAAGTCTAAAATTTTCAAATTCTCGTTGTATACTCAAACAGGAAGGCCGGTGACTACGTTGTCGGTTTTTACGAGTTACATTAGTCCCGTACGAGGTGCTCGTGCCTTTTATGGGACCGTTTTGTGGTTGTTTTACGTTTTCACCCCTTGATGCCATATTTTAGGCCCAAGTCTAAATTTTGCAACGCGGTGGGTTTGTACGAGTTAGATTGGGCCCGTGCGAGGTGCTCGTGTCTCTTACGGGACTGTTTTGGGTCTCTTTTATATTTTCACCCTTTGACGGCATGTTTTTAAGCGTAAGTCTGACGCCACATTTTTAAGCCTAAGTGTATTTTTTTTACAAATCCTCTTCATATACTCAAACTGGGAGGTCGGTGACTACGCGGTCGATTCGTACGAGTTACATTGGTCCCATGCGATGTGCATGTGCCTCTGACGGGACCTTTTTATGGCAGTTTTACGTTTTCACCTCGTGATGCCATATTTTAGGCCTAAGTCTAAATTTTGCAAATTCTCGTCGTATACTCAAATCCGGAGGCCATTGACTACGAAGTCGGTTCGTACGAGTTACATTGGTCCCGTATGAGGTGTTCGTGCCTCTCACGGGACCGTTTTGTGGATGTTTTATATTTTCACCCTTTGACAACATGTTTTTAAGAGTAAGTATAACCGATTGCAAATTATCACCATATAGTCAAACGGGGAATCCAGTGACTACGTCGTCGATTTTTACGAGTTACATTGGTTCCGTGCGACGTGCGACGTGCTCTCACCTCTTACGGTATCGTTTTGTGGTTGTTTTACATTTTCATCCCTTGACGCTATATTTTAGGCCCAAGTCTAAATTTTGTAAATTCTCATCATAAACATCAACCAGGAGGCCGATGACTACGTGGTCGATTCGTACGAGTTACATTGGTCCCGTACGAGGTGCTCATACCTCTTACGGAATTGTTTTGTGGTTGTTATATGCTTTCATCACTTAACGCCATGTCTTTTAAGCCCAAGTCTAAATTTTGTAAATTCTTATCGTATACTCAAATCGGGAGGCTGGTGACTACGCGGTCGATTCGTACATGTTACATTAGACCCGTACGAGGTGCTCGTACCTCTTACGGAACCATTGTGTGGTTGTTTTACATTTTCACCCTTTGACGCCATGTTTTTAATCTCAAGTCTAATTTTTTGTAAATTCCCCTCGTATACTTAAATCGGTAGTCCGGTGACTACGCAGTGGGTTCGTACAAGTTACTTTGGTCCCGTACGAGGTGCATGTTCCTCTTATGGGACCATTTTGTGACTGTTTTACATTTTCACCGCTTGACTCCATGTTTTTAATCTTAAGTTTATTTTTTTGAAAATTCTCGTCGTATACTCAAACTGGGAGTCCGGTGAATACGCGGTCGATTAGTATGAGTTACTTTGATCCCTTACGAGGTGCCCGTACCTCTTACAGGATAATTTTCGGACTATTTTACATTTTCACTCCTTGACGCCATATTTTAGGCCTAAGTCTAAATTTTGCAAATTCTCTTTGTATACTCAAATCGGGAGGCCGGTGATTAGATTGTCGATTCGTACGAGTTACATTGGTCCCGTGAGAGGTGCCCGAGCCTTTTACGGGATAACTTTGTGGTTGTTTTATGCTTTCACCCCTTGATGTCATGCCTTTAGTCCTAAGTCTAAATTTTATAAATTCTCATAATGCACTCAAACCGGGAGGTTGGTGACTACGTGATCAGTTGGTACGAGTTACATTGGTCCCGTGCGAGGTACTCGTGCCTCTTATGGGACCATTTTGTGGCTATTTTATGTTTAACCCCTTGACGCCATGTTTTTAGGCCAAGTCTAAAATTTACAAATTCTCATCGTGTACCCAAACTGAGAGGGGGGTGACTACCCGTTCGGTTCGTACGAGTTACATTGGTCCCGTGTAAGGTGCTTGTACCTCTTACGGGACCATTTTGTGGCTGTTTTATATTTTCACCCCTTGACACCATGTTTTTAAGCTTAAGTCTAATATTTTGCAAATTCTCGTTGTATACTTAAATTGAGAGTTCGGTGGTTATGCAGCTAGTTCGTACGAGTTACATTGGTCCCGTGCGAGGTGCCTGTGCCTCTTATGGGACCATTTTGTGGCTATTTTATATTTTCACCTCTTGACGCCATACTTTAGGCCTAAGTCTAAATTTTGCAAATTCTCACCGTACACTTAAGCCACGAGTTCGGTGACTACATGATCGGTTCGTACGAGTTACATTGGTCCCGTACGAGGTTCTAATGCCTCTTACGGGACCGTTTGGTGGATCTTTTATGTTTTCACCCTTTGACGACATGTTTTTAATTAGAAGTCACATCGATTAAAAATTCTCATCGTATACTCAAACCGGACTCCTGGTGACTACGCAGTCGATTCGTACGAGTTACATTGGTCCCGTGCGAGGTTCTTGTACCTCTTATAGGAACGTCTTGTGATTGTTCTACACTTTCACCCCTTGACAGCATGTTTTTAGGCCCGAGTCTAAATTTTGCAAATTCTCGTCGTATACTCAAACTAGGAGGCCAGTGACTACGCAGTCAGTTCGTACGAGTTGCATTGGTCTCGTACAAGGTGCTTGTGCCTCTTACGGGACCGTTTTGTGGTTGTTTTACGTTTTCACCCCATTATGCCATGTTCTTCCAAGTCTATTTTTTTTGCAAATTCTCTTCTTATACTCAAACCAGGAGGTTGGTGACTATGCGGTCGATTCGTACGAGTTACATTGGTCCCATGCGAGGTGACCATGCCTCTAATGGGACCGTTTTGTATCTGTTTTACGTTTTCACCCCTTGATGCCATATTTTAGGCCTAAGTCTAAATTTTGCAAATTTTCTCCGTATACTGAAACTGGGAGGCCGACGACTATGCAGTCGGTTCGTACGAGTTGCATTGGTCCCGTGCGAGGTGCCCGTGCCTCTTACGGGACCATTTTGTGGCTATTTTATGCTTTCACCCCATGACGCCATGTTTTTACTCCCAAATCTAAATTTTATAAATTCTCATCGTGTACTCAAATCGGGAGGTCGGTGACTACGCGGCCAATTAGTAAAAGTTACATTGGTCCCGTACGAGGTGCTCTTATATCTTACGATTCTGTTTTGTGGTAGTTTTATGCTTTCACCACTTGATGCCATATTTTTAAGCCCTAGTCTAATTTTTTTAAAATTCTCGTCGTCTACTCAAACCGGGAGGCCTATGATAACGAAGTCGGTTCGTATGAGTTACATTGTCCCGTGCGAGGTGATCGTGCCTCTAACGGGACCACTTGGGGTTGTTTTAGGTTTTCACCCTTTGACACCATATTTTTAACCCTAAGTCTAAATTTTTCAAATTCTTATCATATACTCAAACTGGGAGGCCAGGGACTACCTGGTCGGTTCGTATGATTTACATTGGTCCCGTACGTGGTGCTCTTGCCTCTCATGATACTGTTTTGTTGCTGTTTTATGTTTTCACCCATTGGCGCCAAGTTTTTAAACCCAAGTTTAAATTTTTGCCAATTCTCGTCGTATACTCAAAGCGGGAGTCCCGTGACTAAGCAGTCGATTCGTACGAGTTATATTGTTACCATGTGAGGTGATGGTGCCTCTAACGGGACCATTTTGTGGTTCTTTACATTTTCACCCTTTGATGTCATATTTTCAAGCCTAAGTCTAAATTTTACAAATTCTCATCGTACACTCAAATCGAGAGGCCGGGGTCTATGCGGTCAGTTCGTACGAGTTACATTGGTCCCGAGGGAGGTGCTCATACCTCTTACGGGACCATTTTGTGGATTTTTTTTGTCTTCACCCCTTGACGCAATGTTTTTAAGCACAAGTCTATTTTTTTGTAAATTCCCGTCGTATACTCAAACCGGGCTACGCCATCGGTTCGTACCTATTACATTGGTCCCGTGTGAGGTGCCCGTGCCTCTTACGGGACCGTTTTGGGGCTATTTTATCCTTTCATCCCTTGACTCCATGTTTTTAGGCCCAAGTCTAAATTTTGCAAATTCTCATCGTTTACTCAAACCGGGAGGCCGATGACTACGCAGTAGGTTCGTACGAGTTACATTGGTCCCATGCGAGGTGCTCGTGCATCTTACGAGGCCGTTTGTAGCTGTTTTATGTTTTCACCCCTTGGCATCATATTTTATGCCTAAGTCTGAATTTTGTAACGCAGTCGGTTCGTATAAGTTACTTTGATCTCGTACGATGTGCTCGTCCCTCTTACGGGATCTTTTGGTGGCTCTTTTATGTTTTCACCCTTTGCCGGCATGTTTTTAAGCGTAAGTCTAACTGATTTCAAATTCTCATCGTATACTCAAATCGGGAGTCCGGTGACTAGTCGGTCGGTTCGTACGAGTTACATTGGTCCCGTGCGAGGTGATCGTGCCTCTTATGGGACCGTTTTGTGACTTTTTTACATTTTCACCCCTTGACGCCATGTTTTTTGGCCCACGTCTAAATTTTGCAAATTCTCGTCGTATACTCAAACCGGGAGGCCGGAGACTACGTGGTGAGTTTATACGAGTTACATTGGTCACGTGCAAGGTGCTCGTGCCTCTTAGGAGACCATTTTGTGGTTGTTTTATGATTTCACCCTTTGTCGTCATGTTTTTAAGCCCAAGTCTAAATTTTGCAAATTCTCATCGTATACTCAAATCGAGAGGCCGGGGACTACCTGGTCGGTTCTACGAGTTACATTGGTTCCGTGCAAGGTGCTCTTGCCTCTCACGGTACAATTTTGTGGCTGTTTTATGTTTTCACCTGTTGATGCCTAGTTTGTAAGCCCAAGTCTAAATTTTTGCAAATTCTCGTCATATACTAAAATCGGGAGTTCCGTAACTAAGCGATTAGTTCGTACGAGTTATATTGGTCTTGTGTGAGGCGATTGTGCCTCTAACGGAACCGTTTTGTGGTTGTTTTATGTTTTCACCTTTTGATGTCATGTTTTCAAGCCTAAGTATAAATTTTACAAATTCTCTTTGTATACTCAAATCGAGAGGCCGACGACTACGCGGTCGGTTCGTACGAGTTACATTGGTCCCGTACGAGGTGCTCGTACCTCTTACGAGATCGTTTTGATGCTGTTTTATGTTTTCACCCCTTGACGCCATGTTTTTAAGCCCAAGTCTAACTTTTTGCAAATTCTCTTTGTATACTCAAACCGGGAGGCCGGTGACTACGCGGTCGATTCATACCAGTTACATTGGTCTCGTGCAAGGTGCTCGTGTCTCTTACAGGACCGTTTTCCTGTTATTTTACGTTTTCACCCCTTGACGCCATATTTTAGGCTTAAGTCTAAATTTTGCAAATTCTCGTCGTATACTAAAATAGGGAGGCCTACGACTACGTAGTCGGTTCGTACGAGTTACATTGGTCCCATGCGAGGTGATCTTGCCTCGTACGGGACCATTTTATGGTTGTTTTTTGTTTTCACCCTTTGACAACACGATTTTAAGCGCAAGTCTAACCGACTGCAAAGTCTCATCGTACACTCAAACGGGGAGTCCGGTGACTACGTCGTCAGTTCGTATGAGTTACATTGGTCCTGTGCGAGGTGCCCGCACCTCTTATGGGACCATTTTGTGCTAATTTTGTGTTTTCACCCCTTAACGCTATATTTTAGGCCCAAATCTAAATTTTTCAAAGTCTCATCGTATATTCAAATTCGGAGGCCGATGACTACCCGATTTGTTCATACGAGTTGCATTGATCCCACACGAGGTGTTCATACCTCTTACGGGACCGTTTTGTGGCTATTTTACGTTTTCACCCCTTAACACCATGTTTTTAAGCTCAAGTCTAATTTTTTGAAAATTCCTGTCATATACTAAAATCGGGAGTCCGGTGACTACGCGGTCAGTTTTTACGAGTTACATTGGTCCGTGCGAGATGCCCGTGCCTCTTATGGAACCGTTTTGTGGTTATTTTATGTTTTCACCCCTTGACGCCATATTTTAGGCCTATGTCTGAATTTTGCAAATTCTCACCATATACTCAAACTGGGAGTCTGGTGACTACGGGATCGGGTCGTACGAGTTACATTGGTCCCGTGCGAGGTGATCGTGCCTCTTACGAAGCCATTTTATGGCTGTTTTCGATTTTAACCATTTGACGACATGTTTTTAAGCGTAAGTCTAACCGATGGCAAATTCTCATCGTATACTCAAACGGGGAGTTCGGTGATAATGCCATCATTTCCTACAAGTGACATTGGTCCCGTGCGAGGTGTCCGTACCTCTTACGGGACCGTTTTGTGACTATTTTACGTTTTCACCCCTTAACGCCATATTTTAGGCCTAAGACTAAATTTTGTAAATTATCTTCGTATAATCAAATCGGGAGATAGGTGACTATGCAGTAGATTCGTACTAGCTACATTGGCCCTGTGCGAGGTTCCCATACCTCTTACGGGACCGTTTTGTTACTATTTTACGATTTCACCCCTTGACTCCATATTTTAGGCATACGTCTACATTTTGCAAATTCTCATCGTATACTCAAATTGGGAGGCCAGTGACTACACGGTCATTTCGTACGAGTTATATTGGTCCCATGCAAGGTGCTCGTGTCTCTTACGAGACTGTTTTGTGGATGTTTTAGGCTTTCACCCCTTGACGCCATGTTTTTCGGACCAAGTCTAAATTTTACAAATTCTCGTCGTATACTCAAATCGGGAGGCCGGTGACTACGCGATCGATTTGTACGAGTTACATTGATCCCGTGCGTGGTGCTCATACCTCTTACAGGACCGTTTTGTGGTTGTTTTACATTTTCACCCCTTGACGCAATGTTTTTAAGCTCAACTATATTTTTTGTAAATTCCCGTCGTATACTCAAACCAAGAGTCCGGTGACTTCAGGATTGGTTCGTACGAGTTACATTGGTCCCATGCGAGGTACTCGTGCCTATTATAGGACCGTTTTGTGTCTGCTTTATGTTTTCACCTGTTGACGCCATATTTTAGGCCTAAGTCTAAATTTTGCAAATTCTCGCCGTATACTCAAATCGGGAGTTCGGTGAATATGCGATCGATTAGTACGAGTTACATTGGTCCCGTGCAAGGTGCTCGTGCCTCTTACGGGACCGTTTTGTGGCTGTTTTATGTTTTCACCCTTTGACGGCATGTTTTTAAGCGTAAGTCTAACCGATGAAAAATTCTCATCGTATACTCAAATGGGGAGTCCGGTGATAATGCCATCGGTTCGTACGAGTGACTTTGGTCCCGTGCGAGGTGCCCGCGCCTCTTATGGGACCGTTTTGTGAATGTTTTATGCTATCACCCCTTGACGTCATATTTTATGCCTAAGTCTAAATTTTGCAAATTCTCGTCGTATACTCAAACCGGGAGTCCGATGATTACGCGATCAGTTCGTATGAGTTATGTTTGTCCTGTGCGAGGTGCCCGTCCCTCTTACGGGACGGTTTTATGGCTGTTTTATGTTTTCACCACTTGACGCCATATATTAGGCCTAATCCTAAATTTTGCAAATTCTTGTTGTATACTCAAATCGGGAGGCCGATAAATATGCAGTCGATTCGTACGAGTTACATTGGTCCTGTGCGAGGTGCTCGTGCCTCTTACGGGACCGTTTTGTGTTGTTTTATGTTTTCACCATCTGACGGCATGTGTTTAAGCGTAAGTCTAACAAATTGAAAATTCTCGTCGTATACCCAAACCGGGAGGCTAGTGACTATGAGGTCAGTTTGTAGGAGTTACATTGGTCCCGTGCGAGGTACTCGTACCTCTTACGGGACCGATTTGAGGTTGTTTAACATTTTCACCCCTTAACGCCATGTTTTTAAGTTGAAGTCTATTTCTTTACAAATTCTCATCATATACTCAAACCGGGAGTTCGGTGACTATGCGACCGGTTCGTACAAATACATTGGTCCCGTGCGAGGTGCCTGTGCCACTTACAGGACCGTTTCGTGGCTATTTTACATTTTCACCCCGTGACGCCATATTTTAGGCCTGAGTCTAAATTTTGAAAATTCTCTCTGTATACTCAAACTGAGTGGTCGGTGACTATGCGATCGGTTCCTAAGATTTACATTGGTCCTGTGCGAGGTGCGCGTGCCTCTTATGGGACCGTTTTGTGGTTGTTTTATATTTTCACCCTTTGACGACATGTTTTCAAGCATAAGTCTAACCGATTAGAAATTCTCATCGTATACTCAAACGGAGAGTCCGATGAGTACGTCGTCGGTTCATATGAGTTATATTGGTCCCGTGCGAGGTTCCCACACCTCTTACAGGACCGTTTTGTGACTGTTTTACGTTTTCACCCTTGACGCCATCATTTTAGGCATAAGTCTATTTTTTTGTATATTCTCATCGTATACTCAAACCAGGAGGGCGGTGATTGCGCGATCGGTTCGTATGAGTTACATTGGCCCCGTGTGAGGTGCTCGTGCCTCTTATGGGACCGTTTTATGGCTGTTTTATGTTTTCACCCCTTGATGTAATGTTTTAAGACCAAGTTTAATTTTTTGCAAATTCTCTTTGTGTACTTAAACCGGGATGCCGGTGACTACGCGGTGGGTTCGTACGAGTTACATTGGTCACGTGCGAGGTGCTCATGCCTCTTACCAGACCATTTTATGGTTATTTAAAATTTTCACCCCTTCACACCATATTTTTAGCCTAAGTCTAAATTTCTCAAATTCTCACCGTATACTCTAACCGGGAGGCCGGTGACTACGCGATCGATTTGTACGAGTTATATTGGTCCCGTGTGAGGTGTTCGTGCCTCTTACGGGACCATTTTGTGGATGTTTTATGTTTTCACCTTTTGACGGCATATTTTTAATCGTAAGTCTAATCGATTGCAAATTCTCATCCTATACTCAAACGGGGAGTCCGGTGACTACACCGTCTGTTCGTATATGTTACATTGGTCCTGCACGAGGTACTCATGCCTCTTACGGGACCGTTTTGCTACTGTTTTACCTTTTCACCCTTTGACGACATGTTTTTAAGCCTAAGTCTAACTTTTTACAAATTCTCCTCGTATAATCAAATCGAGAATCTCGTGACTACGCGTTCAGTTCGTACAAGTTACATTATCCCCGTGCGACGTGCTCGCGCCTCTTAGGGGACGATTTTGTGGTTATTTTACATTTTCACCATTAGACGGCTTGTTTTTATGCCTAAGTCTAACTATTTGTAAATTCTCGTCGTATTCTCATTGTTAACATCATTAATGACCGTTTTGGGGTTGTTCTAGTAAATCTCTTATTATAAGCATGAACACCTAAGAAAATTATCATTGTATCATAGGCATAGGCTTACCCTAGTTGATTAGAGATATAAGCAAATGCTACACATGCTATATACATAGTACCACTGAGTGTCATGTCCACAAACCTATTGATCATTTCCATGATGGAGCATTACAGAATATCAAGACAACAAATCTGGCGTAGTAAGTAGTTGCAAAGCAAATAATGGAAGAAACAATTGTTATTCAAAGGAAAAGTTGGTTTTAAATCTCCAAGCATAACTTACTTTACTATGAACAATAAAATTTAGAATAAATGGATCCAGATATTGTAGTAAAAACTAAGAAATTTCATTGTGATATCCAAAAGCATAGGGTTGCAAGGTATTTAATTGATTAGTTGATGTCTCTTACCTATTCTTTCGTACCAGTAATCCAATTAGATTCTACTTGCAAATTAGCACATCTCAAACATATTGGGCATAGTATACAAAAAAATTCAAAAAATATGTTTGAGGCATTAGGGGGCACAAATGAATTAAAATTATGGGGTTTAGAAATAAATACGATCCAAACCCAAAATAATTAAAAAAATGAATCAATGCATATTTAACCTTAAAATAAAGTTCAACATAGGTCTGTCCATTACCTGAATATTTTGTTACACCCAATGCCAATCAAAACCTTCCTTATGCTAGTAGCGATGCAATTTCAGATTATGTTTGCTAGTAGTTCTCCCCCAACATCAATGTATCCTATGACTATGAAAAATAATGAATTTTATGCAAACAGTTTTGTTCAATCAAAAAAATGGTAAAACCAAAAAAATAAATTCAAAACCAAAGGAAGAAAACTAGAGCTTGTTCAAAATGGGCACACACCACCTAACTTCTTGATATAGTGCTAAAAAGTGTGAATTTGAAATAACATTAAAAAAAATTTAGTATCTTAAACATCTAAACCATTTAGTAGATGCCAATAAATAAAATTCCTTCCACGTCACTACCATAGTTATAGAACCGAATCCAGAGCTGGGGTTACTATTCTCTTCTACAAAGAAAACAACAAATTTTGAGGTTAAACTAATTTTTGTATCATGATACTTCATTTTAACCCGAAAACCCCTTATATAGCACTGTGCGTTCAAAAAAAGGGGAGAAAGAGATGAGTATACCTAATTTGCTAAACCTTATAAATACAAATATAATCACTAAATCAGTACCTGCAAATCCAAGACACAAAATATGAAAAATGAACAACTCTAAATGAAAAAATCGTAGCCCTAAACATTTTCAACCCAAAATAATCAAATAAATAAATCAACTATTAAAAGATGAAAATCGTACTTGGCGGAGGATCCCGATAGAGGTTGAGCCATGAGCAGTAGCACGCTAGCTTCGTGGGATCATACCAGCCCGCAAATGGCATCAACTGTAGAGAACCCACCTGGCTCTGCAATCCCAAACATATTGACATCCGAATTAAAATGTTTTTTAGCCTAGAGAGATATTGGTTTAAGTGATAACTAAGACATTTAACTGTCAAAATAAATTCAAGTCTCAAGTACATATGGATTAAAAAGTTTGGGATATGTGAAGAAAGCCTATAAAATTTTGTAAGCCTTAATATGAACAAAAAAAGAACATGTATGCATATATAATAAATAATTTCAAACTATACAAACTTATAATTTTTTTTCATGACCCCTAAAATGCATTTGATACATTTACGTTAACACTAATATATTTTCAATTTATTAACATAGAACATAGATTAACAAATAAAAATTAAAAAAAATTAACAAATAACAATGAGTACGTTAATGATTGAATAAAATTAAAAAATTTATAAAAAAAAATAAATGAAATGAAAACAAATTCTCAATAGAAAAAAATAACACAAATTCTCAACAGCAAAAAATAACACAAATTCTCAATAGTAAAAAATGAATTGAACAGGAACTTATCGGCTGAGAGTGAAGCCACAACATTAAGCCGTCGAAGGAGTTGAGTAAGGTCGGACTAAGGCAGAGCTGAGAGGAGATGGCGCAAGGAGAGGGGGATGGGGGGCGTAGGGGTTCAGCGGGGTGGGGCGGCATAGGGGTACAACCAGGGGGAACAGGGGAGAGGAGGGCGAGGCGATGGAGAGAGAGAGGGGAAAGAGATCGGGAGGGAGAGGGGTTTCAGAGCTGCGAGAGAGAGAGAGAGAGAGAGAGAGAGAGAGAGAGAGAGAGAGAGAGATAGATAGAGAGAGAGAGATCGAACAGAGAGGGAGTGAGATAAGTTAGGTCGTGGGTTGAATTTGGAGAAGTGAAAATATGTGAGGGAAAAATAATCAAAAGGGTCAGAACCATCCGTCCCTTTTACTATATCAAAAGGCACGATTTCAAAATCCATCCCTTTTAGCATATCAAAAAGGAGGGATTTTAAAAACCATCCCTTTTGGTATAGCAAAAGGAACGGTTTAAAAATCCGTCCCTTATATTTGTTTGGAATAAAACTAAAAATTAAAGGTATAACAAAAGGGACGGATTTTTAAATTGTCCCTTTTGGTATAGCAACAGGGACGAATTTTTAAAAACCGTCTCTTTTGCTATAGCAAAAGGGACGGTTTAAAAATCCGTCCCTTAAATTGTCCCGGGAAAAAAAACGCTAAAAATCCCTCATACTTTAAGGGACGATTTTTAATAAGCGTTCCTTTCGGTATAGCAAATAGGACGGATTTTAAAAGCCGTTAATGTAATTTAGCAAAAGGGACGGTTTTTAATTTCCATCCCTTTTAGTATATCAAAAGGGACAAAATGACATGGCCATCCCAAATACTCCCCTCCCTAATACTCATTTTTCTTATAGTGAGGCGTTTAGGCGTTCTTAATATATTTTATTTTTTTAACCATAACAAGGCCATTAAAATACTAAAATTGTACATATCATAAAAATATGTTTGAATATATTCAAATTAAAATGCAATTTGATTATTTTAAATGAGATAATGGTCCAGTTTGTAAAAACATTCTTTAAAAGAGGATATCGTATCACTACAGCATTGTTGTTTTTAGAAAAAAAAGTGCGCATTAAGGGTTTTACCAAGAATAAGGCGTAAAAAGCTTAAGGCGGGGTGTTTATCTCAAGCCTCAAACCTAGGCCAGTTTTTTAGAACAGTGGTCATATTCTAATTGAGCATTGAAGTATCTAATTTGGCTCAATTATAATGGAGAAGCTTTCATACAGTAAAAGAGATTCGAGGGGGAATATATCTATGTCAAACATATTAAAGCAAAGAATTTTGAGGTTATTTAACTCTAGAAAATTCATAAGCATCCTTAAAAGTCAAGATTCCATTGTTTGAATATGGCAATATTAGCTTGTCTTCATGGTCAGTCAAAGGGAGAATGATCTGCATAATTTTGTATGCAATATAAGGATGATTTTGTTAAATAAAAGGAGGGATTTCCCAACTACCCTCAATGAGAATATCGCAAACCTTGGATATAACACACTCATTAGCTTCAGCCAAGGTTGAAATAGGAACCCTAACCAATTATCAGTCCAAAATTGAAATAATTCCTCATTGTCAATCTACCATTCAACATTTAATTTTAATAAAACTAAAGGATTATTTATAGCCACACGAAATTGAGCTAATTTTATAGCATGATTCAGCTCTCGTAGGGTTAAACCTTGATTTTAAGAAGTCTGACCAAAGTGATGGAAGAGTATAGGAAACCCAAGACTTTTTCAACAAACCTTCCCCATTTAAATTGATAAGGCTTATTATATTTAGACCCCCTGCATTGCATAGAGAACATATTTTCTTCGAATTAACCACTATAATTTTCTTCTTTCAATTTGAGCCACTCAACATATAGCATTTATTCAAATACTGCATTTTCTTAAGAAGAGATGTTGGCCATTTATAAACCATGAAGTTACGTATAAACATAGGTTGCACTACTGATTTGATAAATGTGACACCCCGCCCAATTAAATATCGGGTGATCATTCCTTTATTAAATTTAAAACGGAATATCCAGTTGGTTCATTCTTAGCATCATTGTCGAAAAAAATTTACCTTATTAATCACCTAACAATTAATTAAGCTAGTGTCAAAATTTTAATCCATTAATTAATACTCAACAACTTAAACCATTAACACATTCATCATTCCCATGAATAAGAATAATAATAAATGGAAAATAAACTAACTGAATCAAATAAAACTGGAATAAACGTTCCAGATAAATAGTTTAAAATCCAACAAACCAATATCAAATTGAATTCAACTAAAAACTGAATAGTGAAGTAAAACGAGTACAATATCTCTCTGAAATAAATGAGAACTGAGAATGGGCAATATGCGCTAACTGAAATATATAAATCATGACATTGACAGGATAAAAGTGGAGGCGTCTAAATATGAGGACCTGTAACTTCCACAATAGCTGCAGCGCATCAAATCATCTAAAAGTCTATGCATGGCATCTCTATGGCTGGACACCTCAAAATAGTTGCACAAAAAAAATAGATTTGCAAGAGACGGGTCAGAGAACCCCGAGTGTAAAATATTTCAAAATAATTTAGCAAGTATTTAAAATGCGGTAAAGAAAATACTATATACATGTTAGCTTTCGAGGACGCACTTGAGATTCTCACCTCTCAACTATTGTGCACACTTAACGTACTTCTAAACCATTATAGTCATCATCATCACACCTAACTAGATTGTTGACAAAAACCTTCTAACTATCACTTATAGTAATAAAATATATTTCCTACATACTATTATTATTAAATGTTTTTGCATTTCGTATCCCGACTAAGAGTTTCACAATAAGGTTAGGAGTTCACGAAATTGGTTTAATTCCATTAACGTTCTCATCTTAATATTCACACGGTAGATTAAATAACAAGTATTTATTTTTCATTACACTATTATAAATAAATACTAATACGACACCCCAAGACTTAACTGCGGTGCGTGCATAATCTGCTATAAAGTCCCGATACATCTCGTATTGAATAAGTACAATTGGTTCAAAATCATTCTCGAACCATATAAACACAAGTTACACATAATGGAGGCAAACATAGTTCCAAACCTATGGGCTACGCACATACCTACGCACCCATATGACCGCCAACTTATCAATTCACAGATAAGTCGTTCCTAGGCTATATGTTCTGAGGCACCATATCTAAAACTCCCCCAATGTGCTCATCAGGATAGAACTATTACCTTCAAAACCTCCCGCGATAGAAAGATGCATAGGTATGTCTTGAACATAATAAATACTACTATAGGTATTCACATAACCTATCATGATCATTAGGTATACACACAATCCAAATACATACGTAGTATTATTCTTATTAGCACTTATGATATATTTATTAAATTATGAATATTCTTTATCTCATAATTTCCAAGGATAACTCACAACTTGAAATACCTCAAAGTATTGCATCAAAATAAATCCTAATATTTGGGCACTAGAGTGAATTCATTGTGTATTATAATATCTCACACGAATTAACTACGTCGCACAAATTGGAACCAAAAATAAATTTCCAGAAATCCTAACACATCGCTCGAACGAATCTGGCATCTCATTTGAATGAGAAAGCATATCGCTCAAACGACAACTTCCCGTGAGATGCCATCTCGCTTGAACGACTTCGCGTGACCTGGGCACTGTTCGTCTCTAACCCTTAGAACTTGCGTGTTTCCATAATTTTTTATCCTAAAACCTCTACAGACCATTCCCAATCTCCCAACAATAAATTCCAATCACTATTCTAACATATAAGGATGATTTGTAATACTCCAGAATCATTAAATCATTGATAAACATTAATTAAATCTGAATTCCCCAAATTTCATCTTAAGAACCCTAATTTACAAATTTCCAGTTTAAGAACAAAATTAACCCAAATTCTTTCATCAATATTAATTCAAATTTCGTGGGTTCTAATCTACACACATGAAGGAATTAAACTAATATAGATTCATTCCTCAATCTTGAATTAGATCTTCTAATTTCATCCAAAATCATATGCAAATCATGTGTATTTTTCACCTACACTAACATGGACATAGTTATTGCTAATAGTTTGCAAGTTTAAGCACTTGCCTCTAGATTAAAGTTCTGAACGTTGACAAAGATGGTATAGGTGCGATCCCCTCTCTCCGATCCACGCGGTGATGGTGTTTGTGGTGTAAACGGTATAGCAATGGAGGTTATAGCCCTAAAAACCTCTCCTCCTTATTCCTCCTTTCGCCTCTCTATGTGTATCAATTGATGACCCTAATCTCTCTCCCATACACGATATTTTATTCCTTTAATATTCATATTTAATAATACTCCAAAAATACTAATTACCAAAATGCTCTCCCTGGATGCCGGTATGGCCTAAAACTGTCTCGGGACCCAAACTAAACCCCTGGGTAGACTTTTCTAACTATTTTGACCCTTCCGGACACATTGGTTCATTCGAAATGACCATTTGGGTGACTTAAAAATAATTTACTTTTTATTCCATTAATTTAGTCCCGACATGACTGACACGCGCGTCCCGACTTAATTACCGTAATTATCGAATTTCTCACTCGTGACAATTTTCATAAATCACAATCAAATATTACTTTATTCGCTCAGTAATATTCAATATAATTATAACCAACAAATACTAACTCGTATCTCGTTAGTTAATATTTATTTTAATCTGGATTAATTATCAATTAGTTTCCCACATTTAATTTTTATTAATCCCACATTTAAAAATCATTAAAAATTACGGGGTGTTGCATACTTTCCCCCTAATAACGAAATTTCATCCCAAAATTCAAAAATAAAAGTATACTGGGTAAGAATAACTCTGAATATTTTTCACGCATCTCATCCTCACCCTCCCAAGTAAACTCCTCGACGTTATGGTACTCCCACTGAACAAGCACAAGTGGAACTACCTATGACCTCAATCTCCTCTTGCTATGGTCTAAGATATCCACCGATCTCTTCTCGTATGAACTATAAGGAAGTAAGTCAATCTTATCTAGCGCAATATTATTGTTAGCTAGCTCATCCCGTAGATATCATCTAAGTAAAGAAATATGGAACACATTATGTATACGTTGCAAGTGCTTTGGCAATCCAGATCTGTACGCAACCGACCCAATTCACTCGATGATAGGAAATGGACCATCGCACCTTAACGCCAATTTCCCCTTCTTCCTAAATCGCATTATCCCCTTCATAAGAGATACTTGTAGTAAAACCTGGTCGCCTATAGAAAATTCATGAAAGAACCGCTTGGCATCAGTGTAGCTTTTCTGTCGGTCCTGAGCTACACATATGCGACCTCGAATAATCTCAATCCTAGATGATCTATCCTGAATCACCTATGGCCTGCTCCACCTTAATACAACAAGTAGGAGAACGATAAGACCTACCATACAACGCCTAAAATGGAGCCATTCCAATAGTCAACTGATAAGAGTTATTGTATGCAGACTCTACCATTGGAAGGTACGGCTCCCAACCTCCTCCAAAATTAATAATACACATCCGCAACATATCCTCTGACATCTGATTAGTCCACTCAGTCTGCCCATCTATCTGCGGGTGATCGATCGTACTCAAACATAACTCGGTACCCATGGCTGAAGCCCTCCCTAAAAATGAGACATAATAATATTGTCCCGATCGAACACAATATCTAGAGGCAACCCGTGAAATCTCATTATCTCGACAATGAAAATCTGAGCGTACTGTGCTATCGTATAATTCGTCCGGACTGGCAGAAAATGGGCTACCTTGGCCAAACGATCCATAATCCCATATAGAATCGTGACCCCTGTGAGAAGTTGGCAGCCTTGTGATGAAATCTATGGATATTCTCTCCTATTTCCACATAGGAATCTCTAGCGGCTGAAGAAACCCTATCGGTTTCTAATGGTCCACCCTTACCAGTTGACAGGTGGCACACTTCGAGATAAATTCAGCAATGTCTCTCTTATTCCAATCCACCAATATTTTCACCTCATATCCTGGTATATCTTATCCCTACCCGGATGTACCATAAATCGAGACCCATGCGACTCTATCATCACCGCATGCCTCAAGTCCTCCCCCTTGGGAACAATCAGTCTACTGTTGAAGCATAAGCCTCCCTTGGAACTCACTGAGTAAGACTCTGCTCCCCCGGTTAAAAGATGTCTAATCCTCTCTTGATAAAATGGGTCCACTACCTAAGCTGTACCACCCTCATCACAATCATAGGTGTAACGGAAATCACTAACATAAACGACCGTGAAACTGCATCCTGATATCCCAACTCCTTCCAGTTTGCCTTCTACACCTCGACCACCTCACCCTCTGGCCTACGGCTCAACGTATCTACTACCACATTAGCCTTTACCGAGTGATACTGGACCTCAAACTGATAGTCTTTTAAAAATTCAAGCCACCTACACTGACAAATTAATATTCAACTCTCTCCGAGTGAACAAGTACTGTAGTGACTTGTGATCTATGAACACGCAAAACTTCTCCCCCAATAGATAGTGTCTCTATTTCCAAAGTGCAAACACGAGTGCCTCTAACTCCAAGTCGCGAATGGGGTAATTCCTCTCGTGAGACTTAAGCTTTCGAGAAGCATAAGTTATAGCCTGATCCTCTTGCTGCAACACCCCACCAAGCCCTTGTAATGATGCATTAGTGAAAATAAGGTACTCCACTCCTTCTCTGGGGAGTGATAGTATGGGTGCCTAAGTCAGCTTGTCATTCGGGTCATCAAATGCCAATTGACACACATTATCCAAAACAAATGGTACACCCTTATTGGTCAAATTATTCATTGGGCCAGCAATCTTCGAAATCCTCGGATGAACTGTCTATAATACCTAATTAACCCCAAGAAGCTACGCACCTCCATCGGTGTCATGGGATGTCCTCATTCCCTCATTGTTGACACTTGCTCGGGTCCATTGATATCCCTAACTCAGAAATGATATGCCTAAAAAACTGTACTTCTCGCAGCCAGAATCCACATTTCTCATACTTAACATATAACTAATGCTTACGTAGTGTTTATAGAACCCGTCGTAAATGCTCGACATGCTCCTCCTCGGTATGGGTATAAATCAGGATGCCATCTATGAAAACAATGACAAACTGATATAAGAACTCTATGAACACACTATTGATCAAGTCCATAAATACATTATGTCTGGACATCTCAATAGGCATAACTCGATACTTTAGCGCCTATATCTCATCAGAATTGCAGTCTTAGACATATCCTTCTCCCTGATATGTAATTGATGATAACCGGACGACAAGTCTATCTTTCAGAAATATGCTGCTCCTATCAATTGGTCGAATAAGTCTTTGGTGCGAGGAAGCATATATTTATTCCGTATAGTGAATATATTCAACTCCCGATAATCCATGCGCAGCCGTAAGGACTCATCCCTCTTCTTCACAAACAGAACTGGGGCACCCCAAGGTGAGGTACACCTGCGAATGAAACTCTATCCCAATAACTGCTCAATCTGATCTCGTAACTCCATCATCTTCATAGGATCAATTCGATAAGGCGAACGAGCTATTGGCGATGTGCCCGGTACTAAATCAATCACAAACTCTATCTCTCTACTCAACGGTAGCTCCGATATGTCCTAAAACACGTTTGCCAAATCACTAACAACAAGAATCGAATAGAGAGAAATCATAACTCCCGTAAAGGTCTCGTCCTCTATATAAATAAGTTAGTGGATGATCCTACCTCGGGGCGAGGCATTGCCACAATAAACATATCCTAACCAGGGATAGCAAAAAAAATGCTCCTACTAAAGCAGTCAATTATGGCCATATACGTGACTAGACAATCCATGCCAATAATGGCGTCATACTCATACATATCTAAAACTAGCATGTCAGCAGTTAAAATAAGACTCCCAATCTCTACACCCACACCACGACATATAAATAAAGTCATCGACCCATTACCCAACGACAAGTCTACACAAGTCACTGTGTTGTTGGCCTTGTCTAACAACCCGGTGGCCCGTGAAAATCTAGTGGCTATGAAAGAGTAAACATACCCTCAAGTGCGGTTGGAGCCTGAGGAACTTCTACCTTGTGGATGTTATAAACACTCCCATACTGTATCTATCCTTGCTGAATAGGGGCTACTGGAATAATGAGAAAAGTTGGAACTAGTGCTGGTGTTGGTGCTGGGAGGGCGGTGGGAAACATCGATCGCTCGGGCTCCTATCGAGTACCCTGCTGCTGCTGCTACGGGGCGATGCCCCTCACAAGACACTCTTGGCGCTTGTGTCCAATCTTTCCACAAGTAAATAACTTACCCACAAAGTTTCCTCCTCTCAGCCCCTACTGTTCTTGGCCCTGCTGGCCTTTGCCACCTCTCCCTTGGCCCTGATGGCCCTCCTGGAATTGCTGCTGGCCCGGGTGTCCCTGCTAGCCTGGTGGCCATGCCTAAAATCTCCCTGCCCATAACGGAAACCCCCTAATCTGAATCGCTTAGAAAAATCCCATGTTGGGAACCCTGCTTACCTTGCCTCTACTGACTGTGAGCTACTGGTGCCCCGCTGGCACTACCTCCCTCGGTCCTTCCCTACTGGCTGGACTCACCTCCTCGCTTTCTCCCCTTAATAAGGAAGCGATGGTCCTGGTAGTGTAGTAAGGCAGCACTGAGTACATCTGTACGTGACTGAAAGGAAAGGTTACCCAGAAGATATTGTCGGATCCTCCAGGTCAATCCATCCATAAAAAATTGGATCCTCTTCTCTTCAGTATGTACCTTTGTTGGTACCATATTCGTCAGTCTAGTAAAATCCTCCTCATATTCTACTACAGTCTTCCCCTCTTGGGTGAAGGTCCAGTAATTTTTGCCTCATTTCGGTCTGAATGGTGGAAGGAAAATATTTGTAGTCAAACCACACCCAGAAATCCTAAATCGTCATAACATCACGCTCCTCCGCAGTAGTATTGGATTCCCACCACTGTAACGCTGCCCCAACTAGCTTAAAAGTACCTAGGATTTGCTATTCCACCTCCGTGCACTCATACATCTGCAGATGCCACTGGATATCCTTCTTCCATTGGCTTTCTACAACCACATTAGAACTCCACTTGAACTTTGGGTGATGCGCCTTCTGGAAGGCATCTATGACTCTCTCCCAAGCAGATGGGATTGCATGAACTGGTGCTGGCGCCACTGCGTGTGCCTGTGGTGGGCTTTACTGAACTACCTCTAGTGCTACATTAACTGCATGTGAAACTATAGCGGCTACTTTGGCAGCATTCATAGTACCCTGGGCTGGAGCTGAGACTCTATTTGGGCATTCCTAGCCCTCGGTGCACGTTTGGGAGGCATCTTAGAGGAGAAAGAATTTACAAGTTCATATTTATTAAACCTCAAATCGTTGAAGACTTAAATACAAAATCAGAATGCAACAATCCTAATAATATGGCTTTATACCAAAGAACGCTAAGATGGAAGCAAAATAAGCCGTACAGATCCTAAAAGACTCTAGAACCTAATGCTTTGATACCACCTCAGACACCCCATCCAATTAAACACCGGGTGATTAGTCCTTTATAAAATTTAAAACAGAATATCTAGTCGGTTCATTATTAGAATCACTGTAGAAAAAAATTTACCTTATTAATCACCTAATAATTAATTAAGCTAGTGTCAAAAATTTTAATCCATTAATTATTACTCAACAACTTAAACCATTAACACATTCACCAATCCCATGAATAAGAATAATAATAAATGAAAAATCAACTAACAGAATTAAATAAAAATGAAATAAACGTCCCAGTTAAATAATCTCAAATCCAACAAACCAATATAAAATTGAATTCAACTAAAAACTGAATATTAAAGTAAAATGAGTACAATATCTCTCTAACATAAATGATAGATGAGAAAGGGAAACATGCTCTAATTGAAATATCTAAATCATGACACTAAGAGGATAAGAATGGAGGCGTCAAAATATGAGGACATGCAACTTTCACAGTAGCTGCAGCACATAAAATCATCTGAAAGTCTATGCCTAGCGTCCCTGTGGCTGGCCGCCTAAAAATAGTTGCACAAGAAAAATAGATTTGCAAGAGACGGGTCAGAGCCCGAGTGTAAAATATTTTAAAATAGTTTAGCATGTATTTAAAATGAGGTAAAGAAAATGCTATATACATGTTAGCTTTCGAGCACTCACTTGAGATTCTCACCTCTTAACTATTGTGTACGCCTAATGTACTTCTAAACCATTCTAGCCATCATCATCACGCCCAAAATAGATTGTAGACATAAACCGTATAAATATCACTGATAGTAATAACCCATATTTCCTACCCACTATTAATATTAAATGTTTTCGCATTTGATATCATGAGTAAGAGTTTCACAATAAGGTTAAGTGTTCACGCACTAGGTTTAATTCCATTAACGTTCTCATCTACATATTCACATGGTAGATAAAATCAAAAGTATTTATTTTTCATCACACTATTATAAATAAATACTAATACGGCACCTCTAGACTTAGTTGAAGTGTGTGCATACTCTGTTATTAAGTCCCGGTACATCTTGTACTGAATAAGGATAATTGGCTAGGAATCACTCTATAACCATATAAATACAAGTCACACATATTGGAGGCGAACATAGTTCCAAGCCTATGGGCTACGCACATACCTACGCACCCATATGACCGCCAACTTATCAATTCACATATAAGTTGTTCCTAGTTTCTATGTTTTGAGGCACCATATCTAAAATCCCCCTAGTGGACTCATCGGGATAAGACCGCCCTCTTTTAAAACTTCCCACGATTGGAAGTAGCATAGGTATATAATACACATAATAAATACTATTATAGGTATTCACACAACCTATCAGGATCACTAGGTATACACACAACCCAAATATTATGATTCATACGTTGTATTATTATCATTACCACTTACGATATATTTATTAAATTATGAATATTCTTTCTCTCATAATTTCCAAGGATTACTCACCGCTCGAAATGCCTTAAAGTATTACATCCAAATAAATGCTAATATTACGGCACTTGATTGAATTTATTGTATATTATAATATCTCACTCGATTTAACTACGTTGCACAAATTGGAACCAAAAAGAAATTTCCAGAAATCCTGACACGTGGCTGGAACAAACCTGGTATCTCGTTTGAACGAGAAATCATGTCTCTCGAACGACAGCTTCTCGTGCGATGCCATCTCGCTTGAAAAACTTTGCGCGACCTGGGCACTGTTCGTCTCTAACCTCTAGAACATGCATTTTTCCACCATTTTTTTTATCCTCGAACCTTTACAGACTATTCCCACAATCCCAAAAATCAATTCCAATCACTATTCTAACATATAAGGATGATTTCTGATACTCCATAATCAGTAAATCATTGATAAACATTAATTAAATCGAAAATCCCCAAATTTCATCATAAGAACCCTAGTTTACAAATTTTTAGTTTAAGAATGTAATTAACCCAAATTCGTTCATCAATATTAATTCAAATTTCGTGGCTTCTAATCTACATACATGAAGGAATTAAACTAATATATATTCAGTCCTCAGTGTTGAATTAAATCTTCTAATTTCACCTAAAATCATATCACGTCATGTGTATTTTTCACTTACACTAACATGGGCATAATTATTGCAAATATTTTGCAAGTTTAAATACTTGCCTCTAGATTGAAGGTCTGATCCGTTGAAAAATATGGTATAGGTGCGATCTCCTCTCTCCAATCTACGCGGTGGTGGTGTTTGTGGTGTAAACGGTGTAGCAATGGAGTATCTAGCCCTAGAAACCTCCTATCCTTCTTCCTCTTTTGGCCTCTCTATGTGTATCAACTGATGACCCTAATCTCTCTCCCATACTTGATATTTTATTCCTTTAATTTTCGTAGTTAATAATACTTCAAAAATACTAATTACCAAAACGCCCTCCTGAGATGTAGGTATGACCTAAAAATTGTCTCGGGACCCAAACTAAACTCCTGGGTAGACTTTTCTGACTATCTTGACCCTTACGGACACATTGGCACACTCAAAATGACTATCTGAGTGACTTGAATTTAGTTTACTTTTTATTTCATTAATTTAGACGCGACTAACACGCGCGCCCCGATTTAATTATCATAATTGTCATATTTCTCACTCGTAACAATTTTCATAAATCACAATCATATATTACTTTATTTGCTCAGTAATATACAATAAAATTATTATCAATAAATACTAACTCTTATCTCGCTAGTTAATATTTATTTGAATCCAGATTAATTATCAATTAATTTCCCACATTTAATTTTTATTAATCCCACATTTAAAAATCATTAAAAATTATGGGGTGTTACAATAAATTCCAGTCTACCAGCAATTGAAAGAATTTTGACTTGCCATCCTTCTAGCTTTGACGTAGCTCTATCTGCAATGTATTAAAAATGTTTAATTCTAGGATTTCCTTAAGAAATAGGAACTCCAAAATAAAGTAAAGGCGATTGTGCTTCCTGTATTTGTAAATGAGAGCATATGTCTTCTTTTCTGTCTAAATCACCTTCCCCAGTGTAGACAATACAATTAGCAGTGTTAATAGACTGACTTGAGCTAGTAGAGTATTCAACAAAAGTATTCATAACATTGGCAAGTGAAAATTTATCACCTCTGTAATAAATCAAGATGGCATCTGCATAAAATAGGTGAGTAACAACCTTAAAGTCTATGGGAGGTGATTTGCAAGCAATGCCTTTATTTTGAGCTTTAAGAAATGAACTTCTTCTTATATCTTCAGCTATGCAAAAAAGAAGGGGAGAGAGTGGTTCACCATATCTGACCCCTCGACAGCAAGAAAAATAAACAACTGGACTTCCATTGATGAGTAAAGATAGTTTAGTTGAATGGAGAATAGTAGAAATCCATTGAATTATCTTGGAACTAAAACCAAAATCCATGAGAGTTTTCAATAAAAATCCCGAATATATGGTGTCAAAAGGCTTTAAAAATATCAAGTTTAATTACAACATTTCCACCAAGGCATTTGTAATCAAGGATGTTGTAGTTTTCAGAGGCAATGGAAATAAAGTGAGTAATTCTTCTCCCAGGGATGAAAGTTGTTTATTTTTGAGAAATGATTTTATAAGGAATGGAGGACAACCTAATTGCCAAAATTTTGGTTATGATCTTGAAGGAGAAATTAACCATTTCAATAGGCCAATAAAAATTGAGGGAGTCATCTTTTGGAACCTTAGGAATAAGAGCAATTTGGTTTAGTTAAAGCGTGGAAACATCTAATTCTGCACAAAAAAACTAATGATGGCTCTATACACATTATTACCAATAATGTCCTAACAATTATGGTAGAAAATACCCCCAAATCCATCAGTACCAGAAGTAACCCTTGGATTCATAGAGAAAATAGAGTCTCATTTACCTCTTCAAAAGTTGGGATTTTGGTCAGCACCATATTCTCACGGTCAGTAAAAATCTTACAGATAACCCTCTCCATTAATCCATTATCAATCACTATATTATCATCCTTGTAAAGAGATGAGAAATATTCTAAAATATGCTCCTTAATTTTAGATTGATCAATGATTATAATTCCATTATCCTTAAGGTAAATAATGGAATATTTAATTCTTCTATTTTTCACCTGTTTGTGGAAAAAGGTTGTAGACCTATCATCATCCAAAGTCATTTACATATATCTTTCTCCTTCCAAAAGCATTCTTCTTCTTTAAGAGCCTAACAAAGGTTGAGTTGGGATTGAGCTTCAGCATCCATAAGAGAAGAATTATAACCATGTATATCGATCTCAAGTTGGAATGATGAGAGATGATTATTACCTTCAAAAAGTCTTTCATGAATATTTCCAAAAACCTCCATAGCCATTTCTTAATAGAAGACCTTAGGAACTTTAGTTTCCTAAGAACAAAACATTAGATAATCGCAACGATTATGTTTCATCTAACACTGCTTTACAACTTTCATAAAGTTCTCATGATCAATCCATGCATATAAAAATTTAAAAGGTTAAGGAGAACTGAGAAATTAAGAGTCAGACTGAAAAAGAAGCGGATGGTAGTCACAACCACTTTTTGGAAGGCCTATGCATGAAATGTTACTCCATTCATTTATCCACTCTTGATTATAAACAGCTTTGTTGAACTTCCCTTTTATATTAGAGTTTGCTACCCTTTTTCAAGTGAAGAATATGCCTTTAGTATCAACTAGCATGTAACCCGCGCGATGTGCAGGTGTATTACAATATTTGATAAAAATACGAAAAAAAAACCTTAAAAATATAAACAACTATGAAAAAATTTCATACTAACATCATATAAATGTACAGTTAAATTTGTAAATAAATATAACAAATTAAACATAGAAACACCAAATAAAGTACGCAGAAAACTCGGTAGACTCAGATAAAACAATTTTTCCCATCTATGCAAAACCTGGTTGTACCTAACCTAGACCCTCAAAAATCCACGCACATATTCATCCCTCATACATACATAACCTAACCTACCCCGCAAATCCCATTACCCCATCTACACATAATCAAAGAAATAATAATTGAATGGTGATAGACAATTGAGTATTAAGTAAATAAAACAACTATTAGTTTTTCCAATATTAAGACATATTCAATGAGAACCACTTGTGCAATGATAATGTGCAACATAAGGAAGAAATTTAATGGCGTATGGAATAAAAACTATTGTCAATAATTTTACAAAAAACTCTTATAAAACTCAATTTCATTATGGTTGAGGTTACATTAAGGGTCCGTTTGGAAATCCAATTCCAAGGCTTGGAATTGGAATTGGAAGGCCAATACTAATTCCGTGGAATTAAAATTTGCCTTCCAATTCCATTTCCATAGCTTGGAATTGGGTTGCCAAACGGACCCTAATAGATTTGGTTGAAAAATAGCCTACCCTAAAATACATATTCAAAATTAAACCAATAAAATATAAAGAAGAAAGTTTTCACCAAGACAATCTAGCATCACACATTTACTAGAACCACTGGCCAAATTGATTGTCACACAAAGCCAGTGTTTGCTTCAAACATCACTCGAGTTGACAGTGCATTCATCCCCACTGGCCAAATTGTTCATGTTCAAGGAACACTCTATTATCAATACAAAGCCCACTTAAAATTAATTGAAGAAGAAAATCTTACCTCATACATGAACAAATATGACATTCCTTCACCTTCTTCTACCCAACACTGAAAACACACAAATTTTTTTTTCATCTGATGTCATAATTTATCGCAAAATTCCACGTGCCTTTACTTTCACCTAAAAAAATAATAAAAACAAAATCAGATTACAAATAGTTTGGGTAAAAAAAGAAAAAAAAATCTCTAAAAGCCTTGTTTAGTAAGAAAATTAAAGTAGGGCATAATGATAGTTGAGTTTACCCATATTTTTTAGGTGAGATCTCATAAAAATAACTTTGCCTGAAAAACAGTACCCTCAAAATCCCACCTTCCTTTACCTTCACCTAAAAAAATCAATAAAAAAAATCAGATTACAAATTGTTTGGGTAAAAAAAAAGAAAAAAAAATCACTAAAAGCCTTGTTTAGTAAGATAACTAAAGTAGGGTAAAACGATAGTTGAGTTTACCCATTTTTTTGAACTGAGATTTAAATAAAAAAATAAATATTTATAATATATACAATCAAATATACAATGCAAATTCATTTTAATAATTTGCATTATATAAACATAACACGTCTTTCATTAAAAATGTTATTTTGTTTATTACACTTTTCACCATACAAAATTACATTTATTATTGATATTGAATTATTGTACCTTTAATGTCACTAATAAATATAGATATTTTTTGGTTAGAAAAACTCTTATTCTTATTGAATGTGAGTAATTATTTATTCATATGAGTTATGTGTCTCTACAATTACATAAATCCATCCTACTTTGACTATGATCTGAACATAAAAGATTACTATAAGCCTAAATTGATCCAAATACAAATCTTATATACCATGCAATGTTCATTGATATCCTACATTTACATACATTCATTTGCTTATATTATAATTGGTTAAGGTTCAAAATTGACAGAACCATTAGTTCACAGGTTTGACCCCTTAATACGTTAATACACATTAGTATAAGAACTTTTTTTTATTAAATGTTGTTGATAAAATAAAAAATTCTATAAAATGATTTATATATATATATTTATAAAAAAAAACTATGAACGAGGTTTTCAAATAACGTGGTCATAATATATATTTATAACAAAATGAGTAAAAAAAATTAATAACATGGTTTTCAAATAATGATATTGATAACGTTTAAAACAGTAAAAAAGTAGTTTTTTAACTATTTTTTATAAATATATAAAAAAATAGTAGAAACAATAAAAACTATTTTCTCTATTTTTTAACAGCTAAAAAAACTTTTTAATTGTTAAAAAAGCAGTAAAATGAACTAATTAAAATAAAAAAAAAGTTATTTAAGAGTAATACAGTTTATAAAATATTTAACTATTAAACGTTTTTTTATTGTTAAAAAGTTAAAAATAGTACAAATGGTTTATAAGATATTTATATACAATTTATAAAAAATAGTAAAAATAACTGTTTTTTTTATATATTTCAGAGAGTTTTTTACTTTTTTTTATAAATGTATATAAAAACTTTTTTATATATATATATATAACCGTTAAAAAAAGAGTAAAACAGTTATTTTACTGTTTTTTTTATATATTTAAAACATTTAGAAATATTTAGAAACATTTTTTATGTACCATATTTATATATTTAAAAATGTTTTTTAGAAATATATGTAAGAACTGTTTTTTATATGCATCCTCACTTAAGAATAGACATTTGAGGAGCCTTATAAAGTAAGGAGCATGATATGTTCGTTACAAAAATTGCAAATAGGAGTGAGCCATCATCAATATCATTATAGATCCAATTAAAAATATAATAACAGTAAGCACCATAAGGCAAAAGAAGAAGAGTTGAACAAAAAATTCAAAACGGGCATTTTTCCTCTGTTGTTTATTATGTAGTTAAATCAATGCGGCATTCTTTTTTCTTGTTCGAGTAAGTTGGTTATTGGTTTGCTCCTAAATCAACATTATGAAGTCACTTCATAACAAAAGTTTACAGTCTAATGAAGAATTGATGTCAGGGCTCATCATAAATATATACATCAAAACAACCACAAACATAACATTCTACCGCTTAGAATATATTCTATTCTATACAAACCATCTTGAAATGCTATCAGACTCCGGCAATGAGCTGTATCGAAGATCTAGGGTCCCAAACCTTCTCTGCACTCACGTATACCACATGTCTTTGATTAATTTCATCAAACATATTCTATGCATCAATGTTGATAATAAAACATGAAATGATAAATTGAAAAAACATCTCTCCACCCCTATACAATTAAGTATTATTTTAAACTCATAGTAATAGTAGAAGGAATTATGTATGTAGCCAATCTTACGCTTCTTCTGCACAAATCGATTTGATGCACCACATGCAAAAATATCACTGCGGCAGACTCTTAAGAGTTTTAATTTAGAAAATTCAATATATGACTCATTGGAGAGAGAGGGTAAAAGAGTTAATTAAGGGCTTGAAGAATCTAGGATGGTGGAGTCCATAAAAAGGAAGGGAAAGGACGGGTGATGGAAATCTCAAGAGTACTAACCAAAAAAAAAAAAAAATACCTGCCTAGGTTTGAGAATTGAAGTGGACCTTCCATTTTATTGTTACAATATAGATATAAATTTGTGTACTTTTATAGCTGGGAAACAAAAAGACATGGAGTGAAACGGTGATTAAGGAATTTAAAAGGGTTTGAGATGAATTTTTCTCAAAAAAATAAGGTAGTAAATGAAAAGTGACGGTTAAACCAAACAAAGGAGATGAGTATTTATTGTTTTCATTAAACTTTCGTTCTATTGTTTTAGAAGTATAATATAGATTTGAGAGAAATTACAGTGGTCAATCATTCTTTTAAAATCCATTCCAGGCCTAACATTTTGAATTCTATCACCCCTGCATTCATGGGCACTAAGGGTGCAATTGAAGTCTCCAGTTGTCATCCATGGTGAAGAGATGCTGCTGCTCAAAGTTGTAAAATCCTCCCAAAGTATTCTATCAATATAATCACTAGAAGCATGAACTATGAAAAGAACAAATTGAATACCTTTTATATTAATAATAAAAGAAACTTGTTGGCTAGAAGTTCTAACGATTGATGGAGAAGCAACTTTAACTGATGACAATATCCATAGGTTTGGTGGAAGATTTACTCTGTCAGTGGTAGTAAGAAAGTTTAGGCCTAAGTCACTCACACATTTCCTCAAAGTGTCATCAAACACCACCTTAGGTTCCGCAATACAAAGAAAATATAACCTATGGTGAGTAGACCAATGGCTGCGCATTCTTTTTGAATTGGGGATGCACAACCCCCTTAAATTCCAATAGAAAACTTTCATTTATGTGAGGAACTAGAATTCCTCAAACAATAACCTCCCTGAGATTATAAATCTCTTTTAATTATAGCTTAAATTTTTTTCTTTTGAGAGATAAAGAAGACAATTGTTTAGCCTTCATTGTCAACCTCGTGATAAAAGTTTGTCTTTTTGCAGATTTTTTATTCAAATATTTTCAACATACTCCACTTCCATTTCCATGCCATAATCCACAAGAGGACATTCATTGTTTTGATCATCATCAAGCTCTGAGTCTTCCTCCTCCTCCCCTTCTTCCCCCATTAACGAAATCCAAGATTGCTTTAAAAAAGTAGTTGGGGATATTACCTTTTCAACCTCCATGTCCTTAGCAGTGATCACATCCACTAATAAAGAAGCATATCTATCTTCTCAATCAAACCAGTGCCCTGAAGCTCTTCACAATACTCTTTACCCGTGTTGTTGTCCTCTACTTCCAATATAGACAGATCATTATTATCTATATTTGAAGTGTTTTGAATCCAAAAGTTCCTGCAAGATCAACTTTCTTTGGCTTAAAAACTTGTTTAACATGTGATTTCCCTCAATTCATGGTCTTAGATCTTTGTGTCTCCTTTGGAACAGGTTCGTGTTTAGTCATGCCCACACCATCCAATTGTATTCTAAGAACAGCTCTAGAGTCTGTTATCCAATGGCCTGAGATTCTACACTGCGAAAATCTTGGAGGAAGCCTCTCATAAGCCACATCTTGCTCAAAACTCAAATTATTATGCCTGATAAAAATTTGTTCTTGAAGATTGTCAGTTATCTCTATATCAATGAGAACTTTTGCAAAATGGCTAAAAGAACTGTCTAGAGTTGGTTGACCATTTTTATGGGAACTCCAAGACATCTAGCAAATTCTAGTAATTTTCTTAGTCTCCAATACTCAATAGGAAATCCCATAAATCTTAACCAAATAGGAGAAAAAGTTATACGTTGTTCAGTCAGATTAAATCTTGGGTACCGGTTAGAAAACATGAAAATTCCAGACTCCAAACTGATTGATCTTCTAGCCCAGATGCGATTCTTAGTTTCAATATTAGGGAAATGGAATGTGAAATAACCCTTACCATCGGTATAAGCTTCCAAACTACATAGATATTGCAGGACACTGAAATTTTCTCCTGAAGGACCCTGGAAGCCAAAGGTTTGTCTCCCTTATTTAATAAGTATCTTCCAATTAAAAATCATTCACTCTCCTTCATAAATTCCTCATACTCAGCCTCTGTAATCTCCATAACCATTAAATTCCCACATAGTTGAGGGGTGGGACATTCTTGCACATTTAAATCACGTTAAAGATCTTTTCTATCCACGTTGGAATAAGGAAATGTATTTGGAATATCCATGTGATCAACATTAACTAATGTATTCTTTCCATGCATGGAAACATCTTCGTCCAAAGTTGAAAGTTTATTAATTGTACGAGCAATATCAGGATCAAGGAATTCCCATTGAAACTGATCCTCATCGAAATGAACACCCATAGGGTCCATGTAGATTCAAGAACTACCAAACAAACGATTAGATCCTGAAAGGAAGCGCATTCAATACACAACCCTAGAGTTACGTATCTCTGAGATTTGTTAAATTTATAATATTGTAGGACATGAACTGACTCTATAATTATATTTTAACATGTAAAGACTTATTTTTTTAATAGAAAAGTAATGCCAGATTATGATGAATTTATCTATGATAACGTTTACATTACTGAGTGTGAAATATCTATAAGTCTTAACACTATTTTTTTACTTCCTTTGTAAAAAAATTCACCAGCATTAGGTGTAGTCCTATATAATGGGTTTCCTTTCTGTAAAAAAAATTAAAATTTACCATTCTTCTTCTATAGGCATAATCTCTCGCTGAATTTTCCTATTTGAGCTCTTCAAAATGTTTAAAGATTAGTATTAAACTTCTGACTTTGTTATCCCTCATGTTTACTTATTGTCATTTCCCCATTTATTTTATTTATATCTTCTTTTTTAATTTTTTATTCTTTTAATTTATTTAAAATTTCAGAAGAATGTATTTCATTTCATCATGACATAATAACTCTATTTTCTTGTATATATCTTCATCTTTTTTCGGTTTGAAAAATATATTTTTGCGACTTCAGTTTCATCCCTTTTATCTATTTTTTTATATATATTTCTAATACTATTCCTTCTTAAATTTTTAATTGGTATACTCTCAATTTTTTTATGGAAAGGGAGAAGACCGCATATTTATTATAGTAAGTAGAAATAGCCTCTCCTACGTGGCATTTACAAGCCAAGAGACAACTTTACAAAAACATGGGATTAGTCCCTAGAAAACCTAGATAACTCAATGAAACTTTAAGAAATTTTGATACTCGGTAAACCTTGTCTATCTAAAGTAAATATACCCTTGATCATTTGAGGTAGTTCCTTGAAAATTTGATATAAGTTTGATTGTCTTGATGAAGTGGCAAGAGTACCAAGATCATCGGCAACTGTGTTGTTTTGTCTCCAAACATGAGAAAAGTGAACTTGCTTAGAGGTTGCTTATGATGAAATTTCTTGGATTACTTTTTTGGAGTCCAGGGTGGCATCCAATTGCCTATGATCATATTTACTGTGGCCAATGACTCTGATTCCACATAGACTTTTTCACACTAGTGTTCAAGAAAATTTGAATTCCTCTATAGAAAGATAAAAGTTCAGTATTACGAAACAAGAAAGTTTGAGAGAGAATAATAACAGAGAGAGAAAAGAGAATTCGATTGTATTATACAACGAGACTTGATGATTACAAGTAAAATGGTATCCTTTATATAGGACCCTGAACATGAACAAACTAAAAATTAATCCAACAAACTCAACTTACTATTCTAATACTCCCCCGCAAGTTGAAAGTTATATGCAATATAATTTCAACTTGCAAATACAACAAGAGTAAAAAAATAAAATGTAGATCTGCATTTGCTCCCCCTTAAGCTGAATCGTCTCAAGGTACAAACATCAATGAAATCCCTGAACGGAAGATGAATGGCAGGGGCTGAATACCACAACTGCCTAAAATATGGTGGTTGAACACCATTAAACCAGATGACAATATGCTAATAGTATAAAGAGATGAACTGGAGCGACAAGCTACCAACAAAATCAGCCATAACAAGCTGAGAAAATCACTCATGGGCCTACAAAAAGATCTAGGTGCTGAGGAAACCGCAGGGCTATACACCAAAAATCTGTCGGGCTCAATCATCCATAGTCAGTAAGAGAGGTTGCAGCATTGTGCTAATAGCAAAAATAGCTAACGATGGGCGAGAAAAATAAGACCTATACATGAATCTGAATTGAAATCAGATGAACCAAAATTGGACCATCACAACAATCTGGGTTAACCTAGGACCAAGCCACGCTAGACCCATCAACCAACAAATGACGAGTATACAACCTGAACCACATAGGGTAGAAAGCCATCATAACCGTCGATGAAGACAGGACCAGAAGTCATATTAAATTTACACCAAAATCGGTGCAACACAGACTCCATCGGAGAAAAGAAACTCAGTTGGAAAATCAATCATCAACCCGGACATCGCCCGAAAACCCAGACATAATATAAACCTTCTGCTACCACCGATCTCATGAGAGACCCAACCAAGCTCAAACAGAGCATATCATCTCGAGAAAAGGGACACACCGTAAATCACAACGAACATCAGAGAAAACACAAAAGAATGCAGGCTAATCGCTGCATCAGTGTGAACCAACAAACAATGTAGAGGAAACTAAAAAAACCATCTGAATAAAAGAAAAACATACTCGGGTGCAAGAACATAGGGTAGGTCAAAACCCACCAACATCGCACAGAAATTGAAACAAAATCGTAAAGACAAAATGCTTCACAATGCCCATGAAATACCAATCAAGAACCAAAGCCCCTTATGCCGGAACAAGAGATGGAAGGTTTTGAAGAGGGAAACCACCAACTGAATGGGCCTCTAAACCAAGCCAAGTCTCACATGAAGTAAGAGAGAAAAGATAGCGTAGGAACCCTAGAGAAAAAAACCCATCTGATAAAGGACCCATGATAAGATTTAATTTTGAAAAAATAGAGAAAAATCTCCAATTGAAATTTCTAACTCCATGAGAAAAGGGAGCCATCCTCAATTATAGATCGAAAGAAATTAATGAAATCAAATAATAGAGATTAGGAGCGGAATCTTTTCTAATGCTCTAATACCATATTACGAAACAAGAAAGTTTGAGAGAGAATAATAGCAGAGAGAGAAAAGAGAATTCGATTGTATTATAAAACGAGACTTGATGATTACAAGTAAAATGGTATCCTTTATATCCACATTTATCACTGATCATAATACTAAATTTGATAATCAATAGTTTCAAGACCACTACACACGCACTAAGACCGAGAAATTGCACTCAATATCGAGTCATTCTTAGTGTAATTGATAGACAAAGGTGAAAAATAAGACCTTGCTAGACAGAATGAAGAAAAGGTGGGACGACGCAAAGGGAAAACATATCAATAATCTCTAGAGTGTACTTTGGACGTATAGAATAACGTCAAGAACAATAGTCGAAAAGACTTAGACTTGAAAATATGTCATTAAAGGGAAAAACCTAAAAGTGCCCTTCAGCGGCCTCATACGTTACATGGGCAACTTATATGAGATCAACGGAACTCATAGGAGATAATCGAGTAGTCACAGAACTCCCAATTAGAGAATATGATGATAATATGCAAATCTCAAGAATCATTCATGAAACATGCAATAAAACGGGAAAATGCAAAATTTCCCCCAAACGACCTAATACAAGACACGAACACCTTATTATGGACCAATGTAACTACTAGTATATGAATATGTCCACACCGGAATCTCAATTTGAGAAAATGATGATAACTTGCAAATCTTAAGTCTTAGGCTTGAAAACATGTTGTGAAAGGGTGAAAACGTAAAAGAGCTCCCAAATAGTTCAGTACGAGGCACAAACACCTTGATCGAGACCAATGTAAATCTTAAGTAATAATTGTATGGTAACGAGACTTCCGATTTGATAGTATGATGATAATCTATAAACATAAAAACTTAAGCACAAAAACATTTTACTAAAGGTAAAAAGTGTCAAACATTATCGAAATGGACCATTACGAGACACCAACTCCTTGAACGGGATGACGGTAACTCGAATGATCTAACAAGATAGTCACGGGGACTCTCGGTTTGATAATATGATGACAATTTTTGTATCTCCAAACTTAGGCTTCAAAACATTCTGTTAAAGGGAAAAAATACAGAATAACCGCAAATGGACCCGTACGATGCACCAGCACCTCATGTGGAACCAATAAAATTACAAGGAACTTACCGTTCCCTCAAGGGACTCCCCATTTAAGAATATGATGATAATTTAAAAATCTAAGGACTTGGCTGGAAAACGTGCCTTTAGTGGGTTAAAATGGAAAACAGCCCCCAAACGTCCCCACACGAACACTTCGCATGAGACTAATGTAATCGCAGGAACGTATTATGTAACACCCCAATCCAGATGTAAGGGTTACCCATGCTCAACCCAGTCCAACCCGATCATTGGGTGTGAAGTACAATGAAACATCCTACATAATATTGGAAGTCTAGTTTTATTTAATTAATATTTCACTTGTTTAGCATGCGATTTTCATTTCAAATCAAGCTATATGGGGGACCCATGAGAAGCATCCTCAGAATCCAAGCATACAGAGCTAGTAACGTAAAATTAAAAGAATACTTACTAGTAAAATGCTCTCAAAATACATAACACATTTAACCCGCCAAATCAAAGACGGGGGAATGATCGAAATACCCTGTGCCAAATTACAGCTATGTTATATATAAATGAATGGCAGAAGGAGAAACTAACAAGTTATATCAACGTGAACATGCCACTACCTTATGTGTATACCTATACATAAATATACTTACATGCATGAAACTATTTTTATTCCAAAAATGTTACTTACCCCAATTAATTCACCTTAATATTGTAAAAGAATTTCACTTTTACTTAACTTGACATTCATTTATTGATTTAATACACCCTGTTAAATACTTTAAACAATACCCCTTATTTAGTGAAAATCATTTATTTCATCGAAATTTCCTTATTACTCATGCCAAACTTATCTTAGAATTTTTATTGAAAATCAACTTTCAACACACGCGAACACTGTGTTAGAAAATATTTATTTTCCTTTGAAAACCTTTCATAAACACACCATTGTGTTAATTATGGGTTAAACCTCTTGAGGTTGTTTAGCTACCCATTCCTCGACCTTATGGACATTAATAAATTTTCACATTTCTTGTCTACTCTATCATTTATGGGAACATTTATTAATTCATTGAAGTTAGGTTGTCTTTTCACATATTCACCACATAATTTTATTAACTTTTCTTGGAATCTTCCAATATCCACATACATAAGCAGGCTCCACACCGCCGATAATGCCACCATATGCTCTCGCCATTGATTTTAGGTCTTTCACCCCAGGGATTTGTGATCTCCTTAATTATTCAAGGTGTCATTTAAGTCCTTATTAATGTGTTTTAAAAGTTTACAAATGTCCACATTATTCCACTTTTTTCGATCGAAGCCAAAACCCGCGATTTCTCCCTAACTTGTGTTACACTTTAAAAGTATCATTTCATGTCCTTCTTACTCTAACATTGATTTTATTCCAAAAATCATTTTCATTTGGACCATTAACACCTTTTCTAACATTTTTAATTCATAAAAATGTTTCACTATACATGAAATTATGATATTGACCATTTGTTTCCAAACTCGTCTTTTCCTCCGTTTTGATAAATGTTATTTGCCAAAACACCATTAAGTTACCAACATTAACTTCCTAAGTGTTTTTAACACGTTAAAACTATTTTTTAACATTTTGGAGTAACATTCTTCCCAAGTTGGAAACATCTTTATTTCATCACTTCTTTTTTTCCTGATAAACTATTAAACAACTAAAGATTACTTTATAAGAAAATATCGTTTCCCTTCATTAACATATGTAGTATCAAAACCAAACACTTATCTCCTTTTAAACACCTTTTTTACACACCATAGGGACTGAACTTTCTAATTTTTTTTATTTCATGTCTAAACCCAATAAAACTGTCATTAAACTTGTTTATAGGTTCAACCTCAAAATACTACTAGTTTATATATATGTGAAGATGGATTTTAAGTCCAAAACCCATTATATGGGAACATGTGATTTACTCTAAAATTTTCATAATGTTTGCACAAACATACTTTTCAAGGCAAAAGACATTTTGTTTCTTCAAAACTTGAATAAAATTTCCATTTATATAAATTCCCAATTTTTCACAAGAAAACTATGAAACATTTATTCATAAAATATTCCCAATCAAAATGAGCATTCTTCCAACATATTTATTCCATAAAATATTCAATACCAAGTTTTCTTGAAATATCTTAGTTTTCTAAAAAACCATTCAAACCATTTGTAACCCATTTTTACAAATCATAATAAATATCATTCTTATATCATAAATGTATCATACTCTTACAATTTGAGCTACAAGACCTATAATATGCAAAATAGAGTCTTAAACTAAGAGTAAAGTTTTTTTCACCTTAAATGGATCTCTAAAAATGGTGGATGAAGAAGAAGATGATGGAAACCCTCAACCTCCTAAGATGGACTCAAGGAGGTTTCCTATCACCACAAGCGTGCTCCAAGAAATCTCCAAGGAAAACCCCCTCTAAAACACCATAAATTTTGTACTATTTTTCTTCTCCAAAACCCCTAACAACACCTCCATAAATTCGTATCACTTCCCATCAATAGAGGAAGTGGGTGTATTGGACTTAAATATAGTGGAATACTTCTAAAATGTAGTGGCATAAGGTGGAGACATGGTGGTGCAAGGTGGTTTATGGTGGTGGGAGAAGGGAAAGGCTTTCCATGATATATATATATATATATATATATATATATATATATATATATATATATATATATATATATATATATATGTAGAGAGAGAGAGAGAGAGAGAGAGAGAGAGAGAGAGAGAGAGAGAGAGAGAGAGAGAGAGAGAGGTTGTTGAAAATAGTGGGGTGACCCACCCTACTCTCTCTTCTTATAAACCCCAAATAACCCCAAACAAAGACTTGTAAAAGTCCATCACAAGACTCTCAATACGATCATCACCAGAACCCTATCACTTCTTAATACCGAACTTAACTGGTTCCCTCAGGACACTAAACATACTTCACGTAAAAGTCCTCAAAACCCGGCAAGATTTCATCACCCATGATTTTTTCAATGTGGCTACGCTCTACAAACGTCTCAATACCCACATTGTGATTATTAGGTGCTCGCCAAGACACTAGTTTATGAGACTCCACAGATAGTGTATCTTAACCATTGAACACCTTAAGACGTCAGAGCAAGTCGATATATATTCCCAATGACGCCACGCACAATTAGTCTGACGGACATTCCAAGTCTCCCTTAAACCATACTTACACTAGAATTGCCTTGCATCTAGATACTAACGGGCCCTGACAATTAGAGGATAACCTTATCTTCCTTCTAAACAAATATGGCCATAAGCCACGTACAAAATCGTAGACTAGCATTAATGGATTTTGGCAGGTTACAGGATGTCGTATGCAACCTATAAACTTCTAGGTCTAGTGTAATACCCTGCCCTAGAAAAATAATTATTTAATGATAATCGAAGTACTTTATTCAAAAGAAAATTTGAGGAATAACTATATACGAAATTTATGCCAAATGGTAAGAAAAGTGACGCATTACGAAGAGTAATTAAGGAGAACAATACCCACATCGCATGGTTGGCATACATGCGTATTTAAGTTCTTGTGTTCCTAGTAAGTACGTTGGCTAAGTTTGATGGAAAAATTCCAAGGAGTGATATGACACAGTCATGGTTAATAAGACGTAATTTTTGTCACGACGCGTCGTATAGAATGCAAACTTACATGATTTTTACAGGACAATTGGGAAGGGATAAAAATAAAATGGGAAATTTTACAAGGTCCATAAATAATATAAAAATACCATGGGGTCAAATATGTAAAATAGGAAACTTTTGTCAAAGTTTCGATCGATTAACAAAATTGATCAATCGATCGATCACTGCTAAAACTCGAATCTCTAGCAACACAATTGTCCTATCATCATACCCACCCTATGATTTAATGAGTTTTCAATTTGTCGCCAATCTAAGACCTAAATTAGAATTTTTTTTGAGATAATAATATTCCCATTTATGCCTAAAAGGCTAATAGGTTGGTTATGATATGGAAATAAACCAAACGGGGGATCATACACACCAAATCCATTAGATTTCTAAGTCCCTCTCTCACTAGCTTGGTCTCCCACGAGGTAAAACCTTCTAACCCAGATGATATCCACCCTATTCCCACACTCCTAAGCCTATATTTCTCCATTAAAGACTATATTTAAGCTCCTAAATACATAGAAACCCTATATGACCTTGTTAGATTCTAGAAGGTGGTGTTCTTGAGGGTTTGGAGTGGTACTTGAAGAATATTCTTAATGATTGAAGGTGGGTTTTCCTTAAAGATGAGTGTTAGCATCTTTGGAGCACCATTGGAGCCAGCTAGAGGAATATTTTGGAAACCCCTTGATGCCACCTTTGGAGGTGGAGGTTGCTCCTCTGACACGAACTTTTCTTCCACCATTTAGAGACATTAAAGGTGGAAAAAACTAACCTTGACATAGATTTATTTGGTGTTAAATTTGAGTATGCTTGTTTACATATATTAGGCATAATATGTGTAGAATATGAGTTAGTTTACATTTATGGATTAATTAGTTGCATTCCTATCATTTTGTATGGAAATGGGTTTTAAATAAGTGAATGCAAATGGGTTTTAAAGGTGTAGAAATTTCAGAATGTATTCTTTAAACATTTTGTGAAATAAAATGTGTTAAATGATGTTTTTGATGGAAGATAACATGATTTTGTGAAAAGAAATTTATTAGGCTTGGATACGCTATTACATAAAAAAATAAAGTATGTTTTCCCGTGTGAGATAAAGAAGTTAAATGAGGAAAAGAAAGGATCTTTCACTATAATTAATATTTTAAGGTGTGTTAAACTCATGAAGAAAGTAAAATGCATTTAATGTGTAAATATATGAAAAAGTAAGGATTTTTCATAAGTTGTGGGTTAAAAGTTAATAATGGAAGTTATAGGTTTCCAATGTATAAATACTAGCAAAGTCGATGTTAAGATGTGAAATTCCATAAATAAAGCGTGTATTTCAAATGTCTAGAAAATGGGACTTTAATATATGAAAAGGTGTTATTATTTATATTAAAGGTGTTAAAGTGACAAATGTGAAAGTTTAGTATAATGAGATATTGAACAAATGTTAAAAATGGATAAAAGTGTTTTAAATGTAAAGTTGGAGACTTAATAACCATTTTGGGAGATAACCCTCGTTAAAGGACCAAAATGTAAGTTTTGGAAAATAAATGGTGAATTGGTAATTTACTTAAAGTGGAACATTTTTATGGAATAAAAATATTGACTAATGCTTTTACACTAGTGAGGGTGAAAATGAATTAAGTCGCTAAGCATGTAGGAGTTTTCGTATAAAATTAACATGTGTGTGAATAAAAAACTTAAAGGAGAAAGAAATAATTTTCCAAGTGTTAATGAAAAAACGAACGATTAAGTCCGGGCTTTTGGTTTCGGCCTATAAATGTGGATTAATGTGAAAATTGGAATAATATTGAACACAATGAAAAGATAAAGGATCACTCGAATGATGCCAGGAAATAATTAAGCAGGGCATGACGTCCCCAGTAGTGAAAGACCCCAAACACACAGCATAGTTAGCATATAGTGATTGAAACCGACGGTGTGGAGCCCGTGAAGTCCAGGAATATTAGAGGATTCTAAGAAAAGATAACGGTATTAAATTGGAACATGATAAGAAATACGTTGTGTGAGTGAAATAACCTAACTTATATGAAATAATAAATGTTTTGTTGGATATAATATAGACAAGTAAATTGACTAATGATTAATGTCCATTAAGTAAAAGATATGGAACGTAAGATATACTAAATGGTTAAGTAAGGTGACTTAATGGATTGTTAATATGCCTAAGGAGATTTTAAACCCATAATAACACATGTGTGCGTGTTGTATAAGGCTTTCAATGTTAATGAATATTTTCTAACACGATGTTCGCATGTTGTGTCTTGAAAGAAATTCTTCGATAATGATTAAGAAATTATGGTGATAGCTACTGAACGTTGAGTAATAAACGTTTCGAAAGTAAATGAGAGGTTTTCCCAATAATTGTAAATTGTTTAACTATGTGAGTTAATTGGAAGAATATGCTAGTTTTAAGCCTAATGATAAGAAATGACATTTTTCTAAAGATAAGGAGAATAAAAATCATCAGATAACCTTTTTGAAATGAATTGGTTTAATACATTAGAACATGTATTTTAATAGGTATCTACGTAGATATATATGTATTTTCATATGCATGTTGTTATAGAGTTAGAGTATCCTTTTGTCGTTCGTTTTATACCACAATTATATAAGTTCCCATTAAGCATTCATCTCACTCCCTCCTTTTTTTACGGCAGGTTATGTGTTGTCCCGTATTTTGAGAGGGTTGTGTAGGTAAGTATTCAATTTTAATTTACGTTACCCTTGGGTCACATCACGTAGTTTATGAAAATCGGAATCACGTGCTAATAAGTGTAACATTAAACAATAATAAAACTGGATTAAAAACATTATTTTGGTTATTCCATTACATTTCACAATTAACGCGGTAGCCGCATGGGGTTAATAATTCATTAATCCTTAAATCCGGGTCGGGACGTTACAAATTGCTATCACGACTTTAAGTTCAATGTTCTATTTGAGTGTGATGCTGTGAGGTTGGTCTCAAATATTCTCGACGTCGATGTTAGTTTTAGAAGGCCACGCTCGATTAGTGACGATTTCAATTTGTATCCTGGATGGTGAAGTCAAGGAAATGAGCACAATGTACAACTCTTTATGAGATGATAAATGGATAAGTTAGTTGCTTCCATGTTCTGCAGCATTTATGATGTAGATGTGTTGGTAAGTCATTGGTGTCAATGTAGGACAATAGCGATAACACGTGATCTTCTACGGGATATATTGTGGGGTAAATTTGATTATGAGAGTATCCTTAGCAGTAGCAGTGTCGAGTAGTGTTCATTGTGACCTATTTATGAAGGTTGTATATTTCATCTATAGAGGTTAAGTGGTTGAGTGGCGTTCATATGTATTAATTCTGTGGTGAGAATGTCTTGTGTCCTTTGGTTGTGGACATTGATTTAGTGTATCTTGATTAGAATATGGATCTAGATAATCATGATTATTTAAAGTAAATTGGGAGTGAACCCAGAAAATCTTGGTGATTTAGAATTAAGTACTAGCGTTGTGATGTTCTAAAATTAGACATCCAACGGCGTCACTAAGATGAACCTCCTCTTAGGCAATACCTGACGTCCTGTATCCTATGGAAATTATGGTGGTATTAATTTGTAGTTTTAAAGATAATAATGTGGTATTAAGGAATAAGATTCCATGTGGGATCCATAGTGTGGGCTTTGGTAATTATAGGCAATACTCGTTGTCCTATATCCAACCAAAATATATAGTTATGTTAGCTTGTAAATTAGTAGATAGTATGATGTTTACATAGTGAGGAAATTTAGCTATCATGGTTGGATATTCATTAAGGATTGAATGATTAGGCCTAGTGAAGTTGACTTCGGGTTATTAATATGGATAGGCATGTGAATCCATCTTAACAATTCATAAGGGGTACATTATCTACTGTGATGCATTCCCTAGTAATAGGGAGCCTAAGGTTGTGTACCATGTATTTCGATGAAATTATGTCTCTCCTTGAAACTTTGAGATTCCTTATGATGTTAAGGATATAGCCTTACGGTTGGTATAAAATGCAGTGATTAGAAATTATCTATTGAGGTTACGAGTTGGTGGCCTTGATTAGTTAGCATGCATGATAGGATTCTACCACGATGACTTTTACACTGGGATTTGTAGGTCTATTTAGGGATAATTGGTGTCTTTTCACGATTCATCTAAAAGAATCAACGTAGTATTGAGGTTTATGTGGTGATGGTAGTTCATTGATTATTGTAGTATGGTTCGGAGCTAAATCCGTGAGTTGGTTTGTGAGCATGTGCCATGATATGACCTTTGAGGATAATGTCGAAACTAGGTTGATAAATGATATGTTGTGAACCTGGGAGACTTAGAATACGGCGTTGTTCATAATGGTTTAGAGATAGCACTTGAACTAGAATGTTAGGTTTGATTATAGTACCAGCGTGTGCTATCAATATGGTTTGGGATGACCCTAGTGAGGAAGTCATCGGGTCTTAGGCATGGGTAATGCTTGAAATATGAGATGCCTTTACGATAGTTATGATTGGGGATCATGTAAGACGTTGCTAAGAGTTGTAGAAGCAGTCTGTGAGTTAAATGTTTGAAACTATATGAGCATTGTGTTTCACTTAATGGGAGTGATCTCCAAAACTAAGGTTAACTATCGCGTGTTAGAATTGTGAAGACCTAAGTGTGATAGGTCAGTGGCTAATGGTAAACTTTGAAAGAATATAATTTCGTTTAATTCAGATGGTTATGCTTGCCAATGATAGAAATGTGTTATTAGTCTTAAGGAGGGAAGCCTAGAATCTCATCTTCCTAATGAAATCGATTTCGTACTCCATTCATTATCCAAGGATGGATGATTCATGGTTAGGACCCGTCAGGGTTACTGGGTATAACCAGGGTATGGGTCAAGACTAAGACTTTAGAAGATATCAGTGAGGGTTATAGACTTCAAGGGTACATTATATGTTCATTCTTTACATGGCACTATTCATTATCGTAATTTGATTATTTTCTGTTGGTGTGACAGTCGCCTGCTTCATTGCATTCGTTGTGTCCTCTCTGATCCCAATAATGGGAAGTTGTTGATCAGTTCCGATTCAGGTGTAGCACTGCATGATATCAGTAGTAATGCGGGTTAAGCCAATTGTGGTGGATGTGTCACAGTAAATGAGTGCGATATTCTTAGGACGCATTTTTATTCTACACTACTGTGGTCTCGCATTTGTCGCATATAGTTTCCACATGTTACTTTATTACTTTAGGTTAATAGATTTCGTCTATTAAGCCGTATAACAAGTTAGGACTTAGTCATGGGTTTTGAGGTTGTGACTCAAGGATATTTTGAGCATTAGACCCCGATAAAATGTTAGATGTTAGTGTTTCACTTTGGTTAGAACTATGAGGATCGATGATGTGATTGCTTATGTATATATGTGTTGTGACGCCTAGGATGACTCTAGGTTAGTGTAAGGTTCTCGTTGGACATGTAAATCAGGTAGACTAACGTGATAAAGTGATTGTCTTATGATCATTAATATATATTATTAGAAGTGTTGAGGTTTTATCATCCAAGACTAGGCATGGTCCAAAATTGTTGAGTAGACATAGGCTTATAAATCCACGTAGGAAGGATTCATAGTGATGGGTTCAGTGGTGATAGTACGATATTTGGTGAGTATCGATCATCTCGAGGTTTTGTTTAGATAGACATGTTAGGCATACTAAACAATTAGAAATAAGATCTCAGGGTTTACCATGATTGGGTTAGCAATATAATTTATGAAATAAAACCTTAGGGTTTTAGACCATAGTGTTGAGGATGCCCTAGGATTGGAAACTAGTTGCAGCTAACTGGATTCTAAGGTTGATGACCATGAATTTCGAGGATGAAACTTCCTAATGAGGCAAGAATGTAATACCCCGTCTTAGAAAAATAAGTCATCATTAAAAAAGGTTGTACCTACTACATAATGCTCCCGCTTAACTATAGGGTCTTGGAGAGGTTGATGAAGGCAACTCTTACCCCTATATGTTTTAGATATTGAAAAGGTTGCTCTCATGTCTCAAACCAAAGACCAATAATAGATTGAGCCAGGGACTTGCCATTGCACCAAGGGATGACCTCTTCCCTAGAGAAATAAGTATTTAATGATAATTGAAGTAATATATTCAAAGGGAAATTTGAGGAATTAATATATACGGAAGTTATGCCAAACATCACAAAAAGTTACGCATTATGAAAAGTAAATAAGGAGAAAAATTCCCACATCACATGGTTCGCATGGATGAGTATTTAAGTTCTAGTCATCCTAGCAAGTACATTTTTTAATTTTGATACAAAAATGCCAAGGAGTGATTGTGACACGGTCATAGTTAATACAACGTGATTTTTATCAGCACGCGTCGTGCAAAATGCTAACTTGCACGATTTTTGTGGGATAATTCAGAAGGGATATGATAAAATGACCACTTTTATAAGGTCCAAAAAAATACATATGAAAACACAGTGGGGTCAAAATGGAAAAGAGGACACTTTTGTCAAAGTGTTGATCGATCGGCAAAATTGATCGATCAAAACACTATTATGCTGTCATAATTCTCACCTTAGGATTTAAAGAGTTATTGATTTATGGACAATCTAAGACCTAATTTGGAAATTTTTTGAGATAAGAATCTTCTCATTTAGGCCTAAGAGGCTAATAGTTTGGCTATAAGAGGGAGAGAAACCGTAAGGGGGACCATACACACCAAACCCATCAGATTTTTAAATCCCTCACACACTATTGTGGGATCCCATGGGGGAAATCCTTCTACCCCAAATGATATTCACCCTCTTCCCACACTCCTAATATTTTATTTCTCCATTAAATATTATATCTAAGCTCCCAAATACACATAGAAACCCTAGATGGCCTTGTCAGGGTGTAGAAGTTTGTGTTCTTGAGGTTTTTGAGTGGTATTTAAAGGATATTCTTAAGGATTGAAGGTGGGTTTTCCTTGAAGAAGAGTTGTAGATTCTTGCAGGAACCATTGGAGGAAGCTAGAGGAAGATTTTGGTAATCCCTTGAGGCCACCTTTAGAGATGGGAGTTAATCCTCCTACACCTTTTCGAGACTTTAGAGGTGGGAAAAACTAACCTTGACATAGGTATAATTGGTCTTAAATTTCAGTGTGCTTGTTTACATATAGCATGATTAATATGAGTTAGTTTGCATCTGTGGGTTAATTAGTTGCATTCCTATCATTTTGTATAGAGATGGGTTTTTAAGGTGTAGAAATTTTGTAATGTATTCTATATAAAATTTATGAAACAAAATGTGTTAAATGATGTTTTTTATGGAAGATAACATGATTTTGTGAAAAATAATGTATTAGTCTTGAATAAACGATTTTATAAAAATAAATTATGTTTTCCTATGTGAGATAATGGAGTTAAATGATGAAAAAATGAGCTTTCACTTTAAAGGGTATTTTAAGGTGTCTTAAACTCATGATAAAGTAAAACGGGTATAATTTGTAAATGTGTGAAATGTAAGGATTTTCCATACATTGTGGGTCAAAAGTTAACAATGAAAGTTAAAGATTTCAAATGTATAAATAGTAGCAAAGTGGGTATTAAGATGCAAAATCCCATAAATAAATCGTGTATTTCAAATGTCTAAAAAATGGGACTTTAATATATGAAAAGGTGTTATTTTATATATTAAAGGTGTTAAAGTGACAAATGTGAAAGTTTAGTATAATGATGTATTAAACAAATGTTAAAAATAGCTTAAAGTGTTTTAAATGTGAAATTGAAAACTTAATAACCATTTTGGGAGATAACACTCGTTAAACGACCAAATTTGAAGTTTTGTTAAATAAATGACAAATTGGTAATTTACTTAGAATGGAACATTTTTATGGAATAAAAATGTTCACAAATGTTTTTACACTAATGTGAGTGAAAATGAATTAAGTCCCTAAGTGTGTATGATTTTTGGTATAAAATCAACATGGGTGTCACTAAAGAATTTAAAGGAAAAAGAAATAATTTTCCAAGTATTAATGAAAAAATGGATAGTTAAGTCTGGGCTTTTGGATTCATTACGTAAATTTGGATTAATGTGAATACTGGAATAATGTTGAACACATTGAAACGATAAAGGAACACTCGAATGATTTCGATAAATAATTAACATGGCAAAGATGTCCCTAGTGGTGAAAGACCCCAAACCCACTGCACAATTAGCATATGGTGACTGGAACCGATGATGAGGATCCCGTGAAGTCTATGGATATTGGAGGATTTTGAGAAAAGATAATGGTATTAAATTGGAACATGATAAGAAATGGGTTGTGTGAGGGAAATAACCTATCTTATATGAAATGATAACTGTTTCGTTTGATGTATGATATGGAAAAGTAAATTGAGTAATGATTAATGTCCATTAAGTAAAGGATATGGTAAAGTAAAATAGACTAAATGGTTGAGCAAGGTGACTTAATGGATTACTAAGATACCTAAGGAGTTTTTAAACCCATAATAACACAAGTGCGCGTCTTGTATAAGGCTTTCAATTTTAATGAATATTTTCTAACACATCGTGCATGTGTGTTGAAAGGAATTATTAGATAGTGATTAAGAAACTCTGGAGTGAGCTAATGAACGTTAAGTAAAAAAATGTTTTGAATGTAAATGGGAGGTTTTCCCAATAATTATAAATTGTTTAATTGTGTGAATTAATGGGAAGAATATGTTGTTTTTAAGCGTAATGAAACGAAATGACAAACTTCTAAAGATAAGGAGAATAAACAACATCAAATAACATTTTTGGAATAAAACGGTTTAATACATTGGGTCATGTATTTTAAAAGGTATATATATATATATATATGTGTGTGTGTGTGTGTGTGTGTGTGTGTGTTTTCACATGCATGCAGTTGTAGCGTGTGGGTATCCTTTCTGCCGTTCTTTCTGAGCAATCGACTCACTCCCTCCTTTTATTACGGCAGGTTGTGTGTTGTTTCGTATTCTGAGATCATTGTATAGGTAAGTATTCAATTTTCATTTGCGTTAGTAGCTCTATTTACTTGGCTTTGGGGGCACTCGCATTGGGTCACATCACGTAGTTTTATGAAAATTGGAATCACATGTTAATAGATGTAATGTTAAACAATAGTAAAACAATATTAGAAATATTATTTAGATTGTTCCATTGCACTTTATAATTAACGTACAAGAAGGATTGGGTTGATCCATCATTAACCTAAAATTCGGGTGGGGCATTACAAATTCTTATCAGAGTTATACGTTCAATATTACTTCCGGGTGTGACGTGGTGAGGTTGGTAGAAGATCATCTCACCGTTAATGTTGGTTTGGGAAGGTCACAATGGATTAGTGATGATTTCGATTCGTATCCTCGACGACAAAGTCAAGGACATTAGCACAATGTGAAACTCTTATTGAGATGGTAAATGGATAAGTTAGTAGCCGTTCATTTTCCACGACATTTCTGATGTAGATGTTTTGGTAAGTCATGGCTGTCAGTATAGGACAATAACGGCAACACCATCATCTTTAGCGTGAGACGTATTGTGTGGTAACTTTTATTATGAGAGTTGTAAGGACATTTTTCTCATGTCCGAAATGTTTCATTTATTTATGTCGTACGCCGCTACATTTGGCACGTCACCTCACGATCTCACATGACGGCCTCTATCCGAATTCCGAGAATCAAGCATGCATTATCTCCATTATTGTGTCCCTCATCTGCATCAACGACTTCACGTTCCTTGATTCTAGGCTCGTAATGCAAGTGGTACGCAAGAGAAGTCAAATAAGTGAAACAAGGCATGATAGGGATGTTCAAGGGCAAATTGGTAATTTTACAGCCACTGTCAGGAGGACCGGTCAACTGGAAAGTTGAAGATCTTGCCACAACAAAGATACTAGAAGAAACGGCACCTCAATCCGAGCTACGGTGAACAAGTTATGGCCCGTTGAAAATGGAGATATTTACATAGAAAATTCTGGGAATTTTTCTAAGTGTTTAATCCCTAGTTCCCAGCACACTTTCCCGAACCCAGTCCGAAACCGGTTCCGGGGGGCGAACCGGTTCGCAGGGTACCCGAACCGGTTCGGGGTACCTGTACGCTGGATAGAATTTCAGTGTTTTAAAATCGTGGGTCTCTTCATGTATTTCCCTATAAATACCAACTTCGGGGGAGTTGTTTTGCAAGACTTTAGAACACATTTTTGAGAGTCCAAATACATCTAGTCTTCATATTTTTTAGTCCCAAGACTCATGTTTTGATTCACACATCCTTGCCAAATATTTGTGAATCCTTTTGCAACCCAAGAACACAACTTTGGTCTGTTCAACCCTTGTGGAGAAGCCGTTTCTCTTCTCCATTGCAGCCCTACTGGAAAGGGATAGTTCCAGCCGCGACTACAGAATCCGATACCCGAGGGTAATTCTTAGTCAACTTGTATTTTCATTGTAATCCAATTGTAAGCCGTTTTCTTACAAATTATAGTGAAAATAAATGGTTTTGCCCCTATGGGGGATTTTTCCTTAATTGCATGTGTTTGAATGTTCTTGCGTAGATTATCAATTTATTCAAATCACATACTGCTGCATGTTTAGGGTTTGTTTGTGTTAAAAGGGTTTTATATATAATTTGATCATTTGAACGCGAGCACACACGTCTTCAAATTGGTATCAGAGCAGGTTACGCCAATCTATCGCATATTCCTTTTTCCGCAAAATTTTTCTAAGATATCAATTTTCTGAAAAAAATGATTTTTGAAAAAGTGCGTGTTCAAATGGATAAGTCATATTTTAAAATGCCTGTTTTTGACGGGACAAATTATGCTTATTGGAAAGCCTGTATGAGGTCGGCTTTAAAAGCCATTGATGAACGTGTCTGGATTTTGGTTGAACGAGGGTGGACTCCTCCCACCGTGACTGTTGATAATGTGACCAACTTGAAACCTGACACTTCTTGGACTGATGAAGAATTTAAATGGTCATCTTTTAATTCTAAGGGTCTAAGTGCTATTTCTGGGTCTGTCACACGTGATGAGTTCAAACGAATAATGACGTGTACCACGTCAAAAAAGGCATGGGATGCTTTACAACTCACCCATGAAGGAACTAATGCTGTGAAAGAGTCTAAGTTGCAAAACTTGACAACTCAATTTGAAACAATCACCATTCATGATTCTGAATGCTTTGATGAATTTTATGCTAGACTTTCTGACATTGTGAATACTAGTTTTAATCTTGGTGAACATATTCCAAATGCTAGAGTTGTTAAAAAGATTCTTCGTTCTTTGCCTAAGCGTTTTATCCCTAAAGTCACTGTGCTAAATTCTATGGGTAATTTAAATACGCTAAAATTGGAAGAACTTGTAGGAGATTTGCAAACTTATGAAATTGATATGTTCCCTAAAAATGCTAAATATAAAGATAAGGGAATTTCTCTTAAAGCCCAAGAGAGAAGGAGTGAGGGGTCAGCTAGAAAGAGGGTAGAGTCATCTAGAAAGAGAGAGACTGACACGTCAGATTCTGAGTGCGATTTTGACTTGAATGATTTGGCTCTTTTCGCAAAAAATTTCAAGAGTATTCTCAAATTTAAGAAAAATGGCAATTTTAAAGATAAAAAGAAATTTGAGAAAAATAAGTTTGAAAAGAAAAATGAAAAAGATTCCAAAAATCCTCCTCTGAAAGAAAGTGAGAGATGTTTTGAGTGCGATGGTAGGGGTCATAGAGCCTTTGAGTGTGACAATCGTCTGAATAGAGAGAAAGGGAAAGCTGTCCTTAATGCTACCCTTAGTGACGACAGTGAGGTCGAGACGGTGGATTCAGGAGATGAGTCACCGCATGAGTGTAACTTCACTGCATTCATGGCCAGCCAAGTGAGCACTCCTAGTTCTCCTCACGACGTTGAGGATGATGCTTCACTGGGACACCTCGACAGTGAGATCGATGTGAGTGAGGGTGAGGATGACACAAGTGAGAGCGAGAGTGATATACAACGCGCCTACGCTGAGTTATATTCTAAGTCTTTTAAAACTAAAAAGCGTAATAAAGCGTTAGTTCTTAAGATCACCTGCTTAGAGGAAGATTTAAAAAAAGCGAAAGAAAGAGAGTTCTCCACCTGCACCGCCCTGAGAGAGAGAGATTCTACATGTGTCGAGAATGAGAATTTGTTTAGAGAGAAAGAGAGTGTTTTAGAGAAACAGAGAGGGGACTTGATTAAGCAAGTGGCTAGTCTTACGAGTCAGCTCCATTCCTCCGTGGAGACTCGGAAGAAACTTGAAGCCCTTGTTGCCCAGCTGACTCATGATATTGAGAAAGCACGGGAACTCAAGGTACAAATCGAGGACAGATCTGGGAAGATGGGAAAGATGCTCCTCGGCCCCGCTTTAGGTTTTGGTGATCGTCAAGGAATTGGTTATGATGGTGCCTCCACGTCCCAAATTGCACCTGGACCAGTTCCTGAGTTTATTACAACTCCTTATGGTCACCGTCAAAAACCTCGAAGGAGAGTTCGACCAAGAAAAGCAAACCAAGGTCCGCCTTTGACTGTGCTCTTTTGTACTTATTGCAAAAGAAAAGGCCACCTTAGGGAATCTTGCTATAGTATGGGTCGAACACGACGTACTACTGCTCCACCACATCATACTGATAAATTTTCTAGTCTGAGAGAGCGAGTTGAGTTCTTAGCTGCCACGACTCAGAGTTTGATGAAAGAATTTCGACGGATGTCTTCGCCGTTAGTGAATGCTTCTCACATTCCAGCTTAAATCAACAACAACAAAGGCAAACAAAAGGTCATCTCTGCTTGGGTGCCTAAGAAAGATAAAAAGGCCTTTGTTGTTCATGTTGCTCTCAAAGCACATAATACCTCACAGTGGTATTTTGATAGTGGGTGCTCCAGACACATGACAGGTGATGCCTCATTTTTTACGACTCTTGAGGACTATCAGGATGGCAGAGTCACCTTTGGAGATGGGAGCAAGTCTAGCATTATAGGACGTGGCACTGTCGAGTTACCTGGGTTTCCTAAGCTAGAAAATGTTTTGTACGTCAAAGGTTTGAAAGCAAACCTTCTCAGCATTAGCCAGCTGTGCGACACTGACTTTGCAGTAAAGTTTGACCGGGACGCGTGTAAAGTCTATAATCAAGCTGGTAAACTTTTGATGCAAGGGGTGAGGACCGAGGATAATTGCTATGGGACTGAGCCCACGTCCTCACTTGTCTGCAACAACGCCATGAATACTCCTATGGATCTGTGGCATCAATGTCTAGGTCATGTGAACTTTAGAGATCTCAACCGCTTAGCTAAAAATGACCTAGTACGTGGCTTACCATCTCTTGGAAAGTCAACTTCGACCGTTTGTGGACCCTGTCAGTTGGGAAAACAAATTCGTAGTCCCCATAGGAAGTTACATTCCATTACCACCTCTCGTGTTCTTGAGTTGATTCACATGGATCTTATGGGTCCCACTCGTACTGAGAGTCTAGGTGGTAAAAGGTACATCCTCGTGATGGTAGATGATTTCTCCAGGTACTCCATTGTAGGTTTTCTGAGAGAGAAATCCGATGCTGTAGAATTTTTAACGACCAAGTGCCGTGTCCTGCAAAATCAACACGGTGTCACTATTAACAGAATACGTAGTGACAACGACACGGAATTCATAGAAGCAAAGGTAGACCTTTACTGTGATAGCCTCGGGATCAAACATGAGTTTTCTGCTATGAGAACTCCTCAGCAAAATGGGATTGTTGAGAGAAAGAATAGAACGATCCAAGAGATGGCTAGATCTATGCTTCTAGGTCGTAAAGTTTCTAGGAGATTTTGGGCAGAGGCAGTGTCTACTGCATGCCACATGGTGAATAGGGTGTATCTACGTCCACACACACTTCACACTCCTTATGAGTTGTGGACTGGCAAGAAGCCCAACCTGGCATATTTTCGTGTTTTTGGGAGTAAATGCTACATCCTACGGGATAGAGAGCAATTAGGAAAGTTCGACTCCCGGAGCGACGAGGGAATATTTCTAGGATATTCATCGAAGAGCAGAGCATACCGGGTTTTTAACCTGAAGAGCTCTAGGGTTATGGAATCAATAAATGTTACCGTGCAAGATGACGAACCTCCGACGGTTATTGATCCTAACCTTCAGTGTGAGGATGAGGACTGTTCTGACAGTGACTTACCTGTTCCTCTCTCACACTATGTGGACCCTACTCCTGTATTAGGGGACACACCTGCTTGGGTTCGCAAGAGTCATGACCCATCTGCCATTGTTGGCGATCCCACTCTAGGGGTCAAGACTCGTGCTCAGCTAGAGAACGTTGTTAGCCATCTTTGCTACACGTCCAAAGTCGAGCCCAAGAACCATAAAGAAGCACTCAAGGATGAACACTGGATATCTGCTATGCAGGATGAGTTGCTTCAGTTTAAAAAGAATGATGTCTGGGAACTTGTCCCCCGACCCAGTGAGATTAATGTAATAGGTACCCGATGGATTTTTAAGAACAAAATGGATGAAAATGGTACCATAATCCGTAATAAGGCTAGGTTGGTCGTTCAAGGCTACACACAGATAGAGGGTGTAGACTTTGGGGAGACATTTGCTCCTGTTGCGAGGCTTGAGTTCGTCCGTCTTCTGCTCGCCATCGCATGTCATCTGTGCTTCAAGGTGTATCAGATGGATGTCAAGAGTGCCTTTCTGAATGGCATTCTACAAGAGGAGGTTTATGTGGAACAACCAAAAGGGTTTGAAGACCCTCAGCACCCAGAACACGTCTACTATCTTAGGAAAGCCTTGTATGGTTTGAAGCAAGCACCCCGTTCTTGGTACGAGAGGCTTACTTCCTATCTCTTAGCTCGTGGCTTCAAGAGAGGGGGAGTAGATATGACGTTGTTCGTCAGGAGAGATGACGGTGCTATTTTGGTTGCCCAGGTCTATGTGGACGACATAGTCTTTGGATCCACATGCTCCCAGCATGCTCACCACTTTGAGGAGGAGATGAAAAGTGAGTTTGAGATGAGCATGGTTGGCGAGCTTACATTCTTCCTTGGTCTCCAGGTTCGTCAGCTAGAGGATGGGATGTTCATCTCCCAATCCAAGTATGCTAGAGACCTAGTGAAGAAATTTGGTTTAGACTCCGCTAAGCATGCACGTACACCTATGAGTACCACTACCAAGCTTAGTAAGGACACTTCAGGCAAGGACGTAGAGCAAACCTTATATCGGAGTATGATAGGTAGTCTTCTCTACTTGACTGCCAGTCGTCCCGACATCGCCTTTAGTGTTGGAGTCTGTGCGCGATATCAGGTATCCCCAAAAGAGTCATATTTACTTGCTCTAAAATGTATTATTAAATACGTGAGTGGGACTCTCTCATACGGGATTTGGTATTCCTTTGATACCGATGACCGTCTGTCCGCCTATTCGGATGCCGATTGGGCTGGGGATGTAGATGGCTGTAGGAGCACTTCTGATGGGTGTTTCTATTTTGGTTCTGCTCTTGTCTCCTGGCTGAGCAAGAAGCAAAACTCCATCTCTTTGTCCACTACGGAAGCTGAGTACATAGCTGCCGGGAGTTGTTGCACACAACTCTTGTGGATGAAGAAAATGCTGGAGGATTATGGGATTTCACAGGACACCATGACCATTTTCTGTGACAACACGAGCGCGATACACATATCCCACAATCCAGTTCAGCATTCGCGCACCAAGCACATCAGGATACGTGAGCACTTTATTCGTCAGTTAGTTGAGGAGAACACTGTATCCCTGAGTTTTGTTCCCACCGACCGTCAGTTAGTCGATATTTTCACGAAACCTTTAGATGCCCTTAGATTTGAGAGTCTTAGGATGTCTTTGGGGATTTGCACAGTTGACTGAGCGGTTGGTCTATGTCTAGAATATGATGCTTCTTCATGTTCATATCATATGCTTCCTATTGCTAGTCTGTTTTATATGTACCATTGCTTAGTTGTACAGCTTTGTTTATTCTTTTTGCTTTTTATATTTCTTTTGAAAAATACAAAAAGATTTTCTTTATTTTGTTTAAGAAAAGCACAAAAAGATTTTATTTTGATAAAACTTTTGAAAAAGACCAAAAAGATTTTTGTACTTTTAAGCACCTTTTATGGATGAGCATTTAAGATCGCCAAGTCACAACTTCATTCCATATATTCATGTGACTGTTTGATAGAGATTTGAGAGGCTACATCATTTCATCCATGTGCTTTACATTGGTTGGAGTCTTTGAGATGTAATTAGTGATATCGTCCTACATGTTTGACTCCTATATCCTTTATTGCACACATGCACGACTATATTTGATTATTGCACTTGTCTATCTCATATTGGCTTGAGTGTTTCCATCTCAATTCTGTCTATACAATGTACAATATGCGATAAAACTTGACAAGATTGGAATGCATGTAAAAACCGTTTTGGTGAGACTGTGTGTTTTTGTATAACGGGGAGGGGCTGCGAAAGGTAATCATCTATCCTTTGCGCAAAAGCCACCGTTAAAAAGGACCTAAAAAATGGAGGAATTTTAATATCCGAGGTCCAAAAAGGTTAAAAGAGCCCGAAAAAATTTATAGGCAATAAAAAGCAATTCATGCCAAATATGGGCCACTTAGGTTTCACCATCAATTCTCCAAAGTTTGAGAATTTAGAATGCCTCTATTGAAAATAATATCTGAGGGAGTTTGGTTGGAGAATATAAATGGGTTTGCACTTCCTTGAAAGTCCTGAAAAAGCATAAAATCATTTTGGACGTTATTGGTGTGAAAATCATTTTGAGCTTTGATTTGTTGATTTGATTGAGTCAATATCTTATATTGTCATTTTTTTTCACCAAAGGAAGCATTTGAGTTCATTCGCTAGGAATATCCAATATTCATCGTGCACATATGTCATGTTTGTATGCATTGATTTTCCTATCGAATTTTATCACACCACTTCATTTACGCTATCATCGACTTGGTTGCTTTGTGTTCATTCATGGTGTGGTTTTATCCTAGTGTCACCCCGCTCGTGCTTATTTGATTTTTTTCTCTCATTTGTCTATTTGGGGACATCATAAAAAGGGGGAGATTAATGAATTATCTTATTATGGGGGAGATTTGAAATTTGAGTTTGCTCATAAATTGATATATATATATATATGTTTATCTCATCATTTCAAACTCGATATGTCACTTGGTATTTTGCTTTATCTCATGTGTGTAGGTACTACATTGATGATCACTAAAATTGCACACCCTGATGAGAAAAGATTTGAGATTCCTGACGATTTGAAGAACAAACGATGAAGACTATTCACTTGTACCTTTTCCAGTTTTGGGTTCATGGAAGGGTAGATTTGTATAGGCAATTTCATATCTAATAATTCAGATTTTTTATGTATGTACCGGCATAGACATAGGGGGAGATTTATAAGGACATTTTTCTCATGTCCGAAATGTTTCATTTATTTATGTCGTACGCCGCTACATTTGGCACGTCACCTCACGATCTCACATGACGGCCTCTATCCAAATTCCGGGAATCAAGCATGCATTATCTCCATTATTGTGTCCCTCATCTACATCAACGACTTCACGTTCCTTGATTCTAGGCTCGTAATGCAAGTGGTACGCAAGAGAAGTCAAATCAGTGAAACAAGGCATGATAGGGATGTTCAAGGGCAAATTGGTAATTTTACAGCCACTGTCCGGAGGACCGGTCAACTGGAAAGTTGAAGAGCTTGCCATAACAAAGATATTGGAAGAAACAACACCTCAATCCGAGCTACGGTGAACAAGTTATGGCCCGTTGAAAATGGAGATATTTACATAGAAAATTCTGGGAATTTTTCTAAGTGTTTAATCCCCAGTTCCCAGCACACTTTCCCGAACCCAGTCCGAAACCAGTTCGGGGGGGCGAACCGGTTCGCAGGGTACTCGAACCGGTTCGGGGTACCTGTACGCTGGATAGAATTTCAGTGTTTTAAAATCGTGGGTCTCTTCATGTATTTCCCTATAAATACCAACTTCGGGGGAGTTGTTTTGCAAGACTTTAGAAGACGTTTTTGAGAGTCCAAATACTTCTAGTCTTAATATTTTTGAGTCCCAAGACTCATGTTTTGATTCACACATCCTTGCCAAATATTTGTGAATCCTTTTGCAACCCAAGAACACAACTTTGGTTTGTTCAACCCTTGTGGAGAAGCCGTTTCTCTTCTCCATTGCAGCCCTAGTGGAAAGGGATAGTTCCAGCCGCGACTACAGAATTCGATTCCCGAGGGTAATTCTTAGTCAACTTGTATTTTCATTGTAATCAGATTGTAAGCCGTTTTCTTACAAATTATAGTGAAAATAAATGGTTTTGCCCCTGTGGGGGATTTTTCCTTAATTGCATGTGTTTGAATGTTCTTGCGTAGATTATCAATTTATTCAAATCACATACTGCTGCATGTTTAGGATTTGTTTGTGTTAAAAGGGTTTTATATATAATTTGATCATTTGAACGCGAGCACACACGTCTTCAAGAGTAGTCTTAGTAGTAATAATGTCGAGTAGTGTTCATTGCGACCGAAGTATGAAGGTTTTATATTTCCTCTATGGAGGTTAGGTGACTGAGTGGCATTCATAAGTGTTGTTTTTTGGTGAGAAAGTATTGGGTGGGTCCCTTAGTTGAGGACTTGGATTTAGTGTATCTTGATTATAATGTGGGTATAGATAATCATGATGATTTGAATTAACCTTGGAGTAAACCAAGAAATCTTGATGATTAAGTGTTAAGTACTAGCGTTGTGATGCTCTAGAATTGGACCTCATGTGGCATAACTAAGGTGAGCCTCCTCTTACCTTACTTTATTATTTTAGAGATAATAATATTGTATTGACGAATAATATCCCTTATGGAATCCGTGGTGTGGGCCTTGGTGTATATAGGAAATACCCGACGTCCCGTATCATACTAAAATATGTAGTTGTGTTAACTTATAGATTAGCACATGGTATGATGTTTACATAGTGAGGTAATTTAGTTGTCATGGTTGAACATTCATTAAGGATTAAATTATGTCGCCTATTAAAATCGACTTCGGGTTAGTAATATGTATAGGCATGTGAATCCATCTTAATAATACCTTGAAGGTGTATACTAAGGTTTAGCTAATGAGATTTTAGTGCCAGTGGTAGACATTCCCTAGTAATAGTGTACCTACGATTGTGTACCTGGAAATGATGTCTCACCTTGAAACTTTGGGATTCCTTATTATGTTAAGGATATAGCCTTACGGTTGGTATAAAACATAGTGATTAGGATTGATACCTTGAGGATTTGAGTTAGTGTCCATGATAGGTTGTCATGCATGATAGGATTCTACCACGATGACTCTTATATTGGGAAGTGTAGGTCCATTTGGGGATGATTGAATTGATGTCTTTTCCAGGAAGCGTTTGGAAAAATCAATGTTGTATTGAGGTTTATGTGGTGATGGTAGATTATTAATGATTGTAGTATGGTTAAGTGATGTTGACTTATGACAGTGCCCTAGAGCTAATTCCATGATTTTGTTTATGGGCATGTGCCATGATGAAAACTTTGAGGATAACATTGAAAATAAGTTAATAAGTGTTAGGTTGTGAACCTAGGAGACTTAGAACACAACAATGTTCAAAATGGTTTAGAGATAGAACTTGGAATGGGATGTTGGGCTTGATTATAGAACCTACGTGTGTTGTCTCTATGGTTTGGGATGACCCTTGTGAGAAAATCATTAGGTCTTACACAAGGGTAATGCTTAAATGTTGGTATTCCATTAGGATAGTTATGATTTGAGATCGTGTACGACATTGCTAAGAGTCATAGTAGAGGTCCGTGAGTTGAATGTTTTAAACTATGTGAGAATTGTGTTTCACTTGATGAGAGTGATCTCGAAAACTAAGGTTAGCTATCATGTGTTAAAATTGTGAAGACCTAGGTGTGATAGGTCAGTCGATCATGGTAAGCGTAAAAAGAATATAATTTCATTTGGTTCACATGATTGTGATTTCCAATGATGGAAAGGTTTCATTAGTCTTACGGAGGAAAGACTAGGATCTTATCTTCCCAACGAAATCGGTTTCATTAGGACCCGATAGGGTTAATGTGTTCAACCTGGGTATGGGGAAAGGATAAGACTTTAGCGGATATCAGTGAAGGTTATAGTCTTTAAGGGTATGTTATGGGTTCATACTTTGTGTGGAATTATTCATTATCAAAATTTGATTTTTTTTGTTGGTGTGATAATTGCCTCATTTGTTGCATTCCTTGTGTTTTATTTCATCCCGATAACTGGAAATCGTTGCTAAGTTTTGATTCAGGTGTAATGCGGCATAAGGTCAGTAGTGATGCGAGTTAAGCCTATTGTGGCGGATGCGTCACGGTAAATGATTGCGCTATTCTTCGGAGGTAACTTTATTCTACACTACTTTGTGTATAAGCATAGTCTCACATTTTTTGCATATAGTTTGCTTGTGTAACTTGATTACTTTAGGTTAACTGGTTTTGTTAATTAACTGGTATAACTAGTTATGACTTAGTTATGGGTTTCAAGATTGTGATTTGAGTAAACTATGAGCATTAGACCCTGATAAAACATTAGATAATTGTGTTACACTTTGCCTGGAATTGTGTAGATGGCAGATGTGATCGCTTGTGTATATTTGTGTTGTGATACCTACGATGACTTTAGGTTAGAGTAACGATCTCGTAGGAGATGTCAATCGTGTAGACCATTGTGATAAGGTGACTGCCTTATGATCATTGAAATATATGATTAAAAGTGTTGAGGTTTTATCTGCCTACGCTAGGCGTGATAACAAATTATTGAGTAGATGAAGGATTTTAAATCCTCGTAGGAAGGATTCATGATGATGGGTTCATTGGTGATAGTACGATATTTGGTGAGTATCGATCATCTCGAGGTTTTACTTAGATTGACATGTTAGGGATTCTTTATAATTAGCAATAAGACTTTATGGTTTGACATGATTGGGTTAGCATTATAATTGATGAAATAAAATCTTTGGGTTTTAGACCAAAGTGTTGAGGATGCCTTAGGATTGGAAATTGGTTGTAGATAGCTGGATTCTAAGGTTGGTTGCCATGAATTTTGAGGATTAAATATCCTATGGAGGGAATAATGTAATACCCCAACCTATAAAAATAAGTATTTAATGATAATTGAAGTATTTTATTTAAAGGAAAATTTGAGGAATAAATATATACAGAAGTTATGCCAAATGGCATGAAAAGTGACGCATTACAAAGGGTAATTAAGGAGTCGTTGTGGCATGGTTTGCATTGATTCATATTTAACTTCTAGTAGTCATAGTAAGTTTGTTGGGTAAGTTTGATTCAAAAATACCCCGGATTGATTGTGACACGGTCATGGTTAATACAATACGATTTTTTCAGCTTGCGCCGCGCAATACGCAAACTTGCGCAATTTTTGTAAGACAGTTGGGAAGGGATAAAAATAAAATGACAACTTTTATAAGGTCCAGAAAATACATATAAAAATAACATGGGGTCAAAATGGAAAATAGGACACTTTTGTCAAATTATCATTCGATCAACAAAATTGATCAATCAATTGATCGCTGCTAAAACTCGAATCTGCAGCAACACTATTGTGTTGTCACATTACCCACCCTAGGATTTAATGTGTTGTAGATTTTTGGATAATCTACGACCTGATTTTGAAATGTTATGAGATTAGAATCTTCCCATTTACTCATAAGAGGCCAATAGTTTTGTTATAAGAGGGAGAGAAACTGTAAGGAGGACCATACACACCAAACCCATCAGATTTATATGCCCCTCTGTTACCGTCTTGGGCTCCCATGGGGGAGAACCTTCTACCCCATATGATATCCACCTTATTCCCACACTCCTAAGCTTTTATTTCTCCACTAAAGACTATAGCTAAGATCCCAAATACATATAGAAACCCTAGATGGCCTTGTTATGGTGTAGAAGGTGGTGTTATTAAGGTTTTGGAGGCGTACTTGAAGGAGATTCTTAGTGATTGAAGGTGGTTTTTCCTTGAAGATGAATTGTATAGTTTCTTTAGAGCACCATTGAAGAAAGCTATAGGAAACTTTTGGTAACCCCTTAAGGCTCCTTTAGATGTAGGGGTTGTTTCTCCTACAACAACTTTTCTACCACCATATGGAGACTTTTGAGGTGGGAAAAACTTGCTTGACATAGGTTTATTTGGTGTTAAATTTCAGTATGCTTGTTCACATATATTTGGCTTAATATGTGTAGAATATGAATTGGTTTGCATCTATGGGTTAATTACTTGCATTCCTATCATTTTATATGGAAATGGATTTTAAAAAAGAGACTTCAAATGGGTTTTAAGGGTGTAGAAATTTTAGAATATATTCTTTAAACATTTTATGAAATAATATGTGTTAGATGATGTTTTTTATGGAAGATAACATGATTTTGTGAAAAGAAATGTATTAGGCTTGATTAAGCCTTTTTATAAAATACAATATATTTTCCTATGTGAGATAATGAAGTTAAATATGGAAAAAATGAGATTTCACTTTAATGGGTATTTTAAGGTGTGTTAAACTCATGAAGAAAGTAAAACGGGTTTAATGTGTAAATATGTGAAAAAAGGGATTTTTTATAAGTTGTGGGTTAAAAGTTAATAATGAAAGCTAAAGGTTTCAAATGTATAAATAATAGCAAAGTGGGTGTTAAGATGCAAAATCCCATAAATAAAGTGTGTATTTCAAATGTCTAAAGAATGGGACTTCAATATATAAAAAGGTGTTATTTTATATATTAAAGGTGTTAAAGTGACAAATATGAAAGTTTATAATAATGAGGTATTGAAACAATGTTAAAAATGGTTGAAACTGTTATAAATGTTAAGTTAGAAACATAATAAGCATTTTGGGAGATAACACTCGTTAAAGAATCAAACTGCAAGTTTTGGTATATAAAGGGTAAATTGATAATTTACTTGTGGAACATTTTCATGGAATAAAAATAGACGAATGTTTTTCACTAATCTGGGTGAAAATGAATTAAGTCCCCAAGCGTGCATGATTTTTGGTAAAATATTCAACATGTGTATGAATAAAGGACTTGAAGGAGAAAGAAATAATTTTCCAAGTGTTGATTGAAAAATGGACGGTTAAGTCCAGTAGTTTGGCTTCGGCCCGTAAATGTGGATTAATGTAAACATTGGAATAATGTTGAACACATTGAAAAGATAAAGGAGCACTCGAATGGTGCTGGAAAATAATTAAGCAGGGCATGACATGCCTTGTGGAAAAAGACCCCAAATGCATGTCACAGTTAGTATATGATGACTGGAACTGACGGTATTGAGCCCGTGAAGTCCAGGGGTATTGGCGGATTTTGAGAAAAGATAATGGTATTAAATTGGAACATTATAAGAAATGGATTGCATGAGGAAAATAACCTAACTCATACGAAATGACAAATGTTCCATTTGATGTATAATATGGACAAGTAAATTTAATGATGACTAATGTCCACTAAGTAAAGCATACGGTAATGTAAGATAGACTAAATGGTTAAGCGAGATGACTTAATGGATGATTAATCTACCTGAGGAGGTTTTAAACCCATAATAAACAAGTGTGCATTTTTTATAAGGCTTTCAATGTTAATTGATATTTTCTAACACGATGTGCACGTGTGTTGAAAGAAAGTCTTAGATAATGATTAAGAAAATCTAGTGTGAGCCAATGAACGTGAGTAATAAACTTTTGAAAGTAAATGAGAGGTTTTCCCAGAAATTGTAAATTGTTTAATGTGAGTTAATGGGAAGAATATGCTAGTTTTAGGCATAATGGTATGAAATGACTATTCCTAAGGATAAGGAGAACAAATGACATCAAATAATGTTTTTGGAATAAAATGGTTTAATACATTGGGACATGTACTTTAAAAGGTATATATGTAGATATATATACGTATTTTCACATGCATGTAGTTGTAGCATATGAGTACCTTTTATGTCATCCGTTTTTATACCGCATTTGTATAAGTTCCCACTGAGCATTCGGCTCACTCCCATATTTTGTTACAGTAGGTTGTGTGTTATCCCGTATGTTGAGAGTGTTGTACATGTAAGTATTCAATTTGCATTTACTTGGCCTTGGGTGCACTCCCTTTAGGTCACATCACGTAGTTTTACAAAAAATTAAATCACATGCTAATAAGTGCAACGTTAAACAATAATAAAACTGGATTAGAAAAATTGGTTTGAAAATGGGGATTAATAACACATATACCACCTCTAAACTCAGATAGTTCTTATGCCCTGGTACAATGGCATGCTGGATACAGAAATATAAAACATCATATGTGGATTAGTAGTAGACCATATGGGGATTTTTCCCAAAGCTAATGAATTTGACTTTTGGGAAAAACTAATCAAACACTTTCACTTTTATATTGTGTTACTGGATTGGAAAACTCTTCCTTATAGCATAAAATACACTTAAACTTGAAATTAAAGTTGGGGGGAAGGAAGTACTTGGTGGTATATACAGTAACAAAGCAAATAATGTATCAGTTCAACACAAAGCAGAACATGTTTAAAGCTTGAAGCATGCATGGTACATATAAAATGCATATTTTTTTATCATATAATGTGTATCATCTACTTTCACTATACCATCGGTACCGTCGACCCCAATCAACTTTCCAGTGGACTCTCCTTGTGCCCCACACATTATCTTGATCTTATCAGACTTACTTGGCACCACCATCTCTATTTCATTTGGAAATGCATGGACTGTTTCACTAATGCCACTTGAACCCATAGCTATCTTAAATGAACCATCTTGAACCATAAATCCCAAGCATAAGAACACTGCTTCAAACACAACAATTCTAATATATGAGGAGAAAACAAACAGAAATGCCAAACTTTTAAAATTTTATAAATAACACCTTGTAGGTTAAAATAGCCCCATGAACTATGTATTTTGTTGCAAAGTCCCCCTTATAAGGACTTTTTAGCAGTGTTTTTTTTGCCTAGGAGGTCCTTGCAATAAAATGTTGACTTCAGTGGTCGTGCGTTGGATATAGTTCAAGGGGTCTCTAGCAAAATCAGTAGAGTAAATTCCTTTTTTTCAATTTTAGGATTAACCCATGCTTCCCATTGTCAAACTCCCATCTTTTTTAACATATTTTTCTCTTTTTGATTAATCAAAATTTCACAGATTACCATTAAGCGATGGCTGCAATTGTCAGATGCAACAATATAATGCAATTATCTTCCACGTGAAAACAACTTCAACCACAAAGATTGGGATTTATAACAAAATAAAGCAATTATCTTAACATTCATAAAATAAGAATCACGGTGGGTAAACATTGCCTTTTCCGATTCCCTAGTTATCAAATTACCTTCTTCATTTAGAACAGGTAAACATCGCGTTGCTAAAGTGTAGTGGTCCTGATGGGTTCCCAACATTAAAGATCCTCAATAAAACCTGATATTTGAAGGGTAAAACATACAAATTAGCCCCCCAAAATGTAAATGAACTAAAGAACAATTCCAAATCCATCAAATACAAATTAGGAAAAACAATAAACAAAATAGAGTACCATAATCAACCACAATACTTCTTATGAAATGAGAATACAATTAGTACCTAAGATTTCTTGAAAATCAAATTGGAGATACAAAATTAGTACCCGAGAAAGTAAAGTACACATATTACTCAAACACAAACATGTACAAAAAGTTTAATTGTTAAAATGTACAACTCGAAGTTTAGAATTATAAATTTCAAGAAAACCACCCCAAAATGAAATTCTAAAACCTCTAAATTTAAAGAAAACCCCAAAAGCTCAGTGGGTATCCAAAAATCTAAAACAACCAAAACGTAAAACAACAACAGCAAGTCCTAAAATCTCCATAAAAAGAAGTAAACCCTAACAATCAAATGCTTAACATGGTTTCAGATCATTCGCACCATGGTGTATACCCATTGTAGGCTTAATATACCTCTTACAAGCTCTTTTATACCTTCAGCAAACTCAATATACCAGTTGCAAAACCCCAAATCAACTATGTTAACTCAGAAAACCCCAAATAAAAATTTCACAAAGACCAAAAAATCAACTACGTTAACTCAAGAAGCCCACTTGAAATTTCAAAAACAAAACAATAAATCAACTATGTTTATAACTAAAAAAACGAAATAGGAATTTAAAAAAAAAACATAAATCAATCAGATATGTGATTGTTTGTGTGTGTGCCTGTAAGAGGGTGTGTGTGTGTGTGTGAGAGAGAGAGAGAGAGAGAGAGGCAGAGGCAGAGGTAGGTGGAAATGATGTAGGAAGGCGGGTTCGTGTGTGTTAGTGTGTACATGTGTGAGTGTATAAGAGAGAACGCTACCTGAAGAGGTTTTCATTGGGAGAGAGCCAAAATCTGTGAGCCAAAACCTGTGATTTCTCCACCTGCGATTTCCTCACCTGTTGATTTGGTGGTAGCTCAGACATAAACTCAAAGTAAACAAATTAGGGATAAAATGAAATAATAACCGTGAAAATGATATTACCTGATGAATTTATGATGATGAAAACTACGACAACAAAGAGTGGAAATGAAGAAGAGCAAAAATGAGTCTCAGATGAAAACCGACCTGATAAAATACTGAGCGAGAGAGAGAAGGGGTCATCTCGTATACATACAAAGCTTAGATAGAATTTTGTGCGTACACTTCCTATTTTTCCCTTTATTTTGAATTAAAGAAAAATAGAAACCAATTAATATAGTGAGATAAAAGACGGGGAAACCAAAAAGAAAAGGGTAAAAGAGGAAAATGCATCAAAATAATCTCAACCCTCCATTTTTAGTCTTGTTCGCTTCGATCTGAACCGTGAAGTGTCACCCCATCTTATGAATAGTGAAAACACCATTGTAACTTAGATAGATAGATAGATAGATAGATAGATAGATAGACAGATAGATAGATAGATAGATAGATAGATAGATAGATAGAGAGAGGGAGAGAGAGAGAGAGAGAGAGAGAGAGAAAGAGAGAGAGAGAGAATGTTGAAAACTGTGGGGAGACTCACCCCTAATCTCTCTTCTTCTAAACCCCGAATAAAGCCTTATAAAAATTCACCTCAAATCTAAAATCCCATTTTTGATGATATGGGTGCATCAGGAGCTGACACATCATCGATCTAATTATCCAAACTGTGACAGCACAGAAGGGCGTCTTAATCTAAAATTTTCTAAACCGGTCATTTGAATGAGAATCTCTCCAAGTTTGAATGAGAATGAGATCTTGTTCGATCTCCCTATGGAACGAACTTCTAACGAGGTGATACACATATGTAGTGATGTATCATTTGATCATTGTTAGATGTCTACTTCAAATGAACTGGGCTTTTACTTCGATCCACTATAACCTCGTTCAAACGAGAATCTCATTCGAAAAACTTTTGAGCTCGTTCGATCAAGCGAGGTTCCTTAAATCTCCAATTTTTACCCAGAAACTGCCAACAATTACCATCAATGATAGAATAATTGCCAAATGGCCTTGTAAGATAAACGAAGACCTCGCACGGGATCAATCTAACTCATAGGAACTGACTATATAGATTGGGGACTCTCGATTTGAGAATAATATTCTAATTTGGAAATATCAAGATGTAAGCTTGAAAACATGTCGTTAAAGGGAGAAAATGAAAACAACACCCAAATGGCCTCGCACGAGACACAAGCACCTCATGCTGGACCACTGTAAATCCTAGGAACTAACTGCATCCGCAAAAGACCCCCGATTTGAGAATATGATGATAATTTAAAAACCAAAAAAATTAGGCTTGATAGCCTGTCATTAAAGGGTGAAAACACAAAACAATCCCCAAACGGCCCCTCATGAGACACAAACACCTTGCATAGGACCAATGTGACTTGTAGGAACAGACCGTGTCCTCACGGGGCTCCCGATTTAGTAATATGATGATAATTTACTCGTTAAAGGGAGAAAATACAAATTATCCCCCAATTACCCCGTACAAGACACAAACACCTAGCGCGGGAAGAATGTAACTCCTAGGAGTTGATTGTATCCTCACAAGAGTATTGGTTTGAGAATATGATGATAATATATATATTTAAAAACATAGGGTTGAAAATATCTTGTTAAAGGGTGAAAATACAAAATAGCCCCCAAACGGATACGAAGACCTCCCATGGGACCAGTATAACTTGTATGAAGTGATCGTGTAGTCAGGGAACTCTCGATTTTGTAATATGTCAATAATTTGAAAGTCTCAAGACATAGGATTAAAAACATGTCGTTAAAGGGTAATAACATAAAATAATCCCCAAACGACCTCTCACGAAACCCGGACACCTCACATATTACTAGTGTAATGTGTATGAATTGAATGTATCCTCATGGGACTCTCAATTTGAGAATATGATGATAATTTCAAATCTCAAGACTTGGGCTTGATAATGAGTCGTTAATGGGAAAACACGTGAAACTTCCCCCAAACGGCTTCATACGAGACAAGAACACCTCGCACGGGACAATTGTAAAGCTTAAGAACTAACGGTCTCCCCACTAGACTCCCAATGTTATAATATCATGATAATTTACAAATCTCAATACTTAGGCCTGAAAAAAATCCGTTAAAGGGAAAAAATGCGAAAGTACCCCCAAATAACCCATATAAGACACGAATAGTTAGAAGGGGACATAGGTAACTCATAGGAACTAGTCGTTAAGTCACGATTTGAGAATATTTTGATAATATGAAAAACCAACACAGGAATGAAAACATGTCGTTAAATGGTGAAAATGCAAAACATCACATAAATGGCCCAATAGAAGACATAAACACCCCACGCGAGACCAATGTAGCTCCTAGGATATGATCGTGACCTCATGGGACTCATGGTTAGACAATATGTTGATAATTTTTAAATCTCAAGACACATAGTTTAAAACATAATGTTAAAATAATAAAAATGCAAACTCACCCGTAAACAACCCCGTACCAAACACAAACCCCTTGCACATGACCAATGCAACTCCTAGGAAATTATTGTGTCCTCATGAATCTCCTAATTTCATAACATGATGATAATTTGCAAATATTAATACTTGATATTAAAAATATGTACTTAAATGGCGAAAACTTGAAAGCACCCTTTAACATCCCTGTATGAGACATGAACAACTCTCGCCGGTATAATGCAACTCGTAGGAACTGACTGCATATTCATGAAACTCCCGGTTTTATAATATGGTAATAATTTATATATATCAAGACTTAGGAACTAAAACATTCCTTCAAAGGGAAAAATACAATAAAACAAACGGACCATTACGAAACATGAACACCATGTACGAGACCAATGTAACACGTTAGAACTGATAATGTATTCATGAGACTCACGATTTAAGAAATTGGCAATAATTTGCAAATATAAGGACATAGGCTCTAAAATATACCATTAATGGGAAAAAATATCAAACAACCCCGAAACGACCATGTACTTGACACGAACACTTGGGACGAGACCAATGTAACTCGAAGGAACTGGATGTGAAGTCACGGGACTCCTAATTTGAGAATATGATGAAAATTTTCAAATATGAATACTTGGGCTAAAAAGATGTTGTTAAAAGGGGTGGAAAAAAGAAAAATAACCCCCAAAAGGCCTTGTAAGAGACACGAACACCTCTAAGTGAACCAACATAACTGATAGCAATTGACCATGTATTCATAGGACTCCTAATTTGAGATATGATGATAATTTAAAAACCTCAAGATTAAGGATTGAAAACATGCTATTAAAGGGGAAAAAAGGAAAAATGGCTCACAAACGGCCCCATACGAGACATAAACACGTTATGAAAGACCAATGTAACTCTTAGGATCGGACTGTATCCCCATAGGACTCCTGGCTTGATAAAATCATTATAGTTTACAAATATTGAGATTTCAGCTTAAAAAGATGACGTTAAAGGGTGAAAATGCCAAATCGACATCTAAAGGCCCCTTAGGAGACCTGAACAACTCTTAAGATACCAATGTAACTCATAGTAACTAGCCGTGAAGTCGTAAGATCCCCAATTTAAGAATACGATGATAATTTCAAAATATTAAGACTTAGACCTGAAAACATATCAGTAAAGGGAAAAAATGCTAACCCTAAACAACAATGTAAGAGACACAAACACCTCGCAAAGGACCAATGTAACTCATATGAACTGCATCACTCCCGAATGGAGAATATGGTGGTCTGTTGAAAATCTCAAGATAAAGGCATAAAAACATGACGTTAATGGGAAAAAATGCAAAATAGCACCCAAATGACCCCGTGCAAAAGATAAGCACCTCGTGAAGGATCAATGCAACTCCTAGGAATTAATTGTGTCCTCAAGACACGTATGCTTTAAGAATATGATGATAAGTTGAAAATCTTAAGATGTAGGCTTGAAAACACGTCATTAAAGGATGAAAATAGAAATTAGTTCCTAAATGGACCCGTAGAGACATGAAAACCTCATGCGGGACCAATGTAACTCGTGGGAATAGACCGTGTCCTCACGACACTCTCAGATTGAGAATATGAAGATAATTTCATAAATATTACAATTTAGGCTTGAAAACACGCCATTAAAAGTTAAAAACACAAAACAGGACCCAAATAGCCACTCACGAGACACGAACACCTCACATGGGGCCAATATAACTTAGGCTTGACTGTGTAGTCACATGACTCTCGATTTAATAATATGATGATAACTGCAAGAATCTTAGGACTTAGACTTGAAAACATCTTGTTAAATAGAGAAACACAAAATAGTTCCTAAATAGCCCCTCACAGGACACAAACACCTCGCACGGTACCAACGTAACTCTTGTGAATTGATTTATTCTCAAGGGACTCCCGATTTGAGAATATGATGATAATTTACAAATATCAAGACTTAGACTTGAAAACATGTCGTTAAAGGGGGAAAATCATAAAATTCCACCAAATAGACACATACGAGACTCGAACACCTAGTACGAGACCAATGTAATTCGTAGGAACTAACCATTTACTCATGGGACTCTTGATTTGAGAATATTCTGATAATTTGAAAAAATTAAGACGTGGGCATTAAAACATGTCGTTAAAGGGTGAAAATGCAAAATATCCCACAATGGCCCTGTAAGAGAAATGAAAACCTCGCGCAGGACCAATGTAATAACTAGGATATGATATATCCTCATAGGTCTCATGGTTTGATAATATGATAAGAATTTACAAACCTCAAGACTTAGGGTGGAAAATGCCATTAAATGGGAGAAAATATAAAAGCGCCCCCAAACAGCCCCGTACGAGACATGAACGCCTCGCACGGGACCAATGTAACTCCTAGGTACTGATTGTATCTCCATAGATATCCCAAATTGAGAAATTGATGATAATTTGAAAATATCAAGACTTACGATAGAAAATATGTTGTTAAATAGCAAAAACACAGAAGTTCCTTTAGATGGACCTGTACGAGACACGGGCATCTTAAACAAGACAAGTGGAACTCATAGGAACTGACCGAGTAGTCATGGAACTGCTAATTTGGGAATATTATGTTAATATGAAAATTTCAAGATTTATGATGAAAACATTCCATTAAGGCCCCCCCAAATGAACCAGTACAAGGCACGAACAACTCACGTGGGACCAATGTAACTGCTAGTATATAGTTGTGTCCTCATCACACTCAAAGTTTGAGAATATGATTATAATTTTCAAATCTCAAGACTTGATGTTAAAAATATGTTGTGAAGGGAAAAAGCAAAAGAGCCCCTAAATGGCCTCGTACTAGACATAAACACATAAAACGAAACCAATCTAACTTAGAAGAACTCACTTTATGGTCATGAGAATCTCAGTTTGATAATTTTATGATAATCTCTATATATCAAGGCATAGCAATGAAAACATGTTGCTAAAGGTAAAAAACACAAAATAGCCCCCAAATGGACCATCATAAGACACAAACACCTCACACAAAACAATGTAAGTTGTTGAAACTGATAGCGTATTCACGGGACTCTTGATTTGAGAAATTGATGATAATTTAAAAATCTCAAGAGATAGGCTAGAAAACATACCGTTAATGAGAGAAAATGCAAAACATCCTTAAAATGGTATCATACTTGACACGAATACCTTGTACAAGACCAGTGCAACTCGAAGGAACTCACATTATTGTCACGGGACTCACTATTTGAGAATATAATGACAATTTTAAAATCTCAAGATTTCGGTTTGAAAAACATATCGTTAAGGGAAAAAATTGCAAAACAACCCCCACCTTATAAAAAAACACAAACACCATGTACGGGGCCTGTAAGGACACAAATTTCCAATAAATTTCCAATTGAGTCCATATATAGTTTTGGCTCAATTCCGGACAAAAACATGTATTCATAGGATTGTATTTAATTGTAATATTCTCAAGCCTATGAAAAGTTTATTGAAGACGTAGCGGCAAAGAGTATAAAGCTTCATCATCATTCCAGTTTCGTGCCTCGTTTATACGTCATCAACCATAGTTCCATGCTCCCAAGGTATGAATGCCATTATATATATATAGGAGCTTGGAACTTGTTTATTGGGTGTTAGGTTTTTAAAACTGTGTTTTGTTTTCAGATGTTCTCTATTAAAACTTATATATAAATTATATAATGTTGTTGGGCTTAAAAAGAATTTTTTTTGAACAATCTGTGAGTTCGTTCGAAGTGTCGTTCGAATGAGATTGTCGTTCGAACCACAAGTAGTTTGAACGAGATTGCCAACGACCTCCCATTATGGCATACTATAACTTCGTTCGAAATGTCGTTCGAATGAGATGGTCGTTCTAACGAGATTTCTAACAAGCTTCTAACGAGTTCATACTGGAACTTCGTTAGAAGACTCGTTCGGACAAGCATGTCGTTCGAACGAAATGTCGTTCGAGCGAGATTTGGCGGGAACAGGTTTTTGGCAGTTTTAAGCAGTTTTACCCACTTTCCCACTTGGTTTTACCCCACTACTTTTTACTGAATATCAATGTGCGGGAAACCATTTTTCTAATCTATCTTTTTCATATCTTACTAACCCCTATAGAGTGTTTTGAGAGTAAAATAAAATAGGGAAAAAGATCTTGTTTTGAGTGAGTTTTTATCAAAGAGAAAAACATACACCACTCTAGTTTACACCCAAATTAGTTTCTTCCAAGTTCCCATATTCATATATCTTGCTTGGAGATTGGCACCGGGTTCATCTCTTCCATTCAAAGAGAAGTTTCGGGTTTTCTTTTACATCCCATAAAGAAAGAAGAAGAGGTTATTTCAGCATTACCCACTTGGAGAAAGGCTCCTTGCTTGGGTGACGGTGACCATATAAAGTCCGATCGGTGGATTTCGAGAGCGCGGTGGAGCTCCAAGGTTATCCGCTAGGAAGAGGTATCTACAAGAAGAAGCATCGGGGCTTGAGAGGGATCGAGTCGTGTGTTGTAAGCCTTTCTGTCTTGTATTTGTAAATGCCTTACTTAATGGATTTGTGGCTAGGGTCGTCCGAGGTTATTTCCCGTCTTGGGTTTTTCCTCGTACATCGCGGCGTAGTGGATTGATGATCTATTTTTATCTTGCATAATGAATTAAAACTCATGCTTAGGGTAAAAAGATAAAAAAAAATTTTGGTTTAATTTAATCTCTACGTGTTTAATTTGGGTAATGTGTAGTTAACTTGGTTTAAGTGAAAATGATTTTAATGCGTTAATTTAATTTCACTCGGTTTAATTTTAATTTGTTTAAGAAAATTAAAATTTGGTAATTCGTTTGTTTGTGAACCATCACACTTCTTTACGCTTTCGCATCTTGTTTCATAAAAAGGAAATAATATTATAATTTTAAAGAGTTTAAAATCCGGGGATCCACACCCTCTTACAAATTGGTATCAGAGCCAAAGCGATAAATTATTTCGTTAAAGATCCTCTAAATAATTTTTGGCTAAAATGGAATTTTCCCCATTTTCAAAATTTCCTATTTTCGATGGTTCTAACTACGCGTATTGGAAAGTGCGAATGAAATCGGCACTTAAATCTATCGATGAAAGGGTTTGGATGTCTGTAGTTAACGGGTGGTCTCCACCAACTCATTTAGTTGAAAATGAACATGTTCCCAAACTGGCCGATAGATGGACTGAGAATTAGTTTAAACTTTCTAATTTTAATTCCCGTGGTTTGAATGCCTTGTTTAGAGTTGTCACACCGGATGAATTTCGACGTATTATGACGTGTGAAACCGCTAAAGAAGCTTGGGATATTTTATAACTAACTCATGAAGGAACTAGTGTCGTTAAAGCTTCGAAACTCCAAAACCTCACCACTCAATTTGAAACTATCAAAATGAACGATAATGAAACTTTTGATGAGTTTTATGCTAGACTTTCCGATATTGTCAATTCATCTTTTAATTTGGGAGAGAAAATACCCGACAACCGAGTTGTAAAGAAAATTTTAAGGTCCCTACCCGATAGATTTATTCCAAAAGTGACCGTTTTAAATTCTTTACTAACTTTAGCCTCTACGAAATTAGAAGAGCTTGTAGGTGATTTACAAACCTATGAACTAGATATGTTTCCCTCTAAAACTGAAAAGAAAATTGAAAAGGGCGTTGCTTTAAAAGCCCGAAAAGAGGTCAAACAAGTAGTAGAGAGCGAGAGCGATAGTGACTCGGAAGATATGGCTTTGTTTGCTCGTAAATTTAGAAAATTTCTTAAATTTAACAAAGATAAATTTAAAAATGATTTTAATAAATTTGAAACTTCTAAGCATGATAAAGCCAAGAAGATACCTAAAGCCGAGAAGATCCCTAAACCTATTAATGAAAATTCAAATAGGGACGAGTCTAATAGGTGTTTTGGTTGTGAGGGTTATGGCCATAGGGCTTCTGAGTGCCCCACTAAACTAAGGAAAGAGGGTAAACGACCCATTGCATATAATGCGACCCTTAGTGATAGTGATAAGGAAGAGGGACCCAATTCCCCCCACTAAGCCTAATTTTGTGGCTTTGAAGCACCTTATACCTTTGACTTGCTTAAGTCTATACTGTATAAGTGTTCAACTAGTTTGGAAATAGTGACAAAATTTGTTGTCCATCCTAGAATCCAAAAAGCCTCAGAACCTATCTCTCTAATCCTCTTCAATGATCTATGAAGGAATAAAATGAATCACACTACACACAATTAGAAGTGCATACATGTGTTCATATTGCTTAAAATTGAGTGTATGTTTAATTCCCCTTGAATTGGAGCTTTAATAATTTTTTGGGAATTTTTAAATATTTTTAAATATTTTTTAAACATTTTTAAACATTTTTTAAATAAATGTTTTCATAAATAAAATGGGATTTTAAAGTTTGTGGGGTTAATATCTTATTTTGGAAACTTCAGTTTTCACTCGAATTGTATGGTTGGGTAGGATCTCAAAGCGCTAGAGACTTCAGGGTACCTTCTGTAATTATTTTAGATGCGCGTGTGAGAGCCACTCACAAGCCTACACTTGTCATCCTCCTGATGCTTCGAGTTGTGTTTCTTTTGTGAGAAGGTTGGATGGTTGATTGCTGGTCGTTGGATCATTCCTAATCGAGGGTCTGCATGTGTTCTTGGTTAATCCCGGTGCTATCCATATGAACCAATCACAATCATTTTAAACCACCGCTGTTTTATAACCTTTGGATCAAGTCAAAGTTTGCAAGACTTGATCTCAGCCCTTGATTTCCCTCGAACATCCAGAACCTTCCCTCAGCCCTATAAATACACTCCACTTCTCAGCCTTAGAAGACTTTTGGGCATTCGTCTTTCTGAGAGAAAAAAAAATAAGAGAGAAGAGAGAAGTGAGAGAGAAGAGAGAAAAGAAAAGAGAGAAGAGAGAGAAAGGGAAACTGTTAGCCAAACCTTAACCCTAACCCTAAATACTTCGCCTCTGAAACAAACCTTCACATATTCAACCCCAAACACAACCTTGAGTGTTTGAGAGAGAGAGTGGTTTGTTCATATCGTTGTTGTAACCTCTTGATCTTTTGATCTTGCTCACAACTTAAACTATAGAGTGAAGATCTTGTTTCTTTTTCCATAGAAACATTAGATCTATACTCTGCATGTTACATTTTCACTAGATCTGCATATTTTTACTGGATTTAAGAAAATCGTTATTCATTTGGTTTTGAAAATGTTTTCTGGTTTCTATTCTTACGAAACTTAACCCTGACCTAGTTGGATTCACACTTGGAGATTTTCAATCTCACAAATGTTTTTAAAAAGAGATTGATTAAGATCTTGACCGATTTTATAAGCGAGATATCCGTGGAATCTGGGATAGAATAAAGGTCAAAAAGGGTTGAAGTTCTGTGAGAAAGAAATAAACTAAAATCACTGCATATAGACTTTATATGTAATTTTTATAGGACTGCCTGTAAATCTAAGTGTGTGTGAGTTCATGCATGTGAATAGGAATCACTTCACAAACACTTAACACACTACTACACTGGAAGTGTTGTGTTTAAGATCAGAGATCATTGAGTCGACGTAAGGAAGCTAAAGCAAAGGAAGTTAGCAAACTGGAAGAACATCATCAACAAATCAGATCTATGAGAAGTTAGAAGGACACCAAGTGGGGTATATTCCTAAACTTAGAATAGGTTGATTTGTGTGCTTGCATGTTGTAGTGTTTGTAACTATTATTTGTTATTAGTGGATTTTTGTTTTTGTGACTTAGAAGCCACCGTGGATGTTTCCTCTATTGGGAGAGGTTTTACCACGTTAAAAACTGTGTGTTGATTATCTTCATCTACTCATCTCATTCTATAAGTGTGCTGAATTTTTTGAAACTGCCTTAGTTTTAAAAACTGATTACACAATCTTAATTACTCTCGTACATAAGTTTCTTTGTAAACACATCTTGTTTATAATTTTTATTTTTCAAAAGAAAAGGGTTTCTCCAACAAACATTTCGGAGTTGCTTATACAGTTTAATCTTGTATTAAACGGCATTAGCAACGTTTTTCAGGCTTTTATGGCTAGTCATCTGAGTGATAGTGAGAACTCATCGATTCATGAAACATTAACACATGACACTTCCATGGTCATTGTTTATGATTCTCTTATTTTTTATGATAGTGAGAGTGGAGAAGAAAGAGAGAGTGAAAATGAAGAAGAGGTTAATGTGAGTGAACTTCAAAATGCTTTTCAAGAACTTTATAAAGAATCTATTAGATTGAAAAGAGCTAATTTGAAGTTAGAAGCTAGTTTAAAAGAGCGTGTCAAGGTCATTGATGATAGCATGTTGGTAGAAGACCTTAAGACACGTGAGAGGACTCTTCTAGAGAAGCTTGAATATATAGAAGGCGAGAGAGATAGCCTTAGGGGTTTAATGGAATCCTTGAGAAAGGAACTTCTTGCTTTTGAAGAGCGAAATGTTTTATTAGGGTCTAACATTTTTGAATTGCAAAATAAATTAAAAGACTCTAGTAATGTCAAATTTGATTTGGAGTGTCGTTCGGAAAAATTAGATAAAATATTAGGAACGGTGCAAATTAAAAATGACACTTGTGGTTTAGGCTTCAATACTTGTAATGAATCTACTCATAAAGCCAAAACCCACATTTTTAGAGAATCTACTAGGAAAACTTTTAGAGATCACTCCGTAAGGAAATCTTTCTGACATGTCTTCACTTGTACACATTGTGTTCGAAAAGGTCATCTTAGGAAATTTTGTTTTGATCTTATACGAATTCCTAGAAAATCCCAACGTAATGCAACCAATGTATTTCAAATTCCTACACCCCAAGATAGTCATTCTTCATTAATTTGGGTTAGGAAATCCGACTTGGTTGCCTTGCAAAATAGGGTTTTTGATTCTCATTTACTTTCACATGCTTCCTCCCTTACTAAATCTAAAGGATGAATGTGTTAGTGCTTGCATACTTTAGCTTTTGTACTTTATGCTATATTCACATGCAAAATGTATGCTTGTTTAATCAATTTCTAGTCCTTACTTTACATCATATCACATGCTAGAATAATGATTTTTGTTTATCATTTGAAGTTTTTATCTCTTGATAATTTAAGCTTAAAGAAAAATTCAAATGATTTTGGTTTGTCTTTTGAGTATATATTTTTATTTTTGGTTATAAGATTGTATTTTGTGTGTATTTTGGTTTGACACACTTTATGTGGCATATACTTGTGTTTGAATCCCTCCTTTAACGCTCTCATATGGCTAGAACTTTTGGTGTAGATTATCAATCCTTATTATGTTCTTTACCATGCTTACATGGAGTAGTTGGATTTTTTGTTGTTTAAATGGATTCCATTTTTATATGCCTCTATTCACACATGCACGAGCTCCTTTGAATTTTTAACTTCATATGTATTTTTAAGCTATGTGAAGTGTTCTCCTTCCAATCTTGTCGTCTACATATTTGTGACTTAGGAGGACGGGCTTATTTTGGGGTGACTAGTTCTGCGGGTCAAAACCAATTATGTGGGCTTAAGTTAGGGGTGAACAATTCTGAGGGTTGAAGCAAACTCTAAGGGCTTATTTGGGGTGAGCAATTCTGTGGGTCAAATCCAATTCTACGGGCTTAAGTAGAAGCGACTAATTCTGAGGGTCAAAGCCAATTATGTGGGCTTAAGATAGGGGTGACCAATTCTTTGGGTCAAAGAGAATTCTGTAGACATAAGCTAGGGGTAATCAATTTTGAGGGTCAAAGCCAATTATGCGGGCTTAAGTAGAGATGATGAATTCTACGGGTTAAATCCAATTCTGCGGGTCAAAGTCAATTATAAGGGCTTAAGTAGAAGTGCCCAATTTTGAAGGTTGAAACCAATTCTGCGGGGTTAATGTAGAGATGACCAATTATGCAAGTCAAATCCAATTCTTAGGGCTTAAGATAGGGGTGACCAATTCTGAGGGTCAAATCCAGTTCTGCGGGCTTGAGTATAAGCGTCCAATTATAAGGGTCGAAGCCAATTCTGTGGGCTTAAGTTAGGGTGAACAATTCTGAGGGTCAAAGTCAATTTTGCGGGCTTAAGTAAAAGTAACAGATTTTGAGGGTCAAAGCCAATTCTGTGGGCTTAAGTAGAAGAAACCAATTCTGAGTGTCGAAGCCAATTCTACGGGATTAAGTTAGGTTGACTAATTCTGAGGGTCCAAGCTACTTCTGCGGGCTTAAGTAGAAGTGATCGATTCTGAGGGTCGAAACCAATTCTGCGGGTCAAAGCCAATTTTGCAGGCTTAAGTTAGGGGTTTCCAATTCTGAGGGTTGAAGCCAATTCTGAGGGCTTATTTTGGGGTGACCAATTTTGAGGGTCGAAGCCAATTCTGTGGGCTTAAGTTAGGGTTACCAATTCTGAGGGTCGAAGCCAATTTTGTGAGCTTAAGTTAGGGGTGACCAATTCTAGGGGTCGAACTCAATTCTATGAGCTTATGTTTCCTTTGGAAAGTGTGACACCCCGACTAATAAAATACCAGGTAGATTCTCCTTTATTAAATTAATACAAAATGCCAAGTTGGTTCAGTTCATAGCATCACTGTCGAAAAACGTTTTAACAATTAGTAGCCACCTAATATTTAAAAAGTGAGTTGTCAATTTTAATTTAATCCGATTAACATGCAATAATTTAAATTATGAAATGCTAACATAACCACCACAACATAATGACAATGGAATAACAATAAAATAGTAACGAGTCTGGAGGTATACTCCTCACAACAATCCAAATACAGGAATAAACAAATACTATGTCTGCATCACTAAATTAATTACAACCCAAAATCTGATACAACTGGATAAATAAAGTGTCTAAAAGAAATGGGGCGACATGCCCAATAGATGAGAAAAATCTGATAACATAGAGTCAAGATCGAAAGTGGAGGCGTCTACTGTCAAGGTCCTGTAACTTCCACGGCAGCTACAGTACGTCACCTGAATGGAACTCCTATGCTTGGTGTCCTTGTGGCTGGGCACCTAAAAGGTTTTTACAAGAAAATATATTTGGAAGCAAACGGGTCAGAGCCCGAGTGAGAAAATAGTTTAAAATATAGCAAGTGTTTTAACGACATTAAACAATGAATGCAAAATAGATGTTAGGACGTGCTCTCACATGAAATACTCACCTCTCGACTATCAATGCACTCCTAATGTATCTGTAACCAAATCTAGGTATTCCACTATCAAACTAGTCCGCTTCAATATTTGGTATTTACTAAACTAATCATGGTTTAATTCCCGATGCCTTTATATAAACTGGGAATTTTACTTTCATTTAATTCTCGGAATTAATCATAACAATTTCTAAGCGTTTTCCCATTTTTAATTCTACAGGATGTAACATTAATTCACACTTGCACTTATATAGACAGTTCGCATCAATATTTCATTGCATCAATCTTCTCAAAATTATACAATACTGGCACCCCTAGACTAAGCTGCGGTGCGTACATACTCCGCTATCCAATCCCGGTACATCACATACATAAGGATCACGTGTTCCGAATCTCCCAGGAACCGTTTTGACAAGTAACAAACACACATAGTGGAGGTGAACATAGTTCACATCACACGGGTCACTCACATACCTACGCTCCCATGATCAGCAGACTTATTAACTTCTCAATAAGTCCTTCTCAGACCTATGTCCTCGAGGTACCAATCTAAATCCCCCCCTTAGGCACACAAATATTAGATGGTCCTGAATCGAACGCCGACCTCCCGTGATAGCAAGCATGGTAGGTATGTTATACACAGATAACCACATATACTAAGCATTCACACTTCTTAGATATTTCAGTATATTAATAGAGGTATACTTCTCGTTCTTATCCCATCATTTACTGTTATACGTTTATAAGTTCCCGTTTTAAATGCATTAGAGTTGTCAACTCTTCTCACGTCGTAATTAGGTACTTGTTTCCAAATACACAATTGTCATCCGGTCTCCTATAAGATTCCAAGTTCTACTCCTCAATGTACCTCAAATCCTCACAATTATACCCACTAGTCAATAAGGGAAGGTTAATTCTTCGTTAATTAAGTCTACGGAACATTTGAAATAAAATCAGGCCTAAAAGGCCATTCTGTCAACTCGTTAGAAGTCTCGTTCGAACGAGGTCGTTCGAACGAGTGTCGTTCGAACGAAAGGCTTCAAACAAACTACCAACTCGTTAGAAGGGATATTGTCATCTCGTTAGAAACTCGTTCGAACGACCTGGGCAGGTCTTCTAACGAGATGGCAGAATACACCCAGAAATCTGTAAAATCCGATTTTCTTCCTTTTTCTCCTTTCTAAATCCAACCTACGATCATCCAAACTAAGTTTTAATGTGTTTAAGCTACACTAAGTCCTCCTAGGTCACTCTTTAACATACATATGGGGTCAATACCTCCTAGATCAACATGTAATCATCATAATTCCCAAATCTTGTCCCAAACCCTATAAACATGAACACAGAATTTAATGTCTACAACTATTTCTTATAAATCCGTTTTTAAATCATCATAGATATATTTTGGATATGAAATTCGTCCATAACTTATTCTACGTGCGGTCATCATATAGGATTATGATTTCTATCTCCAATTTCATGGGTTTTCATCAAACTTTCAATACAAGATATATATTAAAATCTAAGCATGGAGGAAACATTCACTTGAATTTACGTAATTAAACCACTTGCCTTAGATGTTCTGATTTGATGTTGAAGTATGAAGTTTGATTCTCCTCTTTCTCTCTACAGATTTTTTTTTCTCCCAAGGATGGTGATGGTGTCTAGGGTTTCTTTTGGAACCTCTTAGGACTCTCCCTTTAACTCCCGTAACCCATTACTTGATAAATGCTGAATAATGGACTTAGTGGGTTCATTACTAATATAAAATTAACCTCTAAAATTCGTGGGTTTTAATTCCCATATTTTTAAAATTACCAAACTACCCTTTTGGGTTGCCGGCATGGCCTAAAAATGCCCCGGGACCCAAACTAAACCCCCGGCTAGTGTTTTCTGACTATTTCAATCATTCTAGACACGTTGGCTCACTCAAAATGACCATTCGGTTGATAAAAATATATTTCACTTTTTAATTTACATAATTTCGTTCCTGACGCGACTGACACGCGCGTCCCAACTTAAGTTTTCAAATTATCGTATTTCAGTCTCGCGACAACTTTAATATTTTCAATGCTCATTTATTACCATACATACTCAGAGATATTAAATTTTAATATCATAATCAAATACGAACTCACATCTCACTAGTATTTATACCCGTATTAATTCCCAATTAATTCTCATTTAATTTAATTAATCCCTTAAATAAAATTTAATAAAATTACGGGGTATTTCATACTCCCCCCCCCCCCCCTAATAACAGAATTTCGTCCCCAAATCCGGAACTAAAGAATACCCGGTAAAAATAGCTCCGGATAACGCTCGCGTATCTCATCCTCGCGCTCCCATGTGGACTCCTCGGCATTATGATGCTGCCACTGAACACGTACTAACGGTACTATCTTCGACCTCAGTTCCCGCTAGCTTCAGTCCAAAATAGCAATCAGCCCCTCCTCGTAGGAACTATCGGGTTGAAGATCGATGTCCTCCAAAGCAATGTGAGTAGTGGCCAAATCATCCCTAAGATATTTCCTTAGCAAGAAAATATGGAACACATCATGAATCCTATGCAAGTGCTCCGGTAACCCAAGTCTGTATGCGACTGGCCCAATCCTCTCGATGATAGGAAATGGACCAACGTATGTTGGTGCCAGTTTCCCCTTCTTCCCAAAACGCATGATCCCCTTCATCGGAGATACTCTGAGTAACACCTGGTCCCCCACCTTGAATTCTCTAAAGAACCTCTTGGCATTAGCATAGCTCTTCTGCCGGTCCTGAGCTACCTGAATACGTCTCCGTATCATCTCTATCCTTGTCGAAGTGTCCTGAATCACTTCCGACCCAAGGAGTTTGTTATCCCTCACCTCTAACAAAAATGCTGGGGAACGACAAGGTCTATCGTACAACGCCTCAAATGGAGCCATGCCAATGGTGAATTGATAGGAGTTATTATAAGCAAACTCCACCAGTGGAAGGTACTTCTCCCAACCACCTCTAAAGTCTAGGATGAACATACGCAACATGTCCTCCAACATCTGATTTGTCCGCTCTGTTTGCCCATCAGTATGTGGGTGATATGTCGTACTCAGCTGCAACTCTGTACCCATGGCCTCCTGGAAACTCTTCCAAAATCATGAAACAAATATCTTGTCTCGATCAGACACGATATTTAGAGGCACCCCGTGAAGTCTCACTATCTCTGCAATGAAAATCTGGGCATACTATCCCATAGTGTAATATGTCCTTACGGGTAAAAAATGAGCAACTTTGGTCAACCTATCCACAACCACCCATATGGAGTCGTGACCCTTCTGTGACGTAGGCAACCGCGTGATAAAGTCCATGGATATGCTCTCCCATATCCACGTAGGAACCTCTAATGGCTATAGAAGTCCTGTCGGTTTTTATGATCCACCTTTGCTAGCTGACAAGTGGCACAATTAAAAACAAACACGGCGATATTTCTCTTCATCCCGCTCCACCAGTACTGTCGTCTCATGTCTTGGTACATCTTATCCCCACTAAGGTGTACCGCGAACCTTGAGCCGTTCGACTCTGCCATTACCTCGTGTCGAAAGTCTTCCCCTTCCGAAACGACCAGTCTCCCATTGAAGCGTAATCCCCCATCTGAACTAACGGTGTAGGAATCGGATCCCTCTGCTAGTAATCGAACTATCTGCTCCTGACAGAATGAGTCATTTGCCTAGGCCTTTATCAATCGCGTAACAATCTGCGGTGTAACAGTCATCACAGACATGAACGATCGAGCCACTGCATCCTGGTGTCCCAACTCTTTCCACTTAGCTTTCCACACCTTGGCCACCTTATCTACTGGCCTACGGCTCAACGCGTATGCTACCAAGTTAGCCTTCCCTGACTGATAATCTTTCACAAACTCAAGCCACCGACGTTGACGCCTATTCAGCTCCTTCTGCGTGAAAACGTATTGTAGAGACTTGTGGTCTGTGAACAACCGAAATTTCTCCCCCAGGAGATAGTGTCTCCAAATTCGAAGAGAGAATACGACTACCGCTAACTCCAAGTCGTGGGTGGGGTGATTCCTCTCGTGAGTCTTAAGCTTACGGGAAGCATAAGCTATGTCCCGACTCTCCTATTGTAGCACACCTCCAAGTCCTTGTTGGGACGCATCGGTGTAGACTAGATACTCAACTCCCGGTCTGGGCAATGCTAACATAGGCGCTGAGGTCAACTTGTCCTTCAACTCATTAAATGCCAACTGATAGGAATCGCTCCAGATGAATGGCACACCTTCGCGAGTCAGATGTGTCAAAGGACCCGCTATCTTTGAGAAACCCCGAATAAACCTCATGTAGTATCCTGCTAGGCCCAAGAAACTATGGATATCAGTCGGTGTCTTGGGCTGTCCCCACTCCCTCACCGCGGATACCTTCCCCAAATCAACAGATATCCCCCGGTCTGAAATGATATGCCCCAAAAATTAAACCTCCTTCAGCCAAAACCCACACTTCTCATACTTTGCATAAAGCTCATTCTGACGCAATGTCTGCAAAACCTGTCATAAATGCTCGGTGTGCTCCTCTTCTGTCTTGGAGTAAACCAGAATATCATCAATACAGAAGATGATGAACTGGTCTAGGAACTCTCTGAACACCCTATTCATCAAGTCCATAAACATGGCTGGAGCGTTGGTCAAGCCAAAAGGCATAACCCGAAATTCATAGGAACCATATCGCGTCAAGAAAGCAGTCTTTGAGACGTCCTGTTCCCTGATACGCAACTGATGGTATCCCGATCGCAAATTAATCTTTGAGAAGAAGCAAGCTCCTCTCAACTGGTCAAATAAGTCATCGATTTGGGGCAACAGATATTTATTCCGTATCGTGACTTTATTCAACTCCCGGTAATCTACACATAATCTCAACGATACATCCCTCTTCTTTACGAACAACACAGGGGCACCCCACGACGAAGTACTCCTTCGGATGAACCCCTGACCTAACAACTGCTCTATCTGATCCCTTAGCTCTCTCATCTCCGCTGGAGCCATGCGGTACAACGCGTGGGCAATGGGCCGAGTGCCCGGCATCAAATCAATAACAAAATCTATCTCCCTACTAGGGGTATTCCAGGTATATCCTGAAATACATCAGGGAACTCTCTAACGGCTGGAATCAAATCAAGTGGTATCACCACTTCCTTAGAGGTCTCCTCCTCTATATAGTACAAATGAGTGGACGATACTCCCTCAGGGCGAGGCATCACAACTAAAAACATCTCCTGCCCGGGAATGGAAAAAATGATACTCCTACTGAAATAATCAATCATGGCTTGGTATGCAACTAGCCAATCCATACAAACAATCGAATCGTACTCAGTCATCTCTAATAATAACATATCAGCAGGTAAAGTAAATCTCTTGATCTCTATACCCACACCTCTACAAATAAGAGAAATCACCGAACCCCTACTCAATGGTGAATCTACACAAGTAATCGTGCTCTCTGCAGTGTCTAATAACCCCAAAGTGCGTGCAAATCTCATGGCAATGAAATAGTGTGTGGCCCTCGTATCAAATAAAATACGCCCCATAGTCCCCTAAATAGAGAACATACCCTCAATAGCAGGTGGATCCTGTGGGACTACGGCATGTTGGAGCTGATACACTCTCCCATACTGAAGATGTCCTTGTTGGACTGGGACCGCTGGGATGGGTGGTAATGCTGCCATCTGTGGTGGTGCTGGGAGAGTGGCGGGAAACATAGGCCTCTATGGCTCGTGTCAATCACCATGCTACTGCTGCTGTGGGGCCCTGCCCCTATCAGGACAATCCTGGCATTTGTGTCCAAACTTGCCACAAACGAAGCACTTCCCTGGGAAGTTTCCCCCTCGCTATCCCTGCTGCCCTCGACCTTGATGGCCGTTACCATTCATACCTTGACCATGCTGGCCCTGCTGAAACTGCTGCTGCTGACCATTCTGGCCCTAATGGCCATTTTGACCCTGATGGCCATGTCTGAAACCTCCTGACCATTCTTGAAACCCCCAGATCTGAATCTTTTAGGATCCCCCTGTTGGGAACCCTGATCACCCTGCCTGTGCTGACCCTGAGCAGATTGTGCCCCGCTGGCACCATTTCCCCATGTCCTGCCCTGATGGCTGGACTCTCCTGATCACTTACTCTCAGGCATGTGAAAGCGGTGATCCTGGCAGTGAAGCAGTGCTGTGTTAACCACGTCAGAGTAAGTGGCCAACGAAAGATTTCCCAACAAGTGTTGTCGGATCCTCCAAGTCAATCCGTCCATGAGCTTCTGAATCTTCTTCTCCTCAGTTAGAATCTCATCGGGAGCAATGTTCAAGAGATTAGTGAATTCGGCCTGATACTCGGCCACGGTCCTCCCCTTTTGCTTGAGGTTCATTAACTTCCTCCTCATTTCAGTGTGATCGGCTGACGAAAAATATTTAAGGTCGAACTGCACCCAGAACTCCTGTATGGAAAGGTCATCTCTCTCCTCCGGGGTGGTAATGGACTCCCACCACTGCAGCGCTGATTAAACTAGCTTAAAAGTAGCCAGTATCTGCTTCTGAACATCTGTGCACTCGTACATCCTTAAGTGCCTTTGAATGTCCTTCCTCCACTGACTGGACACAACAACGTCGGAGCTACCTACGAACTCCGGAGGGTGTGCTTTCTGAAAAGCATCATGAACGCGTTCCCAAGCAGACGGGAATGCCTGAGCCTAAATTGGCGTGACTACCGGCTTCTGGGGTGGTGCCTGCTGTATAACCGCTAGGGCATCATTTACCGCTTGGGCTACAATAGCTGCAACCTCTGTGGCATTCATGATGCCCGGAACTGGTGCAGGCTGTGACTCGGGCTGAGCATCCCTAGGAACTCGCTGTGCACGTCGTGGAGGCATCTGAAATGAGAGTAAAGTCTTATAAGTTCGCAGTTATTATCTCAAAATATCTGAAGAGCGAAGCATACACAAAATAATACAACCGTCCAAAAATATAGGGCTCTACATCAAAGAAAGCTCAGCGGAAACTTAACAAGCAATACAGATCCTAAGGACACTAGAACCTGATGCTCTGATACCACCTGTGACACCCTGACTAATTAAATACCGGGTAGCTACTCCTTTATTAAATTAATACAAAATGCCAAGTTGGTTCAGTTCATAGCATCACTGTCGAAAAACGTTTTAACAATTACTAGCCACCTAATATTTAAAAAGTGAGTTGTCAATTTTAATTAAATCCGATTAACATGCAATAATTAATTTATGAAATGCTAACATAACCACCACAACATAATGACAATGGAATAACCATAAAATAGTAATGAGTCTGGAGGGATACTCCTCACAACAATCCAAATACAGGAATAAACAAATACTAATTCTGCATCACTAAATTAATTACAATCCAAAATCTGATACAACTGGATAAATAAAGTGTCTAAAAGAAATGGGGCGACATGCCCAACAGATGAGAAAAATCTGATAACATAGAGTCAAGATCAAAAGTGGAGGCGTCTACTGTCAAGGTCCTGTAACTTCCACAGCAGCTACAGTACGTCACCTGAATTGAACTCCTATGCTTGGTGTCCTTGTGGCTGGGCACCTAAAAGGTTTTTACAAGAAAATATATTTGGAAGCAAACGGGTCAGAGCCCGAGTGAGAAAATAGTTTAAAATGTAGTAAGTTTTTTAACGACATTAAACAATGAATGCAAAATACATGTTAGGACGTGATCTCACAGGAAATACTCACCTCTCGACTATCTGTGCACTCCTAACGTATCCGTAACCAAATCTAGGTATTCTACTATCAAACTAGTCCGCTTCAATATTTGGTATTTACTAAACTATTCCCGATGCCTTTATATTAACTGGGAATTTTACTTTCATTTAATTCTCGGAATTAATCATAATAATTTCTAAGCGTTTTCTCATTTTTAATTCTACAGGATGTAACATTAATTCACACTTGCACTTATATAGACAGTTCACATCAATATTTCATTGCATAAATCTTCTCAGAATTATACAATACTGGCACCCCTAGACTAAGATGCGGTGTGCACATACTCTGCTATCCAATCCCGGTACATCACGTATATAAGGATCACGTGTTCCGAATCTCTCAGGAACCATTTTGACAAGTAACAAACACACATAGTGCAGACGAACATAGTTCACATCACATGGGTCACACACATACCTACGCTCCAATGATCAGCAGACTTATTAACTTTTCAGTAAGTCCTTCTCTGACCTATGTCCTCGAGGTACCAATCTATATCCCCCCGTAGGAACACAAAGATTAGATGGTCCTGAATCGAATGCCGACCTCCCGTGATAGCAAGCATGGTAGGCATGTTCTACACAGATAACCACATATACTAAGCATTCACACTTCTTAGATATTTTAGTATATTAATAGAGGTATACTTCTCGTTCTTATCCCATCATTTACTGTTATACGTTTACAAGTTCCCGTTTTAAATGCATTAGAGTTGTCAACTCTTTTCACGTCGTAATTAGGTACCCGTTTCCAAATCCACAATTATCATCCGGTCTACTATAAGATTATAAGTTGTACTCCTCAACGTACAACAAATCCTCACAATTATACCCACTAGTCAATAAGGGAAGGTTAATTCTTTGTTAATTAAGTCTACGGAACATTTGAAATAAAATCAGGCCTAAAAGGCCATTATGTCAACTCGTTAGAAGTCTCGTTCGAATGAGTGTCGTTCGAATGAAAGGCTTCGAACAAACTACCAACTCATCAGAAGGGATACTGTCATCTCGTTAGAAACTCGTTCGAACGAGGTCATTCGAACGACCTGGGCAGGTCTTCTAACGAGATGGCAGAATACACCCAGAAATCTACAAAATCCGATTTTCTTCCTTTTCTCCTTTCTAAATCCAACCTATGATCATCCAAACTAAGTTTTAATGTGTTTAAGGTACACTAAGTCCTCTTAGATCACTCTTTAACATACATATGGGGTCAATACCTCCTAGATCAACATGTAATCATCATAATTCCCAAATCTTGTCCCAAACCCTATAAACATGAACACAGAATTTAATGTCTACAACTATTTCTTATAAATCCATTTTTAAATCATCAATAGATATATTATGGATATGAAATTCTTCCATAACTTATTCTACATGCGGTCCTCATATAGGATTACGATTTCTATTTCCAATTTCATGGGTTTTCATCAAACTTTCAATACAAGATATATATTTAATTCTAAGCATGGAGGAAACATTCACTTGAATTTATGTAATTAAACCACTTGCCTTAGATGTTCTGATTTGATGCTGAAGGATGAAGGTTTATTCTCCTCTTTCTCTCTACAGATTTTTTTTTCTCCCAAAGACGGTGATGGTGGCTAGGGTTTCTTTTTGAACCTCTTAGGACTCTCCCTTTAACTCCCGTAGCCCACTACTTGATAAATGCTGAATAATGGACTTAGTGGGTTCATTACTAATATAAAATTAACCTCTAAAATTCGTGGGTTTTAATTCCCATATTTTAAAATTACCAAAATACCCTTTTGGGTTGCCGGTATGGCCTAAAAATGCCCCGGGACCCAAACTAAACCCCCGGCTAGTGTTTTCTGACTATTTCAACCCTTCAGGACACGTTGGCGCACTCAAAATGACCATTCGGTTGATAAAAATATATTTCACTTTTTAATTTACATAATTTTGTTCCTGACGCGACTGGCACGCGCGTCCCAACTTAAGTTTCTAAATTGTCGTATTTCAGTCTCGCGACAACTTTAATATTTTCAATGCTCCTGTATTACCATACATACTCAGAGATATTAAATTTTAATATCATAATCAAATACCAACTCATATCTCGCTAGTATTTATACTCAAATTAATTCCCAATTAATTCTCATTAATTTAATTAATCCCTTAAATTGAAATCTACAAAATTACGGGGTATTACAGAAAGTTTGGGGACTCCACTGGGGATGAGTAAATTTTCTCTAGGGAATTGGGGAAGCATTTGATTTTAGGTTCCGCTGGGGAAGAGGGAATGATCCGAGGTTTTTTTTAGCTGGGGAATTTTTGGAATTTTGGAGTGTCCTCTAGAGACGTTGCAAGGGATAATTATTTTTTTCAATTTCACTGGGGATGTAATTTTTTTTTCTTGGGGAAAAAGGTTCTAAAATTAATTTGGTAATTTTAGGAATTTTTCGGGGAGTTTTCGGGATTTTCTGGTATTTATTTTTGGACTTTTTGTACGAAACTTTAAAGGGAGTGCCGACCGGTATAGATGGAGGGGTGGAAAACGGTAGTGGCACATTCTTTTAGGGTACCTCGGGAAGGAGGGGGGGTTAGTACCGATCTCCGGGTGGCAAGGAGATGCCGATCGGCATGCCCTTTAGCCTCCTATAAAAAGGGGGTTGGTTCTCCTCATTTTTCATAACTTTCTAACTTCCCTTCTTCTGCAATTAACTTATGCAAATCGTTTTAATGTCCAAAATGGTCGATTTCTTAAGCAGCGCTACTCACATGGCCTGGCTTAATGACGGCGATTGGATAGGGTTGGAGTGGAGGGCTAGGGTGCCCTTTGCAGTGGGAAACGAGAACTCATTCGAGCCGGTGGTAGATGATCGGACTCTTCTGTGTGAGACTTCGCATCATCGTTCTTCTAGGGTGGTGAACCCAGGCGGCTATGTAAGTATTTAATGATCTTTGGTATTCTTTTCCTTTTTTCTTGACGAGATTGCTTTATTTCTTGAATTTGACAATGGTTTTCTTTGTTTCTTTGACAATCTAACATCTCCATGGCGACTATACATGCCCGAGGGACGACGAGGCTTAGGGATGTTTGGGAGAACCTTCCACCTATGGTGCGCTGGACGGTGTCATTAGGCGGCTTCGGGAGGCTGGCATCTATTCAAGATGAGACACCACGTTCCACTGCTATTTTATGTGATTTGGGAGAGAGGTGGTGGGACACTACCCACACCTTCCATTTTGGCTTCGGGGAGATGATGATGACTCTGATTGATGTGCAGCAGCTACTAGGGTTGTACTACGATGGTTTGCAGATTGAGGTGGATAGGATGCTGAGGGTGACGCCGAAGGCGGTGACGGCGGCATTAGGTGATGTGGAGAGGGTTGTTTCTAGGGACTCTCTCCATTTATCTTTGTTGAGGTAGTGTTTTTAGGAGGAGGATTGATGAGAGAGATGGGAAGAAATTACATTAGATGGACCGTCTATTTATTCTGTTGGTGTTGGGAGGTTTTCAGGTGGCGATGAGTGGCAACGTCGTCCACTTCTGGTTTTTGCCATTTTCTGGGGTGTTTTCGAACATCCGTCTTTATGATTGTGGGAGCCTGACTTTGGTGACCCTTTATTATTCCCTTGATGCGTTCAGCTGGTGTTTCCGGTAGACTTTAATGGAACCACGTATCTTTTGGAGGTATTCTTTTTTTTTTGCATTTTTCCTTTATGCATTCGCATTTTCCTTCATACGTTTTATTCTTGATTACTTAAATGTTGCCCTTTGCAGACGTGATTTTATGAGATGATTGGGTAAACACCCAGATGATATCTTTGAAGTATGACTCTGTTGGAGACTTCTGCCTGATGTACCAGTGGTGGAAGTCAAACCGACAGTCGAATAAGTCTCTCTCTCTGGAGACGGTGCGTCAGGTCTTGAATGGTTGGCGAGCGAGAGGGTAAGCATTTTTTTTATCTTGAGACTGTCCATTCCTTTGATGATCTTTTATTGATATTGATCTTTTGATGTTTCGATCTTTCTGGGGATTTTCAAGCGATCTTTTATCCCTGGGGGGTGACCATTCAGCACACTGGGTCGACTAGGATACATGCGTAGATGCGGCATCTGCTGGCACATGAGTTTGGCTATTATTAGTACCTTGGGGATAGGTTAGTCCAATAGATCGTGGAGGATGAGGTTGTGGTGCCGCCAACAAATCCCTCTATGTTCATGAGGCGAGTGCGGGAGATATCAGAGGATGCCCGAGTGGTGAAGATGATGGGAGAGCCGTATTCATTGTATACTGACACAATGGTTATGTATGACTACATGGATTTTGTGTCGAGATAGCTGATGCCTCCTAGTATATACGATGTGATACCTCTCCCTCGGGCGGGCTAGAGTCGACAGGTGGGTTCCTCCCACAGTGCAGGTGGTGCATCCACGTCAGTGGCGACGACGATGTTAGAGGATTATTTTGTGCGGCTTCACTCGCCTGGTTACAACATCCAGTGAGCTGATAGAGGGTCGGTGTGTTTACAGCATCATCCCAATGCGATGGACTTGGAGGAGTTGGGCCTGACAAAGGAGGTCCTTCGACTTGAGGTATTCTTTGTGTTTCTTTATCTTTTGATTTCCTGATTTCTTTCTTTACCTCTGATTGGTTTGATCTTTTTTATCTTACTTTGTAGCATATCTGTGTTTCTACTACTTGGATGAAGGACATCAGGGACTGGATATTTTTAGCAACTACCCATATTCATGAGGTGGTTCCGGTCCCTACTTTTTTAGTGTCGTCTGCCTCATCCGGGGAAGGGTCGAGCTCTGGAAGTGGTGGCACATCGTCTCGCCGCCATTTAGAGAGAGAGAGAGAGAGAGAGAAGAGAAATAAGAGAGAGAAAGAGAAAATTGGGTAAGAGCCGAGTCATGTTTGTTTTCTGCTTTTCCTGTAAGATATCAATGTAACACATAAAAAAGTTTTTATTAATTTCCTTTTTAGTGATTAATGCATATGCTCTTTTTATTTTGCTGCTGAGACCGTAAAAAGAACTTGAAAATTGATTTGAGAAGGATTTTATTTTAAAATGGGATAATTAAAAGCATACGGAAATTCAAAATTCCCTTAGAACAAAAATTATTTTTATTGAATTTTTTGATTTTGACAAAAAAGGCAAAGATGGAATTTTATTAAAATAGGGGGTTGACGATCGGCATTACCCTTGTCCTTCCTATCGGAATATCATTTTAGTCCAATCAACCCAAGGCTCTGATTGCACTTGCTTGGTACTTGGTAGGGTAAGTATCCCTACAATTCATGCAGGGTTCCCTGTCTTGGTTTACTGATTTTTAAGTATAAATAGGGGCATAGATGGGGCTTTTCTCCTCACACTTTCATTTACTTTATTTCTCACACTCTTACTTTCTTATTACCTCTTTGTTTTGCAAGATGGCTCTCCCTGGTAGCATTGAGTTCAACAACTACCTCGAAGCCTTGGAGGCGATGTGTTCTTACAATGTTGATAATGACGCTTTCCACATTCGGCGAGTCTCTTTGTGGCATAACCGACCCATTGAGTGGAACATACTGATGGTGGAAATTGAGTCCTGGTATCCTAAGGAACATGTCTTTCACTTCAGGTTGGATGAAATTTATCCTATCTACGAGGAATTTTCTGCCATGCTGGGGATAAATCCCAGCGTTGCTACGACTTTGCGTGAGTTTTCCTATTATCATAGGGAATTGTTGGATGGACTTATCTGTAACACCCCACCTAATTAAATACCGGGCAATTACTCCTTTATTAAATTAAACAGAATATACATTTGGTTCATACTTGAGCATCACTATCAAAAAACATTTTTTCTTTTTAAAATAATTCACCCAATACTTAATTAAGTTAAGTGTTAAAAACATTTTTCATGATTAAAGACAATTCAAAACCATTACCACAATACTGAACAACAATAGAAAAGTCTCATACACAATTGAATAATGAATATCAAGATTAATTGTAATTGGATAAAACTTTCCAGTTTAAAATATCCAACATCAAACCAACAAACTAAAAATGTTAGTACCAACATAAACCCAAGACAATATCTGAATGGTAAATGGAATACTAGAATCCTGGGCAACATTACCTAAATAAGAGAAGTACTACAGACATAGGAATCAAAGAAATGAATCGTCAAAACAAGTCTGCATCTCCAGGAATAACAACTCATGATCAAACATCCATACCCTAAGTTGAACGTCCCTGATGTTGGGCACCTGTTAATATAGATATAGTAGAGAAGAGAATATGCAAGGAAACGGGTCAGAGCCCGATTGTAAATGATTTTAAAATAGCAAGTGTTTAACAAGTGCAATAAAGAAGTTATTATGTACATGTTAGATTCCAGACTCTCACTTGATATTCTCACATCTCATCTAAACTGCATGTCTAACGTATTCGAGAAATTTCCTAATTAAGGTTTCCTTCTAACTAGTTTCCATAACATGATTCTATCCCATATAATAACCCCGTATGTCCCATACCATACGTAATATAATTATTCACATTCTTTTCTCTTTAATATGAAATTAACTTTTCAAAACCTTAGGATTAAGTATTCTTTTACTTAATTAAATTCAATTTCATTTATTCACAGTCAACTAAAATTTCACATAGTAGGTTGAATCACAGTATATATATTCTCCCTATAATATATACTAATATAGAACCTCCCAGACATAGCTTCGGTGCATCCATACTCTGCTATCATGTCCAGTTACGACTCTTATTGTTCAAAGGACAAATGGTTCGGTGTTTTCCCCGAATAATAAATAACATAACACAAATATGTTGGAGGCGAGCAAACTAACTAGAAAAATGGGTAACGCACATACTTACGTTCCCATTCAACCATCGAACTATCATATCTCGGATAACACATTTCCAAGGTCCTATACTCAGGGTACGAATCTAAAAATCCTCCCAAATTGGGCCCACGGGATCAGACCATCCACAACGTGAAACCTCCACCCGGATAGCAAGTAGCGTAGGTATGTCATACAAATAATAAACCATAATATAGGTATACCTAAACCTATATATATATATAATATCAACAAGGTATTCGCACAACCATAAGATAATTCCCAAACATAGTAATATTTATCTCTCACATTCTACGTATTAAATATTCTGACTTTACTCCTTAATTTATTATTCCCGAGCCTCTCATATTACTCAAAGATTAAATAGGTTTTCCTTGATATTTAATTAGTAAGAAACTCAATTATACCCTACTGGTCCATGTCATCATACTCCCCGAATTATAGTGAATTAAAATCATTTTTAATTAGAATTATATTCGATAAGACCTATTCTCGCATAACCATATATTCTTTCACTTAGGTTTATTCACATATGGACTTAAGATTTTCCAGGTGATTCAAATGGCCCCCACCCTACTGGTCCAATCCTTAATCTTCATATAAACGAATCACAACCCAAAACGTGAATTTAACAATCGTAATTCATTCGATTAATTAACATAATTCTCTCCAATTTAAATCCCAAACATAATAATATTAATCTGGGTTTTACCTATGGCCTACTGCCCTTCCATAACTCCCATAATGTTCAAATAATAATCACTAAAAATTTCTAAAAGTTTTGGGATTAAATCAAGAATTAAAAAGGAACAAGTTCATGTTTTCTGAGGAGGTCGATCGATCGATGGTCAGGGGTCAATCGATCCATCAGTCGATCGATCGATCGAGCTTCATGGGTCGATCAATCGATCACCTAGGTATCAACCCAGATTCTACAATATTTATCCTACGGGTTACACAACTTTGAACTAATCAAAAGTCTATTTTAACCTCCCAATTTTCTTATAATCCATACCACTTGATATAACAACATATGTAAATGATCCTACTGGTTTAAACAACCTAGAATCATCAAGAGATTGGATTAAAAGCATGTTTCTCATATTTTTCTAGAAAACTAAATATGTGAATATTTCAAGAACAATCCTAAAATTCTTAAAATTTCTCCAACATGTGGTGTTTATTTCGTGGATTCATATCTACCAACATCATGAGATTAATCCTACATATTTCTATTTTCATGAATTGAATTAACATCAACTAGTTTCTCTCCAAAACATGTAACTTCTCATAATTTCTAACCGTCCTAACATGGATATTAAATCACTTCCCTCTACTGAAGATCTGAACCTTTGGGGATGAATGTCCACTGGTGGTTCTTCCCTTCTCTGATCAATATCCGGTGCTGGTGACCTTTGGCTCTTGGTTCTCCCACAAAGACTCTTCCTTTTCCCCACAGAAACTCCTCACTCTCTCTCAATTTCTTCCTCTCTAAATTTTTAGAATAAATTTATAAGCTAAACTCTTTAGATTTATAAATAACCTCCCAAATTCGTGTACACTATTCACCTACCAAGTTAAATGACCATATTACCCCTCCAGGGTGACTATTCGGCTCCAAAGTGCCCCGATACCCTATACAAACGTCTGAGTAGACTTTTTTGACTATAAAAACACTTCTGAACACTTTGCCGCTGTAAAAATGACCATTTGGATGACATAAAAATATTCCTCTTTTATTTTATATAAATTTAGTCCCAACACTAGTTTCACACGCGTCTGACTTATTCACCGAAATTGCCGTATTAACTATTCGCGACAACTTCTAAAATTAATCATAAGTAAAGTCATAAACATATATTACTTTGATTCACTAAGTAATACTCAACATATATTATATATTACTATATACACAAGTAGTATTTAAATCCGGATTAATTTCAAATTATTCAATAAATTCTAAGTAAATCCCTTTTTAAAAGTTATCAAAATTACGGAGTATTACGTACTTCCCCACTAATAACGGAATTTCGTCTCGAAATTCGAAAAAAATAAAATCATACCTAGTAAAAATAACTATGGATAACGTTCGTGCATATCGTCCTCACACTCCCAAGTAGATTCCTCCACATTATGGTGTGCCCATTGGACACGCACAAGTGAAACTACTTTCGACCTCAAGCATTTCTCAGCGTGGTCTAAGATCATCAACTGGTCGCTCCTCGAAAGAACTATCTGGCTGCAATTACACTTCCTCCAATTCAATATAAGTGTGATCCAACTCATCTCGAAGATACCGGCGCAATGAAGAAATGTGGAACATGTTATGTATATGATCCAGGTGTTCCAGCAACCCAATTCTATACGCTACTGGTCCCACTCTCTCTATGATAGGAAATGGTCCTACATATGTTGGTGCCAATTTCCCCTTCTTGACAAATCTCATTATTCCCTTCATCGGTGATACTCGCAAAAGTACCTGGTCCCCCATGCTAAACTCCCTGAATAACCTCTTAACATCAGTGTAGCTTTTATGTCTATCTTGTGCTACACGAATGTGACTTTTGATCATTTCGGTCCTGGCAGACATATCCTGAATCACTTCCGGCCCAAGTAGTTTGTTTTCCCCCACTTCTAACTAACATGCAGGAGAAAGACAAGGTCTTGCATATAATGCCTCAAATGGGGCCATACTAATAGTGAACTGATAGGAATTGTTATATGCAAATTCCACCTAAGGAAGATATTATTCCCAACTCTCTCCAAAATCCAGAATACACATACGCAACATATGTTTTAACATATGGTTATTGCGCTCCGTCTGACCATCTATCTACGGGTGATAGGCAGTACTTAACCTCATTTCAGTACCCATGGGCTCGTGAAAACTTTCCCAAATTTGGGAAATAAAGATCTTATCCTGATCGGACACAATATTTAGCGGAACCCCATGTAACCTTACTATCTCGGCTATAAAGAGCTGTGCATATTACCTAGTTACATAATCGGTCCGTATCGATAAGAAGTGATCTACCTTAGTCAATCGATCCACAATCAACCATATAAAATCGTGACCTCTATGAGTGGTAGGTAGTCTGATGATGAAATCCATGGAAATGCTCTCCTATTTCCACATCGAAGTCTCTAACAGTCGAAGAAACCCTGTTGGCTTCTGATGATCCACTTTCACTAATTATCACGTTGCACATTTAGAGACAAACTCGACAATATCTTTATTCATTCCATTCCACCAATACTGTCGTCGCATATCTTGGTACATTTTATCCCCACCGGGATGTATCGCAAATTTGAAACCATGCGACTCAGACATCACCACGTGCCGTAACTCATTCCCTTCAGGAACAATCAGTCTACCATTAAAGCGCTAGCCTCCCTCTGAGCTCATTGAGTAAGACTCTACTCCTTCGGCCAAAAGTTGTCAAATTTTCTCCTAATAGAATGGATCAGCTGCCTGTGCTTGCACTACCCTCGTTATAATATGAGGAGTAATGGTCATAACATACATAAATGACCTAGCAACTACATCCTGATGGCCTAGTTCCTTCAATTTTGCCTTCCAGACCGAGGTTAGTTCACCCTCAGGTTTACGACTCAAAGCATCGACTACCACGTTAGCCTTTCCAGGGTGATAATGTATTTCAAACTGATAGTTCTTCACGAATTCGAGCCACCTGCGCTGCCACATATTCAACTCTCTTTGAGTGAACAAATACTGTAGTGACTTGTGATCCGTGAATAAGCGAAACTTTTCACCCAATAAATAGTGTCTCCATATCCGAAGGGTAAATACGACCGCTGCAAGATCTAAGTCATGTGTAGGGTAGTTCTTCTCATGAGGCTTAATATTTTTAGAGGAAAAAGCTATAGCCTTCTCTTCTTGCTATAAAACTCAACCGAGTCTCTGTAACGATGCTTTAGTGTATACAAGATACTCCACTCCTGACCTGGGCAACGCTAGTACTAGAGAAGTAGTCCACTTATCCTTAAGTTCATCAAATGCCAAATGACACACATCATCCCAAACAAATGGTACAACTTTATAGGTTAGATTAGTCATCGGTCCCATAATCTTTGAAAAGCCTATGATAAACTGTCTTTAGTGACCAGCTAATTCCAAGAAACTGCGTACCTCCGTCGGTGTCGTGGGTTGTCCCCACTCCCTCACCACTAATACTTTGCTAGGATCCACTGAAATGCCTTTTTCTGACACTATATGCCCCAGGAATTGTACTTCTCGGAGCCAAAACCCACATTTGTCGTACTTAGCATACAACTAATGCTCACATAGTGTCTGTAGGACCTTCCGCAGATGCTCGGCATGCTCCTCTTTTGTATTTGAGTAAACCAGGATGTCATCTATGAAGACAGTGACAAACTGATCTAGTAAATCTCTGAATACTCGGTTCATCAAGTCTATAAATACATTCAGCGCATTGGTCAACTCGAAAGGAAAAATGCGAAACACGTAAGATCCATATCGTGTCAGAAAAGCAGTCTTCGATACATCTTGCTCTCTGATTCTCAATTGGTGATATCCAAATCTCAAGTCTATCTTTAAGAAGTAAGTTGCACCTCTCAAATGATCAAACAAGTCATTGATGCGGGGTAAAGGATATTTATTCCAGATCGTGACTTTATTAAGCTCCCGATAATCAACACACAGTCGTAAGGATTCATCCCTCTTCTTTACAAATAGAACGGGGGCACCCCAGGGTGAGGTAATCCTACAGATGAAACCTTGTCCCAACAACTACTCGATCTGATCCCTCAATTCTCTCATCTCTGCAGGAGCCATATAGTAGGGAGCATGGGCTATAGATCGAGTGCCTGGTGCTAAGTCAATCACGAACTCGATTTCCCTACTAGGAGGTAATCCAGGTATATCCTAAAATTACAACTCCCATAGAGGTCTCCTCCTCTAAGTAATATAAATGAATGGACGATCCTCCCTCAGGCCGAGGCATCGCTACTATGAACATCTCCTGACCAGGAATAGAAAATATAATACTCCTACCAAAATAATCGACCGCGGCTCTATAAGTGACTAGCAAGTCCATCCCAAGAATAGAATCATATTCGGATATCTCTAATACAAGCATATCAGCTAGTAAAATCAAACTCCCAATCTCTATACTCACACTACAGCATATAAAGAAAATAGGTGTGCCATGACCCATAGGTGAATCTACATAAGTAATAGTACTGTTGGTTGTGACTAAAAACCCTGAGGCCCGAGCAAAACTAGTGGATATAAAAGAATGTGATGCTCATATATCAAACAAAATACGTCCTATAACTCCAGAGATATAAAACATACCCTCAATTGCGGGTGGTGGCTGCTAAACTGCCAGTTATTGAACGTTGTACACACGTCCATACTGTTGCTTCCCCTACTGCGGCGGAGCTGCTGGAATGGGTGGCCCTAGGGCCGGTGTTGGAAGAGAAGATGGAAACATAGGCCTCTGAGGCTCTCGGTGCACACCCTGTTGCTGGGGCATCTTACCCTTATCTGGGCGATCCTATTTCTTGCGACCAGCTTTGCCACAAGTGAAACATCTACCTGTAAATTTCCCCCCATTATGACCCTATTGTCCACGACCTTGTTGACCATTTCCACCTATGCCTTGGCATTGATGGCCCTAGTGGCCTTTCCTATTACCACCCTACCCATAACTAAATCCTCTCGATCTCATACGTTTGGCATAATCCCCTGGATGCGAATTTTGATCACCTTGTTTTGGTTGTACCTGAGCTGAAGATGATCCACTACCATTATTTCCTCCAGTAGGACCCTAGTGACTGAACTCAGTTCCCCTCTTACTACTCTTAAGATAAAGACCGTGGTCCTGGCGGTGAAGTAGGGCAGCATTCAATACATCATTATAAGTCTGTAAATAAAGATTTCCCAACAGATGCTGGCGAATCCTCCCAGTAAGTCCATCCCTGAATAGCTGAATCTTCTTCTCCTTAATAGGTACCTCTCCTGGAACTAAATTGGTCAGCATAGTAAAATCTTCTTCATATTCAACAACCGATCTCCCTTCCTAGGTGAGGTCTAAGAGTTTTCTCCACGTCTCAATCTGAACTGCAGAAGGAAAGTATTTTCGATCGAACCGCACCCAGAAGTCCTAAATAGACAAAGTGTCCCTCTCCTCCGCTGTGGTAGTGGACTCCCACCACTGTAGAGATGCACCAACCAACTTGAACTTAGCTAGCATTTGTTTCTGAACCTCCGTACAGTCATACATACACAGATGCGACTGGATGTCTTTATTCCATTGGCTAGAAGTTACGACGTCGGAACCCCCTTTGAATTCTGGTGGATGTAACTTTTGGAAGGCTTCCCTAACACATTCCCAAGCAGTGGGAAACCGTTACACTGGTGTTGGTGGAACTGACTGTGCTGGAGGTGGAGCTTGTTGGGAAGCCGCCAAGGCATCATTTACTGCTTGAGAAATAATGGCAGCAACCTCTGTCGCATTCATACTGCCCTGTGCTGGAGCAGGCTGTGGCTCTGTCTATGCTGCACCTGGGGCTCTTTGTGCACGTCGAGGAGGCATCTAAAATGAGATACATCAAAATCAACATTTTAAAATACCACATAAATAGCTGAAGTCATAAATGCACAAATATGATTCTCAACAGTCCTAATGATATGGATCTATATCAAAGAACGCTAAGCAAAAATCATAAGTAAGCCGCATAGATCCTAAAGACTCTAGAACCTGATGCTCTGATACCACATGTAACACCCCGCCTAATTAAATACCGGGTAGCTACTCCGTTATTAAATTAAACAGAATATTCAGTTGGATCATTCTCAGCATCACTGGCGCAAAATATTTTTTTCCTTTTAAAATAACTCACCCAATACTTAATTAAGTTAAGTGTTAAAAATATTTTCCATGATTAATGACAATTCAAAACCATCACCACAATACTGAAAAACAACATAAAAGTCTCATACACAACTGAATAATGAATAACAAGATTAAATGTAACCGGATAAAACTTTTCGGTTTAAAATACCCAACATCAAACCAACAAACCAAAAATGATAGTACCAACATAAACCCAAAACAATATCTGAATGGTAAATGGAATACTAGAATCCTGGGCAACATTACCTAAATAAGAGAAGTACTACAGACATAGGAATCAAAGAAATGAATCGTCTAAACAAGTTTGCATCTCCAGGAACAACAACTCATGATCAAACATCCATACCCTAAGCTGCACGTCCCTGATGCTGGTCACCTGTTAATATAGATGTAGTAGAGAAGAGAATATGCAAGGAAATGGGTCAGAGCCCGATTGTAAATGATTTTAAAATAGCAAGTGTTTAACAAGTGCAAGAAAGCATTTATTATGTACATGTTAGATTCCAGACTCTCACTTGATATTTTGACATCTCATCTAGAGTGCTTGTCTAACGTATTTGAGAAATTTACTAATTAAGGTTTCCTTCTAACTAGTTTCCACAACATGATTCTATCCCATATAATAACCCCTATGTCCCATACCATACGTAATATAATTATTCACATTCTTTTCTCTTTAATATGAAATTGACTTTTCAAAACCTTAGGATTAAATATTCTTTTACTTGATTAAATTCAATTTCATTTATTGACAGTCAACTAAAATTTCACACAGTAGGTTAAATCGTATTATATATATTCTCCCTATAATATATACTAATATAGCACCTCCCAGACACAGCTGCGGTGCATGCATACTCTGCTATCATGTCTAGTTACAATTCTCATTGTCCAAAGGACAAATGGTTCGGGGTCTTCCTCGAATCATAAATAACATAACACACATATGTTGGAGGCGAGCATACTCCCCAGCAAAAGTCACACACATACCTACATTCCCATTCAACTGTCTAACTATCATATCTCGGATAGCACGTTTCCAAGGTCCTATGCTCAGGGTACGAATATAAAAATCCTCCCAAATTGGGCCCACATGATGAGACCGTCCATAACGCGAAACCTCCACCCCGATAGCAAGTAGCATAGGTATGTCATACACATAATAAACCATAATATAGGTATACCTCCACCTATATATATATATATATATATATATATAATATCAACAAGGTATTCACACAACCATAAGATAATTCCCATACATAGTAATATGTATCTCTCACATTCTACATATTAAATATTCTGATTTTACTCCTTAATTTATTATTCCCGAGCCTCTCTCATTACTCGACGATTAAATACGTTTTCCTTGATATATAATTAGTAAGAAACTCACTTATACCCTACTGGTCCTTGTCATCATACTCCCTGAATTATATTGAATTAAAATCATCTATAATTAGAATTATATTCGATAAGACCTATTCTCGCATAACCATATATTCTTTCACTTAGGTTTATTCACATATGGACTTAAGATTTTCCAGGTGATTCAAATGATCCCCACCCTACTGGTCCAATACTTAATATTCATATAAATGAATCACAACCCAAAACATGAATTTAACAACCGTAATTCATTCGATTAACTAACATAATTCTCTCCAATTTAAATCCCAAACATAATAATATTAATCTGGGTTTTACCTATGGCATACTGCCCTTCTATAAGTCCCATAATGTTCAAATATTAATAACTAAAAATTCCTAAAGGTTTTGGGATTAAATCAAGAATTAAAAAGGAACAAATTCATGTTTTTCGGGGAGGTCAATCGATCGATGGTCAGGGGTCGATCGTTCGATCAGTCGATCGATCAAGCATCTTGGGTCGATCGATCGATCACCCAGGTATCAGCCGAGATTCTGCAATACTTATCCTACGTGTTACACAACTTTTAACCAATAAAACCTCTATTTTAATGTCCCAAATTTATTATAATCCATACCACATGATATAGCAACATATGCAAATGATTCCTACCGATTTAAACAACCTAGAATCATCAAGAGATTGGATTAAAAGCATGTTTCTCATATTTTTCTAGAAAAGTAAATATGTGAATACTTCAAGAACAATCCTAAAATTCTCAAAATTTCTCCAGCATGTGATGTTTATTTCATGGATTCATATCTACCAAGAACATGAGATTAATCCTACATATTTCTATTTTCCAGGAATGAATTAACATCAACTAGTTTATCTCTAAAACATGTAACTTCTCATCATTTCTATCCATCCTAACATGGACATTATACTAACGAGATTGTAAATATTAAATCACTTGCCTCTACTGAAGATCTGAACCTTTGGGGATGAATGTCCACTGGTGATTCTTTCCTTCTCCGATCAACTTTCGGTGATGGTTGGTGGTGGTGACCTTTGGCTCTTGGTTCTCCCACAAAAACTCTTCCTTTTCCCCACATAAACTCCTCACTCTCTCTCAATTTCTTCCTCTATAAGTTTGTAGAATAAATGAATAAGCTAAACCCTTTAGAATTATAAATAACCTCCCAAATTCGTGTACACTATTCACCTTCCAAGTCAAATGGCCATATTACCCCTCTAGTGTGACTATTCAGCTCCAATGTGCCCTGAGACCCTATACAAACGTCCGAGTAGACTTTTTTGACTATAAAAACACTTCCGAACACGTTGGCGCAGTCAAAATGACCATTTGGATGACATAACAATATTCCTATTTTATTTTATATAAATTCAGTCCTTACACTACTTTCACACGCGTCTGACTTATTCATCGAAATTGTCGTATTAACTATTCGCGACAACTTCTAAAATTAATCATAAGTAAAGTCATAACCAAATATTACTTTGATTCACTAATTAATATTCCACATATATTACATATTACTATATACACAAGTAATATTTAAATCCGAATTAATTTCAAATTATTCAATTAATTTTAAAAGTTATCAAAATTACGGGGAATTACATACTTCCCCCCTAATAACATAATTTTGTCCCAAAATTCAGAAAAAATGAAATCATACCTGGTAGAAATAACTCTGGATAATGTTTTCACATATCGTCCTCACGCTCTTAGGTAGATTCCTCCACATTATGGTTTGCCCACTAAACACGCACAAGCGGAACTACTTTCGACCTCATACGTTTCTCAGCGTGGTCTAAGATCATCACTGGTCTCCCCTCATAAGAACTATCTGGTTGCAATTCTTATTTATCCAATGCAATATGAGTGTGAGCCAACTCATCTCAAAGATACCTTCGTAATGAATAAATGTGGAACACGTCATGTATACGATGCAGGTGTTCTGACAGCCCAATTCTGTACGCTACTGGTCCCACTCTCTCTATGATAGGAAATTGTCCTACATATCTTGGTTCCAATTTCCCCTTCTTCCCAACTCTCATTATCACCTTCATCGGTGATACTCGCAGAAGTACCCGATCTCTTACCCTAAAATCTCTGAAGAACCTTTTAGCATCAGCATAGATTTTCTATATATCTTGCGCTACACGAATGCGAATTCTGATCATTTTAATCCTGGTAGATGTATCCTAAATCACTTCCGAGCCAAGTAGTTTTTTGTCCCCCACATGTAACCAACATGGAGGAGAGAGACAAGGTCTACTATATAATGCCTCAAATGGGGCCATACCAATAGTGAACTGATAGGAATTATTATATGAAAATTCCACCAAAGGAAGATATTGTTCCCGACTCTCTCCATGGTATTCCAGTAGTAACCCTGTCATCTTATCTTATTGGCGAGCATATGGCTGATCATGTGGGGTCCGCATTCCTTGCTATGGATTTTTTGCATCATTTCTTCAATGTATGCCCCTGCGATGCAGTGCAAATTGGTTCCATCGAAGTGCTTTATCATAGACAATGTATTGGGTAGCAAGTATGTGGAGAGTTTCTTGGTCTTTCTTATCAGATGCTTGGGGATACCTACCATGTTTGAGGAGGTGCCAAATATCATAGTACCAACGGTCGGCTATCTCGAGATCTTCCTCTATGCCACGCTCAATATGGTAGCAGTGGGTTGGTTTGTCTTATTTTTGAACAAGGAAATGGGCCATGGTTATTCCTTTAGACAATGTTAATCGTGGAGGCTAAGTTAGAAAGGGAGTCGGCTAGGTTATTCTTTGCTCGGGGCAGGTAGTGTAAGGTGATTTCTTGGAATTGGGAAGCTAGCTTTTCTAGGTGGGCATGGAAGGGTAAGATTTTCTCGTCCTTGACTTTTTAGTTTCTAAGTACTTAACCAATGATGAGGGTTGGATCCCCATAGACATCGAGGTATCGAATTCCTTTCTTAAGGGCAACTTTGAGCCCTACCGTGCATGCCTCATATTCATTCATGTTGTTTGTCTAAGGAAAATCCATCTTGATGGCAATGGGAGTGTGAGAGTCATCACGAGAAATTAGGAGTATTCTAATGCCATACCCTTTCTTATTGACAGTGCCATCAAAGAACATTTGCCATCGAAGGTCTTCTTGGGAGGTACAAAGGATATTCTCATCTGGGAACTCAGAGATCTAGGCATCGACCTCTTCCATGGGGTAGTCAACAAGGTAGTCAGAGATGGATCTTCCTTTCATATCATTTTTCTTTACATAGGTAATATCAAATTCATCTAGGAGCTTCAACCAATGGGCCATTCATCTGGACAGGGCATGTTTCTCAAGTAAGTACTTGATAGGATCCATGCGGGATACAAGTTTGATGGTAAAGGTGAGCATGTAGTGCCGTAACTTTTGGGTAACCTTGACAAGAGAGACACATGATTTCCCTAAGACGGGGTAGTTAACTTCATATCTGGGAAACTTTTGACTGGCATAGTAGATGGCTCTATCTTTGAGGTATTTGGCTAGCAAAAACCCAACTACAATATCGATTACGGTTAGGTATACGAGTAAGATAAGATCAGGCTGCTGCAGCATGAGAACCAAAGGCATGGTTAGGTATTGCTTGATTCGGTCGAAGGCTTATTATCAAGCTTCATTACAGACTTTGGTTCAATGTCTTCAGAGGAGTTTGGAGATGGGTTCACAGATGGAATTCAATTAGCTGATGAACTGACTGATGTACGGTAATTTCCCAAGGAACCCCCAGACTTTATTCTTCATTCGAGGTGGTGGCATCTCAAGTATGGATTTTATCTTGGTAGGATCCGATTCTATCCCTTTCTCACTAACCATGAATCCCAAGATTTTTCCTTTAGTAATGCCGAAGTCACATTTCTATGGGTTAAGTCGCATTTGGTACTATGGTAGTCGTTCGAAGAACTTTCGGAGAGAGGGAACATGACCTTCCCTAGTCTTGGACTTTATAATCATGTCATCTACATTGACCTTGATTTCCTTGTGCATCAGATCATGCAGAATGGTTGTGGCAGTCGAGTGGTAGGTAGCCCCTCTATTTTTGGGACCAAATGGCATGATAGTGTAGCAAAAGTTTCCCCAAGAGGTGATGAATGAGATTTTCTCTTGGTGAGTTGGGTACATCTTGATCTGATTAGATCCGAAAAACTATCAATGAATGACTTGAGAGCGTGACTAGTCGTATTATCCACAATCATGTCGATATTGGGTAGTGGGTAATCATCCTTCGGAGAGGCCTTATTCAAATATCGATAGTCAACATACATGCGAACCTTCTTTCCCGATTTCAGCACGAGTACGATATTGGCTAGCCATATGGGATATTTTATCACACGAATGAAGCTCACTTTCAGTTTCTTAGCTACTTCTTCTTTAACTTTGAATGACTATTCGATGCGAAGCTTTCCCAGAATATGTTTGACTGGTTTACGATTTGGGAGAGTTAGAATCTCATGTTGGGCTATCTCAGGGTCAATGGCGGGCATATCATCGTAGGATCATGCGAAGACATCCATGAACTCCTTTAGTAGTTCTTCGAGTTGCGTGCGCTTATGCTCATTAAGGGTGGACCCTATCCCAATCTTGTGCATTTGGTTACTAGAACCAAGATTAATAATAAAAGTTTCATCTTCATTAACCAAAATGCAGTTATGTTGTTTGTTATTAATCTTATTTAGATTAGTTAAAAAAAATTCATTTGCAAAATCATTATCATTAAGAGTTTGATTAGAATCAAGATAATTAATGTAAGTCACAACAAGATAGTCAAAATCTTCATTTATTTCATTGATAGGAAAAGCGTCATTGATAACCTTATTAAAGGAGTTCTGATTACATCAGAGTGAGGGATAACAACTAAAGGGGAAAGGGGTAAACATAGGGTTAGGTTGAATATTAGTAGGTGGCATAGGTGCAGCATGCCACTTGAGAAGAGGTGCATCAGCATCTTTGATGAAGAAGGATGGATTCGATGATTAGCCCCTGATTGGACCATGCAGAGTGTCATCCCCAATGTTCATAAATTGAATGAATCCTCAGAGTCAATTCCATCGGAATATATAGTATCAACTATGGTTTCCTCAGTGGGTGGTTGTACATGGTGATGGGAACTCTCGACCCATGGGTAGATGTCTTGAAAGAAGATATCCATTCTTGGTTTCATCCGCTTTTCTACATGGTCATACCAAGGTTCAGGGAAGCCGCAGAAGGGGAAATCTCCACCCTCTCTGATGAATCTTCCTTTTAGGGATCTCCAAGATAGTCGTGGAGCATTCTAAACTCCTTTTCAGTTGAGGCTAATGGATCAATCTGAGTTATTGTTATGACAGCTGATAGGCCAAGCCATAAAGAGGAGAGGCTTCCTTCAACACAATGGGTTTAATTATCACTTGTTGTCTTGTTCCTAGCCCTAGTCCGGGCATAAAGTGTATGTCCTTAAACATATGGATTACATTGACATTTCCATGGGGGTCATATTTTGGACAAACCCTATCTTTGAAGTCATCCCCTGCTAGGAGTAAGAATGGTTCAACTTGGAATCCTAATAGCAGCACATCGTTCACCATGTGTTCTATCTCAAGTATCGGCTTAGTGGTGCTTGCATTCTTGGTATTGTCACTATCTCCCAAGATAGTGATAACTTATCCATTGGTGAAGAACTTTAAGTTTTGATAAAGTTAAGAAGACACCCCTTTAGCCACGATCATTTGAACAACATATTGAAACAGACTGGGATGTCAATGACTTAGAATTCCATAATAGGATTTATAGGGATAACCCCTATTATAAGCTTGATAGATCTAATTACTTCTTGACGGTTGTTGTCATAGGCACAAATGGTAGCAGAGGTTGGAGCGAGGTCGCTCACTTTCAATCCCAGATAATTTAGAGTTCTTAATGTGAAAACGTTCAGAGCTAATCTGTTGTTGACGAGAGAGAGGAGGATGATTTTTCCCATGACTTCAATAGAGATATTAAAAGCATGATTATGGTTGGGATCAGTCTTGAGGATTTCTTCTTCAGAAAAGGAGAGCATTCTAGTATAGGTTAAGGATCCGACTAGGTTCTCCTCTTCTTATGGCGTGGTTAAGGGAGGAACTGTGGGTCTCGTGAGTAGCCTAATTAGGGCATTTCAGTGCAGTTGGGAAGACATAAAAATCCCCCCTAAAGTGATTTTGGTTTGGGTTTTCTTCAGTTGATCGAGGACCTTACTTTCTTCGAGGGTCATTTTCGGCATAGGGAGATTCTCAACATCCTTCCTTTTACTACTTACTAATGGTTGTAGGCTTGGGATTTGGTATTCTCTTCCTGACCTGGTCAAGTGGTTCATAGAAGAAGGGAAAAATAGAAGTCTTATTTCTTCATCGATACTGGGTTATTCAGCCACCTTGTTGATTTCTCCTAGCAGCTCCTCTTATGATATCATCCCGTATATATTGGCTATCAAAATAAACTTTTCTGAATCTTGATCTTCACCTGAATCTTCAAAATTTTCCCCCCATCTGGTGGCAACGATATTGTCCTTCCATGCAAAGTCAATGCACTCCACAACTTCCACGGCCTCTTTGTATAATTCCTCCCATTTGGCAGGGAAATGCAGAACTGAACGGACAGGTGCCCTTATAATTTCAAAGTATTGAGTAGCTTGGCTACATTACAAATATCACCAGTCTGTCAAAATAAATCTGCCATGATCTAGACCATGTCATCTAGACTAACTTCGTCGGTTGGCACCACCTAGTTGTCTGACTCTCGGGCCCATTTTTGAGCTTCTAAGAACAACCCACTGAATATCTGATAGTCGATGGTCATTTGGGAGGGTAATTTTAGCCCAAACTCTAAGAGCTAGTTCAACACTTCTGACAGTTCCATATATTTACCTCCAAAATGGGTACGAACAACGATGCATGCTCTGGTGAGGAGGGATAAGGCTTGATCAAAAAAGATGGTAGGTAGTAAGAGGAAATATGGGCATGTTTGGAGAGGTTTAGGAGAGTATATAGGTATAATTGGTAATTTACTCGGCATGATTTAGGTGGATGGGTCAAATTCTGAGTCTTTTTCTAGGAAGATGGCATTTGCATGATTCGGGAGTGGATTATGGGTAGTGTTTGGTTTGGGATTAGGTGGTGGGGCGATGACACCCCGTTTAATTAGGCCTTGGATCATATTTTGGAGATGGAAACATTGGTAGATGGTATGGACAGAAGTATGATGAAAGTCACAATGGGCATCAGGTTTAATATTTTTCAAAAGTGGGTTTGGTAATGGATGGGAGTCCAATGGTTTGATCATATTTTGGCTCAAGAAGGCCTAACAGACTTTAGAGATGAGAGCGTGAAGATTGATGTATACCTTTCGAACTGGATTTGGGTGACTTTTTGGTGCCCATGAAGCGGCAGGCTGAGATATTTTGTTGATGGTAGAAATTATGGTACTAGTTGGTTTTTTAAAGTTTATAGGAGCAAACTGTCTAGAGGTTTTCTTCGGTTCAACTTCTGTCTTAGCAAGAATTTTTTTGATCTCCACTCCTGCTTCTCGAAGGGCTCAGAAGTTTGGGTAATATTATCCTCCCATTATTGCTCGGATATGGGGCAGGAAGTTTTTCTTTATGATACTGACTTGTTCTTCTTCGGAAAGTCGATTGGTCATGGTAGCTGCTTTTTCTCTCTAGCTTGATATGAATTTTCTGACTGATTCCCCAGGGTTCTACTTAAGTATCTCTAAGTCACATCGAGTAACTTCTAGCTCTTCGTTGTACTTGTACTGTGACATGAACTCGTGGGCAATATCTTCCCAACTACGGATTCTGGATTCCTCAAGGGATAAGAACTAATGGAGAGGACTATCTTTCAAAGTCTACTAGATCATTTGGGCCATTATTTCTTCAAAACCCCCTAGGAGAGTCATGACTCGGTGATAGCAATGGAGATGAATGATCGAGGGTCCAGTGCCTCTAAACTTCTCGATATTGGGCATCTTAAATTTTTTGGCAACCTTGATTTAGGATAAGGAGACATGTGGGTGTAGTCCATGTATTTCCCATAGAGTCTGACTTAATCGAACTTCTTGGTCAACATCTTGAGGTCTTCCTTGACCTTTTTCAATTCTTCCTCTTTTGGGTCAATAGTCACGTGTAAGTTAGCCCCTGGCTGAGCAAGGTTTGGCATTGGAAGCTGTGCTGGCGTCCCATTAGCAGGAGGATCACGGGGAGCATGCTGGTATTCCGATGGAACCCAAATAGGCTCGGGTCTAGGTGGATTCATAGCGCGGGGGAATAGGACCTCGGTATCTTCAGGGATAAGGATCTGGTTTTTTTGCATCTCATGAACCTTGATTTGAAGGTTACTAATTTTGGCAGTGAGCTGAGCTATAACCGTCAACAAATCCGGTTGTACATTTGGCACTTGATCCTTTTTCTCTATGGAAGGCAGGTTAATCTCGAACTTGAAAGAAGTAAGGGGAATGACAGAACTTTGGGGTGGTTCGACTAAAGACTGAAGCCAATAGGAATCCAGGCCAAGGGTATGAGATCCACCCGATAAGGAGAAAAATTGGGATTTATTTTTGGAAAAGAAAAAAAGGGAAATTTGTTATTTTTAGAAAAGGAGAAAAATGTTTTTGACATTCTTGGAAAATATGAGGACAAAAATATATTTTTGGAGGAAAAGAAAATGTTTTTGGTATTTTTGATAAAAGAGTAAAAATGCATTTGGACACTTTTGGAAAGAGAGAGGAAAAGACGAGAGATGGGTCTCAGCATGTTTTTTATGTTTATTAGATTCTCACTTGTATTAAGTTTGCCTAGATGCAAAAAAGAAATGCCGGATGGGACCCGAGCCTGGAAAATTAGGTTTGCAACATATGTAAAAACTAAGGTTAGACTTGTTACTCGACTCGCGGGAAAGGTCCCATTTTAAAAATTGCACAAAAATTTTCCAGTCATACCGACCCGTCATTTTGGCAGAGTTTCGAGTAGAAACCGATAATCTAATATGTGTGTCCTAGGCTTGACACCTATATGTGGGTATGCAGTTGTAGAGTTAATTAGAAGGTGTTCCCCCCTTTGGTATGACTTCCATGATATACGTCTTTCTTTTGAGGGCAATCCGTACGTGTGGACAGGACATTTGATATACCTAAGTGTACATGAATTACCTCACTATATACCTCGTGAGGACGGTACGTGTGAGAGAAAATTCGATATACTTGACATATGCGAACGAGTTCCCTGTATTATACCTCCTGTCATGACTTCGGTCAACTGGTACGATGTGGGGGAACCTTTCAGTATACATTGAAGGTACTTAGCTAATGGAAGGTGAGAGTCATATCACTTAGGCTAACTGCGACCTGCCGAATCAGCGCCCATCACGAAGTGACTCCCCAGTTACAGTACAAAATTTGGTCAATAGTAATGCTCTTTGATGATGTTGTGTGTATCATGCATGATTCTTTGATTAGTATCTCATGGAGTATAAACATTAGAGCTATACTAAGTAGGGATAATAAGTGAGAGTGGGTGATGTGTAATTATCTACAAGTGAGTGTGTGATGAGCATAAGTAGAGGTGTGTTTAGTGACACCTAAGCATGGATTTCTATGTTGTGTGTGCAACGTGTGGATATATGTGATCCTAGGTGCACGTGGTGTGACGTGTAATATGGAAAATTTCTACAATTTTGTGAATAGTGACATAATAATGAAGTATATATCGGGGTGTTAAATGGACGAATACGGATCGGATATCATGTTTTCCATATTCGTATCTACTATCTTGATGCACTATTGATTCGTATCAAATATTGCATATTTTCACCCATTATCTTTATGAATTCTAGCGCTTTTACGATCCTTAATGCCTATATTTATGCTCATTAACCATACAACCTTGGATTTGGATATATACATGTTTTGCAGGGGTTAATTTTGATTTTGTAGGTGTTGGAATGCTAAAAGCGAGGATTCGTTGCATTTTGGAGAAGTTCCATCACCGGACGCTACTTCAAGGGCATTTTAGTCAATTAAAATTTCTTATCCAGCTCTTGGAAATTCGACTGATGCGTAGTTCGTTGAGTTAGCATCACATGGCCACAAACGTTGCCTCGTTTGGAGTTCAGATGAAGAAGATATGTTTGTTTTCGTTATTGGACTTTTCCCCCTCTTCATGGACCAAAGGATTGCAAAAAATAGAGTACCGTTCGACCGCGCCCCTGTGACCGGTAGACTACGATTTGGTATTTTGCTGTGGGAAGGAGACAGTGGGCTTTTATAAGAAGGCGCGGTCGACCGCCCCCTACGACCGGCCGACCGTGGTTACCAGATATTTGGCACTTATTTCCTTTTCTTTTCTTTTTCCTTTATTTCTTTTGTAACTTACCATATAAAGCAATTTTGGTTTCATTTTCAAAGAGGATGAGATATTATTAGATGGTAGATATTTTAGCTTAGGGTTTGAGGGTTTTGGAAAGTTCTTCTTCAATTGTTCTTGGTTTGACACCCCATTTGGGTGGAATGTTGCACTATTCATCATGCTCTCCATTAATATAGTGTGTATTTACTTATTTCTTGCTTTGATAATTAGATTTACATGCTTTGTTAATTAGTTTACATGCTTTGATTAATTGCTTTCTAGTGTAGATTTACCGCGTTTTTAATATGCTTTTTAGCTAATTTAAATTAGGTTGTGTTTGAATGGAACTCACTCGAGTTGACGCGTTGCTTTGCTTTGGTGGTAGCATTTACGGGTCTATTTTGGGTGCGTTGTCATAGTCATTGCGCCTAGGAGATTTGACGGGGCATATCATGTATGTCCTATGCTTACGACCTTGCGTGCACAATTTTCGAGCTATTTGTTGACACCAAAATCATATAAGGCTTTTATGCGGATTTAGGGGCGTGACAACCCTTGGTTCAATCAACTGTCAAAACGAGACACATTCTAAATAACTCGTCGACCCATGTATCCATTTTATACAAATTAACTCGGGTGAGGGATATTCGACGCAACCTATAGTTTTACTCACTTTGTTATTCTAGTTTCATTTCCGTCACCTAGATAAACATTTCCCTTTTATGCATATTTTCCTTTTTAGTTTGTAATCACCTTTTTCACTTTTATTTCGGAGCACTAAATCATATAAATTCTAGCATCTCGTCCACGTGGATTTTCGATACCCGACTTACCATTATACTCACTAGTTGAGTGTAGTCGTAATATAGGTTTGTTTGTATTATCGCGGTGAAACGAAAACAACGACCGACGTCTGACACGCGCCGCACTTTTCACGCGTAATCAAAATGGCGTCGTTGCCGGGGACTAGTTTGTTTTAGACTTTATTTGATTTAGTATTTCATAATATTTTCTTTCTATTTGTATTATTTGCTAATCTTTTTGCAGGACTTCCACATTTGAGCACTTAGAAACGCTCGAATTTTCCCCGCGCGCACCTATTTTGTGGAATTCACCACTTCGATCCATTTTTGGGGTAAGCATGCCTTATTCCAATTCTTTCGGTAATCATTGTTATAATTCTCAAAATTCCCACAAACCTATGACTTTCAGTGAATAATTAGAATCCCAAAAATTTACAAATTCAAATATGACTTTGGGCGAGTATAACGAAAGTCAAAACTTGGGTTATTGGAATTTTGATGATGATGATAATGATTTTGGGCATTTACCTCCTTATAATAGGAATTTTGAAATGCATTGAAATAGTTTCCAAAATTCCTATAATAATGAGTTTTCGTTTAAGTCCGATGGTAATTTTCAAAGTTCCCATTTCCAAGCATCCGCACCTTAACCTATGACATTCGGTGAGGGTTTGCATATGTATGAGAATGAGAAAATTGAAAATCGTTATCGGGAATAAAATCAATTGTGGGAACAAGAATTGGATTTATTATTTGAGTCCGACGACGATTTTGCTTCCGAGACTTTCGAAGTCGAGGAATGTTTTGAAAAAAATGAGGTACTTGTGCCTTCTTTGGAACAAACCATTCTAGACTTTGCCCATTGCATAATAGATATTGAAAGCGAGGATGAAAATGACGTAATATCCATTTGCGATGAAATGATTCTTTGTCCCCCAAAGAAGAACATTTCATTGAAAATGATATTATTTCCTTCGAAAATTAATCTTCATGCGATGATGATTCATCTCATGAGTTTGAATTTCTTTCATCCTCATTTTCATTCCCGGTTATCATACCGTCACAAGTACCCAAAGATTCGGTTTCAACTTTTATGTTTTAAACCTTTTCACCGATGATGAGTACTTGCTCAAGTCGCCTTCCACGATTGCATTTGCGCCTTCGTGTACGCCACCTCCCATTCCAATTTCAAAATCATTGGGAGGATATTCATATTTTCTCGGTCCCCACATGTTTTTGTCATCCGTTTAATCCAAATCCCCCATCGTCCCTCCAAAACTTTTAATTGGCGATGGTTCATTTCTACCGCCTTACACATGCCTTCCGTTGTTCAAACGAAATTCATATTTTTTGAAAGGCATGCTTGTATATGAGGGTACACCGGTTATCCTCCAAAGTCAAATCGTTTTTATGGTGGACCCTCAGTTATTTAGACTTCTAGTGTAGAGTTAGTGTGTAGCCTAAATAGTAGGTTGTATATAGTTAGCTTTTTATTCTTTCTTTCTTTATTTTTTTTTCTTTCCTTTTTAATTTAGTCTAGTGTAATTAGTTAAATTTTTCTTATTTGTTTTTGCTATGTTTAGTACTAACTTGTTTTGTAGATTCTTTGGACTTGTTCTTGTGGGGATCGCTCCAATTTTGGGTAATATTGCTCTTTTCCTCTCTTTAACTTGGTTCTTAATTCACATTGAGTACCATGTCAAGTTCTGAGTTAGGGGGTGTGGGATATTCTATCCATTTCACATTTTAGTCCATGTTTTTGCTCACATGTTAGTTAATTAGTATGCTTTTCTTAGAAAATTCAAAAATTTCAAAAAAGATTTTCTTTTTTTTTCTCCCTTTTTTGGGCATTTTTGGACTCAATTTATAGGGCAAAGGGGCGTGCCGATCGGCCTACCAAAGGGATTTCTTATCGGTACGTAATCCTTGACATTGTTACTGTAGGCAAGTATCTGGACCTACATAGTAGTCTCGTTATAATGTTTTGGAAAAATGGTAATAGAACACAAATCGTTGATCAGAATTATACATGGGGCATACCGTTAGAAAGGTACTTCATAGAACTTCAAGAGTCCTTTGGATCGCTCCAGGTCTGGGAGTTGAATTTGGGTCAAATGTGGCTCGGAAGCGCACAATGGTCTTTCAAACCAGAGATCTTCGAACGGAATCCGGTCGTTCATCTGCATGGTAAGTCAGAATCGCACACGGGGTGGACCGTTGGAAAGGTTAGGATATGTACTTAGACATTTCAAAGAGTTTCCCTCGATTTAGAATGTTGGCCTTGGTCAACCGAAGCCCAAAAGCGTCCGGGGACGTCTCGAAGTAAAATGGACCGTTTGTCCGTATCGTAGGTAAGAAATGGGGTGGACCGTTTGAAAGGGTATTATGTGCTATTTGGATATTCATTCAGTCTTGCTCGAGTTGAAGAGTTGAATTTTGTTAAACGGAGCCCGGGAGCCCCCGATGGACTCGAAATCATTTTTAGAGGAAACCTGATCATTCGCCCAAAAAATTATGCTATTTCACGCATGGGGTAGACTGTTGGAAATGGGTTTCAGTGCCCTTTGAATATTCAAAGAGCTTTGATTCGGGGTCGATTCGGGGTTCAGGAGTGCGTAGTGGCCTCTAAATCGATTTTCGGTAGTAAAATGGTCCATTCGTCCAAACCATTATGCCGATTAATTCTCGAGGTAGACCATTGGAAAGGGTATTCAGAGCCCTTCAAATATTCAAAGAGATTTTTCTCTGACGATAGAGTTGATCGGAGTTAAATGGGGCTCGGGGGTGCCCAATGGCTTGTCGATCGGGACTCGAAGTGCGACCTAGGGTTTGCAGTGAGATGGGGAGGTGTTAGTTACCTAAGGAGAGACTTAAGGGTTCCTATAATACGGTGTCTACTCTCACCAATGCCCGATTTTCAAATTCATGTACAATGGAATTAATCAATTTACAACACTTCTTAATTTTAAAAAATTTCAATAAAGATTAATTTCTTTATACATAAAATATAACTATTTTAATATAAATAAGCACGCAAATAAGTCCATCAACATAAAGTTTAGTTGAACTCGTGTTCAAGTTATAAAAACATATAATAATAGTCACACATGCCCATACTTCCTAAGAATATTCTTACTTTAGTCCCATATGAGGTGTTTCCCCACTTTTTAGGTGTGTATGTTCTTATATTACATTTTTATGCAATAACACCCAATGATATATTTTTATACTTAGAACTTGAAATTTAGAACGACATTTGAATCCACAACTCTCATGACTACATGGGTTATTTCTATAAATTACTTTAATCATGTATATATGCTTTACCTCATTCTGTAGTGTTCGATTGTTGTTTTACATTTTCATCCACCAAAGCCCCATTTTCAATCTTTAACCCTTGGAATTTTTTGATTTTGATAAAAATTCCAATTAGTGAGTCACATGACTACATGGTTTGTTTCCATAAGTTACATTAATCCCATGAAGTATTTGTGCCTCTTTTCGGACTGTTTTATTCTTATATTAAGTTTTTATCCTCTAATGCCCAATTCTAAAGATTTGTGATTATAAGCTTCAAATTTAGAATGATGTTTGAACCTCCGAGTCCCATGACTACACGAGTTATTTAAAAAATTACTTTCATCGTGTATGAGGTTTTGTGTCTCATTGAGATATGTTTATTAGTTCTTTTACATTTTTATCTACCAGTGCCCAATTTTCAAATGCATGTATATTTGACTTAATCAATTTAGAACACCTATTAATTTTAGAAAATTACGGAAGAGTTTCCTTTGTTCTTCATGAAATCCAACATGATTAAACATTAAAATAAATCCAACAAGAACAACAAAGTCAATAACTAAACCACCAATAAATCCCCCCACCTATTTAACATATATAAGCTAAAAAATTATGTCCTTCGCAACTAAATTTCTAAAGAATATTATAAGTATTAATACTTAAAGAAATCGGTAGTCTCCTTTTTTTGGAACATTTTAAAAAAAATGTCTATTATAAAACTTATTTAAACTTAAATTTAACATCTAACACTAATATACACAACCTTGCACGACTATAAACATCATAAAAGTGTAAACATATACTAAAGGGTTTTGAACATCATCAAATAAGTCTATCCCTGTAAGGACACAAATTTACAATTGAGTCCGTTGTAGTTTTGGCTCAATTCCGGACAAAAACTTTGAGTCATATGATAGAATTATTGAACATCCTTCATGCCAATGACGTGTTTGTTGAAGACGTAGCAACCAAGATATTAAAGCTCCATCAAATGGCGAGTTTAATGTTCCTCGTTTCTACGTCAACAACATAGTTCCAATTTCTCCTAAGGTATGAATGCATTTTAATATATATATAGGAGCTTGGAACATTTTATATTGGGTGTACTATGTTTTAAACTGTTGTTTATTTTCAGAAAGATTTTATTAAAACTTTAAAATAAAGTATATAAAGTTTCTGGGCTAAAAATAGAATTTTTCAAACTTTCTGAAAGTTCGTGTGAAGTGTCGTTCGAACGAGATTTTTGTTCGAACAACAATGTCGTTCGAACGAGTTTGCCAACGAATTCCTAGATAGGCCACTGGAACTTCATTCGAAGTATCGTTCGAACGAGATATCCAACGAGATTTCTAATGAGTTCACACTGGAACTTCGTTAGAAGCTCGAACGAGACTTCGTTCGAAAGAAAAATCTCGTTCGAACGAGATTTGGAGGGAACAGTTATTTGACAGATTTGAGTAGTTTTTGACCCACTTTCCCACTTATTTTCCCACTATCTTTTGACAAAACTTCTTAAGTTCGGAAATGAACTTTTTCTAATTAACTTTTTCATAATATTCTAACTCCTAGAGAGTGTTTTGAGAGTTCATCTTTCTTAAGAAAAAGTTCAAGTTTAAGTGTTCATTTTTCAAAGAAAAATCGATTAAACACTTTGATTACACCCATATTGTTTATTCCAAGTTCCATATATATATATATATATATATATATATATATATATATATATATCATTACTTGTAGTTTGGCACCAATTTTCATCTCTACCGTTTGAAGAGAAGTTTGGGTTTGCTTCTAAATTCCACAAAGAAGAAGAAGTTTACGTTCATTTACCCACTTGGATAAATGCTCCTTGTTCGGGTGGCGGTGACCATATAAAGTCCGATCGGTGGATTCCGAGACCGCGGTGGAGCTCCGTGGTTATTCGCTAGGCGGAGGTGTATACAAGAAGACGCGTCGGGACTTGAGAGGGATCGAGTCGAGTGTTGTAAGTCATCTTGCTTGTATTTGTAAATTCCGTACTTAGTGGATTTGAGGCTAGGGCCGTCTGAGGTTTTTTCCCGTTGTGGGATTTTCCTCGTACATCGCGATGTAGTGGTTTCATTGTTTATTTTATCTTGTGCAAACTCACCTAGAACGCATGCTTAGGTAATTCAAGATAAAATTTGGTTTTAATCACTACGTGTTTAATTTGGTGCTAAATTAAATATTAGGTAATGTTTATTTAATATAATTCAAGTCATTTAATTTAATTTGATAAAATTGGTTTGGTATAATTTGGAAATATTGAAAACATGACTTAGGCAAATTTCTAGGACTTGGGTTTAATTAAGTTAGTTTAAGTGAAATTCAATTTGTGTGTGTGTTCCATCATATTTCACTTTAAGTTGTGTTTAATTTTAATTTTGTAAAAGAAATTAAAATTTGGTATTTGTTTAATTGAACCATTCCTATCGCTTCCACATTTGCAAAAGGAAATTACTTTTGAATTTAAAATTGGAGGCCTATTGTTTCAACAAGTGGTATCAGAGCCAAAACGATAAATTATTTCGTTAAAGATCCTTTAATTATTTTTTGGCTAAAATGGAATTTTCCCCATTCTCAAAATTTCCTATTTTCGATGGTTCTAATTACGCGTACTCGAAAGCGCGTATGAAATTGGCACTTAAATCTATCGACGAGAGGGTTTGGTTGTCTGTAGTTAACGGGTGGTCCCCACCAACTAATTTAGTAGATAATGAATGTGTTCCCAAACCGACCGATAGATGGAGTGAGAATGATTTTAAACTTTCAAATTTTAATTCCCGAGGTTTAAATGCCTTGTTTAGCGCGGTCACACCGGATGAATTTCGATGCATTATGGCGTGTGAGACCACTAAAGAACTGTGGGATATTTTACAACTCACTCATGAAGGTACAAGTGTCGTCAAAGCTTCGAAACTCCAAAACCTCACCACTCAATTTGAAACCATCAAAATGAACGAAAAAGAAACTTTTGATGACTTGTATGCTAGACTTTCCGATAATGTTAATTCATCTTTTAACTTGGGAGAGAAAATACCCGACAACCGAGTAGTAAAGAAAATTTTAAGGTCCCTACCCGATAGATTTATTCCAAAAGTGACCGTTTTAAATTCTTTACCAACTTTAGCCTCTACGAAATTAGAAGATCTTATAGGTGATTTACAAACCTATGAACTAGACATGTTTCCCTCTAAAACCGAAAAGAAAATTGAAAATGGCATTGCTTTAAAAGTCCGAAAAGAGAAAAAACAAGTAGTAGTGAGCGGGAGTGATAGTGACTCGGAAGATATGGCCTTGTTTGCTAGGAAATTTTGAAAGTTTCTTAAAATTAACAAAGACAAATTTATAAATGATTTTAAGAAATTTGAAAAATCTATGCATGACAAAACCGAGAAGGCCCCTAAAACTTCTAATGAAAATGTTAATAGGGACGATTCGTATAAGTGTTTTGGTTGTGAAGGGTATGGCCATAGGGCTTTTGAGTGCCCCACTAAACTAAGGAGATAGGGTAAGAAAGAAATTTCTTTTAATGCAACCCTTAGTGATAGTGATAATGAAGAGGGACCCGATTCCCTTACTAAACCCAACTTTGTTACTTTTATGGCTAGTCATGTGAGTGATAGTGAGCATTCCTCTATTGATGAGATTTCAACACATGACACTTCCAAGGTCATAGTATATGATTCCCTTGCTTTTGATGGTAGTGAGAGTGAAGAAGAAAAAGAGAGTAAAAATGAAGAAGAGGTTAATGTGAGAGAACTTCAAAATTCTTTTCAAGAATTATACGAAGAATCAATTAAATTAAAAAGAGCAAATTTGAAGTTAGAAGCTTGTTTAAGAGAGTGTGTCAAGGTTATTAATGATAGTGCATTAGTGTAAGACCTTAGGACACGAGAGAGAACTCTTCTAGAGAAGCTTGAATATGTAGAAGGCGAGAGAGATAGCCTTAGAGGTTTAATGTAATCATTGAAAAAGGAGATTATCGAGTTTGAAGAGAGAAATGTTTTATTAGAGTCTAACATTTTAGAATTAGAAAATAAATTAAAAGACTCTACAAAAGTAAAATTTTATTTGGAGTGTAGGTCCGAAAAACTTGATAAAATTTTAGGCACAGTCCAAATAAAAAATTACACTTGTGGTTTAGGCTTCGATACTTGTAATGAATCTACTCAAAAAGCCAAAACCAATGTTTTAGGAGAATCGCCTAGGAAAAACTTTAGAGATAACACCTTAGGTAAATCTTTTCGCCGTGACTTTAAGTGTTCACATTGTGGTCGAAAAGGTCATCTTAAGAAATTTTATTTTGATCTTAAACGAGGTCCTAGAAAATCCCACCGTAAGGAAACCAATGTAGTCAAGATTCCTATGCCCCGAGATAGTCACTCATCATTAGTTTTGATTAGGAGATCCGACTTGGTAGCTTTACAAGATAGGGTATTTGATTCTCATTTACTTTCACATGCTTTCTCCCTTGCAAAATCTAAAGGTTGAATGTGTTAGTTTTATTTGCATACTCTAGCTTTTTTTACTTCATATTTTATATCATTGCTAGGTGTATGCATGTTTAGTCATTTTCTAGTCATTGCCTTATTTCATATCTCATGCTAGAAATCATGAGTTGTTTATCTTTTGTATTATATTTCCTTCATTTTTGTTTGCATTAAATGAAAAATACAAAAATATTTTTGTTTATCATTTGGGTATTTATCTCTTGATAATTTAAGTTCAATGAAAAATTCAAATGATTTTTGTTTTTCTTTTGGGTATATATTTTTAGTTTTGGTTAAAAATTTTAAAAACTCAAAAAGATTTTATTTTGTGTGTATTTTGGTTTTAAACACATTTGTGGCATATGTTTGTGTTTGAATCCTCATTTTGCTTCCATGTGACTAGGACTTTTGGTTAGAATTTTAATCCTTAAAATGTTCTTTATCATGCTTGCATGGAGTAGCTTAAGTTTGAATTGCTTAATGGATTCATTTTTATATGCCTTTACACACATGCACGAGCTTTTTGAACCTTAACGTCACATGTTATATTAGAGCTTTGTGAGGTGGTCTCCTACCAATCTTGTCATCTACATGGTATGTGCCTTAGGAGGACTAGTTCATGCCAAAATCCGTTGCACGTGAGATTTGTGAGATGCAAAAAAAAAAAAAAATGTATAAATGTGCACAGGGAAGGTCTCCGAAAGGAAAAATATTATCCTTTGCGAGTAAGCCACCATTTGGAATGGACCTCAAAGAAATACGTGGTCCCAAGGCCTAAAAAAATATGGCATTAAAGAAAAAATAATTTGCCAAGGCCTAATTTGTTTAGTTTATTTATTCATTCAAAAGAATAATATATATGCTTATTGAGGGAGTTTGGATGATATGTCAACGGTTTGCACAATGTCCATTTATCCTAGTTGCGCTTACAATGCCATGACTCTATTGGTTTGTAGAATCATCAACATGCTAGGCTTGTATGCATTGTGTTTGCTTGTTCATTAGTTCACTTTATCCTGTCACATAAAGGCTAAATTCTAGTTGATAAATTTTGCAATCAAATGCGAACTACATGAACAGGATTAAGTGATTGGGTTTTAATTCATTGGTATCTTTTTCACACCCCAACACTTCCGTTTCCATTTGACACATTTAGGCTATAAGAGTGTGGAAAATATTATGTTATTTAGTTTTGTGTCATTTTGGTGTTTATATCTATATGTGTGTACTTATGCTTAGTTTGAGTCTATTGTGTATACATATATAGGTTATTTTGTTTAGTCTTTGCCTTGCTTTCTAGTCCATATATGCTTTAATTCATAATTGGTATCTATCTTGTTGCATTCTTTGTTGATATCACATGCTTAATACTTATGTATCATATTCGTATCTGTTTCTTGCATCTTAGTTGATATCCATTATTATTTGTTGGATTAGTTATGATTTTTTTGCCCATGTGATTTAATGTTCTCATCACTTTATGCGCAATTGCATGTTTTTAGCTTGTTATCCCATTCTATTTATCCCTTGCTTAGTTTAGAGGGTGTATTTGCTTTAATTGGGGAAGATAAATTAATATTTGATTCTTTAGCCTTTGTCTATTCCTGAACAAAAAAGGGGAGAATGATAGGGGGAGAAATGGTATATATTTCTATTATAATCGTATCTTAGTTTGGGGAGATTTTTCTTAGGGGGGAGATGTCTTTCTAAGGGGGAGAATTAATTTAGGGGGAGTAATTATTTTACTTGCATTAATTATTTTAATATTTTGATATTCCCTATGCGTTTAATGTGTTTGCTTAAGTGTGCAGGAATTATATTCTAAGTGGCAACTTTCACCGGTAAAGATTTTGATCCTTGGGTTGTTTGAGTCAAGCATTGTACTTTATTTTGGGTGGGACATTTTTGTCATTATAGTAGAGCTTGATGGCCCTTTAGTATTTTTGTTTGTTTTTGTCCCGGAATATCCAAAGGGGGAGATTTGTAAGGATACAAATTTCCAATTGAGTCTGTTGTAGTTTTGGCTCAATTCCGGACAAAAATGTTTGACTTATATGATAGAGTTATTGATCATCCTTCAAGCCTATGACATGTTTGTTGAAGATGTAGCGGCCAAGATATTAAAGCTTCATCAAATGTCGAGTTTAATGTGCCTCGTTTCTACGTGAACAACATAGTTCTAATTGCTCCTAAGGTATGAATGCATTTTAATATATAGAATCGGGACCTGACCCGTTCATATTTCTTGTTATGCTTGCATCTTGTATCCGCTCAGGTACTCCGCCGCAAGGATGCCTGATCTGACTTCCTATCCCGGTATCTTTGGCGAGCCGTGATGCTTTGCGGGTATTACGGAACATTTTGAAATAGACGCCGTCATCTTTTCACTCTAGTTAAGATCGGGTCTTTTTACTCGGGCGAGAGGCCCAAGATTTTGTAATTGATTAATGTAATGTATTATGTAAATTATTAAACTTGTTTAATATTGTTGTATGAGTCTGTGGCAGACAGCATATTCGGTCCCTTATTGTACATTTGTGGGTATATAATATAATTTCATCTGGATTTCCACTTTATTTTTAGTTGGGTTGTTTAAATTGTTTTCTTTATCTTTAAAAACCAAAATTTTTGGCAACCCGTTTTTCTGAAATAAGGAATGGTTATCCTGTATACTTCTTATTTTGTTGTGATGCTGAAAATGATTCCATCCATGATTCCGTTATTTAGGAGTATCGGGCTGGCCACCCCCTATTTCGGATGGCGGGTTGTCACGGATGGTATCAGAGCATCAGGTTCTAGAGTCCTTAGGAATCTGTGTGAATGCTTTACGTCTTCAGCGTTGCTTTTGATTTTACATAGAGCCTTAGGACTAAGCTCGTTGATTTCTCTTGTGAGGTTTAGTTCTTATGCCATGAGGTAGAACCTATAGAATCTTTTGCGCATTCGGGTGAGATTAGTAGGTCGATTGAAGAAGGGCGCCAGGGAAGGTTGTGGTGAAGGTGTCATTAGATGGAATTACTAGGAACTGTAAGTTGTGGTTGGGGATGAGGACCAATTTGGAAATTGCTCCTTTTTGTAGCATTTTCTTATCTTGCTACTGCGACCACTGATTACAGTAGACATAGTTTTCCGGGTACCGCTAGAAGTAGAGGATGACACTAAACTTCAGATTTCAAGCGATGTTAAATTGAAGTGGAGAAGTTCCCAGAAAAAGGATGGAGGAAAATCCTTCACCCGCTGGAGTACTGTGAAAATGGTGGGAACGTAGTCACCTTATTTGAGGGTGCTAAAAGTTTTGCCAATGGAGGAACCCGGTAGATACTTTCTATAGTAAGTGTCTGGGATAACTGGAAGGAAGAGAAAGTAGATCCTCAACTGTTCACGCGAGGCTCGATCAGAGGCCGATATGTGAAGGAAGAGTGGTATGGTTAGGGGAGTCGTACACCAAAATAAGGAAGAAAGAGCCCTTTGATGGGATGATAGACCCCAGAATAAGTGTTGTTAACACTTCTGATGGAGCAGAGATCATGAAACCCCATTGGTGGGCATCCGCCTGGGGAGGTTTCATTGAACTAAGGAAAAGGAGGTCGGTAGTGTGTTCTCTTTTACTGAGAAAGTAAGAGGGGCTACGTGGATCATTGTTTGGCAGTAGGAGGCGAAACAATGGTTATGACGTGGAAGAACCACACATTTTCATTATGATTGACTAGAGAACAAGGGCAAGAATAAAGTACCTAGTTGGGGAGTTGATGGAAGTAATGTTGGATCGTATAAAACTCAAATATGGAGTCTGAGAACCATTAGTATTGACCCAGAGTGATTGGCATAAAATGTTGGCGGTAATTCCACTTATTAGTGGGTGGTGTATTCCTTAGGATAAGATTTAGTAGTATTGTACCTACTATAGATTCGGGTGTTTATATTGATGTTGTGGTAGTATTGACGCAACTAAATAGAGTAATTATATGACTTCCATGGTAGGGAAGTTTTATATTTTCCTTCACTCGTTATAAAGCGAGTGATGATATATTTTTCTTTTTAAGTACTATGTATGTTATGTATTACTTGTATGATATGTACTATATAATTAAAGATACTTTGGTTGTTTGGGGTGATAGCAAGCAATTAGATTGTGAGGCTATCCTACTTCTAGTTTCAGGATGGAACTAGTTGTCCTATAATATCTCTCCTGGATACAGGTTGAGACTTTATAGGGGTGGTTGAGGTATGTAGGAGGTTTTATTACTTGTTGTGTTATCTTGTGTGGGTGTTTGATTGCTTGTTTGCATTGTATGTGATTTTTATGCCTTATCTCCACGACCAACAAGGTTGAGTAGTAATGCATTGGAGGGGTTCCGTGTTTGGATTCCGATTTTGCGGGACACTCCACGCGTGAACCTCAACGACGTTGGAAGTGGAGAGATGCTGTTCCTTTTTTTCTTTTAGTTCATTCCATTTTATTTATTTTATTTTTGTTGGTTGAAGGTTGGGTGGAAAGGTTTAGCCGAGAATCACGTAGAAGAGTGATTAAGGGCTATTAAAGTGCGAGATAGAAGCACTATATATAGTTCTCTCCTCTGATCGATGTGAGGGAGACTCAGATACGAAGTCGAATTGAGACTTCGGGTTATGCCTTAATAAGAAGGTTGTTTAAAAGGATGTAATTATGTATTGGATAAGTATTTTTAAGACTTTACAGAAAGTAAATGTCTGAGTAGTTGAAATCCTTAATGATGCAATGGTAATACATAGAAATAAAATTTTATTAATAGGGTTATGAGTTAGACTTTTATCGGTCTCGATCATGTGTCTTAGACCGTCATATCTTAATGACCGATGATGCGAGGTAGTAGTGTAACGTGAGGGTTCCTTGTTTGGATTTCACTTCGGCGAGACGTCCCATGCATGAAATCGAGCGAATGTCGGAAGTTAAGATTGGTCTTGGACACTAGGGATATACTAAGTATTATATGTATACGACTTAGATTGGATATGTATAGGTAGGCCTTAGGATTATAGGACGTAAGGCCATCAGGGCATGTGATGTTGGTTTAGGAAGGCTTTAGGGTGTTGACCAGAATTATGTTGTGGGTTGACCCTTAGGGGGAGTAGGTCCCTAGGAACGAGGAGTATGGAATCTTGAGAGATTTCGAAGGATAGGCCGATGGAGATGAGACCTCTTTTAGTTAGGGTGTTACATTGGTAACTTAACTTTTGGAGAGTTAAAAAGGGTGAGTTGACTTTCACTCCCGAGTTCATGTGGTTAGGCCCGAGGGTAAATTTAAGGAACAAGTCTCTGTCAGGATGGGGAGTAATAATACTGGAGCATGAACCCATTGTTTATGCATCTCACAAACTTCATCTTTGGGGGAAGTATTATCCCATGCTTGATTTGGAATTCATTGCGGTAGCAATCGCCTTTAAGTGTTGGAGGCACTACTTCCTGGGCAGGAAATTTAGTTTTTTTTTTCTGGCGAGCAACAAGTTGTTGCAGTATGTCGGGGGAGAAATCAAGTTAGTTTATGAAGTTTATAACGGATTATTGATTGGATATTCTCATTAGCTAAGGGTATGCGATTGGAATAGTAGATGTGTCAAGTAAGAAACCGTCGGAGATTTTTGTGTTGGCATGGAAAGCCAAATGAAACGAGCATGACTAGGAAGACTTTATAGTAATAACATTCCGGTCTATGATTGACCATTTCACCTACTCGCATAAAGAAGAGTCGCGGTGGTATGAAGAAGGGTATATTCATAGACTTCTTTATAGAATTTCTGGCATCGCACTGGTCATGATCCTATCTGAGAAGATTGTGGATCGTTCAACCAAGCCATTGCTTTTCTAGAGATTACGGGCGGACGATATATAGAAGAGTACGCCCTAATTTTTATGGAAGGGTGGTAAAACCGTGTGAAGTGTTAGGGTAGTGGACCGAGACTAGATAATTCATGTCAAGGTTTGGTAAAGTTCTAGGAAGAAATGGGAACCGTATGGAAATGGCATATATCTTTCCACCCTAAAGTGGTCATCACTAAACGTTGTGAATGGAGGAAGTTGACTTAAGGCCTAAGGGCATATTTTGAATGTGAACCTTAGGATACTTAAGGGATGGTGTAGTAGTTGTATGGATGGAAATTCCCATACAATAATTGGGCTTCTTGATGGCCTTATGGATCGTTTCCTAAGGTATGGCGCCGGGAGTGGCCTTGGGTAGCCGGTTGAGAAATTTGCATACTCGTTGGATGAGGCCAGCGAACAATTGGTTCCTTGGACTTGGAGCGGTCCTGGAACATTTCTTTAGTGACTGGGATTTTGAGCCCTATGCCTTGAAGGGCTACGCCTATGCAAGGAGAAGTTCAGTAGTGTTGGGGTTAAACCATTTAGCGCGGGTGTGAGTACCCCTGTGGTGTGATGTAACGCGATTCAAGTTGTAAGGCAATTTATGTCGAGTCACGTGGTTATCATCTTCTGCCGTAGGAAGTTAGAGTTGATAGTTTAAGATAGTATACCCTTTATGCGTATAGGGTATGCTCGAATTTTGAGGGCAAAATTCCCTCATAAGGGGGGGAGTATGTAACAACCCTCGCTTTTAGGAGACTAATTTTATATCAATTTACCGCATAAGGTAATTATATAAAATGTTGGAACTGGAGTAAATATTAATTTAATGAGTTAGAAGTAAATATTTACTGGAATGTTGCATATTTACTGTATGTATAGGTTAATATCTTCAGGTTGCATGTTTTATAGTGTCACGTATTTTAAATGACATTATGGTTAAAATGAAATTGGAACTGGAAATAAATTATAAAATTGTCGGATGCCAGTTTAGAGGGTGTAGTTGGTCTCGGAAGGTGCGAGACAGTCAAAATAAGTGCCATATTGTATTTTTAGGTTTCGGGCACTTTTACTTGGTTTTAACTTAAACGCGTATTGGGAGTCATTTTAATGTGGTATTAACCACTTAAGTTGGAGACTTTAGGCTTAAGCCACGATTTTTAAGTCTTGCCCCTTATTTCATTTCCTTATTTTTGTCTTAAACATAGAGAGAAAAGGAGAGAAAGAGAGCTTGAGAGAAAAATGGAGAAAGAAGAGAGATTTGGAGATTGAAGATGGATTGTTGCTTCTACCACAAAGAAATCTGAATTTCAACTCTAAGGCAAGTTTTCTACTTGCTAATATGTGATTTAAGATGAATAATCTGTGTGATATTTATGTATTTGCATTTGGGTATCAAAAATGGAAATTTCGGTATTTAAACCTAGATTTTGGTTTTGATGATGATATTGTGGATTTTAATGGTTATAAACCATATAGGATAACTTTGGGTAGATAAATGTTGTTGGTTGTGATTAAATTGGAAGAGATTTGAGGTTTGTGAAAATTAGGGTTCATAACCCTTAGAACAAAACTTGGCAAATTCGTAGGGGCGAATCGATTCGAGATGGACGAATCGATTCGCTAGAGGGGCAGTGTCCAGGTCTGAGTTGACCGAATCGATTCGGCATGGCCGAATCGATTCGAAAGTTATGCAAAAGTTAGGTTTTCCTGACCGAATCAATTCGGATGGTTCGAATCGAATCGCTTTCTGACCGAATCGATTCGGCCAGGCCGAATCTAGTCGGAAACCCTGCACTTTTGAGTGATTTTCTTAGTTTAATTCCAACTCTTTTTCTTTAAGTTTAGGATCTAAGAACCTTCTTTTATGAAGTAAATTTAGGGACCTAGAGTTCTAGATGAGTTGGGGAACTACCCTAAATTAGTAATGGTTTATATGGGGACTTTTCCGGGGTTATGCCTATTGATGATAGGGCATTCTTTTCTTCTAGTAAATTACTATAAAACTAAGAGTTATAGTATTATGTTTGGAAGACTTTAGAAGCTCAATTGAGCTATATTAGTCTTGATGGTTTATAATAACACCATAAAAGTGTGTTGGGAGAATAAATTGAAAGTTTATTCATTCCTTTGAGGTATGATAGTAGTGGGGTTTTAAAGTAATACCCCAAAATGTTTGGAGATAATTAAGAGTTTATTTACTCCTTTGAGGTTGTGGTAACGATAAAGATAATAAGGTGAATTATTTATAATAATGTAAATAAGTATGGTTTTAAATAAAACGAAACATACATGTATAAATGGATATGGTAATGAGATGGTAAATGATAATTTACTTAATCATGAATATAGTAAATGATAATTTAATTGATTTTTGAAAATGGTAAATAAAATGGTTTATACACACCCTCTCTAAATGACATCATAAGGGAAGTTCGCGCGTGAGGTGAAGCCCCCTGGCTAATGAATGCAGGGTGGATATAGTCCTAGGCCATGTGAGCGTTGTTATTGTATATTTTTTTTCTGCAATGGGTAGGTAATTTCGGGTGTGGTTATGACTACCTCGCAGGCACATGGCCGCTTCCTGATGTTTTACGTTATAGGTGCCTAGGTTGTCTTAATGATAGGCCCTGGAAGATGATGGTCATTTAGGGGCGCGCACAGTGGGGAAACCCGAGCGGGCGGTCTTAGAATCGTTATATGTATATAAATATAACTATTCATAATCAAGCGGGACTTGATGGATTATATATGCCATAAAGAGAATAATGAAGTCCCACAAAGAGCATTTGAAAATGATTATTTTCCTGATAAGGAAAGGATTTTTACAAAATGTAAAAGTGAGATAAAAATGCCATAAAGAGCATAAGATTTTGATTATATATATATTTCATGTTAAGGAAAAGATATATGAGATAATTGGTGCATATGACGAAAGCTTTAGATTAATGTTACTCATTTCATTTTCCTGCTTAGCTTATGTTTTAAATTGTGTAAATATATTCTTATTTATCTTTCATCATGATTTATCATTCATAACTGTCATAATCTTTATTCATCTGGTAATCATATAGACCCGGACCCATACCCTTTCATATTTCTTGTTGTGCTTGCATCTTGTATCCTCTCAGGTACTCCGTCGCAAGGATGCCCGATCTGACTTACTATCCCGGTATCTTTGGCGATCCATGATGCTTTGCAGGTACTACGGGACATTTTGAAATAGAAGCCGTCATCTTTGCACTCTAGTTAAGATCGGGTCTTTTTACTCGGGCGAGAGGCCCAAGCTTTTGTAAATGATTAATTTAATGTATTATGTAAATTATTAAACTAGTTTAATATTGCTATATGAGTCTATGGAAGAGAACATATTCGGTCCCTTATTGTACATTTGTGGGTATATAATATAATTTCATCTGGATTTCCACGTTCTTTTTAGTTGGGGTGTTTAAATTCTTTTCTTTAACTTTAAAATCAAAATTTTTGGCAACCCGTTTTTCTGAAATAAGGAATGGTTATCCTGTATACTTCTTATTTTGTTGTGATGCTGAGAATGATTCCATCCATGATTCCGTTATTTAGGAGTATCGGGCTGGCCACCCCCTATTTCGAATGGCGGGTTGTCACATCCGCCATCTCTCATTTCAGATCTTAAAGATTAGAAGAGCTGTGAAATTCGTAGTTACCCTTTAACACCACTATTTCCACCATAAAACCACCAGCCTCAAAAAACCTTATATGACCATATAAAACCATAGGCAGATTTATAGGGCTAAAGAAAAGGTTATTCTTGGAGTTGGGTGGAGATTTGAAGGGGTGTTCTTAGAGGAAGAAGTTGGATTTTGGTGAGCATTCTTGGAGTCTTTTTTTTAACTTCCATTGGAGCTAGTATGGTGGAGCTTTTGTAAGTACCTTTAAGGCCACCGTTTAAGGCAGGGGCGTCATCTTCTCCACTTCCGTCCACAATTTTGGAGTCTTTGAGGTGGGAATATATTACCTTGTTATAGATTTAAGGTTTGATGATTTTTTAGCAAGTCTAAGTGCATATGTTTTGTTTAATACATGTGGGATGTATGTTAAATGGAAACCATGGGTGAATTAGTTTAATCTTCACGATTTTGTATGGAAATTGTTATTAAAGAATGGTCAAAATGGGTCTTGAAAATGTGAAAAATTCCAAATATATATCTTGAACATTTGATGATATAAAATGTGTTTAAATGATGTTTCAAAGGTAGATAATGTGACTTCATGTTTAGAAATACATTTGGCTTATGTAGGCCATTTTTATGAAATAAAAGTTGGATTTCCCTACTTAAAAATGATGAAGTGGAAGAAAAAGATAAACTTTTACTTAAATGGGTTTTAAAAGTGTTGTAAATTTATGAAAACTATTCATGGACATTTTATGAAATATAATGTGTTAAAAGTGGGTTTTAATGAAGGAAATTTGATTTATATGAAAAGTAATGCTTTAGGCTTGTTCATGTCATTGTAAAAATGGATAATTATTTTCCTACATTATATAGAGAACTTTATGTGTAAGGAAATGTTTTCACGTTAGCGGGGAATTGTTAAAGTGTGTGAACTCAAAATAAGAAAATAGTATGGGTTAAGGTGTAAGCATTAATAAAATGGATGTTAAGATATGAAAGTAAAAAAATAAAGTGTGGTTATCAAATATGTAAAAAAAGAGGTTTTAATGTATAAAATGTATGAGCTTATATGTTAAAGGCATGTTAAGTGTAAAAATGTTAGGTTGAGTAAAGTATGCTAAAGAACAAGCATTTTAATGGTTAAATGTGTTTAAGTGTTGAATTGAAAAAAATGGCACTTGTTAAAGGACTAAATTGCGAGTTTGGAAATAAAAAGAGTAAATTGGTAATATACTTAAAGTGGAACATTTTTATGAATTAAAAATTTTGGTGAATGGTTTTACACAAGTATGTATGAAATTGACTTAATTCCTAAAACAAGAATGATTTTTGGTACAAAATCAACGTGTGTGTGGATAAAGGACTTAAAGGACATAGTAATAATTTTCTAAGTGATAATGGAAAAATGAACAGTTAAGTCAAGGATTTTATCTTCGGCCCATACATATTGAATAATATGAACATTGTAATAATGTTGAGCACATTGAAAAGATAATGGAATATTTGGATGATGCCGGAGAAATAATTAAGCAAGGCATGACGTCCCTAGTGGTAAAAGACCCCAAAGTAACTGAAGTAGAATATGGCAACGGAGACAGGTGGTGAAAGGCCACGAAGTCATTAGTTATTGGATAAATCCCAAAGATAATGGTATAAATTGGAACATGATAAGAAACGGGTTATAAGACAGGACTAACCTAACTTGAATAAGTGTTTAAGGTTCCGATTAATATAACGTGGACATGTAAATTGAAAATAATGATTATCATCCATAAGAAAAGAGTAATGGTTAAGCAAGGTTACTTAATGGGTAATTAAGCTACCTAATGAAGTCGAAACCCATAATAACACAAGTGTGCGTGTTATATAAGGCTTTCAAAGTTAACGAGTATTCTCTAACACAATGTGCGCGTGTGTTGAAAGAAAGTCGTAAGTAAGGATTATGCAACTCTGGTGTGAGTTAATGAACATTGAGTTATAACCTTTTGAAAGTAAATAAAAGGTTTTTCCAATAATTACTAATTGTTTAACTGTGTAAATTAATGGGAAAGCATGCTAGCGTCAAGCATAAAATAAAAAATGATTATTTTGTAAAGACGAGCAAGATAAACAGTATCAAATAATATTTTTGAAATTAAATGATTTAAGACATTAGCACATGTATCTTCAAAGGTATATACGTAGATATATATGTATTTTCACATGCATGTTGTTGTAGCGTGTGAGTGTTCTTTCTGTCGTTCGTTTCTATATTACATTTTATAAGTTCCCACTGAGCATTTGGGCCAAATCCCACCTTTTTGCTACGACAAGTTATATGATGTTCTATATTTTGAGAGCGTTATACAGTTAAGTAATTATTCTCATTTACAAATTGTAGCTATGTTTAATTAGCCTTGGGGGCACTTACCTTGGGTCTTATGACGTAGTTGATGAAAATTGGAATCACATGCTAACAAGAGTAACATTAAATGATAATAAAACTGGATTAGAAAGATTATTTAGGTCGTTCCATTGCACTTCACAATTAACGTACAAACTGGATTGGGTTGATCCTTTATTAACCCTTAAAATGGGTCGGGGTGTTACACTTGTTAAAGGACTGAATTGTGAATTTAGCAATAAATAGGGTAAATTGCTAATTTACTTAAAGTGGAACATTTTTATTAATTACAAATGTTGGTGAATGTTTTTACACTAGTATGGATGAAATATAATTAAGTCCTAAAACGTGAATGATTTTTGGTATAAATGAAGTGTGTGTGAATAAATGACTTATGGTGATAGTAATAATTTTCCAAGTGTTAATGGGAAAACATACACTTAAGTCTAGGCTTTCAGCTTCGGCCCTTAAATGTTGAATACTGTGAACATTGAAATAATATTGAGCACATTGAAAAGATAATGAAATATTCTGATAATGCCGAAGAGATAATAATAAGGACACGACATCCCCAGTGGTAAAATACCCTAAAGTAATTGTAGTAGCATACGGCGGCGAAGAACGATGGTGAAACTCCGCGAAGTCCGTTGTTATTGGCTAAATCCCAAAGATAATTATTAACTAGAACAAGATAAGAAATGACTTATAAGATGGTAACAATGTAAGAACAAATTTTCAATTGAGTCAATTTGTATGTATTAGATTAATTCAAGACAAAACTCTTTGAGTCATAGGATTGAAGTTATTTTTGGCCTTTCAAGCCTATAACATTATTGTTGATGATTTAGAGGTGAAGTCAAAGAAAATCAAATCATATGCCATGTTTTCATGCCTTATTTTCGTAATTAACATTCCAAGGATCTCTAAGGTATGAATGCCTATATTATTGTTGAGCCTTGGATATTTTCATTGGGTGTTACTTTTTTTAAAATATATTATAAAATGTCTTCTTATGTTTTTAAAGAAAATATTTTTTTTTTGTAGGGTCATTTGAACGACCTCATTCGAAAGAGTTTTCCAGGTCGTTCGAACAAGCTATCGGACAAGATTCTTTTTTGGTTTTACTGACTTCTCTATAGATATTTCGTTAGAACGATCTCGTTCTTGGTTGTTTGAACGAGCCTTGAAACGTAGTCTCTTTTGGTTTTGCTGACTTCTCGTTCGATATATAATTCAAACGACTTTAATTGCCGTTCATATGACCAGAAAGTTTTTTCAAAAAATAGAAGTTTTTCTCATCTTTCTCATGTAGCCTCCAACTACTTTCCCACCTATTTATGTAGTGCGGGAGGCAACATTTTGGCAAGACTTTTTTCATCTTCCTTGGAGAGAAAACACTTTGAAAAATTCCCTTAGTTTTTATCGATCCTTAATGATTTAATATCCAATACAAAAACAAGTTTACACCCAAATTGTTTGTATGATCCAATTTTTAACATGATATTTGTTGTAGATCATTTTTGGCACCGTGTTTTATTCTCTACACTATAGATACTGTTTCTTGTGGTGGATTCTGTGCTTGCGGAGTTTTATACTGTAGGCTCTGTGTGCATGATGATAACATTGCCCCATCGGTGAAATTTGAGACGTAGGTGGACTCCTACGTTGTCACTAGGCAGTGGTTGAAGGAACGAAGAGCGTCAAGGATTGCGAGGGGTTTGAGTTGTTGTGTAAGTATTCTGTCATTTCCTTTTATAATTTCGTACTTAGTTGACTTGTGGCTGGGCCGTCCAAGGCATTTCCCATTGTGGATTTTCCTCGTACATCGGCGAGTTCTGGTTGTGTATTTTTTATCTTACAAATTGACACCTATATGCATGCTTAATTTTATCGGATAAAATTTGTTTAACCACATTAAAATGGAGTAATTCGTGCTTGTTTAAAATTGGGTTATTGTAGTTTACTTTAATTCAAGTCGGAATCATTAATTTGGAAAAATTTGTATTCGGTGTGATTTGAGTAAATTAGATCTTGAATTGAAGTTTTGTTTAAGAAGTATAATATAATTATGAAAGAAATATTTAAATTTGAATTTTTTGGGAACCTATGTTAATATAAATAACCTAAATTGAATAAATGTTTAAGGTTTCGATTAATATACTGTGGAAAAGTAAATTGACAATAATAATTAACATTCAGAAAGAAAGAGAAATGGTTAAGCAAGGCGACTTAATGGGCAATTGAGATACCTAATGAGGTCTAAACCCATAATAACATAAGTGTGTGTGTTATATAAGGCGTTCAATGTTAATGAATATTGTCTAACACGATGTGCGCGTGTGTTGAAAGAAAGTCGTAAGTAAGGATTAGGCAACTCTGGTATGAGTTAATGAACATTGAGTTATAACCTTTTTAAAGTAAATAAAATGGTTTTTCCAATAATTACTAATTGTTTAACTGTGTAAATTAATGGGAAAGCATGCCAACTTCAAGCATAAAATAAAAAAAAAAGATTATTTTGTAAGGATGAGCAAGATAAACAATATCAAATAACATTTTTGAAATTAAACGGTTTAATACATTAGCAGATGTATCTTCAAAGGTATATATGTAGATATATATACATATTTTCACATGCATGTTGTTGTAGCGTGTGAGTGTTCTTTCTGTCGTTCGTTTTTATATTGCATTTTATAAGTTCCCACTAAGCATTTGGGTCACATCCCTCTTTTCTGCTACGACGAGTTACATGATGTTCTATATTTTGAGAGTGTTATACAGTTAAGTAATTATTCGCATTTACAAATAGTAGCTATGTTTAATTATCCTTTGGGTCACTTCCCTTGGGTCGTGTGATGTAGTTGATGAAAATTGGAATCACATGCTATCTAGAGTAACATTAAATGATAATAAAACTGGATTAGAAAGATTATATAGGTCATTCCATTGCACTTCACAATTAACGTATAAACCGAATTGGGTTGATCCTTCATTAACCATTAAAATGGGTCGGGGTGTTATACTTGTTAAAGGACTGAATTGTGAGTTTAGCAATAAATAGGGTAAATTGATAATTTACTTAAAGTGGAACATTTTTATGAATTAAAAATGCTGGTGAATGTTTTTACACTAGTATGGATGAAATAGAATTAAGTCCCAAAACGTGAATGATTTTTGGTATAAATGAAGTGTGTGTGAATAAATGACTTATGGTGATAGTAATAATTTTCCTAGTGTTAATGGGAAAACACACACTTAAGTCTGGGCTTTCAGCTCCGGCCCTTAAATGTTGAATACTGTGAACATTGAAATAATATTGAGCAAATTGAAAAGATAATGAAATATTCTGATGATGCCGAAGAAATAATAAGCAGGACATGACGTCCCCAGTGATGAAAGACCCCAAAGTAATTGTAGTAGCATATGGCGGTGGAGAACGGTGGTGAAAATCCACGAAGTTCGTGGTTATTGGCTAAATCCCAAAGATAATTATTAATTGGAACTTGACAAGAAATGGATTATAAGATGGGAATAATGTGATAACAAATTTTCAATTAAGTCAATTTGTATGTATTGGATTAATTCCAGACAAAACTCATTGAGTCATAGGATTGAAGTTATTTGTGGCCTTTCAAGCCTATAACATTATTGTTCATGACGTAGAGGCGAAGTCAAAGAAAATCAAATCATATGACGTGTTTCGTGCCTTATTTTCGTAATCAACATTCCAAGGATCTCTGAGGTATGAATGCCTTTATTATTGTTGAGCCTTGGATATTTTCATTGGGTGATACTTTTTTTTTGTAAACATATTATAATTTTTTTTTTTATGTTTTTCAAAAAAATATTTTTTTTTGTGTAGGGTCGTTTAAACGACCTCATTCGAACGAGATTCCCAAGTCATTCGAACAAGCTATCGAACAAGATTCTTTTTTGGTTTTACTGACTTCTCGTTCGATATTTCGTTAGAACGAGATTCTTGGTCGTTTGAACGAGCCTTCAAATGAAGTCTCTTTTGGTTTTGCTGACTTCCCGTTCGATATAACCTTCTAACGACTTTAATTATCATTCAGATGACCAGAAAGTTTTTGCTAAAAATAGAAGTTTTCCGCATCTTTCTCATGTAGCCTCCAAATACTTTCCCACCTATTTATGTAGTGCGGGAGGTAACATTTTGGCAAGACTTTTTTCATCTTCCTTAGAGAGAAAGCACTTTGAAAAATTCCCTTAGTTTTTGTCGATCCTTAATGATTTAATATCCAAAACAAAAACAAGCTTACACCCAAATTGTTTGTATGATCCAATTTTTAACAAGATATTTGTTGTAGATCATTTTTGGCACCGTGTTTTATTCTCTACACTATAGATATTGTTTCTTGTGGTGGATTTTGTGCTTGTGGAGTTTTATACAGTGGACTCTATGTGCGTGATGATAACATTGCACCATCGGTGAAATTTGAGACGTAGGTGGACTCCTACGTTGTCACTAGGAAGTGGTTGAAGGAACGAAGAGCTTTAAGGCATGCGAGGGGGTTGAGTTGTTGTGTAAGTATTCTGTCGTTTCCTTTTATAATTCCGTACTTAGTTTCTTATGGCTAGGACATCCAAGGCCTAACCCATTATGGATTTTCCTCATACATCAGCGAGTTCTGGTTGTGTATTTTTTATCTTACAAATTGTCACCTAGATGCATGCTTAAGTTTATTGGATAAAATTTGTTTAACCACATTAAAATGGTGTAATTCGTGCTTGTTTAAAATTGGGTTATTGTAGTTTACTTTAATTCAAGTCGGAATCATTAATTTGGAAAAATCCATATTTGGTGTAATTGTAGTAAATTAGAACTTGAATTGAAGTTTTGTTTTAGAAGTATAATTTAATTATGAAAGAAGTATTTAAATTTGAATTTTCGGGAACATATGTTCTTATAAATAACCTAAATTAAATAAATGTTTAAGGTTTTGATTAATATAATGTGGACATGTAAATTGACAATAATAATTAAAGTCCAGAAAGAAAGGGAAATGGTTAAGCAAGGTGACTTAATGGGTAATTGAGCTACCTAATGAGGTCTAAACCCATAATAACATAAGTGTGCGTGTTATATAAGGCGTTCAATGTTAAAGAATATTGCCTAACACGATGTGCGTGTGTGTTGAAAGAAAGTCGTAAGTAAGGATTAGGAAACTCTGGTGTGTGTTAATGAACATTGAGTTATAACCTTTTGAAAGTAAATAAAAGGTTTTTCCAACAATTACTCATTGTTTAACTATGTAAATTAATGGGAAAGCATGCTAGCTTAAGCATAAAATAAAAAATGATTATTTTGTAAAGACGAGCAAGATAAACAGTATCAAATTACATTTTTGAATTTAAACGGTTTAATACATTAGCACATGTATTTTCTAAGGTATATATGTAGATATATACTTATTTTTACATGCAAGTTGTTGTCGCGTGTGAGTGTTCTTTTCGTCGTTCATTTCTATATTGCATTTTATAAGTTCCCACTGAGCATTTGGGTCACATCTCTCCTTTTTGCTACGGCAAGTTATATGATGTTCTGTATTTTGAGAGCATTATACAATTAAGTAATTATTCCCATTTACAAATAGTACCTATGTTTAATTAGCCTTGGGGGCACTTCCCTTGGGTCGTTTGACGTAAATGATGAAAATATGGAATCACATGCTAACAAGAGTAACATTAAATGATAATAAAACTGGATTAGAAAGATTATTTAGGTCGTTCCATTGAACGTCACAATTAACGTACAAATCGAATTGGGTTGATCCTTATTAACCCTTAAAATGGGTCGGGGTGTTACACTTGTTAAAGGACTGAATTGTGATTTTAGCAATAAGTAGGGTAAATCGATAATTTACTTAAAGTGGAACATTTGGATGAATTAAAAATGTTGGTGAATATTTTTACACTGGTATGGATGAAATAGAATTAAGTCCTAAAACGAGAATGATTTTTGATATAAATGAAGTGTGTGTGAATAAATGACTTATAGTGATAGTAATAATTTTCCAAGTGTTAATGGGAAAGAAGACACTTAAGTCTGGGCTTTCGGCTTCGGACCTTAAATGTTGAATACTATAAACATTAAAATAATATTGAGCACATTGAAAAGATAATGAAATATTATGATGATGCCGAAGAAATAATAAGCAGGACATGACGTCCCCAGTGGTGAAAGACCCTAAAGTAATTGTAGTAGCATATGGCGGCGGAGAACGGTGGTGAAACTCTGCGAAGTCCGTGATTATTGGCTAAATCCCAAAATAATTATTGATTGGAACATGATAAGAAATGGGTTATAAGATAGGAATAAAGTAATAACAAATTTTCAATTGAGTGAATTTGTATGTATTGGAAAATTCCAGACAAACTTTGTTGACTCATAGGATTGAAGTTATTTGTAACCTTTCAAGCCTATAACATTATGGTTGATGACGTAGAGGCGAAGTCAAAGAAAATCAAATCATATGCCGTGTTTCGTGCCTTATTTTCGTAATCAACATTCCAAGGATCTCTGAGGTATGAATGACTATATTTTTGTTGAGCCTTGGATATTTTCATTGGGTGTTACTTTTCCTATAAACATATTATAAAATGTCTTTTTATGTTTTTCAATTTATTTTTTTTGTATTGTCGTTTGAATGACCTCATTCGAATGAGTGTCCCAGGTCGTTCGAACAAGCTATAGAAAAAAAATCTTTTTCGGTTTTAGTGACTTCTCGTTCGATATTTTGTTAGAACGATCTCATTCGAACGAGATTATTGGTCGTTTGAACGAGCCTTGAAACGAAGTCTCTTTTGGTTTTGGTGACTTCTCGTTCGATATATCCTTCACACGACTTTAATTGCCGTTCAGATGACCATAAAGTTTTTGCTAAAAATAGAAGTTTTCAGCATCTTTCTCATGTAGCCTCCAACTACTTTCCCACCTATTTATGTAGTGCGGGAGTTAACATTTTGGCAAGACTTTTTTTTTATCTTCCTTAGAGAGAAAACACTTTGAAAAAATCTCTTAGTTTTTGTCGATCCTTAATGATTTAATATCCAGAACAAAAACAAGTTTACACCTGAATTGTTTGTATGATTCAATTTTTAACATGATATTTGTTGTAGATCATTTTTGGCAATGGGTTTTATTCTCTACACTATATATATTATTTCTTGTGGAGGATTCCGTGCTTGCGGATTTTTATACAGTGGACTCTGTGTGCATGATGATAACATTGCCCCATCGGTGAAATTTGAGACGTAGGTGGACTCCTACGTTGTCACTAGGCAGTGGTTGAAGGAACGAAGAGCATCAAGGCTTGCGAGGGGGTTGAGTTGTTTACTTTTATAATTCCGTACTTAGTTGACTTGTGGCTGGGTCATCCAAGGCCTTTCCCATTGTGGGTTTTCCTCTTACATCGACGAGTTCCAGTTGTGTATTTTTTATCTTACAAAATGACACCTAGATGCATGCTTAATTTTATCAGATAAAATTGGTTTAACCACATTAAAATGGTGTAATTGATGCTTGTTTAAAATTGGGTTATTGTAGTTTACTTTAATTGAAGTCGGAATCATTAATTTGGAAAAATCCATATTCAGTGTGATTTGCATAAATTAGAACTTGAATTGAAGTTATTTTTAAGAAGTATAATTTAAATATGAAAGAAATATTTAAATTTGAATTATTTGGGAACCTATGTTCTGATAAAAAACCTAAATTGAATAAATTTTTATGGTTTCGATTAATATAACGTGGACACATAAATTGACAATAATAATTAACGTCCAAAATGAAAGAGAAATGATTAAGCAAGGCGACTTAATGGGTAATTGAGCTACCTAATGAGGTCTAAACCCATAATAGTGTAAGTGTGCGTGTTATATAAGGCGTTCAATGTTAAGGAATATTGTCTAACATGATGTGCGTGTGTGTTGAAAGAAAGTCATAAGTAAGGATTAGGCAACTCTGGTGTGACTTAATGAACATTAAGTTATAAACTTTTGAAAGTAAATAAAAGGTTTTTCCAGTAATTACTAATTGTTTAACTGTGTAAATTAATGGGAAAGCATGCTAGCTTCAAGCATAAAATAAAAAATGATTATTTTGTAAATACGAGCAAGATAAACAGTATCAAATAATATTTTTGAAATTAAACGGTTTAATACATTAGCACATGTATCTTCAAAGGTATATATGTAGATATATACGTTTTTTTACATGCATGTTGTTGTAGCGTGTGAGTGTTCTTTCTGTCGTTCGCTTGTATATTGCATTTTATAAGTTCCCACTGAGCATTTGGGTCACATCCCTCCTTTTTTCTACGGCAAGTTATATGATGTTTTGTATTTTGAGAGCGTTATACAGTTAAGTAATTATTCGCATTTACAAATAGTATCTATGTTTAATTAGCCTTGGGGGCACTTCCCTTGGGTCGTATGACGTAGTTGATAAAAATTTGAATCACATGCTAACAAGAGTAACATTAAATGATAATAAAACAGGATTAGAAAGATTATTTAGTTCGTTCCATTGCACTTCATAATTAACGTACAAACCGGATTGGGTTGAACCTTTATTAACCCTTAAAATGGGTCGGGGTGTTACACTTGTTAAAGGACTGAATTGTGAGTTTAGCAATAAAGAGGGTAAATTGATAATTTACTTAAAGTGGAACATTTTAATGAATTAAAAATGTTGGTGAATGTTTTTACACTAGTATGGATGAAATAGAATTAAGTCCCAAAACATGAATGATTTTTGATATAAATGAAGTGTGTGTGAATAAATGACTTATGGTGATAGTAATAATTTTCCTAGTGTTAATGGGAAAACACAAACTTAAGTCTAGGCTTTCGGCTTCGGCCCTTAAATGTTTAATACTCTGAACATTGAAATAATATTGAGCACATTGAAAAGATAATGAAATATTCTTATGATGCCGAAGAAATCATAAGCAGGACATGACGTCCCCAGTGGTGAAAGACCCCAAAGTAATTGTAGTAGCATATGGCGACGGAGAACGGTGGTGAAACTCCGCGAAGTCCGTGGTTATTGGCTAAATCCCAAAGATAGGTATTAGTTGGAACATGATAAGAAATGGGTTATAAGATGGGAATAACATATGAACAAATTTTTAATTGAGTCAATTTGTGTGTATTGGATTAATTCCAGACAAAACTCGTTGACTCATAGGATTGAAGTTATTTGGGGCCTTTCAAACTTATTACATTATTGTTGATGACGTAGAGGCGAAGTAAAAGAAAATCAAACCATATGCCATTGTAGACACCCCATTCTGTTACCCCCTAAACTCTCCTTAGGTCCCTTGCACCTCCCTTCATGACTACAAACCCAGGTCATACCCCGAGTACTGACCTAGAAGCCACCGGGTGTTCCCGAGTTCCATTTGACCAAAAGTCAAAGTCTTTAGCTCAACCGAGACTAAATGAATCTTCGGAGGGAATTGAAACCCCTTTCCAACGGTCCGTCCCATGTGCGATTCCGACTTACCATGCGGATGAGCGACTTGTTTTCCCCCGAAACTCAATCAGGAGGCCACCGGGCACTCTCGGGCTCTGTTTGACCTAAGTCAAATCTTCAGCTCGATTGAGACTGAATGAATCTTTAAAGGGCACTGAAACCCCTTTCCAACGATCCGCTCCGTGCGCGATTCCGACTTACGGTACGGACGAATGATCCGTTTTACTCTGAGAGGTCACCGAATACTTCCAGGGCCCGGTTGAACAAAATTAACTCCCCAGACCGGATCAAACTCTTTGGAATGTCTAATTACATCTCCTAATATTTCCAATGGTCCACCCCATACGCAATTGGGATGTACCATGCGAACGAACGATCCGTTTGCGTCAAATGATTCCCCGTCCAATGGATTGATGAATGCTTCCAAGCCACATTTGACCCAAAGTCAACTCCCGAACCCGGGAGTAGTCCAAAGGACTTTCTATGTTCTCTAAATTACTTTTTTAATGGTCTACCCCATGCGCGATTCTGATCAACGGTTTATGTTCTATGACCGATTTTCCGAAAAGGCCTAAAAGACACTGCCAAACGGCAGGTCCCAGACCCTGCCTATCGGCAATGTGCCTAAACGCACCTGTCGATTGACAGGAACAGGGCTATGCCGAGTGGAAATTCCCTGGGCCTATAAAAAGGAGTCCTGACCTCACTTGCAAAGGGGGCCCAGATCTAATAGATATCACTCTCAACAAATCCAGAAAACCTCTCTCGAAGTCATTGTGATTTCCACGCCCAAATCCCTTTCCAACCTTCACTTTTCATCATCCTTTTCATCAAACTTGGTGAATTCACCATCCTCCATCATCATCCAAGTCTAAAGGCTGCTCTCCATCATTCAAGATCAAGCTCAAGATCTTCAAGAAGGTCCAATTTTCTCAACTCTCTCCTTAAATTCTCATAAATCCGTAATAACTTGTTTTATTACTTTGCACTTTTATTATCTCATCTCACACATCCTAATATACTTTTTATTTAGTATTACTGCACATCTCTTATTTTTATATAAACAAAAATCCAAAAACAAGAAAAATAGGGTTTGCTCATAAATTCCAAACGGGAATTCTCACACTTTTCTCACAACTAAAATACTTTTTCTATGCACACACACACACACACAAATAAGAGAATCCCCCAATTGGATTTATGGGATAAACCCCACCCCTCGTTTTGCATGCGAACTACGTGGACTTTGATGCCTCTATAGGCTACGTAGGCGTCTCGGGGTAAAACCCGAGACTCGAGTCCTATTTTTACTTTTTCTCTCATTTTCTATTTTCTCTAAATTCCATCTCTTATATTATATATATACCTATATTTATTCTTAGTGGCGTATTATTCCACATGTGTTATCGTTCCATCATAATGATCAACGTAAGGATAATCGCGTAAATCCTATTTTCTAATATTTTTATACCTTCCTACAGATTACTCGCTTTACCTCTTCCATGGTACAAGTCGATGATTCCTATCTCCACTATATATACACATGCACACATATCACGGGGAAAATAAAGGAAAATAACAAAAACCCATGAGAGACCGAAAGGGCGGAATGTGTGCTTAACACCTTCCCATTTCATAACTTAGCCTCCAGACCCTTTTCGAATCATTTTGGTTTCGTATGCATCAGTATGTCTTTGGATGATGTCCTTCGAGACGACTCCCTTTCATTTGTCTATTTTGAGTAAAATAGACTGGCAACTCTATCTCTCTACATTTTTCACCTCACCCAAATGACGCCGACTGAAGTGCTTTCGAGAGGGACGCACGGGACCTAGGATCCTCCATCGCGCGCTCGCCCACCGTGAGGATCGAGGATGGCCACAACCGTCTTTCGTGCCTTATTTTCGTAATCAACATTTTAAGGATCTCTGAGGTATGAATGCCTATATTATTGTTGAGCCTTGGATATTTTCATTGGGTGTTACTTTTTTTTATAAACATATTATAAAATGTCTTTTTATGTTTTTCAAAAGAATAATTTTTTTTTGTGTAGGGTCGTTTGAACGACCTCATTCGAACGAGTTTCCCAGGTCGTTCAAACAAGCTATCGAACAAGATTCTTTTTTGGTTTTACTGACTTCTCATTCGATATTTCTTTAGAACGATCTCGTTCGAACGAGATTCTTGGTCATTTGAATGAGCCTTGAAACGAAGTCTCTTTTGGTTTTGCTGGCTTCTCATTAGATATATCCTTCAAACGACTTTAATTTCCGTTCAGATGACCATAAATTTTTTGCTAAAAATAGAATTTTTCAGCATCTTTCTCATGTAGCCTCTAAGTACTTTCCCACCTATTTATGTAGTGCGGGAGTTAACATTTTGGCAAGACATTTTTTAATCTTCCTTAGAGAGATTCCCTTAGTTTTTGTCGATCCTTAATGATTTAATATCCAAAACAAAAACAAGTTTACACCCAAATTGTTTGTATGATCCATTTTTTAACATGATATTTATTGTAGATCATTTTTGACACCAGGTTTTATTCTCAACACTATAGATATTGTTTCTTGTGGAGGATTCCGTGCTTGCGGATTTTTATACAGTGGACTCTGTGTGCATGATGATAACATTTCCCCATCGGTGAAATTTGAGATGTAGGTGGACTCCTAAGTGTCACTAGGCAGTGGTTGAAGGAACGAAGAGCGTCAAGGCTTGCGAGGGGGTTGAGTTGTTGTGTAAGTATTCTGTCGTTTACTTTTATAATTCCCTACTTAGTTGACTTGTGGCTGGGCCGTCCAAGGCCTTTCCCATTGTGGGGTTTTCTCGTACATCGACGAGTTCTGGTTCTGTATTTTTTATCTTACAAATTGACACCTAGATGCAGGCTTAATTTTATCAGATAAAATGGGTTTAACCACATTAAAATGATGTAATTGGTGCTTGTTTAAAATTGTGTTATTGTAGATTACTTTAATTCAAGTCGAAATCATTAATTTGGAAAAATCAATATTCTGTGTGATTTGCATAAATTAGAACTTGAATTGAAGTTTTGTTTAATAAGTATAATTTAATTATGAAATAAATATTTAAATTTTAATTTTTTGGGGACCTATGTTCTTATAAATATCTTAAATTGAATAAATTTTTAAGGTTTCGATTAATTTAATGTGGGCAAGTAAATTGACAATAATAATTAACGTCCAGAAAGAAAGAGAAATGGTTAAGCAAGGCGACTTATTGGGTAATTGAACTACCTAATGAGGTCTAAACCCATAATAACATAAGTGTGCGTGTTATATAAGGCGTTTAATGTTAAAGAATATTTTCTAACACGATGTGCGCATGTGTTGAAAGAAAGTCGTAAGTAAGGATTCGGCAACTCTAGTGTGAGGTAATGAACTTTGAGTAATAAATGTTTTGAATGTAAATAAAAGGTTTTCCCAACAATTACGAATTGTTTAATTGTGTAAATTAATGGGAAATAATTCTAGCTTCAGGCATAAAATACAAAATGATTATTTTGGAAAGATAAGGAGGTTAAACGGTATCAAATAACGGTTTTCAAATAAAACTGCTTAATACATTGGGACATGTATTTTTAAATGTATATATGTAGATATATACGTATTTTTACATGCATGTTGTCGTAGCTTGTGAGTGTTCTTTCTGCCATTTGTTTCTATACTGCATTGTATAAGTTCCCACTTAGCATTTGGCTCACATCCCTCCTTTTTTTCACGGTAGGTTGTATGTTGTTCCGTATTTTAAGAGCGTTGTACAAGTAAGTAATTATTTGCATTTAGGATTAGTATCTTTGTTTACTTGAACTTAGGGGAACTTCCCGTGGGTCCTATCATGTAGTTTATGAAAATTGGAATCACATACTAACAAGAGTAACGGTAAATGATAACAAAACTGTATTAGAAAGATTATTTAGGTCATTCGATTGCACTTGACAATTAATGTACGAACAAGATTAGGTTAATCCTTTATTAAAACTTAAATTTGCATCGAGGCGTTAAACCCACCATATTCTTAAAATGGACTCGCGTGAATACATTGTTAGTTACGAGGAGTTACATTAGTCCCGAGTGAGGTATTCGTGTCTCGTAGGGGGTAGTTTGGGGGCTGTTTTGCATTTTCTCCCTTTAACGATATGTTTTCATGCCCAAGTGTAGAGATTTGTAGATTTTCCGTATATTCTCAAACTGCGAGTCTCGTGACTATACGATCACTTAATAGGAGTTCATTGGTACCGTGTGAGGTGTTCCTATTTCGTACGTGGCTATTTGGTGGCACTTTCACGTTTTCTCCTTTTAACAACATGTTTTTAAGCCTAAGTCTCGAGATTTGAAAATTCTCGCAATATTATGAAACTGGGAGTCCCATGAGTACATAATCATATATTAGGAGTTACATTGGACCCGAGTGAGGTGTTTGTTTCTCGTAGTTGGCCATTTGAGGGTAGTTTTGTGTTTTCTCCCATTCACGAAATGTTTTCTTGCTTAAGTCTTTAGATTTATAGATTATCATCATAATCTCAAATTGGGAGTTCCATAACTACATGGTTAGTTCCTATGAGTGACATTGGTACCATTAGAGGTGTTTGTGTCTCGTACGGGGATACTAGAGGGTGGTTTTTCATTTTAACCTTTTAATGGCATCTTTTCAACCCTAAGTCTTGATATTTTCAAATTATCATCATATTCTCAAACTAGGAGTTCATTGAGGATACGATTAGTTCCTAGGAGTTACATTGGTTCCATGTGAGTTGTTTGTCTCTTATACGAGACTGTTTTTGGGCGCTTTCACATTTTCTTCCTTTAAATGAATGTTTTAAGCCCAAGTCTTTAGATTTGCAAATTCTCATCATATTCTCCAATGAGGACTCCTATGAGGAAAAGATCATATCCTAGGAGTTATATTTGTCCGGTTCGAGATGTTCGTGTCTTTTTTTGTGCCGTTTGGCAGTTGTTTTACATTTTTCCCTTTAACGACATGTTTTGAAGCCTAAGTCTTGATATCTGCAGATTATCATCATATTCTCAAATTCAGAGCCCCATTACTAAACGGTCAGTTCCTATGAGTTACATCGGTCCCGTGCGAGCTGTTTATGTCTCGTACGGGGATTTTAGGGAGGGTTTTAACATTTTCACACTTTAATCAAAAATTTTAAACCTAAGTTTTGAGATATGGAAATTATCATCATATTCTTAAATTGGGAGTCATTTGAGGACATGATCAATTCCTAAGAGCTACATTAGTCCCGTAAGTAGGTTTCATGTCTCGTACAAGGCCATTTGGGGTGTTTTCTCATGTTCTCCCTTTAACGACATGTTTTCGGGCCTAATACTTTGGATTTGAAAATTATCATTATATTCTCAAAATGAGAGTCCTGTGAGGACATTATAAGTTCGTAGGAGTCATGTGCAATGTCTTTGTGTTTCGTACGGGTGTTTTTTGGGGTTGTTTTGCATTTTATCCCATTTATTATAAGTTTTCGAGCCTAAGCATTGAGACTTGAAAATTATCATCATATTGTCAAATTGAAAGTCACATGATGGCGTGGTCAGTTCCTTGGGATTACATTAGTCACGTGCGAGGTGATCGTGTCTTGCACGAGGTCGTTTGGGGGTTGTTTTTTATTTTTCTCCCTTTAATGACATGTTTTCAATGTTAATTATGGAAATTTATATATTATCATAATATTGTCAAACCTATATTCCCATGACCACATGGCCATGTCATACGAGTTGTATTGCTCCTGTACAAGGTGTTTATGTCTCATACGGGCCGTTAGAGGGAACTTTTTCATTTTCTCCCTTTAACATCATCTTTTATATTCCAATTCTTGTTGTTTGAAAATTATTACCATATTATCAAATTGGTAGTCTTGTGAGGAGACGGTTAGTTCTATGACTTATATTGGTCCCGCGCGAGGTGTTTGTGTCCCGTATGGGGCCATTTGCGTGTTGTTTAACACTTATGCGCTTTAGTGACATGTTTCGAAGCCTACAACTTGATATTTTAAAATTATCATCATATTATCAAAGAATTAATTCCATGACTACATGGTTAATTCCTAAAAGTTACGTTGGTCCTGTGTGAGGTGTTCGTGTGTCTAATGGGGCCATTTGAGATTTTTTGTGTGTTTTCACCCTTGAACGTCATGTTTTCAAACCTAAGTCTTAAGATTTGAAAATGTTTAGCATACTCTAAAACCATGAGTCTGTGACCATCTGATCAGTTCCTTTGAGTTACATTGGTCCCGCAAGAGGTGTTTGTGTCTCGTACGCTTCTGTTTTGGGCCTATTTTGCATTATCACCATTTAACGTCAAGTTTTCAACCCTATGTCTTTAGGTATGCAAATAATCATCAATTAATAAAATCGGGAGTGCCATGACTATAATGTTAGTTCCTAATAGTTACTGTAATGGCCCAACCTGAATTTCTGGGTTACCCGTGAGTCAACCCAATCCGAATCAATTTGTTAGGTATGAAGTGCAGTTGAACGATATATTTAATGTTGCTAATCCAGTTTTATTTTAATTACGTTTCACTTGTTAGCATGTGATTTCAGTTTCATGTTAAACTAGGTGAGAGACCCATGGGGAGCACCCATATGTCCAGGTAAATAGAGCTACTAATGTAAACATAAATATAATATATTGTCCGATAAAATGCCCTCAAAATACGAAACCGCTCCTAACCTGCCGTAATAAAGTGAGGACTTGAGCTTACGTCCAGTGGGATTTATACAAATAGTATAGAAATAAATGACAGAAAGGAATATCACAAGCTATAACCACATACATGATAAAAAATGTATATATCTACATATGTTTACCTTTGAAAGTACACATGCCAATGCGTTAACCCTTTTACTTTCGAAAATATTATTTATCCAGATTAATTTACCTCAATCTTATTAAAGGTTTTCTCCATTCATACTTAGCATTCTCACCTTATTTAACACATCTGGTTCAACATTTGAAACCATTACACTTGATTTACCCAATCCATTCCTTTGTCAGAACTTAACCCCTTTCATTCATTACTATAAACTTAGTATTTTCATCGAAAATAACCATTTCAAAACACGCATTCGCCGTGTTTTATATTACTTATTTAATCTCTGAAAATATTTTTTACAACACATTATTGTGTTAAGTATGGGCTTAACCATTTAGGTTTCTTAACCACCCATTTATCCACTTTCTTTAACCCTTTTTCATTCCTTTATGGACATTACTAGATTTACGCATTTACTTGTCCATTTCACCTTTACCGGAACATTTATTACATTCATTTAAGTTAGGTTGTATTAACACATTTACCCCACAACCCATTTCTTGATAAGCTCCATATTTCATTTAACATTTCTCGGAATCTTCCAATACCACATACTGACACGGGCTCTACACCGACGACTATGCGCATCGTATGCTTTGGCCATTGGTTTATGGATTTTCACCCAAAGGCTCCAAGACCTTCTTGATCTATCTGGTTATCATCCAAGTACCTTTCATATGTTTGAATATTTTATAAATGTCCACATTATTTCCTTTCCATTTTACCCGGCCGAAACCAAAACCTGGGACTTTGCCATCCCAATTTGTGTTACATTTGAAAATTTATCATTTTGAGTCCTTTACACCTTAACCTTGATTTTTATTCCCCAAATCATATTCATTTAGGATCACTTTGTGTAACACCCTTCCCAATATTTTTTTTTCATAAAAATGTTACACTTTAAGTAAAATTACCATTTTACCCATTTGTTTTCAAATCACACTTTTACTCATTTTTCACGGGTGTAAATTTTATCCAAATTACTAGTAAGTTATACTCACCAACTTCTTAAGTATTTTAACCCTTTAACACATTTTTACACTTGGGGTAACCTTTTACTTGATTAGGAACACTTTTTATACCTTTGCTTCCTTTATTTTCATAATTATTAATTTTCTTCAACATTAGTAAGTTACACTCACTAACTATTCCATATTTGCCCATTAACACTTAACATATTTGCCCATTAACACTTACTCAAAACTTTTTTACCAAAATTCACATCATTTCTTTATTTAAGAAATACATTTATGCTTAAGATTACTTTTATATGAAAATACCATTTCTTATATTAGCATATAGTCTTTTAACTTCATACCCACTATGTCCTTTAGTCCCAATTACACATACTTTGAAGCCTAAAATATTAACCTTCATTAATTCTTGTTCAAACCCAACAAATCTTCTTCAAACTTGTTTATACATTCTATGTCAAAACCCTAGAAGTTTATATGCAAGAGAGGATGGATTTTAATCCAAAAATCCTACTACATGGTTTAAACATATTTTTCATTAAATAAAGGTTTATTTTCAAACATTTTTATTCCATAAAATGTTTAACACCCATATTTCTAAATGCCTATTTCACAAAATATATCATTCTTCAATATTCCAAACCTTGAAATATTTACTTATTCATTATTTTTCAAAAAAATATAATTTTCTCGCAAAATAACATAATTTGCTAACATTTTATTCCATAAAATATTTTCACCAAAATAACTAGAAAATACACCATTTTCATAAAATATCAACTTTCATTATTTCGAAAACCTTGAAATAATTATTCATTTTTTATTTTAAAAAACAACATTTTTCAACATTTTTTTCCATAAAAATGTTTATTATTTCTCTTCACTAACAATATGCCAAAATGACATTTCTTACATTTATATTCCATAACAATGTTTATTTTCAGATTTAATAGAAACACACAATAATGACATTTCATAGCATTTTTATTTCATAAAAATGGCTATTTTTAGATTACTAGGAAACACACTAAAATATTATTTTCTAACATTTTTATTTCCATAAAATGTATAAATTTCAGATTTACTAGAAAATACATAATAATATTATTTCTAGCATTTTTATTCCATAAAAATAGCTATATTAGTTTACTAACAACACACAGTATTTCTTATAATCCTACTCATAAGCATACGTAACAAAGACTACAATATTTATCCAATAAGAACCTCAAATGTGAAAAGAGTAGTTTACCCACCTAAAATGAAGCCCAAATATGATGGTGGTGATGAAGAAGAGTGACTCCCCCGCTTCTAAAGGTGGACCTAAAAGGGAGTCACAAAAGTTCCACCATGAAAGCTCCAGATACTCCAAGAGAACTCCATTAAAAAAACCTTCAAACACCTCCAATAACACACTCATCTTCTTATAAAAATAACTCCTCAAACACCCATAAACAATACACATTAGAACCCCAACAACAACTTATATATTGTTCATAACTCAACCTTAATGGGGAAGACCTATATATATATATATATATATATATATATGTATGAGTTTAGTCACTACACTGTTTAACAAATTATTGGCTGACACGGTAGGGAAATGAGAGAGAGATTGTGAGCTCTTAGAAAGCTCCTGCATTTCTTTTACCACTCACACCTCCCTTTTTATTATACTAACACTAGGGTCTTAATTATAAATATACTAACCGTAATACCCAAGCTTATCAAGCTCCCAGAGCTGACACGTTGGCAAATATTGATGGTACTCAATGTGACAACATTTTGGCTTGTCTATTACATGTGTTTATAGTCCCACTATTCTTTTTTTCTTTCGTACAAGTCAGTAGTGCATAAATTCTCTCAAAAAGGCCACTGGACTTACCCACAGACTTAGGATTTAATTCCATGAATAAGCATTTGATAACACAATAAGGGACCTGACCTTCGCCTGGTCATTCGAACGATGCAGTCCCTGATTCGAATGACATTGTTGGTCATTTGAATGAGGCAGCCTCTCGTTTCTGCGACGAAAATCTGACTCATGTCCTAAGTTTTCCATATTTTTCCAGTAGCCCACATAACTCCCAAAACCATAGAAGAGGCATAAATAGTTTAATTAATTCATAACCACTAATGCTATGATCCATCCAAAATATAATACTTCTCTTCATAATTACCTACAATTTCTGATAAAAAATAATATGTTCCTCCTCCTATAAAATTTATATATAATTTAATCAATTTATCGAGGCGGGGTATTACAAACGTCCCTCCTTAGGGAATTTCGTCCCCGAAATTATTGGTTCATCACAATTTACAACCCAGTCACCTGCGACTGATTTCAACTCCTAGGGTATCCTCAACGTCACGGGATGATCGATGGACTTCAATTTCATCGACCATCATTGCTAACCCGATCACAACAACCCTAAGGTATTATTAGCAAATCTCAAGTGTGTCTAACACATCCACCTCAACAAACCTTGAGGTGGTCTATATTCACTAAATACCTCAACCTCAACGACGAACCAATTAACATGGATCATTCCTACGTTTCCTCAAATAAACTTGGATCATGTCTAGCCTAGGTTTATATGACCTTAACACTTCTCATTACACATACAAGAGATCATCTCCTTAATTCCCAATGTTCATAATATTCTTGAGTTACCACTTCGGGATACACAACCAAGTCGCAATTAGTTACATCGGTTTACTAACAAAGTTTCTAACCTAGAGCAATAAAGCAACATATGTGAACTATATTTAAGAGCACTAGAACACGCACACACCAAAATTGATGTGGAAAAACTATTCTTTCGAAAAAGAGCGCACTCACATATCGTGATGCATCGGCCTAACCCACATCACTACTGAGCTTATGCAGCGCCACACACGAATTAAAATTAATCAAAAGCTTCCCATTACAGGATCAAAGAGGCACAAGAAAGTAATGAATCAAGTGATTGCATTGCCAAACAAAGTGATCTAATTCCAACAAAAATTTGAACCACACGAAGTATGAACCCACAACGTACACGAAAATCCTCTAACTCTTATCGATGCGTGTTAAGTACCATGGCCTTTCCATGTATTCTAGCTTGTCCTCTTAACCCTGACATCCTACCAAGAATCATCCGTCCATGCTGAACGGATGGAAGATAAAACAAATTTCTTCGGGCAGCTGAAAAGCTAGGCTTCCCTCTTTAGGAATAACACTACCTATCCATCACCGGTAAGGGTAACGATTCTAATTTGAGGTAAAGTTACTTATCTTATCACTCATTATTAGTTATCGATCTATCACAACTAGGCCTCCAAAACTTCAACAAGTAGTGGCCAACCTTAGTTTTTGAGATAACTCTCATTAAGTGAACCACAATGCTCATAAAATTTCAAACATTCAATTTATGAACCATTGGTACCACCCTCAACACCTTCTACATGATCCCAAATCATTCAAATGGCATCTAAACTTTTAAGCATAACTCTCTCCCAATGATTTCCCTCAATGACGTCATTCCTAACCATACGAGTACCATACGCAGGTGCTATAATCAAGCCTAACACCACATCCCAAGTGATATATTTAAAGCACTGACAAACACCATCATGTTTAAAGTACCCCAGCTGCACCACCTAGCATTGATTAACCTAATTTCGAAATCATCCTCAAAGGTCATATCGTGACACATGCCTATAAGCGAAAGCCGTATAATTAAGTCCAAGGCATCGTCACAAGTCAACATGATCTAACCGTATTACAATCATCAATGGTCTACAATCAGTTATGTAAACTTCAATACCATAATAATTTCCAATGCCTCATGGGCGACGATGTCAAACTCAATTATCTCTCTAAATGGTTTACATGTCTATTACAAAAAATCACAAGTTATACCATGACCTATGATACACAACCTAGGTTCAATAGGGAATGACTATCACTTGCATTAATATATCATCACATAAATTTAAGTATATATCTTAAAGGATTTTTTTTTCCAATACGATTTCACAAGCCTATATCCTTTAATCCTCAATGACTGTTCAACCACTATAACCGATTACCTTACCATGTAAACCTCATACTATGTGCTAATCTACTAATTATCACAACTACATATTTTGTATTAGTAGGATAAGTGACACTAGGTATTGCATATGAACACTATGGCCCATGCCCATGAATGCCACAAGGGATCCTATTTCTTAGTGACACGCTGAAATCAACAACTATAGATTAATAACACCTAGGTTCTGGTAGGACATAAGACATCGGGTATTGCCTATGAACACTAAGGCCCACCCTAATGATTTCGTAAAAGGTCCTATTCTAAAACATCACAACCCATTTATTTAATGCTAAGTTATCACGGTTATTAAGATTTACTTCTAAGTTACCTCAATCATCAAGATTATCTAAATCCACCTTATAGTCAAGGTACAAGAATCGGGATATACTAACCCATGCCCACAATCAGGGGACCTAAGGATTTCTCACCACGTAGTTAACACTTATAAGAGCATTCATCGATCAATAGCCACTGAGGCATTCACCCATACAATTTGCATGTTCATCGTATCACTCATCAATAACGGTACTTCCCCAAGGATCTAATTTGCCTAATTACAACATGGATATTGACCCTTCATATGTGTCACACCTAAGACTACATATATTTTGAAATCACGATTTCCAATTTAATGTCACTCTAACTACCAATCCTTGACATGGTTTATATACACTTTTCTACCTGTTTCACGATCATTATCTCATTCTATTAATATCTCCAAAGACTCTACATAAACAAAGGTTGAAACAACACCTCACACAAAAAGTCATGTTATCCCACTTACTGGCTTACATAGACACCCATAAATTATTACATACTTAATCAGAATTAAGAAAGAAATTTATAATAATTAACTTGATCATATGCCACTTGGAACTAACTTACTTGTCACGCTAACCTCTAAGACTTTACCATCGAGGACACCACCTAAATTCATCATCAAACTAGAATTACCGCCCTAAACCACACTAATGTCGAAAGACCCAATACCGACCTCACAACGTCACACACGGAAGGAATCTTGAACCTGGAGCTCTGATGCCATTTGTAACGCTTCGACCCGGATTTATGGGTTACTCGTGAGTCAACCTGATCCAAATCGATTCGTTAGGTGTGAAGTGCAGTGGAACAACCTATATAATGTTACTAATTAAGTTTTATTTTAATTACATTTCACACTTTTTAGCATGCAATTCCAGTTTCAAGTTAAACTATGTGAGGTACCCATGGGGAGCACCCCTAAGTCGAGGTAAACAAAGCTACTAATGTAAAAACATAAATATAATATACTTACTGGTAAAATGCCCACAAAATACGGAATCACTTCCAACCTCCCGTAACAAAATGGGGACGCGAGCTTATGCCCAGTGGGATTTGTACAAGAAGTATAGAAACAAATAGTAAAAAGTAATATTCAAACGCTACAACCACATGGATGTAAGAATATGTATATATCTACATGCGTATACCTTTGAAAGCACACATGAAAATGCATTAACCGTTTCATTTTCGAAAACCTTACTTATCAAGATTAATTTACCTTAATCTTATTAAATTTTTCTTTATTCATACTTAGCATTCTCACCTTATTTAACACACCCGGTTCAACACTTGAAACCATTACACTTGATTTACCCAATCCATTCCTTTATCGGAATTTAACCCATTTCATTCATTACTATACACTAATTATTTTCACTGAAAATTAGCATTTCAACACACACGTTCACCATGTTAGAAATTACTTATTTAATCTTTGAAAATCCTTTTTACAACAAATTCTTGTGTTAAGTATGGGTTTATCCATTTAGGTTGCTTAACCACCCATTTATCCACTTTCTTTAACCCTTTTTCATTCCTTTATGGACATTACTAGATTTATGCATTTGCTTGTCCATTTCACCTTTACCGGAACATTTATTACATTCATTCAAGTTAGGTTGTATCAGCACATTTACCACACAACCCATTTCTTGATATGCTCCATATTTCATTTAACATTTCTTAGAATCTTCAAATACCGAACACTTATAAGGGCTCTACATCGATAACTATGTGCACCATATGCTCTGGTCACTGGTTTATGAATTTCCACCTAAGGGCTTCGGGCCCTTCAAGCTTTATTCCGGTGTCATCCGAGTACCTTTCATGTGTTTTAACATTTTATAAATGTCCACATTATTTCCTTTCCTTTTTACCCAGCCGAAGGCAAAACCTGGGACTTTATCGTCCCAATTTGTGTTACACTTGAAAATTTAATATTTTGAATCCTTTACACCTTAATCTTGATTTTTATTCCCAAAATCATATTCATTTAAGTCACTTTGTTTAACATCATTTTCAATATTTTTATTTCATAAAAATGTTCCACTTTAAGTTAAATTACCATTTTACCCATTTGTTTCCAAATCACACTTTTACTCCTTTTTCACAAGTGTTAATTTCACCCAAATCACTATTAAGTTATACGCACAAACTTCTTAAGTGTTTTTAATCCTTTAACACCTTTTTACACTTGGGGTAATCTTTTACTTCACTGGGAACACTTTTTATACCTTTTCTTCCTTTAATTTCATAGGTATTAATATTCCTCAACATTAGTAAGTTAGACTCACTAACTATTCCATATTCGCATTAACACTTAATTAACACTTTTTTCCAACATTAGTAAGTTACACTTAATTAACACTTTTTTCCAACATTCGCATTTCTTTATTTCTTTATTTAAGAAATATATTTATGGTTAAGATTACGTTTATAAGAAAATACCATTTCTTCTATTAGCATGTAGTCTTTTAACTTCATACCCACTATGTCCTCTAGTCCCAATTACACATACTTTGAAGCCTAAAATTTTAACCTTTATTAATTCTTGTACAAACCTAACAAATCTACTCTAAACTTGTTTGTACATTATATGTCAAAATACTACAAATTTATATGCCAGGGAAGATCTATTTGAACTAATAATTATACTACATGCTTTAAACATGTTTTTCATTAAATAAAGGTTTATTTACAACATTTTTATTACATAAAATGTTTAACCTTATTTCTAAATGCCCATTTCACAAAATATATCATTATTCAATATTCCAAACCTTGAAATATGTACTTATTCATTATTTTTCAACAAAATATTATTTTCCCACAAAATTACATAATTTGCCAAGATTTTATTCCATAAAATATTTTTCACCAAAATAACTAGAAAATACACCATTTTCATAAAACATCAACTTTCAATATTTCAAAAACCTTGAAATAATTGTTCACTCTTTATTTTCAAAATAATAACATTTCTCAACATTTTTATACAATAAATATTTTTATTATTTCTCTTCACTAACAATATGCCAAAATGACATTTCTTACATTTCTATTCCATATTAATGTTTATTTTCTGATCCAATAAAAACACACAATAATTACATTTCCTAGCATTTTTATTTCACAATAATGGCTATTTTCAGATTACTAGGAAACGCACTAAAATATTATTTTCTAACATTTTTATTTCCATATAATGTCTAAATTTCACGTCTACTAGAAAATACATAATAATATTATTTCTGTAGCCCATCAATTCTATCAAAAAGGCCACATGACTTACCCACAGTCTTTGGATTTAATTCCATTAATGAGAATTTGACAACATAATAAGGGATCTAACCTCGACCTGGTCGTTCGAACGATGTAGTCCCTCGTTCGAATGACATTGATGGTCGTTTGAACGAGGTAGGTTATCATTTGAGAGGCAAAAATCCTGCTTAGGTCCTAATTTTTTCCTATTTCACCATCAGAACCCATAACTCCCAAAACCATAAAAATGGAATAAATAGTTGAACTAATTCATAACCACTAATGCTATGATCCATCCAAAATTCAATACTTGTCTTCATTATTCAATTTGTTACCTACAATTTCTAGTAATTATAATTTGTTCCTCCTCTTATAAAATTTATATATAATTTAATCAATTTATCGGGGCGGGATATTACAGTTACACTGGCCCCTAGGGAGATGTTTGTGTTTCTAACAGGGTAATTTTTTTGCCTTTTTATGTTTTTTCCCTTTAGTGCGATGTTTTTAAACATAAATTTTTATGTTTGAAAATTATCATCTTATTCTCAAACTTGAACTCACGTGACTACACGAGCATTTACTACAAGTTTCATTGGTCCCGTGGATGATGTTTGTGTTTCATGCAGGGCCTTTTGGGGGCTATTTTGCATCTCCCCCTTAACAACAAATTTTTAGGCCTAAGTGTATAGATTTTCCAATTCTCATCATATTCTCAAACAAAGAGTCCCGTGAGGACACGATTAGTTCATACGAATTACATTGGTCCTGTGGAATGTGCCCCTATCTTGTACGAAGCCGTTTGGCGGCTATTTTTTCGTTATCTCCCCTATAATGGTATGCTTTTAAGCCTAATTCTTGAGATTTGAAAATTATTATGATATTATAAAAACAAGAGTACCTTGACTATATGGCCAACCCTACGAATTACATTGGTCCATTACAAGGTGTTCGTATCTTGTATGGGGTTGTTTAGGGCTTATTTTGCATTTTCTCCTTTTGACAACGTGTTTTCAAGCATATGTCTTGATATTTTGAAATTCTAGTCATATTCTTAAAACTCACTACATAAGCAGTTCCTAGGAGTTACATTGGTACCACGAGGTGTTCATATCTCGTAATGGGACGTTTGAAGGTTATTTTACATTTTTTCCCTTTAACATATTTTCCCATGCCCATGTAGTGAGATTTATATATTATCATCATGTTCTCAAGCTGAGAGTCTTGTGACTATACAAATAGTTTTTTTGAATTTCATTGGTCCTATACGAGGTGTTCATGTTTCGTACAGGCCATTTGGGGACTCTTTAACCTTTTTACCATTTCACGGCATGTTTTCAAGCCCATGCCTCGAGATTAGAAAATTATCATCATATTCTTTAACTAGGATTTTGGTGGGGACACAATTATATATTAAGAGTCACATTGACCCCTAGCGAGGTGTTTGTGTCTCGTATTGGGTCATTTAGGGTGCAGTTTTACATTTTTGCCCTTTAAAAGGTTATTTTCATGACTAAGTCTTGAGATTTTCATATTATCATCATATTTTCAAATGGGAGTTCCATTACTACATGAATAGTTTCTAGGAGTTCCATTGGTCTTGTACGATTTGTTTGTGTCTTATACGAGGCCGTTAAAGGGCGCTTTCATATTTTCTCCCTTGTAATGATATTTTTCCAACCCTATGTCTTGAGATTTTCAAATTCTCATCATATTCTCAATCCATAAGTCTTGTGAGAACATGATCTTATCCTTGGAGTTACATTGTTCCTATATGAGGCATTTGTTTCTTATACTAGATCATTTGTGGGATGTTTTCCATTTTCACCCTTTAGCGACATATTTTCATGCCTAAGTCTTGATTTTTGTAGATTATTAGAATATTTTCAAATCTGTTGTCCCGTGATGAAACGGTCAATTCCTATGAGTTACATTGGTCTTATGCTAAGTGTACGGGTGTATGGGGGTTGCTTGGGGGCACTTTCATGTTTTTGCCCTTTCAAAACATGTTTTCAAGCCTAAATCTTGAGATTAGAAAATTATCATCATATTATCAAACCTGTTGTCTCGCGATGATGCGATCGGTTCATACGAGTTACATTGTACCGTGCGACGTGTTCGTGTCTCTTAAAGGGCCTTTTGGGGACTTTTTTTCATCACTATTTAATGATATGTTTTTAATCCTAAATCCTGAGATTTACAAGTTATATTCATATTATCAAATAGGGAGCACACAATCACTTCATAGAAGTTATACTAGTCCTTGCGAGGTGTTCGTGTCGCTTGAGTGGCTAGTTGAGTGTTGTTTGGTGGTTTTACCCTTTAACATCATGTTTTCAAGCCTAAGTTTTGAGATTTTTAAATTATCGTCATATTATGAAGTCGAGAATCTTGTGACGATGTTATTAGTCCCTAGAAGTTACATTTTCCTGCATGAGGTGCTTATGTCTTGTATGGAACTATATGGTGCTATTTTGTGCTTTCACCCTATAATGATACATTTTTAATCCTACATCTTGAGATTTTCAAATTATCAGATTAGGAGTCTTTTGACTAAACGATTAGTTCATATGAGTTACATTGGTCCCGTGAAAAGTGTTTGTGTCTCGTGAGGGGCTGTTTAGAGGCTGTTATTATTTTCGCCTGTTAACGACATGTTATCAAGCCTAAGTTTTGAGATTTGAAAATTATCATCATATTGGCATGGTCAGTTCCTAGGGATTACATTGGTCCTGCACAAGGTGCATGTGTGTTTATGGGACGGTTTTGTGTCTTCGCCTTTTAAAGACATGTTTTCAAGCATTCATCTTGATATTTTCAAATTATCATCATACGCAAATCAGAAGTCCGATGACTACACCATTAATTGCTATGCGTTACACTGGTCTCGTGTGAGGTTTTCATGTTCTTTACATTGTTATTTACGGTTTGCATTTTTGCCCTTTAAAGACATGTTTTCAATCCTATGTCTTTGATATTTTTGTATTATCATCATATTCTCAAATTACGACTCTCGTGACTACACAGTCAGTTACTATGAGTTACATTGGTCACGCACAAGTTGTTCGTATTTCGTATGGGGCCTTTAGATAGCACTTTTGTATTTTCGCCCTTTAACATCAACTTTTCAAGCTTAAGGCTCAATACTCCAAACTATTGTCATTTTATCAAATCTGGGGTCTCGTGAGGACACAATCAATTCCTAAGAGTTATATTAGTCCCGCACGATGTGTTGGTGTCTCGTATGGGGCCATTAGTGACCTATTTTTTTATTTTCACCCTTTAACAACATGTTTTCAACCCTACATCTTGAGTTTTTTAAATTATCATTATATTCCCAAACTAAAAGCCTCATGACTACATGGTTAGTTCTAACAAGTTACATTGGCCCTATAAGAGGGTGTGGATCCCCGGATTTTAAACTCTTTAAAATTAGAATATTATTTCCTTTTTATGAAACAAGATGCGGAAGCGTAAAGAAGTGTGATGGTTCACAAACAAACGAATTACCAAATTTTAATTTTCTTAAACAAATTAAAATTAAACCGAATGCAATTAAATTAACGCATTAAAATCATTTTCACTTAAACCAAGTTAACTACACATTACCCAAATTAAACACGTAGAGATTAAATTAAACCAATGTTTTTATCTTTTTACCCTAAGCATGAGTTCTAATTCATTATGCAAGATAAAAATAAATCATCAATCCACTACGCCGCGATGGACGAGGAAAAACCCAAGACGGGAAACAACCTCGGACGGCCCTAGCCACAAATCCACTAAGTACAAAATTTACAAATACAAGACAGAAAGGCTTACAACACACGACTCGATCCCTCTCAAGCCCCGATGCTTCTTCTTGTACATACCTCTTCCTAGAGGATAACCTTGGAGCTCCACCGCGGTCTCGGAATCCACCGATCGGACTTTATATGGTCACCGTCACCCAAGCAAGGAGCCTTTCTCCAAGTGGGTAATGCAGCAACAACCTCTTCTTCTTTCTTTATGGGATGTAGAAGAAAACCCGAAACTTCTCTTTGAACGGAAGAGATGAACCCGGTGCCAATCTCCAAGCAAGATATATGAATATGGGAACTTGGAAGAAACTAATTTGGGTGTAAACTAGAGTGGTGTATGTTTTTCTCTTTGATAAAAACTCACTCAAAACAAGATCTTTTTCCCTATTTTATTTTACTCTCAAAACACTCTATAGGAGTTAGTAAGATATGAAAAAGATAGATTAGAAAAATGGTTTCCCGCACATTGATATTCAGCAAAAAGTAGTGGGGTAAAACCAAGTGGGAAAGTGGGCAAAACTGCTTAAAACTGTCAAAAACCTGTTCCCGCCAAATCTCGTTCGAACGACATTTCGTTCGAACGACATGCTCGTTCGAACGAGTCTTCTAACGAAGTTCCAGTATGAACTCGTTAGAAGCCTGTTAGAAAACTCGTTAGAATGACCATCTCATTCGAACGACATTTCGAACGAAGTTCCAGTATGCCATAATGGGAGGTTGTTGGGAATCTCGTTCGAACTACTTGTGGTTCGAACGACAATCTCGTTCGAACGACACTTCGAACAAACTCACAGATTGTTAAAAAAAATTCTTTTTAAGCCCAGCAACATTATATAATTTATATATAAGTTTTAATAGAGAACATTTGAAAACAAAACACAGTTTTAAAAACCTAACACCCAATAAACAAGTTCCGGGCTCCTATATATATATAATGGCATTCATACCTTGGGAGCATGGAACTATGGTTGATGACGTATAAACGAGGCACGAAACTGGCATGATGACGAAGCTTTATACTCTTTGTCGCTACGTCCTCAACAAAATTTTCATAGGCTTGAGAATATTACAATTAAATACAATCCTATGAATAAATGTTTTTGTCCGGAATTGAACCAAAACTATATATGGACTCAATTGGAAATTTGTTGGAAATTTGTGTCCTTACAAATCTCCCCCTTTGTCTATTCTGGGACAAAAACCAAACAAAAATCCTAAAGGGCCGTCAAGCTCACTAGACTCAAAACATAACCCACCCAAACTTGACTCAACCCAAGGATCAAACGCTTTGCCATTGAAAGATGCCACTTTAGAAGAATTTCTGGACACTTAAGCAAACTCATCAAATGCACAGGGAATATCAAAGTATTTAAAGCAACAAAAATAAATACTCCCCCAAAATTAATTCTCCCCTTTATCAAAAAGATCAATCCAAGAAGTTAGCTACTCCCCCTAAGTTAAATCTCCTAAACGTAGATAAGATTATAATAGGATGAGATACCATTTCTCCCCCTATCATTCTCCCTCTTTTTGTTCAGGAATAGGTAAAGGATAAAGAACAAATATAAAAGCATGTTGAAGCTTAAAGTGATACCAAAACTAAAGTATAAGCATAGAAGGACTAGAAAGCAAGGCAAAGGCAAAACAAAATATCATATATGTATGAACTAGAAATATATCAATAATGCACACGCACATATATATATAGATATAAACACACACATGACACAAAATACAATAATTTTGCACACTCGTATGGCAAAAATGTGTCATATGGAAACGGAAGTGTTGGGGGTGTGAACTAGTAACGATTAAATTTAGACCCAATCACTTAAAACATATTCACAGAGTTCTCAATTGATTGCAAACTTCGGCACATTTGTATATAACCTCATGTGACAATATAAATTGAACTCAATGAACAAACATACACAATGCATATAAGCCTAGCATATTGATGGTTCTACAAACCAATAGAGTCATGACATGAAATACGCAACTAGGATAAATGGACATTGTGCAAACTGTTGATATACCATCCGATCTCCCTCAGTAAGCATTTATGTTAATTTTGAATGAATATATCAATCAAACATAGGCCGTGGCAAATTATTTCTCTTTTTAATGCCATATTTTCTGTTTTTAGGCCTTTGGACCACGTATTTCTTTTAGGTCCATTCAAAATGGTGGCTTACAATTTCAAAGGATCACTTAGTCCTTTCAGATCCCTTCCCCATGCACATTTTTATTTATCATGTTTTCATTTTTCACACAAATCTCACGTGCAACGGATTTTAACATGCACTAATAAATTGGCTTCGACCTTCAGTCACCCCTAACTTAAGCCCGCAGAATTGGATTTGACCCGTAGAATTGGTCACCCTAACCTAAGCCCGCATAATTGGCTTTGACCCACAAAATTGGTCATCTCTACTTAAGCCCGCAGAATTGGCTTTGACCCCCAGAATTGGTCACCCCAAATAAGCCCTTAGAATTGGCTTCGACCCTCAGAATTGGTCATTTCTACTTAAGCCCGCAGAATTGGTCGCTATAATTTAGATCCTCAGAACTAACCTCGGCCCGCAAAATTGGTCGCCTCCCTACTCATTCACCTCCTTTAGGTCCTCATAATTGATCACCCTAACATCACCTTCGGTCCTCAGCATCGACCTCGACCCTCTGAATCGGTCATCCTCATCCCAATAGGTCCACGGAACCGACCTCCAACACGTGGTGTCTATTCGATAACTATCACTTGTTCCAAGCTCACCTGTCGAGGGGCTCTATAGACACCACATTATAGGACCACCTCAGTCTCCCCTTAGGTCCCTAGCACCTCCCCATCTAATTACAAACCCTACGTCGCACTCCAAGTATCGATTTAGAGGCCATCTAGTGCCCCCCGAGCCCCGTTTGACTCCAATTAACTCTATTATTTGAGAAAAATTTCTTTTAATCTTCGAAGGACTCTGAATACCCTTTATAATGGTCAACCCTGTGCACAAATTGGCATAATGGTTTGAATGAAGGGATAATTTTACTGTAAAAAATCGATTCGGAGGCCACCGGGCACTCTTAGGCCCCGAATTGACTCCAATCAACTTCACCGTTAGAGAAAAATCTCTGTAAATATTCAAAGGTCACTGAGACCCCTTTCCAAAAATTCACCTCGAGCACAAAATAGCAAAATCGTTCAGACGAAGGATCTATCTTCCCCAAAAAATTGATCTGGAAGCCACCGGGCGCTCCCAGACTCCGTTTAACCAAATTCAACTCTTCAGATCAAACGAGATTGAATGAGTCTCCAAAGGGCACTGAATACCCTTTCCAACGGTCTACCCCATGCGCAATTCTGACCTACGGTATGGACAAATGATCCGTTTTACTCCGAGAGGTCCCCGTTCGGGCCTCGGTTGACCAAGGTCAACCTTCCGAACTGAGCGAAACTCTTTCGAATGTCGAAGTACATCTCTTAACCTTTCCAAAGGTACCTCCCCCCCCCCCCCCCCCCCGTGCATTATTCTTACTTACCATACGGACGAACGGTCTGTTTCCGTCCGACGATCTCCCGTCCAAAAGATCGACGTGCGCTTCCGAGCCACATTTGACCCAAAGTCAACTCCTGGACCCGGGAGAGGTCCAAAGGAATTTTTAAGGTATATAAAGTACCATTCTAATGGTATGCCTCGTGCACGATTAGGATCAATGGTTTGCATTCTACAATCATTTTTCCAGAAAAATCTGCACAAGACTACCAATTGGCAGGTCCAGAGCCCTGCCTATCGGCACAGTGTCAAAGACTACCTGCCAATAGGAACTCCTTGGGGTAGTTTGATCGGCACCCCCTTGAACCAATAAATAAAGGCCATGATTTCACACCCAAGACAAACAAGAGAGCCATCAGCATCAGTGATCTCAGTAACATTCCCTCGAAATCAGCGAAGTTCCTCATGTGAAGTTCCATTCAAGCTTACATTCCCATCCTTTTCATACCTAATTTGGCAAAATATCCTTCTCTTTTATCAACATTCATCAAAACTCAAGGGAGTTCATCCAATATCAAAGATCAAGCTTCAAAAAAGGTCTAATTCTTTTCCTTTCTCTTTAAATTCCTTATTTTTGCATAATATACATTAGATTCATAATCTAGTTCTTACTTTAGTTCATACACATTAATATCTACACTTTTATTAGTATATTGCACATACTTTATTTTCTACAAAAATCTCAAACATAAATAAAAGAGGGTTATACTTGTAAATTCTGAATGGAATTATCCATCAAATTTTCTCCAAAACTAAAAAACACATTTTCTACACATACACATAATAAAATTCCGTTCGAATATATGGGATAAACCCCACCCCTATGCTACATTCGAACTACGTGGACTTTGATGCCTTTATAGGATACGTAGGCATCTTGGATTAAAATCCGAGACTCGAGTCCAACTTTCCAATTTTTGAATTTTCTCAATTTTTCAAATTTCTAAATTTTTTAAAATCTCCCATTTTCATATATATATATATATATATATATCGTGCTTGTTTGCGTTTCATCCAACACATATTGTCGTTTCCTAATAACGATCAATATCATGATAAACGCATAAATCATATTTTCTATATATGTCTTTTTGAGAACATTCTTATGGATGAACTCACTCTACCTTGTCCATGGTATGAGTCGAATGATTTCGATCTCCATTATATAAACACGCACACACACTTCACGGGATATAAAGTAAAATAATATCACTATCCCATGAGATACCGAAAGGGCGAGATGGATGCCTAACACCTTCACATTCCGTAACTTATCCCTTGAACCTTCGAACTATTTATTTCGTATGCATCAGTTTGTACTTGATTCCGCTCTCTCGAAGTGGCAACATGGTCTTTTGCCTATTTTGTGCAAAATAGACTGGTGACTCCATCTCTTCACATTTACCCTCACACCGACGACGGTCTAAGCACCTTTCAAAGAGGAGTACAAGACCGCGGTGCAATCTTTTTAAGGGATCCTCCCCCGATGACGGTCGTTATGGCCACAGTGAGCGAAAACGTAAAATAACTATATAACATTTTTATTGGGACTCGTGGATTTATTTTTTCCAATTGTTATTATATTTGAAAATCAAATAGATAAAGTTTTGTAGTATCTTATGAAAATTGATGATGAATTTTGCTTGGAGCTATAATATTTGTAGTGGCTTGGGGTTACAAGTTCTTTTTGTTTAGCAGAACCATGTTGCCATAATTTTTATTTACGTGGATCAATTTTTTATTTATGGGTTGTTTTCTTACCGTTATAGTCAAATTGGGTAGAAATATTATTTTGTAATGTGTATTTATGAGATTGGTTGGAAATTGTGCAACTTTAAATTATGTATGTATAAAAAATGCGTAATGGATTTTGGATTATAATTTTCTCATTTTATGATGTGTGGGTTTTGATGAAAAAGCATACGTTTAAAAGTGTCTCCTATTGTTTTTTATGAAACAATAATAGGAAATAAAAAATATAATGCTTTTGGTTACAAGGAAAATGTAATTTTTAGCAACAAGGCAAATGTGTTGTTGAAGTTATATCTTTGGCAACAAAATAATTGTGTTGACAAATGGTATACTTTTGGCAAAAAAAAAAACTGCGATGCCAAAGGTAAAACGTTTTGGCAACACAATGGAGGTTGCTTCCAAGGGTATACCTTTTCTCAACACAATAATTGGGTTGCTAAAATGTATACTTTTATCAACATAACTTTCTATTTCCTAAGGTCATTCCATATGTCATTTATATTACACATTGCGACATTATTTTTTTCACTAGAAGGTTTATTTTTGGCAACATAATATTTTTGTTGCTATTAAGTGACCTTTGGCAACATAAATAATATATTTTGTTATAAATCTGAGAAAAAATAAAATACCCTAAGCAAAATAAATGCATGTTGCCAAAAGTATAACATCGAGAACACGATCTTATTGTGTCGCTAAAGGCTTTCCCAAATAAACAATAGGAAACAAGTTAATGGCTTAACAAAATATGTCGCCGATACCTTTTAGCAACACGTTTTTAGCTTTTAGCGACAGACATTGTATGTTGCATAAATTTTTTTCTTGTAATGATCTTGACATCCCATTTCCTCTCATCATGAATGATCCTTAGCAATTAGGTTTGAACTTGGAGTCAGGCATTCTCCTCAAATGGTGAATGTGTTCTCAGAGAGCTATACCACCCACTTGAAACGCGTTTGACTTAACAAAGTTCTCATAAGCACATGACATTTGTTGGGTATAAACTTTACAGTTTTCTTTGGCTTTGTTTATGTGATCGTCCAAATCATCTAGTTACACATGCCTTAGATTTAAGAATAAATCATTATTATAATCCAATATTGCGGAAGGCACTGTTAACTCTGAATTGGTAGGAGAACTTATGTTCCATACACAAGAGAAAATGGAGTGAGCCTTGTTGGCTTCCTCTTTGAATTTTTGTAATCCCACAAGACCATTGGTATCTTATCATACCAAGTACCATGGATATCTTCCAATGTTTTATTTACAATATTTATCAAAGTCTTCTTGGCTTCTTTTGCTTGTCCATTCCCCTTGGATAAGAAATGGTATAGACTTTATGGACAATCTTGTACTTTTTTGTTAATACCCTTACTTTCTTGCATACAAACTACTCGTCATTATCTATAATGATGACCTTTGGGATGTCAAACTACAAATGATCTACTCATGAATAAACTTAGTTTCCACTTGGTCACTTATCCTCTTTAAAATGATTTCCTTGCCCATTTGGTTTATAGCTTTGTATCAATAAGAATGAAATCCCGATGTGATGTTTCTAACCAAGTCAAACATCATATGTATAAAGGGTAAGCAGAATTCAAACATTGCAAACTCACTAATGGATCATGCACCATATTTCCATGAACTTGGCATGCCTTACATCATTTTATGAACTACATTGAATCAACCTCCATCGTTGTCCAATAATATCCCGACTTCATTAATTGATCATATAGTTTAGCTCCACACATCGAATTTTCGTCTTCCTTTTTTAGCACCTTTACCATTTCCTCATTGACAATATATGGTAAGGCTTTCTCATTGTACCTTTTCGAGTACAACTCCACTTTGACTAAGTAAAAATGAGAAACCCATTACTTAAGGTAAATATCATTTGCTCATTCAATTGGTAATTTCCCATCTTTCAAGTAGACTATATATGGATTCCACTAATTATCCAATGCTTCCGCATAATGCTACTGGTTGATCAAACTAGGTTTGGAATTTTAAATAAATATACTATAATTGAGCATTGTGTTTACTCATGGTGAACAAATAATAGCCCTCTTATTGTAAGCGCCTATAAATTAGAATATCAATATCCTCGTAATGCGTGTTATGCATTGCTCGTAATTTATCTTAATCTTCTTCTTCTGCCACACATCTTTCCAAATATCCTCCAAGATTTTTGAAGTACAAAGTTCCTTGTAACATTGAAAAAATTTCTAACTCTAATAATTTCATCTCTCCTTCTCCCTCATCATCTCCTCTTGAATACTGGGGATCTCCAATCTTAAGATTCCTCACATAGAAACAAAGATTATACTATTGTAGTCATTGTTCTCACCTGAATGGAAATTATAATTATAGGCTAATCCATATCCAATTTTGATTAATCATTACTAGAGAATCTGGATGATGTTTATTGTTCGATGATTTCTTTTGATTTTAACAGATAAAATAGTTCAACAAACATTTGATTATTTCTCAATAAGGGGTAATATTTCCATGGTTGGCAATGAAATGCCCACTGAATTGCTTGACCATGAGGATAGAGTATCCTCACATGCAACGAACTCTCACACCTCTTCATAAAGATTCTAATGGTCCTAGTATCAACACTTCATACTCTGCATCATTATTCAATAAATTGAAATCTAGTTTGTATGATAGGGTGATCTTCTTTGTATTGGAGAGTGATTTTCGCTCCCCCAGTTCCTTGGGACGAAATCCATAAAACTTCATCTTCTACGCTTCCATTTCTTCAGACACACAAGCTTGGAAATCATCCATTGGTATTTCCTCTCTTGGAGGTTCAAACACTTGTCTAGGAAAGTTGGTTAAAATGTAAGCATGGAACTTCAAATCATACTCATAGAGGATGAGAAACCATCTAGCTACTCCCCAACTAAGATAGTCCTTGTTAGGAAGTATTTTATAGAATCACATTTGGTGATAATATACACTATGAATGCAAACAATTAGTGCCTTAACTTTTACTCTACATATACCAAATCCCTTTAATGTCTTTTCACATTTGTATATATGGGCTCAGTAACTGATATCACCCTGGAGAAGTAATGCACTAGATGGTCTTATATTTCCCTCTCTCTTGATAGTAAAGCTCTAATAGATTCGTATGTAAAAAGGTTTTCCCTCTTATGGTAGAATCATTATTTAGGGAGACGTATGAATTTTTTTAATCCTCTTAAAGTCCTTCTATTGCCCGATCCCTTAAACCCATATTTCTTTATCCTTCATAAATGGTGAGAATGGGTGATTAATCTCTACTAGAGAAGATATCAATCTCCTAACACAAAAAACTTTTCCCAAAGACACTATTGAGTTTTCTCTGCCTCTTCGGTTATGTGATCATCAGAATTTCCTTTTGGTTCTCCACATCCATATTCATACCTTTTCTATTAACAAACCAATCAAGAAACTTGCATGTTGTAACATTAAAAGCACACTTTGAAGGGCCTATACGCATCTTGTACTTTTTACATTGCTCAAAAACTCTCCAAAAATCGAATATGCTTGCTCTTTATATTTGATTTACCGATAATATTATCCACACAAAATTCTAGCATATCATGAAAAAAAACATGAAATATGGCCATCGTCATTCGCTGCTAAGTTTCCCCATCATATTTCAATATGAATGGCATAATAATGTAGTGAAAATTTTCGAAGGAGTTCGAGAGTCTATATTTTTTTCCTGTAATGGTCCATTTTGATTTGATAGTATCCTATAAAATTATACATTTATTAACCAACAGTTGCATCTACCAAGCTACCAATACTCGATAATGGAACTTATCTTTTAGACACGAGCAGTTCAAATACCTGAAATCCACACAAATCCTAATTTCCTTTTTATTTTTATTAGAAATGGGTACAATGCTCGAGCTCCATATGGAATGTTAGATGGGCTTGATGAATCCTTCCACGAGTCGCTTCTTCACTTTTGCTTTTATCTTTATATCGAACTCAAATTTGTAGGTACGAGTGACCTATCTCCCACGTAAATCATTAGTAAATATAGTCAATTTATGAGAACTCACATCCAAGTCTATCCTCAGTAAATATGCGTACTTCCACGCAGACATATTAATAAATTACTTGTGCAAGTTAATGATTTATTCTCTTTATTGATACCAACTGTGAAACTATATATTTTTTAATAATTGATCAAGTCTATTTATTAAAATGACACATGTTGTCTAAACAATTATATACCATTTTTAACACATAACAATAACCAATGAATGAAGATAAATCACAGTGAATAACGATATGAGAAATCCTCAAATACTAAAATATACACATCAACCACCACTAATTACATTAACATGTCTTCCAATAACCATTACATACTAAGTCCCCAATTATCAATATTGAATATAAGTTATAGGAATAAAGTAAACCTTGTATCTCTTAACATGAATTAAATATAAAAGTAGACTCCACATCTACATATTCAAAACTCGGTGGCAACCGAAAGGAAAGGTTGAGTCCTCAAGTAAGATTAATATGTCGAGTACACTAGAGTACTGAAACATTGTAACGGGTCTAGCCCACCGCAACAAAATAATAGTTACACACTCAAAAATTCAAACTATTAATCATGAGTAAATATAATAAGCATTGTAGTTATTATATGAATGATTATACTCTTTATTAATGGTCTCAGATACTTTGAAGTATGTATTTTCAATCACTATATTTTGAAAACCCACAATTTCCCATATAAACAGAGTTCTCTGAGTAAAAGTGCATGTGCAAAATTATCATGTAGGTCCTTCAAATTTAACTAAATTACAAAACTTCATTAGTTTCGTGTGCACGATATAAAATCTTATATGTGCGCACGGCAACCATCCACACGGTAAAAACCATAGTCATTCGCATGGCGCATGGAACTAAAATTTCCCAAAAACAAATATGTCTTCAACCTACGTCCTCTGTCCCAACTTCAAAACTTATAATCACCATTTTCTTTCTAATATGAAATTCTATTACCCTAATTCCCTACAAATATGGCCTAGGATGGTAATTAAAGTCCATCCTTACTTAAAAATTCCATTTTCCTAATTTTTCAAGTGAGATTTCAATATATAATTCCATACCCAATTACTAAATTAAGATTTGAACAAAATAAAGAGTAGTCTACATTATAATTTCATTTAAATATCCATAACTAACATCAATATATAATTATCTAACCCTATTCAATTAAATTAATTTAAACTAAACATTAGATTTCAAGAATTGGGTTCATTCATTTATGTAAAAAACTAATCATTTTTAATATATCAAATAACCGTAATTAATTCTACTAAATTTTTACAATTTTTAAAACCTTATATAGGTTCAAATAATTATTTACGTCATGAGAGGAGAGAATATAATTAGGGTTGGCAACGAGTCATGTCGAGTAGGGTTTGTGTCGGTTAGTAAATGAATCGTTTAGTCAATGGATCCACCCACGCCTGATTCGTTTACTAAACGGGCAGAAATATTAAATTCGCAGACGATTCCTTTGCTTAGCGGGTTACATGACACGACCTGTTTAACTAAACGAATCGTGTTACCCTGTTAAACCCGACACGGCCCATTTTTACTTGTTAACCCATTTCATTCATTTCACTCGGTAACCCATTTCACTCGTTTCATTTATTTCACTCATAACCCGTTTCATAAATTCAAAATTCATTGTCCAAAATGTAAATAACAATATCCTAAACAAAGGGCAAATAACAAAATTACAAGGCCAAATTGTCCAAAATCCAAACAAAATCATCCATAAAGAGTAGCAATACAAATATTCTTCAAAATCCAAACAAACTACAAACAAGTTGTTCTTGAAAATGAAAATAGCACAACCATTCAACATAAAAAAAAAATTAAAAGAAAAGGACTTTGACAAGTCTATGGAAATTTGCTCTAACTTCATCTTCTCCATATCAACTCATTGCCTTCTCCATATCATAACTCCTCCAAATCAATTATTCCTACCAAATTTAAATAGATAAAGATAGTTAAGAAAATGGATAAGTTAAGAAAAGATAAAACTAATTAAATTTAGGTATGGATAGCTTTCATTACCTTCTCTTACTATCTACAAAAATTGTGTTTGAGCATTTACCTGAGGACCCCGATCGAGTTGTATCATCATTTGTTTCCTCCTATTCTACCACATTTAAATCAATTATACAAAAAGAATATTAGTATACTAAACAAATAAAACTTAACATGCAAATAATCTTATTAGTAACAAAAAATAAAAGAAATTCTAGGTACTAAATAAGCACAAAAAAGTGAACGTTTTGTTTTGAAAAAATAATAACTTACTTTTTCCCCAAAAATCCAATCCCAAGTACATATCAATGCTTGAACATTTTTCGAAAATATTGAACTTCGATATTCATCAAGAACTCGACTGCCGGTGCTAAATGCGGATTCCGATGCAATGGTAGATAATGGGATTGACAACACATCACGGAAAAAAAATGATAATGTTGGATAATGACATTGCTCCCCTGTCCAAAAATCAAGAAAATCCAGATTTGCCAACTGGTCAATTTTTGGCTCATTTTATTATATTTGAAGCTCACTTAGTCGAACGGTGCTATTCTCTTTTTCACTTCCGTCAAAATCCTACATTACGATGCATAAACATGAAAGTAAGTTAGTCTTAATTAATATTAAATTAATATATAAAAAAATATAAAAGAATATTTAACCATGCCTCAAAAAGACGATCACGATTCTCACCACTATCATTTGAACCATATTGGAGAGATTCTTCATTTACAACTCAAATAAAGAAGTCATAGTATCTCGTACACATTCCAATTGATATGAACCATTCCCATAAAGTCTCGTATAAGCCCACTCAAAAAATTGATACTTGTATCGAGGATCCAAGATAATAGCAATTGCTAGAATCAAACTATAATCTAACCAATATTTTTCAAACTTCATCATCATTTGGCTACCCATCCTATGCATATATCATTATTCGACATTGCTTGTTTCAATGTGTGTTGAACCCTAAATAATTGAGCGAAATATAAGTTAGCCGTAGGATAGGACGTTCCCAAAATAAACAAGTGACATCATAAAAAGCTCCCAAAATTTGAAAATCTTATCAACCTTACACCATTCTTCGAGGAATAGACACAGTTTATAGTTTGAATCACTCAGTTGCAAACGTGCACCTGCCCATTGATAAAAATGAGAACCCGTAAGCATGTCATATGTGTAGTTCCATCTCATTGGAACATCTCATCGCAACCTCTTTTTACCCACTAAAGAAACTAATACAACACAAATATCAAATTTGGCCTTTCTACTGGATGGACCTTTAACATATTTAATACTTTCAAGAATTTTCACCATAGCTGTGATAACCCGCCTAATAAAATACTGGGCGATCACTCCTGTACCAAATTAAAACAGGAATCGCATATTGTTCATTCTTAACATGACTGTCGAAAACCAAATTAATTACTAATAACCTATTAGGCTGGCGTCAAAATTTTATTTAACTAACCTTTTTAAACAATTTCTCAATTAAAACATTCACGCAGTTTATGTAAATGAAACTAAAATGAAATAAAATAACCAAACACTCGGTTTAAACATCATACAACCATATCAACTGCCGGCTAAAAGGCGGTAAAAGAATAAATAAATGCAATTGGTTTATCAACCCGAATGTTTACACAGTACCTCCTATCAAGATTACAAGGATAGAAACGTCTATGGTAAACCTGCATGCATCCACAGCTGCTGCAGCAGACATCTTACTCGAAGGAAGTGTCATCCAAGTGTCCCTGTGTCTGGACACCTATATATATATATATATATATATATATATATATATATATATAGATAGATAGATAGATATATAGCAAAAGAGAGGAAAAGTAGATAAACGGGTCAGAGCCCGAGTTGTGAAAATATTTTGCAAGTGCATAAATGCTTTATTTTTAAAAATATGTTTTATCTCATATTTAAATTGGTATCGCACTCCCATGAGATACCCTTCACCTCTCTTCTAATAGTGCACACCTATCGCATCCTAACAAATACCCTAGTCAAGCTACCCTGCCTAACTAGTCTGTTACCCATCTTCTAACAACCCTAGTTATCCAAAGTACTAAGGGCTAAACTTCTCCCTAGTCTCAACACTATGCCATGTTCATGCGTGGGGTGTCTCGCAGAGCGAAATCCAAACAAGGACCCCCCCCCCCCCCCCGATACACTACTACGTGGCAGGGTCGATCGTCGAGATCCATTAGACCCTCAGTACACAACGTATATACATACTTATATAATGATATACATATCATACTCATTCTCATATAAATCTTACAATATAGATCCGGATAATATCTCCTGGACTGAGATTTACTCTATATTCTTTTTTATAATACACATCCGGATAGAATCTCCCGGACTGAGAATTACTCCCTTTTCATTTTATCTCTTTATTCTCATTAGAGATATATTCCATCTTGTTCTCATACACAAACACTATACTATACATACACAAGTATAATAACCATCCCAACGAGCTATAACTCGAGGATGCGGTCTCATAGTACCGATCCAAAATTCGGGTTTACTCACTATACCACGGTACCAAGCCAGACTCTCTCAATGGACATGGTAAACAAATACACAATGGTGGAGGCGGTCATGTTTCCCCCTGCAAGTGGAATCACATACATCTCACTCGAACACGGGACAATAATGACCTGGGGACTATACTCTCCCTGCTCCTCAAGCCAGGGGATTCACCCACATCGCGTAACCTCCCTGGATTGCACTAGAGAAAATATATACTCTGGACGTTCCAACCTTACACCAAAGGAAAGCCCGTGGAAACCAGCCTCTAAAATACACATAAACCAATCACACACAGATACATATGTATTTGTATCATATAATATATATATATATATATATATATATATATATACTTTAATCACATAGTATATATATACTATATATTGCTCCTCGAATATATATATAAACGGCCATAATTGCCAATCACACATAGCGATGACCAATAATCCCAAAGCTTCTCTCAAATAATCATATTCATGCATTCACACACTCATGATACTATTCCCAAAGTATTCCCTCACTTGGATAAATAATAAATACCTTATTCCCATCTAAGGACTTATATGATTTCTCCAACTATACTAATTCACATTTTCCCAATTTATCCTAATAGTCTCGTGGGATTTACTCAACCATAATTAATATAATTATGTTTTCCTACACGCATAATTATACAGGCCTAAGTGCCCACTGAAATTATCCCAAGGAATATTTATCACCAAACATCCTCAACTTACATAGGTCGTGGATTCCATTTCCATGAACCCAAAGACTAAATTTCGCTCAAATAATAATCTAGAGGTCCCCACTCTATATTTAGGAATCCCTAATATTTATCTCCAAACAATTCTAGCCTTAATTCTCCCAATATCAGGTTTGATTTCTAACTAACGATTTTGATCTCGGACAGCCTTCTGTAGAAAAATCATTATAAATCGAAAAAAAATCAAAAAAATACGCGATCGGCTCCCACGCGACCATGTCGAAAAGATCTACAATTTTCATTTTTCGACCAAGAGCCGAATCAATTCGCCTCTAGGCCGAATCGATTCGGCAATGATGCTGGTTACTGTTCATCATCTTCTCCGAGACTATTTCGGCCATTAACATACCTCCAAGCTTTTTGTTTCTTCTCCCGACATCTTACAACCTCAACCAACAACATATACACATATAAAAAGGGTTCTAAACGTCCTAGAACCCGAAACCAACCACTAATTTCGATTAAATCCTAAGTTTCTTGAATTGTAAAATTATTGGGGTTTATTCGTTTTAACTCCCGAAAACCCGTTTAATCCACGAAACCCAACCCAAAATCTTTAGGGTTTTTTATTACCAATTATGATATGAGAATTTATGCTCAAAAATAAATAAAGCAAGTAAACACTTGCCTCGTGGATAAAATCCGACGATCCCGAGTCGAATCCCGCGGAGGTTGGCCGAAATCTCCCTTTCCTCTCCTTTTTCTTCCTTCCTCTCCATCTTCTCTCTTTTCTTTCCTTTTTCTTTCCCTCTCCCTCCTTATATAGGGAGAAATAAGGGTTTATCCCTTTAAACCCCCAAAATGACTCGTTTATTCAATTACGAGTTCCTTTTACTCTAAAAATTCTCGAAACTCAATTTCGACTATCGGATACACTATTCTGACTATCTCGGCCATTCCGAGACCAACTGCACACTCGAAATCTCCATCCGAGGTACTTGACCGCAACCCACTAATTTAACCCAATACCTCTCAATGCAGGTTTTTCAATTAAAGTCTTACCTTTTGTCGCTTTACTCAACTACGACATATAATTAAAATACTCCGACATATTTACTTAAACCCAACAGTAAATATAACACCCATCGAAAATCATCTAATCCTTGAAAATTCCAAAAATTAATATTCCAGGAAATTCTCCAAATTTCCAATTTACAACCAATTATGGAATTTAATTATCCCCAAAAGTACGGGTTGTTACAATAGCTTCATCAATTTCCTTAAGTCAATCATGAACTATCAAGTTCACAATATGATAACAACAATGCACACGAAAAATTTACCACTCATCAAGATGGAATTTTTCAAATTCAACTGACTTTTCAAAATCTCAACAAAGAAAGTGTTGTTAGTAGCATTATCCAAAGTCATAAAAAACAACTTTTATTCAATTCCCCACTCCCTTAACAATATGTATATTTTTTTCACATAAATGAACATCGTCGTGTGGAGGGGGCATAATATAAAAACTATGAATCCTCTTATGAAACTTTCAATGTTTATTAATAAAGTGAACCGTGAGTGTAAGATACCCATCACTTCAATGAGAGGACCACAAATATGATGTCAAGAAAATTCTACCATGTAATGAACTTAGTAAATTTTTAAGATTCCCTTTTACCATATGATATTCTTTAGTGTGCGAACCTTATCGATATTTATACATGGAAATTTGAGATCCGGTGAAATATAATTTAAATATACCCGATGCCTTTAAGTTCTATAAACTTAAATGGTAATTCGTGCATGATTAGTGCATTAACAACTATGTCAACAAACACATCATGATCAAACTTCGGAGATTTTAATGAGATCAATCCCTTAGTTTTATTAATAAGTAGTTGTCCTATGTCATTCGTGTCCATTCTAACACAAGTAGTCATGTGAGTTAACATGATACTCGTACCATAAAAAGCCTCAGATATATTTCACCCCACAAGACATGGGTAATTCCTCAAATAAAGTCCAAACAATTGGAGTTTCTTTCCTCTTCTTACTATGTTTCAAAGGAGGAGCAACATTTTGTATTGATTCTGAATTTTTTTTATTGAGTTTCAGTGTCATCCAAGTTATCCTCAACATCATCCAAAATTTTTGCCTAAAATGACTCAATCTGAAAAAATATAAAAAACATGTTGTCACACCCCGCCTAATTCTGGCGTCGGCCACCACCAAAACTAAGTCGGGCGTGAGTAAATAAAATACCATTCTTAGCATTAGACAGATATGAGACATAAATAAATTAGTCCATAAGATACAAAATTGAGTCAATCTCAAATGATCACAAATAACTAAGCGATAAAAGATCCATCACATGCTAACTCCAAAAAATCCAATCTCCAATAATGATTAAATAAAATCTGAATAATTCCAAGAGAAATCCTCTAAACAACTTTGGAACCGAATGGCTAAAAAAAACTCCAATGAAGTTTCATAATACGACTGGAAAAGAAAGTCTAAACTAAACTATGCCATAAAGTAAATAACTCCAGTTGCACCTCCAATGATAAATCCGATAAACTTATGCAGCTTCTCCAAATTAAATCCTGAAAAAGATTAGTCAACGCATGGGTCAGAGCCAAAGCCCTGAGCAAGAATACACACTACTCCCCTCAAATAGGATCCTTGAATCCAGACAGTAGCATTATACGCAATAAATATCACAATAGAATATTTTAAATTAAACGGAATAATTAAAATACGATAAATATAAAATACTAACTACCCGCAAAAATCCCCATTTATACAGGCACGCCAATATGATTTTAAATTCCCAAGTCCCACGATGTTAATTTAATTAAATTAACCAACTTTTATTATAGTTCTCACTTTTTATTAAAGTGTCACACTTCCCCTTGTCAATCGTCTTCTGACCCGTTTACTGTCGGCCCCGACACATGACAAGGTTCCACACACGACACGACATAAATCGTCCTCTGACCCGTTTAAACTGTCGGCCCCGACACATTATGTCGCCACAAATTTTAATACCCGTTTTTATCTTAGGCATTAATTCTCAAGTTCTCAATTTATAATCACCCCACCCTTTTAATCGATGTGAGATCCTCAAAATATCCCTTAGTCCCATAACTAAGGTTCCCAAAGTTATCAATACGTCCTAGCCTATGTATAGGATGAATTTCTAACTTAAATTTTGACCTAGTCTCATGCTTAGGCTAGCGTAACGACGATAAAGTACTAAAAATCAGCCCACCCCCAAGATAATAAAAATGCGATAATCTACCCTCACTAGTCCCATACCTAGAAGGCGTAAATAATCAAAAGGCATACCCACTAGTCCCATACCTAGAAGGCATTCTAAAATATAGGGAGATCAATACTACCCAACAACCCGTCGTCACAAAGGCAACATCATAATAACAACAAGTCACACAAACAAGCATAATTAATCAATATATAAAACTACGCATGATAGTCCAATTCAATTAAATCTTTAATTTAATTATCACCTCGTCAACAATACCCAATTAATCTCATTTAATTATTTTAAATTAAATATACCAAGTTTTCATCATATGTTCATCAAAACCAAATTTTGTTATCTCTACATATATTACATGAGTTATACGCACCCAAAAATTATTTATTTTAAAACTAGGATTTTTCAACATGCAACCCACACCAATAAAACCCAAAATCACTCATGAATCCCATGTACCCAAAGGGTTATGAATATTATTCAGATTAAAAGATTTAATAAAAAATATCCCCATAATTAGTGTCCACTTTTCCTAATTAAGTCACTACTTTATTTTAAGAAAACGTGTAATTAAGTGTTTAGGCCACACTTAAAACGCATAATACTAAAGTAAAAGAATAGAGTATTCATGCCTGTGAAGATCGTGTTGAAAATCTGATTAGAAATCTGGATTCCTCTCAAAAAATTAGCAAAAGAGTGTTCTTGAACGATCTTGATTAAATCCCAATTAAGCCTTCAAAAACTTGTGCCAAAACTTATGCCAAAAACTTGATTTTGTTGAAGGTTGATGATTATGAGTGAGAGGAAAAATATTTGGAAGTGTTCTCTGGTGAAAAACTGGAGAAAAAGTGATTATGAGAAGTCCCCCTACGAATTAACAAGGTTATATAGTGATTAGGAGTCCTGATCCTACACAAAATCTAAAAACAGCTCACAGCGCATGTTTTCTGGGAGGGTCGATCGATTTACCCCCACGGGTCGATCGATCGATCACCTCGAAAAACTGAGAGTTCACCTAAAAAATGCCTATAAGGCAAAATATTGTAAAATCAATATAAAATCCGTTTTAACTCCGATTTTAATTCCGCTTGAAGTTTTATTCTTCTAAAATCATAACCAACATATTTAGCCAATAAAAATTATTAAATTCAAAATTTTATTTTTCTCAAAAATTCCAATTAATTAATTAAAATAATAAATAAAAACACGAGGTGTTACGTACTTCCCCACTAGCAAAGAATTTCGTCCTCGAAATTAGACGAAGCATACACATCAACACGTAAATCTCGCAAAAAGAAAATATGGCTCATATATGCCTACCCGTAGAATGCCATAATTGGGCGCCCATACACCCAATCCTATGCGCACCTACCCCACGAACAACAAAATAATATATATATTTCCTATATGCATATGCATAACTATGAAAATAATGGCGTACCATACGCTCTCACAAATCCCCCACTCGATCCTATATCCGAAAGTCATCAAAATTCTAACTTCCTCAAACTAAATCTCAATATCAAAAATCGATACATACGGTACCTAACATATGTACTAAAATATCCAAAATAATTATCGTCTCCAAAATGCATTCTAAGGATCCCAAAATCAAGCTTACTAATTCTAAACTCAATGTCTACAATGTCCTTAACTCAAAACTTCACATCTCCAAGAAACACATATAACACGTATCCAAGAAACACATCTAACACGTACGAATCAAGATGGAATTTTTCAAATTCAACTGACTTTTCAAAATCTCAACAAAGAAAGTGTTGTTAGTAGCATTATCCAAAGTCATAAAAAACAACTTTTATTCAATTCCCCACTCCCTTAACAATATGTATATTTTTTTCACATAAATGAACATCGTCGTGTGGAGGGGGCATAATATAAAAACTATGAATCCTCTTATGAAACTTTCAATGTTTATTAATAAAGTGAACCGTGAGTGTAAGATACCCATCACTTCAATGAGAGGACCACAAATATGATGTCAAGAAAATTCTACCATGTAATGAACTTAGTAAATTTTTAAGATTCCCTTTTACCATATGATATTCTTTAGTGTGCGAACCTTATCGATATTTATACATGGAAATTTGAGATCCGGTGAAATATAATTTAAATATACCCGATGCCTTTAAGTTCTATAAACTTAAATGGTAATTCGTGCATGATTAGTGCATTAACAACTATGTCAACAAACACATCATGATCAAACTTCGGAGATTTTAATGAGATCAATCCCTTAGTTTTATTAATAAGTAGTTGTCCTATGTCATTCGTGTCCATTCTAACACAAGTAGTCATGTGAGTTAACATGATACTCGTACCATAAAAAGCCTCAGATATATTTCACCCCACAAGACATGGGTAATTCCTCAAATAAAGTCCAAACAATTGGAGTTTCTTTCCTCTTCTTACTGTGTTTCAAAGGAGGAGCAACATTTTGTATTGATTCTGAATTTTTTTTATTGAGTTTCAGTGTCATCCAAGTTATCCTCAACATCATCCAAAATTTTTGCCTAAAATGACTCAATCTGAAAAAATATAAAAAACATGTTGTCACACCCCGCCTAATTCTGGCGTCGGCCACCACCAAAACTAAGTCGGGCGTGAGTAAATAAAATACCATTCTTAGCATTAGACAGATATGAGACATAAATAAATTAGTCCATAAGATACAAAATTGAGTCAATCTCAAATGATCACAAATAACTAAGCGATAAAAGATCCATCACATGCTAACTCCAAAAAATCCAATCTCCAATAATGATTAAATAAAATCTGAATAATTCCAAGAGAAATCCTCTAAACAACTTTGGAACCGAATGGCTAAAAAAAACTCCAATGAAGTTTCATAATACGACTGGAAAAGAAAGTCTAAACTAAACTATGCCATAAAGTAAATAACTCCAGTTGCACCTCCAATGATAAATCCGATAAACTTATGCAGCTTCTCCAAATTAAATCCTGAAAAAGATTAGTCAACGCATGGGTCAGAGCCAAAGCCCTGAGCAAGAATACACACTACTCCCCTCAAATAGGATCCTTGAATCCAGACAGTAGCATTATACGCAATAAATATCACAATAGAATATTTTAAATTAAACGGAATAATTAAAATACGATAAATATAAAATACTAACTACCCGCAAAAATCCCCATTTATACAGGCACGCCAATATGATTTTAAATTCCCAAGTCCCACGATGTTAATTTAATTAAATTAACCAACTTTTATTATAGTTCTCACTTTTTATTAAAGTGTCACACTTCCCCTTGCCAATCGTCCTCTGACCCGTTTACTGTCGGCCTCGACACATGACAAGGTTCCACACACGACACGACATAAATCTTCCTCTGACCCGTTTAGACTGTCGGTCCCGACACATTATGTCGCCACAAATTTTAATACCCGTTTTTATCTTAGGCATTAATTCTCAAGTTCTCAATTTATAATCACCCCACCCTTTTAATCGATGTGAGATCCTCAAAATAGCCCTTAGTCCCATAACTAAGGGTCCCCAAGTTATCAATACGTCCTAGCCTATGTATAGGATGAATTTCTAACTTAAATTTTGACCTAGTCTCATGCTTAGGCTAGCGTAATGACGATAAAGTACTAAAAATCAACCCACCTCCAAGATGATAAAAACGCGATAATCTACCCTCACTAGTCCCATACCTAGAAGGCGTAAATAATCAAAAGGCATACCCACTAGTCCCATACCTAGAAGGCATTCTAAAATATAGGGAGATCAATAATACCCAACAACCCGTCGTCACAAAGGCAACATCATAATACCAACAAGTCACACAAACAAGCATAATTAATCAATATATAAAACTACGCATGATAGTCCAATTCAGTTAAATCTTTAATTTAATTATCACCTCGTCAACAATACCCAATTAATCTCATTTAATTATTTTAAATTAAATATACCAATTTTGCATCATATGTTCATCAAAACCAAATTTTGTTATCTCTACATGTATTACATGAGTTATACGCACCCAAAAATTATTTATTTTAAAACTGGGGTTTTTCTACATGCAACCCACACCAATAAAACCCAAAATCACTCATGAATCCTACGTACCCAAAGGGTTATGAATATTATTCAGATTAAAAGATTTAATAAAAAAATATCCCCATAATTAGTGTCCACTTTTCCTAATTAAGTCACTACTTTATTTTAAGAAAAAATGTAATTAAGTATTTAGGCGACACTTAAAACGCATAATACTAAAGTAAAAGAATAGAGTATTCATGCCTGTGAAGATCGTGTTAAAAATCTGATAAGAAATCTGGATTCCTCTCGAAAAATTAGCAAAAGTGTGTTCTTGAACGATCTTGATTAAATCCCAATTAAGCCTTCAAAAACTTGTGCCAAACTTATGCCAAAAACTTGATTTTGTTGAAGGTTGATGATTATGAGTGAGCGGAAAAATATTTGGAAGTGTTCTCTGGTGAAAAACTGGAAAAAAAGTGATTATGAGAAGTCCCCCTACGGATTAACAAGGTTATATAGTGATTAGGAGTCCTAATCCTACACAAAATCTAAAAACAGCTCACAGCGCATGTTTTCTGGGAGGGTCGATTGATCACCCCCAAAAACTGACAGTTCACCTAAAAAATGCCTATAAGGCAAAATATTGTAAAATCAATATAAAATCCGTTTTAACTCCGATTTTAATTCCGCTTGAAGTTTTATTCTTCTAAAATCATAACCAACATATTTAGCCAATAAAAATTATTAAATACAAAAAATTATTTTTCTCAAAAATTACAATTAATTAATTAAAATAATAAATAAAAACACGGGGTGTTACATACTTCCCCACTAGCAAAGAATTTCGTCCTCGAAATTAGACGAAGCATACACATCAACACGTAAATCTCGCAAAAAGAAAATATGGCTCATATATGCCTACTCGTAGAATGCCATAATTGGGCGCCCATACACCCAATCCTATGCGCACCTACCCCACGAACAACAAAATAATATATATATTTCCTATATGCATATGCATAACTATGAAAATAACGGCGTACCACACGCTCTCACAAATCCCCCACTCGATCCTATATCCGAAAGTCATCAAAATTCTAACTTCCTCAAACTAAATCTCAACATCAAAAATCGATACATACGGTACCTAACATATGTACTAAAATCTCAAAAATAATTATCGTCTCCAAAATCCATTCTAAGGATCCCAACATCAAGCTTACTAATTCTAAACTCAATGTCGATAACGTCCTTAACTCAAAACTTCACATCTCCAAGAAACACATCTAACACGTATGCTAGACCCTCTACCTTAAGAAGTACGAATCAACAAAGGGAATCAAAGATCGGCAATGCGGAAGCTAAAATAACTCATAACCTACGAGACCTAAGACCATGCTCTGATACCATCTGTCACACCCCGCCTAATTCTGGCATCGGCCGCCACCAAAACTAAGCCGGACGTGAGTAAATAAAATACCATTCTTAGCATGAGACAGATATGAGACATAAATAAATTAGTCCATAAGATACAAAATTGAGTCAATCTCAAATGATCACAAATAACTAAGCGATAAAAGATCCATCACATGCTAACTCCAAAAAATCCAATCTCCAATAATGACTAAATAAAATCTGAATAATCCCAACAGAAATCCTCTAAACAACTATGGAACCGAATGGACCAAAAAAAAAAACTCCAATGAAGTCTCATAATACGACTGGAAAAGAAAGTCTAAACTAAACTATGCCATAATGTAAATAACTCTAGCTGCACCTCCAATGATAACTCCGATAAACTTATGCAGCTTCTCCGAATTAAATCCTGAAAAAGATTAGTCAACGCATGGGTCAGAGCCAAAGCCCTGAGCAAGAATACACACTACTCCCCTCAAATAGGATTTTTGAATCCAGACAGTAGCATTATACGCAATAAATATCACGATAGAATATTTTAAATTAAACGGAATAATTAAAATGCAATATATATAAAATACTAACTACCCGCAAAAATCCCCATTTATACAGGCACACCAATATGATTTTAAATTCCCAAGTCCCACGATGTTAATTTAATTAAATTAACCAACTTTTATTATAGTTCTCACTTTTTATTAAAGTGTCACACTTCCCTTTGTCAATCGTCCTCTGACCCGTTTACTGTCGGCCCCGACACATGACAAGGTTCCCCTTGTCAATCGTCCCCTGACCCGTTTACTGTCTGCCTCGACACATGACAAGGTTCCACACAAGACACGACATAAATCGTCCTCTGACCCGTTTAAACTGTCGGCCCCGACACATTATGTCGGCGCAAATTTTAATACCCGTTTTTATCTTAGGCATTAATTCTCAAGTTCTCAATTTATAATCACCCCACCCTTTTAATCGATGTGAGATCCTCAAAATATCCCTTAGTCCCATAACTAAGGGTCCCCAAGTTATCAATACGTCCTAGCCTATGTATAGGATGAATTTCTAACTTAAATTTGGACCTAGTCTCATGCTTAGGCTAGCGTAACGACGATAAAATACTAAAAATCAGCCCACCCCCAAGATGATAAAAACGCGATAATCTACCCTCACTAGTCCCATACCTAGAAGGCGTAAATAATCAAAAGGCATACCCACTAGTACCATACCTAGAAGGCATTCTAAAATATAGGGAGATCAATAATACCCAACAACCCGTCGTCACAAAGGCAACATCATAATACCAACAAGTCACACAAACAAGCATAATTAATCAATATATAAAACTACGCATGATAGTCCAATTCAATTAAATCTTTAATTTAATTATCACCTCGTCAACAATACCCAATTAATCTCATTTAATTATTTTAAATTAAATATACCAAGTTTTCATCATATATTCATCAAAACCAAATTTTGTTATCTCTACATGTATTACATGAGTTATACGCACCCAAAAATTATTTATTTTAAAACTAGGGTTTTTCTACATGCAACCCACACCAATAAAACCCAAAATCACTCATGAATCCTACGTACCCAAAGGGTTATGAATATTATTCAGATTAAAAGATTTAATAAAAAATAGCCACATAATTAGTGTCCACTTTTCCTAATTAAGTCACTAATTTATTTTAAGAAAACATGTAATTAAGTGTTTAGGCGACACTTAAAACGCATAATACTAAAGTAAAAGAATAGAGTATTCATGCCTGTGAAGATCGTGTTAAAAATCTGATTAGAAATCTGGATTCCTTTCGAAAAATTAGCAAAAGAGTGTTCTTGAATGATCTTGATTAAACCCCAATTAAGCCTACAAAAACTTGTGCCAAAACTTATGCCAAAAACTTGATTTTGTTGAAGGTTGATGATTATGAGTGAGAGGAAAAATATTTGGAAGTGTTCTCTGGTGAAAAACAGGAAAAAAGTGATTATGAGAAGTCCCCCTACGGATTAACAAGGTTATATAGTGATTAGGAGTCCTAATCCTACACAAAATCTAAAAACAGCTCACAGCGCATGTTTTCTGGGAGGGTCGATCGATCGATCACCCCGAAAAACTGACAGTTCGCCTAAAAAATTCCTATAAGGCAAAATATTATAAAATCAATATAAAATCCGTTTTAACTTCGATTTTAATTCTGCTTGAAGTTTTATTCTTCTAAAATCATAACCAACATATTTAGCCAATAAAAATTATTAAATTCAAAAATTTATTTTTCTCAAAAATTCCAATTAATATAATAAATTAAAACACGGGGTGTTACATACTTCCCCACTAGCAAAGAATTTCGTCCTCGAAATTAGACGAAGCATACACATCAACACGTAAATCTCGCAAAAAGAAAATATGGCTCAGATATGCCTACCGTAGAATGCCATAATTGGGCGCCCATACACCCAATCCTATGCGCACCTACCCCACGAACAACAAAATAATATATATATTTCCTATATGCATATGCATAACTATGAAAATAACGGCGTACCACACGCTCTCACAAATCCCCCACTCGATCCTATATCCGAAAGTCATCAAAATTCTAACTTCCTCAAACTAAATCTCAACATCAAAAATCGATACATACGGTACCTAACATATGTACTAAAATCTCCAAAATAATTATCGTCTCCAAAATCCATTCTAAGGATCCCAACATCAAGCTTACTAATTCTAAACTCAATGTCTACAACGCCCTTAACTCAAAACTTCACATCTCCAAGAAACACATCTAACACGTATGCTAGACCCTCTACCTTAAGAAGTACGAATCAACAAAGGGAATCAAAGATCGGCAACGCGGAAGCTAAACGAACTCATAACCTACGAGATCTAAGACCATGCTCTGATACCATCTGTCACACCCCGCCTAATTCTGGCGTCGGCCGCCACCAAAACTAAGTCGGGCATGAGTAAATAAAATACCATTCTTAGCATGAGACAGATATGAGACATAAATAAATTAGTCCATAAGATACAAAATTGAGTCAATCTCAAATGATCACAAATAACTAAGCGATAAAAGATCCATCACATGCTAAATCCAAAAAATCCAATCTCCAATAATGATTAAATAAAATCTGAATAATCCCAACAGAAATCCTCTAAACAACTATGGAAGCGAATGGCCCAAAAAAAAAACTCCAATGAAGTCTCATAATACGACTGGAAAAGAAAGTCTAAACTAAACTATGCCATAAAGTAAATAACTCTAGCTGCACCTCCAATGATAACTCAGATAAACTTATGCAGCTTCTCCAAATTAAATCCTGAAAAAGATTAGTCAACGCATGGGTCAGAGCCAAAGCCCTGAGCAAGAATACACACTACTCCCCTCAAATAGGATCCTTGAATCCAGACAGTAGCATTATACGCAATAAATATCACAATAGAATATTTTAAATTAAACGGAATAATTAAAATGCGATAAATATAAAATACTAACTACCCGCAAAAATCCCCATTTATACAGGCACACCAATATGATTTGAAATTCCCAAGTCCCACGATGTTAATTTAATTAAATTAACCAACTTTTATTATAGTTCTCACTTTTTATTAAAGTGTCACACTTCCCTTTGTCAATCGTCCTCTGACCCGTTTACTGTCGGCCTCGACACATGACAAGGTTCCCCTTGTCAATCATCCTCTGACCCCTTTACTGTCGGCCTCGACACATGACAAGGTTCCACACACGACACGATATAAATCGTCCTCTGACCCGTTTAAACTGTCGGTCCCGACACATTATGTCGCCACAAATTTTAATACCCGTTTTTATCTTAGGCATTAATTCTCAAGTTCTCAATTTATAATCTCCCCGCCCTTTTAATCGATGTGAGATCCTCAAAATTGCCCTTAGTCCCATAACTAAGGGTCCCCAAGTTATCAATACGTCCTAGCCTATGTATAGGATGAATTTCTAACTTAAATTTTGACCTAGTCTCATGCTTAGGCTATCGTAACGACGATAAAATACTAAAAATCAACCCACCTCCAAGATGATAAAAACGCGATAATCTACCCTCACTAGTCCCATACCTAGAAGGCGTAAATAATCAAAAGGCATACCCACTAGTCCCATACCTAGAAGGCATTCTAAAATATAGGGAGATCAATAATACCCAACAACCTGTCGTCACAAAGGCAACATCATAATACCAACAAGTCACACAAACAAGCATAATTAATCAATATATAAAACTACGCATGATAGTCCAATTCAATTAAATCTTTAATTTAATTATCACCTCGTCAACAATACCCAATTAATCTCATTTAATTATTTTAAATTAAATATACCAAGTTTTCATCATATATTCATCAAAACCAAATTTTGTTATCTCTACATGTATTACATGAGTTATACACACCCAAAAATTATTTATTTTAAAACTAGGGTTTTTCTACATGCAACACACACCAATAAAACCCAAAATCACTACATGTATTACATGAGTTTTATTCTTCTAAAATCATAACCAACATATTTAGCCAATAAAAATTATTAAATTCAAAAATTTAGTTTTCTCAAAAATTTCAATTAATTAATTAAAATAATAAATAAAAACACGGGGTGTTACACATGTAGTATGAAAATATTAGTTTTTTGTACATAAAATGAAAAAACTGTAATAAGTTTAAATGAAAAAATTAATATTCTCTAATTAGTATTCTATAAATAAAGTTTAAAAAAAAGCAATTTGTTTAAAGGAATTAGTAGTTTGTCAATAAAACGTAAATAAAATAATAAAAAAATGTGATATGTTTAAATAAAAAGTTAGTATTCTATAATTAGTAAATGTAAATAAATAAAATTTGTTTCACAATGTAATATGTAATATGTTTAAAAAAATGTAATATGTAATTAGTATTCTGTAGGTAGTACCCTCTTTATTTTTCACCAACATGTTAGATATAATTACCGAAAATTGATCTAAAAATAATTAGATCTAAAAATAAAAACGAAAAGGGTTTCTGTAAAAAAAATGCAACATTGTTGCTCAGGATAGACATCAAAATAAAAACGAAAAAGAATTATGTAAAAACGAAAAGGGATCAAGATTGTTACCGTGGTTTACCTGTAAAAATGAAAAGGGATGCAGGAGCTGACGGTGAGGTTTGGCCGGTGAGGTTCGGACAGTGGTTGCTTGATCAGTTTGTTGTGTGAGGATGAGTGAGAAGAAGATATTAAGAAATGAATGCAGGTTATTGAGAAAGTCGGGCTGTATTGGGCTTCTTTTTTAGTCTAAAGATACTAAAAAAAACTCCCTTTTAAAGGTTAGGCGGGTCTAACGAGTGAATACGGGTTACACGACCCTTTATTAATTAGTTTAACAAATGGGTATGGAGGGTCATAAATAGGTTTGGTTAATATAAACTAACCCTATTCGTTTTCTTAACGGGTCAAGCAGGTCCACCCGTTTATGACCCGAACTCGTTAAGACTAAACCCAAACCCATTTAAAGCGTGTCGATTTCGTGTCGGGTTAATGCATCGTGTAGAAAATTCCCCCCCCCCCCCCCCCCCCCAAAACAAAAAAATTATCTTCCCTTGAATGATGTATACAATTACACAAAAGAAAGATAAAAGAAATTATTTTAAACCCTTGTAATTGTTCTTTAATAACTTTTCAATTGTTGTAAGTAAGATCCCAATGATGTAGAAACAAACCCCTTTGAGAAATAGTTAAATTGTACTTCAAAATGTCCACCGAGGTCTTTTCTTTGTGTAATTGGGTAGATGTTTTTCCTAAACCATGTTTTGAATTGTAAGATTTCTTGTTAGGGTAAAAGGGAATAATTTATGGATTGGAAGTATGCATTTTGTGTTAAGTTTGGTTAAGATTTAAAATACGGTTTAAAAGTTGGATTGAAGTTAAATTGTTTGTTTACGAGGTAGCAGGATTTTATTTAGGCTCTAATACTAATTTTATCCTTCTTATATTTTTCTTGTTTTGTCCATAAACTTAGGTTCATCTCCAAGTATGCTTTAAATACATTTCTTATGTTTTTCCCTTTTTGTCCTTAAACCTAGCTTACACTCCAAGTATGTTTTAATTACCTTATTAACCTCATCCATTAAACTAATTACTTTACTTAGTTTCCAACTACTATTCTAAAAATCCTTATTTAAATTAAATTATTATTATCGTAATTTAACATTTTAATTTATTTTCGTTTTTCAAATAAAAATTCAATTTCCAATTAACTCCGAATAAAATCCAATTTCCATGTCAAACTTTATTTTGCACTTAAATAATTACAAAAAAATTAGTTTTCAATTCAAAAAATTATTTAAAATTCTCCTAAAATCTAGTTAAATCCTAAAAATCCAACTTAACTAATATTTGAATTAATTAAATTCTTTAAATTTATGGGGAATTACACTTAATTTTTTGGATATGAAGATGGGTCTCTCGTTACTACCTTATTCTCTCAAGTTAAACTCTTTCAACTCTTGCAACTTCTCTCTTGGTCCATCTTACATACATTTGGGAGCCTCTCCCGCTTCTTCAATGTGCTCTATTATGTGAGAATCATAAATTACAAATAATTCTAGCACTGAGTCGGTGCTCTCATCCCATAACTATTCCTGCTCACACCGTTATTATTGGTAAATCACTTTTCCATTAGTTAAAAATACTTTTTGGAGTTTTCGTCCACCTTTCTTTTAACTTTGTATTTTGCCTCGGTGTATACCACTCTTGGACCAATCTATCATGAACGGACTTCTTCGACTGTCTTCCTTCATGGAATGATCGTGACCTCCTAATTCCTTTGATTAGGTGAGCATTTATCCCAACATCCATCTCGGTATAAAATGCTATATCACTCATGGGGGCTTCTTTTATCGAGAAGGGTTTCTCAGTTTCTTTGATTTTTTTTATACGTCGCGAATATTGTATATTGGCGCTCGTTAATCTTTTTCATTCAAGAAGATTTGTCTCCATTATTTACTACTTTTATACTCATATATTGGTTAACCTTGCTATTATATATATTTATACACATACATGTGTGTGTGTGTGTGTCTGTGTCTGTGTCTGTGTCTGTGTGTTGTGTAAGTTTATTGAGCTTTTGTACGTATTAGAACACTATATAGAACATTTTGGTTGCATTTTGGGAAACTTTCGTCGTTTGATGTAACTTTAAGTGGAATTTAGTAAATTCATACTTCTTAGTCTAGATAGAGGAACACTAATAGAGCATAGTTCGTTGGGTTAGCTTCGTGTAACCACAAACAGTGCATTGGTTCACTTTCGGATGATCAATTTAGAGTCAAATCTGTAATATAACTTTTCTCCTTTTAAAGAACAAGTGCCCAGAAAAATACAATCCCTATCAAGCGGTCAATCTCCATTGGCTGATCAGTCTATTAGGTTTTGCCTACAAAGGAAGGTAATGGGGATTTTTCAAAATCACCGATCAACCGGTCAAATGACTAATTGATTATTTATACTAGATATTGGGTAAGTCACCTAGTTTTATTTATTTTCCCTTATCTTATGTGCCACTTACTATAAATAGTAAGTAGAATTTTATATGTAAAGAATCCATTAATTTACTTTAGCTACGATTTAGTTTGGTAGTTTTTTCTTTTCTTTGGGTTACATCCCATCTGTGTATGTAGGAACTATTTGTTATCTTCCACCATTTAATTCAACCTTACATTGTTGTATGTTGCTTTCTTAAATTCAAGCTTCATTTATTGTTTATTGCAGTGTTAAATTAGTTTTCTTATTTTAATTACTTTCTTTATTTATTTATTTCATTCAATACTTGTATTTAACATTTTTATACCTAAATTAGATAAAGTTGAGATTGATTGAACTCTCCTTTAATTAATTTGTTTGCCTTGCTTTCGTAATGGATTAGACTAGTTTAAATGGGTAATGTTATTCCAAATTTTGTGCCTATGAGATTTAACGGTGCATTGCAATTATGCAGCGTATTTACGATATTACGTGCGTAATCTCAAGGATATTTGTTAACGCTAAAATCAATTAAGCTTTTATAAGAGTTTAGAGGGCACAACTCTAGATTTTATTAATTGTGAAAATGAGATTTTATCTTGATAAGCTTTTCTTTCCATGTAACCACTTACATTAATTAACCTGTGGTGAGGGATATTATTCTCAATCATTATTTTTACTTGTTTTTATTAATCCTAGTTTAAATACATTCCTAGATTAATATTTGTTTAAAATATTATCTTTTACACTTTTATTGAGAAGTAATAAATCAATTAACGTCTAGCGCACATTCTCTGTGGATTCGATACTTGGACTAGCAATTATACTCTTATAAAGAGTATAGTCATAGTTTAGGTTTTTGTATAGCAGTGGGAGCAAAAAATAATGACAAAGTAACACTTAGTTTTCCCCACATATCAAACTTCCTTTGTCGCATGAATGTTATATTTCGCACATTGGTGGAATGTAGAAGGAACAATTTCATGGGTATGCATCCAAACTCTTCGTATCAATAATTGATATCTTGTGTTGTTATTAATGGCATGAAACTTGATGTGGTAAGTAAATTTTTCCAATTTTATCCGACCATTTATGTATCATATCTTTTGCATCTTCGTGTTATGAAAGCTTAAGATTACCAAAGGAATTAGTGTGATCTTTTCTTTTGACGTCCCTCTTTCGTAGAGTATTCTAATGGGTGTGATCTTGATTGATGCCCCTCCATAAAATAATTCTTATGAGAAATAATCCCATTCACTAATGCAATAACATATTAAAGCCTATTGTGAAAGAAAGGTACATGCCTGACAGCTTCTACGATCACTACTTCGAATGTGTATCTCCTGATGAGCCTCTCAATTGGACCATAATAGTTGATTGAGGGGGCCCCCTCTGTCTTTCACGACTTCAAGGATTTTCTTGGTAATCACCAACCTTGTTTCTTCTTTAACTCTAATTTGATCGAAGAACCACTTAAAATTTAGGCTTCGATTTTATAATTAACACAATTTTTATGCATTGCTCTAGTGAATTCTTTGAACGTGACTTTTCACATCTTATTGGTGAAACAGATCTTATATTCTACAAGAAAACCTTCTACATAAATTTACAATAACATGAATTATATAACCCTATCATTAATACCTAAAGATCTCTTTCTAAAGTGTTTGATGTGTAACCTCTGCTCCTCACTAGGGTTTTGGACCTCTTTGTCTAATTGCCTCAAAGTGAACCCATCTTCAGCTTTAAAGAGCTTTCAAAGGAACTTTATGTACATATCTTCCCAAGTGGGAACATTCCTGTGAGGGTATTCGAGAACTGCCACGGGCTTAAATTTTTTTTCATTAGAGTGCACACCAAGGTACTTCACTAACCTCTTGACATGTTCCTTAGGATTCTCTCATTTATCATTCAAATAGAAAAGTTTTGGTAGAATATACTACTCTGAATAAGGTTTGTAATTGATATTGTTAGGAAAGCGAATTTCCAACTCCTCGTACAAAAGAGGAACTCAGTTTATTTGAACGAGATGAGATTTTTCACTTCCTTATCAATAATTACTTTTAAAGGTGACTCCTCTACCTTAGCTTTCTTGGTCACATGAGACACAACATAACTAGGAGGCTACTTGGCCGCCACTTTCTTGGCTAGTGACGCTTCTAGCACAATCACTCACATAATAGAAGCTATCACTAGTGTGGAATAAACATTATTTGGGCTCTCTATATCCACGTTGTGATTCTTCAGAAAATAAAAGAACAAACACATGATGTTCATCCCCATTAGCTACGGAGTTGCAGTGGAGTTGTTCATCTCCCCCACAAACGGAACATGCCATCGGCTTCCTATAACCATGACATCTCCTCTGGAAAATATGCCATATAGGTCCCCATTACCTACTATATTATCTTCAAAAACAAGTTATTTAAAAATATAATGACCTTATTTATCCATGATTGTGAGGATACCTCCTTAGCATAGGCGTCAAATGTACGAGGGTAATGGTACTAGGGTCTATGTATTTCTTCAAAGGGTGAAGCATGAACCACACCTATGGAACACTTTTCTAAATTAATAATATTCAAGAGCTTTAATATAGATGAACAAAAGATCTTCTTCTATAATAAATGAAATTCTGGTTACAAGAATGATGAATAAATGATTGCATATAAAGGTTTACTAGTATACAAATAACTTTTCTATAATAAATGAGGGGCCAAAGAGTCTTGAGACTACTTATTCTTTTAAAAATGAGATATAATCATACTAATTAATGAGAGAAAGTAGTGAGAGAATACATTTTTTATGGATTTTGATGCAGCATAACAGTGCTTGTTTTGTTATGATCATTAATGTGCACCTATTGCTTTATTTTATAGGAAAACTTTAGAGATGGTGTGTCATTGCACGCCCAAAGAATATTCTTTATGATAAAATATCTAAAAACATTTCGTACGTTATCATTGTCTACCACGGTTAGCCTTTTAATGGTGTGACACTTGCATAGTAGTGGACAAAAATATAATCTTATCGGCCAATATGTTAAAAAGTGTTATTTTGTCTTTTAGTGATAATACTTGTCATGGAAGTTTTTGAATCTCTTGCTTGAGAAACTTAGTGTAATGTGTGTTTGTACGAACGACCCCTTAGGTTTCTTACACTAATATTTTATCTTCCTTAATATATTGAAGTGGTTGAGCCTTAATTTATTCAAAAAGTTTTACCTTTCACCCTTTAAACCAAAACTCTTAATAGGTTTCAATAACGATTGGTTGCTCGAGCCATGACTTCTCGGCTAAGGTTGTTTCCTAAGTTAATCTGCCAAAGACAAAGATAATAAATGTTAATGAGAAAAGTACTTGTGCATTTGCTTTTATTTTACTAATGAATTGCTCACACACTCCTCATTTTCCTTAGTGATAGTTATTGTTGCACTCGCTTTTATTTACTGTTGTGGAAGTGCTCGTGTTTTTCTTTATGACTGAGGGGCTCGGGGGTTGCTTGCATCTCTCTCAAGTAATTAGGGGGTTGATCATGTACCTCTCTACAATTATAGTTAAAGTGGAGATTTATCGTCATTGGAGTTTATTATGGTGATGAATTTTATTGGGGTGAATGGTTTATATAAATTAGATTATCTTGACTTATATCTCGTAAAAAAAAGGTTTAATGTCTCATGTTTATGTCACGTGCTAAGAATGTTTTTCAACTTAATGACTTGCACATTTTTGTATCGGAACCTAATCAACATCAATAACAAAATATATGGGTTTTACAAAGAATGATAAGAATTTATTACACCATATATTGATTTTAGTATCTTCTTTGATCATGATAGTAACATGTCCATTTATAATAGATATACCTAAATTTATTTGGGGCATTAGCTAATCAATTAATTGAAAGTCTATTATATATGTTATATCCAAGCAACTAGATTCTTGGTATCTTAAACCCACACATTTTTCATTTATTAAAGATAAGTATAAACGATACAGTTACATTTATTAATATAAATACAATTGCAATTGTAATTGTATCCATGTATATACATAAAATTTAAGTTAAGATCCATCTAAAGTTACACATGGCAACTACGTTTATTATACAAATACTTCTTCCAATGAGATTACTGATAAGCCATCTCTCACCATCTCTTCCTATTCCTAAAAAAGGTTAATCAAAGATGAACCTATTGAAAAGGTAGAACCCATGAACCCTCTGTCTCTCGTTTCTCTCTCACTATCTCTTTCTTTTTCTCTTCCAAAAAAAAGGCAAATAAGAGTTGAACCCATTAAAAAGGCAGACGCCATGAACCAAGTCAGTAGTTAGCCAAGATGGAATTTCAAAAAGCAAATAACATGTGAACCAATACATATATCCGGCGAGTCCAGAAAAGAAGGTGGCGGGCAGTGTTTATTCATCATTGATTCCCTTTTTGCCACATATATATGTATGAACCATTTGTGAAAGCAGCAAATGATTTATTTTCCCAGCAACCTTAAAGGCAACAAAAATGGAGGGATCCATTGAAAAATTTTCCCAAATGATTTCTGATTTTGTTACTATAGAATTTAATGATATCTATTTTTTTTTAATTATGATTGTTACATGATAACTATTTTTGTTTACAATGTTTGATTTTTTTTTTTTTGCCACACCAAGGAAGTGTGTTATTATAAAGAAACAAAATAATGATTCAGGTGACAGGTGTTATGGTTAATCACATATTTAATTTTTTGTTTGATTTGCTATAATTTTGGATTTTGTAATTGGATGTTAATTAAGGTAATCATCCTTTTACATTTTCCTTTCTTCTATTTGTTTTTGTATGTATGCTTGAGATTTTGGTTTTGCTGTTTGATCTTGATTGGACTCTTCATATCTGCTCCACTGCATTTAATTTGCTTATATATCTACATGGCTTGGTAGATTTCATATTTTTGTTCTAAAGTAAAATATGTCTTGTACACGGTTGTACTCCCATGAGATTTTGTACTCATTTTCTCTTTTTACATAAATATTTTGATAGTAAATGATTTGATACCTGTAATATTAATACGTACATTGTTGTTAAAATGGAGGAATATGCTCAGGTTTCTTTATCTCATAATATAGGAGTGGTGAGTTGTTTTTATTTTTGTTGGCCAACTAGAATAATGTTTTGTGTTTATGTACTTCTTGCGTTGAAATTAAGGTTACGCATTGCGTGGCCTGTAAGTTAATTTATAATTATAATTATAATTATATCTATTATATTTACATTAATAAATATAATTATATTTATCATTATAAGTAAATCTACATTGATAAATATAATTATATTTATATTAATAAGTATAACTGTATTTATATTAATAATTATAAATATATCTATGTTAATAATTATAACGAACGTAAATTCTTTAAAAAGTTAAAAAAAACGTATATTCTTATCCCTAGTTACGGTAGAATTTAAACCTTTGCTTATGAAAACTTTTATGGGAACGCAGAACTTAGCCATTGGTGATGATGTCGACACTGATGGCGTCACCTTACGTTTAAAGTCATAGCTTATAAAGTGGTGGTTTAAAAAAATACCATGGACTAGTCTTCTCGGTGTGACGTGAGGATGATAATAATATAAGAATATTTCAATACCACATTTATTAAGTAGGTGCCAAACCAAATAAGAACGAACTACGAATACAAACAAAACCAGATTCTCTATTTTTGTAATATTTTTTTCAATTTCACTTTTTATGGAATAAAGTTTAACGTAATCAAAGCTTATTAATTCAAACGTGGGGTAGGTTGCCAATAAATCCGCGTCGTCGGTCATGAAACATGAATGTCACGACTTATATTCGAAATTGCCAGATACAAATAACTAGTACATCAGTAGAGTCGCTGGTCACCAGTTTTTTTCCAATAAAGTGATTCTCTTAGATATGCTTTGAGTAGGTAGTAATCTTTTCTGTTTGAAATTTTAGCACGCCAATGTGGAAGATAACACAGACGTTAGTTTAAACTAGAACTCAGCTAGGACACAACATATGTATAATTTTTTTTTTTTTTTTTAGAGAATTAAGGTAAAATTCATATTTTTTTTTATATTTGGATTTTTAAGATAATATTTTTTAAGTTTATAAATTTAGTCCTTGTGATACAATAGTATTTATAAATCTAGTCCATGTGGTACAATAATATTTAGTTTTTTGATCGGCGCCAGCGGCACTATTTTTCACCATTTTTCATGGAATTTTTAGTACAAGGACTAGATTTATAAAATTATATGGAGTGTCCTAATTTTATAAACTTTGAACATTACGAGGATATTTTCTTAAAATCTCATAATTTTTTTGGGACGCATTACCAACGGGACAGAGAGTATGTTGACAAGTAGTTCTCATATTTGAAACAAAAACACAGGAAATTTCTCCTGAAATTACTAATATATTATGTCCTTGTCATTTGGCCAAATTGCAACATCTCACGATCAATGTGAGTCATCAATTTCATATCTAAAAAGGAGATTTTTATTTTGATTTCATGGTTAGGGTGATAATATATTGTATAGAAATTTATGTTTTTGTTACCAAGTATTAATCTATACTAATGTTTTCAAACCATTAAAAAATCAAGATTTAGCCTTAGGTTCTTAAGATTTTGTCAACTTAGTGAAAATAATTTAGTTAGTCGTTTCTACTTTCCATGAAATTTTAATTTGTGATCAGTGGCTGACCCAGGAATTTATCGCGGTGCATGCGAAACACATGAAAAAAAAAACGCAACGTATAATCAAAATTAATATATATAGATAGTCAAATTGTCTTGCACAATTGCATTACAAAGATCAAATTACATAAGATTTCTACAATAAAACTTTTCGAGTCATCATTTTTTGGAAACGTTGAATGATATCTTCATTGTCAACGTCGGACACTATATATTTCTCAATGTATGCCACCAAACAGTCATTCATCATCCCGTGATTGCGCAACGAAGTTTTAATGATTTTCATCACAGAAAATACTCTCTCTACCTTCGCGGTTGCAACAGGTAGGAGTAGTGTCAACTTCACAAGCAAATAAACTAATGGATATGTGCGATGCTTCTTCAATTGACGCATCTTTACAGCAAGCTCACCAATCCCATTAACTGCAATAAATAGTTCATCGAATCGCACATCCACAATATAGTTATCAAGTTGATGCCCAATTATCATTAATTCTTAACAAGAGAAGTCCGATGGATAAAACTCAGCAAATCGAAGCAACTTTATCTTGTCATATGCGGAGAATGAATCTCTTGGATCAAGAGAAGAAAGACATACTAACAACTTTGTATTCACCTCATTAAAACGATTATTCAACTCTTGAAGTTGCAAATCCATCACCTCGTAAAATATTTCAACACGATAATGATGAAGATTTGTAGCTTCTTTTGGGTTGCGACATGATCTTCCTATAACAACAAACAATTCTTCCATTTTTGGCACATGAATCTCATACTTGACACAAAATGAAGAAACCTCACCCAACAACGACTCCCATACATCTTCCCTCATTTGCTGTAGTCATTGCTTAGTTATTTTCACAAGATTCATGGCATTCACAATATCTTGGTCCTTTCTTTGTAAAGCTTGTGACAAGTCATTTGTAACACACAAAATAGTTTTCATCAAATACAAATGAAAAACAAATTCAAAGCATTGCATAAGTACCATGAGGTTCATCGCTTGAGCTCTATGCTTTCGACCTTTTGCATCTTCTTCAATAATGAAAAGAACATCCTTCACTGAGGAGAATAAGAAAAGAAAATTCACAAGTGTGCCATAATGCGAGCCCCAACGTGTTTCACCTGCTCTCTTCATTGCTAATTCTTGATTCAATCCTCGTCCTGTCACAATATCTCCATCGCATATCCCTATTGTAATCTCCTCAAATTGTTTCTCACGGAGAATGTCTCTTAGTTTGCATGAGGCTCCAACAACATTTGTGAGTTGTGTGACAATTTCAAAGGATGTTGTAATTTTTTTATGATGTTCTGAAACATTAACAAGGGTTAATTGAAGTTGGTGAGCAAAACAATGAACATAATAAGCAGATTCATTCTCACTTAAAATCAAACTTTTAAGCCCATTAAATTATCCTCGCATATTGCTAGCTCCATCATAGCCTTGCCCACGTAAACGTGAAATACATAATCCATTTTTGCATAAAAGTTCCTCGATCGTTGCCTTAAGTGACAAAGCAAAAGTATCACTAACATGTACAAGGCCAAGAAAACGCTCCATAATATACCCCTTTTCATCCACGAAACGCAAGACAACAACCATTTTCTCCTTCACTGATATGTCACGAGACTCGTCCACTAAGATAGATAAATATTCATCTCCAAGTTCTCTAAGGATAACCTTTTTAGTCTCAACTGCAATTGAGTTAATAATATCCTTTTGAATTTTAGGCGATGTCATCATGTGATTTTGGGGAGCTTGCCTTAGTATAACTTTCTTGATTTGTGGATTGTTATCGACAAGAAATTGTAAGAGCTCAAGAAAGTTCCCCTTATTTAGTTATTTATCAGACTCATCATGACCACGGAATCCCAATCCCTGATGCAAAAGAAACCTAATACAATCAATTGATGCAGTCAAACGAACACGATAATCCTATTGTGCTTGGCTAGATGGCTTAGCCAAAGAAAATTCAAGGTGTTATTTTTGTTTCATAAGATCCTCACCGACTCTTACACACTTATTGTGTGTACTAGTTGGTTCTCCAACATGCACATTAAACCTGTCTTTCTTTCTCCAATTCTTAAAACCCTCCCCAACAAAGGAATCAAGACCACTTTGCTCCGATTTGAAAAGGCAACAATATAAACAATATGCCATGTCTTTGTCTATACTGTACTCAAGCCAATTAGGGTTATCATTGAACCATGAAGGCCTTAATCTACGTTTCTCCTTAGCACAAAGACGCCAAGAAAAGTCATAATTTTTAGGTTGAAAAGGACCTTTTGCCAAGTAGTAACAGCGCACCGCGTTTCTTTCATTACCATCATACTCTTGTATGGGTTTTCTCAACCCGGGATCAACCGGGTACTCATCCAAACTAACCTCAACACTGGGTTGGGGTAGAGGAGGGGGTGGCGAGGGGGTCGATGGTGTAGGTGGCGGTTGACTTGAACCTTCTTCGCGGATCTTTTTGAAATACTTCAGCATAATTGCCTAAATCTGAAACATTATTTCAAATTGTATTTTTAGTTACTAATTAAAATTAAAGTTTCATAGTTTCACCAAAAAATTCAGCAACTAATTTCAGCATACTAATTTCAGCAATAATAACATAAACTAAAAAAATTCAGCAACAATAACAAAGACTAAAAAAATTCAACAACTAATTTCAGCATACTAATTTTAGCAATAATAACAAAAACTAAAAAATTCAGCAACACTAACAAAAACTAAAAAAATTCAGCATACTAATTTCAACAATAATAACAATCAGCATACTAATTTCTTTAAAAAAATAACTAATTTCAACAACCAATTTTAGTAAAAATAACAACTAAAAACTATTAAACATTAAAATTAACAACTAAATTTTTTCAAGATCGAATTTATTGAAAAAAAGCATACTCAATTTGAGTTAAAAGGAAGGCAACTCCTGGCACCTACTCTGCTATTGCTTATTTGGCAGCAGCATTTGGGACTCGTGGAGATGACGAGAGGAGAGAAGAGAGGTGAGGAGAGGGGTGGTCCGGGCGCGAGAGGAGCGGAGGAGTGTGAATGAGGGACAGCAGTGAGGGGGAGAAAACAAGGGCGGAAGCGGACGGAGAGCGGAGATGACGAGGGAGAAAGCGATGAAAACAGAAATAAGGAACGAACGACCCTTTGAAGTTACGATCTCCGTGTTTTGTTTTTTAGGTTTTAAAACTTTAGCTTAATTAGATAACTTCCCCCCATATTCTTAAAAACTTATAAATAAGTTTAAATTTTTTATTTTTTTTTACAAATACTCACAGAAATTTTTTGAAAAACCCGTGGGTGCAGCCGCCCCCATTCGGGATGGGGTAGGTCCGCCCCAGTTTGTGATCCCTAACTTAACTCTCATAATATAATAGTGATAGTTAACTAGAATAATAGTAATATAGGTATAGCAAAGTAAAGTTGAAAAAGACAGATTTTCACTAAAATATCTTTATTTCAAGAATCAAAATCTAAAGGCCAAAAAATCATAAATTTACCAATAACGACATTAATAACACAAATTTTAAAGTTATTTTATTGTGTCAACATAGTTGTGCTTCTATCTTTTTCATAACCTTCTTATGTATAATAATTAAAAAAGTTACATTTTTTAATTTAATACATTATTAATTGATTGATTTTTTTTTATTAAAATGAAACAGTAGATTATATCAACATAGGATTACAAACTATTGGTTTATCCACATACCTACAATAATGAGTACCTACAATATCATCCAAAAGAGGTTTGTAGATAAACCAAGGTGCGGTATAAAAGACTACATTCATATATTTATTATCATTTCCAGTCTTGGCCAAGATGTCTGCCACGCCGTTGTCCTCCCTGTAGCAAAAAGACATCAAAACTTCCTGAAACTTGTGGGCCTCCCTATGGCAGTCCTGAAGTAGCTCCTGGATATGGTGGTTGGAATATTGCGCTCTACAAAAGAACTGGAAAGTCGACATAGAATCTGTGTCAATGTGAATACTACAAATACCATGGTTATTAGTAATTTTCAATCCCTCTTTCATAGCCCAAATTTTGGACATCGCATTTGTATTGAAACCAATATTCCTCCCATAACTCCACTGAAACCCTTATGATCCTGAAGAACACCTCCAATACTAGAGGACTTAGTTATTATTTGAGATGATCCATCTGTGTTAAGTTTGTAATTCGTTTTGTTAGAGGGGGTCCACCTAATATCCGTCAACTATTTAGTGCTAATAGCTCAAGTGTTATTTTTACTAAAAGTAAAATAATTATAACAATCCTCCCTAATATGGTGACCTAAACAAGGATAAATGAGTTGGACAATTATTAAAGATCGAAGCGTTATGCATATTTCATGACCTCCAACACCCAAAAAGATTTTGTGGGGAATTAAAGTGATTGGTAAGGTTATCATGTTGGGGAGCATGATTAAGAAGGAAATGATGATGCTGATCCGAAGGCGGCCCTTTCACAATCTCAATTAAGTTTAGACAATCAGTGAGGAAATGTACATTTGAATCCACTTGATGGCATAAGGTACATTTATTGTACCAAATGTTAATAAGAAGTAGACGACTTGAACATGAGAGAAATTTATTGTACCAAATGTTAAATTAATTGATTGATTTTAATACATAATGATATAATGACTAGTATGATGGCAATTAATGATGAAAAGAAATAAAGTACAAAATAATAAATGTATGGTGCCACATGCTAATTGATAGATACCACATTTATTTGAAAGTTTAACATAAATTTATCATGAGTCATATGTTACAATCTAGTATAATGCTTTTAAAAAAATTCAATTAAAAAGGAGATATTAACACTTTCTACTTAAGAAATTTTGTTACTTTCTACTTACATTTTGAGTAAAATACAAAATTAACCCTAAATTTTATGACCATTTTTAATTTTGAACCTAATATTTCAAAAAATTTAATATTAACCCATGTGTTTCAAAATTCTTACAATATTAACCCTTATATTACATCTTCATTAGGAGACTTAATAGAATGTTTGAAATAATGGTTCACGATGATCACCCATCCAACTCGTTAAGACTCCTTACGTGATATGACTAAAGTCTAAAAATTGCACAAATTTTTAAATACTAGTCTTAACTAGGGGTGCACAACGAAATCGAAAATCCGATAAATCGAACCAAACCGACTGCATTGGTTCGGTTTGGATCGTTTTTTTGCTCAATGGTTCGGTTCCAGTTCTAAAAAAAAACTGATACTTCGGTTCGGTTCTCGGTTCCAAGGAAAAAAAATAATCTGACTCGAAAATCGATCCGAATCTAACCAATCCGGGACCGAACCGATTTATAATTACAAATATATTTATTTTATATATTTAACACTTATAATTTATATTTTTGTGATTACCTGAGTTTTTAACTTATGTTATTGAGGATCAAAAATTAATTTTGACCTTAAAAAAATTATTTATGAAATACATTAATCTTAATATTTCACAAAGTTTGAAATACGACTTTGGAACCCAAAACCGATCCGATCCGAGACCTGTTGGTTCGGTTTGGTTCGATTCTGCATAAATATCGGTTCGGTTCCGGTTCCAAAAATTTGGAACCGACCCATCTCGGTTCGATTCTCGAATTAGTAATCGAACCGTGTGCACCCATAGTCTTAACATTGTAACTTTTCAAATATCAGATGTCAAATTAAAAATGACTCTAAACTTTAAGATTTAATTTTGTAGTTTATCGAAGTTTTTTTGTATTTTAAAAAGTACTATGAATCTACACCAAGTTTTGAAAACAAGAAAATTTCACACGTCGTGCTTACAGTTAAGGTCAAATGTTGAATATTAGATTAAAAAATAAAAGTGACAAGAAAACCTGGCTAACGACATGTTGACCAAAAATATTTTCAAAAAAAAAAAATATACTCTCATAATTTATAATTGAGTTGTTTTTTTTATTTTTTATTTTTTATTTGTCAACTTCTTTATTTTAAATAGTTTTTTCTTTAAGAATGATCAATATCATCATGTTCATAACTATTAATTTAAACAATCATTATTCGGTGTATATATAGCATTGAAACAAAAGTTTTCTATCATTTCAAAAGAAGATTTGATTGAAAAAAGATTTGAAGATAATTGTCAAGACCAAAACATCTAGCAATTGTGTAGTGGAGTGCAACAGTTATCGCTCTCTTAAAAGAATATGTTGTGGAAGAGTTGATAGAATGTTATTATATTGTGTCAGTGTATGTAATTTTTTTCTATTTTTGTAAATCTCCAACATAATATATTGTTGGTTCATTTTGGTCTGAGATTTTTTTCTATTAATTAATTTTTCTCGTACATCCAATATTGTACGAATAGTTTTATAGTTAAGCATCACTGGAATCATTATTTTTAATAAGAAGATAAAATTGATTACATTCTAACATTAGTAAAATATTTTGTCACATGGATTTTTAGAATGCTTTGTAAACTTTATTATTTAAAAAAATTTATCTTTTAAATTAATAATTAATTATTAATTGGATAGTTACTTTTCTCTTTTCCTCTTTCTCTCTCTCTCTCTCTCTCTCTCTCTCTCTCTCTTAGATATAACGGCAGGTTCATGTACACACTAAGTTTGCACACGTACTGACGCACACCTATTTTTTTAAAATATTAAAAAATAAAGTTTGAGTTGATTTCTTATGTGACATTTAAACATCCCGAGAGACCCATATAAAAATTTCAGCGCATTTTTTTTTAAATCGATCAAACTTTCGCAGCTTTTAAAGTGCTTTAATGCAACAAAAGTTTAACCAATTTTTTTTTAAAATAGCAAAAAAAAAATTCTGCGCTAATTTTTTTATATGGATCCCTTGAAATGTTTGAATATCACAGGAAAAAAATTAGCTCAAAAATATTTTTTTTGTTATTTTAAAAAAATGATGTGCAAACTTAGTGAGCACATGACTCTCTCTCTCTCTCTCAGAGTGTGAGAGAGAGAGTCTTTTAACTTTTTTATTTTAATATTTTTTTTGGTAGCATACCATGAGGTGTCCGGCCATCGTGCGCGTACCTTGACTAATTCCCATTCGAGGTTCGTGGCTTCCGCTAGTGTTGAGGATCGAATTGGGGACCAAATACAATCCACCCTCAAGACTATCCTAGTGACAGCGTTATACCACTTGCCAAAACGCTTGATTTTATTTTAATTTTATAAAGTTCAATTAAATATCACAGCAAATTATATAAATATAGATTTAAATGATAAGGAACGATAAATAAAAGTATGGAATAATATAAAATTAAAATAAAAAGTCAAAAGACTGCATATATATATATATATATATATATATATATATATATATATATATAATGCTCATGTGCTGACTAGTCCGCATTTTAAGAATGTAGACATAACATGTGTCACTTAACGGTGCGCTTAGAAATTATCGCCTAAATTATAGGGACACTCTCACTCTTTTGTTGGCTCACTTATGCTTGGTTATCTCTCTCTCTCTCTCTCTCTCTCTGAGAGAGAGAGAGAGAGACAGTGGCGGACCCAGTTTTTTGGTTTGTGGGTGCGAGAATTTTTTACAAATGTCGGGGGTTCTGGGGCGGGAGCTCCCGAAGCGAATTTTTTTGAGTTAATTTTATTTGTTTTACAATTTTTAACCCTTAAAATCTTCTTGTTAATATTCTCCAATTTTTTACCCCTATGTAATAAACCAACATTTTTTAACAACCAAACAAACCAATATTTCTAACAACCCAACAATTAATAACCATAATTTACAAGTAGTATATATTAATTCAACAATTAAATATAACAATGGCAAACAATATATTCACCAATAAGGAACAAATATTTTAATCCCATTAGAAAAAATAATATTAAATCAACAAAGTTTCAACAAATTTTGATAAACAAAATTTCAGCACATTACGCTAATATTATTCAATAATTAATTCAGTATGTAGTATTAATTGAACAATATAGGCTAACATTATTCAACAATTAATATTTCAGAAAACATTAATTAACATATCCATTCCATACAAAAAAAAAACAAAAAACAAATTACCAGTGGTTGTGGCACTATTGGTCGACGCCGACCAAAGGAGGAGCAGGAGAGGGGATTTCCTCCCATCAAGAGAGAGGACATCTGCCAGAAGGGATTGGGTCCGTCTCTGAGAACTAAGGAAGGGTAGGGAGGGAGAGGGGATAAGGAGAGGCCTATCGCAGGGAGTGAGAGAGAGGGGTTGTGCAAGGGGGAAAGAAATTAGGTTTAGTTTTGGAAACACACGAGAGAGAATCGTGTTTTGTTTAATTCTGAGTAAGTGTATTTACACGATTCGCCCCCACAGATTGAACATATTTATCTTGTTGCCTTATGCTTTAAAAACTTACACAAATCTATTATTTATTTTTTTACACTATAGGCAGCAAAAAAAATTGAAAAAGTGGTGGGTGCGGCGGCACCCCTTCGGGATGGGGTGGGTCCGCCCCTGTAGAGAGAGAGAGAGAGAGAGAGAGTCAGACTCATGTGCACACTAAGTTTGCACATCATTTTTTTAAAATAGTAAAAAAAAAATTGAGTTGATTTTTTTTGTGTGGTATTTAAACATTTCAAAGGACCCATGTAAAAAAAATAAGCTTAAAAAAACTTTGTTTTTACTATTTTTAAAAAATAAGTCAAACTTTTGCTACTTTTAAGTACTTTAAAGGCTGCGAAAGTTTGATCGATTTTTTAAAAATAGTAAAAAAAAAAAATTTGAGCTGATTTTTTTTACATGGGTTCGTTGAAATGTTTAAATATCACTGTTGATACCAAATTTAACCTGCTGACGTGGGCCAATTATGTGAAAACACGTGTCAATCTACATGGAACCCGAGAACATTTTTGGCAACACTTTGACTCCGAGGAACTCAACCTCCCCGACCAACTCAGGCGCTCCGAGCAACAAGTGTTCTCCGGGGAACTTTATTGTACCGAGCTACTTAGGCGGTCCGAGCAGCTTAGGCGGTCCGAGCTGCACCTCGTACAGAGCATTTATAACCGAACAATTAAGAGGATTGAATGCGCATTAAATGCTGATTATTATCATACAGATGTACACACTGATTGGACAGCTATGTAATATTCTCTCGCATGTACAACCTCAAGGCTATAAATACATTGTAACCTCCTCATTAGCAGGGGACTCGGAATTTCTTGGTAAACCCATTATCGAGAATTCTACAAACAGTCAGCAATAACATAAACAGTGGACGTAGGCCATTCTTCCAAGGCTGAACCACTTTAAAAATCTCTTGTCTTATTTATTTTTTATCTGTGATTAAATAATTAGAGATAATCTAATTTTTTACATCAACAGATTGACGTCGTCTGTGGGAACGACTGAAACTATCGTTTTTCACCAAATAATTCATCCTCAATGGCTGATAATCCAGAATCCAGTAATCGAAACGCTGGAACCCCCCCAAATCCATCCACTCCTCCAAGTGTCCAAGATCTGGCTGGAATAATGGCTAATTTAGTTCAGGGCCAGACCGCCATCCAAGAAACCATGCGAAAAACTCATGCAAACAATCCAGGGTGGAGCACCTGCCCAGTCAGGACAACGAAGCATTCATAGGAATACCCAATTGCCTTCCTCACGAACTAGACGAACATTACTCCCAGAGGAATCTCGATCTAGACATGTCGATTCATATCGCACTGATAGATCTAATGATTTTTCTTACCAACCTGGCCGAACTTCATAAGTACGAGCCACTGATACTGAAAAGAACGTCACTTTATCTCCAGAAAGGACCAGTGCTCTTGAAAGATTGAGTAGAGTTTCTCCCTTTGATCGTTTGGGTCCTAGGAGGAATAAAAGTCCCCCTAGGATGGTGTCGAGGAACTTTCAACGATTCTCTGATTTAAAGGAAGGTTCTGCCCAATCCCGACCAGCTGCTCGTCGTGAAAGATCCCAAGAGGCAAATTCAACACGATCAGTTGCTCGGACCAACATGCACGAGGAGGCAAATGACGCATGGAAAGGCTCTATTCAGAGGTTGGAGGATATACTAGGGGAAATGGCTAAGGCCAAAAATCCTCTACAAAAAACTTTTGTCCAAGGGACACCTTTTATCCAGGCAATTGTGGATTTTTCCACACCATCAAAGTTTAAAGCCCCAGTGGTAACACCAAAATATGATGGAAAAACTGATCACGTTCTACATATAGAACAATATCAAGCAGCTGCTGATATCTATGCAGTTCCAGACGAGATGCGATGTACGGCGTTTTCAGGAACTCTCACTGGATCTGCTCAAATATGGTACAACAATCTTCCTCGGGGGAAGATTGCAACTTTCTTTCAATTGGCCGAGCTCTTTATTGGAAACTTCTGTTTTGGAGCAAAACCAGTTAAGCGAGTAGCACACTTGCTAAGCGTTAGACAAAAAGCAGGTGAGAGCACCATGGATTATATTACTCGTTTCAATAACGAGAAGCTCGAAGTTATTGACTACGAGGAAAAGACAGCAATCACTGCTCTGATGAGTGGATTGTTGCCAAATAAATTGTACTATACTTTGGCCAAAGATCCACCTAGGACCATGTCAGAATTAATGGGAAAAGTAGCCAAAATCATGAATGTCGAGGAAACTATGGCTGCAAAAAAGAGCATGGATACTAAGGAAACCAAAGTTGAGGCCGAGAAGATTGAGAAGAAGGATCAGAAGAATAATGGTGGTAACAAGCAGTCAAAAGCAAGGCAAGCGTTGGAACAGTTGAAGAAATTTGGAAACTATACTCCTCTGAAGGTAGATATAAACCATATTCTGGAAGAGATCAAGAACAGCGAGGAGTTAAACTGGCCCGAGAAAATGAAGACAGATCCTGACAAAAGTAATAAGGCCAAATATTGTGAGTTCCATAAAGACCATGGTCACACGACCAAAAATTGCATAGCTCTTCAGAATGAAATTGAAGCACTCATCAGACGAGGAAAGCTGGCCAAGTATGTTGATCATAGAAATGAAAGAAAAAATAACGACCGAGCAAGACAGAGATCTAGATCTCCTCGTCGAGCAGAAGAAAACAAGAAAAGAGATCATGAAGACGATCTAGAAGACGACCCCGATCTCCCTAAAAGACCAAGACAACCAGAACGTGAGGTATTTTCTATCCGTTTTGGGTCATTTGATTGCAATGTTATTACTGGTGGAGATGCAGGAGGTGGAGACCTTACTGCAGAAAGGAAAGCTTACCTCAACGAGGCTCAAGCTTGTTCGTATATTCAACGGATAAATCTCGATGAAGAAGATCGCCCGAGGAAGGTTAACAAAGATAAACTGGTCATCGATTTCTCTAAGAATGACCTCACAGGTGTGCTATACCCTCATGATGACCCATTGGTGATCAAAATGAGGATGAAAGAAGTAGTGATTTCGCGAGTCTTGGTGGATAATGGCAGCTCGACATATATTATGTTCTACCCATGTTTTGATAGTTTGAACCTAAAGCTATCCCAGTTGGATCCATATCATCGACCACTCCTCGGTTTTACTGGCGAGAAAGTTTTTCCACTTGGGACGATCAAGTTGGATATGTTCATCGGTACATGGCCTGCTTGTTGAACAGAAAGAGTGCGCTTTTTTGTGATGGAAAAGAATGTTCAATCAGCTTATAATATCATCATGGGAAGGGTAGGATTAAAGAAGTTTGAAGCAGTACCATCTACTGTACATCAATGCCTAAAATTTTCAACCAACTTTGGAGTAGGAATTGTGAAGTGTGACCAAAAAGTAGCTCGGGAATGCTTTTTCATCGACCGAGCAAGAAGAACTGGAAGAATCTAGGAAAAAGACTACCACCTATCAAGTGGATGAAGGTGCAGAAATTGAAATGTTGGATCCTAGAGACGAGTCGCAGCTCGTAAAAGGTTAGGTGGTGGAGGCTACTGAAAACGTCATTCTGGACGACGAACACCTAGAACGAACAACTCAAATCAGTTCATCGTTGGACACCCCACTAAAACAGGAATTGATAGCCTTCCGAAAAAGCAGAAAATAAACTTTCGCATGGAGCCACGAAGATATGCCAGGAATAGACCGAAATTTCTTGTGTCATGAACTTAATGTGAACAAGGAAATCAAACCTGTGAAGCAGCGAAGAAGAGTGTTCATCCCCGAGAAGAACCAAGCTATACAAGAGGAGGTCGAGAAGCTCCAAAAAGCTTGCTTTATTGAAGATGTCAAATATCCAGACTAGTTAGCTAATGTGGTGATGGTAAAGAAGAAGAACAACAAGTGGAGGATGTGTGTAGACTTCACCGACCTCAACAAGGCATGCCCAAAGGATCATTTTCCTTTACCACGAATTGATCAATTAGTGGACGCTACCTCGGAAAACGAGCTGTTGAGCTTCATGGATGCTTATTCTGGTTACAACCAGATTAAAATGAAACCTGAAGACATGGAGAGTACCTCTTTTATTACCCCTAGGGGAACTTACTGTTATAATGTTATGCCTTTTGGTTTAAAAAATGCAGGTGCAACATATCAGCGGCTGATGAACAAGGTGTTTGCAGAGCAAATCAGGCACAATATGGAGGTTTATGTTGATGATATGCTAACGAAGAGTAAGAGAGATGCTTACCATCTAATTGATCTAGGTCAAACCTTTGATCAATTAGATAAATATCGAATGAAGTTGAACCCTACCAAGTGCATATTCGGAGTACAAGAAGGCATGTTCCTCGGGTATATTGTCAACCAACGAGGTATGGAAGCAAATCCAGAAAAGATCAAGGCTCTATTGGGGCTACGATTTCCAACGACTAAGAAGGAAGTGCAAAGTCTCACATGGCAAGTTGAAGCACTTAATAGATTTATATCACGAGCAACTGATAGATGCCTCCCATTCTTCAAAACACTCCGAAAAACGTTTGAATGGAATTATGAATGCGAGAAGGCCTTTCAAGAGTGAAAGAAATACTTGGGACCACCCCCACTGTTGTCCAGGCCAGTGATGGGAGAAATATTGTACTTGTATCTGGCAGTTTCGGAGAATGCAGTTAGCTCGGCATTGATAAGAATGGAGGATGGAGTGCAAAAACTAATTTATTACGCTAGCAAGGCCTTCCGAGGAGCAGAGATCAGATATCCAAGACTAAAAAAGTTGGCACTGGCGTTGATCGAAGCAAGTAGAAGAATGAGACCGTACTTTCAAGCTCATACCATAGTAGTGTATACCGATATGCCACTAAGGCAAGCTCTTCATAAACTAGAAAAATCTGGGAGATTAATGTACTGGGCAGTAGAACTTGGTGAATATGATATAATTTATGAGCCTAGGTCGTCACTTAGAGGGCAAGCAGTAGCTGATTTTATCGCAGAATTCACTTATCTTAACACCTCCGAGGAGCAAAAGCTGAATACCGACCAACCTGTAGATGTTACAGGATCATCAAATTTAAACCCCGACCAACTTAAGTCAGTTGACGATCAGGGGGAGATGGTCGACGAGCAGCAAGAAGTACTAGAGGAGGATAAAAGGAAGCAACAAATATTCCACCGAGGAACTTTATCCGATATAAAATTTGAGGATGAGGTACCTATATGGAATCTATATGTGGATGGTTCATCTTGCATTACAGGCTGTGGAGCAGGGATTGTTTTGAACAGCCCGGATGAGGTCGATGTGGAGTATGCTTTGCATTTTCAATTCAAGGCTTCTAATAATAAGGATGAATATGAAGCTATGATTGCAGGACTTAGCTTGGCAAAAACCATGGGGGCGGAGCAGGTTATCTTATTCAGTGACTCGCAATTGATCGTAAATTAAATGCTGGGATTATATGCAGCCAAAGGAGAATTAATGATCAGGTATCATGCAAAAGCAATGGAAGTTTTATCAAGCCTGATCGCAGTACAGTTAATTAGAATACCAAGATTGGAGAATGCAAGAGCGGTTGCCTTAGCTCGGTTAGTTTCCGCCACGCGCACCGAGCTACGAAGAATAATCCCAATAGAAGTCTTGGCTAGTCGAAGCATAGACGAAGATCTAATGATGAAATTTATTACCCTTGAGTTAGGACTATCTTGGATGGATCCCATCAGGGCATATATTGAAGAAGGGAAATTACCAACCGACAAACTCGTAGCCAAGAAACTAAAGTTTAAAGTTGCTCGCTATGTATTGACTAATGGTATTCTATATAGACGAGGAATTATAGCAGGTCTGCAAAGATGTGTGCACCCTTTCAAGGTGAAAGATTTGGTTGAAGAGGTCCATGAAGGGTCCTGTAGAGCTCATGTAGCAGGTCGGATGTTTTTGCAAAGAATAATGACGCAGGGATATTATTGGCCGACGATAAGGGATGATTGCATAGCGTATGCTAAGAAATGTCAAAAATTTCAGCTCTTCTCGTCCCTTCAAAGAACTCCTCACGCATTGCTAACACCCATAACATCCCCTTGGCCATTTTCCATGTGGGGAATGGACTTGGTCGGTCCACTCCCGACGACAAGAGGAAGGTTCAAATACCTCGTCGTCGCTGTGGATTATTTTACTAAATGGGTGGAAGCCGAACCTCTTATTTATATGACTTATGAGAAGGTGAATCAATTTATATGGAAGAACATCATTTGTAGATATGGTCTTCCTCATGCATTCATCATAGACCATGGAACTCAATTTGATAATGAGGAGTTCGCTGCATATTGTCATCAGTCAAATATATTGAAAATCCACTCGGCACCAGGCCATCCCCAGAGCAATGGACAAACTGAGGTGACAAACAGAACACTGCTGAATGGTTTAAAGAAAAGACTGGATGATGCGAAGGCAAATTGGATCAACGAGCTACATTTTGTTCTATGGGCTTATCGTACTACACCACGAGCAGCAACAGGAGAATCTCCGTACATGCTGACATTTGGAAGTGAAGCCGTTATACCTGTCGAGCTGGGCCTCCCAACACACAGAGTGCTGAATTTTAATTCTTTTGTCAGCGATTTGATGAGAAGATTAGATTTGGATATGCTCGAGGAAGTCAGAGAAGAAGCAGCAGTCAGGAATGCTGCTTAACAACAACGAACAACTCTGTTTTACAACAAGAGAGTAAAGAAATGTGATTTGAAAGAAGGGGACTATGTGCTAAAGAAAGTGATTAAAAAACACAACAAATTGGAAGCTAACTGGCATGGACCCTACAGAGTAACGGAAGTTATTCGCCCAGGAACTTACAGGATTGAAACCTTAGAGGGGGAAGAATTTAAGAATGCATGGAATGCAGAGCATCTACGCAAGTATTATCAGTAGTAGGGATTCCTATGTAAATGAATAAATGAAGTTTTCTTCAGTATGAATAAAGTGTTGAAGTTTTTATCCAATTCTTTCATTTTGATGAAATTTTTTTCGGAGTATTAGTGCTACACACTATGCATCAAGTTCAAAATATAAAATCCCTACCAACTACGGTTTGTTGGTCTACCAACTACGGTTGGTCAATAAATAAAAATCCCACCAACTACGGTTGGTCGGTCTACCAACTACGGTTGGTCGATAAATAAAAACCCTACCAACTACGGTTGGTCGATAAATATAAAACCCTACCAACTACGGTTGGTCGGTCTACCAACTACGGTTGGTCGATAAATATAAAACCCTACCAACTACGGTTGGTCGGTCTACCAACTACGGTTGATCGATAAATATAAAATCCCACCAACTACGGTTGGTCGGTCTACCAACTACGGGTGGTCGATAAATAAAAATCCCTAACTACGGTTGGTTGGGGAATAAAAGTTCACCAACTCCGGATGGTCAGAAACAAATATCTTAATAAATTCTAGTTGGTCGGTAAGCCAATTACAATCATCTCCAGTTGTTTAAATTGAACAGGATCATGAGATAAAGGATATTTTATCACATAAAAATCAAAGATTGATAAATCACTAAGCAACCAACAAGCAAAAGTAATCTACAAATTATTTAGAAGAAAAATGAAATGACAATTTTTCATTCAAATGAAATAGAATTACAAAAGTGGTGAAAAGTACAAGTCATTACATAAAATCCTATTATATGGGTTTCTTTCCCTCTGCCTTTGAAGCAGGTTCCATTCCGGCAGGAGGATCGTCTAAGGCATAGGGGGAGTTTATGAACTTTATGTCTTTCAATATTCGAATATTCATCACAGAAGGACGAGCAAGCAGGTGCTCTGTCCGAGATATCTCAGAATTAGAGTGAAGACTGTAGTCGCCGAGATACCTTGAAATCAGGCATTGAGGAATGGCCCGAGCAGGAATCCCGCTCATATCAAGTTTGAAAAGTGGCACTGGTAACTCGAGCAACCCAGGGTCGTAGTAATCTCACAAATAGTGACCCTGTTCCAACTGCAGCACACCCAAGGCATTCAGCCATCCTTGCTTTTATCCCTCGTTGTTCGACTGCTGGATCCGGTCATTAAGGTGATAGAGGGCTTCATTATAACCAGCCATCCATAATTCTCTGGGTTGCTTGTGGAATTAGTAGGCCAACCTCTCTAACTACTCGTGAAGATTCTTCACCAAATTTGTTTTGTTCTCCAAGGCAGAATTTTGGGCAGCAAGTTGCTCGTCGAAGGTCTGAATCTTCTTAGACATCTCAACTAATGCCTAATTTTTCGCCAACAACTGGAAGGCCTGATTCTCCAAAGCTGATTGAGTTCTTTGTTCCTCAATTAAAATACGAGCAGCCCTTGCTCGTCCCTGAGAAGCTCTTGCTCGCTCGCGAGCAGAGGTAGAAAGTCCAATCCTTTTTAAGGTTTCCAGTTCATCTTTCAAGTTGGCATTTTCGACCTCCAAGAAAGAGAAACCCTCATCGTTGACAGGAACCAAAGCGCTCGAGATAGATGCTGCAGATTTCAGCTGAGATATCTCTCCTCACAGGTTATTGTTTTCCTGTTCTAGCAACTTCGCGATCTGCCTATGCTCTTCGACCTCGATCTTCAAAGTCCTCTCCTTAAAATCATAAGAAGCAACTAACTTATCATATCATTTGTCAGCATTCAGCTGCTGATATTTTTTCTCATACCCCTGATGCAAAAGGACAGAAGATTCCTTGTATTATTGCTGAAGTTCCTCGATGATACCCTGGAGATCTTCAATCATCTCGTAATAAGCCACGTTATTGGCAACAGCTAGGTCGAGTAAGCATTTCAGATATTGATAAGCTTCCACTGCTCGCTCAGAGGCATCTGAACCCAGGATATCAAAAAATTATGATTCATCCAAATCTGTATGGCCAGCTTTGAAATATTCATTACATTTTTTTATCAGCTCAGTATCGTGAGCTGATAAGAGTTCCATCCTGGCCATAAACTAGCAAAGAAAAGACATAAGCAGGATTAATAAACAATAAAGGCAGAGCAAGACAAAGAAAGTCAACATGAATAACAAAAACTCGAATTTTTATTCATCAAAAGACAGGTACAAGGTTCAGGGTTACATTCAAAAGAAATAATAAAATTAAAAGCCTGAGCAACTTTACACCTTCTCCTTGTGTTTTACGACTTCCTCGGAAGGCTGAGATGAGGAGGCTGGTTGCTCGGAGGATATTGTCAGTTGCTCGACAAAAGTACTGGTAGATTGAAGTTGCTCGGTAGGAGTAATAGTTGGTTGGGGCTGCTCGTAGCAAAGTTCAACTGTAGGGACCTGATCCCCAACCATCATTGAAGATTCTTCAGAGGCAGCTTCGTCCTCTTCTTCTTCTCCAGGGGAAGGAGGAGGACCGTGAACATGACGTTGAAACAACTCAGAACTCTCTGAGACCTTCAACTCCTGTAGAGCAGCAATCCATCCGTCCCTGGAGAATTTGAGGCTAGCAAAATCCAATTGAGAGGACATGGCAGCTAGGCCTTTGTTCCAACCTTTGTCCCAGCCAGCACTGAAGGACTTTTTAACAGCCAGTTTCCTCTTCACTTTCTCGGAGGAAAGCTTCTCAGATAGAAGTTCTTCGGCAGCTTTCAATTTCCTTTCTGCCTCTTCCTTCTGACGATCAGCTTCACGGAGTTTTCCCAGTTCTTCTTCAGCAGTTTTAAGCTTGGTCTCAAGCTCTCCAGCATTTTTGAGGTTTTTCTCAAGCTCAGTATTCTTCTTCTCACATTCTTTCATTTTCCTCTCCAACTCTTGAGAGGCCTCCACAGCTTTCTCTCTCTCTTGCTCGATGGCTTTTAATTGCTTTTCCCAAGCAGTTTTATCTTCGTCATACTTCTGACGAGAATCCTTTAATGACTGTGTCAGACCTACAAGAGCTTCCTCCACACCTGACGAGGAGCTCGAAGCTTTAATAGCTTCATCCTTTTTCAAAATGGTGTTGAAACATGTTACCAGCTGATAAGAAAAATAACTGTAAGTCAGGGCAAGTACATAATATTGAAAAGTGAAAGTTTAGATTAGTAATACTTACTGAGGCAATATGTTGAGCTGCCAAGGTGGTAACCCTATCCCAAGAAAGAGTGTCTTCAAGACCTTGGATTTCAGGGATAATCCAAGACTTCACAGAGCTCATGGCAGAGCTCGGAGCAATGAAAGTGGGAACACCACTTCCAGCAGTTAGAGGCTGAGAAATGGATTCAACCACTTTATCCGAGGAGCTTTTCTTCAACTTCCTCGTGGGAGCAGGAACATTTTCGACCAAGGATGTGGTCTTGGTCGGTGATATAACTATAACCTCACTTGGAGGAGAGACAGCAACAACCTTGCCCAGAGCCACAGGGGGCTTCTCGACAACCTTTTTAGCAACAGCAGGAGGGGGTGCATAAACTTTTCTTGTCCCTTCCTCTGGAACATCCTGCTTATTTCTCTTTGCCTCTATATTGGCAGAGTCTGATTTGTTAAAGTATGAGGGAGCTCTTCTTCTCTTCATTCTGTCACTGAGAGGAATATTTGATTCAGGAGAGGAACTTTCAGAAACTGGTGTTGGTTCTATGTCACTTATTATTGGACGAGCAGTAAAAGATGAAGTGTAACTCTTATACTGCAACAAGTACGAGGTTGATCTGATATGGTTGTCAGCAACAGTTTGATGCAAACTCCAGATAAGTTTCAAATGCCTTAAATTGACATCAGTTTCTTTAGGGGATTTCTTTTTGCTATCAACTACAAATAAACAAAAATTAAAATATCAATGACGCATTTTATCAAACACAAAGAAAACATAATTTCAAAAATAAAATAAAATAAAATAAAAACAACCTATCCCATTGCCATAGGGAGGGCATCTAGGACCCTGATACACATCATCTCCATTTAATGGAGCATGTTGCCAATTTTTCATAACAATCCCGTGCTCGAAGTAATCCCTGTTGGCATCGGGAAGATTGACAACTAAAGCCCTATTTAAAAACCTAGTTTTTAAATAAAAAGTGCTATCACTAACAACCCATCTATATCAAAACATAATTTCTGGAATTCCTAAACGGGTTCCATGAATCTGATTTAACCTATGGGCTCCATTAACTATTCTCCACGTATTGTGAGCTATTTTTGCAGGTACCACGTCAAAATATTGACAAAATTCCAAACACAAGGGGTTTGGAGGAAAAGAAAATCCACATTCAGCTACAAAGAGACTGGGGAACCAATGTCCCTCAGCCAAACGAAAATAGTAAGAAGGCTCAGAAAGCTCTTCCAATATAACCCAGGAAGGAATAGAAAAATCAGAGAGAAATTTATCAAGAGATTCAACGACGTAAACCATGATGAACAAAAGAAATAAAAGAGAAGGAAGAAGATCTTACAGGAAAAAGATGAATCAGGTGACAACGAACAATGGAAGAAACGAACGCACAAGACAGAGAAGAAGTGAAGAAATTCTAAAGATGCAAATTTGAAAAAGTAAAAGACGATCGAGTTTGCTGAAGCGTGCGTTTAAATACTTTACCTCGAGAATGGAGAAAAGCAATGATTACCAAGATGGACGATTGCGTATCCGGCGGCTAAAAAGAAGAAAAAGGCACGAAACACGAAGCGGTTATTAAAATTCGAAACACTTTAAAAGCCTGGTACTATGTACTCGAAAAATGAGTTATGTACAACGAATGATTGTCTAAAATTCATAAAGTTTAGGCGGCATAAATGTTCCATACTTTTCTTCAACATCAAACCACGAAACGTTGGGGGCTTCTGTTGATACCAAATTTAACCTGCTGACGTGGACCAATTATGTGGAAACACGTGTCAATCTACATGGCACCCGAGAACATTTTTGACAACACTTTGACTCCGAGGAACTCAACCTCCCCGACCAACTCAGGCGCTCCGAGCAGCAAGTGTTCTCCGAGGAACTTTATTGTACCGAGCTACTTAGGCGGTCCGAGCAGTTTAGGCGGTCCGAGCTGCACCTCGTACAGAGCATTTATAACCGAATAATTAAGAGGATTGAATGCGCATTAAATACTGATTATTATCATACAGATGTACACACCGATTGGACAGCTATGTAATATTCTCTCGCATGTACAACCTCAAGGCTATAAATACATTGTAACCTCCTCATTAGCAGGGGACTCGAAATTTCTTGGTAAATCCATTATCGAGAATTCTACAAATAGTCAACAATAACATAAACAGTGGACGTAGGCCATTTTTCCAACGCTGAACCACTTTAAAAATCTCTTGTCTTATTTATTTTTTATCTGTGATTAAATAATTACAGATAATCTAATTTTTTACATCAACAATCACATAAAAAAAATAAATTCAAAAATATTTTTTTTAATTCTTAAAAAAAATATATGTGAATTAGTACTGTACAAATTTAGTGTACAGATGAGCATCGCTATATATATATTGTTTAGTTATATAACGGAAAGATCGTAAGCCCAAATTTCTTAAGTGGGGGACCCACTAACTTCTTGTTTAACGCTTACACGCTACATATTTTGTCTAACCCTTTGTATATCTAACTGGATCTGGATGAACTAAAACCCATCCACATTGAAAAACTCCAAAGGAACTAATGGGGCCCATAAAGAAACATTTAAAATCCAAAGAACACACCCAACTAAAACACTTGTTCTACAATACATTGCCTCCATACGCACGTCAACAAGATTGACCTCTCTTAATTTGGGTTCACCGGAAGGACTAAAAGAGTTTCCTCAATATAAAAAATCAAGAGGATGCATATCTCAACTAAGGACATTGACCACCGACTTATACCAACTAAGAGGATCACAAGGGACGATCCGCATGACTCAACCACCGCAATTAATGTTGTTTTCCCTTCCACGACTCAATCCATTAACATAGTTGAAAATCAATTACACTTTTCCTTCATGTTATATATTCATAGTTAGCTTTTGATAAATTTATAACACTTTGCCTTCATACTATAAGATCATATATATATGTTCAAGGGTGCTCGACTTTAGAAGTTGTCATATTCTGTGTTTAAAACACACAATGCGTTTTGGCTGATGAAGTCTACAGAGAGTTCAGATTCTTGATTTTAATATCAGACTTAACCAAAACTTTATAACGTCAATATCCTAATATGTTGGGATTTAGGGTAAAGGTAAAAGTGGCCTAGAAGGCTTAAATTTTGCCCCAATGGTTAAATTTTTTCTTAAATTCAAAATATTTCAAACTTAACCTTGAGATTTTTGAGATTATCAAATACACGATGCAATATACTTTTATTATAAAAATATATTTTAGAAAATCCATACTTGTGTATTTTAAAAACTTATTGCATAGACTCAAACAAGTATTATGGCTTTTGAAACATTTTCCAAAAATAGTCAAACTCTAGTCTTAGGCTAGCTTCAACGAAGCATACCTTCTTCAATGAATGGACTTTTTCATTGATCACACCCTTAGGATTTTCTCATGAATTTTTTTCTAGCTTCAAGCGCAACCTTAGTCACTGAAGCTTCGCCTCGGAAAAGCAATGCTTCGCTTCATTGAAGGTGTCACCAATGCTTAACTCGAAAATAGTTTTTAGATCTTTTTGACGAGATGTTCTTTTTGTGTTATATATTTTGGGTAGATTGGCAAGAAAAATTATTTGAGTTGATAATAATTGCTTAAAGCTTTGAGAGTTTGTGGGCAGAAGTTTGAAATTATATTTAAGTGATTATTCTCTTAATAAATAAATTAAGGTTATAAGGTTTTTGAAAGTGATTTTATCAAGCTAAAAGAAATCATATGTTCTAGAGAGCTAAACTTTCTTTGTGTGTAAAAACTCTTTGAATCATTATGAGATAAACCATAAAGGTTTTAATTTTTGGGATTGGTATAAGTTGGATAAAATTCTTTAGCCATGGATCTTCGATTAATCAAACATTATAAAGTACAAAAACCAACAACTAGATTTGAGGAACAAACCTAGGATTTAGAACACAGTACCTTTACGGATCCAGTTGTGATCGGATGGGGAGATTGGTATTTATTGTTGATGAATGGTTGCCTTCTTTTGAATCTTCAAAATCTTGTTTAACTTACTGAAAAACTTTGATCTTCTAGTGTATGATCCTCTCCAAAGTTAAGTAGGTCTGTGCGCATCTTTTGAGATGAAAACTCCTCCATATGAGTGGGATATGTCGGTCTCTCTTTAAACCTCTTCACAAAAAGATGAATATTATTTTTTTCTCACCCCTCTCAAACCCTAATATGTTATGATTAAAACTCCCTCGCACCCCTTTATATACAAGTATGAAAGGTGGGCTTAGGATAAACTGATTTTCTTGAGTGTTTGGACCTAACTACTTAGGTATGTGGACTGGTATAGGGACCCAAGATAAATAAATAAATTGGATTCAAATAATTACTCAAAAATACCCAATTACAACTGCCATAATTTATTATTTTTATTTATTTAATCATAATTGATTTCACTAAATAATTATGATTGCACTCTAATTTAAGTGTCTCAGAAATCACTCGGATATAATGTGATCATATTTGCAAAGTTAATTATTGCACATAATTTGATTCCCAGCGTTAAGCTTCTGATACCCCTTTGGTTAAATCAGTTTCCTTAATTCTCAAACTTAACGTATTTTGCTATTTCCACGAGGTTATAAATAATCCATTGATCATGTTTACTAGTGGAAGAAAAATCTTATAAGTCTATTAAGGGATTTATCAATCATAGGTATCCCTGGATGCTAATTCCTCCGAATTAAGATCTCAAATCTACGTACATAATTGACACCTAATATGAGGGGATTATTTCAATCAATCTAACATTCAATCACACTCCTAGAAATTAAAGCGACAACTACATAAGATCTTATTCTTCATAATTTTCGTGATTACGTGTCTATGAACCTTTTGCAAATAGTGTGAGATTTTCTCAGTCTACTCTAGACAACCCTTAAAATAAAATATAACGGGTGATCCCGCTCAATGTATTTTTATTATGTACAGATCATAATCTTCTATTGAATTATCACACAAATTCCCTAACCATTACACGTAGAGCTGTGTTTTTTTCCGAACTTTCCGATTTTTTCCGAATTTGGAATGAAATTTTAGTTTGCCGATTTCCGATTTCCGATTTTTTCGAAAAAAATCGGATCGGAAATCGGAAATAATTCTGAATTTCCGATTTTTCCGATCCGATTTTTCTGAAACTATGCCGATCCGATTTTTCCAATTTTTTTCCGAATTATTTCCGATTTTTTTGGAATTATTTTCCGATTTCCGATTTTTCCGATTTCTTTTCCGATTTTTTGAAAGTTTTCCATATCCCACATCGGTTGAGAGAGGGAGAGGGCTCCAAAATATGCTCTATAAAAGGAGAGTATCCTCCTAACTTCTACACAAATGAAAAATGAGCCAAATCCTCATGTGTTTACATGTTGGGTTAAGCCATTTTCATTGTTTCTTTAAAATGAGAATTTCGAGTAATCGAAAATCCATAATTTATTTTTTTGAAATTTTGGAATTTCCGAAATTTCTGGATTTTTAATATATTTTGTGAATTTTCGATTTTTTTCCGATTTTTGCCGATTTTCCGATTTTTTCGAATTCGGATTTTTTTTTAATTTTCCGAAAAAATCGGATCGGAATAGTTATTTTATTTCCGAAAAAATCGGAATTTTTTCCGAATAGGCATTTTCCGATCCGATCCGGCTGAAACACAACCCTAATTACACTGGTTCCCCGCAGTTTGAGATAAAATACTAATATTATATCACAACCATTTTGATAGGATGTCAGGTTCCTATCTAGGTTGGGAACAATTCAATAGTGCTATAATTATAACTTCAATATCCTTATGATCATTCCGAAGCCATTTCACTGGAATTACTACTAAGCTCTATTAACGGACATTAAAATGAAATAATATATTTAAACAAATATAAAGAATTCTCACAAACCTGATTGTCATTTCAAAATGAATAAAACAATCGTTTATTAATCAATAATAAAATATTTTACATATGGTTTTAAGAATAAAACCCCAATAATCTCCCACTTAATCTTAAAGCCATGAGGTCATGCACTTCCTTTTATGTGACTGTAAAAAGTCCTAGTTAGTAAGCTCTTTGTAAAATGATCTACCAGGTTGTCCTCAGATATAATCTTGGTCACGATGATGTCCCCCCTATGCACGATCTCCCGAAATAGGAGATACTTGTGCTTCATTTTCTTCACTCTCATATGATTCCTTGGTTCTTTTGAATTGAAAACAACACTGCTATTGTCCCAATATAGTGTAATAGTCAACTGCATTAAAGGAACTACACCCAAATCACTTAGAAAGTTCCAGAGACAAATAACGTCGTTTGCTGCCTCCGAAGCGACAATATACTTGACTTCTATGGTAGAATCAACAATGCAAGACTACTTGATAGTTCTCCAACTTATGGCTCCACCACCTAGGGTAAACTCATATCCTGAGGTCTATTTACTGGAGTCTCTATCTAACTAATAATTCGAGTCAGTGTACCAAATGGGTACTAGACTCTCTACTTGGTAAACCAACACATAATCCTTAATCATCTTCAAGTACTTGAGAATGTGCTTCATAGAAGTAAAATGCTCCTCACCTAGATTAGATTGAAATCTACTGACCATGCCAATGACATAATATATATCTGGTCTAGTACAAACCATAAATGAGGTTGCCCACCGCCGAAGCATAAGGTACAATCCTTAACCTCTCTATTTGATCATTTATCTTAGGATACTAATCATTCTATAAATAAATACCATGGATGAAAGGGAGAAACTCTTTCTTAGAATCATGCATGCTAGGACTTTGTCGCTATAAGTGGCTTAGGATAAGCCTAACATCATATTTTTTTAGCACGCAAAAGCATGATCTTTAGTATGTAACTGGCTTCTCCTAAGTACATAATACTTAAATAAATGGACAAACACACTCATATACTACACAATACATCTTCATCATTTTCGATTAGTAAAATATCATTTATGTATGGACTAAAAATACCACCACATTTTCGACGTTCTTCTTATACACAAAAGTTACATCCAAACAATAAGTAAAACCAAAATATTTGATTGCATGATCAAATAGAATATTCCAAGACCATGATACTTTTTTAGCCCATATTTGGATCCCTTGATCTTGCACGCGTTACTGTCTTGGCCATTTTTTATGAATCCCTTAGGTTGCACCATATAGATGCACTCATCAAAATTTTAGTTCAATAACGTAATCTAGACATCCATTTAACAAATCTCGTAATTGAGATGCGCAATAATGGATAATATAATCCAGGTAGGCTTAATCATGACTACTAAGAAAATGTCTCCTCATAGTCGCTCCCCTATTTTTTATTGAACCCTTTCGCAACAGGTCATGCCTTAAAAGTTTTCACCTTCATGTCTACCTCTCTCTTCCTCTTATAGATCCACTTTCATCGGATGGGTTTTAGACCATGGGAAAGTCTACAGATTTTTGCACTTGATTCGAAGACATTGAATCCATGTTAATGTCCATAGCCTTTAGCTAAAGCTGAACATCCTTATCTTGGAATGCCACGTCATAGGTGTCGGGATTCGATTCATGTTCCCTCTTGACTTCACCGAAGTGCAATTCCAAATACACTAACAAATCAGGCTTATGCCTAATCCTCCCACTACGATGTGGATCCACTTGTAGTTCAATATAAGTGACATGTAAATCCCGATCCCACTACTGTTAGGAAGTGTATTATCAAGATCAACTTGTATTTATTCATGCACGGGTGGTCCCAAAGTATATTTTTTTCTTTCACTTTTAGCTCTTGTAAGATAATCTTTCTCTTAGGCTTATCGTTTATCATATAATCTTCCATTAAGTATTGGGTATTTGTGCTAACAGTCACCTTCTGTTCCTTAGGATTATAAAATAAACCACCTAATGAGTGCATTATTTTTTATATATTATACCCAAATCTAGGTCTTGTTAGTCATGTTCTATTGTAAATAAAGAGCTTTTAGAGCAATTTTTGTTATTTATAAGAAAAATGCAATTTTGAAATAATTCGACTTAATTATGTAATTTTAACAAACCCAGGGGGTATATTATACCCAAAATAAATCAACTCATTTTAGTTATTTTTTCTTGTCAATATTGACGCAATTTGTGTAATTGTGTATCATGTAGGTCAATACCCAATTGAGAGAAAAATGCGGTCAAATATGTAAAAGTCAAATTCCATGTGACCTGATATGCGAGGCCCTAATATAAGAAAAATCCTTACCAATGTCCTAGAACTTTTCCATTTGGTGTGTGAGTGTTATATTTTGTACAAATATAAACACATGTATGTTATAGTATGCGTATGTTTGTTTTTATTATTATTATATGTAAGAGAAAGTTTTATAATTGCTCAGTTTTATTTTTTTATTTTGGTTTATCACGTTACACATACGTTGCACCTGCATAACTTTTTCGAACGACACACTTGTGGTTTGTTCGAATAAGAATAACAGGGTCGTTAGAACGAGTCACTTAAAAGATCGAACGAACCACTTTTCGTCATTTTATGGAATATCGTTCGAAGTCTCTTTTTATACCCATTTGGACGAAAACCTATCGTTCGAACGACCCGACGAGAAATTATTTTTCTGACTAAATCTGATCCAAATCCTTGATAATTATCTCTTTGTAACAAACTTTCTTATAAAAGGAAAGACGGGATTTGAGATTTGAAGAGCTCTTTTTGAAATTTTCTTCCAAACTTCTGGAGTTATCTTTGTGATCAAACACTCCTATAATTATTCCACCCCTTGGAATCAGAAAGATCAATTTCCCAAATTAATAAGAAAATTTCTAGCACAACAACCTTTGTAGAGAGAAATCTATACTACTAAATTGTGGAACCGTGGTTTCACTGCTGAAGAAGGAAAGGCTGATTGGTGGATAACAAGGGAAGACTACTTCTTGTGGACGACTCTGGATTGGCTCGTTTTCTATAGATGAAATTGAAGATATTGCGTGTTTGTCAATTTATAAAGTACTGCAAGTGCACGAGCTATTTTAGAATATCGAGTGTTAGTACGTGTTGAACCCACACAGATTTGTCAAAAAAAAATTCGTTCAAAATAATTGTGACTGTCCAACTTGAGAAATGGGTTTAAAGAGGAGATGTAATTTTAAACTAAGCTAACAAAATAAAAAATGATCATTTAAGGTTTATCCCCCATTTAATTCCTCATAATGAGTTAAACTCCCGAAAATTGACTTTCTTAATGTTTGACCCCCATTTTTAACGTGTTGTCCATTCAGCCGTTAACTCCTATGTTTATTGCCGGTTATGCCCTTACTTTAATATGGGGGCCAAACCTTAATTTAAAAAAACACCCAAAAATTTATTAAAAAGTCGAATATTTATTAATTAAGAAAATAAATAACAAAAAATAAAAAAAAAATCTCAGAAAATTCAAAATTCAAAAAAACAAAAAAAAAAAACTATTTTACTTTTTTATTATTTCAGAAAAAACTATTTAAAAAAATAAAAACAGTTTTATAAAAGTAAAAAACTGTTTTACAAAGAATAAAACGCTTTATTATATTAAGAATATTTTTAATTATTAGCAAGTTCTTTAATAATTAAAAAATAATTTTTACATTTAAAATAATTTATTATTAGAAGCTTTTTTATAATTGCAAATTTCTTTTTTTAATTAGCCTTATGCTATTTTTTTAATGGAAAACTTCATTTTTCTCATAGTAAGTTGTTATTTTTTCATTCATTGTATGCTATTTTTTTTTCTTTGTCGTTTGTGTTTTTTTCAGGGAATGTGTGGCAGGGTCAACAATTAGGTGTATTTAGAGATGCGGAGAAAAATATTTAGGGATTTAACAATTTTGGAGGATTTATTTTCATTTGGTTTAGAACAAAAGTGGTGGACCCATTATTACTTGTCTTATTCGAGGGTAAAAATTGAGGATAAAAATTGGGGGTCACTGTAGCTCTACTTTTATTATTAGTAGTAGGGTCATCATAATGTGTAACGTGTTCAAATGACACACATGAAGAATGTTAAAATAATTTATTTAATATTCAAGTTTAATTACATTTTAGACCTCACATTTGAGAGGAATCACTTTCTAATGCGATGCAACGTTAACCAACTTCGTGAAGAGATTTTTTTAAAAAAATAAATAGTTAATTTCATCATTTAAACTTAATTTAATTTAAAATAAACATAATTTATTTATTTAGTTTTAATAAAAGGGTATGTTTCGACCTGATTTGAGTATAAAAAGGAGTGATTAAAGTTTAAGTTGGTAAAAAGTAGGACATGTGTGAACTTTGGTTTTTAGAAAAAAAGTCTCTCTTATTGCGCATAGGGTTAATAAACCATATTATATCATATTAAAATTTGAGTTAATGTCAAAATAATCCCCTACATGTTTATTTTATAAAATTGATCCTTAAAAGATTTTGTAAAATGTGACACTTTGAGCGTTTTTTAATTTTTTGAGCTTTTTTCTAATTTTCTGTTATTTATTTTCTTAATTAATAAAATTTTGAGTTTTTAATAAATTTTTAGGTGTTTTTTTAAATTAATTATGGGTTTAATATTTATTTTCTCTTTTTTATTCATTTTCTGTATTTTTTCATTATTTATTATTATTTTTTTTTCTGAGCGTTTTTTGAAATTTCTATTATTTATTTTCTTAATTAATAAATTTGTGACTTTTTAATAAATTTGTGGTTTTAAAAAAAAATAAAGTTTGGCCCTCATATTAAAGTAATGCTATAACCGGTAATAAACATAAGAGTTAACGGCTGAATGAACGAAAAGTTAAAAATGGGGGTCAAATCTTAAGAAAGTCAATTTTCGAGGGTTGGACTCATTATAGGGAATTAAATGGAGGTCAAACCTTAAATGACCCAATAAAAAAATGCACCTACGAAAGATATAATCAAGTGAGCGTGAAAACTAGGACGTTAGATCCATCTATCACATTTAACTAATATTATATAATAATTTAAACTCATCATTCCCGATTTTATAACTTAAATTAAACCAACACTTGTCGTATTGAATTCGAAAAATAACACAATTAAGTTCGCAATAAAATTTAACGTCTCTAAATTTAGACGGCTAAAATTCATATTCACTTAAAAAGTCCATTTTTAAATTTTAATGTATAGTCTTTAAGCATGGACTATCAATTAATTTAATAAAAGTATAACCCATTAAAAGGTTTGGTCATAAATATTTAAAAAATTACAGAATTACCCCTCTTTCCATTTTAGCGCTGAAATTCATAAATTACTCGTTTTAATCCAAAATTCAATCAAATTTCAAGGAGAACTTTATTTTGCCTAGATAGCCACTTAAAATTATTTTCAGGCTCATAAAGTTTTAAAATTTATGATTTCACCCATTCGGATAACTAAAATTGTATTTTTAATTGAAATTTTATTCAATCTTAAATTTTTCTTTTCTTTTACGAAAATAACTCTAAAAGCTCATTATTTAAGATACAATGAGCCTAACAAGGCTTAGATTTGGACATAATTCATATAAAATAATGCACTCATCACTGCGCGTCATACTTAGTCTATCTAAGTTGTTTGTTAGTCGACTATCTGTTAACAATTCTGTAGTGCTGAATATAGGTTTTCCTTGTTAAGGGATTTTTCCTCACTTTTTTTATGTTGTATGCATGCTTAGTTTATTACTTTAAAATTGGACTACATTTCTGAATGCACACCTAATTTAATCAAAGATAAAATTTTGTAAAAATTGAATTTATGTTTGGCAAAATAATATACAAATCAATCCATTGATAGGTTTGTTTAAGCTAATTATACACTAGTATATATGCGTCTTATATTAGTAAAGATGTGTGTGTTCATATATTATATATTTAGTAGTAGTAGTAGTAATATTATTACGTGTTATATATATTATATATTATTATTATTAGTAATATTATTACGTGTTATATATATATATATACAGTTAGGCTCTCTAACATACCTCCTAGCAACATACTTATGAACATACCCATTTTTTAAAATAGTTGAAAAAATAATCCTGAGATGATATTTTTTATATGAGTTCATGATATTTCAGTGTGCCCCTTTAACAAAAATCAACTGAAAATAATATTTTTTGTTATTTTAAAAAAAAATAGGTAAAAAAACTGACATTTTTACCCTTTAAAACTGTTAGTTTTTTTACCAAGTTTTTAAAAATAAATAACAAAACACATTATTTTGAGTTGAATATTTTTACTAGGGCACACTGAAATATCATGAACCTATATAAAGTATATCATATCAAAATTATTTATTTACTATTTTAAAAAATAAGTATGTTCATAGGTTGTTGCTAGGAGGTATGTTGGAGAGCTTGACTATATATATATATATATATGTGTGTGTGTGTGTGTGTGTGTGTGTATGCAATATAATAATGAATATATAGATATATAGGTGTGTGAGTATGTGTATTTATATATGTATAGATACCTTAACTTCCTCTCTCTCTCTCTCTCTCTCTCTCTCTCTCTCTCTCTCATACCTATAAACTCATAACAAAAAAACACCACCTTCTTTTTCCCATACCCACATCTCGAGAAACATCTTCCTAACCCATAAACTCAGCTCAGAACCAAATAATCTCACCTGGCCTAACCCATAAACTCACCTAAAAACTCACATCCCTCTCTCTCTACTCGGGACCCTAACAAACCATACCCAACCCTAAAACCCTCTACTCGACCAAAACCCAAAACCCACAATACAACTCATACACTCTCTTTCTCCTATTAACCCTCGTTACCCCCTACTCATAACACACACACCCGTGTGTGGGTGTTTATATACCTGTATATGTATATGTGTATGTGGGCGAAACTTTTAACCAATCGAAACCACAAACTAACCAACAGTTACTCGACAACACTCCACAAATCCATTCTTTCTCTTTGTCCCGTTGGCACCGACCCATTTTGTACCGCTATTTTATAACCCCACGCTCTATTCTCTCCAAAGATAAACGTATAAAATTGATATAGAGGGTTATCTATGGAATGATTCGTATATTAATCAACCACACACAAATTTAATTTTACAAAATCTTATCTTTGACTTAATTTAGGGTTCTTATAAAGATGTTGTCCAAATTTAAATTCAACAAACCAAGTATGAAAATACTCGAAGAAGTAAGAAAAATTCCTAAAAGGCAAAAATCTTTAATTCAGAACTATACAATATTTAACACACACAATGGACTTACAAACTACTTAATTCACTAAATACGATGCGCAGTTCTTCAAATCTTCTACAGCAGTGGCACAGTCCAGCTCCACCCACAAGAAATAATCTTCCCTCGGTATCCACCGATCATCCTTCTTATTCAACAGTAGAGCATAAACTCCACAAATTAGCAGTATAGTAAGACTCTATAGGGTCTTCGAACACTGAAAGTGTTCTTCTTGATTTCCTAAAGTGATATATAAATTTACTAACTGTTTGGTTGATATTTTGGAAGAGTTTGATCACAAATGGAACTATAAAAGGGTGTGAAAAAGCTTGTAAAAAATTTATTTTAGACTCTCATCTCGCGTCTCTTTTTATAAGGAATCTTGTTGTAAAGAGATACATATAAGAGATTTGGTTAAAAAATAACTTTTCATGAGCCCGTTCGAATGACCATGTACCTCGTTCGATCGGTATATTTTTTTTCATTCGAACCAACTTCCAATGACCTATCAAATGACATTCCAGAGAAGGACGATAAATGAACTCATCTGATCATGGGAACCTTGTTCTAACGACTTCGTGTATCTCATTTGAATGACATGGCTAATTCGTTCTAATGATCCAACGAGATTTCCAGAATATTATTTTGAAAAATATTTTAAATCATTTGGATATACAAACTCTTGAAATTATAAAAAAAAACACAACCATAGCTATTTTGACTGTTGTTTAGACATACGATTCTCCAATCTTCAAAAAGTCTTTAACATTGTCTTCAAATTTGTAGAAGTAGTCATGTAGGTTCCGTGTATGTGTAATGGGATGAGACAAAATAACAAAAATAAAACTTGCTTTTATAAATCTCCCCTTTTGGATATTCCTGTACGAAACATAAAATGAAGCCAAATTGACCCTTAAAGACTAATACAATAAATACCCTCCCAAATCAAAAAATGAAAAAGCATTCTTGTACAAGTCTTCAACTGAAATTGTTCATTGCCTTGGATAGCTTTGTCTTCATCTTATGTGGGTCCAAGTAATCATCATTTAGGCGGAACATCCTACACACACTAGACAAACAAAATACCATGACACATACGAGTTTTAAAAGAAAAATAAAACTCCCCAACTCCCCCTCAATTTGTTTTCCCCCTTTTGTTCATATTAGACAAAGGAGTAGAATATAAACACGTATAATAATAATCACATGAATAAACAAGATATCATTACCAAGATAATCAATTAAAGCACATGTAATGATAAACTCAAAGGCATATGTTCCCCACCAACTATTTTGAAAATTTTGATTTTTTTTCAAAAAAATAAATATAAAATGTACAAATACAACACTCCAAGGACTAACACAAATATAATTTGAGAAAGCGGAATAAAATTGTGTGAACATCTTCCATAGGTAAGTCAACATAAATATCATAACATAGGTGCATGAAGTCATGAGACACTTCTACATAAATAACTCAAAGTCTACCTTAGGTGTAGAAATTGTGAACTCAAATTAGATTTACCCGACTTATGCAATATGCCATGAAATTAAATTATTCTCACATTAATTATGCCAAATTATTTAATATTTAGGGAAAAAGAAAACCAGGAAATGGTTATTACATGCCAAACTTATTTCTTTTTGCATTTAGTTTGTTATTAAGCAGAATTAAGATGATAACATCATATTTGATAATTGACAAGTAAGTACAATGCTCATAAAGTTTGTGCACATGAGTAATAAAGGTGACAAAGAGTCAAACTTGTAGAAAGTAGCCACAAATGATCAATGTAATGATATCCACATATTATTAAGCAGACTAATGAAACAAAGTCTTTTCTCAAAATACTATGCAAAAAAGTCACGTGAATGGATGAAATGTAGGGGTGATCCGAATATCGTAAATGTTCATCTATATATGCCAAAAAAAATTACAAAACTGTTTTGTCTCTTTCAAAAATGAAATCTTTTTCATTTTTTCAAACTTTTTCTTAAAAAGAAAATTATTTTTGGAAATTTTCAAAATATACCAAGAAGAAAAAATATCAATACAATGATAATACGATCTAACAATATGAATATAAGATTTGAACAAGATAAATATCCTATACTAGATAAAGTGCTCTAAATCAATCAACAGTGCAAATACCCAAAGATTTCTTAAGAACCTTGAATCTAAGTGCATCTAAAGTTTTGTGAAAATATTGGCTAATTGACGTTCAGTGCTCATAAATCTCAAGGACACGACCTTCTCCTCAATGAAATCACGTATAAAATTCTCACATATCCTAATGTGCTATGTACGTTAATGTTGAATCGAATTATGGGATATATGGATCGCACTCATATTATCACAAGAAATAGTAATTGTTCCTTATGAAATCCCATAATCTTCCAATATTTGTTTAATCCATAAGAGTTGCATGCAACAACTCCTTGCGGAAATACAGCCTCCGCCGTGGAGAAAGATATGAAGTTTTGCTTCTTGCTCAACCAAGAGACGAGAGCACTCCCAGAGTAAAAACACCCACCGAGGTGCTCGTACAACCATCAATATCCAGGACCCAATTGGGATCCGAATAGGCGGACAAACGATCATCAGTATGAAAGGAATACCAAATGCCGTAGGAAATAGTGCCACTCACGTATTTGATGATACGTATTAAGAGTGAGAAAGTGAGACTCTTTTGGGGACACCCGGTACCGCGCACATACTCCAGCGCTAAAGGTAATATTAGGACGACTTGCTGTCAAGTATAAACGACTACCTATCATGATCCGATAAAGAGTTTGCTCTATGTCCTTGATTAAAATGTATTTCTTAAGCTTTACGATGTAATCATAGGGGTGCGAAAGCTCTTAGAGGTGTCTAAGCCAAACTTCGTCACTAGGTACCTAGCATATTTGGATAAAGATATGAATATCCCATCCCTTAGCTGACAAATATAGAGACTTAAAAAGAATGTAAGCTCACCAACTATGATCATCTCAAACTCAATCTTTATCTCCTCCTTAAAAGTGTAAGAATGGAAAGAGCACGTGGATCCAAATACTATGTCGTCCACATAGACGTAGGCAACCATAATAGCACCACTCTCTCTCCTCAAAGACAACGTCTTATCCACTCCCCTCTCTTGAATCCATGAGCTAAGAGATAGGAAGTGAGGCTCTCGTACCAAGCATGGGGTGATTACTTCAAATCATATAGGTCCTTCTTAAGATAAAAGACATGTCTCAGTGCTTAGGGTCTTCAAACCCATTTGGTTGTTCCACGTAAACTTTCTCCTATAGAATGCCATTTAGAAAGGAACTCTTGACATCCATCTGATATAACTTAAAGCACAAATGACATGCTATGGCAAGTAGTTAGCGAACGGACTCAAGCATAACAACAATAGCGAATGTCTCATCAAAGTATACACCTTCAATCTCAGCGTAGCCTTGAGAGACCAACATACCCTTATGGAGAACTATGGTACTATTCTCATCCACCTTATTATTGTAAATTCACTTGGTACCTATCACGTTGGTCTCGCTAGATCGGGGGAATAACTCCCAGACATCATTCTTACGAAACTGAAGCAACTCATCTTGTATAGCGAATATCCAATGCTTGCACTTGAGTGCTTTTTTCACATTCTTTGGCTCAACTAAAGTGGTGTAGCAAAGGTAGCTAACCATATTCTCAAGTTGAGTGCGAGTCTTGACACCTGGTATGGGATCACCAAGTATAGCAAAAGGATTATGATTATTTCCAAACCTAAGCGGGTGGATCCTTAAAATTAGTAGTAAGGTCCACTGAGTTAGTATGAGGAGTTATGAGATCATCACCTAGGGTGCATCATCCTCACATTGGGGGCTAGGGTCTATATACGTCGGTGGCTCATCATCTCTAATAGTGATGTTTATTGACTCCATAACCTTAGGGCTTTCAAGGTTAAATATCCTATAATCCCTACTAATCAATGAATAACCTAAAAATATCCACTCGTCGCTTCGCGAGTCGAAGTTCCTAAGTTCTCTCTATCTTTCAAGATGTAAAAAGTACTCCTAAAGATACGAAATACAATAGGTTGGGCTTCTTCATTGTCCACAAATCATATAACATGTGAAGTGTGTGTGCTGACAAAGATATAATTTATTCACTGTATGACATGCGATACTCACTACCTTTGCACAAAAATGTCTAGGCACGTTTCCCTTAAGAAGCATGGATCTAGCCATATCTTATATTGTCCAATTCTTCCTCGCAAGAATCCCATTTTGTTGAGAAATACAAACGGCCAAAAACTCATGTTTGATTCCCACTCCATCACAATAGCTATCTACTTTGGATTTTTTAAACTCAACGTCATTATCATTATGCATCCAATTAATAGTGACATTGTGTTGGTTTTCTAGGACACGATAATTAATTGTTAAAAATTCTACTGCATCGAACTTTTCTTTAAGGATAATGGCTATGGAATATCTAGAAAAGTCATGGAACATCACGAGAATGTGTCTCTTACTATCTAAGCTCTCCGTGCGAGTAGAACCCATGATATCCATGTGAATCAACTCTAAAAAATGGGTTATAGTAATGGTATTCAACTTTCGATGGGGACTTAGAATTTTTTTTCCTTGTTGGTAAGGTCCACAAATTGAGGAAGTTAGTTTTTCAAGTGATGGTAAGACATGAAGTAGGTCCTTTTTCACTAATCTCTCAAGATCTCTAAAATTCACATGGCCTTATCGTTGATGCCAAAGGTCCATAGAGGAGACCATGGCACTGTTGCACACAAAGGAGAACTTGGTCATAATCCTATTGAAATTATTTTTGGTCCTCACTCCTTATAGCAAACTTTCACCGTATTGATCATAAACATTACATTCGGACATGTCAAACTTTACTGCAAAGTTTGTATCATACAGTTTTTTTATACTAATTAAGTTCACTTTCAATCCTTTCACACACAACACATTGTCTAGTTTAGGAAATTTAGGTATCTCAACGTAGTCTTGTCCTAAAATACTAAACCTACTCCCATATCTAAAAGTGATTTTCCCTTTCTTGTAATCCTCAATGTTGGAAGAAATGATAAATTACTAGTCATGTGCCTAGAGCACCCACGATTAAAATACCATTGGGAAGTATTTTGAACCTTGAGAGTACACGTGAACAACAAAGGCTTTGTCGTCTTACTTAGATACCTAAGTGGAGGTAACTTTTTGTTTCCCCTTATCATTGTTAACTCTAGTCGGAGTGTTAGAAGCGTTTTCAAATGGCAAAGACTTCCATTAAGCTATGTGAAGTCGTGATTAAGAACTCAACTTGATCTTTAAGACTAGCAAAGTTTCTATAGAGGTGTGCGGGAGTATGTGTACTGTGTACATTGAGTTCTTCCTAACTAGTAGCAAAACTCTCTAAGGTTACATCTCCTTTTGAAAAAAGTGCAAATGTATGCTTGTTTGGGTCTACCTTGGTATGCTTTCTTAGGTTGAGTTTTCTTTTGTGGTTTGGGTAGAGGCCCATAAGGATCTACCACAAATATGAGAACCGGTTTCGATGTGGTATGGTAAGTGAATGCACCATCGTAACCTAATCCTTTCCTCTGACCAAAACCTAATGAAGGACTGAGGATTATCTTTCCAACATTCTTTGATGTACCCTCTATGGTAACCTTGAACCCCCGGGCACGTTCGAGATCTTTTTTGAGTTGGGATATAAGGTCTTTAAGTTTTTCATGAGTCTCCACATATGCTTGAAGATATCTCGTAAGACTAGACACTTGGTTGGTTAAGTCACTATTTTCCCTCTCAACTAAAGTGATTCTCTCCCAAAGACACTCTCAGCAAGGGCTCGCTCTCTTTTTCCTCTCTCAACTCTTTCTCTAAGGCTAAAACTCTAATCGCTAAACCTTTGTTTTGTTTTTTCATTTTAAAGGACTTGGCATAAAGATCGGTGAAAGCTTATTAAAGGACACTCTCTCTCACTTGAAACATCTTTTCCCTCACTCTCGTCAGAATGATTAGACTCACTATCGAGGTCATCATGTTTAGTGTTTTCCTCATTAGCGTGAGGTGCACTAGATGTACTAACATGACTAGCCATGAACATGGTGAAGTTATGTCCATGCGATGATTCAGCCCCTAAATCCACTGACTTGACATCACTCTCATTAAGTACAAAATTGAAGGAAGCTTTGACTTTGCCTTATATCTTTAACTGTGTCGAAAAATCGTGAACTTTTTTACCTTTACCCGTGTCTTTTTTTTACCAAAATTTTTCTTGCTCGATTTATATTTTGTTTATCTTTCTTAAAACTTTTATTTTCTTTCAAAATATTTTCTTTTCTATGTTTGAGAATTTTTTTATTTTTTTTGCAAAAATGGCTAAATCATTCATATAAAAATCACACTCTGAGTCAGACAATACTTCCTCTTTCTTTTTAGATTGTACTTTTTATGCAATTCTCTTTTCCTTATGGCTAATAATTTTGGGAAACATATCTATGTTATACGTTTGAAGGTCTCCTACGAGTTCTTCTAACCAAAGATTATCTAATATCTCTAAAGAATTAAGCACGATAACCTTAGGAATAAAACGGGGCGAAAGTGATCTCAAATTTTTTTAACAACATGTATCAGGAACTTTCTCACCTAAATTAAAACTAGAGTTTACAATATCATATAATCGTGAATAAAATCCATAAAAAGACTCAGACTCTAACATAGTGATAGTCTCAAACTATTAGGTGAGGTTTTGTAGCTTAGAAGCTTTCACAGTGTTAGTACCCTTGTGAGTGAGTTAGAGAATATCCCAAGCTTCTTTAGATGCAGTGTACGACATAATGCGACAACAATCGTCAGGGGTGACAACTCTAGAGATGGTACTCAAATCCTGTGAGTTAAATTTGCTCCATATAAATCATCTTGTGTCTATGCACAAACATGTTTTCGACTTATGACATTGTTATTGGTCACTGTGGGTGGTGTCCACCCTTTTTCGTACACAAGCTAAACTCTTTCATCTATTGATTTTAAAGAGGACCTCATCCTAGCTTTCCAGTAAGCATTATTTGACCCATGAAAAACAGGCATTCTATTATATAAATTATCCATAAAATCCAAATTTTTAGGGGGTCACACAAAAACTAAGTGTAACCATCTCTGATACCAATTTAAGAAAGCGAAGATTCTATGGAATGATTCATATATTAGTAAACCACACACAAATTCAATTTTACCAAATTTTATCTTTGATTTAATTTAGTGTTCATACACAGATTTGGTTCAAATTTACAATCAGCAAATCATGCATGCAAATACTCAAAAAAGTAGTAAAAATCTCGAAAAGGGAAAAACCTTTAATTAAGCACTATACAAGATTTGACAAACACAGTCGACTTACATACTATTTAATTCACTAAGTACATTATGTAGTTCTTCAAATCTTTTATAGAAATGATACAGTCCACGACCGCCCACGGGAAGTAATCTTCCCTCGGTATCCATCGATAATTCTTCTTCTTTAGTAGTCGAGCCTCGGCTCCATAAATCAGTAGTAAAGTAAGACTCTATAAGGTCTTTGAACAATGAAAGTGTTCTTCTTAATTCGCTAAAGTGATCTCTAACTTTGCAAAGGGCTTGGATGATTTTTTGGAAGATTTTAATCTCAAATGGAACTCTCAAAAGGGTGTGTAAAAGCTTGTAAATTAGTTCTTTTAGACTCTAATCCTACATCTCTTTTATAAGAAAGTTTGTTATAAAGAGATAAACATAATAGATTTAGACCATGTACCTTGTTTGAATGGCATACTCATATTTATTGGAACTAGATTACAACAACCTATCGAACAACATTCCAAAGAAGGACGGAAAAATCGACTCATTTGATCATGGGAACCTTGTCCTAACGACCTCGTGTATCTCGTTTAAACGACATTGCTAATTCGTTCTAACAACCTAGTGAGGTTTTCAAAAAAAATCTTTTAAAAATATTATAAATCATTTGGAAATAATAACTATTAAAATTATAAAAAAACCTGAAAATTTAAAGGCTTGACCAAAACAACCATAACTCTTCTAACTATTGTTATGACGAACGATTCTTTAATCTTTAGAAAGTCTTCAACATTTTCTTCAAATATGTAGAACAGTCATTTAGATGCACTGTATATGTAACGTGATAATCTAAAATAAAAATACATTGAGCAATTATAAAACTTCTCATTACAAAAATATATACACTCGACTCATATGGAAAAGAGAGAGAAGTAGAAAACATGGAGATAAAGAAAGTGAAGGGACCTAGTTGCCGAACAGTCGGAGAAATAGATTGAAGCTTTATCGAGAGAATAAATTTTAGAGTTTGTTATTATTAAAAGGTAGTCCTCTTTAAATATAGGAGAATACACCATTTTTAAGGGGGGAATAATTTAGACATATCACAATTTGAATGAGGGAGAGAAATTTTTAGAGTGTATTTTTAAGGGCACCAAAATATTAAATCTTTATATTCTTATTTTTGGTGCTCCTACCATAATTTGTGTGTAAGTTTGGGACGGACATTTTTTGTATTGGCATTTAAATATTGGGACTCCAATTCTGTATGTTGATTATTATTAATGAGAATTAGTATTTCATAACGCAGTTTTTCTGTTTTAATTATGATTGTAATTTAATTTAATAGTTAGGATGAGATGAAATTTACCATGATTACCTAATGTATGTTTTAATTCGTTTAGTCCACTTAATTTCCCTACTTATTCTAAAAATATTTTAAAAATTTGGTATTCATTTAAAATAGTGAAGAGAGTGATATTTTAAACCGTTATAATTAATTATTTTTTATATCTTTTGATTTTATGTACTTACATTTGATGGATTATGTCTATGTGGAATTGTTTGATAATCCATGTTTATTTTTGGCATTTAATTCTTAGGACTGATGCTTTCAAGGAATACAAATTTTTGGCATCAAGATATTAAAATATTTATTTTAACTTTCATGTTTTAATCATCCAAAATTTACGTGACGAGAGATGGTAGATGGTACAATTTTGAGTTATAAAGGGAAATTGCAAATTAGACTGATTAATCATAATCTTGTAAAAATGATAAACGGATCTGAAATCCTATTAATCTCTCCATAATTATTTTATATTTTTTTGTTTACACACCATATTTGTGCTTGTTTTTTTTTATTTCTACATCTTATTACACCAAATATTGTCTAGTTGGAAAGTCGATAATTATTATGAATTGACTAACTCTTCGTGGGATCAACCCGCACTTACACTGGCTATATTACAATAGGCAGTGTACTATTGTGGTAATTTTATAACTTGACATCAAGTTTTTGGCATCGTCGTCGGGGATTTATGTCGATTTTAAAAGTTATTGACTTCCGAATTACCTTTTTTAATCCGTGTTACAAAAAAATAGAAAGCTCAAAGTAAAAAAAAAATTCTTCTAAAAATGTTTAGATATCATTTTTCTGTACATATACCTTAAAAAAAGTTCAAAAAACGTTAATTAAACAACAACAACAACAACAACAATAATAATAAATAAATAAATAAAAATATTGTAGTCGTAAGCTATAATGGGTGATCCGCATATTGTTATCCCATCATTGTTTTTGGATTCTTATATTAATCCTTTGGATTTGTGGCTAAAAAATACTGAAATTTCAAATAACTACATTTTTCGATTTGAGTCGGATGGGTGAGTAATAGTTTTTACACAAATTAAAGAAAGTATGAACGAGAGTCCGACTTCTTTAATTACTATTTGACCACAAAAGTATATCAATTGGCAAGAGGTTTTTATTTATGAAAGTAGTCATGTATTAAATGGAAATAATAAATTTTGTGAGGAGAAAATTAACAAAGTTGACACATGTAATACTTGTGATGATTTGCATGTTGATTTTATCAAGATTTTTCTTATAATTTAATTGAGAAAAATGTTACTTCATATTATGCGTGGTAAAATTTAATTGAGGATTGGTCACCCAATTTTATTGATACTTTTATGATTATGACGGTCATCCAATTTTTTCATGAAGAAATTGTATCTCCACATGATACCACTTCTTCTGGTGCTTTTCTTAAAGTCTCACATTTAGGAGTGGAGTGTGCATCACCAATTTTACGTGACTATTTTAGAAATAAAGATAGTAAATATTTGGATCCTTATTGTGATTTGTTACCCCAATGTGATACATCTACATATGATTCATGTGAATTAAAATTCTATATTATTGATGATGTCGGTGATCACCATTATGACCGTGATTACAATATTTTGATTTATGTTGTGCGGTCATACTCTGAAGCTTATGATACTTTTTTACATAGTACTATAAAGATTATTAATTGGAATGCCCCACAATTATTTCAATTATTAATTTATGGCGATGCTGATAATTGTCACCACATTGTATATAATTAGGTTTTTTCCCTTTTTTTCTTAGAATTGTTTTAGGTTGTACCTTTTTTTTAAAATTTTTTGTGGCTAATTTACAGTTGTATAGTTTAAAAGTATGTGGAAAAAGTATAAGTCCACATGTAATTACTTCTTTACTTTTTTGTGCATATATTGATGACAATGTAAAATATTGGTTTAGGGGCACGGATGGTGTTTTTTTTTAAATGAAAATTTCATAAAAATTAGACATTTCTTTAGAAATTAATTTTTTTTTATATAATTGAGTTTTGAAACGATTTCTCAATACATAATGAATTCACAAATCTCTTAACTCATAAAATTTTGACACTTAGCCATATATTATGATTGAAAATGGATATTGAGGCGAAAGTTAATATGCTTAACGAATAAATGAAGAGACTTTTAACCCGGTGAGAAATTGTGTCATTCATCATTTTTGAGAGATTTAAATGAATACGAGTTAAAATAACTCAAACTTTCCTTCAGCGATTAATTCGTCGATGATCTCAAATTCTTCATTTTGTTCGATTACTGAAAATAAAAAGTCAAAAAGTCAAAATGTAAATCATAAGCACCAGATGTCTTAGTAAGTTGACTTGAGACACAAATTAACTAAACAGAACTTGAGAAATGAATTCGTCCATCGTCTTGAAAGACCAAAACTTAAGCATAAAACGAAACTTTTTACATTTTTCCGTCGCAAGTTAATTTGTGTAAAAAAGGAAAGCGAATTTTTATTGAAAATCCAAAAATCCATACCTATTTTTTGAGAATATCAGGGTAAAACTATATTGAAAAAAGTCAAAAAGAAAGAAAGTTTGCAATGGCAATGCTCGAAAATAAAATAAGGGAAAAGGTAAGAAAGAAAGAATGAGAAAAAGAGTATGTGAGTTTGAAAAAAAATATAGACTTTATAAAAAGTGCCTAAAAGTCAAAATATTGAAAGCCTCTATTTTCTCAAAAAAATTTGAAAACTTCAAAACCCATTCTTTCAAGCGAAAATACGAACCTACAATACAACTGAAGAAAGTCAAAATCGATCTCAAGTATAGTTAGTTATAGTGTGGATAGAAGATGAATAGAATCCATTGTGTGATTCAAAGTTTTTAAAAATTAATCGATTTTGTTGTTTTAAGATCATATTCACCAATTATAAATGTCCATTTTCATCATGTATGTTGCATCCGCAAATTTTGTGCCTATATGGTAAATAAGAATAAAATAAAATACAATAAAAATTTAAGTGCAGCGACAATTAAAAGACTTTTATTATAGGGATGCCTGGCATCCTATTACATATTGGAGTCTAAAAATAAAATAAAGTAAAACACTATTCGTTAATGCTATACATAATATAAAACTTCATAGAAACACTTGGGATTCATAAGAGCTGATAATTTGCGGTGTAGATATTCCAACGGGGACTACCATCTTTTTCTGTCATTGACCACACGTATGTAACTGCGAATATTTTCTTGGGTAGATAGAATAAAAGTTCAAGTGCGCGGGTGGTAATTTGCCTTCCTCGGGTTCGTCATCCATGTAGAATAAAAACAATTAAGTAGACATGCCAAATAGATAATTTTTATTTGTATACAATATATGGAAGATGATATGGTTTTAGAAAATAACGAAAGGATATATTGAGGTTATACCTGTTGAGACAAAATGAAATATCATAGAACTATCAGGGATATATAAAAGCCTACTGATATGTAAAGGAATAATATGATGAAGGTAACCTGATAAACTGAGTATTAAGTTACTATGATAATGGTTGGAATTGTAACACGATAACCTATAAATTATCAGTTATCTAACTTCAATAGCGTAGATATACCGTTACAATATCGCTCAAGGCATAAAATACACTTTAACAGGAAATTCAGATAATCAGGGAAAAGTAAAATATAGCTTGGCACACTTAGATAATGTGGAACTCATACGTATGTAGCAAATAAAAAAAAATTGGCACTTAACATCTGAGTCCAATAGGACAATTAGAATTGTCGTGGTGTACCGGGGTCTAATCCCAGAATCTTAAGCTATGCCATTGGGGTTTCATTGATAAAGGCGATAAATTGCAGGGTTACATGCAATTATTCATAATAGGTTGCAGGGTTATACCAAAATTAAGGGTAAAGAGGTTTAGTGGTTCGAGTGTAATGGTTTATTGATTTTGGGAATAATGGGAATACCAAAAGAGTAAATATAATGCATAAATCTGAACTAGTCAAAGGAATTCGTATTTGAAATAGGAGTTCAAAATTATCATAGAGTGATATAGAAATAAATATTTAAAAGACATAAGCTCAATTATTTAATATTAAAATAGAAATCACATACTTTGAGTTTCATGAATTTCGGTATCTTATGTGCGAATAATTTACTTGATAGAGTTAAATTATAAAGAATGTAAGTAGGCCATATAGGTTCAAAACAATGCTTACGTGATGTAATAGGATGTTATTATAAAAGAAATTTCAATGTAAAATTAACTAAGATGGTATAAAGTATAATTTTAAAATTTTTTAAATAAAAGTTTTTCCTCATTTAATAAAATTTGGAATTAGTGACAGAAGACAAAGTAGCTCTATTTGTTCTTAAGTAATTATAAAATTTTTTTTGGGAGGTTTTGAAATACTGAAAAAAGTTGACAGGAAGTTATGTGTAAACACAAAACTAAATTTTTGAACACAAAATTGGTTTTTTTGAGAAAACACTTCCCCGGAATCCAAACACGGTGATGTAATTTATCAATTTGTTCAGGATAAAAAACAAAAATGTTGGGGAAAAAATCAAATTTTTTTAATGGAGACGCACCCTCATGCACTTGTTTTGACTTCCACTCGCGCACGTGTAAGTCACTCACCTTCAACCTTTCGGTAGTTTGACTTTAGGGTTTCAAAACTTTGACCTAAAATTTGAAACATTTTAGAATTCCTTTTAAGTTGATTCCTAAATGAAAGTTGCTTAATTTTGAAGAGGAATCTAATAATATTCATTTTAAGAATTTTGGTGGGCTAAATTGAGCTATTGAAACTCTATAAAAATGATGAAATTTTGAACAAACAAAACTAACTGAATGCAATGATCTTCATTTCGATAACATAAAGGTTTTGTTCTATATAAAAAATGTGTAAGAATGAACTTGGTATGAGTGATTTTGGTGGACTAAGTTCTTCGAATTGGTTTACTGAAATTTTCAAGGCCTAAAACGTTAACCCTTGATTTGAGGTATCAAAAGCCATTTTTTGTTACGATCAAATTAGCTCACTTTGAAACTAGTTCAAATTCAAGAAAGTAGAATCCACCGTTGAAGCTCAAGCTTTAATGGATTTTTTTTATGGTTTTGAGCGATTTCAGTGCATATACATGTCTACTTTTACATGAAAACACATAATTCTACTTTATATATATGCAGAAACATAAACACGTTCAATAAACAAGCATTCATGCATAAAATTACATAAATATAAAATCTCTCAAATGTTTACTTTGAATTTTCTCTCAACTGAGATGGATTTTTACTAAGGTAAAAGGGGGTATTTTTAGGGTTCGAAGGGGGGGGGGGGGGGGGGGGGGGTTGATTGGTGGTTTTGGAGGTGGAGATGGGGATGATTTGCACAATTTTCTATTAATATTTTATTGGATGAAAAAAGGGTACCATACGTTACCCATATGGTACCATCTATGCTAGGTGTCCAGCTGGTGCCATGTCACAAAGAGGTACATGGTAAACAAGTTTGGGTTCAACTTTAGGTTCTTGTATAGTTTTCCTATAGGTTTTAGGTTATTTTTATCAAAGTTTAAGGTAATTTGTGTAATTACACAAACTTAATAGATTTATTTATGAAATTCCTATAAAATTTATGTCCTTAGGTCAAACTTTAAGTGAAAGTTGGGATCAAATTGGTATATGAATTTGTAAAGCATCCTAATTGTACTTATAGGACCATTTTGTTAATTTAGTGAAAGTTCAGGGTTTTGCTTGGAAATTTGTTTGTTTAATGGACTAAGGGCTAATTTAAGGTGTGTTGTTACATACTTCCTAATAAAAAAAAATATGTTCCTCAAAATTACCTGGGAAAATCACGGGATATTGTTGTTTCATCATGTCTTTTGTTTCCCATGTGGCTTCTTCAGCTCCATGATGTCACCAAAGAACCTTGATTAGTGATATAATTTTTCACCAACGAACCTTTTCTTATCGATTGAGAATTTAAATAGGAATTTCTTCAAATTCGTGGTTGAGTTTAACTGTGATATCTTTCTAACTAATGATGTGACCTGGATCAGGGATGTATTTTTTTAATTGTGAAACCTGAAATAAGTTATGAAGTTTGGATAGCTTGGGAGGTAATTCTAGACAATAAGTTACTGGTCCCATGCGTTCTAGGATTCTAAAGGGTCAAACATAGCGAGGTGATAACTTTTATTTCTTTCTAAATTCTATCATCCATTTTCTTTTAGATACTTATAAGAGCACTTGATTATTTACTTGGAATTCTAAGGGCTTTCACCGAGTGTCGGCGTAATTATTTTGTCAATTCTAGGCTAAATGTATTCTTTCCCGAATAAGGCGTATCTTTTATGTGGTTTTGGTATTGATTCGGGTCTAAATGTATGATTATCTCCTGATTCTAGCATAGACGCGAACGACAAGGACGTTCATAAAGATCTTTATACGGGGTAGTTTGAATGCTAGTTTGATAACTATTAACTGTAGGAGAATTTGATTAAGTCCAGATGATTGTTCCATGAACCAGAAAAATCTAATGTGTAGGCTCGTAACATGTCTTCTAGAGTTTGAATTACCCATTCTGATTGTCTGTCGGCTTACACTTCACCAAATCTGCCGAATTGTCACGATCATTGACCTTGACAAGTTCAACTTGTCAAGGTCAATGACCATGACAATTCGGGGGGTGACAACTTTAGTTGTCACGGACTTGTGACGGTCATGTCACGGTCCTTGACAAGTTTTGTCATGGTCAAGGACTGTGACAAACCCATGACAATGTTAAAAGAATTATCACGGTCAATGACCGTGGCAATTGTGGGCAGAATTGAAAAAGAATCTGCTGGGCAGTTTGGCCACTGCCATTGCCTAGCAGTATATTTGTACCTGTTATAGCAACGTTGTACTTGTTCAAGCATCATATATCCAAATAAAATAGAGATAATGCAAATATACATTCAAAATAGAGACAATATGCATCACGATATAATCCAAATATAATTCAAATGTACCAACTTAAAAATAATTCAATTCAAATAATGTCACTACATATCTTGGGTAAGGTTAAATTCGAGTAGGTGAGTAGTCCACACGATATACGAATCGGCACACCCACTGATATACATCGTACCGCATTGTTCGCGCAACTACAACGGGGAGTTCTCCTTCCCGGGTATCACATCCGTGACGAGCACCTTGGACTCGATGTCTTGCAGCTCACGTCTATGAACTAGTCCACCCTGGACGATATTCGGGTCCCTCGACCTCCACCCTATTCGCTGGACATCAAATATGTCTAGTATAAACATGCTCGGCTAACCAAGTGTCGACATCGGTTTGTCGAAGGGGGCTAAATAGGGAAGTGGATCATCAAAGTCTGCACGTGTCGACGATGAAGTAGCGAGGTCCACATCCTCATCATCCTGCACCTCGTCCTCCCGCACCTCCTCCTCCATCACCTTCTCCTTCTCCTTCCCTTTTACCTTTCATTTTTTGCCTAACGAATGATTCATGAATGAGAACATATCTTGGACCGTCGCCTCCAAACAGAACAGCTTCGCGTCATGCGAGTCCACCGTTCGAGCCAACCCGGTGTTGCTCGTCTCCAATCCGATGATCCTAGTTTTGGCCACCAGCGAGCTCACCCCCTTGTCCTTCCCTTGCGATCAGAGCCAAGCACTTGGCTGAGTGCGTCTGTGGATAAGGATGCCTTGTCAGCATTAGACTGCGACTCATGCACTTCCTTAAGCTTTGCCTGAAATGAAAAAAACACATGATTAGTAAAATAAGTAAATTAAAAAATTATAACGTAATTAAAAAAAAGTAAATTGTCGGATTACTTACAATTGTGGCCGCGATGCTCGGGGACACCTCCTTATCCTTCCCCTTCTTCGTTCGAAGAGCCACATAAGTATCGATCCTATGTGGCCTACCCCCAGGGCCACTCCCTATCCCCTAAAATAAAATAAAGTAAAATTAGTATCGGCCCCGAAAAGTAAAATAATGAAGAATAATATATTTCTGTAGTTATAGAAAAATTAAATCTTACCATCATCCTATGCTTCACCTCGACGTAAGATGTCCGACCAGAGTAGTGCACATCCGTCTTTTTTGCCCGATTTTCCCTCTCCGATTGGCGAGATGCCAATTGTCGCTCCCCGATCTCATTGTCAACGAAAATTTTCCATTGTGCCAATGAGATAGGCTCCTTCGGTGGGACGGATTCACGCCTTTGGATAATGGACTCTCGTGTCTTCCCAAAGTACCGGGTCCGCATATTTTTCTTCCATGTCTTGTGTTGCTCCCTCAACTGCTCCAAGATGAAATCACGTAGCTTTGGATCCAAGCTGAATTGTTCCTGTCCAACAAATACAATGTTAGTTGCAAATGAATATAAATATAAATATAAAATGAAATTGAAATATTCATATAAATATAAATACATTACCTGTAGTGCCACCCAAACAGCTAATTTGAGCTCATATGGCACCTCCTTCCAACTAATGTACCCCGGGCCGATGATCGTCTTTACCAACTCGAGAGATCTCGCTAATAGCCCCAACTTGTTCTCGATGGTCATCCCCAATTTGCCATATTTGGGGAGCCTAGGGGCCGAGGAGCTCTCGTCGCCTCCGCTACCACCGATCCCAGATGACATCATCATAACAAGCATCATCATCCTCGCCTTAATACCAAAAGGAGACATTTGCTGTAAAAAAATGTTACTAGTACATATCAAAATGAATTAAAAGAAGACATGCAAATATGTACAATTACTACAAATAAAAATGAATTGTTACTGTCAAACACCTCAATTCTGAATTCCAAAATAACAATATCTAGCTCATAATATGTAGAATTACTAAAAATCTGAAACATCCCCACCACCACCCCTACTGCTCACACACACGTACACTACACAAGAGTGAAAATGATAAAGTGAAAATCAATTAAAAGCATTAAAAATCGATGTTTCGGTACAAATTGGAATATTTATTACAAATTGAAAAATTATTTAAAATTCGGGTTATCATAAAAAATGGATTGATATTCGGTAGGAGCAGCTAAGTCACCCACAATACTATTTAGACGTTTTAGCGCGTGTTGGACAATTAACCATGGCTCGTTGTTGATATACTCCGAGTAAAACACTTGGTTAACCTTTTGAAATGCACAAACAAACGGCTCATCACTCACGTGGCCGTTGCTCTTGAACTTGGACAAGTAAACCATGATCAAATTGGTGACAGGATCAACTTTACAAGCATTTTTATCCTCAACTCTTACCCAGTCACAGTAAAATACAAGGAAAGTGCCCACAATATGTTCAGCGAAGTTCTTCTCTGAATGCATCACATCCAATACATGGCACAGTGGGTTATTCTTCTAATAAGGCAAGTAAAATAAAATTGACCTCCTAGACCATGCCTTTCTTGTCTCAGTTTCATTCCCAGTTGGGGTCTTCTCATGCTTGACATTCTTAAATTTGGGATTCTTACCTGGCATATTAGGGCCACATTCAGAAGATTTACTTTCAATTTATGAATTCGAAAGTTGTCTTGGCGGTAGCCTATGTTCAACCTCGCCCAATAAAAAATTGGAACCTTTCTCAAATCTGAAACTATGAGTCGGGGGTAAAAACCTCCTGTGGCAATGGTATACATTTTTTGATCTAAAGGATAGACGAAGAAATTCAGTCTCCTCTCCAAAAATAGGAGACCCCAAATAACCATGTACTACACAACCGGATAATGTCTCATAAGCTGGAAAATCATGAATTACCCACATCAACATAGCTTTCACCGTAAACTCTTCTTTTCTAAAAGAGTCAAATGATTGCACACCCTCTTCCCACAACTCATTTAATTCTTCTACCAAAGGATCCAGGTAGACGTCGATGTCATCACTTGGTGCCTTTAGCCCATGTATCAACAAAGACATCATCGAAAATTCAAGTCTCATACACTTGAAGGAAGGAGGTTGAGTGGGACTAGGATCACTGGCCATACACTTTGATTGGTGCTTAGATTTCCAAATGGATTGAAACCATCTGTTGATATAGCCAAACGAATGTTGCGTTGTTCTCGATAAAAATTGGGATACTCATAATTCATCCTCTTCCAGGCAGTAGAATCAGTAGGATGACGCATGATATAACCCCCTACTTCTTCCCTAGCATGCCAAGTCATTGCCTCCTCTATCCATGGTATTGTGAAAAATCGCTTTAATCTAGGCCCAACGGGAAAATATTTCAATACTTTTTGAGGCACTTTTGAGCTTTTTCCTTCCTTATTAGTAGATTGGACATATCTAGGTTCATCGCATACCGGACAATTCGAGAGATCGGGGTGGACTAGTCCCAAACTTTCCAAATAGGACAATTCGAGAGATCTCATTACAGGGGTATAATGACTCTCAAACGGGTCTAAGGGCTATTGAATGCGTACGCATAAGAACTAGAAGGCTAGTATCTATGCGCACTATATGTAATTTCAAGTATGTTTCATTAAATTATCATACTATATATATTTATTGTTCGATATAAAAAGTAATTTTCAAAAAAAGTTAAAAATTCCCACCCCCATATGGACAATAATCCAATGGTCATGCCACTTTTAAAATTAACCAACCCAATCGATCCACTATAATCCAACAACAATGTCAACAACAAATGTGTATCCCGTACTCCTTCTAATTCATCTACTCAATTAATTTTTTTCATCAATTAAACTAACAATTAAAGTATACAATTATAAATTTACTAATTTACAATGTGGGGCAATCCTACTTTCATAACTAATTATATATTAATTTACTAATTTACAATGAGGGGAAATCATATATTAATTTACTAAAAAAATTAATAACCAATCAATTCGTTTACAAGGGACATTACGCACAAACACGCACATACACGCACACTACACACATATACACACCCGCGCACATACACACACACACGCAGCCCCCCCACCTCCCATCCCTCCCCCTCCCACCCACCCTTCCCCTTCCCCACCCCCTTCCCCCTTCCCCCAGCCTGCTCACCCCCTTCCCCCACCACACACAGACACACGCACACACACCACTACACACACACACACACACACACACACACACACCACACACACACACACAAACAGCCCCCATCCATGCCCCCTGCCCCACCCCCTCCCCACCACACACCCACCACACACATGCACACACACACACACACACACATATATATACACACACACATATATATATACAGACACACATATATATAAATGGAAGAGAGACAAAGAGAAACTAACCTGAAAGTAGAGAGAGAGGGGGAGAGTAGCGTAGAGAGAGAGAGAGAAAAAAGGAGGGAAGAATCGGCGGGGAGAAAAAAGAAGGGGAAAGGGTTTTTTTACTGGAACATTTGTTACGGACGTGTCACGGTCCTTGACCGTGACAATATTATAAGGATTGTCACGGTCAATGATTGTGACAAGTCCGTGACAAGTACATTTGTCACGATCATTGATCGTGATAAGTCGTTGTCACGATCTTATCACGGTCAATGACCGTGACAAGGCTAGCCACTAAAAGGGTGACAATTTACCCATTTTAGTGTAGTGTTAGAGATGAAAGGTTGTTCTTAGGTAGAGTTTGGTTCCTAAGGCTGTTTGTAAGGCTTGCCAATTTTTTCTTTTATAAATTTAGGGTCTCGATCGGATATGATAGAAATAGGTACATCATGTAGTCTCACAATTTCTTTGATGTAAAGTTCACTCAATCGTTGGAAAGAATAGTTGGATCCAGTTTATAGAAAATGGGCAGATTTTGTAAGACAATCGATGATAACCCATATTGTATTAAAACATTGAATCGTTCGGGGTAATCCGTCGACAAAGACCTTGGTTATATGATCCTATTTCCATTATGGGATAGAAAGTGGTTAGAGTAAACCGCTGGGATGTTGATGCACAATCTTTACCTGTCGACACATTAGACACTTAGATATAAAGTGTACAATATCTTTCTTCATACTGGGCAACTGATAATGTTCCTTGAGGTTCTGGTACATTTTGGCGCTATCGAGGTGAACTATGAATTTAGAATGATGAGCCTCATTTAAGATTTCTTCTTAGAGTGACGATATGAGGGGAACACATACTCAGTTTTTGAATTTTAATCCACGCTCGGGTCTAAAGTCCAATCTTTTTACGGGAGGTTATTTTGAAGTTTTTGCTTTTGGGAACGAAAAAATTCATGTTGATCTTCAAGATCCATGATTTTATTGTGTAAAATGGGGGAGTCCACAATGTTTCATAACACAATACGGGTTGTAGAGGAGTCTCATTGTAGATTTAAATCTTTAATAGTTTCTAAAAATACAAACATATTATGGAGGCTTCCTTGGGCTTTGTGACTTAAAGTATCGGCAACCATGTTACTTTTTTCGGGATGGCAGAGTAAGTTAAATTCACAATACTCCAAAAACTCTATCCATTGTCTTTGTCAAAGATTAAGATATTTCTGCATGAATATGTACTTTAGACTTTTATGATCAAAAGAAACTTGAAATTCTTCTCCATAAAAACAACGTCTCCAGATCATTATAGCAAAGACTACTATGGTTAATTCCAAATTTTGAATCAGATAGTTACATGCATGAGTTCTAATTATCGAGATACATACTCGCTCACTTTTCCTTGTTGCATTAACACACAACGATCCTTGTAGTGAAGCATTGGTATAAACATCTTAGTTGATATTACTGGAAGGAATGTTTAAGATGGGGGAAGTGGTCAAATTTTCTTTAAAAGTGAAAAAAACTTGTTCAAATTATGGGGTCCATGCATACCAGACTTCTTTTCTGGTCCACTTTGTTAATGGTAGTACAATTCGAGAAAATCCTTTCATAAAACGTCATTAGTATTCGGCAAGACCTAGAAAGCTTTATAGTTCTGTGATGGTGGTAGGTTGAGGCCATTCAAGTATAGCTGTGGTTTTAGATAGATCTACTTGTAATCCTACTTTCGTAACTACATGTCCAAGAAACTTCACTTCTTTCATGAGAAAATGATAGTTGCTTTGCTTTTCATACAACTAATGTTTACGAAGAGATTCCATCATTATACATAGATGTTCTTCGTGTTCTACCTATAAAAATAAAGGTCTAAATATTTTATTCACTAAATCAATGAAAGTAATAGGGGCATTGGTTATATCAAAAGACGTGACCAAAAATTCAAAATTTCCATAGCAAATTCGAAAAGCTATTTTGGATATATCTTCTTCTTTCATACGGAGTTGTTGCTAACAAGATATTAAATCAATTTTGGAAAATATCTTTGACTCTTGCAATTTGTTAAACAAATCACCTATCTTAGGAAATGAGTATTTATTCTTGGTAGTAACTTGGTTCATTTTTCGATAATCAATACATAACTGGAAACATCCATATTTCTTTCATACGAATAAAATTGGAGCTCCCCAAGGGGATGTGCTGGGGAATATATATCCTTTACTGAGTAAATAGTTTAGTTGTATTCGAAGTTCTCTTAATTAAAAGGAGCCATACGGTAAGGGGGTATTGAAATAAGGAAAGTATTTGGTAACAGGTCGATGAAAAACTCAATCCCTCGAGGTGGAGGTAATCTAGGTAAATCCTTAGGGAACACATCTTTATATTAAGTCAAGATATTGGAAAGGGAAGAGGTCTTCTTTTCACTTATCCTAAAAAGTAAAGGTTGGTGGATATTTCTTCCTTGAAAAAAAAACAAAGTTTGATGAGGAGTTTGAATGTTACTGTCTTCGTATAACAATCAACGTGGGCAAAGTTTGAGGATAAAACATCCATTCCTATTATTAAAAGTAATTCCATCAAATCAAGGACAATTAAGTTTATGGTTAATGTTGCTCCACAACTTAAGGTATGACGTTTACAAATCCTATTCGTAACAACCATTTTTCCTGTTGGCATTCCTATAGTGAAAAGATAAGATAATTGACTATAAGATAGTTACAACCTAGTCAAACATGACTAACTAATGAAAGAACGTGTGGATCAAGAATCAAATAATACAATTGCTGAAATTTTATAAAAAAGGAGATTACCTTGGACCACATTGTGGTAATTTGGATTTTTCACTAGGAGAAGGGAGGAATTTCGATTTTGGTTCTTATTAACTGATTCCTACTTCTTTTCACGGGAATTTGGTTATGGTGAACGATTAAAGTTATAGATGGTATTTTTGAATGGCGGTTTAACAAAGTTAGGGGATGTAGAAGTAGGATCCATTTGTAGAATTGGACATTGGGGTCTCAGGTGTCCTTCTTTGTTTCACTCATGGTAATATATAAAAAGTCTGCTATTATTGTGTTGAATTTGACTGAATGTTAATCCATCGTTGGGTTTGTTGTAAGGGTGATATCACTGATATGGTTGGTTACTAATAACATATGGATTTTGGGAAGGGTTAGAAATTCGAATTGGGTTAGTAACTGTTTGATTTTTATCTATAAGAGAGGTTATTTCAACTATTCAATTAAACTCTTGGACCTGCAAAGGGATGATGATGGATTTTATGATTTGGTGTAAACCTCGTTCAAAATTCTTGCATTTTTAGGGTTCGGTGTCAACGTATTCCTTGGCATATTTAGATAATTAAGTAATCTTGGCCTCAAATTGGGCCGCTATCATTTATTGATGTTATAGGTTTAAAATGTCTACGATCATTTAATCTCTTAGGGTCTCTGAAACATACTTTTTTAAGAAAGTTTCTTTAAATTTTCCCCAGGTTAGTTCATTCACATTTCGAGAACGTAAGATGGATTGCCACCAGAAATCTACTTCTCCTTCAAATAGATATGAAGATAACTTTACCCTAAGTTTAGGGATAATTCCAAGTCCATCAAGTACCTTAAGTGTTTGGCTGATCCATTTCTCTGCTTTAACTTCACCGAGCTTTCCAAGAAATACTGGAGGTTTTTGTCTCACACATTTCTTAAGAGAATTCATTCTTCGAGCCTATTCTGGAAATTCGTTATTCACAAGGGGTGGAGGTATATTTTGTTGTCATTGGGTTAATATAGTTAACTCTTGTAGACAATATATGATTCCTTCATTGGTGAAAGTTGGATCAGGCATTTATCAATTATAATTATTTTCTTGAGTTCCACTGGTAGTTGCCAGAGTAGTAACCATCCTATATAAACAATATTGTAATGGATAAATTACCAATAAAGATATTACAACAAACTTGTCATTTTATATCGCATTAGATTTTCTGTTTCATAGTTTTTGTAGAGTAAAGAAAAAGAGGAGTACATAGTCGTTAGACCTATTTTACAACAAAAAGAACAAAAGAACTATTAGTTTACACTACGATGGTCATACGGGAATATGGGTTGTCAACTACTCTCACACTCAAACCTATAGAGTTTATTTAATTACATCCATATTCTAGTGATAGATTTAAGCCAATTGAGGAACTACTTGGTCATGTTGATACCAAATTTAGTCTGCTGATGTGGACCAATTATGTGAAGACACGTGTCAATCTACTTGGCATCCGCAAACATTTTTTGAACAACACCTTGACTCCGAGGAACTCAACCTCCCCGACCAACTCAGACGCTCCGAGCAACAAGTGTTCTCCGAGGAACTTTATTGTACCGAGCAACTCATGTATGCCGAGCTACTTAGGCGGTCCGAGCTGCACCTCGTTCAAAGCATTCATATCCAGATAATCAAGAGGATGACTGCGCATTAAATGCACAGTTATTATCGTACAGATGTACATTCCTACTGGACAGCTATGTATTATTCTTTCACATGTACAACCTCAAGGCTATAAATACATTGTATCATCCTCATTGTAGTGGGACTCGGAATTTCTTAGAAAACCCTGTTATCGAGAATTCTAAACAAACAGTCAGCAATAACAAAACAGTGGACGTAGGCCATTCCTTCAAGGCTGAACCACTTTAAAATTCTTTTGTCTTATTTATTTTTATCTGTGATTGAATAATTAGAGATAATCTAATTTTTAACATCAACAGATTGGCGCCGCCTGTGGGAATAGACTGTAATTTTCGTTTTTCACCAAAACCATTTATCATCAATGGCTGATCATCTAGAATCCAGTAATCGAAACGCTGGGATTCCTCCAAATCCATCCACTCCTCCAAATGTCCAAGATCTGGCCGGAATAATGGCTAATCTATCCCAAGGCCAAACAGCCATGCAAGAAACTATGCGATAACTCATACAAACTGTCCAGGGTGGAGTATCTATCCATTCAGGACAATGAAGCGTTCAAAGAAATACCCGCTTACCTTCTAGGCAAACGTTATTCCCAGAAGAATCTCGATCTAGGCGTATCGATTCATATCGCACTGAGAGATCTAATGATTTTTCTTATCAACCTGGTCGAACTTCATCAGTACGAGCTACAGATACTGAACAAAACATCACTCTCTCTCCGGAAAGGACTAGTGCATTGGAGAGATTAAGTAGGGCCTCTCCTTTTGATCGTTTGGGCCCTCGAAGGAATAGAAGTCCTCCTAAGGCTGTGTCGAAGAACTTTTGACGACCATTCGATCTAAGGGAGGGTTCTGCCCAATTATAACTAACTGTTCGCAATGAAAGATCCCAGGAGGCAAATTCAACACGATCAGTTACTCGAACTAAGAGGACCGAAGAGGGAAATGATGCATGAAAAGGCTCTATTCAAAGGTTAGAGGATAGATTAGGGGAAATGGCTAAGGCCAAGAATCCTCTACAAAGAACTTTTGTCCAAAAGACACCTTTTATCCAGGCAATTATGGATTTTTCCACATCATCAAAGTTCAAAGAACCTGTTGTGACTCCTAAATATGATGGAAAAACTGACCATGTCCTTCATATAGAACAATACCAAGCTGCTGTCGATATCTATGCCGTGCCAGATGAGATGAGATGCAGGGAATTTTCGGGAACTCTTACCGGATCTACTCAAATATGGTACAATAATCTTCCTCAGGGGAAGATTTCAACTAGCCGAGCTCTTTATTGGAAATTTTTGTTTTGGAGCAAAACCAGTTAAACGATTAGCACACTTGTTAAGTGTTAGACAAAAAGCAGGTGAGAGCACCAGGGATTATATAACTCATTTCAATAACGAGAAGCTCAAAGTTAATGATTACGAGGAAAAGACAGCAATTACTGCTTTGATGAGTGGACTATTGCCAAATAAATTGTACTACACTTTGGCCAAAGATCTACCTAGGACCATGTCAGAACTAATGGCAAAAGCAACCAAAATCATGAATGCCGAGGAAGCTATGGCTACGAAGAAGAACATGGACACTAAGGAGACCGAAGTTGAGGCCGAGAAGATTGAGAAGAAGGATCAGAAGAACAATGGTGGTAACAAGCAATCAAAAGCAAAGCCATCATGGGAAATGTTGAAGAAATTTGGAAATTATACTCCTTTGAAAGTAGACATAAACCACGTTTTGGAAGAAATCAAGAACAGCAAGGAGCTAAACTGGCCAGAGAAAATGAAGACAGATCCTAACAAGAGGAATAAGGCCAAATATTGCGAGTTCCATAAAGACCATGGTCACACGACTAAAAATTGCATAGCTCTTCAGAATGAAATTGAAGTGCTCATCAGACGAGGAAAGCTGGCCAAGTATGTTGATCGTAGAAATGAAGGAAAGAACAACGATCGAGCAAGACATAGATCTAGATCTCCTCATTGAGCAGAAGAAGACAAGAAAAGAGATCGTGAAGATGATCCAGAAGATGACCCCGATCTCCCCAAAAGACCAAGACATCCAGAACGTGAGGTATTTTCAATTCGTTTTGGATCATTTGATTGCAATGTTATTACAGGTGGAGATGCAGGAGGTGGAGACCTCATTGCAAAGAGGAAAGCTTACCTCAATGAGGCTCAAGCTTGTTCATACATTCAACGAATAAATATAGTTGAAGATGATCGTCCAAGGCAGGTGAACAAAGATAAATTGGTCATCGGTTTCTCTAAGAACGACCTCGCAGGTGTCCTATATCCTCATGATGACCCATTGGTGATCAAAATGAGGATGAAGGAAGTAGTGATTTCAAGAGTACTGGTGGACGCAGCTCAGCGGACATCATGTTATACTCATGCTTTAATAGTTTAAATCTGAAATTGTCTCAGTTGGAGCCTTATCACAGGCCCCTTCTCAATTTTACTGGCCAGTAAGTTTTTCCACTTGGGACGATCAAGTTGGATATGTTCATCGGTACATGGCCTGCTTGTCGAACAGAAAGAGTGTAATTTTTCGTGATGGATAAGAATGTCCAATCAGCTTATAATATCATCATGGGAAGGGTAGGTTTGAAGAAGTTCGAAGCAATACCATCTACTGTACATCAATGCCTAAAATTTCCAACCAACTTTGGAGTAGGAATTGTGAAGGGTGACCAAAAAGTAGCTCGGGACTGCTACTATTCATCTGTCGAGCAGGAAGAACTGGAAGAATCTAGGAAAAAGACTACTACCTGTCAAGTGGATGAAGGTGAAGAAATTGAAACATTAGACCCTAGAGATGAGTCGCAGTTCGTGAAAGGCCAAGTGGTGGAAGCTACTAAAAATGTCATTCTGGACGACGAGCACCCGAAACGAACAACTCAAATAGGTTCATCATTGGATGCCTCATTAAAACAAGAATTGATAATCTTCCTAAAAAGCAGAAAATAAACTTTTGCATGGAGCCACGAAGACATGCCAGGGATAAACCCAAATTTCTTATGTCACGACCTCAATGTGAACAAGGAAATCAAGCCAGTGAAGCAGAGAAGAAGAGTGTTCAACCCCGAAAAGAACCAAGCTACACAAGAGGAGGTCAAGAAGCTCCAGAAAGCTTGCTTTATTGAAGATGTCAAATATCCAGACTGGTTAGCAAATGTGGTGATGGTGAAGAAGATGAACAACAAGTGGAGGATGTGTGTAGACTTCACCGACCTCAACAAAGCATGCCCAAAGGATCATTTTCCATTGCCCTGAATTGATCAATTAGTGGATGCTACCTCGGGACACGAGCTGTTGAGCTTCATGGATGCTTATTCTGGTTACAACCAGATTAAAATGAAACCTGAAGACAGGGAGAGTACCTCTTTTATTACCCCTAGGGGAACTTATTGTTATAATGTTATGCCTTTTGGATTGGAAAATGCAGGTGCAACATATCAGCGACTGATGAACAAGGTGTTTGCAGAGAAAATCAGTTACAACATGGAAGTTTATGTTGACGATATGCTGACGAAGAGCAAGAACGCTGTTGATCATCTAATTGACTTAGGGTAGACCTTTGATCAACTAGATAAATATCAAATGAAGTTGAACCCTACCAAATGCATATTCGGAGTATGAGAAGGAATTTTACTCTGGTATATTGTCAACCAACGAGGAATTGAAGCAAACCCTGAAAAGATCAAGGCTCTATTGGGACTACGATCTCCAACCACGAAGAAGGAAGTGCAAAGTTTCACAGGGCGAGTTGCAGCACTTAATAGATTTGTATCACGAGCAACTCATAGATGTCTCCCATTCTTCAAAACACTCAAAAAAACATTTGAATTGAATGATAAATGCGAGAAGGCCTTTCAAGAGTTGAAGACATACATGGGAGCACCTCCACTGTTGTCCAGGCCAGTGATGAGAGAAATATTGTACTTATATCTAGTAGTTTCGGAGAATGCAGTTAGCTCGGCATTGATAAGAATGGAGGATTATGTGCAAAAACCAATTTATTACACTAGCAAGGCCTTCCGAGGAGCAGAGATCAGATATCCAAGACTGGAAAAGTTGGCACTAGCATTGATCAAAGCGAATAGAAGAATGAGGTCGTACTTCCAAGCTCATACCATAGTTGTGTATACCGATATGCCGTTGAGGCAAGCTCTTCATAAACTAGAAAAATCAGGGAGATTAATGTACTGGGCAGTAGAACTTGGTGAATATGACATAGTTTATGATCCTAGAATGTCACTTAAAGGGTAAGAAGTAGCAGATTTTATCGCGGAGTTCACCTACCCTGACATCTCCGAAGAACAAAAGTTGAATACCGACCAACCTGTGGATGTTACAGGATCATCAAATTTAAACTCCGAACAACTTAAGTCGATTGACGAGCAAGAGGAGATGGTCGATGAGCGAGAAATGCTAGGGGATGATATAAAGAAGCAACAAATATTCCACCGAGGAACTTTATCCGATCAAAAATTTAAGGATGAAGTACCTATATGGAATATGTATGTGGATGGCTCATCTTGCAGTACAGGCTGTGGGGCAAGGATTATTTTAAACAGCCCAGATGAGATCGATGTGGAGTATGCTCTGCGCTTTTATTTCAAGGCTTCTAATAATGAGGCTGAATATGAAGCTATGATTGCAGGTCTTAGTTTAGCAAAAACCATGGGGGCAGAGAAGGTCATTGTATTCAATGATTCACAGTTGATCGTAAATCAAATGCTGGGAGTGTACGCAATAAAGGGAGAATTGATGATCAAGTATTATGTGAAAGCAATGGAGATTGTATCGAGATTTAATGCAGTGCAGTTAATTAGAACACCAAGATTGGAGAATGCAAGAGCATATGCTTTAGCTCAATTAGCCTCAGCCACACACACCGAGCTACGAAGAACAATCCCAATAGAAATTTTGGCTAGCAAGAGCATCGACGAAGATCTGATGATGAACTTTATTACCCTTAATTTAGGACCATCTTGGATGGATCCCATCAGGGCATATATTGAAGAAGGGGTTTTGCCAACTGATAAACTCACTGCTAAGAAACTAAAGTTTAAAGCTGCTCGTTATGTATTGATTAATGGTATTCTATATAGAAGAGGAATTATAGCTGGTTTGCAGAGATGTGTGCATACCTCCGAGGTGAAAGACTTAATTGAAGAGGTCCATGAAGGGTCCTGTGGAGCCCATGTAGCAAGTCGGACGCTTTTGCAAAGGATAATGATGTAAGGATACTATTGGCCGACAATGAGGGCTGATTGCATAGCCTATGCCAAAAAATGTGACAAATGTCAATGCTTCTCTTCTATCCGAAGAACTCCCCAAGCACTGTTAACACCCATTACTTCCCCTTGGCCATTTTCCATGTGGGGAATAGACTTGGTCGGGACACTTCCAACGACCAAGGGAGGATTTAAATATCTCGTGGTCGCGATGGATTACTTTACTAAGTGGGTGGAAGCTAAGACTCTTATTGATATGACGTATGAAAAGGTGTACTAATTTATTTGGAAGAATATCATCTGTAGATATGGTCTTCCTCATGCATTCATCACATACCATGGAACTCAATTTGATAACGAGGAGTTTGCTGACTATTGTCATCAGTCAAACATATTGAAAACCCACTCTGCACCAGGCCATCCCCAGAGCAATGGACAAACTGAGGTGACAAACAGAACGCTGCTGAATGGTTTGAAGAAAAGACTAAATGATGCGAAGGCAAATTGGATCAACGAGCTACATTCTGTTCTGTGGGCTTATCGTACTACACCACGAGCAGCAACAGGAGAATCTTCATACATGCTGGTATTTGGAAGTGAAGCTGTTATACCTACCGAGCTGGGCCTCCCCACACACAGAGTGCTGAATTTCAATTCTCCTATTAGTGACTTGATGAGAAGATTAGACTTGGATATGCTCGAGGAAGTTAGAGAAGAAGCAGCAATCAGGAATGCTGCATACCAACAACGAACAACTCTGTTCTACAACAAGAGAGTAAAGAAATGTGATTTGAAAGAAGGGGACTATGTGCTAAAGAAAGTAATTGAAAAACACAACAAACTAGAAGCTAACTGGCATGGACCCTACAGAGTAACAGAAGTTATTCGACCAGGGACATATAGGATTGAAACCTTAGAAGGAGAGGAGTTTAAGAATGCATGGAACGCAGAGCATCTGCGCAAATATTATCAATAGTTCAATCCCTATGTAATGCAGTTTTCTTCAATATGAATAAAGTTTTGGAGGTTTTACCCAATTCTCTCCTTTTGTTGAAATTTTTTCGGAATACTAGTGCTACACACTACGCATCAAAAAATCCACCAACTACGGTTGGTCGGGAATAAAAATCCACCAACTACGGTTGGTCGGAAATAAAAATCCACCAACTACGGTGGGTCGAGAATAAATTTCCACCAACTACGGTTGGTCGGAAATAAAAATCCACCAACTACGGTTGGTCGGGAACAGTTGGCTAAACAAAGCAGGATCATGGGATGAAAGTCGTTTCATGACTTAGAATTAAAAAGTGATAAGTCACTATAATCATAAAATAAAACATAATTTCTTTACTTATGGCATATCAAATTACCACCAACTCTAAGTTGGTCAGAAAACAAAATATCATCAACTCCGATTGGTCGTCAAATAATTATCACAAACTTAGAATGGTCAAAAATAAATTTTCACCAACTCCAGTTAGTCGGCAATTTAAAATAACACAGGACATTTTTGTTTTCTTATAAGATATACATACACATTCATCAGAGAATAAAATAGATATTTTATAAAGTATTGACAATCAAGATTGCAGAGAAAACTAAAAGTTCCTTCATTAAAATTAGAACATATTACATAGAGAACAAATTACATATTACATGAGGAATCATTACATAAAAAATCCAATTCTACTAGCTTTTTCCCTTCTGCCTTTGAAACAGGCTCTACTCCAGCAGGAGGATCATCTAAGGTGTAAGGGGAATTTATGAAGTTCAGATCTCTAAGCATCCTGACATTCATCACAGATGGTCGAGCAAGCAAGTGCTCCGGGCGAGATATCTCAAAATTAGAATGAAGGCTGTAGTCGCCGAGATACTTGGAGATTAAGCACTGAGGAATTACCCGAGCAGGGATCCAACTCATATCAAGTTTAAAAGGTGGCACGGTCAACTCGAGTAATCCAGGTTCATAATAATCCCATAAATAGTGGCCCTGTTCCAATTGCAGCACCCCCAATGCATTTAGCCATCCTTGCTTGTACCCCTCGTTATTTGAATGCTGAATCCGATCATCGAGATGGTAGAGGGCTTCATTGTAACCAACCATCCAAAACTCTCTGGGTTGTTTATGAAACTGGTAGGTTAACCTCTCTAGTTGCTCGTGGAGGTTCTTCACTAAAAGCTCTTTATTCTCCAAGGCAGAGCTTTGTGTAGAAAGTTGCTCTTCGAGGGTCAAAATCTTCTTGGACATCTCTACTAATGCTTGATTCTTTTCCATCAACTGGAAGGCCTGATTATCCAAGGCCACCTGCATTCTAGCTTCTTCAACAGTAACCCGAGCAGCCCTTGCTCATCCCCGAGAAGCTCTTTCTCGTCCACGAGCAGAAGTAGAGGGCCCAATCCTCTTTAAGGTTTCCAATTCATCTCTCAAATTGGCATTTTTGACCTCCAAGAATGAGAAACCTTCGTCACTGACAGGGACCAAGGCTCCCGAGGAAGATGCTACAGACTTTAGTTGGGATATATCTTCTCGCAGAACATTATTTTCCTCCTCTAACAGTTTAGCGATTTTCTTGTGCTCCTCGACCTCAACCTTTAGAATTTTCTCTTTCTTCTCGTATGCAGCGATGAATTTATCATATCCTTTGTCAGCATTTAATTGCTGATATTTTTTCTCGTACCCCTGATGCAAACGGTAAGAAGATTCCATGTATTGTTGTTAAAGTTCCTCGATTATACCCTGGAGATCTTCAATCATCTCATAATATGCCATATTGTTGGCAACTGTACGATCGAGCAAGCACTTCAAATATTGATAGGCTTCAACTTCTCGTTCAGAAGTGTCTGGACCAAGGATGTCGATGATTTGAGCTTCATTCAGGTCAGCATGGCCAGCCTTGAAGTAGTCATTGCATTTTTTTCATCAGTTCAGTATCGTGGGCTGACAAGAGCTCCATTCTAGCCATGAACTAGTAAAGGAAAGAGAAGAGACAGAAAGAATCAGTAAGGATGCAAACAGAGCAAGTAGAAGAAAAAGTCAATATAAACAGCCAAAAGTTCGAATTATATTACATCACAAAGAGAAGTACATAGCCCAGAATTACATTTAACAAAAAGAAAAAGAAAAGAGAAAGGTCTGAACAACTCTACACCTTCTCCATGCTTCCTAAGATTTACTCGGGAGGCTTGGATGAAGAGGTAGGTTGCTCGGGGGGTGTAAAAAGTTGCTCGGAAGATATTGGTAGTTGCTCGGCCAAGGTACCGATAGATTGAAGCTACTCGGCTGAAGTACTGGTGGGCTGGAGTTGCTCATAGAAAGTTTGAACAACTGGAATAGGAAAAATCTTATCTCCAATCATCAAGGAGGATTCCTCAGAGGCAGTTTCGTCTTCTTCTTCTTCTCCAGGAGAGGGAGGAGGACCATGAACATGTCACTGGAATAAGTCTGAAGTCTCAACGATCTTTAGCTCCTGCAGAGCTGTGACCCATCCATCTCTGAAGTATTTAACACTAGCAAATTCCATCTGAGAAGACATAGCATCTAGGCCTTTGTTCCATCCCTTGTCCCAGCCAGTGCTAAAGGACTTTTTAACTGCAAGTTTTCTCTTTGCCTTCTCTGAGGAAATCCTCTCAGAAAGAAGTTCCTCGGCAGCCTTCATCTTCCCTTCTATCTCCTGCCTCTGACGATCAATGTCACAAAGTCTAACAACTTCCTCTTTAGTTTTCTTAAGCTTGTTTTCAAGCTCTTCAGTGTTCTTGAGCTTTTCCTCAAGCTCATTATTTTTCTTCTCAAATTCTTTCATTTTCCTTTCCAACTCCTGGGAGGCCTCCACAACTTGGTCTTTTTCTTACTCGATGGACTTGAGTCGTGTCTCCCAAGCCCCCTTATCTTCTTCATATTTCTGATGAGAGTCCTTTAAGGACTGAGTCAATCCATTAAAAGCTTATTCTACACCTCCCGAAGAGATTGAAGCTTTAATAGCCTCATCCTTCTTCAGAATAGTGTTAAAACAGGTTACCAGCTGAGGAAAGAAATAATTTTGAATCAATACAGGGACATATCATTGAAAAATGAAAGTTTAGATTAGTAATACTTACTGAGGCAATATGTTGAGCTGCCAAGGTAGTGACTCTATCATGAGAAAGACTGTCTTCAATACCTTGGATCTCTGGGATAATCCAAGACTTCACCGAGCTCATGACAGAGCTCGGAGCAACTAAAGTGGGAATACCACTTCCAGTAGTTAAAGGCTGAGAGTTAGATTCAGTCAATTTATCCGAGGAAATTTTCTTTAACCTCCTAGTAGGAGCAAGAACATTCTCAACCAAGGATGTTGTATTGGTCGGTGATATAACGATAACCTCACTGGGAGGAGAGATAGCAACAACCTTGCTCGGGGCCACTGGGGGCTTCTCAACAACCTTCTTAGCAGTAATTGGAGGGGGTACATCAATTTTTCTTGTCCCTTCCTCTGGGACATCCTGCTTATTTTTCTTGGCCTCTATATTGGCAGAGTCTGATTTGTCAAAGAAGGCAGGAGCTCGTCTTCTCTTCATCTAGTACTGAGGGGAATATGTGATTCAGGGGAAGAACTCTCAGAAGCTGGTAATGTCACCCACCACTGGACGAGCAGTAAAGGATGAAGTATAGCTTTTGTACTGCAACAAATAAGAAGCTGATCTAATGTATTCATTAGCAACAGTTTGGTGCAAACTCCAGATAAGTTTCAAGTGTCTCAAATTGACATCAGTTTCTTTGGGGGATTTTCTTTTGCTATCAATTACAAATAAATAAAAAATTAAAATGTCAATGATGCATTTTATCAAACACAAAGAAAACATAATTTCAAAAATAAAATAAAAATAACCTATCCCATTGCCATAAGGGGGACACTTAGGACCCTTATATACATCATCTCCATTTAATGGAGCATGTTTCCAATTTTTCATAACAACCCCATGCTCGAAGTAATACCTGTTGGCATCTGGGAGATTGACAACTAAAGCCCTATTTAAAAACTTAGTTTTTAAGTAAAAAGTACTATCGCTGACAACCCATACATAGCAAAACATAATTTCTGGAATTCCTAAACGGGTTCCATGAATCTGATTTAACCTATGGACTCCATTAACTATTCTCCAGGTATTGGGAGCTATTTTTGCAGGTACAATGTCAAAATATTGATAGAATTCCAAACACAGGGGATTTGGAGGAAAAGAAAAGCCACATTCGGCCACAAAGAGACTGGGGAACCAATGTCCCTCAGTCAAAGAAAAATAGTCTGAAGGTTCAGAAAGTTCTTCCAACATGACCCATGAAGGAATAGAAAAATCAGAGCGAAATTTATCAAGCGACTAAACAAGGTAAACCATGATGAACAAAGAAAATAAAAGAGAAGGAAGAAGATCTTACAGGAAAAGGTTGGATCAGTTGACAACGAACAATGGAAGAAATGAATGCACAAGATAAAGAAGAAGTAAAGAGGTTCTAAGATGCTGATTTGAAAAAGTAAAAGACGATCGAATTTTCTTAAGCATTTAAATACTTTACCTCGGGAATAGAGAAAAATAATGATTACCAGGATGGACGATTGTGTATCCAGCGGCTAAAAAGAAGAAAAAGGCACAAAAAATGAAGCGGTTATAGAAATTCAAAATACTTTAAAAGCCTGATACTTGGCACTCAAAAAAGGAGTTATAAACAACGAAAGATTGTCTAAAATCCATAAAGTCTAAGCAGCAGAATGTTCCATAATTTTCTTCAACATCAAACTATGAAACATTGGGGGCTTCTGTTGATACCAAATTTAGTCTGCTGACGTGGACCAATTATGTGGATACACGTGTCAATTTACATGGCACCCGCAAACATTTTTTGAACAATACCTTGACTCCGAGGAACTCAACCTCCCCGACCAACTCAGACGCTCCGAGCAACAAGTGTTCTCCGAGGAACTTTATTGTATCGAGCAACTCATGTATGCTGAACTACTTAGGCGGTCCGAGCAGCTTAGGCGGTCTGAGCTGCACCTCGTTCAATGAATTCATATCCGGATAATCAAGAGGATGACTGCGCATTAACTGCACAGTTATTATCGTACATATGTACATTCCTACTGGACAGCTACGTATTATTCTTTCAGATGTATAGTCTCAAGGCTATAAATAAATTATATCATCCTCATTGTAGTGGGACTCGGAATTTCTTAGAAAAACCTGTTATCGAGAATTCCAAACAAACAGTCAGCAATAACAAAACAGTGGACGTAGGCCATTCCTTCAAGGCTGAACCACTTTAAAATCCTTTTGTCTTATTTATTTTTATCTATGATTGAATAATTAGAGATAATCTAATTTTCTACATCAACAGACATCATCTTCAAAAGGATCAGAATCATCATTTGAGGAATCTGGTGAAGTAGTGGTATCGATAGGGGTGAAAATAGTAGTAATGAGGAAAAGATGTCCATAGTCTATTGTTGAATAGGGAGGAGTAACGATAACTTCATTGGGTGGTACTATGTCCCACGCAATATGGATCGCTTGTTGCAGAAATTCGGGATCTTTGAATAACCTTATGTATCTGGTGGCTTGAGCCTCTCCCATCAAATGGCCAATGAGCAAACTGTATTTGATTTCTGGAGTGGTAATTTCCTAGTCATGATCAATGCTTCTGATATTTTGGCAAATCTTGGCATATACAACTTATTTAATAGCTCGTTCAAAAATATCATGTGTCGAGTCATAAATATCTAAGTAGATATCGTCCTAGATATTCATTACTGCAAAAGAGTATGAGTAACAAAATATGATAAGGGAAATATTTAATAATAATAATCTTATAAATCGTAGGCAAAAGATTCTCGTATTTGGTCCCATATAGGAATAAAACCCAGTTATTCTCTGATACCATGTCGTCGCATTCGCGAATTTTGTGTTTTGATGGTAAATAAGAATAAATTAAATACAACAATAATTTTAGAGCAGTGGAAATTAAAAGACTTTTATTATGGGAATGCTTAGCATCCTATTACACATCGGGGTCTGAAAATAAGATAATATAAAATAATATTCTATCATTCCATACATAATATAAAGCGTCATAGAAACACTCGAAATTCATAAGAGCTGATAAGATGCGGTGTAGATATTCAAACAGGGTCTACCATCTGTGTCTGTCACTGCCCACACATATGAATCTAAGAATATATTCGGGGTTAAGATAGAATAAAAGTTCAAGTGTACAGGTTGTAATTTATCTTCCTCAAGTTTGTCGTCCATTTGGAATTAAAACAATTATGCAAACAAGCCAAGTAGATAATTTTTATTTCTATAGAAGATATGGAAGCTGATATGGTGTTAGAAAATAACGGAAGGAAATAATGAGATTATACCTGTTGAAACAAAATAAAATACCATAGAATTATCAAGGGTATTATGAAATTTACAACTATGTAAATGAATAATATGGTGAAGGTAACCGAATAAACTGATATCAAGTTACTATGATAATGGTTCAAATTATAACCCGATAACTCATAAATTATCGATTATAGGGCTTCAATAGCGTAGACATACCGTTATAATATCGCTCAAGACAAAAAATACACTTGAATAGGCAATCCCAATAATTATGGAATAGTAAAATATCGCTCGACACACTTAACTAGAGTGAAACTCATACATATGTAGTAAATAAACAAAACTAGGAAGTCAACATTTTAGTCCCACAAGCCAATTAGAATTAACGTGGATACTAGTGTCTAATCCTTGAATCATAAGGTATGCTACTTGGGGTTTCACTGACACGGGCGATAAATTACAAAGTTATTAGAACTTATTCATAATAGGTTGTAGGGTTACACAACAATTAAGGGTAAAGAGGTTTAGTGGTTCGGGTGTTGTGGTTTATTGGTTTCAGGAATAATGGGAATACCGAAAGAATCAAATACGACAAAAATTTTAAGTACTCAAAGGAGTTCATACTTGAAATAGGAGATCAAAATTGTCATCGAGTGATATAGCAAACAATATTGAAAGACATAAGTTCAACTGTCTAATATTGAAATTAAAATCACCTACTTTGAGTTTTATGAATTTCAATATTGTGTGCAGCTAATTTGCTCGGTAGACTGAGTAGTCTGAAACCCTAAAAATTGTAAGCGGGTCATATAGATTCAAAGCAATGCTTATGTGATGTAATAGGTTGTTATTTCAAAAGAAATTTCAATGTAAAATTAACTAAGAGGGTATATAGTATAATTTTCAAAACTTTTTAAAATAAATATTGTCCCATATTTTATCAATATCTGTAATTAGTGACAGAAGACAAAGTAGCTCTATTTGTGCTAAAGTAACTATAGAAAAAGTTTGGGAGGTTTTTAAATACTTTAAAAAGTTGACCCGGGGGGGGGGGGGGGGGGTATGTGTAAACATAAAACTAAAATTTTAAACCCAAATTGGGTTTC